>JAVBHV010000044.1:0-1304450 GCA_033992175.1 Spiraea crenata | reverse complement strand
AGTTCTGGTGTCTTTTGGTTCTCATCAAACATGCCAAAGAGGTAAGTTTCTATGGGCCTTCCCGGCCTCCTTGGAGTCCCCTTCTTCACATGTTTAATCAAATTCAAATTATAAGTCCTAGCATTTTCAACTGATGTTCCTATCTCACCCTCTGATGGCCAACCTGTCTCTGACACAACGATTTCCACAGATCCTCCGCCCACCTTTTCAAGAGCAGCATACACACTGTCCACAATAGCGTCGAAAAGATTTTGATACCCAAGTTTCCCATCTTGCACTACAACTGATGGAGACCTGAGAAGAGCATAGTCAAGAGAAATATCGTTGGGGTTGCTAATGTAACTGAAGTATGGGTACACATTGACGAGCAATGGCGTTTTGTGGTTCACGAGGAATCGGGTGATGGGAGTCATGAGATTGTGATATTCAGATTTGAACGTTCCGTTCGATGGAGGAAAAGCCGATCCAAGTACTCCAGTGTCTATGGCAGTGGAAACTTTAATTTTGGGTGCAAGACGAGCGAGGGAAATCGCCTTTTGAATGTTTCGAATGGCTGGGATGAGAAATTGCGCGAACAAGTCAGAGGGCTTGACTTCATTTCCTACCACAATGTACTTGAACCTTACATTGCCATACTTCAGCACATTGTTTTGGACCCATGAAATTGCATTGCCTAGGCTTGAGGCAATTTCTTGAAGATTGCAATTTGGTAAGCCTAGCATGAGCTCAATGTTAGAGCCTCTAAGGGCTTGTAGAGCGGCCGGATTCGGATCGTAGATTCGCATTCTTTGGATCTTCTGTTTGTTGTAGAGAGCAACAACTTCTTCTTGGCACGGCAAGTTATTGCCGACCATTCCATTACACACACCAATTTGGGCACTTGTTGTTTGAAAGCTGGCCATGAGCTGACCAAGTACAAGTATTGTGGAAATCATCCCAAGTGATGAATTCGACTTCGCCATAATAAGAAGGTAATTATAATATATTCTAAGAATTTTTGTAAGGGTGCTTCTGATCAATTAATCTTGTCCGTAATGGGATCTTTAATTTATAGAGTTAAAACGAGTTCTCTACGTATGACAAAAAATAGTCAAGCAATGACTTACATCGCAGAATGTGAACTGTTTATGAACGTATTCCGTCTTTTTCTCTTATATATGCATTTTTGTTTTGTCGTCTTTCGCATATCTTACGTCACGGTAACTATGCAACTGATGTTGGTTTAGACTATTTCTTCTTTTGGTTGTTAAGATCGACGAGGCTTCTTTTGGTTATACATGTCTCTCTTTTCAGTTGTTTTTTTAGCATCCTAGAAGTTTGACCCAAACTGTATGTAAGTTGTAATTATTATATTATTAAAAAATATGAATTGGTGTGACCCAATTACTAAAATATTTTGCCTTGTCATTCTTTGTTTGAAGCTAGATTTCGTTTAGCTCTTTATTATGCTTATTTTGATTCTTTTTTGAAGAATGCACGTACATATAGCTGCTTCTCCTTCCTGTAAGTCCATCATCAGCAAAACGTGTATTAATTAAACGATTAGAATGAAGCTTAATTACATTAAAATTACCAAAGAAGACATATACAATTGGTAACATTAAAATTACGATTAGAATCAGCAAAACTATAACCATTTTGTCACATTTTAATAGCTTAATGCTCAAAAAATTTATAATAATTCAGTCTTACCCATTCAATCATAAATGCCACATGGCATTTTTTGAGAGGTTGAGCTGTTTCCTACACCTGAAGCTAGGGGTGGGCATACAAGTCAAATAACTTCCTAACTCGGATCGTATTACTCGACTCGGTGCAAAATGAACCGAGTCCTAATATATTTTTTTTCAAAACAATTTGAGTTTGGACTCTATTCATTTATAAATGAGAGTCTAAATCGAGCCCAAAAATCCTGAACATGAGTACTCGGTTCGGCTCTTTCAAATATTTGTAATACACGTGTCTTTCTATGATTGGCTTAAAAGATGCCAAATACCTATAACTTGTAGTACAAGAGCAACTCTAAATCCTCTAAAAACTCTAGAATAATCGTATATTCTTTCATGCTTAAAAAAATACATAATAAATCATTAAAGAAATTGACCAGATGACCATCTCCATAGCTAACGCTTTTTTTCTTCATTGACCATCTCCATAGCCGACAATTTGTATATTTAATTTTTTTATGTGTACTTGCAAGTTTCAAATATTTTTTAGTGGCAGAGTCAAATGGAATCATTTCTATCATATTAAATTATTAGTTTTGTGTAGATATCTAAATAATTTTGATATGAATTCGTATCACTCGCGAACTCGACTTGTTTGTTAATGGTTCCAAACCAACCGAGTTCACTTTTAAAATTACAAAACTCTGGGCAAATCAATCTTGTTTCAAAATCAAATGAGTCAAGTTAGAGTCCATCAAAAATATGCACGACCTGACTCTTGCCTAGCCCTACTTGACGCGCTTCTTGTGGCACTTCCTCCCTCTTAAAATTCCTGTCTGTTCAAAAATAATAATTCTCCAAAATCCCCACAATCTTCTTCACAATCTCACTAACCCCACTGCTTCGACCCGACTCGCATCAATGGTGTCCTAAATTGCCACCTCCATATCAGAATCACTCAACGACTTCACCTCCATGAATCTGCCGCACAAGGTTCTCATCTTTGTAAATGTCTTGAATTGGATCATGTGGCTTCGTTGTCGTCGATTTCAATGACCATCAGCTCGCCATTGAGGACCTCGACTATGGTGAGGTCAATGTTGAGGAGGCTGATGATGGCATCAATCGCAGAAACAGAGAAGTAGATTGGTGATAAAGAAAGCTTTCGGCCTCCGCAGTAGACCTAGGAGGAGGTGACCTGCTTCGACTCCCAAAGCTCCCCTGTTGGATTTGATGATCTTGATGTCAGCTTTCACTTAGAAATCAACGTTAAGAAGATGAGATCGTTGGACCATTCATGCTCAATTTTGTGCCATTTGTGAAGGACATGCTGTGGAAGGTGGATATTTGTCTTTGGCAAGCGGCTAGTTTTTTGGGCTTTACTTATTTCTTCATTTGCTTTGGGATGGATTATGGGTTGGGGCAATGACACACCCTGCCCCAAAAAGTGGGGCCCGGGAGTGCGGCCATCACCCCCAAAGAGTGACGAAGCCTTAAACAACTAAACACAACAAAAACAAAAGAAAAAGAATACAATAGTAATATCAGAGCATCTATACAGCGGAAGGAACTAGTTCACACAAGTCTGACAACCAACAGAAGACAAAGAGACTCCCACTCTTTATGACACACAACAGAGCTATCCTGACTCTTGCCGTTCATCTCAGTGGTGCTCAACAGTAACCAGGTCCTGAGGGGGTGTAAAACAAAGGTGAGTGGACAGGGAAAATAAATGTCAGTTTACAACAGTTTAAAAACATTTATAGATAACATAATATAACCCCCACAGTTTAAAACAGTAATAGTAGACGACTATACTATAACAAGCATGCACCAACAACCAACTTCACTAGGGACAATAAACAATCACAGAGATACTTATGCACTTTACATACCAATAGGATCTACGGCTATGATCAAAAGTAAGGGAACTTCACCCCAACACCGATGAAAAGGGCAAGGGGACTTCACCCCAATACCGATAAAAAGGGTAAGGGGACTTCACCCTAAACCACTGCAAAAAGGGTAAGGGGACTTCACCCCAACATCAATATGTAGCTGCACAAGAAAATACTGAGCAATACAAAAACAACATCATCATAACCAGCAAATAAACATATATATATATATATCACATACTCCATAACAATACAACCAGCATAGATCCAACGATCACATCATCATATCATATACATACGTAAACATAAATATAAAGCATGCTCAAACAATACTTTAAAACCAAAACCCGTCCACTCACAGATATGCCGGGTAATCATCATCGTCCTCGTCGTCTCTTTGAGCGGTTCGGTTACGCTGGTATCGAGGAACCTATTCACCTAACAATCCCAAAAAATAACTATTAATAAACGAACTGAATGAAAAACCGTAAAACCCAAATTCTCCACATTTTACTTAATTGAGATATAATCGTATCTCGGATGACAAAATGGAGCTAGCCATTGGATCCGGAACGTCGTTTCCACTCGGAAAAGTGGTCGGTTAACCTTGGTCAATGGATACTGACGTGGCGCCGACTCAACGCTGATGTGGCATCCACGTGGCTCTAACGTGGCATCCATGTGGCTCTGACGTCAGCACCGGTGCTGATGTCATCACCACCGTGCCGCCGTCATTGTCGCCGGAAACTGGGAATTTTCTGGTGACTATTCATTCGATTTCCAAAACCTCTAACTTTCTCATTTATTCGCCAAATTCAATGATCTTTACGTCAAAATGCATCTACGGAAACCAAGGAATCCAAAAATCCAACTTTCATGACTTATCTCGCACTGTGTTGGCTTGAAAATCGATCGGAATGTCACGGATTCCGTCTAGCTCGTTGCTGGCTATTCTGACAACTTCTGCCTCCGATCTTTGGGATACTTGGGCCGGCTCTCACTTAAAGCCCCGACTCCCACTTTCCAGAAGCATCCTATAGTGATCACCCAATCCTCAGTTGTAATGTGGCACCCCACTCACACTAAGATTCCAATTTTCGTCCATAACTTCCTCGGTATGGCTCGAAATTCAATTTCGTCTTCGCGGACGCGTTCGTAATGACAAGCTCTTCGCATAGAGTCTAATATCGAATATGAAATTTCGTATCGTTCAAAAGTCAACTAGTTGACCCAGTAGGGGCATTTTGGTCACTTCACTATTTTTGGGGGATTTTTCGGAACGGGTCGTATCAGGCAATGGGAAAGAAGGGTAGGAGTGAGGTGGCTTTGAGTGGAGACTGTGAGATTCAAAGGAGGTTTGATGGATTGAATAGCCAAATCAGAGGAGTTTTAGAGGTTTATGAGGATGGGAAGTGGGTTTTGGGTTGTGGAAGAGTTTTTGGAATGTTTTTGATAAAGTTCAGTTTTTATGTGTTGGTTTTGGAGGTTTTGGAGTTTTAGACGTTTCAGTTTTTTGATAAATATATCAAAGTGTTCTTGCAAATATATCAAGTGTTCCTTCAAAATCATCAAATGCTCCTACAAAAAACAATAACTCTTCTTACAAAATCATAAAGTGCTCCTACTGTAACACCCTGTCCCAAGTATTCCATTGACATTCTAATTTGTAGATATTTTAGATGAAGATATTGTTGGTGAAGTTTTGGATTTCTTGGAAGATGAATAGCGAAAATAAATCTCTCGAACTTGCCTTGGCTTGGTTGGAATGAGCACCAGCTAACTAGCACATAGGTGCAAACTGTATGAAAACCGGAGCTATATCTATAAAGTTCGGGATTTTTCTAAACTGGGTAAAATAGTAATTTCCCCTAAAATTTTGAAAAAATTCTGGGGAAGTCGAGAACCTTCCCATGCTCTCCATTTCAGCCCAGCCGAGCCCGTGTCTTCTTCCTTAGGAGTCTTCTTTCCGTTTTCCTCTCTTGTCACTTATACTAATTTATAGCGCTCCAAAGAATTCTCATCAAGTGTTCTAACACATGGAATTTAATGTCGCATATCAAACTATATAGCGCTCCATTAAATCCTTGTCCATTGGCAAACGTAAAAAAAACTATTCATTAATCTTCTCATCATACTTGGAATTATAGATCAAGCCTTAAGACATTTCTCTTTCTTACAAGACGCCTTTGAGTGTAGGACTGGCCCATATGGCGATGTCCAAAGCATGCTAATTTTCAGTAGTCATGCCTCACATTCTAACATAGAACTTAACTCCCTTTCAGAGTGACATCAACAAAAAAAGGTTTTTGTCATCAACCTCCCACAAGAAGACAAGGACATGAAATGTTCAATGTCTCACAGGCGTGACATAACTCATGTATTGTGTTGATAATTCTCACTCCCAATGTGAGAACTTACTTAGGTTAAGTCACATAAGAAGAAGACATATCTCACCTCATATCAGCAGCTTGTGTCTTATCTCTAACTGAAGACAAACTCTCTCAAACAGAGAATTTCCATAAAGTCAAAGTGTGTAGGAAAGAATTGTTTCACTGTATTGAGAAACCTTTTCTCACTCTCATCCATAGAGATGTACCTCTCCATCAAGGGAGAAAATCTTTTGAACCTACATTGAGTTGTAACAACCATTAATCACAATACAAAATGCCTTACTTTCGTCTAGGTAAACCGCATGCCCTACATAGGCCACTTTGTTTCCAAAGGTCTTCAACATTAGGCAAAGTTTACTTGGACCATACTTTTAAGCTCACCATTTAATTCATTACTGAAAAGTTCACTCGTTACTAGCTCATTGATAAAGCAACTCTTCTCTAAAGAATCACATCTATCTTATCTCTCTTGGAGTATACAAGGAAACACATGAGCATTTCTCATATGTCACCAAACAATATATCAACGTTTACAAGGATTACAGACAAAAAGTTCTTTCTCTTCAATCCTTTAAAGATGATGAGAAGTATTACTCCATCACACTTCAATCAAAACTTCTCATCCATGTAGTACACTCGTACTAGCTAAAAGATATCTTGTGGTCTAGTGGTACACTTCCATTAGTTGTACTCCCAATAAACCAAGTACTTGCAATCTAGTGGTACACTTCCATTAGTTGTACTCCCACTGGATTAAGCACTTTCAATCTTTAGGAAACTATATAAATTCCCCACCTCGCATAAAGATTTGAAGACATCCTTAGGTTCTTCATCTTTTGAAGAACAAATTTTGAGAAAAGTGTGTTCTTTTGCTAGGGATATCAATTTTCATGACATCCTATTTGTAGACTTTTGCTCAAATTTCTTTTAAACAGCTAAAGAAACTCTTAACATAAACCTTAGGCGTAGAGAAATCATCTTACAAGCATTTCAATTAAGTATGCAAGCATCATTTATTTAAGCATCCTTCTTAAATAGGAGCTAATTTGCGCTTACTTAATCGATGCACTTCTTAACATAGTTCAAAGATAAGAACTACAGATTACAATTATCCGGGTCATGGTTTATATGAAGAGCATTGAAACTCCTTTCTTCTTTTGATTCTTAACCATAGTGATAAAGTGCTAGGAGAGTTATCCAAAGAAGATGATCAATCTCGCATAATCATAATCTTAGTGCAATTATGCTCACAAGTCCACAAAAAACTGAGTGAACTCACTTCCACAAGTGAGTAGCTTGAATGGTCTTATCGAAAGACTTTTCCAAGTTTGCATAGACCCTCACAAATATGACTAAACCTTTATAGCGAGATAGCCCAATAAGCTTCTCAAACTATCTTGGTCATCATAGTCATATTTGATCTAGCAAACTATGTCATGACAAAACTTATGACATGAATATCTATGAAAACAACGAGAAAATTACTGAATATCATAATCGAATGGCTATTTGTGTCATCTCAAGTAAGAAGGAACATAAGGATTGATCATGATCTAGGAAATGCCATATATAGTTTCACTATTAGTAAGTGCTGAGCTAGATCCGCTTTGAATGCGTAGTTAAAGTGGCATAACTTTAGCTCCTACTCTTAGAATCAACATCCATGCTTAAACCATGGATACTAATTGAAACTTAGTTTCAATATCTTAAAAAAATCCATGTGAAGAGAATTCAAAATATTGAATTCTCTTCAATATTATTTTTCAAAATTGGGGTTTCTAAGGAGAATTCAATATTTTGAGTTTTTTTAAAAACCCCAAATAAATAAAAAGACGGGGTCATCAAGTGTCGACATTAATGATCCATCTTTTTATTTATTTCAGAAACCCCAATTAAAGAACAATCACTTCCCTCATAGGTTGAGATCGAAAAATCTGCAATGCTCGTAATTACCACCCAACATCTATGAGTTTAGATCATGCTCTTTAACTGGTTTCGAAATAATTTTCATTCAAAAATATACTATAAAAAATTTTCTAACATTTTTCCATTATCCTGAAAAAGTCTCATTCCTGAAAGAGCCCATTTTAGGTTTAGGCTAATTTCACAGTATTAGCCTATCTCTCATTCATCATTGCATAAAACAATTAAGCACAAAGAATAGTTGGGCCTTACATCCAATCCTAAGTTGGAGTCAGGCGATTTGGAAAAGAGACTATATCGACGAAGGTATGTTTGGAGACGAAGGTATGTTTGGAGGGCCACAGATGGATCACTAACCAAACATACGTAATCAACGTTAAACCCTAACTTTTCTTAGACATCTCACATTTGAATGTCAATCTAGTAGTATAATCCAACAGCCCACATGACTTAACCCAATTAAGACACCATGTTAGGCATGCTTAGTATGCACATCCTAATAAGCGCATGTTTCTATATGGCATCTTGATCTGTGTTATGGTGCTGATCTTGTTGTGTTGTCATCCATCTTAACCCTCTACTCATGACCACTATTTATAGGAGTCATATGGGGTTAGATCAGTCATTTCCAAATAGCACATTATCTTTTAATTATCTCTAGATAATCAATAAGATATTGTTGCATATTATCACCTGATTATCTCTAGATAATCTTAAGATAATATGAGTTCAAATGAGGATATTATCTGTTGTTTATCTCCAGATAATCAACTAGATAATCAGTTAGCCATTAGATGATCCACATCCCATTTAGGTGGATAATCAACTATTTGAATAATCCTTTTATTCAGATAAATCTAACATTGATCTTCATGCAAAACCGAAAAGGGCTATTTCAATAATATTGAAATGCCCTAATTTCACCAGTATATCAGACTTCAAAACCGAATAGGGACATTGCTGCATCTAGTTATTAATCTGCATTCCAAACAGAACATGGACATTTCTGAATTAATGAAAGGCCCTAACTTCACCATTATATCCAAGTTCAAAACCGAAGAAGGCACACTGCATCAAGTTATATATCTGCATCCAAAACTGAAAAAGGGACTTCGTATCATGTGAATACCTTACTTTCACTATCAGATGAGCTTTCATAACCAAAATGGACATTGCAACATCAAGTTAGAAATCTGCTTTTGTAACCGAATGGGGACACTGCAGTATTAATTAAATGCCTTACTTTTACCATCATATAAGCTTTCAAAGACAGAAAAGGGAGATCGCAACATCAAGTTACAAATTTGCTTATGAAACCAAAAAGGGGCATTGCAGCATTGAGATATAAATCTGGATTCAAAGCATAAAAGGGACATTTCAATAATAATAAAATGCCCTATTTCACCATTATATGTTATATCGGAGTATCAAAGTGCTTTTGTGTCACGCCCCAGAACCAGGGACATGAATACAAAAATCACGTAATAATATAGATAGGAGGCATGTGGTTTATTAAAGTTTTGTGGCTGCACCATGAAAAGACATCGAGTTGCCTACGTATCCTTGGAACGGAATCAAGCCACTCGCAGTTCCTTAAATTAATGAGGATAAGCACAATAGCTTTTAACAACTTAATTAATCCTCTAGGAAAAACCAGCATATATACTTACAAATATAACCTGCATGTGCATCCAAAGCATCTAAAGCTTATATTGTTGCTAAAACACATAGGGCCTATGGTTTAGTCAAACACGACAGCACACCCACATGCATATATAGCTTAGTATTTTAATTCAGTTCTGCGGTTAAACCTTTAGTATCAAAAACATTAGCAACCTAAAATACAAATTTCACCTTAACATAATCACAGCCTGCAAGTCGGGAATGACTAGCATGTATTCTTAATAAAGTAGGAAAAATATATGGCACATATAGAATTCGAAATCAATAGGCCTTCTAAACACATGGCATAAGCGAATAAACAACAACTAGAACCCAACCAATTAATTCAGCACAGCCAAATAAATATAGACATGAAGTTTTGTAACCATACCACTGAATTCATCTAGAAACTCAACCATAACACCAACAGCTGTACATATATATCTGCATATCCATATAATTGAACAACGGCAACCACATGCGCATTGATAATTGATAGTTAAATATACAGGCACTTTAGTTCAATTAGCCCTATAACCACATGGCATATATCGCTTGTAATTAAGCCAACTTAGCACGAACACATACCATTTGGAATCAAATCAAGTAAACCAGCGAGTAGCAACTTAGAACAAACCACAATTCAGCTCAACAGAACAACCATAATTTCGATCGGTTTCGGGTTGCAACCGAACAACCTTAAATTACATCTATAGCATTCCAATGCACCACAACAATTAACTAACCTCTAATAAACCAGCAGAACAATCAATTAAACAACTTAACATGAATTAAGAACCCAGAACATACAACCCGGATTTAGGACAGAATTCACCTCTCTCATAGTCTAAAACATTGATAATATTACCTCGGTTTTACCTGAACTGCAGGAGCTACAGGGATCGGACCAATCTGATTTTTGGATAGGTTATAGATATCGAGCTCACGAACATCTTTCATGAAGACAACTTTTCCATTCGAGCAACGGAAACGTTCCTGGCGTTGAACAGGAACCTATTTTCCCCACTGTTTTTCCCCTTTTTCTTTTCTGCTCCTTCCTTTCTTTTTTTATCATTTTGTTTCTTGTTTCTACCCCACACTCACACACGCTACTCCCCTCAAAGGCCACCTGGCCTTCCACTAATGAAAGGAAGCAGCAAGAAGTAAAAGGGAGGCATCATATTTTAGATCATTATCAAACCGAGGATAGAATGGTAATTATTATAAAAGCGGAGGTCAAAATAGTAATTACACTAAAGGAAGGATTTTATCCCATAATCGGTAAAATAGTAAATGACAACGGTTATTGAAAATTGATAATTCACAGGTCGACACTTTTTGTTCCTGGTTGAAATATTCATGATAATGTGGTGGTGGCTTTTGAAGCAATTCATTCCGTTCATAGCATACCCGAATCGGCCACATGTCATCTTAAGGAAGTGTCACTTAGGCAATTCCCCTATCCTGAAGGCTCGTGGCCCCCACACGAAGATCGAGCCGACCCTGTGAAGTGCATGCTTTGGGACCACCTTGTTGCCACCTTCGCACAGAGACGCTAATTCGCTCTATATGATTGGTATCGAAATTCGTGTGACGTCCCAAAGATTGGCAATTAATAGGGGACTTAAGCCTAAACCTCAAAGGGCTACCACAAGCCTCCAAAAGGATCAATGTGGGAGACTTGTCCCATATTGATCACAAGCAGGTTTGAGGTCCAAACCTTCGACTATAAATACAAAACAAACCCCCATGGGTCAAAGGTATTCAATTCTCTCACCTAAACCCTTTACTTGCCATTAAGACTCTTCTTCCTTCTTCGCTGACTTAAGCATCGGAGGGTCTTAGGTCGGCACCCCAATTGTGCTCTTTCCGTGCTCTCTCTTTGTGCATATTCGCTCAATGCCGAGAATAGACTCCCTCCTCCGGACAGACGGACGTAGCACACTTCTTCCGACAGGACATCGCCCGAAGCAGGATCATCCTCCTTTCATACCCGGAACCAGACGTAGACACTTGGAGCTACCTAGTTCCTCAAAGCGAGCAGATCGACTCGATCCCAACCTCACATACATTGACCATTGACTCATCCATTTTTGAGCATCAACAATTTGGCGCCGTTTGTGGGAACTCGTACTAATTCCCTCGTGTTTTACCACTACTAAGAACAATCATGTCTTCTTACCATCACGACGATGACCCGAAGGACAACGTCATCCGTCCCTGACACCTTCGAGCGGAAACCAGTACAGCCCCAGAGGAGCAACCTCTTTCGGCCTAGAAGCAAAAGAAGAAGAAGAAAATCGCCTGCGACGAGCTAGCACAGCAACTTGCGGCTATGGAGGAACGAACTCTGGCCTTGCAGGCAAAAAACTGCAAACTTAATGCACGGATGCTTGCCAACATCAACATCCAGCACCTTCGGGAAGAGTGCACCGGGAACAGCCCAATGTCACCAATTCTCAACTCCATAATTCGGAGAACCCTATCGCGACAACCCTGCCCGCACAACCAACCAAGAGCTATCAACTGGGTCCATCTCGAGGTTCCGCCGCTACAAGGACAATCTTGTCGAGTGACTCTGCCTCCTTTAACTCCCGTGTGATCATCGGCCCAAACAAGAGTGTGATCAAGGTCTACAGCGACGCCCGCCTCCTCCTCAACGACAACCGGGAAAGGATGGCAACTGAGGTAGTCACCCGAAACATCAACCCAGTCGGTCTTGGACCTCCTCTGAAGCCAACTCCGGTCCAAGCAGTTCCAATCATCACTCAACCCGAGGAGGAAACGGCGGAGTTCAGCCACCGGGCACAACCCATCATCCCTGTAGCAATGCCCCTTTGCGGATGACCAGCCACAACCCCCCGGATTCAAGCCAGACCCCAAACCCCGGCAGCCACGGTTCCGGCGCAGTAGGTGAAGAGTGACCAAAATATGATCCAACAACTCTTGGATCAAGTCCAAGAACTCGTCAACTACAAGGCCAAGGAGCTTTAGGGGAGCGCCACCAGACCTAAGGTTACCCCAACCAGGGAGGGACCTTTCATTGACCAAGTCCAAGCTTGCACGCACGAGCTCCAGGAGATTGACTCTCTCTCGCTGCGAATCACACTTTACACTGGAGGACCCGGAGAATGCCCCAACGCCCACATGAATAGTTTCAAGTCCAACATGTTATTCAAGAGAATTTCGGGTCCAACATGTTCTTCTCTAGCACTCTCTCAGCGGCAGCGCTTAACTGGTTCTCCCGTTTGCGGGCACGTAGCATCGATAATATGGCCAGATTGAGATCGCCTTCATCGATTAGCACCAAAGCAAAAGTTCAACATTCGTTCATGTGAGGATCTCTATGCCATGGTACAGGGACCTGACGAGAAGTGCCCGGTTCAGCCATGAATACGCCAAGTGCCCGAGGACTGATGCCAATACGGGGCCGTGAATGTTGATGATATAATCGCACACAAACGATATATTAGTATAGTACTGCACAAGCACGAATGTCGAACCCACAGGGACTGAATAGAACTCAAAATTACTCACTAAAACAAAACTAGTTCTGAAATCGCACAAATCAGTAGACAGAAAGGGAAATCAGATTTTCAGGTTTGGTTTTTGGGAAAAGAAACTTTAAAAACGTAACAGAGGGCAAATACTAAATGTTGAACTGAAACGGTTATGTAAAGGCAGGTTAAAGAGCCTAGGAACTACGACTTCACCATAATCACAATCACAATCACTATCTGCTTTGAAGGGTCCGTTTCTCTTTTAAATGATCATCCGTTTGGTGTACCGGTTGTGACCAACTATTCTACCCAGCAACCTAGCTATGGTGTCTAGTCTAGATAACAAGATAGAACGTAAAAATAACAAAGGAAACACATATAAGGACCAAAGAGTCACATGGCATGGTGTCTGCATAGCAAGCTTCTTCTTTTCAATCATAAGTCCACACAATTAATCATGGGTGTCTAAGCTAATTATGACTAAGTAAGATGATATGCAACAGATATGATGACCAATCATAAACTAAACAAACACCTTATAATTGAATCAATGAAAGAAGACAAGAATCAGATATAATGTGATTGCATTTATCCTAATAGCACAGAACAGTTTGCAAGGGCTACACCGTGATTCCTAGATAAAATTTAGTTACACATCATGAACAAAAATGATACAGAGGAGATAGAAAAACTGGTGATCTTCATGGTGGTAGTGCAGCAGACGGTGCTCAAGAACATAAAGCAATGTCCAAGGTTGAAGGATGAAGGAGGCTGGGCGTGAATCCCCCTTTCTCTAACCTAAAAGCCTTGTATTTATAGTGGATAATTCCCCAAAATTTGTAGGAAACCCTAGCTGACTTTCTTTCACTTTCCTTTTCCGAATAAGATTTGACTTTATTTCATTCCATTTGGACTTGGGCCTTCTTCTCTTCTTGTAACTGGATAAAATAACTTTGTATATATGCTAAAATACCTTTGAAAATGCTTCCCAATTTTTGGAGCACAATTGGGCCTTGCTAGGCTTCGATCAGTTTTTCCTATCAACCCGTACTACATTTTTAGTAAAACGGGCATAGAACGGACATCAGGGCTCTGATTCTCAAACCGTAAAATCCTACGGTTAGCTAACATCCCTATCTTTGCAACCAACCATCCCTTGTGGTCTGATTCTCTATATTGGTCAACATTCTCATACGATCTTTGAAAACTGACTTTTCCATGGAAAGTGACTTTTCTGCTAAAATCACACCAAAATGCTCCAGTGAGCCCATTTTGCATCATCTGTTTTAATTTTGACCTATATGCTCCACATTTGCACAAAACTAGTTAAATGCAACTAGTTTATGCTCAAAACACTATCAGTAACATAGAATTGGATGGGTTAAACATAGTCTAAACGTTAGTGGTCAGTGAAGGCATTCAAAGCCGGACTTCGGTCAAACCCATTCTTGTACCACATCAATCTGGAGGCAAACATGACCTACTCCGAGCTGATGAAGAAGGCTAACCTCCACGCCCGGGCAGAGCATCACAGCGAGCCTAATCCTCGCCACGCAACGGCAGGGATGGCCGGACAACTGCCTCGCCCACGGCTCCAATCCCAGCAACCCAATACAATCCGGCTCCCACTAGGCCCCTGATGGCATACAGTCAGCCAGCCCCGAAAGGAAATACCTCCTAGACCTCGAACAAGAGGAAGGAAGGAGCCCATCCCATCTTCGGCAACCTCGACAAGCAAAACCGAGGGAATGGGCAACAAGTCTACCAAACATATCAGGCACCTAATCCTCTACCTCCGGCCCCTCCGTTGCATAAACATGATGTTACGACCCGTTTCGAAAAGTTTCCCAAAACACCTAATCCTATACTGGTCAAACGGTTGACTTGGAACAATACATAATTCCCCTAACCAATAATATGCTCTATGCGTAGGGTTCGACGATATGAATGCTTTCGCGAAGACGGAATCAGAATCCGAGTTGTGATGAACGTGCGGCGGACAAAAAACGAATTAAAGGTGTGGGCGGGTTGACATGTGGCAGGCCATGATTGGCCATTGCCACAGTGTTAACAAATAATTGGGCCATGTTCTTTTGGGGCTATTTAATCGGTTTCCAAAACCGGGTTTCCCAAAACAGAAACCCGATCCGCTCGCACAACTGTCGAAAGCTCCCACCACCGTTGACCCTTTGTCGACGACGGAGCTGGCTACCACCTGCATTAGCTTCACCTCATCCTCACAACCACGGAGCACCAAGGATCATCATCGGAAATCGCGTGAAGCGTCCCCGATGAGGCTGACGGAAAACCAAACCTTCTGATCGATTTTTCGGCCAGCACAGTGCGAGGTGAGTCTTGAAAACCCAATTTTTGGATTCCTTGGCTTTTGTAGATGTGTTTAGACATAAAATTCGTTTGATTTGGTTGAGAATTGCAAAAGTTGAGGTTTTGGTGGTTTCGGCCTCAACAGTCGTAGTCACTGGCACCAGCGCAGCTGTGCTGACGTCAGCAAACGGCGGCTATTAGTCAGCTATTAAAGTTAATGGTGCTAACATTAGCGCCATGTCAGCGCTGAGTCAGTGCCACGTGGATGCCACGTCAGCACCACAGTGCTAACGTTAGCCCTACCGTTGACTGCTAGTCAACGCCATTTGTCGGTGTTGACCGACCACTTTCTCTAATGGAAACAACGTTCCGAATCCAATGGCGAGCTCCGTTCTGCTATCCGAGATATGGTTATATCCCAATTGAGTAAAATAAGGAAACTTAGGGCTTTAAGGTTATTCATTACTTTTCGTTTATTAACCGTTAATCATCGGGATTATAAGGTGCCAACGATGACGATGACCGCTCGAGGAACCAGCGTAACCAAACCATCCTGACAGATGAAAACGACGACGACCGCTCGGTGTCGCTTTGAGTGAACAGGCTTTGGTTTTAAATGTTGTATATTATTGTGGTATATTTCTGGACCCATGGGTCGGAGTCCCAATGAGTTATTTGCACCGTACAGTGGTGTGCCTGGAGATCCTTGTCATGTACATTGGTAGTGGGCTGGAGTCCCTTACCTTATATAATGGCATTAGGCTGGCATCCCTTTGCCTTATTGGATCGTGGCCGTAGATTCTATGTATACATTTGGTGCAAAAGTTGATTATGTGTTTATGTATGTACCTGTTATACATGTTCATTGTAGTATAGGCGTATACTACTGGTTTTAAACCGTGGGGTTATTATGTTATCAATTAATGTTTTAAACTGTGTTTTACACTAACATTTATTTTCCCTGTCCACTTACCTTTGTTTTGCGCCCCCTCCGGACCTGATACTGTGGAGCACTACCGTGACGAGCGACATATTTCAGGATAGCTCTGTTCAATCTGCAAAGAGTCAGAATCACTTTTTCGTCTGCGGTTTGTCAAATTTGTGTACGTCTCATGTTGTACTATTCAGCCTCCGGGTAGTACGTTTGTTTAAGTTTTCCTTCTGCTCTTAGATGCTTTAGTATACTGTCGTGGTTGTGTTTTTGGACTTCGTCCATGACTATTATTTTATTTGTCATTTCATTGTTCTCATTGTCTGTTTCGAGTGGTCAAGGCTTCGTCACCTCGTCTGGGTGATGGCCGCACCTCCCGGGCCCCCCTTTTTTGAGTGGAGTGTGTCAGTTGGTATAAGAGCTCTAGGTTTCCGATTTTCTGTCGAGTCTGGTGGTCAGTGTTGTTCTTGAACCTCTTGTGTTGTCTTTCCAGTCAGAGCTATGTTGCCTTGTCCACGTGGTGCAAGGGGTGCACGTGATGCAAGTGGAGTAGGGGAGGCACAGGGTGCCGATAACCGCCCTAATTTTGCAAGTTTTTCAGGTATGGAGCAGTCCGCTGCTATGATGGCCAACTTCTTCCAGGCCAACAAGGGCCGAGACATACATCCTTTAGCAGAGATTGCCTGCAATCTGGGGGCACCCTTTTTTGATGGTAGCGGTGGCGGAGAGGACGCCGAATACTGGCTGGATCAGAGAGAAGTGGTGCTACTACCTACTTCTTGAGAGGGGATGGCCGAAGTTTGGTGGCATAGTATGTGTGCCGTAAACCCTCAGGATATCCGCACATTGGATGAGTTTAAGAGTATCTTCAGCAACAGATACTATAGCCCTGAGTTTCAGCAGAGGATGAGGGACGAGTTTCTGAGTCTACATCAGGGAACTATGTACGTAAACGAGTATGAGTAAAGATTTTGGGCGCTCTCTTGTTATTGCGAAATGGTGGCTAATAGACCAATTGATATGACTATTGAGTTTCAGTCTGGGTTGAGGGCGGACATCAGAATTGCCGTGGCTAGATGATCGTATACCACCTTTGATGGGGTTTTTCAGGCGGCTCTGGCTATAGAGCAGGCAAAGGTACTGAGGCCCTTCTAGACAGACTATGGGGGCAATAATAGTGGTACAAACAGTCGTGACTCTGGACGAAAGAGAATGGACAAACCCATTGTAGGGGGCCCTAGACATCAATAGTCATTTAAGAGGACTCAGAGTTTCAGATCATCCTGTGGAGCTTCTAACTCGAACACTTCTCGTCGGAGTGGAGGGTCTTTTAGGGGCTCTCATTTCTCAGATTCTAGACGATCTGATACCTCTGAATGCTGTGTATGTGGTGAATTGGGTCATTGGCAATGAGAGTGTCCCTCTAGACTGAGTGCCTCTTCTGGATGCTATGTCTGTGGCGACCTAGGCCATTGGCAGCAAGAATGCCCCGTTAACCCAAATAGATGATGGAGGGGCCTCTAGGGGTCATTGAGCTGCTCAGCAGGGAACAGACAGCAGTAGGAACACTGGTGGACCACATCGGGCTCTAGGGCAACATCAGACACGTTGAGGGCCGAGGTAGAGGCCAGGAGTGAGGGCCGAGGTAGAGGCCAGGAGTGAGGCAGAGTTTATGTAATGAACCAGCAGGATGCTCAGTTTAACCCCGATGTAAATACTGATACGTTGTTTATCTTGGTTGTTTTGCTGAGGTGTTGTTCATTTCGGGTGTTACATGTGTTTGGGTTGGTGTTAATTTTGGTTGTGAGATCCAAGCGAACTATACCCCTTAGGCTATTGTAGCCTTAGGGATGTGTGTAAGTAAGTTGGTGTTACAGGAATGCCCTATGATTGTTACCGACACTGTGTTGGAGACTGACTTCCTTTCCTTGGGATATCGTCATCTTCGACGTAGTCTTGGAATAGATTGGCCAACTTGATTTGTTGTTTGGGTAAACTGTAATAGCACAATCAACAGAGATGTGACCAGTCCCACCACAGGTGTTACACTTAATTTGACCCTTTTTGTACTTGTTATCTCTAGTTCCAAATTTTTTTTCAAATTTCTTTTCATTTGATGCTTCACCTTGTGGTTTAAATTTTGAATCTCTAGGGTAGTTCGCACCACCCTTCTAATCCTTCCTATCCCCGAGAATTCTTCTAAACCTTTCGACAAACAAGGCCGTGTCATCATCAACCGAAGATGATATTTCAGTTTTTGAGCTTTTCATCTCAACATCATCAGTCACACTTTGCAGTGCAACTCCTTTATCCTTCTTATGCATGCTTTCTTCCAAATTTAGCTCGAGTTCATTGGTTTTCAATTTTCCTATAGGCTTTGGAAGCTTTATGTCGGACATGTTCTGACATTCCTTGATTGCGGTCTTCGTCGAGGAAAACCATTTAGGCAACACCCTTAATATTTTTTGAACAATGGTTAATTCTAAAATAGGTGATCCTAGACTCATCGTGGCAATGGTGACATTCTCAAGTCTGAGATAGAATTCATAGAAGCTCTCTGAATCAGTCATCCTGAGTTCTTCAAACTCGAAAAGGACCATTTCAAGCTCTCTGAATTGTGCACTGGATACAGCAACAACTATGGCATTCCTAGCTTTCATATTTGCATTAGACGCACTGCAACTAACATGGTGACGGTGTCGGAGTTTCTGGGATTTTGGGAATTTTTTGGAAGTTTGCAGAATTTGGCAAGAGCTTGGAAGCGGCGCAAGAAGAGTGAATGTGAAAAGAGGTCAAAACCCTAGACTTAAATACCCATTGAATCCCCTATCAGAAAAGCTGTCATGAACCATGAAAGAAGATTTTGGTCTATAACTAGAGTACATGTGGCAGCAAACTGGACAACATGGGAAGGCAGTTTATTTAGAGAAACCCGTTCATGAAACCATACCCCTTTTCAAAAATGTAACGGTCATTATGGAAGTCTACACCGGTCAACCCTTACACAATAATATGAAGACCCACTAAACTATTGAGAATTACGAAACAAAAATACTAATGACCAAATATTAATCACGAGTCAACAACTAATCGACATTAATTAGTACACTTTCTATAGTTAGTGCTTGGACAAATATGATGCAAAAAGAAATAAAATAAATGCATGAATTGTATTTTTGGACCCAAACTGATTCTCACAATTAAATTGACACTCCCAAAAGCATATTCAAAAGAAAGAAATGATTCAATAACTAAGTCAAACAACATATTTGGGAAAGGGATGACTAGTCATATTGAGTGTAAATTACAAAGAAAACAGATTACTATTTGATGACTCCCTATGCTATGCACCCACAACATCTTAAGACTTTCAATCAAGTGTTAACTTGCACAATTTACTTCTTTGAGTGTAGATCAATGATAACCATATCAAATTCAAGGAGTGGTGCAACGTTGACACATTTTTTCTTTGACTCAAGCCCAAAACTTTAAATTATTCTTTTTGAGTTAGGGCCATATTATCCTTCTCGTTTTCATTTTCGAGGAAATTCTCCATTTTTTCTTTTAACTACAAAATCTTTTGAAAAGTCAAGAGTCAACATGATTAGTTATCATCAAGTAGTAAGGGAGTTATGAAAGTGATGAAACCAAATCTATATCAACAATCTTTAGAATATGCACTTTTTACTTTTTGATCAAGAGGAGGGAGTATGATCATTTGACTCAATCTAGGGCTTCAAATATATCTAACAAGTATCCTATTGATAGTATCAACACAAGAAAAACCAGTTTGAGAGGTGTTTTTCAATTTATATATGATGCATGATATGCAGGAATTGAAAAATGCACAAGCATTAACTGTGACTGGTCATACTAATCAATAGCACAGATTCCAAGACTTTTGCGAAGACCAGTCAGAACCTGATCCTCCAAAGGTTTGGTTAGAATATCAGCAAGTTGCTTTTCCGAGGGCACAAATTTGAGCATTAATAGCTTTGACTCAACGAGATCTCTAATGAAGTGGTGTCTAATATCAATGTGCTTAGTTCTAGAATGTTGCACAGGATTCTCAAAGATGCAGATTGCACTCGTGTTGTCACAGTATATGATGAACTGGTCCTGAACTATGCCATAGTCACTGAGCATCAATTTCATCCAAAGTAGTTGCGTGCAACAACTTCCTTCAGCTATGTATTCTGCCTCAGCAGTGGTCGATGAAACAGAATTTTGCTTCTTATTATACCAGGAGACCATATTGTTTCCTAGATAGAAGACACCACCGGAGGTACTTTTCCGGTCATCACTACATCCTGCCCAGTCAGCACCACTAAACCCAACAAGACTAGTATTGGTATAAAATGCAAACCAAATACCATACGACAATGCCCCACTAACGTACTTGATGACTCTCTTGACAGCATGAAGATGAGACTCTCTAGAATTGCTTTGAAATAGGGCACATACTCCAACAGGAAAAAGATATGTGTGGTCTACTTGTAGTAAGATATAGCAAGCTGCCAATCATACTTCTGTAGAGTGTCTGGTCAACACTCCTTCCCTTTTTATCACTAGACAACTTAGTGGATTTGCTCATAAGAGTCCTAGCGGGTTTGGCAGATAAAAATCCAAATTTGCTAATAAGGATGTAGCATACTTGGATTGAGAAATGAAGAGACCAGTCTCTTGTTGCTTAACTTGTAGACCCAGAAAATAGTTCAATTCACCAGTGAGACTCATCTCAAATTCAATAGTCATAATCTTTATGAATTGTTGAACTTGGGATTCATACGTTTAACCAACAACAATGTCATCAACATAAATTTGTGCAACAACCACATCATTTTTGGTTCGTTTGATGAACAACGTTTTGTCAACCGAACCACGTGTATAGCCATTTGACAGAAGGTGACTGTACAACCTATCATACCAAGCTCTCGGAGTTTGCTTCAAACTATACAAAGCCTTTTTCAATTTATACACACCATCGGGCATATGAGGGTCCTCAAAGCCTTTTGGTTGTTCAACAAACACATCCTCATTCAAGTATCCATTGAGAAATGCCATCTTGACATCCATTTGATGCAACTTGAACTTAAGATGACAAACAATAGCACAGAACAAACGGACTGACTCAAGTCTAGCTACAAGTGCAAAAGTTTCCTCAAAGTCAATGCCTTCGACTTGAGAATATCTCTGAGCAACAAGCCTAGCCTTGTTCCTCACTATGTGACCAGTCTCATCACTCTTGTTCTTGAATATCCATTTTGTGCCTATAACATTTGAGGTGACTGGTCTCTTGACCAGTGTCTTGACTTGATTTCTAGCAAATTGATTCAGCTCCTTTTGCATGGCAATCACTCATTCTTCATGGATGAGAGCTTCCTTGATGTTCTTGGGTTCTATTGTGTAGATATAATACACATGTGCTATTTCATTTTGGATCTGACCTCTAGTCCTCACACCTTCTTTTATGGACTCAATTATGTTATGTTCAGGATGTCTAGACATTACCCAATTTGGCTTTTTCTTAGGTGGTTGACTAGACTCTTCTGAACCTTCAGAATCAGAATGATTATTGGTCATCTTGTTCTGTCTGAGTCTCACTAGCAGACTCAGTAACCTTCTCATGAAACAAACCATCCTCATCTAATGCTAGCTCAGCTTACGCATCAAGATCGTCAATTGTCACATTTATGGACTTCATGATTGTATTGGTTCTAAGGTTGATAACTCTATAGGCTCGACTGGTCGTGAAGCACCCAAGAAAAATGCCTTCATCACTCTTGGGATCCACTTTGGCAAGGTGTTACCTATCTCTCAAAATATAGCAAGTGCTACCAAAGACGCTCAAATGACTTATCATCGGTTTCTTCCCTTTCCAAAGTTCATAGGGTGTCTAGTCAGTCCTTGGTCTCAATTAGACTCGATTGGAAATATAACAAGCAGTGTTAATGGCCTCAACCCACAAATTCTTGGCTAGATTTTTGCTGTTTAGCATCACTATACCCATTTCAATCAAGACTCTATTTTTCCTCTCAACAATTCCATTTTGTTGAGGGGTAATTGGAGCCGAAAACTTATGCTTTATGCCCAAGCTTGCACAGAAATCAGCAAACAATGAATTCTCAAATTCCGTACCATGATCAGTCCTAATTCTGACAATAGAGGGATGACCAGTCATCGCCTCATTCTGAATGTGTTTGAATACAGTCACAAAAATTTAAAAACCCTCCGACTTTTCTCTCAAGAAAGACACCCAAGTAAATCTAGTGAAGTCATCAACAATGACCAGAATGTATTTCTTACCACCAACAGACATGGTTTGAACTGTACCAATGAGATCCATGTGAATGAGTTCAAGAGGATGACTATTCCCAACATCCTTGACTCTTTTATGTGCGACACGTGACTATTTGCCCAACTGACATGGACCACATATGTGCTTAGATGGCTTATCTAACTTGAGAATGCCTCTAACAAGCTGCTTTTTGGCTAAGGTGTACACATCATTGAAGATCATATATCCAAAACGTTGATGCTATAAAGCAGTGGTCTTATGAGTCAGAGAGTGACAGGTCATCTTGGCAGCCAGGGTTTGGCTGTCAAGAGTATAGCAGTTGTCGTTAGATTTGTCTGTCTTGACTAGATCCTGAAGCTTGCTATCGACAATGCTACAACCTTTTGTTGACATGCAAACTTCCTCAGCCTACTGATCACACAGGTGTGATACACTAATGAGGTTGGACTTAAGGCCTTCTACATACCTTACATTTTCAAGGATGAGTGGACCAGGAAGCTTAACACCACCTTGACCAGTCATTTTAGCATTTTCACCACCCCCAAATTCAACAAAACCACTATCAAAATCATTTAGCTTTACAAAGACAGATACGACCTTACTTGAACAGGATCTATTCTATAGTGTTGTACCTCTGTATCCTTGATTTCTAAGGAGACAAGCTTTACAAAGACAGATTTTTCACCAAACATGTGTTTGGAACAGCGATTGTCGATATACGAACGAATTGGATCACGTGCATTCAAGACCGACAAAGAAACAAGACAGGTTTCATTCTTCTTTACCCACTTCTTGTGAGAAGCACTGGTGATGCGGAACATGACTCAACAAGTTTGGCTATTCTGGTTACTTTAATAAGCAGTATATTAACCTGTTCTTTGAGTGAATTATTGTGACCAGTCAGACTCTTGTTCTTCAATTTATTACACTTTAGCCTAATGTGACCAGTCATCCCACAGTGATGACAAGTGGGCACAAACCTGGTTCTTCTAGGTGCAGTTGAACTAGAAGACACTTGATGACTTATTTTAATTGTGCTGACTTTAGGTTCTCGTGTAACAGAGATGACTGGAAACTTAGACGAAGTTGCTTCAGTAGCTTTCGCAAACCTGGTTTGTGAAGTTGAAGAAACTGACCCACTAGCAACAAACCCTAGACCAGTCCTATCATGATGACTTTTACCAACATTGAGTATCTTGTCTAACTTTGCTGAACCAATTGATAGGTCATTAACCTTTTCTTGCCGTGATTTATTGTAGCCAACCAAGTAGACATTAGATTGCTTAAGTGACTTTTCTTTCAATTTAAGACCATTACTGTGCATGAGATTGATTGTGTGCTCCAAGTTACTCAACTGATGTCTAAGGTCAATATTCTCCTTTTTAACTCTTTCAAAAATTAACAGACAACTGTGTATACATGATCTCAAGTCTTGACCTAGGTGAATGGACATCTGCATTGTCCCTTCCTTTGCTAGATTGACCAGTCTCGTAATCTTGCAAAGTGAGACAAAGTACAACTCTAAATCATTACAACGCTTTTTCAAGTCAATGCTATCAGCTTTGATCACACACGTTTCATCAAACAAGGCACCATACCTTTCACACATTTTCTCATAAGTCTGATTCTTGAGGATAGAATCAATCATGAAAAACAGGACAAAACATCTCAGGTGACTGGTCATCATTAGCCATGTGTTGTGAATCTGTCTCAGATTCTTCACTCGCTGAGTTATCTTTATTATCTGAATAAGAGTTAGAGTGAAATGAGTCATCATCCTCACTATCACTCCATGATGCTTTCAAGGCTTTATCCTTCCCTTTATTAGACCTTTTCCTATCGTTAGCACAATCAACAGAGATATGACCAGTCCCACCACAAGTGAAATACTTAACTTGACCCTTCTTGAACTTGTTATCTCTAGACCCTGAGTTCCTCTCAAATTTCTTTTCATTTGTCATTTCACCTTGAGGTTTGAATTTTGACTCTCTGGGGTAGCTCGTACTACCCTTGTGATCCTTTCTATCTATTAAAATTCTTCTAAACCTTTTCACAAACAGTGCGATATCATCATCATCAGACGATGACTGGTCAGACTTTGAACTCTTGGGTTCAGGGTGATCAGTCACACTCTGTAGTGCAACACCTTTGTCTTTTTAATTCTAGTTCTCTTCCAATTTTAATTCAAGTTCATAAGTCTTTAATTTACCAACAAGTTTAGGAAGCTTTATGTCCGACATATTTTGACACTCTTTGATTGCGGTCCTCTCCACGGAAAACCTCCTAGGCAACACCCTTAAGATTTTTTGTACAACTATAAGTTCTGAAATCGGTGTCCCTAGACTCATCGCTACATTGGTGACACTCCCAAGTCTGAGATAAAAATCAGAGAAGCTCTCTGAATCGGTCATCGTGAGTTCCTCAAACTCAGAAAGAACCATTTCAAGTTGTAAGTCCCGAACCTGGTCATCACCCTCATGAATGACACACAATCTGCCCCAAGCGTCCCTACCTATTGTATAGTGTTGAATATGTGAATATTGTGCACAGGATACAGCAACAGCTATGGCATTTCTAGCTTTCTTATTTTCACTAGACGCATTGACTTGGACCTGTGTCCAATCATCTCTTGGAATGTTCTCTCTCTCACCGTCAACAATTCTAAACGGAGGACGCCATTTAATAGACAAATACTCGAATACAAACTCATCATACGCATCAAGAAAGATCTCAAATTTATCGCGCTAGGCAGCATAGTTTGTGCCATCGAAGTATGGAGGTGAGTTCACCAAACCGGCTACTTGATCTCTTCCCATGACTAGACCCTTAACCAACCAGTTCGTAGAACCGCTTTATGTATGTCTAAAGCCCTGCTCTTATACCTATTGCAGGTTGGCAATGAATGAGGTATTTTCAAATATATCACGGCAACCACAAACAATTTTCACACCGATAACACAGATGACTAGTTACCTGATGTGATGAACCTGACAGTTTGTTTATACTTGGAATTAACCTTAACTTGAGTTATGTACCCAGTCCTTTATACTTGACAATTTGTAATTGCTTGTGAATTGTTCAAATACATTCAAATGCTACACCAACTTAGGTCCTCAACAGATTCAGTGAGATTGACAACTCCAAGCTATCCATAACTACAACGTATTTAAATCCAACGGTTCTAATGCAATAGTTATAAGTTGATCGGTCACGCAGTTTTGTCCAAATTGCACTTCAAGTTGAGTTGGTGCATAACGAAATCCGATTTGAAGATTATTCAACTTGTTAACAATTCACAGAGATGGACACAATATTTTGGTACCTGGAAAAACCCCAAAAGGGTAAAAAACTAAGGGTCTATCAGAAGATCGGTCTTCCACTATGAATGGCAAAATATGCCCAATACAAGGTTCAGACAAGCTCAATATCTAATGCACCTAATCTTAGATGCAGCAGTCCCTCGTGTGGCTTCTTCTCGATCACTTCACGTTGAGTGGTTCCGATGACTGGTCATTCACTATACAGACAATACATAGGTATTTCTGTTTAGCGGCACCAAATGTATAAGCTGTGAAAACTATATGACTAGTCACCAGCAGAGTTGCAGAGAGCTATGGAGATTCAGCAAGGACCGCTGGACAACTACAAAAAATTGTGCAGGAATACCGAAGTCAAGAGACTCCTATAACTCAATCTTGTCTTGAAAAATGCGTGAACATAGAAGACAAGATTGCTGACCACTATTTCAACTTCTAACTAAATGAGTTTTAGAAAACGGAAGTTGAAACAGTGAAGATGAGAACTGCCTCAAAGTTTTCTTCAATAACGAGTTTTTGAAAGACCGAAACCTTAGAAGAAATTTATATGCATGCCATCCTAAGAATTCTTGCAAACGCTCTATGAGAAATGAAAGCTCTCAAGAATTCAAGGTATAATACCGAAGCAAGAAGGCAGCAAATATGAGAGGTTTTTGAAAAGTGCAACGATGATTTTTGATACGACCCATTCCGAAAAATTCCCCAAAAATAGTGAAATGACCAAAATACCCATACTGGTCAAACGGTTGACTTCTGAACGTTGAGGAATTTCATGTTCGAAATTGGACTCTATGCAAAGAGCTCGATGATACGAACGTATCCGCGAAGACGGAATCGAATTCCGAGTTGTATCGAAGAAGTTATGGACAAAAAACGGAATTGTGGTATCGTGGGATTGCCACGTGGCAGCCCGTGATTGGGTGGAAGCTGTTGGACAGTTTTGGAAGCTGGCCTGGGCTTTAAAAAACCCAAACCAGCCCAAGTTTCCCAAAAGGGAAACCCGAACTCACCCAAAACCGCCGAGGAAGCCAACGCCGTTGACCCTTCGCCGGCGATGGATCGGGCCGGCCACCACCAGCATCTTCTTCCCCTCGTCGAGACGAAGCCGGAGCACCAAGGATCGGAGTCAGCAGCCATCGGGAATGCCGGTAACGAGCTCAACGGAATCCGCAAGCTTTCCGGCGAGATTCCGGCCAGCACAGTGAGAGGTGAGTCATGAAAGTTGAATTTTTGGATTCCTTGGTTTCCTTAGATGCGTTTTGATATAAAGATCGTTTGATTTGATGAAGAAATGAGGAAGATACAGGGTTTTGAAATCAGGTGAACAATCGCCGGAAAAATCCCAGATGACGTCATCGCCGATGATAATGTCAGCACCACATGGACGCCACGTGGGCGACACGCATGTGCCACGTGGGTGCCACATCGGCGCCACGTCAGTGTCGCGTGGATGCTAGGTCAGCGCCACGTCAGCAGCTGTCAGGCCACGTCAGCAAGCCGGTGCTGACGTCAGCCTAGCGTTGACCGTCGGTCAATGCCGTTGACCGACATTGACGGACCACTTTTCCGAGTGGAAACGATGTTCCGGATCCAATGGCGAGCTCCGTTTCGCCATCCAAGTTACGGTTAAACTCCAATTGAGTATAACATGGAGAATTACGGTTTTACAGTTATTAGTTCGGTTTCGTTTATTAATTATTATGACACTGGGCTTGTTAGGTGATTAGTTCCCGAGGAATTAGCGTAGCCAAGCCGAGCCTACGGATGACGGTGACTACGATCGCTCGGTATCACAGTGAGTGGACGGGTTTTGGTTTTCAAGTATTGTTTGAGCATGCTTCATATTTATGTTTACGTATATATGCATTTATGATATGATGATGTGATTTCTGGATCCTTGATGGTTGTATCGTTTTGGAGCATGCTATATATGCATATACTTGAGATGGTTATGCTAGTTGGTTGTTGTTGTATTGTTAATGGTTGTTAGTATAGTTAGTGGCATATTACTGGGATCCTTGCGTATTCATTGTTATGGGTTCGAGGCCTTATTCATATTCAGTATCATGGGTTTGAGGCCCTATTCATATTCATTGGTATGGGTTCGAGGCCCTACTCATATTCAGTATCATGGGTTAGAGGCCCTATTCATATTCATTGTTATGGGTTCGAGGCCCTATTCATATTCATTATGATGGGTTCGAGGCCCTATTTATATTCATTGTTATGGGTTCGAGGCCCTATTCGTATTCATTGTTATGGGTTCGAGGCCCTATTCATATTCATTATTATGGGTTAGAGGCCCTATTCATATTCATTGTTATGGGTTCGAGGCCCTATTCATATTCATTATGATGGGTTCAAGGCCCTATTCATATTCAGTATCATGGGTTCGAGGCCCTATTCATATTCATTGTTATGGGTTCGAGGCTCTATTCATATTCATTATTATGAGTTCGAGGCCCTATTCATATTCATTGTTATGGGTTCGAGGCCCTATTCATATTCATTATCATGGGTTCGATGCCCTAATCATATGCATTGTTATGGGTTCGAGGCCTTAGTCATATGTGGAGTGTACTGTGCAGGGGAAGCGGGTACCTTGGCATGTGAACATAGTCTCCTCGCCAATGTAAAGTGCATTAGTATTGTTGTGATTGTTTATCGGCCCCAATCAGGTGGTGTATTTGGTTGTTGCTACATGTTTGGTTTGGTATACTAGTATATTACTATTTTAACTGTGGCGGTTATTACTATGTTTTTAAATGTTTTACACTAACATTTATTTTCCCTGTCCACTCACCCTTGTTTTTACACTCCGTCAGGACGTGATACTGTTGTGCACTACCGAGACGAGCGGCAAGAGTCAGGATAGCTCTGTTCTATGTCACAAAGAGTGGGAGTCTCTTTGTCTTCTGTTGTTAGTTAGACTTGTGTAAACTTGTTTCCTTCCGCTGTATAGACGCTCTGATATTATTCTGTATTTCTTTTCTTCTATTTATTTGTGGTTGTTAGTTGTTTAAGGCTTCGTCACCACGTGTCGGTGATAGCCGCACTCCCAGGCCCTACTTTTCGAGGCGGGGTGTGTCAATTTTGAATGGACAAAACCCCTAATGAAAGTGGCGGAAGAGTTTAGGTTTCAAAGGCCAAGAAGATAAGGAATGAACCGCTGAGATTTCCTCAAAGAAATGAATCCTAGGCAGATCCGAGATAGTGGGCTGTAGTTGACTACCCATCGGATAAAATCATGCTCATTCAAACGGGGATAAAAACATGTTCTGTCAAGAAACTGATCAGCAGTTGCTGTCAGGAAAGTGAACTGTCATATGCGAAGTTAAGGTGACTAGTCACTGAATATATGAAAGCTGTAGTTTTATGAAGAACACATTTTTTCTCAAAATAATCCTAAGTTATGAAAACTTATGCAATTTGTAAATGATGTTAAATGCTGCTGAATTCTGAGAACACATCTTCATATCTTGATCTTCAAGCCAATCACCATATCACTAAGTCTAGAACTAAATGCAAAAAACCTAAATTGAGCTTCTGAATGATTGTACAAAGTTTTTGTACAAGGATGGCCAATTTTATATAATTTCTAAGATACAAATATCCTACACTGGTCATCTTAATTGCTGCATTAGAACGGTGAATTGAATAAGTTGTAGTTGTGGCTCGCAGTTGAACTTCACTGAATATGTTAAGGATCTAAGTTGGCATAGTATATGAGTATGATTGAGAAGATTCGCAACCATACACATAATTATTTGATATAGTGAATAGTTAAGACAATCTGTTTCTTAGATAAAATCAACTTGTGTTTAGATTTTGAGTTTATCACATTCGGTGATTGGTCATTTGTATTCAGTTTTTGAGTTCATCACATTCAGTTTTTGATTGCAAAAACAACCAATAAAATTAGATAATCAATAATTAAAAAAAAGCGCAGATGATGAATTTTTTTTTTTTTTGTAGTGAAAAAATTTTAGTGGCAACATATGTCAAAATAAATGCCTTGAAAATAAAAAATAGTTTAGTTAAAATAATGTTAATATTATTGAGTTAATCATTTAATTAGAAAATAACAGGTGTAAATATTTTAAGAATTAAGGACCCACAAGAACAAAGAAAATACATCTTTCTATCTTAGGACATAAATTTTAAATATTCTCCTATAAGGACAAAATAATAATTAGTGTAATAAAAAAATTATTTGACCAATCATGCATGCCCACGTGAATAGTGACACGTGGACAGTACCACGCGCGTGTACAGTACATGTGCATAGTACACACAAAAACAGTTTATAAGTTTCTACCAAACACAGAAGCAGTTATTTGTTTCTGCCAAACATAGAAAGAGTTAGTTTCTGCCAACACAGAAACAGTTGTGAAAACACTGAAGCCGTTATTTAAAATATAGTAACAGTTATTTAAAATACAGAAACATTTATGAAAACACAGAAACAGTTGTGAAAAACACAAAAAAAATTGTGAAAACACAAAAACAGTTTGTATTTTGATTTTGATATGAACACTTTGCCCAGCCTCAAGTTTTGTTGATTCTTTTTTGATGCCCCCTTCATTACCAATACCAACTTTTGATTGGCCCTACAAATCACAAAACCCAATTCAAACCAATCGAAAACACACCAAAAACAACAAAAATAAAAATTGAAACTTCACATACAGTTAATCAATTCCATCCGGCCAGCTCCTAAATCTCCACTTCTGCACAATCAAACTCCCATAATCCGAAAACCCCAAAAACTCACAGAATCAGAAATTCCCCACCATTTCATTCCTTCCTCCATCATCTAATCTATTAAAGACATAAATGGAAGAAGTCTTTGGGTTTGGCCGAAACAAAATTGATGACGGCGCTGACGAGCAGCACCACATGTTGAAGTCCCGAATCAAATTTGGGTCCGCCAAAATGGGTCGCCGATCTCGGCAGGAGCTCTTCTTCTTCGTCGGTGAGACCTCGGCGCTGGGGATGGGTCGGGGGGGGGGGGGTTCTTCGGGGGGGGGGGGGGCCTTTGCCGCCGAGTGGGGTGGTGGGAGGGGTGGGGGAGAGACGATGGTTCCGGCGATTTGGCGGAGAGGTGACTGGTCAAGTAATAAAATAGTAATATGCCTCAATAGTTTTATCTACTGTGAGATATACTTTTACTAATGTAAATTTACTTAGCAGACATGTCACAAGAGTCATCAAACAACCAAATTTGTCTTATAAATTTCTCTTGTTCACCGCATTTGCTCTTAATAATGCCAGTTTAGAGGGCGCGTTTATGTTTCCACGTACTCCTTCAGGGACGGAGCCAGCCCGGAGCCAGAGTCAGCAGCTGTTCCCATGCTCGCCGGAAAAAGTATGGACTGGGAGCAGGTCTGCGTGGCTCCGATCCCTGGTCTGCCACTGATCCGACCTGCAAACTCCATTGAAGCACGCGGAAGAAGAAGTTGTGGTGCTGTGTTGCCGCCGTTTGCAATTCTAGGAGGCTGGCCAACAGGAACGCGACAAAAGAAGGACAAAACGGCGCCGTGTCTATTTAAAAGAAACTGCGTCGTTTTGTGCAAAGAGGAGCGGGCTTTGTTTTTCATACTTGGAGGAGCGGTCTATTTATTATGGGCTGGCTTTTCTAAGCCTTTGTCCACTGTATTATCTCACATTAATTTATTCATGCTGGATATTATTGGAAGTGGACAAATAGATTGATTGGCTTGCCTTGGAGTGAACAAAAAAAAGGCTCGGCTCACTTCCATTGTAGTATCTCTAGTGCTACTTGTAGGTTATTTGATTGGTTGTCCTTATACAAAAACGTTGTAAAATGTGTAACAAGCTCAATTAGTTCAATTAGGTTTTAATTCTAGATTTTTAGAAGAATTGAAGAGCTTGGAAGATTTAAGATAGATGATTGTTGAAGATGCATTCTTATTTAATGATTACTTGCATAACTTTTTTGTGTCAAAACCTAGGTCCTTACTTTATTGAGTCAAAACTTTTCAAACATTTTAAGGTTTTGTAAATGCTTTTACTAGAATAAGGATTTCAGGTTTTTCGTGACTGGTCATCTATTTCATGCACGTGAACGTTGACTGTTTTTCTAACAGATTAATCACTGCTTTTAACCGGACAGGCTTTTATCAAGTGGACAGCCAATTAACCGGACTGGTCATCTTTGTGATATTGTTTGTGCTTTTTGATAAAATAGAGGGAATTATTTTAAAATACCCCCCTCATTGCCAACCTGCACTACTCCATCTTGCTCACTTGATGATAGCCAAGACCCCCCGGGTGAATTACAATAATGTAAATAATAGGTATAATCAGGAAGATTAAATCGGAAAGAAAGAATGAAATCGAAAAATGAGTCGACGATAAAAATGGTTTGTCGGTCCTTTTACATAACGAAAGGCGACCAAAACAAGTTTCAAGGCAAAGACGCCCATTTTGTTACCTTCAATGTTTGACAAGGAATGTGCCACTTTATGACCTTCTCTATATTGAAACATCAACTCACTAATGCCAAGCTGCTGCATTAGTCTAGTAATATCACCACTAAGATTACCAACGTTACTCCAGCGTCCATTCCCACTTGTACTTCTTACCACATATTGAATAAGAAAGTAATCCAAAATCTAATACTCAGAAAAACAAGAATACATATATATCAGATTGATTTAGTGGACATAGTTAATTTCATAGACGTTACTTAACAGTACATGTCGTTTTTGCCGCCAAGGTCATATAGATGAACAACATCAATTAAAATGAAGTCAAGATTCTATTAGTAATGAACTCATTATGCGACGTTTTCATGATATGAGAAAACGTAAGCTACCACTTTTGTAATTTTATTTCATGCATTTAACGTTAATGACATTTGTATTAATGATATTTGCATTATTTAAATTCTATAATATTTAGATCATTTAATTTTTTTGAAATGCTTAAACTTTTAAGTTCCGCTCCCCTACCTGAACAATCCTGGATCCGTCCCTGTACTCCTTGATAGTATTTGCTTTAAAAATTGAAATATTTTTGCACAGGTAATTTCAATACAGTGTATGATGAAAATAATATAAAGGTAAGCATACAAGGAACCAAACAATGTACTAGAGACATGATATTTGCCCAACAAGCCACACCAGCTTTATTTGCATTAGTATCCTGAGTCATCCAAAACAGATTATGACGAATAAATTCCACAACCAAATACTCCAAATCCTTTCTCCAAGCCTTGTTCTTTCTAATGAAGTAATGAAAGGTAACTTAAGCATCTTAATCTTCAAAAATTGTGTGGAAAATGAACTTTAGCTCTCTTGTAAATGATCAAACCAGCGGTTGGAGCTAAGTTTTTGGAGATTTGGCTTTTGTCTATGGAGATACTTTCTGATGATGTTTCTCAGTATGGAACTCACGTTGATCTCAACAACAAAAGTTGGACTTCCTAATTAACCTCAGTGATTGTGATTTTGCGTAAACATATCTGCCAGCGAACACCATCCAATCTTACCATTCTTGGTAATTGACTCAGCATCATAGGAAGAAGAAAGAGAGAGCCCTTTGTCATGTGAAAAACTGTGATTCGAGAACTGTCTATCTCGGAATTCTAACCGTTGCTTCGGCGTGCTTAGCGACCTTGTCTTGGCCTTGGCAGATGCTGTCACAGCCACGTAAGTTGGAAAAGCATGAGAACATGTTCTCAAGCTGTCATGTTGATCTTGCGTACAGTAGTTCTGTTTTGTACTGGAAAATGATCTCCTTGGTATCAATTTTGGACTCGATCCTTCCATTGTATTTTCATGTTTCAAATCTCTCGTTTTGACTTGTGATCTTCGCAACGTTGATCCACCACTACTACTGATATTTGAATGAAAGACTAGCATTCCAGGTTCGTTGTTGGTCACCGAATCGTCCAACATTTGCAAATTCCTGTTTTCCTGTTAAGTGCAGAATTGTTAATAGATTCATTGGAAAGAAAAGGTATGTGTAGATGTTAGAAGAGGAATTGTGACCAATAACATAATTGCCTACTCCGGATGATTCCAGATTAAAGTACCCGGAGAGAAAACGAATATTTCTTCATCCGCTCTCGTTTGATCATGGCCTCTTGCTTTCTTAGCCTAATGGCTTCTATGTCTTCCATCGAAATTATGCTGTAATCCCACCCTCTCTGACTGCTGCATTCAAGCTGTGTATAGCAAAAAAAAATATTAAGCAAGTTATCAAAGAAGCTGTTATAGATCAAATGACCTTCAGTTGTTAATAGGAATCATCTCACTTACTGTTGTTTTTTTCTCTTCCAACTCTGGTTTTTGCCTGCTAAGCTGTATCAATTCGCCATCACTCCATCCCTCGTCTGCAGTTAGAATGCTATTTTTCCAAATCTTTACCTGCCGTTTTCTGTTGGATGGCAAACGCTTCAAAGTTTGGGCTGCTTGGCGTCTCACAGCTCGGCCACGAACTATGGCTTGAAGTCTCACCAGTCCCTTCAAGGCTCTCAATGCTTTCCTCGCCTGTTTCACTTGAAAGTTTAGATCATGATAGAGGGCACAATCATTTCCTCATGGCTGATTTTTGTAAAATTCAGCTCCAATAATTGGATACCATAAATTTGAACAAGCTATAATTTAAGTCAAGATTAGGAAAGAGCTGAAAGAGAATCTCCGTTAGCATCTGGTTTTAAGGAGATGTGGAGAAGGACGAAATTGAAGGTTAAAAACATATTTGTTTAGACTTAAACCACCAATTTACAATGTTTCCCACCTAACATGAACTCCTAATCATAATGAAAAATTTTAATATCAACCCTGACGAATTAAAGTCACCCGGTTTACATGTCTTTCTCATGCATTCAAATCATACAACTCCTGATTCTAACTAGCAGTTTGCACTTGCTTTTGTAAACAAACGAACGGCAGAAACAACCAACACGTAACACTAACAGCAATAAAAATTGTAATATTTCATCAACAAAAAAAAATTGTACTAGGTCTCTGTTTCGGTTTCAGTTATCAAGAAACTCACAAGATGTGCCCGATATGCGCTTTGGATTTTAATGGCAGCTAAGTCCGTGTCAGACTTTGTGGAATAATGGCAGGATTGTGAAGTCAGGCGCACAACCTCAACTGCAGCATGGGCAGCAGCTACTGCTGCTTTTGCTGCAGCCGCTGTTGCTATTGCAACGGTGAAAGCGTGTCTTTTCTGCTCTTCGGTAGCTTCACTGAGTGTTCTCTCTGATGCTGTCAGTGTAACCTGTGCAGTGTATGGCCGAAGTACTTCCACTCTTCCAAAAATCCATCTCCAGTTCTTTGATTTCTGGAAATAGAGTACAAATTACATCCCATACATTACCAAAATGATAGCCACAAATAATTATGCAGCTGAAACAGTGACGAAGAATATGAATTCACCACCAAGTACCTTTTCGGTCTCTGTCTTTGCTTCAGAAGTAAATAGCCTCTTCACCCAACCAAGCCAGCACTTTCTCTTTGCCATTGAACTATTGTTAAGACCATGTTAATCCAATATGTTAAACATTGTCATATGTTCTCCAAGTATTTCCTGCTTTGTAGGAAAAACAAGAACTAGTCAACTCATGAAGTGTGAACCTTGAAAGCTAGACGCATAGTTCCTCAGTTTCTGATACCTACCACTTATATTAACTTCATGCATGACACTCCATAGCAAATTTTCGTTGATTTGAGAGGGAGCACAAAAACCAATAGCATACAGAACGAAAGAGACTAAAAGTAATTGAACTGTAAAGAGAAAGTGCACATACTAAAGACTCATGAGTCATGAAAGGTGTGGTGGTTTAAGAATTAGTCTAATGGGGCCATCTCTCTATTTTTCTAAAATAATTGATCAACTGTCAATTCCACAAACTGCAGCCATTGACGAGTCCAAATGTCTGCTGCCATGAAATTAACTGACATAATTTTAATGATATAGGAAAGTCTAACATGTGCAAGGCCAAAATTGAATGGAAATTAATGATGTTTTTGGTCCACCAATGTGCTTTATCAGTCTTAACCAATTTTGACATCCCTTGGAATTTGGCAGAGCTTCATATCAATCCCCCATCAGCTATGGGCTTATGTAATTAAGTGACTATTAACTAATAGTAGACACTAACTCGATAACATTAATACAACTCCTAATTCTGATGTCTCCATTCCAACACATTTTCTTGCACTCGATCACAACAAGTAGCTGAGTCAAAATATATCAGAATGAGGGCGCAACCTTTACTTTTTCAAGTGTCCCTTATCATTTCATCAATCTTAAGAGTCATCTCCATTTGGCAGTCAAAATTGAGCATTCACATGAAGATTGGTTGAAGAAACACCATGCTTATGGAGTTTGAACCCCTTGAACAGATTTCAGTCTAATGATATTTCTCTTATGACTATTGAAAAGGGTTTCTGTGGGATTGTGGTGTAGTTTTTTTCCGCAATTATAATTTTTTGGTTGGATGAATGGAGATTAAGTATATGATAGGAATGATGTATAAATTGGATCAAAAGTACTTTGTAAATCTTAACCCACATATTGTCATTGACGACCTTTATATTGTAATAAGGAATATAGGTAAGAGATGTAGTAAAAGAGCACCTTGACAGTTTTCTTCGCAAAATAGAAGGTAAGGCCTGCTCCCCCCTTCCCTTTCCCCCTCTCCCCCCCCCCCCCCCCCCCCCCCCCCCCCCCCCCCCCCCCCCCCCCCCCCCCCCCCCCCCCCCCCCCCCTCCCTCTCTAACCCCCCCCCAAAAAATCTAGGGTATTAATAAAAACAACTATCATCTTAGCACACATGGAATAGAAAGTTTGAAATTTTTTAATTCTATTATTCAATTTTTTCTGAAGATATGAAAGAATAAAAATCCGAAAGCTCTTCTTTGTGGTTATAATGCCAAAAAATCAAGTCGGCTCATTCGTTTGATCGTTATAGGCCTCTTGAATCTTCTATTTACCTATTATCTTTGGTGTTATTTATCTGTAATGCGGCTTTACTGCTGTTTTCTTTATTATTAATAGGAATTCTCTTGTTAAGACCCTATGGATTGATTAAAACCTCAGATTTAGATTCAGGAAGTGTGTGCCAAAATGCATTTAGATGTAATGATATATGAGACTGAATTGTAAATTAAAAATTTACTAAAATACACTCATTTAAATAGTGACTTACCTTTTATTCATTAAAGGTATTTTTGAAAAACACTTGTTTTACTTCATTGGGTATACCTAACATTATGTGCACTCAAGAATGTGTTTAAATATATAAAAGAGTGGTCCCCCCTCTTCACTCCCATTTTGCACCACCACATATGTGAACTAGGTGAGGGAGTTTTGACTTGTCTAATTAAAAAAAAAAAAAAATTTCCTAGATAATCCTAATCCTCCTAAGTGTGACCCGGCAAACTGAGACCAACAAATAAAGTGAGACCAAAGTGTTTTTTGAGCTGTTTAATGTAGGGGTGGCATTTTAATACCAACTACCAAACACCTCCCGTACCATACCGTACCATACCAATTGGTAGGGTACAATTTCGGTATAGTTACTACCGGGTGCGGCCCCCCCCCCCCGAAAACTTTGGTACGGTACACGATATTGAATACTCAATACCATGGTATACCAAGTACCGAACTATAAAGAGATATATATATATATATATATATATATATATATATATATATATTGTTTTTAATAACATATATAATGCATATTCTACCCTAATATTACAAGGAATGTAAAGAACTAGAAAGATGTAAGTATTTAAATTTTAAAAGAATTGTTTTTATCCTACCCTACTAATATTTCATATTCTAATGATATCTTTTTATATGTAGCTATGCAAACAATGGGACTTTCTTCAAGCCAACCAAGAAGTTCAAGCCAACTTGGAAGTTCAAATGCATCCACCGCTTTGCATATATAGAGCCTTTGAATATGGTGTCCTTACTATTATTTTCCGCTCAAAAAACTCTTGAGTGTGTTTTATTTTATTTGAGATTATTATTGCATTTGAATTTGATGTTGAATTATGTAATTTGTTATTTAGATGTTGGGTTGTAAAACTATGATACACTTTGAAAGTTTTAGTACATTGAACATGGTGGATTAATTATATTGACTTTAGTTTTTTTTTTTTTATTTTTTTAATTGATTGTTTTTTGTTTTTTCTACACTAAATTCTCCTTCCTTTCTTTAAATTTTTTTGGCACTGTTTGTGGTTGTTTTTTTTGAAATACTCTTTTTAGTTTTTGTGCAGTGTTTTGGGGGTTTGGTACAGTATACCTACCATACTCACTCCTAGTTCAATGATTCAAGACTTTATCAATGTACAGAATTTTCTGCAACTTTTGCCTAGCTTAGATTGGACTGCTATGGGTTGTCTGAAAGAGAACACAATGAGCACTTTTGCACAAGATATCGTTTTTTATGTTTCTATGAAGAAGCTTCTATACATAAAAAAAGGTTTGAAAATATGGGTCAACTAAACATCAATGTAGGGAAATCCAAGCATGAAAGCATTGAAATTAAAATGCATATAACAGAGAAACATCATGACTTTCGCAATGACATTGATATACTTTGATCTTTGCTAACAAAGAAAGGGGGCAACCTGGAGCGGCGGAGCATCGCTTTATGCTCCAGGGGACCACCGGACACATCAAAATTAGTTCTTGCCTTGCAATGCTTTGAGGCGTGGGAACCATAACATCTTTTCATTTTATTTCTGTTATTCTTAATTAATTTTTTTGGGGTTAATAGTTTGAAAATTTTGTACATGTGAACCCATTATAGTGTGGCCTGACCATCATGCAATTGCTTCAGTGGTCCACTGATTCTTTGCTTTAGAGCTAAGGTTTTTTCAGCTGAAATTAATACAGCTTGTTTGGACTGCGCAGAGGCAGAAAAATAAAAACATGGAACACAAAGGAAAAAGATAATTAGAGACAGATCAAACTAATCATGTGTTTGGACCGGGTCATGAATGGTCAAGTTCAGAGCTCAAATGGGTTCAAGTATACTTCTAAACGATGTCGTTTGATTCAATTAGCGTACTTGAAATTGAAGTAACTCTGATTTAATAAGCGTACTTGAATTTGAAGTAACTTTGGTCAGAAATGCCTTATAAGATTTCAAGCACACGGCCTTAATGAGTTGGACTTGGAAGCAAGTGCCTTGAGCTTAATTCCAATAAGAGGCCTTAAAGACAAGTTCGTAGTGGCCTTCAAAAAAATTCTCATGTGGCCTTGGAGAAGGCATGTTAGAGGCCTTGAAGAAGAAGAGTCCTTGAAGAAATGGAGGCCTTGGAGAAATGAAGGCCTTGAAGAAGTGGCCTGGAAGAGTGGCCTGGAATGCAATCCTGAGAGGCCCAGAAGCCGGAAGAGGTGGCCCTCAAGACAAATTCTTAAGTGGCATAGAAGGCTAGTAATCCTGAAAACCAATTCCTAAGTTGTCCTAAAGGTGAGTCCGTATAGCAGCCTTGAAGGTAGAAGTTCTAGGCCGGCCCTGACGATCAAGTCCTAAAAAGGCCTTGGAAGCAAGATCAGTGAAGTCCTTGAACTTGAATCTTATGTGGCCTTGGAGACAAGTCCTAAAGAAGAACTTGAAGGAAGCTAGCCTTATTAAGGCCTTGGAGGCAAATTTTAAGTTGGACTTGAAAGCAAGTCCAAATCCTAGGTTAATGTTGGAAGTAAGTACAACATGGCCATAGTATGTGGCCTAGGAAGAAATGAAGGCCCGAAAGTTATTAACCTTCAATGACCGATGGCCCAAAATCTATCAAATTAGTTACAATTCTTGTGCGACAATCAAGAGAAGCCATAGATTTCGATCGAAGTCCTTTTCATTACACAATCAAGTCTCAATCTTTAAGTTGGCATTACAACCGATTCGATTTGCAAGGCTGGAAGTCCACTCATCATGAGGTTTTATAAGGGAAGAAATCATGCTTCATTGATCACCTTAGCCCAAGAAGTAAGAACATGCAAACCAAGCTGGACTCTGAACAATTTTTCATCAAGTCCTAAGCAATCAGATCTAGACTTGGAAGGTTTTTTGGACAAAGTTGATCCGGACCAATTAATGGCCCAGCTCTAGGGTTGAGGCAGCCCTATAAATACCATCAGATGGAGAAGAGAAGAACCCCCCGCAGACACAACACACAAAGCCTTACCTTTCTTTATCTTTCATTTCCTATCATAGGAGTAGTATAATGTAATTCCTAGTCTAGCTTTTATTTTTGCTCTAGATTATCTTTACTTTTCTGTGCCTTAGTCTAGTTTAAGCTCTTGTTATTGTTTTTCAATTCATTTCAATACAAGTCTTAGTTAATCTTTATCATCTTTGTTAATCTAATTTACTTTACACACCTTTTTTCAATTCTTTACAATTACGCACTTTAATTCACCCGTCGTCTTTCAATTCCTTACAATTACGCACTTTATTCTATGTACTTGTCCTTTTAATTTCCTATAGGTTCAATCATTTACTTGCACTTATTCTAAATTCCTTTTAATTTATCTTCAACCTTAAATCCAACCCACTCTATCAATTGGCTGTTCATCTATCAATTGGTTGTTCATTTAAGGCCTTGACTGTTACGACCCGACCCCGAATTTTGGGTCAAATGATGAGAATACCCCTGGGAGTTTGACGTTGACTTTCTGACCGTCGAAAATTGCATAGTCAATATTGGACTCTATGCGAAGAGCTCGATGATACGAACGCGTACGCAAAGACGGAATCGAAATCGGAGTTGTATTGAAGGCGATACGAAGGAAAAATGAAATTAAAGTGTAATGGGGCTGCCACGTGGCAGCTCGTTATTGGCAGAAGTGTGGAGATATTTCTGGAAGGATCTGTTCCGGTTTAAATACCGAACCAGCCAAAGTTTCCTTTTCGGGAAACTTCGAAACCCGCACGCCCGTCGCCGTCGATTCACGTTGTGCAGCCGCCGATCGGACCTGCCGCCGCCACGATCGTGCTCCACTCGTCGGCGTGAACATTTTCCACCAGTTTTTGGCATCAAAATCGGAGCGGGGAGTCGCCGACAAGCTTGGACGGAACCATGAACTTCCGACGCATTTTCCGGCCACGTCCGACCTGGGGTAAGCTCCCAAACCCTCATTTTTGGATTCCTCGTCGTCCGTAGATGAATTTTGATGTAAAGATCGTTGGATTTGGTTGAGAAATGAGGAAGTTAGGAGTTTTAGAAAACCGGCCGATATAGTCGCCAGAATCTGGGCAAAAGATGGGAATTTAGGGTTTTGAAGGTAGGTATCCGAGCTCCAGTGAGACGCCATAAACGAGCAGTACAGATGGAGGACTTCGGCAGGTATCACACGTACATTTTAGTACTCGAACTACGGCCGTAGGACACAGCTCTCACATCATTGCCTGATATGAAGACCCCATTTGCTAGCTCTATTTCCGGTGATAGCGGTCCCTGCGCGTATTCCAGGGGCTGGGGGTGATGATGTGAGGAGGAGTACACAGGGGTTTATTCTTTCAGATGTACACAGCGGTGCCTTGCGTAACCCTGGCACTGGGTGTGGTATATTACGTGCACTTGACAGGCGCCGACCAGAGTATGTTACAGTATTTTCAGTATTTCGGTACAGCTTATGTTTTTACAGTAGGGGGGATTATATTATATGTTTTCAGAACATTTTTTGAAAGATTATTTATTTTTCCATCCACTCACCCTTTGGTTTTGCACCCCCCTCAGGGATTAGTAGCTGAGTTGACCAGAGACGCTAGGAGAGGCAAATCGATGGCTCTGCATCCGTCCCGAGAGCATAGGGACATTCTCGGTTCAGTCCCAGGTCGTCCGTAGCTTTCGTTGTTTCTGTTGGGTTGTTGTAGATGCCCTGATGCTGTTGTAGTCGTGTTATGTGTTTGTTTGGGCCTAGTTGCGTGTGTTGGTGTTTTTATTTCTTTTGTTTGGTCATTTGTGTGTGCTAGTTAGGCTTCGTCACCCTCCGGGTGATGGCCGTACATCCCGGGCCCACCTTTTTTTTGGGACGGGGTGTAACATTGACCCTGAGGCAGTGAAAGAACCTAGGCCAAGAGAAGGTTCCTTGCTTGACAGCACAATCTCTTGATTAGAAGTCAAACTTAAATGCAGTATCATCAACCCAATACCTATCCATTTTCATCCAAGCCAAACTCGTGGCTTGGTGGTGGCACGCCTGCGCATCCAACTAGAAGAAAGACCAAATACCCTTACGGCCCAACCCGGGCCGAAAAGATGTGTGGTTCTCATAACAATTATATATATATGTTTGTTGTTGTTTTGAATTGTCTTTTTATTCTTTTAAACTTCCAATTGTGTTTGTCTTTAAGGACTCAAGACAATTTCACTATAGTCTGCCATTCTTATCCAAGATTTAATAGAGAAAGGTTGTTAGGTGATTTCTAGAATTCTAGATCCTCTATCCCAGTTTCCGTAACCACCATAGCCGGTATGCCTAGCAAAACATAACCAAATTTTTTCATAAGGGGAGCACCAATCCAACCCATGGTTGTGTCCTACAAATATTGCCAGCCGCAATCCCAAAGGAAAATAAGTTCTATGGGCCAATTTGAATCCTGATAAACTGAGCCTTAGTTTCTATGAATCTCAAGAGACTTTGGCAGATTAAGAAAACTCATTTCATTGACATCTCTAAACCTGTAACTATATACATCTATCTCAAGACATTTGATTATCTCCTATACTTTCATCATTCAAGAAGTTCTCTGGTAATGGATTCAGATGCAGTAATTCAAGGTGGGGAGAAAACAAAGCAGGCTGCCTATAAAGCTCTATGGGGGCAAGCTGAAACAAGATGGAGAAAGATGAAAACATTTAGGCTCAAAGGATGACCAAAAACCTAAACTCTGAACCCTCTCAAGCGCCAAGTGACGAGCAACCGTCTTTCCATAACTTAGGGCGAGTTCAGTCAACATATCTTGGTTATTCTTAGTTTCTCACATTGCAAGAATGAAGCTTTGAATTACCTGGGTAGGTCCAGAAATTAGGGCAAATAGATGGTCTGTACTATATGTAAGAGCAACTGACACGGATTAGAATCTTAATTTTTCTTAGAGCAGGAATAAAGTGGTTAGACTCTCTTGAACTATAAAATCTCTGAATCATCAGCCTCAGTGCTTATATCTCTTCAAAGTTGACGTAGCTGCAGTTGAATTTCTTAAATAATCTCTCATCTAGTACATTGCGGATGCAAGGGAATCTCAGTTGACCTCTTAGTCCCGGCAATCATATAGGACGTTCTCATTCAACTGTTAGACGTGTCAGTCAATTCTCGGGGATAGTTGACTAAAGCTGAAATCCAGAACCTATCGGCTTGACCAATCACTATGAGTTTGCAGAAGGCTGGACGTTCTCAGCCTTTGTCTGAAGAAAATGCCTTCATTCAGTCCTAAGGAATCCTTGGGTCACCTAAGCCTAAATTCCCAATGATGATTCTTACCTCCTTTGGATGAAACACGTCTCTTGGTTTCTTGAGGTTTTCAAGTCTTCAGCTGTACTTCTATTCTAAACTAAGCTACGCATTCAAAGTTTGCAAGTTCATAGTACGAACCTTTCATGACTGGTCACAATCGTAAAAGTTCAATGTTTTTAGGGTTTTCATCATGAATGGTGCCTGAACTTTCACTAACCGGACTTCTTAGTGCCTGAACTTTAAAAGTAATCAATTTGGTACCCAGACTTTCAAAAACCGGACTTCATAAGGCCTGAACTTTAAAAGTGACTAATTTAGTATCCAGACTTTCAAAAAAAAGGATTATGTGGTACCTCCTTCAATTTTTTGTCAAAATTCCATCAAAATTCATCAATTTATCTATTATTTTGCAATAGCCATATGCATATATAGTTTTTGAAACACCATAAAACATACTTATATGTTGGGAGGCAAAAAATAGTAATTTACATGAAAATTAATATCAAAAGACCATTTTATCATTCATTTTAAGAAAACTTTGACAAAAATTAACTAAGGTACCACATAATCCTCTTTTTTAATGTCTGGGTACCAAATTGATCACTTTTAAAGTTCAGGTACTATAATGTCTGGTTTTTGAAAGTCTATGCACCAAATTGATCACTTTTAAAGTTCAGGCATCATGAAGTCCGATCAAGGAAAGTTCAGGCACTATCCATGATAAAAACCCAGGTTTTCAAGATTCATGAAGCTTTCTAGAAATTCAAAAATAGGGTTTCACAGAGCTGGTTTAGTAATATTTTAAAGTGGGAAATCCTACCTAAATCAATTGTCCACAGGTAGAGTGGGCCAGTAGTTTATGTACAATGATGCAACGTTAGAATACTCAATCTAGGTTTTTACACACATCAACCACATGCAGGAAGCCTGAGCCAAACATGAGTGGGTGACATGGGGAATGTGAGACTATATCGGGCCTCACATTGTGATATAATCATAATTTTGGACAATTCAACCCAAAAGAAATTTGGGGAATTGGCTAAAATAGGCCCATAGAGAAACCATTTTGCTAAAATAGGTAGCGGGCAGCGATCATTTCTTCACTAGGCAAAATGCTACAGTAATTTTGCAAGTGAATCCCTAAGCACTCAAAGTATTGTTGTAGTCCATCATAGTGTGGTCGTAGTCCACCATAGTGTGATCATAGTCCATCATAATGTGGTCGTAGTTCATTTATGGAAAAATAAATTACTGTTCATAATTTGCATATAGTCTCTTATAGTATGTACATAGTCTCTTATAGTCTCTTATAGTACGCATATAGTCTCATAATAGTATTCACATTGTCCTCTCTGCTTCTTCTCCACACTCCACCGAAGACGTTTTCATTCGCTAGTGGCAAATCGCTGGGAATTTGGGGTTGAAACTTTGGGGATATATTCTTGAGATAGAGAGGAAAAGTTTTGTAGTTGAGGTCGTCGTCAATCACTGACCAGAAAAGGTAGAACGGAGGGAGGTTTGTCGGACGGTTTTTGGTAAAAAAATAGATCAAAACGTTTTCGTTCACCGGTGGCAAACCGCTTGGGATTTGGGGTTGAAACGTGGGAGTGTACTTGAGAATGTTGGTAAGGTAGTCCAGGTGGTTCTGAATGGAGAAAGTGGCCAGAAAATTAGCTACGGCGGAGAGAACTCCGGCAGCTCAGTTTTGCGTTTGGTTTCACCGGCGGCGTTTCAAGCCGATTTTGACACCGAAACTTTGGGGATATATTTTTGAGTTTGAGAGGGAACTTTTTGTAGTTGGGGTCGTTGTCAATTGGTGACCGGAAAAGGTGGAACGGAGGGAGGTTTATTGGACGGTTTTTGGCAAAAAACAGATCAAAACGTTTTCGTTCGCCGGCGGCAAACCACTTGGGATTTGGGTTTGAAACTTCGTGGGACTGTACTCAAGGATGTTGGGCAGCTAGTTTAGGTGGTTCTGAATGGAGAAAGTGGCTGAAAAATTAGCGACGGTGGCGAGAACTCCGGTGTCTCAGTTTTGCATTTGGTTTCACCGCCGGCCTTTCACGCTGTTTCTGACTCCGAAACTTGGGGGATATATTCTTGAGTTTGAGAGGGAACGTTTTGTAGTTGGGGTCGTCATCAATGGGTGATTGGAAAAGGTAGAACGGAAAGAAGTTTGTCGGACGAAAAAAGGGAATTGTGAAGGGGCTTCTCCTCTGCAATTAGACAAAACTTTTGCCTAGTTTTAGCACAAAATTGGCTGACCCAACATTTTGGCAATTGGATTTGGCTAGCAGCCTATTTTAGCCAATTCCCCAAGAATTTGCCATAGGTGGAGAAGCCCATCGTTGTATATACAGTACTACGATACATATCATGTTCAGGAACGCATAAATTTTTCAACTTTCTTTTTACTTCTCATAGTAAAGATCATTTATATGACGCTATAAGCTGACACAATACCATTTGGTGGAGCATATCAAATATACAAGATAATCCAGAGACCGCATGCCCAGCTAAATGAAACAGAAACCTACTTTATCCATAAGTATCTGTAGACTTCATATTTGACCGCATGCATGTATGTAAAACTTCTTAAAGAAAAAATGCATTTGAACTTACCTTGGCAGAATCCTTTTAGCCAAAAGTTTCATGATACCCATTTCAGCTTCTTGAGTTGCTACTCCCTCCCATTTAATTGAACCCACACAAGGTTTGTGATGCCGAACCATGGCGCCACTTTCTTATAAGTAAGACTTGGTATGTGCAATAAGGTTTCTTTCATTGATATGAAATATGAGAAACAATAACAAAAAAAAAGGAAGTAACTGAAATCGTTGTGTCTTCTTTCAGCAAAGAATACATAAAATAAACATAAAAAAATCGTAAGATTTTCATACCACAGACACACACAACACAAACACCATGCGATCCCACATAAACAATTCAAATTCGCGAATGCTAGAGTCCGGGCTTAACGTCCGCGCCTATTAACAGTGCCCATCGTGAACCGTTCATCTTCATCTCAACGGCCAAAGAAAACAAAAGGTGGCACGAACTTCAAACTTGTGATTCTCTACATCTCCCTTCACTCCGTCTCCACTCCGTCTTCTTCCCCCTCCACTCCGTCTCCACTCCGTCTTCTTCTCCCTCCACTCCATCTCCACTCCGTATTCTTCTCCCTCCACTCCGTCTCCTTCTCCGTGTGAAAATCGGCTACACCCTCTCGGCTTGGGGCGGCTTGCGTTATGTCCAGCGGCGGGATTGAGTGACGGCGTCATCAGTATCTCTTCTTCAACATGAAAATGAAGGTGAGCCCAAATATCACAAACCGTAGAATTTAATTAGTTAGGGTACATATGAATCGTAAATGGGTTGTGAATTTTTGGGTAAAAAATGCATTTAATTGGAGTTGGGTTGTGAATTTGCTGTTCTTATTGGAAATAATGATAAGTTTTGCTATACGTTCTGATATTTCCATCTTGAACCATGTATCTTTGTGGTTATGTACTTGTGTTTTGAGCGGAATAGTTGAATTCTTAAGACTCTAATTTAGTTTTAGAAATTGGTACTAGGAGAGTTGAAGTAGGCTGGTTTGAATAAAGATGTCTGTCATGTTCTTAGTACTTGGTACTGTCAGTTATATTTTTATGTGAGTCTTTCAATTCATATTCTATAGTGTCGGTTCAAGTATGCAAATTGGGGTAGTATTGTGATTAACAATAATTGAAATTGAATGGATTTACGTTGATTATGTCTAAATGGAAAATCGCTGAATGTGTCTTGCCACATGTTCGAAAGTGATGAAAAACTGCAAAGGCCATTTACCACAATGATATGTAGTGGTAATTGCTTCTCTTATAAAGCGCAAGATCCCCATTCTCTCAACACTCGTTCAAAATCGGTGCTTGGCTTATTGCGAGCCTTCAAGTTGTGGTTGATGAGAAAGGGAGATCTGATCAGCAAGATCGATGCTTGGCTTATTGCGAGCCTTCAAGTTGTGGTTGATGAGAAAGGGAGATCTGATCAGCAAGAAATTGCAGGCAACGGTTAGACTTTGTTTCCTTCCTCTGCAGACAATCGCAATTCTGCACTTCCTCTGCAGAATTGCAAACCTGTTATATAGTTAGTAACCCAATCGATTCCTACTTATATGAATGGAAACTATTCCAGTCACCTTTCTTAATTCCAAGCATAATAAGTTGTTGAAAAGAACTATATCTGGTAAAATTTTGTATACACAGAAGTGTTATTACTATCTTATGACCTTCATTGATGCTTTTGTGACCGTCGTATGACTGTCATATCACTTATTTTATTTACTTAGTCTATATTATCACTATTCTATTTATCAATTACTGACTTATGATCATCACATTTTCTTGTTATGATGTGAGAGTTCAATTTCAGCAATATCTTTCCAGAAACGGAGGATAGTTCTGTAAGGAATAAGTGACTGTTGGTTGAGGAATAAGGAAGTGGTCGTGAATGAACAGTAGATCTTTGTAATAGGGATCCTCCTGCAACCCTAGCCAAATAAAACCCTTTTAGAATCAAGAGAACCAAAACAATAGGAAAGTTAGATGTAAGTTCAATAGATCTAAGAATAAGAGAACATAACATCGACATTTCATTCCAGATATCTCTCAAACCATCATCTTCTTCAGATATCTCCCAAATTATATAAATCATGTCAATCGGGCCATTTGGTTCAGCAATCTTTTCCGGAGAGGAACAAAAATGAAGCATGAGATGTAGATTTGAGAAGGAAAGTGACTGTAATCCATGACTTGCGTGAGATGACCAGCAAGGTCGTTCATTATTATAGAGGAGATTCCTTAGATTAACTTCTTGGACTCGTCGGATCATCAGTGGGGTACTAAATCTCACCCTCAAGCAGAAGCATGAGATTGATAAGTTGAACAAGTCGGCGCGGAATTTCAAGCTAAGTTCTGTTGGGACAACTGTTTCATTGCACCCAAAAGTTTTGGGCATAGTGAGAAGATTTTTGAACTCCCTACAGAACTTTGCTTGAACCTCCGAGCCAACATCTTCAACTTATCAATCTCATGCTTCTGCCTGGGGGTGAGATTTAGTACCACACTAACGATCCAACGAGTCCAGGAATTTCATCTAAGGAATCTCCTCTATAATAATGAATGACCTTGCTGGTCATCTCACGCAAATCATGGATTACAGTCACTTTCCTTCTTGAATCTGCATCTCATGCTTCATTTTTTCCTCATCGGAATCGACTGCTGAACTAACTGGCCCGATTGAAATGGGATTTATTGAAGTTGGCAAATATCTGAAGATGAGGATGATTAGGGAGATATCTGGAATGAAATCTCGATGGTATATTCTCCTATTATTAGATCCATTGGACCTACATATCACCTCTCCTATTGTTTTCCTTGTATTGATTCTAAAGGACTTTAGTTTGCTTATATTTCAGGAGGATGGCTATTAAATTTACCCAAGATGACATGGACTCTGCAAGGTGATGATGGTGATTTCAGCACTATTTCGGGGGAGAAAAGCATTTCTAAACCACCTTTAAACCTTCTCTGCGCACAGCGAAGATAGTCATTGTCCACAAACATATAGCAAACTCGAAGTAGCTACCACGAACGACAGGTAGGGGCTTAGGGTCTGTTAACACTAGGCCACGAAATGGAATACATAACACTCGAGAGATAACAAAATCTTTGAAAACTGTTATCCTTGTACATAGACAACACTTTATTCTTTCTTTTGTTATCTAAACCATCTCAAAACCAATAAGTCCAGAAAACAGACGACGATTTATCTCAAAATCGTTGTCTAAAACAAATGCGGGAATCGAATACCAAAACATGGAAGATACTATTCACCATTAAAATTGTTCGCTAAAATTCCCTCCGTGTCCCCTTTATTTTTTCGTGCTGTTTTATACTCCTTGTCTTCTTCTCTCTCTGCGTTGCTACTTTATCTTCGCCTCCTCTCTCCAAGTCGCGCGACCTTCGTCTCTTACTCTCCAGGCGATGACCTTCATCGCCTCCTCTCCAGGCCGCGCGACTTTCGTCGCTTCCTCTTTGCAGTTTTCTGTTTTCATTGAATTCAATTTGCTGTTAGAGGCACAAATTTTCTAATTTCCAAAATTCTCAATTTCTAGGGTTTCAGATTTGATTTCGTTCTCCTCGTCGATTTTGATCCGGAGCGAAGGGAAGAAGAAGGGACCTTCAAATGGTCAGATTCTGAGCTTCGAATTTGATCGTCCTCGTCAATTTTGCTCGATCCGATTGTTGAAATCGAGTCTCACTGAAACTCGTTAATTTTTTTTTGTTTCCTCATGTCGTCGCCCAGAAATAGAAGGAGGGGGAGATCACCGAGCAGGGCTCGCTTCTTCTGGTAAGAATTGACGATCTCTCGAAGTTTTTTGTAATTTTTTCAAAATTTCTAGTTCGTCGTGTCTTGTTTACTTGAATTTCTATCTATTATCGTTTAGTTTTCTTCGGATTCGAGCTCAATCTCTCTTCAATTTTGTTGATGTTGCTGGGTTTTTTTATTCGACTTCAACTTTTGTTTGTGTTGTGCGAGCTTTTCAGGCGGATCTAGGAGCACGGCCCGTCGGAGCTCGGATGGTCTCAATGCCGACCATTAAGCCCCCTCTTTCTCTTTTGAGACCTCCGTTTTCAACAAGGAGAAGGTCAATCTCGCCGGTCACGACGAGGTCTATTTCTATCTGTCTATTGGTTCAAGTTCAATTTTTTATTTTTACTGTATTGGTTTATTTCCTAGTTAATTACTCTCTCGGTTGTTGGGTTTTGTTGATAAATGAGTTCGGGGAAGAAAGATGGGAACTTTTAATACTGCGTGCCCATTTCCTAGTTTATTTGTGAAGACGAAAATGAAAATGTTGTTAATGAAGGGGAACAGAAAGACACCAATAATGGGATTCTGAGCAGATTGAAGTCATCCTATAGTCGGACATATAGCATGAAAACTTTGCCTGCACATTTAAAAGCAAATGAAGTCTCTGTGAACAATTCGACTAAGGGACCTGTGAGTTCTAACCATTTTTAGTTTCTTTACCTTTTCTTTTCTGGAAAACTTTTGAAAAGTCACATTTCCGAAATCTTTATCTAGAGGGGATGCCTTCATGGGCACATCCATTCACAAACCTATATAATTCTTACCTTTCGCTTGTAGGGCATAAAGCTGTCACCTTAAATTTCTTAAAATCTCCAGTAGTGCTCTGACTTCTATTGCCTTTTTTCTATTATATTGACAACAATTCGGCAAAGAGGGGGTTATTTAAATTGGGCTCAATGAACAATGGGGATGGAATAGTTATTGGGTGGTAAGACATCCTATCTTCTGAATAAAGGAGGGTCGTGAACTGTCTGCAATTTTAATTAAGGACGTCCAGTTAAGTTCCTTTATTTTACAACTGGAGTCCCATCTCTTTGGCAGATATGTTTGGTACTCTATATAGTGGTTTGATTGTGCTATCTATATTTAATTATGGTGGGACTAAGAAATACTGGATTTTGGCTCGACTAGGGTCTTTGCTTCGGAAATGTAGGCTGTATTTGTTGTGGAGCATTGTGGCTATATAAGCTTGGCTTGATCTACTCTGCATCAAGGTTTTGTAGATGCAAGGTCTCCCAATGTTCAACAGGACCAATTTTTTCGAAACTAGTCAATGTTAATTTGACAGTGGAAGACGTTTTTAACCCATTCCATAAAAACTTAAGCTTTTCCGTCTATGTTGTTGACTAATATAGTATTAGAGGTCTAGTTGGGTTGCCACCAATCCTCATTCCTCACTTTGTGTATTTCAAGATTCAGGGTGGGGCTGCAGCTATATGTCTCTTCCCATCTCCATATGTTTGTTCTCCCTTAACTGTAGTTTCAACATGGGATAGAGGGTGTTTAGCTTGATATAAAGTTTTGGCACATTTGTAAACCCGCTTTCCAGGTACAAGTGGTTGTCTAAAAAAAAGTTTAATTTCTTTGTAGTTTGTTATGACTAACTCTGTTTATATTGTTGAACCCAGGAAGCCAATTCCCTTAGGCTGAGCAGCCACCAGATAACTCTCTTGCTCTTATCGATTTTGGCACAATCTGTCTCTCCTGGGAACATGCCTGAAAACTATGAGAGTGCTCCACCTGTTGATATAAGATACATGTGCATTGTCTATTTGTGTAACTTTAGTCATATTGTTTATAATGTTTGTGAAATGGTATGTGTTCTGGTTTTTTGAATGATTGTTTTCGGTTTTATGCTTACTGCAGTACCTTGTGAGGGGAGGGAGAGATCTCTTCCATTTGCTGCCCGATGCATTTAAGGGTATATTAAGCAGATTGGCGTTGTTCACTACGCCAAAAAAGCCCTAAGACGACGGAGAAAATCCGTCGTCTTAGAGGGTAAAAAAACCGTCGTCTTGTAGGCTGACGTCTATTGAACGTCATACCACGACGGAGTTTCTCCGTCGTTATATAGTATATTAGACGACGGATATTTATTAAAACCGTCGTTAAATGTAGTACATATAACGACATAATTAGTTTTTTTCCGTCGTCGTTATAGATTTTTAACGACAGTTTTAGCACATATCTGTCGTGTTAAAGCTATTCCAACGACATATATTGTACATTTATGTCGTTGAAGATTGTCAAATTACGACAGAATTAGCTTTTTCTGTCGTTATTATAGATTTTTAACGACAGTTTTTGTATTCATATGTCGTAAAAATCCTAATCCAAAGACTTTTTGCACATTTGTTATCCAAAAACCAAATATGCACATTCCTAGTCTAAAACATGTACGAATAGTCCATTTCATTCAACCAAAATATATGAATTACAATACCATAACATTGTCATTACATAAACCACCATATAAGCTGCATTTAATTCAATGACAGTACCAAAACTTGCCTATAGATGGCAATCATCTTCTAACTTTCAAGCAAAATTCAGAGATTTGAGCATTATCTATGCTGCAATAGATGGCTTTAAAGCAGCAAACAGCCTGGATCTCTTCTTGGCCACGTTCTCGCTTCGTCGGTCTCTTTGTTCCTTCAATCAGGAGGCCAGGAGTTTCCTGGTACTCAACAGCCTCTGCCTTGGCCTTTGCAACCCTCTTTTTTTGTCTGCAATTCTTGTCCTCTTCCTCTCCAGGGTCAAGGGAGTGACCAATCTCTGAATCTCTGAAGCTCAGAGTCTTGCCTGAAAACCAATAATCAGAAGACCCATTAAACTAATCATATTACTAGACCATATTACTAGACAAAGTTAAAAGCAATGGATTGTAGGTTTTACCCTCTCAGCCAGGACCTACATTTTGGAACAGCAAACGCAAACGCACAATTTGTAAAAATTGGGAACATACTAAATTGTCAAATTTTGACAAAAAAGCCACATACCAGACAGCAAGCATAACAACACAACTATAAAGAAAAAACTAATATACAATTACCTGCTTCCTTCCTATGAGAATTATAACTTGAATAACCACAATTCCAATATGGCTTCTCAGCAATGCTTCACAATGGACAATGGATTAAATTTATGAAAACTAGGCTAGAGCATATTGATACCTAAACTTAGGCTTTCACTTATCATTTGGGTACTAAAGTGATACCTGAACACGTGAAGCAGAGATGTCCAAGCAATTCTTTTCAATTGACATTCCAGGTAGCTTCAAACTTTCTCCTGATTTCAAAACCACGAACTACTATAGATAAAACAACATACTCAACCAGACGACAATCAATACTCAATTAGGTGTTTGCCTCCCACACTTCTCCCTCTCACCATGGAATATTATTAAGCACTTCATAATCACAATATATGTGAAGTCTCTAACACAAAACCATGTGTCTCAGGTCAGACCAACCTCGTATATTAAGTCTAAATTGGTGGCAACGTATATGCAAGAATCTTCTTAACAAAAGTCCAGATTAGGAGTTCATTTCAAGTTGGCTTTGAATTCCCTTTACTTTAATTAAGGATATGAACACAAAATCATGCACCGAATAAGGAAGAAAGAGAAAAATGAATTACCTTAGTACCCAAAATCTTAAATTTTCAAATGGGGAGCTGGACTTCCATCTAGCAAAGTGTTTTCCAACTTCAAGTCATGGTGGGATACTTGCTTCATGAAGAATAACCTTATACAAAGATAGAGCACATTAGCACATTAATAACCTTATACAAAGATTACAAAATAAGTAGAATCACTGAAAAACAGGTAGCACATTAATAACCTTATATAGAATCAAAGTTGGTTGGTAAGCCACATCTTCCTTCGTACCTAAAAAGATTACAAAATAGGTAAGCTAATGAGTGATTCCTTAAGCGATATCTCTCATACAAACCACTAAACCCATGTACAAAATAATCAGATGACCAAAGGAACTTCAGAAAGCAGTGTGAATCAAGTTGTGACAGAGATACTAATGCTTATTGAGTTAACTATTCTGTTACTAATCCAACATAAAGGTGCGCCAAACAGAAGGCAAAATGAGAGTGCATAACTATAAATTGTTCAATTTAGAATTCGACTCCACAGGATGCGGACAATTGGATCAAAGCATGAAGGAAAATCCATGAAGGAAAATCCAACATCGATTGAAACATATTCAGAATTGTAAAAAGCAATTACAAACACTTGGAAATCCAAACGACACCAAAATGCAAAAATCAAACAGCTTCAGAGATCCACTGATAGTACAACCTTCAGTTAAGAAGTGAATGTAAAATCCAAAACAAAAACAGAAATTAATCCTAGAACTTACTTGCTCATACTGCCCCCGTTGACGGAATCACAGTACCGCTTCATCCACTGCATGAACTCCAAGTTATCAAGCGGCCTTCCCTTCACAAGCTTGCTCACCTCAATGTGCTAATCACCCAAAAGACATTCACATGAGTTTAATTACAGAAACTCATGAAATTTTTTGATCCAAAATTAAATCCCAAAACATAAATTGAACAAATTACAAAAACCAATAAGCGTAAACAAAAATCAGACCTTGGTGATTTTGAGTTTGTTGAAAACGTCCTGAAGAACCTTGTAATTCTTAATCATCCCCTGATGAACCACGTCCATGAGATGGCAGTGAACCGTGCCGGAACACGCCTGAACAGACAGCAGATCGGAGTTAATCGACCGAAAAACCTAAAAGCAATTCGAAATGGTAAAAAACAAACAGTTAGGGTTTGGAAATTGGGATTGTGGAGAAATATCAAACCTCTTCGACTTTGGTGAGACTGAGATGGAGGGTGGAGTTGATCCAGGCCAAGATCTCGGCTCGGCCGACGAAGTAAGCTCCGTCCATCATTCCGACATTTGTCGCCATCGCTTGGGGATTTCGGCGGAGACTTGGGGGCGTCTTCAGAGTCAGCTTGGGTCAGCGGACTCGACGTTGACTATTTCGCTTCCGCCATCGACAGCCGCTGGCCAATATTGAAGTCAAGCTCACCGACCCCATTTTCCGACAGATCTGACGAGATCCACTCACACTCTTCAGCTGCGACCTCACCGTGAAGACGCGCAAAGCCCGCTGATAACAGAGTATCGAGTAAGCTACCAAATCTGACAAATCGACATATCCCAAAATCAAATTTGGTTTGCCCAAATCCAAATTCAAAATAAAGAAATTAGGGTTAGGAAAGAGGAATAATGAATCGGAAGAGTTCTCGAGGTAGTGGCTATGGTCAAAATATCAAGAGAGAGGATTCGAAGAGGAGGCTGGCGAAGGTTGAAGGTGAGATGGAGAGGAGGCGTCGAAGAGGAGGCTGTGAACGTTGTGAGAAAAATGAAGGATAGGGAAAGAGATGCGGGAGAGAAAGAGAAAATATCGGGTTCTGATGTTGAAAGAGGGATACGGAGGGTATTGTGTGTTTTGTTTTCTATTTTATCACACGACAGCTTTTAACTAAAACTGTCGTCCTATTGCATATGTTGAAACATAAGACGACAGATTTAACAAATTTCTGTCGTCTTATTTCGAGTTTTCAATTAGACGACGGGGTCTTCTATAACTGTCGTTGTTTTTGTGTCGTGTAATGGCCTTTTTGGCGTAGTGGTTATCGGTTGGGGCTCTCAGGTGAGTTATTTGCTCTTGTTTTGTAGTCACTCAATGGTTTTGATAAACTAATATATGGGGTCTGCATTGGTTCATAATTTCTTTTTGTTCATTTTTGTACTCACTAGCTTTGAGTTTGAAACTGAAAACCAAAAAACTTTGAAAAGGTTCAAACTGTGCGTGTTTTTCCTGTGAGCTGCACCTAAATTTATGTCTGTTTCTTTTCTTTCACTGAAAGTTCCATTTCGAAATATTTAATACCTACTTGTTTATATTTTTTGTAGTTAACACTGTTGTGGATTTTTACAGATCAGGCTCAGAAAGGGTTCCCAATCGCTTTTGGAAGCTCGTGAAGCCGGTTTCACTGAGGAGAATGGGACTTTGGGTGATATATGGGAAACAGTCTCAGGAAGCCATCTTGTGTTGCTTTTAATTTCAGACTCTGCACAGGTCTGGTGATTCTTCTTTTCTAAATAGTAATCTTGCTGTTATTGACTCTAACTTTTAGCTGTCTGTCACTAAATTATGCACTACCATCAGAAGTTCAGAAGTCAGTTTAGTTTATAGCAAACCAAAGTGGTCATCTTAAAGATCATTCTGCATTACTTGTTTCAGTGGTCCAAAAATGCTTTATGTTATTTAAATGTAAGTTAAGTTTCCCTGGTAAGGTTTGAGAATCCTGTCAGATTTAAGAAACTAATGTAATTTGAGTGAAATACTGTGGGTTTTGGTGATGAATTTTTGTTTTGAGTGTTTTTTTGGGGTACATATCAGAGAATTTTGGTTATGAAAAGGTTTAATTGTCTCGTCTTGCAGGCAGACAATTATGAGAAGATATTCTCACACATGAAACCAAATAGCATACTTGGTCTGTCCCATGGTTTTCTTCTTGGCCATTTGCAGTCTGTGGGATTTGACTTTTCCAAGAATATGAGTGTAATTGCTGTATGTCCGAAGGGGATGGGTCCCTCTGTAAGAAGACTTTATGTGCAAGGCAAAGAGATAAATGGAGCGGGAATTAATTCCAGTTTTGATGTCCACCAGGTTAGTTTCCTGTCTGATGCATATATAATTGTTCAGTTACAATGGTGACCTAGCAAACCTAGCAGGAGATAAATGTGTGTATGCATGTCTGCTAATTTTATTAAGAGACAGCGAGATGATAGAACATTTTCCGGTACCAATTGTGTGTGTCTTGTTGTTTTCTTTGCCTTTTCTTTTGGGTTTGTGGAGGCTCAACTGGAAAACTGCATAGATCATTGGTGGTCAACCTCAACCTTATTACTTCGGTTTATAAAAGGGATGCATTCGAGATGAAAATATGAAGGATTGTATAAAAAGTAAAATGTACTTTAGTCTAGTTGTATGTATTTTTTGGTGGATGGAAAGATATTGCTATTTTCAACACTGCATAACTGCTGTAGCATCTAGAAGCCCTGAAAGGGAAAAATAAAATAAAAAGAGAGGAAAGGATTTAAGGAAATTGACCTCTTTTGTGGTATCACTAAGACTTTTAGACTTTTATTTCCCTCATAAACTTATTGAATCTGAATTACAGATCTACATGCCAACCAATTTTCTTGATAAAACTGTGATGATGCAATATAGTTCTTGCTCATATAAATTGCTATTGCAGGCTATGAGAAGATACCAGTATGATGATGATCTTGTGCTTTCTACATGTGGTATTTATATAGAGAAGGAATTGACTCGGCTTGATGGCTGTGTCCTTGAAAATCCAAAGGTAAAGTCGCTTATACTTGGGTTTGCTCTCACTGGCATGTTTAGAGTTGTATAAGTCTACTTCTTTCTAGTGTATAATTCCCTAATAGATAAGTTATGCTGGACTGCTGAAATAAATAGACTCCAATTCAAATGTTGGTAACATTTTTACTGCTTATAATTGTTCTACAAGCTAGCTGTTTTACTGTTGTTTAGTGCAGAAATCCTTTATCATTTGTAGGTAGATATGACTTTTATTGGATGTATAACTTAACTTGTGAAGATTTTGCTTTGCAGGGCTGTTATGGATTGGGAGGTGTAGGCTAATAGAGGGCTGCTTGGTTGATTAGATGGGAGTGACCAAGGACTTCAAGACTATGAGGTTGTAGGTTCTTATACTTCTTAGATAGAAAAACTAGGAACTATTGTGTAAGACTTGAGATTTGTGAATGATATGAGTTTATGTTAAAATACTTGGTGTGGATTGAGATTTGTATATGAATTTGGATTATGTGGATGAATGAAATAAATTGTTTGTACCAATACAAATGTGTACACATGTATCAATATAAGTATGAATACAAATTAAAAAAATGTTGGCTATCATCTTACTAAACAACAGTTTAACAAGAAAATCGTTGTCTATATCATCATACTAGACAACAGTTTTCTTGGCAAACCGTTCTCTTTCACCATTTTAGACAACGGTTTTCCACCGTTATCTATTCATGGCATCAAGGATTACACTGGTTTTCTTAACGGTTTTGGTTATACATAGACAACGGATTTCCACCGTTGTGTATTGCCTTTCATGGCCTAGTGTAAAGAGAGCTAACCATCCAATCTTTGTAGTTTAGTTTAGTTTATGTAAGAACCACATAGTATTCACAATTGGTTGTTTTGTTTGTGTATGGAGGTGATGTAATGCAATTACTGTGGTTATATGAATGCAAAAGTATTTCCACTTACCTTTATTAAATCCAATTCACGTAAGAAATTGTTGAAGACAATCATATCATCTTATTCTTGCTAAGTATTTATTTTGTTTATACAATTTTTATGATTGGGCTTCAACAACGAACAACTAAGTGTTCGTTAACGATTTGACGAATAGTCTGTAACGAACACCTATGTGTTCGGTAAGGAGGTCATGTGATAGTTAATGAACAGTTAATTATTCTTTAACGGACATCTTTGTATAATTTAAAGAACAGCTGTGTGATCTTTAAGGAACACCGATTTCATTTTTTGAATTGTTAGTTTGAACCATCTTGTTTGGAGAAGGACTGAATTTGAAAGTTGTATCACATGTTTATGAACCTGATAATGTAATCACCACTGCATCATTTTAACCAATCTCAATACACATCCAATTATGTAATCACCACTGCATCCTTTTAACCAATCTCAATACACATCCAATTATGTAATCACCACTGCATCCTTTTAACCAATCTCACTACACGTCCAATTGCCCAACAGCTAACTGAGGGAACCAAATCAAAATCCATAAGAAATTGAAAAGCTATAACAGCAGGGATTTCATCCATAATTTCACCTGCTTTTTCTAAAAACAGCTCACAACTACTAGAATACAGTTTTGCTTCTAAGAAGATAATTTTGCCAATTTACAAAAGATATTACAAAATGAAGAATATTAGGCAATGTTGACAGCGTTTGTGTCTGTCGAATGCAGAAGCGAATGTACACGGAAGCGTTAGATGATTAACAGGGATTTGAATCACATGGATTCCTGGCAGCAACACTTGAATCAGCTTGCAACTACATATAAAAGAATGAGCAAAGGTTAGTACGCATCAGATTAACGGAATCATCAAATCTCAAATTCAATGATGATCATCTCATCATTGAAAAAACAATTAAAACCAATGATTGAGCTTATGCAATCATTCATTAATTATTGAAAACATTCAACATATACCATCCCTACAGGAGATCATCTCTCATTCCTAATACAATAGGACTAGTAAGAAGATTATGGGTTCCATGAACAATATTCAAGACACTATCCGGCAAACTAGCTTCCATTGCTAACTCAGCCAACATTATAGAAGCCCTTGCTGAAAAGGAAAATCAGAGATCAGTTTCAAGTAAAATTTTACAATTTCATTGTACCAATGCCTGTGTAAAGGAATTTTAAGAATGCACGATTACCAAGAAGTAATTAATGTATCGCACGAAATGAAAAAAGTAACAAGTTATGAAATCAAGAGGATCTATTAATATTATATGACTGATGATTTTCAGCCGATGCTTACACTTATTTATTCTGGCAAAGTAGTTGTTCCCTTTTTTTTTTGGCTAAAACACAGTGCAAATGATAATCACTTATGAAAAAAATCTGTTTTCTTTAATAATTGACCAAGTTTAAATAGAAAAAATAACTACAATCACCAAAAACTATAATGGTAATGTACAGGCTACTATAAACTGAGAATGAAGTAAATCATAGTTACCTAGATCGTTTTCTTATGGCTTTAAGATAAAAGTGTTCCCACATGTAATTGCTACTGGGAACATCTGCAGTAAGATAATGAAAGGATCAGAATGTACTAATGTTTCCTCTCACTTCTCCTTAAAGAACTGGAAAGTCAATAAAAAATAAAACTGAATGAGAACCTAGTATTGTAAGCTAGTGAGAAGCAACATTAACAAAGAAGAAAGAAATTCATTGCTCAATATGTGTTATGAGAGTTAATGCATGCAGGACTCACCCATAAGGGAATCCATTGCTCAATATGAGTCAATTCCATTTGCTATGTTAGGAACATACTCTCCCATTTGTAGAGTTGCTGTACCACAAGCATGCTCCACCACCTCTGTATGGAAAACCAATAAATTCTGAGAGCTTAATCATCACCCATGAATACCCAAGATTATCGTGCAGATAATAGCAGATAAAAAACTGCAGACACTAACCTAACCCGCGAAACACATCTTCATCTGCATCCTTCAATGTCCATCTTGGAGCTTGATCAAACACGTTGACAGGTTGTAACTGGTGTGTCACGCCATGTTTGAAAAGCTTGCTTTGCTGCAGACATTGCTGCTTTAAACTCTTCATTTGTGGTCAAAGGAATTGTGAAACAACTTCTTGTGTTGCCTATGCAAAAAGTTTCAACTACAAGATTAACACCAAGAAACACTACAGGGAAACTAAAGCCAGCAGTGAAACTATATGTTCCACAAATCATGGTTGACGCCTAGCAGCATGTCCTGGTCACCCGGATTAGTAGAAGTGAATGTGACTAAATCAAGTTTACCTTTTTCGAACCTTGCTTTGTAGTTACAATGTAATACAGTCCTTCTATCATCTATATCCCGATTGAGATGTGAGTGATATGGAGATTTGTCAAATCACTATAAAGAATCTCAATCACCAAGATCCATCTCTGACGAAGCGGTTCTTACAAACCAATGCTTGATTAATAAACACTCTGTGCAGAGATTTCTGAGATGGATGGTCAAGTGGCTTCTGAGGGATATCGCCTTTCATTGCACTAATTACTGGATGGTGATAGATTCCATATTGCGCATTCATGTACCTTCTTACCTATAACCATAAACTCAATCTTTATCCATGGGATCACTGAACCATGTAGCGACCTTGAAATAAAGTCAGCGTTTCTGATGCTAAGCACAAAATATCCCAAGATGCTTCAAGTCTAAGGACTAGTTACATACTACAACCGGAAGCTTTGTAATGGTTGACATGTGATAAGAATCCATACGTTTAAGCTTCGGGGCGGTCATGTTCAGTGGACTTGGTCAATAACAAGCACCTGTAGATCCATCACGTATCCAATACGTGTAGCACGAGACCATGCTAACCTTGATGCGATATATACTGGCCTCACAGGATAGTCAATGCCGAATTGACTTTCCATCGGCTAGGAACATTATTGTGGATTAAGTATTATGCCCTACAAGTCTCCTTACCCTAACGATGTTTAGGACATTATAGTCATACCTTAATCCAATGGACTCAATCATAGCATATTATCTCTATAATATAAAAGCCGCGTTCATGAATGAATAAATACTTGACCTTTTATATATATAGTTGAGTTGTTTATAATATTACAAAATATTTGGCTTTTAAGGCACAACTCCAACAATCTCACACTTGCACTTAAAGCCAATGTCTCCAATAACGCACACCCATCTTTATGAGGTGTTGATCAAACTGCTTATGTGACATTCCTTTAGTGAACGGGTCCGCTACATTTTCTTCGGCATCAACTCTTTGAACTTGAATCATCTTCCTTTTCACAAATTCTCGAATTTTGTGATAAAACTTTTTCGATGTGTTTGGAAGACTTGTCAAACCGAGGTTCCTTGGCTTGAGCTAACGCCCCATTGTTATCACAGAACAAAGTCAATGGTGATGCAATGGTAGGAACTACTCCAAATTAAGTAATGAACTTCTTTATCCAAATAGCCTATCGACTAGCATCTGAAGCAGCATAGTATTCTGCTTCTATGGTAGAGAGCGCCACACACTTGCAACTCCTCTAGCTAGTACCTCATCCATTGATAATGAAGACACTTCCAGAAGTGGACTTACTTTTCTTAGATCCCAAATGGTCGGAATTAGTTAAGCCTACTACAGACAATTCCTTGTCCACGTTACCCCCATAATCAGCAAGTATCCTTAGTCCTTCGTAAGTACTTAAGGATGGCCTTTACAGACTCCCAATGCTGGAGGCCAGGAATTGCTTAAAACCTGTTGACTATGCCCACGGAATAACAGATATCTGGTCTAGTACATAGCATGGCATACATGAGACTCCCTACAGCTGATGCATAAGGGATTTTAGACATTTCTAATTTCTCACGTTCAGTCTGAGGACACATTTCCTTGGTCAGAACAAAGCCATGTCGAACAGGGAGGAAGCCCCAATTCGATTTCTCCATGTTGAATTTCTTCAACATCTTGTCTATGTAATTAGACTGGGCTAAGCCAATCATTCTATTTGGTGTATCTCGATATAGCTTTATCCCCAGAATGTAAGAGGCATCTCCCATGTCCTTCATGGAGAATGTACTGGATAACCAAGCTTTGACTTCAGTTAGCATCGCTTTGCTATTTCCAATCAACAATATGTCATCAACATAAAGTACTAGAAACGTGATTGAACTACTGTCGAGTTTCTTGTAAACATACGGCTCATCTGGATTTTGTTCAAAACCATATCCTTGTATGACTTCGTCAAATCTCACATTCCAACTTCGAGATGCTTGCTTGAGGCCATATATGGAACGTTGAAGTTTGCATACTTTATGCTCTTCACCTTTCGGGACAAATCCCTTGGGTTGTTCCATGTATATTTTCTCATAATCATAATGGGAAGCTATTGCAAGCAAAATCCGAATAGATTTCATCATGACAACCGGAGAGAAGGTTTCTTCAAAGTCAATCCCTTCTCTTTGTCGATACCCCTTAGCTACCAATCTAGCTTTGTAAGTCTCGAACTTGCCTTCTTAATTTCTCTTTCTCTTTCTCTTAAAGACCCATTTGTTTTCTATTAGTACTCTATCGCAAGGAGGATCAACCAAGGTCCAAACTAGGTTAGAAAACATAGACTCTATTTCGGATTTCATGGCTTCTTGCCATTTTCTCGAATCGATGGCCCACATCGCCTCCTCGTAAGTCTTTGGATCATCGACTGTATGGTCATTTCCTTATCCATCATTAGCAAACGATCTGGTGCAATCATGTTTCTAGTTGACCTACGAGTAGGTTCTCCCGCAGCGGGGCTTTTGCGCTTCTGTCCTTGAGATGGCGCAGGTTGAGTAGACGACTCCCCAGCGTCAACCAATGGGGACATCTATTTTTTCGGATCGCTACGCAGACTCTGTATGTAGTCTCCCCTTATCTATCTGTCGATTCCTCTACAAGGTCTACCTTTTTTCCCTGTCCATCATTCTTAACGAATTCCTCCTCGAGGAAGTGGGCATGTTTGCTGATGATCAACTTTTTATCCTCAACATGGTAGAATTGGTATCCATAAGTTTCCTTCAGATATCCAATGAAATGGCATCTCTCAGACCTGCTGTCCAACTTTTTTGGCTCTAACGTCGTTACATGGGCCGGGCATCCCCATACCCTCAAGTGCTTTAAGCTAGACTTTGTTCCCCCGAATATTTTGTGTGGAATTTTTTTATGCACTCTTTGTTGGCACAAGGTTCGCCAAATATGCTGCTGTCTCAAGCGCATAACCCCAGAAGGTTATAAGCATATCAATATAGCTCATCATGGATCGAACCATATCCATTAAAGTTCAATTTCTCCTTTCAGACACGCCATTCAACTGTGGCGTTCCAGGAGGAGTCCATTGCGATAATATTCCACAGTATTTCAGAAAGTCTGTGAATACGGTACTTAGATACTCACCTCCTTGATCGGATCGTAGAATTTTCATCTTTTTGCATGTTTGCAATTCCACCTCATTCTTGAATTCTTTGAACTTTTCGAAAGACTCAGATTTGTTCTTCAAAAGATACACATATCCGTTCAGTGACTTATCATCGATGAATGTGATCAAGTAAGGAAAGCCTCCTCTTGCAATGTGATTCATGGGGCCGCATACACCAGTATGTATCAGCTCGCAAATCTCATCAGCACGCTTGTTTACTCCATCAAATGGAGACTTGGACATCTTTCCTTTGAGACATGGCTCGCAGGGTGGTAGCGGTTTCGAAGCTTGAAGACTAATTAGCCCATCTATAGCCAAGCGTTCCAAACACTTTTCACTAATGTGACGTAGCCGCATATGCCACTTCTTGCTAAGATCGACCTCTTCTTGGGGTCCTTTGCTCCCACTATTATCGCTTGAGATACAGTAAATCTCACCTTCCTGCTTTAGGATGTAAAGGCACCTCACAAGGTGCCCATTGCCAATGGCTTCAACCTAATATGTGATATTACATTTGCACACTCCAATGAGGATGTAGTAGCACTCTTTCGTAAAGAGACACTTGCCATTAGGTAAATCTAGAGTATGTGTGCCAATGGCACAAACATGTGCACAGGAACCATTCCCCATTCTCAATGATATTGCGCCTTTCTCTAGATGTCTGTTAATCTTCATGCCATGCAACGAATTACAAACATGATAGCAAGCCCCTGAATCCAGTATCCAGGGTTTGACAGTTTGTATTGCATCTCTTGAACCCATAATGGCAAGGACATTTGGATCAAAATCCGTTCCGAGTTCTAGAACAACTTCTTTCTAGGAAGTCCTTTGCCTCTTTTGTTCATTCAATTGGTTATCAGGGTTTGTTTGTAGTATTGAGCTGTGAAGATGATTATCTAAAGAAAATAAAACCATATTTTTAATTAGTGCTATGTTGAAATTCACCAAAATAAGATGGGTCTTTATCTTAAGTTGGCTTCCTTCTACTTTTCCTCGTCTTCGAAATTACCCTCTACGATGACATGAGTTCCTCCCACTGCTCGTGAGATCCCTCCAAAGACGAAGTCGGAGGCTTGCGGTAGGAGGGCCAAGACAAGCGTGTCGCTAATGCCTTTACCAGTTAACCACCCAAGAGAGTTCACAACTCCTTTGCATCTCATGCAATTACCGACATTTGGCCTCTAATAATCCGTTACCCCGGAGAACACCTAAGATAAGTGATTATTAGTTGAATCAAATCCCCCCAAATCGATAAGGGACCAAATTTAACCCTGATGCCCCGAATGACATACTAAGACACTGTGAGTTCTGGTATTATTGGACATCCAATGTTTACGTCCTATTAACCCTCCCATTGCTGCCCAAATGCCCCGAATGACATGCTAAGACATATATGGGTGCACCGGTAAGAGGATTAGTAGGTTTCGGTGGAAGGCTTGGGTCCACAAAACAATTCTAAGAAACCCTTACAGATTCAATATTTTAAAGTTGAGGGTTTTGTTACTGGTTTCACAAGTATATGTCGAGATACATAAATTAAACAAGGGTTTCAGCAAATCACATCGCATGGATTTAAGGAGCTGATCATGGACTTTGTTTGGGCGCGAGCCACGTGCCCAAACCCTAGGTATGGCGGGTTGCAATTGTTCTTTGATTTTATGTCCCATCCCCGGCTTTATTCAAATGGTTATGCATAAAACAAACAATGCTAGCCATCGGGGCCGTGCCCATACATTCACTCCATCTTTATTGGGCTTGTTTCAGGTCTTTATTGGGCCGTGTCCCATCCTCGGCTTTAATGAAATGGTTATGCATAAAACTATTGGGTTTCCCGGCATATAATTGAGATTTTATTAATTCGATAATCAATAAATAACACGCAGCGGAAAGTAAACATGTAATTCCCAATTACATATCAGGTTGGTTGTATCGATAATTCGCAAAATAGAAAACAAAACAAGTAGGAGATTGAGCAAGCATACTTGTTGTTTTTGCTCCATGTTCATATACGATTGTTGAGCTCCTCTTGCTTGTCATGATCTTGGATTCAATCACGTTACCTCCTCAAGTGTTGAGCCTCTAAAAGTATCCACACCGGAATGCCGACAACGGATTATGGGATGAACTCTCAATTGTGCTAGCAAGATTATTCACACAAGATGATCCAATATATATAATTAAGAATTAATTATATATATGTCTATGTAATTAACATTTAATTACATAATCCATCATCCTTTAATGTCGTCAGCACTACCATAGGTGTGTGACCGCTTAGGTTCCAACTATATCCAGCAGTGAAACTATATGTTCCACAAACCATGGTTGACGCCTAGTAGCATGTCATGGCTATCTGAATTAGTAGAAGTGAACGTGACTAAATCATGTTTACCTTTTTCTAACCTTGGGTTGTAGTTACAATGTAATACGGTCCTTCGATCATCTATATCCCGATTGAGATGTGAGTGATACGGAGATTTGTCAAATCACTATCAAGAATCTCAATCACCAAGATCCATCTCTGACGAAGGAGTTCTTACAAACCAACGGTTGATCAATAAACACTTTGTGCAAAGATTTCTGAGATGGATCGTCAAGTGGCTTCTAAGGGATGTTACCTTCCTTATTGCGCATTCATGTACCTCCGTACCTATAACCATAAACCCAATTTTTACCCACGGGGTCACTAAACCATGTAACGACCTTAAAATAAAGTCAAAGTTTATGATGCTAAGCACAAGATATCCCAAGATGCCTCAGGTCTAAGGACTAGTTACATACTACAACCGGAAGCTTTGTAACAGTTGACATGTGGTAAGCATCCATTCGTTTAAGCTTCAGGCGGTCATGTTTAGTGGACTTGGTCAATAACAAACACATGTATATCCATCACGTATCCAATACACGTAGCACGAGACCATTTTTGTGGATTAAATATTACGCCCTAAAAGTCTCCTTGCCCTAATGACGTTTAGGACATTGTAGTCATAACTTAATCCAATGGACTTATTCATAGCATATTATCTCCATAATATAAAATCCGCGCTCATGAATGAATAAATACTTGCCCTTTTATATGTATAGTTGAGTTATTTACAATATTACAAAATATTTGGCTTTTAGGGCACAACTACAACAAAAACACGTGGGAATTTGTTGCAATTCCCATAGACGGGTCGAAACTGTTGATGTATAAAGATAAAATCAACAGTGAATGAGGGGAGGTGACAAGGCGCTGGGTGAAATGTGATAGGTGTTGCAGTAATAATGAATTGCTAAGCCTTAGAGACAGAGAATCGTTAGTAAGAGAGAATAGAATAGATGAATAGAAGAGAGGTGTGTTTATCCTCCTTTGTAGTGCCTTTATTTATATGTAAAGAAGCTAGGGCTTCCACTAATCCCAATAGGAATGGGCTTTAGCTAATACAGAGTCCATTTGGTTTCCTACTTCTAGTTTACACAATCATACCCAAATAAAGATTCCTACAAAACTTCCCCTTGAGTGTGGAGAACTCAAGAAGTAGGCGCATCAGATCTTCGGACAAATAGAGTAGGCGGTTGATGAAGTCGTTGCGGCAGGCACTCAGAGCAACATGAGTCAACGGGGAATCCATGGGAAGAATGCTAACACTAAAACCTTGCCAAAGGAAAACCCAATGGGAAAAAACCAAAGGCGAAGGGGAAAAAGTGAGCATGCATTTGATCAAATAGTAAACGCAATCCAACACCTTGAAGAAGCTTCTGGAAAGGTAGACTTCGATAAAGATTTGGTGAAGATATCTGCGAGGTTGTCTTCGGGAACAAATTTGCTTGACTTCAAACTTCTGATGCTTTTGCTGATGTATGAAGTAGAACTTCAGGGCAATATGCTTAGTATTGTCGCATTTGATAAATCCCTTCTTCAATGGTCAATACAAGTGGCATTGTCTATATGGAGAATCATGGAGACTCCAATAACAGAAGACAAAACACAAGTATGCCATATGTGCTCGATAACGCATCGTAGCCAAATACCTTTACGCGTGGCCTCATGTAAAGCGATGAGCTCGGCGTGGATTGAAGAGGTGGCAACAAGAGTCTATTCCATAGACCTCCAAGATATTGCGGTGTTCCTTATGGTAAAGACATAACCAACTTGGGAACGTGCCTTGTGTGGGTTTGATAAGTAACCGGCGTCAGCATAACTAACAAGGCAAGCATCACTTCGTGGATCTAAAAGAGGTAATCCATCATGGGATGCGTAGGGATAGATGATCCCATATTCGTAGTAACTTTAAGGTAGCGAAAGATGTCTTTAATACCAATTCAGTGGTAGCGTGTAGATGCATCGCTTAACCAAGCTAATGCGTTCACCACAAATGAGATGTCCGGCCTAGTGGATGTAATTCGATTGATGCACGATGATGCTATCAATTCGATGCTCGAGCTTCAGGCCGAGGTAGCATCGAGTTATCTCAAGTTCTTCAGGAACTTTCATGTATATCTCAAGATCCCAATAGAGATATGTAGTAACCACATTGATGAGCTGCATATTTAGTTCTTTGGAAACTACCAAACTGACAAGGTAGTGGAACGTGTAACGTCCTTTGCATGGGAATATGTTTCCTTGTAATCAATGTAAGGGCAAATGAGAGAAGCCTTTCACCAGTAGACATGCATTTCATTGCACAGTTTCATTCTCCTCATTACGCTTCCTTACGAATGCCACATGTAACCTATAGGGTTCACATTGGAAAGTGTGGGAATTGCAGGTCCAAACACTTTTCGCTTTACAAAGGAATATAATTCAACATGCACTTGTTTCTTTCCATCAGACCAATCAGTTCAACATTGTGCTTCATCAACGGAACGCGGTTCGATATCGTCGCACTTTGTGATTCAGTGGCCACTGCTTTAAGCAATGATATCATCGATGATAATCTCATCTCGATTCCATAACCTCATCCGAACCGAGAACTTCTGGTTCTCGGGAGTTTTGGATTTGGGGTATCACCCTAGGACGTCTCCCAGGACACTTCCATAATCTTGCGCAATTCATGAGTTTGGATCGGTTGAGATGGCGATAGGATTCGATTGTACCATATTTCTCCTCTTCTGGGGAGTGAATCCTTTGAACCGAATCTGCCTCGCTTCTGGCCGAAGGTAGAGGATTGGCTAGTCGTCGATGTACCTCGTTCGTCAGGAATGGAACGTCATACGGGGACGTTGCATCCTTCAGGGATGACTTTGAGCCCTACAGGGACGTCTTCATTGCAGGCTTGTTTGTAGCTGGTATATGTGATCTCGTCACTTGTTTCCAGGGATCAGGATGAGACAGAGTGGGTAAGTCCACGTCAATTCAAGCCGTTCTTCAGGAACGTTGACGTTCTTTCCTCCCCCTAACGACGGGAAGACTGTCTCATCAAAGTGACTATTCGCAAATGTTGCGAGAAAGAGATCGCCTGTCAATGGCTCGTAAAAGCTTAAATAGATGGGAATCCATTCCCAATTGAGGACCCATATTGGTATGTTGCGGCAGCGCAACTGGCACATAAAATTGCACCCAAAATTGCGTAAGTACGGTGAATCATGCTCGTACCCAGTATCCAACTGTAACGCTTAACAAGAGTGGGTGGAGATGGGCCTCAGGCGGACCAATATAGATGCATGCAGAATTTCTGTTACGACCCGTCCCGAGATTTCAGGTCAAATGATGAAAATGCCCCTGGATGTTGGACGTTGACTTTTTGACCGTCGAGAATTGCATAGTTGATATTGGACTCTATACGAAGAGCTCGACTATACGAACGCGTCCGCGAAGACAGAATTGGATTCTGAGCTATATTGAAGAAGATATGATCGAAAAAGGGTTTGGTGGTGTGTGTGGGCTGCCACGTGGCAGCTCGCGGTTGGGCAGAAGGGGCTGGACCCTTCTGGAAAGCCCAGATCGGGCTTTTAAAATCAGACCGGCCCGGGTTTCCACATTTGGAAACCCACACCAGCGCCTAAACCCGTCGCCCCTTCGCCGTCGATTGCGGCTTTCCGGCCGCCGATCGACCCCGCCACCACCTGCAAAACACTCTCCGCGGCGTCATGAGCAATCCCCACTAGGTTTTGGCTGCAAAATCGGAGAGAGGAGATGCCGGCGAACTTTGACGGGAACCGAAACTTCACGGCGAGTTTCCGGCCGATTCCAGCGGAGGTGAGTCCCCAAACCCTGATTTTTGGATTCCTGGGATTGAGTAGATGAATTTTGACATAAGAATCGTTGGAAATGGTTGAGATTTGAGGATTTTAAAGGTCGCCGGATAATGGGGAATAGTCGCCGGAATCTGGGGAAATTCCGGCGAAGGTACGGTGGCGCGCGGCGGCGCTGAAGAACTTGGTGGAATCTGGAAATTTTCCAGATTCCGATGAGTTTTCTGGCGCCGGCGTGGCGGCTCGGGCGGCGATGATGCCAGCGACGGTGTGCTGACGTCAGCGCCCAGTCAGCTGCCACGTGAGTGCCGCATCAGCGACACGTGGTTGCCACATGGGCACCACGTCAGCACTGTGTCAGTGCCACGTCAGCTTCGTCGTGCTGACGTGGCAGCCGTTGACCGGTGTTGACCACCGTTGACCGGCCACTTTTCCGATTGGAAACGTCGTTCCGGATCCAATGGCGAACTCCGTTTCGTAATCCGAGATACGGTTGTACCCCAGTTGGGCAAAATATGGAGAATTAGGGTTTTGAAGATATTGTTGTTTTTCGGTTTCTGATGGTTGGTTGATGGAAGACTTTGTGGGTATCCGAGCACCGGTGCGCCACCACAGTCCAGTATTTCAGACAGACGAGCTTGACGGCTGGAAATCACTGTGAGTAGATGGGTTTGGTTTCTTAAAGTATTGGTTTTCATTGCAGTTCATTATGTTATAGTAGTATACATATATATATGGATTTCCGATATCAGTTTTCAGTAGTCTAGTGCACATAGTATCACACGTACATTTTAGTACTCGGACTACGGCCGTAGGACACAGCTCTCACATCGTTGCCTGATCCGAAGACCCCACTTGCTAGCTTTATTTCCGATGATAGCGGTCCCTGCGCATATTCCAGGGACTGGGGGTGATGATGTGAGTGGGAGTACACAGGGGTTTATACTTTCAGATGTACACAGCGGTGCCTTGCGTAATGCTGGCACTGGGTGTGGTATATTGCGTGCACTTGACAGGCGCCGACCAGAGTATGTTACAGTATTTTCAGTATTTCAGCTCTATATTATGTTTTTACAGCAGGGGGGATTTATATTATATGTTTTCATAACTGTTTTTGAAAGATTATTTATTTTTCCATCCACTCACCCTTTGGTTTTGCGCCCCCCTCAGGGATCAGTAGCTGAGTTGACCAGAGACGCGAGGAGAGGCAGTTCGATGGCTCTGCATCCGCTCCGAGAGCATAGGGACATTCTCGGTTCAGTCCCAGGTCGTCCGTAGCTTTCGTTGTTCTGTTGGGTTGTTGTAGATGCTCTGATGCTATTGTAGTCGTGTTATGTGTTTGTTTGGACCTAGTTGCGTGTGTTGGTGTTTTTATTTCTTCTGTTTGGTCGTTTGTGTGTGCGGGTTAGGCTTCGTCACCCTCAGGGTGATGGCCGTACATCCCGGGCCCACCTTTCTGGGACGGGGTGTAACAATTGCATAGTCCCACGCAGAAATGGTCGGACCCGGGCCTACCCGGCCAGTCTGACTTGTGTTTCTGCGAGACCATTTGGAGTATGAACATAGGGAACTGCATGTTCAATCTCAATTCTAACGGACTGCAATAATCATCGAAAGACGTCGATATAAACTCTTTGGCGTTATCCAGTCTTCCAGACTACAATGGATAACTAGGGTGGTGAGCCCTCAATCAGGGCCAAGAGTTTAGCAAATGCAGCGTTTCGTGTGGACAAAAGATGTGTGACCAACGAATCTGTACATCAACCAAAACCATGAAATCTTTCTATGGTCCGTGTATTGGTTGGAATGGTCCACAAATATTCCCTTGAATCCGCTGAAGAAAAGAAGGAGTGCATAAAGTATCTTTGCAAGGGATGGTCGAGTATTCCCACGATCATGCATGGCATAAAGTCTTAATGTTCTGGACCTTATTCGACATTAGGAGATGTCCGCATGATTCTTCCAGAATCCGGGTCATCATGTCGTGACCTGGGTGTCCCAAACGGTCATGCCAAAGCGAGGAAGCATCAATTTCGGCGGACTTCAGGCCGGCCACAAGATGTGCTTCCATAGAGTAAATGGTTGTGCGATACAATCCATTAGGTAGGTGCTCTAACTTTTCCAATATACGTTTTCTGAAGTACAGGAAAGATTTAATGCAAAGATAGTCCTTTCCATTCTCTTCAGAGGTTTCAGTGTGGTAAGCGTTCATTCGAATATCCTTAAGACTCAATAACGTTCTTCGGGAACCATGTGAGTATAAGGCCAATGTAGGTCTTTGTTTAGGTATGAAGTTAGAAATATATCCATTCTGGGAATATATCTCCACGCAAGGAGTATCTCCATTCAGGGAGAATAATGTGCATATGTGATCGCACAGTCTGCCAGACTACTAACTTCCCACTAAGCATACCGTAACGTGAATTAATTGAAATCGATCACATAATTTAGGAAACTGCAGGTTCCAATTGATTCAATTAATTGATATTCAATAACGATGTTCACATACTAAAACTAACACCAAAACTTGGACTTAGATTCTAACGGGAATCAGTACTCTCAAGTTGTTTCGGCTAAACGAAGCCGTTCCATGTCTCATTGGTTGCTTATCAGAAGGGTACTTATCAACGACATTGATGGGGGCACGACAGGTGCGCGATCAATGGTTGTACTGTGATAGATTGGCTAATCTTGGTTTCGGGTAGGTTGAGCCTTCCCATAATGTCCACTCACGCCATTATCCATTCTTCAGGAATGATCTTATCTCCCCCTAATGGTGGGAGGGCATTTTGTCTGACCCGGGTCGGCCCAGCCGGTCGGACATGAGCCAAAAGATTGCGGTTTGAGCTTCAGAAATCGCTTAGCATTTGCTTCAGGCAAAGGGAGCGTTTCGAGCGAGTGGATACGAGTATGTTGTTCTTTTCCGCAAACAACAAAGTAGTAACCAGATCTAAGGACTTGTAACCTTTTTGCTCTCTATATTGCTACTGCAGGAGCACATTAGAGGCAAGATCTTCTGCAGGAGATCATTCTTCGTCAAGTCTTCCTTGTAAAGCTAAAAGGAAAAATCAGATTCCACAAACTTTAGAACTATACGCAATCACAGATTTTAGGTAATGAGAGCATAAGTTTTGCCAATCATGTCTTGCTTCAGGCAAGTACGTAGATCATCTTCGGGTGATCATGTGTGCTTCCAGCGTCCTTACTTCGGGTAAGGAGGGAACACGTTGTGTTAGTAGAGCTTTAGACAAAATCTACATTCACCAACTTAAGAACTTCAAGTTCTATAACATGGTTTCAGGTTGTAATATGCAAACTTCAGGTTTTATAACATGTAACATTGAGTCGTAGACTCATAGCATATAACATCAAGTTATAGCGCATAACTTTGTGTTATCACTTTGTGTGGTGATGTTTTAGGAACTTCAGGTTTCTATGATAGTCCACGCTCGAAACTTCGGGTCGAGACTTAATCTGAACTTCAGGTTCAATTGTACCTGCAATTTCAAACGAATACAAATATACGAAAGGAAATGCAAGGAAACAAATAAACAAGCAATGTGTGGATATGCAGGACCAAGTATGTTAGTAGTGCTTATTAACTTCAGGTAAAAGCATCTACGAATAGTAAAATTCAAGAACTTCAGGTTCTATAACATAACTCGGATATAACACTTCGGGTTACAACATGTTTCACATATACTCGAAACTTCGGGTTCGAGGTTTTTCTAATGAACTTCGGGTTCATGTAAAACCTGCATACACACACACACACACACACACACACACACATATATATATATATATATATATATATATACAAATATTCCAACAGAAAACATAAACAACTGATGGTCTAGGATCTTCGGGATCCGTTTTGATATGCTTACTGAGCATATGGGCTTCAGGCCCACTGGGTATCAAAACAATAGGTCTGCTGGACCAAGGGCTTGTGAAGGCCCATTGCTGAACAAAGGAAGAGGGGTGCAAGGCCCGGGTCTGCTAGCTGCAGAAGCCCAGGTCCGTTGGGGCAGGCCCAACCTATGACTGCCAAAGCCCAGGGGTCAAGCCCAAAGGCGGCTGCCAAAGCCCAAATGGATCAGGCCCAGGGGTCAGGCCCAGTGGGTCAAGCCCATGGGTCTTGGACCGGTTCAGGGGCAAACCAGGTCTGGATCGGGTTTGGCTCGGTCAGTTTGATTGTGGGGGTACCGTGAGGATTTCGACAATATGGCGGCGGTTCCGGCGACGACGAGGGGCGAGTAGCTTCAGGCTCGGCGCGGCGACGTCTTCTCACGCCGGCGGTGACCTGCAGGTCCCACAACGGCGACGCGGGAACGGATTCGAAACGGAATCCGATTGCGAAATCAAGGATTCGAGGCGGCGGCGAATTGCGGCGGCAGGCGTCTCGAACGGCGTAAAATCGAACTGAGCTCCGCTCCAGGGTCGAATGGCCTTGAATCGAAGGGTTTCGACGGCGACGGCTTCGGGTCGCGATAAACCCGATTGAAAACGAAACGGGTTTTTAGGTTTTTGGCGACTGAGCGGCGCGGCGACCCAGCAGGGGTGACCGGTGGCTTCTGAGCGACGACTGCAGGTGTCGGCGACGGCTTTAGGCGTCGGAATCGGCGACAGTGAACAGCAAAGCTCGCGGCTTCTGGGCGAGGTACGCGTGTCGTTTGGGGGCGGCATCCGAACGTTTGTTTGGGCGCTGCTGCTCGTTCGGCAGGTGCTGCCGAACCCTATTGAGAAACCCTAATCCGATTTTCCTTCTTTTGTTCAACATATTATTTCAACCATATCCAACTTGATAATTTGTAAAACATAATCAACTCATCAAATCACAAAATTCGAAAGGTAAAACAGATTTACTTGATGATTGGATTCGGTTGGATGAACAGTTAATTGTGTGAGCTCTCGAACGGGGATTCATCAATCTCCAAACGCGCAACAGTAGAACTTTCGTGCTGATAACGTGTTGCAGTAATAATGAATTGCTAAGCCTTAGAGACAGAGAATCGTTAGTAAGAGAGAATAGAATAGAAGAGAGGTGTGTTTATCAAGTTACAATATCAAGTACCTATTGAGCCAAAGAAGCTTTCAATGGAGGATATGATACAATAGCTCTTACAAAATCAGTTACAACTCCAACACGCCAACGCTCAAATGTTACAAACTTTCCAAGAAACCCAAAGAGGGCAACAAGAGAATACTCATGCGATTGCCAAGTTGGAAGTACATGTGGGTAAAATTGTTCTTGCATCAAGTAAGCAAGAACGTTCTTTAAGTCAACCAATCAAGAATCCACGAGAAACATTCGAATGCTTCGAGCAAGTTGATTCTTTATTACACCAAGACAGGAATGCAAGGAGGGTAACCAACTCCAGTCTTTCTTCGGTTCCGAGGAGCTTTAGAATCCACCAAATTTTTTCCCTTGCTACAGTAATACTACAGTAAAGTACTGTAGCTGTAGTGTTACTGTAGCAAGGCAACAAATTTGGTGGATTCTAAAGCTCCTCGGAACTGAAGAAAAATGGAACCAACTCGATCAAAAGGAGAAAGAAGAAAAATCAGAGTAGGATGACCAGTCATCCAATATTAATCATACAATCATGGATGCTAACATGAGCCCCCTCTCTGTGACGTTATTAAGTGACACCAAAGAATTTAAGGTATTTGAAACTAAAAGGTCTTCGGAGAATATTCAACCTTCTTTTAAAATTGAACAAGTAAATTATGTATGCAAAGACTTAAGAAGCAATAAATCAACCTCCGGATCCTTTCAAAGATTGCTTAGATAATAATTAGAAGAAATTTGATGAGAAAGGACCAAAGTGTGGAGTGGATGTACAGTTCCTCTTCCTAAAAACCATAAGTGGAACAATTTGGCTCTTAACACCAAGCTCGTACCTTCTTACAAAGTTTCTTAAACGTAAAATTTGGCTTTCCCAACGATCAAGGAGGAAGTAAAAAAGATATAAAAGGTTTCCATGTGAAGTGGTTGCACCAATTCTTTTAGTCAAGGAGCTGTGGAAGAAAGGGAACAATAAGAAAATGCATAGAACGATTCCCACCTAAATGATCCGCCATCCTCAACTTAAATTTGGGGTTTGGTCTAGCTGAAAATGTAAAACTAATTAGCGCTTGTTGGGAGGCAACCCAATGCTCTTGGATGGATAACTCGTCACACCAAATCAGGGACGCTTTCTTAAACCTTCTCTTGTTCATTACTCAATTTTTCATGCTTTCCTTACTTTCATTACTCGTTGCCTACTTAGTTCTACTGTTTTTCACATTGAGGATAATGTTTCATTTTTACTCTTCCAATGTTTTGCACATATAAAAAATATAGGCTTTCACTTTGTTTAAAACTGTACCATTCTGAAGCTGTTTTTAAAACTCTGTCCACATTTCATTCTTCAATTTTTCATGCTGAATCTATCATATAAAGAGTGTTCAACTTGGCTTCGTAGTTTGGAAATTACATACAAAATAGTGCACTAAGGTCAGTCTTACTTTAAAATTCCCCATTTTATTTAGTCAGAGAGCGCTCTTTGTTTTCACTTGTGTGCTTAACCTTTTTGTTAGTTTTCTTTTGGTTATTTTTTCACAAACAAAATAAAATAAAAAAATTGAAAAATGTCATAGAATCCAAAAAGTATTTCCGGTTTTAAGTCTTGTTTTAGTTACTTCTTTCCTTATCCAATGATAATAGGCTTTTTTGCACCAGAGGTCCCTGTGCTGTGTCACTTGTCTAGCTTTAGTCCCTGTGCTCTAGTGTGTCTCACCAGAGGTCCCTGTGCTCTGTCACATGTTTAGCTTTAGTCCCTGTGCTCTAATATGTCTCACCAGAGGTCCCTATGCTCTGTCACTGTCTCACTACAGGTCCCTGTGCTCTGTCACTGTCTCACCAGAGGTCCCTGTGCTCCAGGGACCTCTGGTGAGACAGTGACAGAGCACAGGGACCTCTGGTGAGACACATTAGAGCACAGGGGCCTCTGGTGAGAACACACTAGAGCACAGGGACTTCTGGTGAGACACACTAGAGCACAGGGGCTAAAGCTAGACATTTGACAGAGCACAGAGACTATAGCTACAAAAAAGCCATGATAATATCTTGGTTGGAATCATTTTTAAGTCTTGTTCTGAGTACTGTTAGTTCTTTTTTAGTTTACTTTTTACTATTATAGTTTCGAAGCAGAAATATGAAGAAACAAGCAAAAGGAGCATTTAGTATCAATATTGCAGACCAGCCAAGTCGATGGAGTATTCTGAACTTCTACAGTGAGAATTAGATACCAAGTTACATATTATTGTAAAGATATGGATGTTAGCTAAAGTAGAAATTTACATCTCGTCAATCCGAGTAGCTTGGAGATCATTATGACCATTTTCATACGTGTCGCTCCTGTAGTGATTCTCTACGAGTTTGGTAAGGAAATAGGTTTGGAGGTCTAGTTAGTTATTGGAAGACAGTAGCCCACTAAAGTACTGAAATATGAGCCCATGCAGTCCCATTGATCTGCACAAGAACGTCACGTGAGTTTAAAAAAGCTAGGGCTGGGCATGAGTTGGGTCGTGCATATTTCTGGTGGACTCTATCTCGACTCATTTTATTTTGAAACAAGTTTGATTCGGTATGAATTTTGTATTTTCAAAAGTGAACTTAGAATCATTAAAAAATGAGTCGAGTTCGCGAGTTATACGAGTTCATACCAAAATTATTTAGGTCTCTATGCAAAATTAAAAATTTGACATGATAAACATGATTCCATAGAGCTCTGCCACTAAAAATATTTGAAATTTGCAAGTATACATAAAAAAAATTAAATATACAAATTGTTGGCTATGCAGATGCTCAATGAAGAAGAGAAGCATTGGCAATGGAGATGGTTATCTGATCTATCTCTTTAATATTTTTTTCTTTGTTATCTTAAGCATGAAAGAATATACGATCACTCTAGAGTTGCTATTGTACTAAAAGTTATAGGTATTACGCATCTTTTAAGGCAATCATAGAAAGGCACGTGTATTATACATCTTTTAACGAGCCGAACCGAGTACTCGTTCATGAATTTTTAGGCTCGGTTTGGACTCGCTTATGAACGAGTTGTGTCCAAACTCGAACCATTTTGAAAAAATATTAAGACTCAGCTACAATTTGAGTTAATGAGTCTTTTGACTCGTATGCCCACCCCTACAGAAAGCTATCATTCATTAACCAAATGTTTGCCTCTTCGTATTTGGAAAAGATAAGCTTTTCACCTACGGGAAGAACCTTATATAGGATGGATGGTATCAACTCTAATTTTGCCTACCACTAAAAGGTTTTCCTACTAGAAAAAGGAGTGAAAAAAAAAAAAAAAAACTTGAAGTCCTAAACACTAAAGGATGAAAGAAAGGATAGAATCTTCCTACAAGACAAGGGGAAAGATTTCCCACTCACGATGGAAAACAAATCTGGCTTTTTTTTTTTTGTAAAATTTTAAAAATTTAATTAAATCTTTTTTAAAACGAAAATTAAAGCAAAATTAAATGGGATAGAAAAGTTAAGTAAAGTGTGAGAAACAAATCTGATTGAATACGATCCAGTCCCCGGGAACGGCGCGAAAAACTTGTAAAATTTTGAACACCTGAAAAAAGGAACTAAAAATCACAAATTAAAATTACTCGCAAGTGCACGAATCAAGATATAGTATAGAGTTATGCAAGTACGAGGTCGAACCCACAAGAACTGATGTCAAATAATCACATTAATAAATCATACAAACTTAATTAAAAGCACAATGAAAAGAGTTGAACGGTTGATTAAGAACTAAGTAGCAAGAATTAAAGAAAGCAAACAAATAACGAATTAACGAAAATGGAAAGGCTTCAGTCAAGAAACGAGATTACTAAGACGTTGAATCCACCACCTAATACTCCTACCCCATCATTCTAATTACTATCCATTGAATTACCAGTTAATGTGAAAGTTCCCGTACACAAGCCTTATTGGTCCTAGTCATGTGTCATAGTTCTACGAAAGTATGAGTCCCAACTTATTGGTCCCATTATGATTCGTGTAGCCTTACTAAGTCCTACTTCACTTATTGGTCCGGTTCAAGTTGAACATGCAAGGACTTCATTACGAACAAAGAACAGGGAACATGCAAACAAGAATATCTAACTCTTTTGAGATTTTATGTATCCGAAATTTACAATCCTTAATCACAAATTGGTACTTTGGACAACAACTACTCACGGTCAAGCCACATGCAATCCTACCAAATACTCTACTTACTAAGCTCCAAAGATCACGTAAATAGATTGATAAAGCAGTGATTAAGAATTTAACAATATACCACGAAACAATAGGCTAGCAATCAAAACTAAAGAGTGTTCATATTAGGGTCTTCATCTAAGCCCTAGCAAAAGAATATTAGTTCCACATAGTCATGGTGGAATCACAAAACAAGATGTATGGTAAGGTCTCCATTTTACAAAAATATTAGATTGGTCTTAAATAGAAAACTAAAATATAATCCTACTCTAAAAAGGTTAAAGAAAAACTTATCCCAAAAAAAAGGGGATATCTAAGAAATAAGGAAAGCATAATTCTTTTTTGCTTTGGGTAACATATCTGCCAATTTCCTTGTACGATTTGGGGTTGTTCTACCAGTCGAAATAACTGTTCTGTTATTCTTCTCTCTAAGGAGGAGTTTAAATAGGGATACAAAGTCTAACCCTTAGCCTTTACAAACAAGGAAGTAATTAATTACAAGGAGTCCTAGACTAGAGAGGAAACAACTAATATTCACAAAGCTTGCTGTACATGGAATATTGACTCACGCCAACACTCCCCCTCAAGTTGGTGCGTAGATGTCTCGCACGCCCAACTTGTCAAGTGAGTCATAGAAGACTCTTCCCGAAACTCCATGCGTCAACATATCTGCCAGCTGCTCTTCAGAGTTTATGAACGGAATAGTGATCAACTTATCATCCAACTTTCTCCTTGATAAAATGCCTATCAACTTCCACATGTTTCGTCCTATCATGCTGCACAGGGTTATTCGCTATAGCACGCGCAGCTTGATTATCACAAAACAACTTCATGGCCTCTCTAGGCTCGTATCCAATCTTAGTAATTAGCATCCTCAACCACAATAGTTCAGATATACCTTGCTCCATTCCTCGGTATTCAGCCTCAGCAGTAGATCGTGAAACCACATTCTGCTTCTTACTCCTCCAAGTAACAAAGTTACCTCCCAAGAAAGTAAAATATCCGGATGTAGACCGCCTGTCTATTCGATCACCAGCCCAATCTGCATCCGTATACCCTTCAATCTCTAAATGTCCATGTTTCAAGAATAGCAGACCTTTTCCAGGAGCTGACTTTAAGTAACTAAGGATACGCATCACCGCAGTCATATGATCTTCACTCGGATTATGCATAAACTGACTAACAACACTCACTGCATATGCAATATCTGGCCAAGTATGTGACAAATAAATCAACCTACCAACCAACCGTTGGTATATCTCCTTATTCGTCGGACTTGATTCGGATACACTTCCAGTTTATGGCCTTCTTCAATAGGCATATCTACAAGCTTACATCCCAACATGCATGTTTCCGACAACAAGTCTAGTACATACTTCCGTTGTGACAAGTAAATTCCACTCGTCGAACGAGCCACTTCGATTCCCAAAAAAATACTTCAATTCCCCTAAATCCTTCATCTCAAACTCAGAAGCTAATTGTCTCTGCAACTTCTGAATCTCTTCACTATCATCACCAGTCACAATCATATCATCAACGTATATAATTAACGCAGTTACCTTACTACCTCGGTGCTTCAGAAACAATGTATGATCAGAGTTACTTTGGCGATACCCATACTTCTTCATTGCCTGCGTGAACCTGCCAAACCAGGCTCGAGGAGACTGCTTCAATCCATATAGTGCTTTACTCAACCTGCAAACTCCACTAGCATCGCTTGCCGCTCCATAGCCGGGTGGAACGTCCATGTACACCTCCTCATCTAAATCACCATGAAGAAATGCGTTCTTGAAATTGAACTGATTAAGTGGCCAACTTAAGTTAACAGCCAAGGACAACAGTACTCGAATAGTATTCATCTTTGTAACCGGTGCAAAGGTCTCCTCATAGTCGATACCATATGTCTGAGTATATCCCTTGGAGACTAGTCTCGCCTTGTATCTATCTATCGTACCATCTGGTTTGTGTTTAATAGTAAACACCCACTTGCACCCTACCGGTTTCTTGCCCTTAGGTAGCGAGACTACATCCCAAGTGCCATTCTTCTGTAAAGCCTCCATCTCTAAATTCATTGCTTCTTTCCACTTCGGATCTGCTAATGCTTCTTCAACCTTATAGGGAATCTTGATAGAAGCCATTTGGTTGACAAATCCTTGGCATTCAGGAGATAGCCTGTGACAAGATACATAATTTGTGATAGCATACTTGGCAACTTTTGCTTGCGGTGTGTACCTCTCTGGTGGCTTTCCCCTGTTACTTCTGAGAGGTAATTAATAAGGAACTACAATAAGATTAGTTAATGTATCAACTTGTAAATTACTTACCTCAGGAATTTCATCCACAAAAGCATGAGCGGGCACTGTAGTAGGAGAGAGAGGGGTTCGGACTCTGACGCTTCTTCATGATCTACATCATCTATCTCAATGACTTCATTAGTCTCAACCTGCTCTTTGGTCTGTTCTTCTTTAGTCTGGGGAAGTTGCACTTCCAATGTTCCATAGTTCACATCACTCCAACCTAGCCCTTCATTATCTTCATTCTCCCCCTGAAGGGCAGAGGTCGATATCTCACTACCAAAGAACATCTCGGACTCGAGGAAAGTGATATCAATGGTTGTGTATGTGCACCGTGATCCTGGGTGATTACATCTATATCCCTTTTGTAATGGAGCAATCCCCAAAAACACACACCGGACTGCACACGGATCCAACTTACTCCTTTGGTTTTTATGAACATGCACAAAGGCCACACATCCAAAGATTCGCGGAGTAAGTTTGAGCGTAGAACTCACTGATACATACTGTGATAATGCTTCCAATGGTGTGCAAAACTATAGAACCCTGGAAGGCATACGGTTCATCAAGTACACGACATAAGTCACCGCATCAACCCAATGTTGCTGTGACATTGACGCCCCAATAAGTAGGGCCCGAGCTGTCTCTAGGATGTGACGATTCTTACGCTCAGCGACACCATTCTATTGTGGTGTCTAAGGGTACGTTGTCTCATGAAGCATTCCATGTTCCTGGAAGAGCTGAGACAATTCGGTATTAACATACTCTCCTCCATTGTCGGAATGAAAAACCTTGATTGGCAAGGAGAATTGTGTGCTAATCATCCGATGGAATGTTTGGAATATCGAGCAGACCTCGCTCTTACCTTTCATCACATATAGCCATGTCATACGTGTGCAGTCATCAACAAATGTAATAAACCATCGGATTCTACCACCAACTGTGATAGGGGAAGGTCCCCAAACATCTGAGTGCACTAATTCAAAAGGGAATGATCTTTTATTCATACTCAAAGGATAAGACGCATGATGACTCTTTGCCAAAATACAAGTCTCACACTTTAGCTCCGAGTCACTAATTCCACTAAATAACGAAGGTAACAAATGACGCATATAACCAATCGACGCATGACCAAACCGGTGATGCCATAACCAAATCTTCTTGTACTTCTCTCCTTCGGTCCCATAAATGTGATGAACACGAGCTGATACGATATCATCCACATAGTACAACCCCCTTCTTTTAGTGCCACGCCCAATGATCTCCTGAGTTTGAATATCCAGAAGTAAACAAAATAATGGATACATTAATACTATGCAATCCAATTGCTCTGTAACCTCACTTACTGATAGTAAATTGCTTGACAATGAAGGAACAAATAAGCATCGATCCAAAGATAGAGACGGGGGGATATCATCCCCGCTCCTTTTACGGGAGCAATGTCCCCGTTCGCCGTGACCGCACTACTCCTATGAGGAGTGGTAATATTTTGAAATAAACTTTTATCATACATCATATGATCTGTAGCTCCGGAATCAATTATCCAACCTGTATCTCGCTCCAGAGACTAGACCGAGGTCCACAATTCTCATCTCCATACTCCGGATAACCCTATCGCTGCAACCCTGCCCTTGCAGCCGACCAAGAGCAATTGGCCGGGACAGTCTTGGACGCCCGCAGCCATAAGGACAATCTTGTCAAGCCACTCCGGCCCCTCTAATTCGTGATGTGTGTTCGTGGGGAGGGGGGGAGGGGGAAGGGTTACTTTTCCCTTCTTCTCCTCCTCCGCCAGGGAGGGGAGGGAGGGGGGGGGGGGGTGGGGCGGACCGACTCCTCCCCTCCTCCCCCCCCCCCCCCCCCTCCCCCCCACCCCCCCCCCTCCCCCTCCCCCTCCTCGCGGGGAACGGGGGGGGCCGCCCCGCCCCCCCCCCCCCCCCCCCCCCCCCCCCCCTCCCCCCTCCCCCCCCCCGGCCGCCCCCGCCCCCCCCCCCCCCTCCCCCCTCCCCCCCCCCCCTCCCTCTCCTATCGTCCCACACAGCATATCAACATTATTTTTCAGCTCTTGGACCAAGGCAAAGAGAAGGCCGCCCGACCAAAGGTCACTCCAACAAAGGAGGGACCCTTCACTGATCAGGTCCTGGCTTGTGCGCGTGAATTTCAAGAAATCGACTCACGGTCATTGCCCATCGCGCTTTACAGCGGAGGTCCCGGGCAATGCCCCAACGCTCATATGAATAGCTTCAAGACCAATCTATTCTTGAAAAGAATCTCGGACCAAGCTCAATGCCTCTACTTCCCAAGTACCCTCTCGGGGCAACTCTCAGCTGGTTCTTTCGTTTACCGGCAGATAGCATAGATAACATGACCGAGATGGAGATCGCTTTCATTGAACAGCACCAAAGCAAGAGCTCGACCTTCTACTCGTGTGAGGACCGTTACGCCGTCATTCAGGAACCCGATGAAAACCTCAGAAAGTACATTGCCCGATTCGGCCACGAGTATGGGCCTTTTGCCCAATTCAGCCCGAGGACGGATGACAATACGGCCATGAACGCCTTTAAGACCGGGCTTCGCTCGAGCCCATTCTTATACCACATCAACCTGAAGGACAACATGACCTACACGGAGTTGATGCATGAGGCCAACATCCATGCTCGGGTAGAACATCTAGTGAGGCTCGATTCCCGACACGCGACGGGGGGAGGTGGCTGAATGATCGCTTTGCCCATGGCTCCTACTCTAGTAGTCCAATACATCTCGGCTCCCTCAGGGCCCCAAACGGCATACAGTCGGCGGGCCCCAAAGGAAGGCACCTCATACACCCCGAACAAGAGGAAGGAAGGGGCCCATCCCATATTCGGCAACTGCGACAAGCGAAATTTGGAAATGGGTAGCAAGTCTACCAAACCTATTAGGCACCAAATCCTCTACCTCTGGCACCTCCGTTGCCCCGACATGATGCGCGGAATTGGAACCCGAGGAAGGAGTACACTCCTTGGTACGAGCAGCACTCTCCACTCAACACCACTTACGAGGCTACTCTCGCGGCCATCGTAGACCTCATCCTGGCACCCCCGCTCTAGAGAAATTCAGTCAAGGCTACCCAAAACATCGACATCTTCTGCCACTATCATTAAGCCAACACACACGACACTAATGAGTGTAGAGTGTTAAAAGACGATGTCGAAGCCCTTGTCCGGCAAGGAAAGATTGATGAGTTTCTTTGGGGCCATTTCCCTCCCGAGCAGCAGCTCCATCAGATCAACATAATCATCAGAGGCACGACTTTGGCCGGAGACTCCAACCGAGCAAGGAAGGAGCATGCTTGATCCTGCTATCCCGGACGAGAAGTGATGGTGCTCAAGTATCAAGCGGAGAAAACCCCCAAGATGGGTTGGGTTTAAATAACCTTCTACGAGGAAGCGGAAGAGGGAATCATGTACCCCCATGACGATCCGATCGTCATCTGGGCTAAGATCGCTCACTATGACATCTGGCGAAGGATGATTGACACGGGCAACTCTGTTAACATCAACTTCATGGAGGCCTTCCGGTCTCTCAACGACCCGAATAACCACATGGACCTGACCCAGACTCCTCTTGTGGCTTCTTTGAATATTGCATCCAACCAGTCGGAAGTGTCTACCTGCCCATAACCCTTGACGAAGCCCCGAAGCGAACTCGCGTTGTAGCAACCTTCATGGTCATGGACTGCCCTACCGCTTACATGGAAGACTAGAAGATCTTTTACCCATTTTTCCATGGAAGAGACAGCGTGTATACATGGAGACAAAATCAGATTTCAAAGGTGGTTCATCTAGAGTTCGTTAGCCGTGTTTATTTGTGTTTTTCATTATTTATGTTTTTTTTTTCATAATAGTTAAACTGTTTTCTAGGTCAAGCATGGTACCTAAGTTTGAATGTTTATGATTACAATGATTAATATGGATTGATAGACTCTTATCACTATTTTAATTGTTACTTTTTGTGTGGGTTATTTGATTGATCATCTTAGGGCGTTGCATCTAGTAATTAGAAGATGGGTTTGAAACCGAACTGACAATATAATTCAATTTGCGTCTTGTGATTAAGTGTTGTAGATTACATTGTTGCTTGATAGAAAATAATGGTTTTTTTGATTCCCTATTTTGTTGTTCGTATCGTAAAGAGTCTTACATGTTAAATTTATAGAAATAGGTTGCATATATTAGATATAAGACCTCTGCACGACAATGAGATAATCATGCACGTAAGGAAAATTATGGTCTCGGTGCACTGAAATTATCATCTTTAGAACCGAAACAGTTCATTAGTTGCATTGAGTCATAAACAAAAGTGGTTGTGGTTGATTCCGAACCCTATATATATACCTTTGTTTTTCAAACCCCAAAAAACTCATGTTTTTTGTAACTTGTTTGTTTGTTGTTTTTACTTTGTTTTACAAAATTCTAAAACCAAAATATCTTTCCAACTTGTGTTCGTTTGTCTTTGTTCGAATTAGATTTTATTCCACCAAAATCTCTTTTTAACTTGTGTTCATTTTTCTTGGTTCTAATTAGATTTTATTCCAGTTTTATTTCTCGGGATCAAATTTGTATTTTGCCTAAGTTATACTATAATTAATTCGTGCACTTACAAATTTTTAATTTGGTTAAATTAAATAACTAAAAAGGATTAATATAACCATCTCTGGACAAAATTGAACTAAACAAAAAGGTAGAAAATTCATGAACAAGTGAGATCCCTTTTTCACAAATACTGGACCAAAAACACAAAAACAAAACCAAACCGTACAATTACAAAGAAAGATGTCAAGGGCATTGAAAGCCAATATTTACAAGGCTAAATCAGAATGAATAAGATGCGTGCACGTACGCAGCGGTGGGTTGAATGAGGACATGATCCTCTCACCCCTTCCAGCGGACCCGTAACCTCCCTTCCCTCCAACGTTCTCTTAATTTCCCATTTCACCCTTTTCAAACTCATTCCAAAACCCAAACCAGGTGTCTCATTAACTCTGCCTTTCCGTGTCATTTAACCCAGAGTTTCTCACTAAACCCAATTTTCCCATATAAAAATTCCCCCTTTCTACCATTTTTGACTTTCACACTCACCACCACAAATGAAAAGCATAACCACAACACCACTAAAAGGCAATGCAGATTGAGATGATTGCTGGGTTCGATCAGTAATTTCACCACCCAATTGGCTCATGTACTGTTCATATAAACTGTACATATGGTCAGGTATTTCAGTGTTAAATCCGCGATGTTTATGGTAGTTTTCACAGTGAGCCTCCTGGTGTTGCCGCTGGTGCTTCCGCCGCTGCCTCCGCCGCCAATGGCTCTATTGTTCGTCCCGGTCGTCATTATCAGCCTCCTCTTCTTCATGGCTCTTTCGTCGTCCGTCCAATTCCCCGACATTGACCAAATTCCCGATATCCCCCACCGCATCATCGTCTAATGAATAAATTAATGTCACCCAAAGATGTACCTATTATGTTTTCCTTTGTTGTATGGTGGTTGATCAAATGTAGATGATCAATGAAGGACATGCAGATTTTGTGCCTCTTTTTTCTTTTAATTTTGATGGCATGATCTTGAAATTGGCGCTTCTATTTTTCTTCAATGATAGTAAACCAGAACGGGCAATGGAGGTGGAAATTAATGAAATAACTCATTAATCCAGCCAGCACGATGAAATTACCTAAATTGCTCAAAAGTTGAAATTTTGGGTATGAACATTGAGGACCATGAGCCTCCACATATGATTTGGTGCATTCGCTTTTTTTTTTGGATTAAGAGGATATGTTTAATTAAAATAATGCTTGTAGTGGTTGATGGTTGACACCTCAGCAAATGCACCAAATGCGTGGAAAAATAAATGTAGAGGCCCATGATCCGAACATTGAACTTGCACAATAATCACTTGCCTATGTTCATTGATTGCAATATATATGGTCATTATGTCATTATTACCTGTCTATGTATAGTTATTATGTGATAATTATTGTGTGAGATTCCTTGTACACAAACACAACGAAAGATTTGTGGCATCCAAATGTGTATATTCACAATTTAGAAATTGACGAAATGTCGTACGATATCACTATCATAACATGTATCTCACATGTCGCGTGAGTTGCACACAACAATCTTACACATTATTGTATATGTTGTAGAATATTGGTGTAAATGGATGCACACTCATCCTACACTCATCCACCATATTTGTTTATCACCATCCAACTCATACTTCACCTTTGCCATTGCCTATATAAAGAGGAACTCCGCTCCTTGTAACACACAAGACAATACATAGCCAACTCTTATTATGAAGAGAAGAGTATAGGTCAGGGGGAGAAACTAGTGAGGGTATTTACTCTGTATCTCTGTATATTTACAGTATTTCTGGTATTTCCATATCATGAGAGAAACTAGTACTACCGCTCCGAGGACTAGACCAATGACACACCCCGCCCCAAAAAGTGGGGCCCCGGGAGTGCGGCCATCACCCGGACGAGGTGACGAAGCCCTGACAAACACGTAATGACAAAAGGAAGAAAGAAAAGACAACAAAAAGACAAGAGTCATGTCGAAGCCCAATAATACAAATAACAAAAATGTATCAGAGCGTCTACAGTGGAAGTAAACTTAAGCAATAGTAATGCCCGAAGGCAGAATAATACACAAATACAGCTACGTACACGAGTCTATCGAACAATAGACGGATGGCAAAGAGTCTCCCACTCTTTGTGACACGGAACAGAGCTACTCTGACTCCTGCCACTCATCTTTGTGGTGCTCAATAGTATCAAGTCCTGAGGGGGCACAAAATAAAGGTGAGTGGATAGGGAAAATAAATGTTAGTGTAAAACACATTTTAAAACATTTATCGATAACTTAATAATCCCCCACAGTTAAAATAGTAATATACAACTATACCACAATAAGCATGCAGCAACAACCCAATTCACCACGTGATTGGGGACATTAAACAATCACACAGATATTTATGCACTTTACATATAAGTAGAATCTGTGGCTGTGATCTACAGTGGCAGTGGAGACCGTATTCGCACTACCAATGTAAAGGGTAAGTGGACCGTACCCGCTTACCACCGTACAGAAGATGGGGACCATACCCTCTTCTTTGTACAGTGTACTGACAACAGTATCACAATAATATACAACAACCAACCTCGATAATGGACAACCAACATAACCAACATAATCATCAAAAACATCTTATAAGCATATATGTATATAGCATGCTCTAAAACAATACAACCAACATAGATCCAACAATCGCATCGCCATATCATATATATACGTAAACATGCTCAACCACACTTTAAAACCAAAACACGTCCACTCACAGAAAGGCCGGATGATCGTCGTTGTCCGTAGGCTCGGGTCGGTTACGCTGGTTCCTCTGGAACTGATCACCTAACAATTTCAATAAATAACAATTAACACATGGAACGATCAATAACCAAAAAACCCTAATTCTCCATGTTTTGCTCAAATGGGGTTTAACCGTATGTCGAATGGCGAAACAGAGTTCACCATTAGATCCGGAACGTCGTTTCCTCACAGAAAAGTGGTCGGTCAAAGCTGGTCAACAGCCAGTCAACGGCGTTGACGTCAGCACACAGGTGTTGATGTGTCACCCACATAGTGCTGATGTGGCGTCCATGTGGCGTTGATGTGGAGTCCATGTGGCATTGATGTCAGCACACTGGCGTAGACGTCATCACCGCCCTATAGGCACCGGCGTCTCCATCGCCATAGCCGGAAACTGGGAATTTTTTGGCTACTTGCCAGCCGATTCTCAAAACCCCTAACTTCTTCATTTCTCAACCAAATCAAGCGAACTTTATGTCAAAACGCATCTATAGAATGAGAGGAACTAAAAAATTGGGGTTTGGGAACTTACTTCTCACTGTGCTGACCGAAAAATCGATTGGAAACTCAAGGTTTCCGTTCGTCTCTTCGCCGGCAATTCGCGGGGTCTCCAAGCTCAAACCTTGGTGCTCCGGCTTCGTCTAGGCGAGGGGAAGAAGAATTAGAGCTCCTTTTCTCTTATTTGTGGCCGAACGGTGGTCGATGGTGGCGGTTTGCATCGGCGGTTTTGGGTTTCCGTTTTGGCAAACCCACGAGTTTGGTTCGGGTTTTATAACCCCAAAACAGTAACAGCCAATAATGGGCTGACATTGTGGCATTGGCCAATCCGGACCTGCCACGTGTCACGACCCACTACACCACATAAAAGTTTCTTTGGTTGTAACGCATCCATTACGACTAGGAATCCGATTCCGTCATCCACTACAAGAAAAATATGATTTTGTGACAACTTTTGGCGACAAAATTATTTTCGTCGCGGAATAGTAGATTTTGTGACGGATGTACTCATTCGTCACAAATGTTTTACTGACGACACAAAATTTCGTCTCAAAGCATTGGAAAAGGCGACAAAAATTTAATATTGTCACAAAAAGATTTTGGTGAGGAAAGTGAAAGACATTCTACGACGCTTGTGATCATCGCTGGATTTCTAAATCACCGACCAAACGAAAAAACAGTCATCATCATAAGGCTTTGCGCTAGTAAGCGGCATAGTTCACAAAAAACTTTCACCAAAAAAAAAAAAAAAAAAAAAAAAACTGCCCAAAAGTAACGCCGCATGCGTGAAACTTACCCACCCGATCCAAATTCTCACACACCCCTAAATCGACACAACCACAGCCGAATCTTTTGTTCCTAGCTAAGCCAGAAATCCTTAATCCAAGCTTGAAACCGCATTTGTGCTCAGTTCAGTATTGTTGTTGAAGGTTGGAACTCAACTCTGCGAATGTTTTCATGTTTTTCTCTGAGTACGATTTAGTATTGTTTTCTCATGAACCTCTATTCTTGCTAATCCTCTGTTTTTCATCTCATCAGCTCTGAGATTGTTCCTTTCCCGCGACCAAATTAACCACATTAGAAATCGACCTTCAAAAGTCTAATTGTTCCTGGTAAGTTCAAGGGAAAGTTCAATGGGATTTTTGTAGATTTTGCGTTTCTTTGGGAAGCATTGTAAATTTGAACCGAAATTCAATTTGCTATCTGTTGATACCCTATCCAATCGGCCACATGTCATACATTGGTGGCGACACATAGACATAACCATGATCTCATTGGCACGTCTTGAGAGGCTTGTGGACCCCACAACAGACTGTCACATGACCAATGAGCACACATAGCATTCGAACTCCTTGTTGCCACCTTCACGCAGAGCCGCTAACCCGCTTTGTACGATAAGCGGTGGGTCCTACACGAAGGCTCAAGTGTACAAGAAAACACCTGACGAAGGCCAAAAGTCCCACATCGGGAAGAAGGGACTTCACTCTCAAAACCTCCCTCTATAAATAGGGGTTCACCCCCAAGGTAAAAGGGATCGAAGGGATCCAAGGTCTGTCGATCCAAGGTCTGTAGATCCAAGGTCTGTCGCGCAGATCCAAATCATCTTGACCAAGCGATCTCTCCCCTTACTTATCCTTTCATTTTCCTAACACTTGCCATCCTTCCACTATCGCTGACTTGAGCATCGGAGGACATACGGCCGGAACCACACCGGTCCCTTCGACTCATCCTTTCTTGTTTCAGATATACTTGGCGCTGGACGATAGGATGGCATTTGACCGGATGGGTCCAAAGCCTTTAGACTTATGACTTGACACCAAACACGACCTGATGTCATATGACCTGATAGCCACACTTAGTCATGTTTTATAGCCTCACACCTTAGGACTTCCCTTATCTTCTCATACACCACCACCTTATCTCATTGACAGTTGACGACCATTTTCATGCATCAACAGTTTGGCGCCGTCTGTGGGAATGACAACTAATTCCCTCGTGTTCTTCCACTGAGTAGGACCATCTCTCCAGGCGAAGGACCCGAGCCACCACGCTCCCCTTCCAGAGAGTCGTCCCTCCCATCTCTCCAGGCGAAGGGCCCGAGCCACCACGCTCCCCTTCCAGAGAGTTGTCCCTCCCATCTCTCCTGGCGAAGGGCCCGAGCGATCACGCTCCCCTTCCAGAGAGTCGTCCCTCCCATCTCTCCTGGCGAAGGGCCCGAGCCACCAAGCTCCCCTTCCAAGAGAGTCGTCCCTCCCATTCTCCCCCGCGAAGGGCCCGAGCCACCACGCTCCCCTTCCAGAGTCGTCCCTCCTATTCTCTCCAGCGAAGGACCCGAGCCACCAAGCTCCCCTTCCCCTTCCAGAGAGTCGTCCCTCCTATTCTCTCCAGGCGAAGGGCCCGAGCCACCAAGCTCCCCTTCCAGAGAGTCGTCGTCCCTCCCATTCTCTCCAGGCGAAGGACCCGAGCCACCACGCTCCCCTTCCAGAGAGTCGTCGTCCCTCCCATTCTCTCCCGGCGAAGGGCCCGAGCCACCACGCTCCCCTTCCAGAGAGTCGTCCCTCCCATCTTTCCAGGCGAAGGACCCGAGCCACCAAGCTCCCTTTCCGGAGAATCGATCGGATGGCCTTCATCTGTCCGTATGCCAGGCGATCGGACACAATGAGTCGTGCGAGGGTCTCACCCCCCACTCTATCCGGTCCCAGGTCATACGCGACCGGATGGCCCACATATGTCCGTATGCCAGGCGACCGGACACAATGAGTCGTGCGAGGGTCTCAACCCCCCACTCTATCCGGTCCCAGGTCATACGCGACCGGATGGCCCACATATGTCCGTATGCCAGGCGACCGGACACAATGAGTCGTGCGAGGGTCTCAACCCCCCACTCTATCCGGTCCCAGGTCATACGCGACCGGATGGCCTTTATCTGTCCCTATGCCAGGCGACCGGACACAATGAGTCGTGCGAGGGTCTCAACCCCCCACTCTATCCGGTCCCAGGTCATACGCGACCGGATGGCCTTCATCTGTCCCTATGCCAGGCGACCGGACACAATGAGTCGTGCGAGGGTCTCAACCCCCACTCTATCTGGTCCCAGGTCATATGCGACCAGACACTACATACTTTCTTATCTGGGGACTAAAAGGACTCCTACTACCCCCACATCAATCCCTAAGGACACTTGGAAAGAAAGAATACACATGTGACCGATATGGATAAAGACTTGACAAGTCCCCGACCAAGCTAGCAATTCTTACTCGGGAACTTGGGGGACTTCTGTTGATACCCTATCCAATCGGCCACATGTCATACATTGGTGGCGACACATAGACATAACCATGATCTCATTGGCACGTCTTGAGAGGCTTGTGGACCCCACAACAGACTGTCACATGACCAATGAGCACACATAGCATTCGAACTCCTTGTTGCCACCTTCACGCAGAGCCGCTAACCCGCTTTGTACGATAAGCGGTGGGTCCTACACGAAGGCTCAAGTGTACAAGAAAACACCTGACGAAGGCCAAAAGTCCCACATCGGGAAGAAGGGACTTCACTCTCAAAACCTCCCTCTATAAATAGGGGTTCACCCCCAAGGTAAAAGGGATCGAAGGGATCCAAGGTCTGTCGATCCAAGGTCTGTAGATCCAAGGTCTGTCGGTCAGATCCAAATCATCTTGACCAAGCGATCTCTCCCCTTACTTATCCTTTCATTTTCCTAACACTTGCCATCCTTCCACTATCGCTGACTTGAGCATCGGAGGACATACGGCCGGAACCACACCGGTCCCTTCGACTCATCCTTTCTTGTTTCAGATATACTTGGCGCTGGACGATAGGATGGCATTTGACCGGATGGGTCCAAAGCCTTTAGACTTATGACTTGACACCAAACACGACCTGATGTCATATGACCTGATAGCCACACTTAGTCATGTTTTATAGCCTCACACCTTAGGACTTCCCTTATCTTCTCATACACCACCACCTTATCTCATTGACAGTTGACGACCATTTTCATGCATCAACACTATCTAGTTATTAGGATTGAGAAGTTGGTGTTTGTTAATTCAGAAGTTGAGTAAGAGGGCCGGAGTTTTGTGAAACACGATAGCGGCGGTGCCACGTGAAGAAGAGGGGGTCTGATGCAATGCACCGTTTGGTGTTGTAAGAATATAGGTTTGGTGCGACGCACCGTTTGGTGTTGTAAAAATATAGGTTTGGTGCAACGCACCGTTTGTTTGTTAGAAGATGGGCCGCACCATCCGTTTGTTAGAAGATGGGATATGGTGTTGTAAGAAATTAAGACTATAGGTTTGGTGCAATGCACCGTTTGTTTGTTAGAAGATGGGATCTGGTGCAATGCACCATTTGGTTTGTAAATTGTATACTTTGATTAAATTAATATTTAAAATCTTATATAATGAACATATGCATATTATAGAATATGTTTGCAATTCTTTTATTATATAATCTTACATAAGAAACATATACTTTACATGCTGATCAGAGACTATCAATTTTTTCTTTGCATGTTATGGAGGTAGCTGAACTACGACATGAATTACCCAAATGATAGGCAATGGATATTCAATAAAAACCGACTGAGCAAGGAGTATCTTAAAGGTATTGAGTCATTTATGAAAGCTGCGAGTAAACATGTCGATGGAAATAATGAAACTCGATGTCCATGCAAAAAGTGCCAAAATATGAAAATGCATTCTCTTTCAGTTGTGGAAGCACATTTACTTAGGGATGGGATGGTAGTGGTTTATAACCCGTGGATTTATCATGGAGAAGAATTCAAGAAGCCAAGACAAGAGTCACCTCCTTCAGCATGTGAAGAGACAAATGGACCCGACATATGTATGATATGTTGAACGCACTACAAAAATTTGGAGTATTAGGGACCAAATGTTGGTTTAAATAAGAGAGGGTTTTAATGCCATTTTGCAACCAACTTATATAATCAGTCCCTAATTAACAATTTGGGGATGCGTGAAAAGGAAAAATGACACAAAATGACAAATTTTGGGGAAAATTAGGGACTAATTGTATAAGTTGGTTGCAAAAGGGCATTAAGACCCCCTGTTATTTAAACGAACAGTTAGTCCTTAATACTCCAAATTTTTGTAGAGACGATCGCTTCCCACGAGACATCAATACAGATCATGAATCCTTACATGAGGAGAATCCATTCACTAAGCCAATAATGGTTATAGACGACACTACATAGACGACGCTTTCTTATGTTTTTGTCGTCTATGGTTGTAGACGACACTTATGAAAAAGAGTCGTCTAAAAGTTTTATAAAGACGACATTTTTGAGTTAAGTGTCGTTTTTTCTCTTAAAATTTGGAGTTATAGACGACACTCTGTTTGAAACGGTCGTCTATCTAAGGGAAAAAAAAAACGCGGTAGCTTTTCCCCCAGTTGAAATAGGTATTTGGTAAAAAAAACCCAAACACTCCGCAATTGGAGCTCATTAATGCTCCCAACTCCCACCTCCCCTTTCCCAACCCCCAGCTGAAATAGCTTACCCACCAAAATGAATTCGATTTCCCAAACCCAGATACCAAAACCCATCCGATTTTCGATTTCCGAACCACCGATTTCTGATTTCCGATTTCCTATCCCATCCGGTTTCGTCCTTCACCGCGACTTCTACTTCTCCTCTGCCACGATCGGCCGCGAGTCAGGCGCGAAAGGTCCCGTCGATTGGTCACTTCGAAAAGCTTCCAATTGAGTCCGCTTCATAATTCCATTTCCTTCTGCAATCTGGGTTCGTTCTCTCACTCACTCTCGTGAATTTTATGTGTCTATAGTTTCTGAATTTGATCTCCTTTCGTCTAGAGTTTTTGGGTTCGATTTCTAGAAATGGGGGTTGAGGCTTATAGATGCTGGGTGATGCTGGTTTACTAATTGCTGGGCTATTTCTGGTTGGGATATCTTTGGGTGGGATAGCTTCGGGTCTAGGGTTATTTGTGGTTGTTTTCCAATTTAGAATTAGGCAAATAAGTTTTCTGAATAAAGCTGTGTTAAACTTCCAGTTGTTTTTGGAATGTTTGGGTATCTGTAATGCTTGGGCTGTAGTGTTTTGCATTTAACTAGAAATTGTTTTACATTGTTTCTTTTTTTTGAAAGTAAGCTAATGGGATGTGAGTTTGGGTTTGAAAATTGTAAGCTTATTTCATCTGAGGATGGATTGAAAAGTTGTTTCATAGGACAAAGTTGTTGGAAAGAGTAACTTTAGATAGATTATCACATAGACTGTTGCTTTGGTTGAAATTGGAGGTTCATTCGGCATTAATACAGATTTGCATTTGTCTTTCTCTACACTGAAATATGTGAACATATATGCAGGTACTGAGGGGAAAGGGGGTTCTGTTGTAGGAGTATTCTAGATAGTAAGTCACAGGAAATGTGGTTCTATTGGAGGAGTTGAATCTAAATAGTAAGTCACTTATTTCATACTTCATTTTTTATTTATGTTGTTATATTTTTGTCAAAGTGCTTGTGTTTTTTTTTTTTTATAGATGTATTAGTACATTTAGGATGTAGAGTGAAATCCATAACTGACTTTAAACTTTTATTTTTAGTTTGAATTTGAAGAACCTCTTTCATGTATTAATACTATGTAGTTTGTGGCTTGTTTATGTTTAAATAGCAAAACTATGGATAAATCTTGGGTGCTTGCGGATAGAAGATCTGAAGAGTACAAGATAGGGGTTAGAGATTTTCTTGAAATGGCTAATGAGAATGCTAGAACTCCTAATCTGATTAGTTGTCCTTGTTCCAAGTGTTTGAATATGAAGTCATTCAGTACTACTGTTGTTAGAGAGCACCTCTTCTTCAATGGGGTTGATAAAACGTATAAGTTGGATTTGGCATGGAGAACCGTCTAGGTCAGCTGGTAATCCAAGTACAAATATCAATTTCGAGGATGAACAAGTCTCGAAAAGTGTAGATTTCGAAGGTGCTGATTTGGTGGACCTAGAGGTTCAATCCAATGAGTTTTTAAGGGTTATTAAGGATGGGGATAAACCGTTGTACCCTGGTTGTACAACAAGAACTAAGCTAGGTACACTTGTAAAATTATACAATCTAAAAGCCAAGCATGGAATGACTGACGCTTGTTTCAATGACTTGTTAGTTGAGCTTTCGACTATGCTTCCCGATGAGAATGAGATTCCTTCATCTAAGTATGAAGCGAAGAAAATTTTGCATTCTTTAGGATTGCAATATAAAAAGATGCATGCATGTCTTAATGATTGTATCTTGTACCGAAAGGCGTATAAGGATTTGGTGCAATGCCCGACATGTATTTTGCCAAGGTGGAAAACTAGGAAACATGATAAGAAAATCATGGAAGGAGTATCTGCAAAGATATTGTGGTACTTTCCACTTATCCCGCGTTTTAAAAGGTGGTTCCAATCAGCTAGTACCGCAAAGGACTTGTCTTGGCATGCCAATAGAAAAGTTAGTGATGGTCAAATGTGGCATCCAGTTGATTCACCAGCGTGGAAGCAGTTAGACAGCGAGTGGCTAGAGTTTTGTGAAGAGCCACGAAACCTTAGACTCGCTCTCTCTGCTGATGGGTTCAATCCGCATGGGGCTATGAGCAGCAAGCACACTTGTTGGCCAGTAATTCTTGTTAGTTATAATCTTTCACCATACTTGTGCATGAAAAGGAAGTTTATGATGTTAACAATGCTAGTATTTGGTCCGAAACAACCAAGAAATGACATCGACGTGTACTTAGCTCCCTTAATTGAAGATTTGAAGACATTGTGGAATGGAGTCCCAAATGTTTATGATGCACACAAAGATGAGTGTTTTACTCTAAGAGCTGCCCTAATGTGGACCATAAACGATTTCTCCACATATGGAAACTTATCGGGGTGTGTTGTGAAGGGCTATAATGCATGTCCAGTCTGTGGTGATGAGACAAAGCCTCATTGGTTGGAAAAGGGTGGCAAATGTGCCTACATTGGGAGTCGTAGGTTATTATCTCGACACCATCCTTATAGGAGACAAAAAGCTGCCTTCGATGGAAAGCAAGAGTTTGCTCCTCCTCCGGTGCCTTTAAGTGGGGAGGAAGTATTAGCAGAGGTTGAAAGGATCAATGTTACATTTGGGAAGAAGGTCCCACAGCCAAGACGTGATGAGAACAATAGACCTTGTCGGAAAAAGAAGTCCATATTCTTTGAAATTGAATATTGGAAGTTCCATCCAGTTCGACATATGCTTGATGTGATGCATGTGGAGAAGAATGCATGTAATGCACTTGTGGGCACACTGTTGAATATCCCAGGAAAAACAAAGGATGGGCATGCAGCTCATTTAGATATGTTGGCAATGGGGTTAAACAAGGTGAAGGCTCCAGAAGAGGAAGGGAAAAAAACACGGCTATTGCCAGTAAGTTGGAATTTGTTGAAAGATGAGAAGCGGTCCTTTTGCAATTCTCTTTGTAGGATATTTGTATCTTAGACTTAATGTAATATTGGCTATCCTTGTAACAAAAACATTGTAAAATCATTCACATGCTCAATTTAGGTTTTAGAAGTTTAGGATGAAGTTTAGTGATAGGTGATTGAAGTGAAGATCAAGAAATGAAGACAGGTTCAGTTGCACTGTGATTAATTCAACATGTAGCATCATTTGCATATGCATAAGGTTTTCATAAACTTAGGTTTAAAATTAAGAAAAATGTGTTCTTCATCAAATTCCAGTTTTCACATGTTTGGTGACTGGTCACCTTAAGCATTGCTTTTGACAGCTCAGTTCCTGACAGCGACTGGTGATCAGTTGCTTGACAGATCAGTGGTTTATCCGGTTTTAACAGGTCATGTTATTATCCGGGTTGACTGAACATCTGTTTAACCGTTGTGTAGTCGGCTGGTGATTGGTCACCTGACAGAACACGCTTTTACCCGGTTTAGACAGGTCATGTCTCTATCCGGCTGAAACATGCTTTTAACCACTGTGTAATAGACTGCATCCCACTATCTCGACCTTGCCTAGGTCAAAAGAGTTTAAGGAAATCTCAGCCGCTCCTCTAGAGAAATCTGAGCCGCCCCTTTCATATTTCCCTTGGCTATAAATATCAAACTCTTTCCTCCACTTTCTCTTGGGGTTTTTGCACATACATTATCTTCATTGCATATTTCAAAAACTCTCATATTGTTGCTGCCTTCTTGTTCGGTATTGAACCTTAAATCCTTGTGAGCTTTCATTCACATAAAGTTTGTACAAGGATTCTTAAGGATGGCAAGCACATGAACTTCTTTCAAAGTTTCGGTTTTTCAAACATTCATCTTTGAAGGAAACCTTGAAGAAGTTCTTATCTTCACCGTTTCAACTTCCAAGTTTTCAAAACTCATTTAGTTTAGAAGTTGAAATAGCGGTCTTCAATCTTGTCTCCCATGTTCACACATTATTTGAGACAAGGTTGATTTTTAGGAGTCATTTGACTTCATGTTTTTCTGCCCAGTTTTTGTGACTGTTGCAGCAAAACACCTAGTTGTCCAGTGGGTTTACTGAAGCTCTTTAGCTCTCTGTAATTCTGCTGGTGACTAGTCACATATTATTCACAGCATACATTCTTGGTGCCACTGACCAGACATACGTGTATATTCTCTGGAAAGTGAATGACCAGTCATCTGTACCACCTGGAGGTGAAGCGATTGAAGAAGAAGCCGCACGAGGGACTGCTGCATCTAAGACTAGGTACATTAGATATTGAGCATTGTCTGAACCTTGTATTGGGCATCTTTTTGCCGTTTCATAGTGGAAGGCCGGTCTTCTGATAGACCCCCGGTTTTTTACCCGTTTGGGGTTTTTCCGGGTACCAAAACATTGTGTCCATCTCTTTGATTTGTTAACCACTTGGCTAATCATAAAATCAGATTTAATTATGCACCAACTTGACTTAACATGCAATCTGGACAATATCGAGTGACTGGTCATCCTATAAACTGCTGCATTAGAACCGCTGTATTTGAATAGGTTGTAGTTGTGGATAGCCCGCAGATTTCATCTTCACTGAATCTGTTTTGGGGACCTAAGTTGGCATTGCATCCGAGTGTGTTTGAACAAGTTCACAAGCCTACACGAACTGTAAATTAAAAGACAGTTCACATAGTTCAGTTTGGAAACAAAGTGACTGGTCACGTTATTTCAGTGTGAAAACAAAGTGACTGGTCACATTGTTCGGTATAGAAACAAAGTATCAGGTTCATCACATTAGGTGACTGGTCACCTAAGTGATCTATTGGTTGAATTGTTTGTACTTGCCGTGACTTAATTAAAAATTACCCCCCTCATTGCCAACCTGCAATTGGCATCAGAGCAGGGCTTTAGAAATACTTAAAGCAGGTCTAGGGACTGGTTGGTTAGGGGTCTAGTCATGGAAAGAGATCGAGTAGCCGGTTCGGTGAATTCACCTCCCTACTTCGATGGAACAAACTATGCTGCTTGGCGTGATAAATTTGAGATTTTTCTTGATGCTTATGATGAGTTTGCTTTCCAGTATTTGTCTGTTGAATGGCGTCCTCCGTTTAGAATTGTTGACGGTGAGAGAGTGAATATTCCAAGAGATGACTGGACACAGGTCCAAGTCAATGCGTCTAATGCAAACAAGAAAGCTAGGAACGCCATAGCTGTTGCTGTATCCAGTGCACAATATTCACATATTCAGCACTGTACAACAGCTAGGGAAGCTTGGGATAGATTGCGTGTCATTCATGAGGGTGATGACCAGGTCCGGGATTTAAAACTTGAAATGGTTCTGTCCGAGTTCGAGGAACTCCGGATGACTGATTCCGAGAGCTTCTCGGATTTTTATCTCAGACTTGAGAGTGTCACTAATGCATCGATGAGTCTAGGGTCACCAATTTCAGAGCTTACAGTTGTTCAAAAAATCTTAAGGGTGTTGCCTAGGAGGTTTTCCGCGAAGAAGACCGCAATCAAAGAATGTCAAAACATGTCGGACATAAAGCTTCCTAAACTTGTTGGTAAATTAAAGACTTATGAGCTGGAATTAAAATTGGAAGAGAGTATGCACAAAAAGGACAAAGGTGTTGCACTACAGAGTGTGACCGATCATCCTGAACCCAAAAGTTCTAAGTCTGACCAGTCATCCTCTGTTGATGATGATATGGCACTGTTTGTCAAAAGCTTTAGAAGAATTCTAAGGGATAGAAAGGATCACAAGGGTAGTACAAGCTATCCTAGAGAGTCAAAGTTCAAACCTCAGGGTGAAATGACTAATGAAAAGAAATTTGAAAAGAACTCAGGGTCTAGAGAGAATAAGTTCAAGAAGGGTCCTGTGAAGTGTTTTACTTGTGGTGGGACTGGTCACATTTCTGTTGATTGTGCTAACAATAAGAAAAAGTCATACAAAGGCAAGGATAAGGCCTTGAAAGCATCTTGGAGTGATAGTGAGGATGAAGAATCACTTCACTCTAACTCTTCTTCTGATAATGAAGATGATGAGATTGCCTTTGTTGTTAGAATCTCTGATCACAACTCAGTGGGTGAGGAATCCGAGTCGGGTTCACAACACATGACTGATGATGACCAGTCACCTGAGATGTATTGTCCTGTTTTTCATGATTATGATGCTCTTCCAGAGAATCAGACTTATGAGAAGATGTGTGAAAGGTATGATGCCTTATTTGATGAAACTTGTGTGATCAAGGCTGATAGCATTGAGCTGAAAAAGCGCTGTAATGAGTTGGAACTGGAAAAGGCTGCACTCTGTCTCGCTTTAGAGGATTACGAGACCGGTCATTCACATAAAGAAAGGGAGAGTGCAGATGACCAGTCATCTGAGTCTAGATTTGAAGTTTTGTATACACAGATGTGTATTCAGTATGAAAAGGTTAAAAAGGAGAATCTAGATCTTAGACATCTACTGTGCACCTCAGAAAATGATATTAATCTCATGCATAGTAAAAGTCTTAAGTTAAAAGAGGAAGTTGAGTCACTCAAGCAATCTAATGTCCACTTGGTTGAATACAATAAATCACTGCAAGTAAAGGTTAATGATCTGTCAATTGGTTCGGCTAAGTTAGACAAGATGCTTAATGTTGGGAAAAGTCACAATGATAGGACTGGTCTAGGTTTTGTAGCTGATGGGTCTGGTCCCTCAACTTCACAAACCAGGTTTGTAAAAGCTACTCCAGCAACTTCATCTAAATCACCTGTCATCTCAGTTACACCTGAATCTAGAGTCAGACAGACAAAATGAGCAATCAAGTGTCGTCTAGGTCCACTGTTCCTTCAAGGACCAGATATGTACCCACGTGTCACCACTGTGGTGTGACTGGTCACATAAGGCCTAAGTGTCCGAAACTTAAAATCAAAGGTCAGACTAAGCATAATGGGACACTTAAAGAACAGGTTGATTTGTTACTTATTGAAGTAACCAGGATTGCTAAGCTTGTTGGGTCATCTTCTTCTTCACCTAGTGCTCCTAAGAACAAGTGGGTAAAGAAAAATGAAAAGTGTCTAGTCGCTTTGTCTGTCTTGAATGTGCGTGATCCAACTCGTTGGTACATTGACAGTGGCTGTTCCAAACACATGTCTGGTGACAAATCTGTCTTTGTAAATTTTAAAAATTTTGATGGTGGTTGTGTTGAATTTGGAGGTGGTGAAACTGCTAAGATGACTGGTCAAGGTAGTGTTAAACTTCCGGGTCTACCAGTCCTTGAAAATGTAAGGTATGTAGAAGGCCTTAAGTCCAACCTTATCAGTGTATCACACTTGTGTGATCAGTGGGCTGAGGAAGTCTGCATGTCAACAAAAGGTTGTAGGATTATTGATAGCAAGGGTCGGGATCTAGTCAGGACAGGCAGATCTAATGACAACTGCTATACACTTGATAGCCAAACCCTGGCTACCAAGGTGACCTGTCACTCTGTGACTGATAAGACCACTGCTTTATGGCATCAACGGTTAGGACATATGAACTTCAATGATTTGTACACCTTGGCCAAAAAGCAGCTTGTTAGAGGTATTCCTGAACTAGATAAGCCGTCTAAACACATTTGTGGTCCATGCCAGTTGGGCAAACAGTCACGTGTCGCACACAAGAGAGTCAAGGATGTTGGGACTAGTCACCCCCTTGAACTCATTCACATGGATCTTGTTGGTCCAGTTCAAACCGTGTCTGTTGGTGGTAAGAAATACATTCTTGTGATTGTTGATGATTTCAGTAGGTTTTCTTGGGTGTCCTTCTTGAGAGAAAAGTCTGATGCTTTTCAAAATTTTGTGACGGTATTCAAGCAAATTCAGAATGAGGTTGTGACTGGTCACCCCTCTGTTGTCAGAATTAGGACTGATCATGGCACTGAGTTTGAGAATTCCTTGTTTGCTGATTTCTGTGCTAGCATGGGGATCAAACATGAATTTTCGGCTCCAATTACCCCTCAACAAAATGGAATTGTTGAGAGGAAAAATAGAGTCTTGATTGAAATGGCTAGAGTGATGCTCAATAGCAAAAATCTGGCTAAGAATCTGTGGGCCGAGGCCATTAATACTGCTTGTTATATTTCCAATCGAGTCTACTTGAGACCAGGCACAGACCAGACTCCCTATGAGATCTGGAAAGGGAAGAAACCAATGATCAGTCACCTAAGAGTTTTTGGCAGTACTTGTTACATATTAAGAGATAGGGAACATCTTGCTAAGTTTGATCCCAAGAGTGATGAAGGCATTTTTCTTGGGTAATCCATGAACAGTCGTGCATACAGAGTCTTCAACCTTAGAACCAATACCATCATGGAGTCCGTAAATGTGACAATTGACGACCTTGATGCGTCAGTTGATCAAGCCTTAGATGAGGATGGTTTGTTTCCAGAACAGGTCACTGAGTCTGCTAGTGAGACTCAGACAGAACAAGATGACCAGTCATCCGGTTCTGATTCTGAAGGCTTAGATGAGTCTAGTCAACCACCAAAGAAAAAGCCAAACTGGGTAGTGTCTAGACATCCTGAACAGAACATAATTGGGTCAGTAAAAGAGGGTGTGAGGACTAGAAGTCAGATCCAAAGTGAAGTAGCACATGTGTGTTATGTCTGCACAGTAGAACCCAAGAACATTAAAGAGGCTCTCATCCATGAGGAATGGGTGCTTGCCATGCAAGAAGAGCTGAATCAGTTTGAGAGAAATCAAGTCTGGACATTGGTCAAGAGACCAGTCACCTCAAATGTCATAGGTACTAAGTGGATCTTTAAGAACAAGAGTGATGAGACTGGTCACATAGTGAGGAACAAGGCTAGGCTTGTTGCTCAGGGATATTCTCAAGTTGAAGGCATTGATTTTGAGGAAACTTTTGCTCCTGTAGCGAGACTTGAGTCAGTCCGTTTGTTGTGTGCCATTGCTTGTCATCTTAAATTCAAGTTGTATCAAATGGATGTCAAAACGGCATTTCTCAACGGATACTTGAATGAGGATGTGTTTGTTGAGCAACCAAAAGGCTTTGAGGATCCTCATATGCCCAATGGTGTGTATAAGTTGAAAAAGGCTTTGTATGGTTTGAAGCAAGCTCCTAGAGCTTGGTATGATAGGTTGTCTAGTCACCTTCTGTCGAATGGCTATACACGTGGATCAGTTGACAAGACCTTGTTCATTAAGCGGACTAAAAGTGATGTTGTGGTTGCTCAGATTTATGTTGATGACATTGTTGTTGGTTCCACATCCGAATCCCAAGTTCAACAGTTCATAAAGATTATGACTAGTGAATTTGAGATGAGTCTTATTGGTGAATTGAATTATTTTCTTGGTTTGCAAGTTAGGCAAGAAGAGACTGGTCTCTTCATTTCTCAATCTAAGTATGCTGCAAACCTTGTTAGCAAATTTGGATTTTCTTCTGCCAAACCCGCTAGAACCCCCATGAGCAAATCCACCAAGTTGTCTAGTGATAAAACAGGAAAGAGTGTTGACCAGACACTCTACAGAAGTATGATAGGCAGCCTGCTATATCTTACTGCAAGTAGACCAGACATCTCCTTCTCTGTTGGAGTTTGTGCTCGATTTCAAAGCGATCCTAGAGAATCACATCTTCATGCTGTAAAAAGGGTCATCAAGTACGTTAGTGGGACGTTGTCTTATGGTATTTGGTATACATTTGATACCAATACGAATCTTGTTGGGTTTAGTGATGCTGACTGGGCAGGATGTAGTGATGATCGGAAAAGCACCTCCGGTGGTGTCTTTTATCTAGGAAACAACATGGTTTCTTGGTATAGTAAGAAGCAAAATTCGGGTTCGTTGTCCACTGCTGAGGCAGAGTACATAGCAGTAGGTAGTTGCTGCACACAGTTGCTTTGGATGAAGCAAATGCTTAGTGACTATGGCATAGTCGAGGACCAGTTCCTCATATATTGTGATAACACGAGTGCTATATGCATCTCTGAGAACCCGGTGCAGCATTCTAGAACCAAACACATTGATATTAGGCACCACTTCATTAGAGACCTCGTTGAGTCAAAGACATTAATGCTTAAATTTGTGCCCTCGGAAAAACAGCTTGCTGATATTCTAACAAAACCCTTGGAGGATCAGGTCCTGACTGGTCTTCGCAAAAGTCTTAGAATCTGCCCTATTGACTAGTGTGACTAGTCACAGTTAATGCTTGTGTATTTTTCAATTCCTGCATATCATGCATCATCTCTAAATTGAAAAACATCTCTCAAACTGGTTTTTCTTTGTGTTGATACTATCAATTGGATATTTGTTAGATATAATTGAAGCCCTAGATTGAGTCAAATGGTCATAATCCCGTCTCTTGATCAAGAAGTAAAGAGTGCATATTCTAAAGTTGGTTGATTTAAATTTGTTTTCAACACTTGTCTAATTCCCTTACTACTTGATGATGATTAATCATGTTGACTCTTGATTTTTCAAAAGATGTGTAGTTAAAAATAAAAATGGAGATTTTCCTCGAAAATGAAAACGAGAAGGACAATAAGGCCCTAACTCAAAAGAAAAATAAAATCAAAAGATTAGGGTTTTGGGCTTGAGTCAAAGAAAAGATGTGCCAATGTTGCACCACTACTTCAAATCGATATGATTGATCTACACTCAAAAAATATAATTCTGCAAGTTATCACTTGTTTGAAAGTCTTAAGATGTTGTGGGTGCATGAAATAGTGAGTCTTCAAATAGTAATCTGTTTTCTTTGTAATGTACACTCAATATGACTAGTCATCCCCTTCCCAAATATGTTGTTTGACTTAGTCATTGAATCTTTTTTATCTCTTGAATATGTCATTGAAAGTGTCAAAATGAATGAGAAAATCAGTTTGAATACAAAAATACAATTCATGCATTTTACTTAATTTATTTATGTTTGCATCATATTTGTTCAAGCATTAACTAGGACAAGTCATACTAATTGGTGATGTTTAGTTGTTGACCGGTGAGTAAATATTGATCATTAATGTGTTTGTTTCGAAATATCAAATATGTTAGTGGGTCTTCATATCTTTGTGTGATGTTTAGCTATTGTGACTCTCGGCATGTTATAACTTGATGTCCAGTCATGTTTGCAATGGAAACAGTGTGGCTATCTGATCATGTGCCATGTGTATTCCAATTCTTCATGTACGAACGATTCTTTGTTGACTTGTCACCAATCTTGGTATTTAAGACCCCTTGTCTTTTGATCTTCATGTCGCTTTCCCTGTTCTATATTCTCTGATATATCTTACTTAGGAGGAGTAGTTGTTGTGCATGATATCTGTTTTGCTTGAATGATTTTTCAGTTTCATGAACTGTGTACTTTCTGACTAGTCATGTGTGTGACACAGCGTCAAGTGGTTGACTATGTCATGTGTCTATCTTCTCTAATCATTCATTGCCTCTTGTACCTAGTCACCCTTCTTGGAGTATTTGATTTAGGGGGAGTACTGGTCGTCATGGTATGCTTTTCAAATCTTGGTTATGTGACCTCAACATATACATCATTCGATCATTGATAATGTCTTGCACCTAGTCCTTGTCTAGGAGTGTTTGCTGATGTAGTGTGCTTTGAAAACTTGATTGCATGACCCCTTCTATCTTTGTTGATGTGTATGCCTAATCATGCTTGATGTGAGTAATGTAATTAGGGGAAGTTCTTGATGATTGGTGTGTTGATTGGTCTGCTACTTAAATCTTATGATATTTCTGTGATCAGTCATGTCTGTGTCTGTAGTGATTAATTTCTGTTTACACTAGAACCATCACGTGCTGATCTTGAATGATAAGTGATCTTTGTGTATGACTAGTTCTTCTTATGCTTCAGATGTGATCTAAATTCGTCTTATGGTAAATTGTGATGGTTGTATCATGTCTTGATTGGATTAGTTAAGAAGAATTGTGATAGTGGTTGCTGTCATGTGTTGATTGATATGGTTAGTCATCTGACTTGCCTCGAGATTGATTCTCTGCTCTGTGCATTGTTGTTGAACGTGGTGTTTTATGGCCTGTTTCTGCTTGCTGATATTTTTGACTAGTCATTCTGAACAATGGTTTTGTGGTATGTCTAGTCTGTCATGTTGTATTTCTCAGGTTGTAACATAATATTCCCTCTCGGACATTGAGGCTTTCTGTGTGTTTGTGTTATGGTTGTGGTGCTATGCTTTCAGTTTCTTTAATTACTACATGGTTTAAGTTTCCCTTATTCCTTAAGTCATGCATGTTTACCTTGATTTCATTTGACTAGTCATGTATGAGTTTCTTAGTTTTTGTTGACTAGTCATGTTCTTACTACACTGCTTTCTTCATTGTTCTGTTTCTGCATAGTTTGTTTATTCATCTCTCCGTATTTACCATGTCTAAAGCTTCCGTTTGTGCTAATCTTTTGTCTTCCCATGACAAAAAGGGGGAGTAAGTTTGGAGTTAGGGGGAGTATAAAAATTGCCATGTTCATGATTGCTATTTTTTATCTGGCTAACTCTCTTAATTGTGAATATCATGTTATGGTACTTAGGGGGAGAAAATGCATACATATATACATATTTCTTGAGTTTCAATTGCAGGAACATTCATTGACTGGTCACATTCATTTGGTGACTAGTCACATATGCATGGATATATATGTGTCTCTTGCAGGTACATTTGGTGACTAGTCACTGCTAGTCAATTCTTGGTGAGTGTGAGAGATGTGAGCATATCGGGTTGTTTTTGTCAAGGAAAGCCAAAGGGGGAGATTGTAGGATATTTGTATCTTAGACTTAATGTAATATTGGCTATCCTTGTAACAAAAACATTGTAAAATCATTCACATGCTCAATTTAGGTTTTAGAAGTTTAGGATGAAGTTTAGTGATAGGTGATTGAAGTGAAGATCAAGAAATGAAGACAGGTTCAGTTGCACTGTGATTAATTCAACATGTAGCATCATTTGCATATGCATAAGGTTTTCATAAACTTAGGTTTAAAATTAAGAAAAATGTGTTCTTCATCAAATTCCAGTTTTCACATGTTTGGTGACTGGTCACCTTAAGCATTGCTTTTGACAGCTCAGTTCCTGACAGCGACTGGTGATCGGGTTGCTTGACAGATCAGTGGTTTATCCGGTTTTAACAGGTCATGTTATTATCCGGGTTGACTGAACATCTGTTTAACCGTTGTGTAGTCGACTGGTGATTGGTCACCTGACAGAACCGCTTTTACCCGGTTTAGACAGGTCATGTCTCTATCCGGCTGAAACATGCTTTTAACCACTGTGTAATAGACTGCATCCCACTATCTCGACCTTGCCTAGGTCAAAAGAGTTTAAGGAAATCTCAGCCGCTCCTCTAGAGAAATCTGAGCCGCCCCTTTCATATTTCCCTTGGCTATAAATATCAAACTCTTTCCGCCACTTTCTCTTGGGGTTTTTGCACATACATTATCTTCATTGCATATTTCAAAAACTCTCATATTGTTGCTGCCTTCTTGTTCGGTATTGAACCTTAAATCCTTGTGAGCTTTCATTCACATAAAGTTTGTACAAGGATTCTTAAGGATGGCAAGCACATGAACTTCTTTCAAAGTTTCGGTTTTTCAAACATTCATCTTTGAAGGAAACCTTGAAGAAGTTCTTATCTTCACCGTTTCAACTTCCAAGTTTTCAAAACTCATTTAGTTTAGAAGTTGAAATAGCGGTCTTCAATCTTGTCTCCCATGTTCACACATTATTTGAGACAAGGTTGATTTTTAGGAGTCATTTGACTTCATGTTTTTCTGCCCAGTTTTTGTGACTGTTGCAGCAAAACACCTAGTTGTCCAGTGGGTTTACTGAAGCTCTTTAGCTCTCTGTAATTCTGCTTGTGACTAGTCACATATTATTCACAGCATACATTCTTGGTGCCACTGACCAGACATACGTGTATATTCTCTGGAAAGTGAATGACCAGTCATCTGTACCACTGGAGGTGAAGCGATTGAAGAAGAAGCCGCACGAGGGACTGCTGCATCTAAGACTAGGTACATTAGATATTGAGCATTGTCTGAACCTTGTATTGGGCATCTTTTTGCCGTTTCATAGTGGAAGGCCGGTCTTCTGATAGACCCCCGGTTTTTTACCCGTTTGGGGTTTTTCCGGGTACCAAAACATTGTGTCCATCTCTTTGATTTGTTAACCACTTGGCTAATCATAAAATCAGATTTAATTATGCACCAACTTGACTTAACATGCAATCTGGACAATATCGAGTGACTGGTCATCCTATAAATTGCTGCATTAGAACCGCTGTATTTGAATAGGTTGTAGTTGTGGATAGCCCGCAGATTTCATCTTCACTGAATCTGTTTTGGGGACCTAAGTTGGCATTGCATCCGAGTGTGTTTGAACAAGTTCACAAGCCTACACGAACTGTAAATTAAAAGACAGTTCACATAGTTCAGTTTGGAAACAAAGTGACTGGTCACGTTATTTCAGTGTGAAAACAAAGTGACTGGTCACATTGTTCGGTATAGAAACAAAGTATCAGGTTCATCACATTAGGTGACTGGTCACCTAAGTGATCTATTGGTTGAATTGTTTGTACTTGCCGTGACTTAATTGAAAATTACCCCCCTCATTGCCAACCTGCACTCTTTATCAACTAAAAGTCCCTGAAGGATATTCATCTAATGTTCGAAGTTTGGTAAACATGGATGAGTTGAAACTTCAAGGTCTAAAGTCGCATGACTGCCACACTTTGATGCAGCAGTTGATTCCGATAGCATTACGAGGAGCTCTAGAACCGCTAGTGAAGGATGTTGTTGTGCATTTCTGTTATTTCTTCAATGCATTGTGCTGCAAAGTTGTTGATGTGTCTAGGCTAGAAATTATGCGAGAGGAGATTGTGATAACGCTATGCTTGCTTGAAAAATACTTTCCTCCATCTTTCTTTGACGTTATGATACATCTTACAGTTCACCTTGTTCGAGAGGTTCAGTTATGTGGACCCGTATGGTTTAGATGGATGTATCCTTTTGAGAGATACATGAAAGTGCTAAAAGGATATGTGAATAGCACGAAGTGCCCCGAAGGCTGCATGGTTGAGTGTTACATTGGGAAAGAAGCAGTTGAGGTGTACTGTGAACACGTAGAAAGTGGGAAAACTATTGGGATTCTTTCAAGTCTTGATCCTGACTTGCCAAGAGAGTGTAGGCCTTTATCTGGTGCAAGTGTGAGTTTTGTTGAACGTAAGCTGTTAGACAAGGCACATCTCTATGTGTTGGAGAATGAAGTTGAAGTGGAACCTTATATCACGTAAGTGCATTTTATTAGATTTTTGCTGTTCTTGGGTAATTATTTATTGTCATAACATTTACTAATTGTTACATTATTTTTAGTCAACACATGGAGTTTTTGAAGATTTCTCACCCAAGCTATAAGAAGAATGTGAAGTGGCTGCAAGAGCAACACCATAGAACCTTCATTGGCTGGTTTCAAAACCAAGTGGCAGAGGAACTGATAGCTGATAATCATGAGGTTCCAGAGATAGTGAGGTGGCTAGGAGATGGCCCTTGCTTGGAAGTGCATAAGTATAAGGGTTATAAGATTAACAGGGTGATTTTAACACGATTGAACGTGATGATATGCGAGTTGTTCAAAATAGTGGAGTTCATTTGGTGGCAGTTTCAATGCAAGTTTCTAAGGGAAAGGATAAGATCCCCATCACAACCGAAATGGGGTTCTATGGTGTAATTCAAGAAATTTGGGATCTTGATTATGGAAAGTTCACTCGAACAGTTTTTAAGTGTCAATGGGTTTGTAACAAATCTGGTATTTATGTGGATGAGTATGGGATTAAGTTTGTTGATCTTAGTAAGATTGGTCACACAAAAGAACCTTTTGTGTTAGGTAGGCAAGTTGGCCAAGTGTTTTATTATGAGGATCCTTCAAATCCTAATTGGGCTGCAGTATTGAACATGCCAGATAGATTCTACTTCGATGATGAGTTACAAGACACAGTTATTGATCATCAACCTCTTTGTACGAGGTTGCCACCAATTCCGGATGAAAATGTGAACAACTATGAGAGGGGAAATGAGGGTTTTTGGGTTGATCAATGTTAAATGTTTTTCCTTAGACAGTTTCATATTTCCTCTCAACCTTATGTCATTTTCTATAATTTTGAGAATATTGCTGTATATGTGGCAGGTTAGATTCCGAATATTGAACGTCGAGCAATTTGTGGATCTTTGGTTATTTTTATGTGGATTTTTTGGTCATTTTTTATATGCTCATCTTTTTTATTTGAGATTCTTTTCTATGCTGTTCCATTTGGTCATTTATAGATCGCTGGATTGTTATGTATACACATATGCATATATTTTACTTATGTGTACTTTACATATACTTATGTGCACTTTACCACAATATTAACACATTGTTTGTCATTTTTTGCAAGTTTAGTATACTATGGATAGTCAACACAAAGCTAGCACTTCTCAATGTCCGACGGTCGAAGAGGAGGAGGAAAGTAATGTTGTGGAGGTGAGCCAAAAGAAGCCAAAAGGCAGGGTTACCATGCAACGCATTCAGAAGATCAAGAATTCTGGAAAAAACATTGAAATTCAAGATAATGCCAAAGGGCAATGGTATGGTCAATGAAGGCTTGATTTAGTAGGGTTTGTTTCAAATCTTGTGAAAAGCAAGATTCCAATTACGGCAACCAACTGGAGGAGTAAAGAACTTAAAGCCAAAAAGGACATGATTTGGGAATTAGTGCAGGTAACTTCTTACTAGTATCAATATGTAGTAGAAGTTGTATATTACCTAGTTTATTTAGTTTCTTTCACAGTTAGTAATCTGTACTTTTAATACTTTTGGTTCAATTTGTGTAGGAGGTATTTGATGTGGGAAAGGGAGGCAAAAAATCTGTACTGAAATGCGCTGGAATACAATTTCATGATATCAAGTGTAAGCTTACATGTGACCACGTTCTCCCCTTCAGAGATGAACCAGAAAAGCTAAAGCGTCCTCCACAAATGTACAATAATATCACTCAGTCAGAATGGGATGCATTTGTTGCTGAAAGGTTGGATGGTAAGTGGGAAAAAACACACAATGTTCAATCAGAACGTCGAGCACGGAATGAGTACAATCATCATCTTTCACACAAAGGTTATGTCGGTTTGGAGCAAGAGCTGGTACATATTCTGCTCTTTTTTCACAATGATATTCCCTTTTGAGTATGTTTTTATACTCACTGTGATATAAATGTAAATGACATCTATTATACAATTTGCAATTCTCTTTGCTGTGTTTTGATCTCCTTGATTTGGTTGGTTGTTGTTCTTCTGTTTGTTGCCCACAAAGGAAAGGATAAGTTCACCTGATTAGCATATTTATGTTTACATGATTAGTTGAAGAATATGCATGGGACTCAAGAAATTGATAGGTCCGTGCTATGGGTAAAGGTGAGGGAAGACAAAAAAGGCGACATACCTCACCCTAAAACTGCAGATAAGGTAAAACAGATTGTGAGTAGCGTTAATGTACTTTACACGTAGTTAGTTTTGAACATTCTTCACATTTTTTTCGTTTATACTACTAATCAAACTTTTTACAGTTTGAATTGCAAAAACAAGTGGAAGATGGGACATTAGTGCCTGATGGAACCAAGGATGTACTGACCCTTGCTTTGGGTACACTTGAGAGTAAGGGAAGAGTTAGAGGTGTGGGGGGGCTTGTAAGACCTACTACATATTTTGACCTCCTTACATACAAAAGACAGTCTTTGCAGGATACCATTAAAAATGTTGTTCTCAAAGAGAGGGAGAATGCTGAAGCAAAAACTCAAGAGCTACTTGCCCGAGAGAGGGAGAAAGCCGAAGAAAACACACGAGTACTCCTTGAAAAGATGAATGCTAAATGGAGTACAATGTTCGACGAGTACAAGAAAGCTGTGGAGGCAGGACCATCTACCCCAAGGGTTGACCATCCACTTAAGCCTATTACACCACCAAGTGGGAATGGTTCTGAGAAGGCAAGCTGTAACGAGATTGATGCCCGTGAATCACCAAAGGCTGCCACTGTACTTGATTTTCATAAGGAACCAGATCCAAATGCAGCTCAAGAAGTGCCCCAATCGCCAAAGCCAACGGTAATTATTGGTGAACCATATCAAATAACCAAGGTTAGTAATTCAATAAAATTGTTGATGTAGTTTCTACTTATTTAAATGTGATTTAACTTGATTTATGAAGAGATACATGATTCTCTTATTTATGTTTAGACAAAAAATGCGCATTGTCTGTGGGTTGCAAAAATGCAATTGTTGCCCATGCAATGATCGTTGATGCTACTCCAGCTATTGAGGATGAATCGCTGGCAGATCATCTCCATGTGCAAATTTACAAAGTGATTGATGATTTTGCAACCCTCCCTATGCCAGTGAAGGAGAATGATATGTTCACTGTCGCCAAAGCAGACGGAGTTGTCATATATTGGCCTAAGGACCTAGTTGTCTTCAAGAATGGGGTACTATAATAGCATGTCCAAGTATTTTCGTTTACAAGTATATGTCTCTTTTTTCATTGGTCTAATGGAAACAGCAAGTTACACAGCCTAGGAAGAGAAAGGCAAAAGTTGGACAGGAAGTTGTGAAAGGGAAATCAGTTCCGGAAAGTTTATCATGCCTAAGCGCCTATGCTTCTTAGTGTTTGCAAGATTGCATAATCAACTTTCCAATGGAGCAGGAAGTGTTTGGATATGTGCGCAAGACATTTGTGTTGATATCAGAAGTTAAAAGTTTTGCTGACTTGGATGAGGTGGGAGCAAACTGCATAGTGATGTATATGAGGTAATTTTAAAGGTCCGCCATTGGTCTTTTCTTTAAATATCATTGGTGAATGAGATTGTAACTTTCTCTCTGTATAGGTACCTGTATGATGTTCTCAAGAAAACTAACATGTTAAACATGGTCAAATTTGCTGATCCGGTTATACATGGTGGAGAAGGTTGTGGTAGTATTACTGATAAGGCACATTATGTAGCTTCTGTTTTGAAGAATTCATCTCCTGGCCAGATCTGTCTAGTACCTCAAAAAAAAGTAAGACATATAGTCAGAATTAAGTTTTTGTGGTAATTTCTTCATGTCAAGTCATTTTACTAATAAACGTCGTCAAATGATGGTAATTGTGCAACGGTCATTGGACATTAACAGCGATTGATTTCCACAAAGAGATTTGTTATTTTATGGATCCCTTGAGGCGTCGCTTGTGTGGACAGGAATGGAAAACTGTTGTGAACAAGTAAGTCTTAGGATTGTACATTCGAGACAGAACTTGCATAAAATATATAATATGTGTAGTATGCACATCTCTATTTACTCTCCTAATGTCCTTTTTCTATTTGTAAAGTGGGATCAAAATGGCCAAGTCTGATAACATGAAGCTCGGACCAAATAAAACCATATTTTGGCTTCCTATGGCGGTATGTTAATTATCAACTTGTTTATTTCCATATCAAATAGGTAATGTTATGATAAATGTAGTACAAGGGATTAATTAATATATATATAAAATTCCTCCCCAACCAGATGGTAAACAATGTGGCTACTTATGCGATATATGAAGGATATCGTAGCTTATAAAGAATTGTCATTCAGAAATCTGGTATGTACAAGTTCACATTGAAAGTTGTGATTTTATGATGTGGAGACTTGGGTTATATAAAATTGGGTGGGTGTTATTATCTTAGGTTATATAAATCAATGGTGGTAAAGTGTGCTGATTTGCATACTTTTCTGTATGTTTTGACAGTGGGAAGGAGATCCAACTATGTTTATTTGCCAAGAGATATTGATGAAGTTCGGGATGAGTGGGCACAGTTTGTGTACTCATATGCTGTGCGTAAGTGATGTAATCTGTTTCCTTGGTCCGCCTGTTTACATAAGTTAAAGAACAATGCATATTGTGTACCAATTTTGGGGAAAAATGATGTTAAGTACTACAAGATGCAGCTAGGGTAGGGGAATTATGTAGTTGTTATTAGTACAAGTGTATATTTGGTAGCCTAAGGTAATATATATAAGGGCAGCTAGTGTCTTTTGGCACTTAATGTCTTTTTTGGTATGAATGTATAATAGAAGCCCGATTTGTGTATTGTTTGCCTATTCAGAATGTGTTTGATTACATATTGCAAATGGTTGGATAGTGTCTTTAGACTGATGCATATTCAGATCCATTTTGGGCAGGTTTTATTGAATGTTTACATCCAAATGCAGCTGATACGACCCGTTTTAAAAATTTCCCCAAAATACAAGAAATGACCAAAATATCCTTATTGGTCAAATGATTGACCTTTGAACGTTGAGGAATTTCATGTTTGGTATTAGACTCTATGCGGAGAGCTCGACGATACGAACGCATCCGCGAAAACGGAATCGAATTCCAAGTTGTATTGAAGAAGTTACAGACGAAAAACGGATTTGTGAAGTAGTGGGTTGTGACACGTTGCAGGCCGGGATTGCCAAAGCCATAGTGTCAGCCAATTATTGGCTGATAGTATTTTGGGGGTTTTAAAACCCGGTTTAACCCAAGTGTCCCAAAAGGGAAACCCGAGTTCGGCCTTCACACCCGATCAAAAACAAATCCAAAAAGCTGCTGCCGATTTTGCCTCTGGACAGACCACCGCCGACCACAAATCGGGCCGGCGACCACCTGCATCAGCTTCTTCTGACCGAGACAAAGCCAGAGCACCATGGATATAAGCCAGCAGCCGTCGGAATCGCCGGCAACGACGTCGAAGGAATCCGCGACTTTTCCGGCGAGATTCCAGCCAAACCAAGCGGTGGTGAGTCCCGAAACTCCCATTTTTGAGTTCCTCTCGTTCCGTAGATGCGTTTAGACATAAAGATCGCTTGATTTGGTTGAGAATTGAAGGTTGTGGAGTTTTGGGGAAACCTGCCGGAAATTTCCCAGAATCCAACCGGCGCGGCGGTGCTGACGTTAGCGACACATGTGAGCCACGTGGACGCCACCTCTGATGCCATGCCAGTGCCACGTGGATGCCACCTCCGCGCTGAGTCGGCGCCATGTCAGCACGCCGGTGCTAACGTCAGCAGTCGTTGACCAAGGTTGAAATTCTGGATCCAATGGCGAACTCCATTTCGTCATCCGAGATACGGTTATACCATAATTGAGCAAAACATGGAGAATTAGGGTTTTACGAGTTTTCGTTTAGTTCATTTATTAATTGTTATTCCTTGGAATTGTTAGGTGATCAGTTCTCGAGGCACCACCATAACCGAACCGCTTAGACAAACGAGGAGGACGACGATGATCACCCGGCATATCTGTGAGTGGACGGGTTTTGGTTTTAAAGTATTGTTTGAGCATGCCTTATATTTATGTTTGCGTATTATATTTATATATATATATATATATGTATGCTTTGGTGTTATGTTGGTTGGGTTTGATGCTGTTTGGTTTATGAGTATCGTTTGAGTATGTTTACGTTCATACGCATATATGGTTATGATGGTGATTGTTAGCTGTGGTTATTATACTAGTTGGGATGTGGCTCATTGGGTTGGAGTCCCAGTGGGTTATGTTGGCTGGATTGTGATTATGTACGGTACTGTAGCGGCATGTTTATTGGAGTATAGTCGTCTACTACTACTGGTTTCAAACTGTGGGGGTTATTGTTATTATTATGCTTTATAAATGTTTTACACTGGCATTTATTTTTCTTGTCCACTCACCTTTGTTTTGCGCCCCCTCAGGACTTGAGACTGTTGAACACCACAGAGACGAGCGGCAGGAGTCAGAGTAGCTATGTTCTGGGTCACAAAGAGTGGGAGACTCTTTGTCTATTGTTAGATAGACTCGTGTATGTAGTTGTACTTGTGTAATATTCCGCCTTCAGGCAGTACTATTGTTAGGTGTACTTCCGCTTACTTCTCTTCGTTTTGTTGTTGTTAGTTGTTTAAGGTTTTGTCACTCTTTGGCGGTGATGGCCGCACTCCCGGGCCCCACTTTTTGGGGCGGGGTGTGTCAGCAGTTGCAAAATTTTGCAGATTTTGGGTACTTAAAACCCTGAATAACAAACGACACTTCCAAAAATTAAAGACGACACAAACAATGAAAAAAGTGTCGTCTAAATGTATCAAATTATATCTCAAACGAAAATTTTATTCAAAAAGGTGTCGACACTAGAATTAGTTAAACGTCATCTACTAGAAAAAAAAATTACGCTTTTCAACAAAAGAACGTCGTATATTCCACAAAGAGACGACGTTCCTAATGATAAAGCATCGTTTATTATTAAATTAAACGACGCTTTTCTACCAAAACATGTCCTCTATTTTAATAATAGATGACGTATATTGTATAGAAAGCGTCGTCTGTGCAAATGTTCAGAAGACATCAGAAGATAATAGACGACAGTAATTTAGGAAAAACGCCGTCTATAGACATCATAAACGACGCTATTGGGAAAACATACGTCATCTATATAGCTTTCAGATGACACATTATTCAGGAAATCGTCGTCTATACCTGTATAAATAGATGACGTTTTGTATTATAAATGCGTCGTCTAGGGTCGTTATAGACGATGCTTATGGCTCAGTTGGCCAAATTTGGAGCCCATAAGACGACCCGTTTCGTGAAATAAACGTCGTTTATGGAAATAAAAAGACGACGTTGTTTTGTGGCATCGTTTATTGATGTAATAGATGACACTGCCATTTTCGACGCTTTTTGGATCTCTTTTGACAGCCATGGTAATGTTAATGAACTGCAAGGTTAACAATCATTGGACAAATAAGTCGTTTGATTCGATGTTAAAGATCCTCAAGCATCTTTGTCCTGGCCCCAATAACATTCCCACATCATACTATGCGACAAATAAGATGCTGAGAGCTTTGGGTTTAGGGGAGGAGAAAATTGATGCATGTGTCAATGATTGTGCCTTGTTTTACAAGGAGCATGAAAAGAAGGACAAGTGCCCGGAGTGCGATGAGCCAAGGTATAAACCTTGTACTGGTGAAAAAAAGAAGAAGGTTCCTCAGAAAGTATTGTGATATCTTCCTCTTAAGCCGAGGTTACAGAGATTGTTCATGTCAGAATATACATCTATTAACATGAGGTGGCATAAGGATAAACGAGTTGATGAAGAGGGCGTGATGAGGCATCCAGCAGATTCTTTAGCATGGAAAGAGTTTGACAAGATGTACCCTGATTTTGCTCAAGATCCACAAAATGTTAGGTTAGGCCTCGCAACAGACGGCTTTAACCGTTTGGAAATATGAGTACATCTTACAGTATGTGGCCAGTTATTGTGGTCTCGGTAAGGATATAGATGTGTATTTGCGACCGTTAATCGATGAGCTTAATGAGTTGTGGGAAGAAGGTGTTCCTACCTATGACAAGCTTACAAACACTGGTTTTACCCTGCGTGCAGCTGTAATGTAGACAATTAATGATTTTCCTGCGTATGAAAATTTATCTGGTTGGAGTACGAAGGGTTATTTGGCTTGTCCTGTATGTCTTCATGATACATCATCAAGGAGGTTAAGATATAAAATTTGTTATATAGGGCATCGACGATACTTGAGAAGGAGTGACCCAATGCGCATGGATAGTGCTGACTTTAACGGTACCTGTGAAAAGAGAGATCTTCCTCGAGAATTCTCCGGTGATGACATACTTGAAATGCTTAATCACCTCAGATATTGTAAGCCAGGTAAACACCCTGATAATCAGATAGGAAGAGAAAGAGAACTCCTTTAGAACTCAATTGGACAAAAAAGAGTATTTTCTTTGAATTAGAGTACATGTCCAAGTTGAAAATAAGGCATAATTTGGATGTTATGCATGTTGAGAAGAATATTTGTGACAATGTTGTTGGTACAATTTTGGGCATAGAAGGGAAAACAAAAGACACACCCAATGCACGTTGGGATTTGATGGATAAAAGAGGGGCCCAACAAGATTACCAAGTTTCCTGCAATCTATACAATGAAGGCACCTCAATGTCGAGATTTTTGTGAATTTTTGAAATCGGTTAAATTTCCAGATGGGTATGCAGCGAATATATCACGACATGTTAAAGATGGCAAGATTTTGGGGTTGAAGACGCATGATTGTCATGTTCTTCTGCAAAGACTGCTACCTGTAGGAATTCGACCGTATTTGCCTGAAAGTGTGTGTGAACCACTTATAGAACTGTCAAGCTTCTTCGAACAGATTTGTGCAAAGACATTGAAGGTTGCAGATCTAGATAGGCTGCAGCATGATATTATTGTAATTCTATGCAAACTTGAGAAGATCTTTCCACCAGTTTTCTTCGACGTTATGATTCATCTAGCTGTGCATTTACCCCATGAGGCAAAGATTGCAGGGCCAGTGGGATACCGTTGGATGTATCCAATAGAAAGGTAATATTTATGTTTTATATTATGATGCATGCTTTGAAATTATTTGTGTTCTTTAGTCTTGATTTATTTGTAATGGAATATTATTGTAGGATAATGGGTACGTTAAAGGGTTATGTGTTGAATAAAGCCCGACCAGAAGGTTCTGCTATTCAGGGATTCGTTGCAAAGGAATCATTGACGTTTTGTTCAATGTATCTCCGTAACAATGAGACAAGTTTCTTAAATTTTTTTTTTGGACTAAGTCTATAATTAGTCAAAATAAAGTAAATTGCATATTTGTTGAATTAAATTTCTGCCATCCTATGGTCAATCTGGATGGAAAGAAATAGGCTGATTTTTGAGGATTTGGCTGCTAGTAGAAGGATCTTTGGGACAAAGTTTGGTTTTGGTCCTCTCTTTGGGCTTCTGTTTCTTGTGAGTTTGCAGATATATGTTTCTCTGATATTTGGGTTAATTGGTTAACTGCCATTAGTTAATTTTGGCTTTGGCTTTTGCTTTTGGTTTTGGCATTTAGCTTCTTGGTCTGTGGTTGTTTGCTCTGTCTTTCTGTGCGTGGATCTCTAGTCCACTTCTCTATTTTTGTCTTTGTTTCAATAAAATATCATTTCCTCTCAAAAAAATTTTTGCACAATTGTATGCACTAAAATATTAGCTCTATACAGTTGACAAAAACAAAATATTAGCTCTGTACCTACTGTTACTGCATGTTACATCAAATGCTAATTGGTGCGTGGTGCTTTTTGTCATCTATGGGTTAGTGAAGCTTGGTAGCGAGATGTGCTGTCATGGCCATTTAGTAATTCCTTGATCTTATATAGTTGCTTAATCTGGTTTTCTTTCTTTCCTAATAATACATTGTACTCTCGTTGAGATGTCTTTGCAGTCAGCATATTGATAGTGTGTTTGAATTTAGGTTGCTTTCTATTGGAAATGTGTTCCTTTCCTGGGCTTCTTTCTCAATTTTTGGTTTATAACTTATTCAAATCTGCACTTTTTTTTGTTTGCAACATTCAGAAACGAATGGAGGAAGAGTTAGAAAAGGTTAAGAGCACTTTGGCTGAGAATACAGGAACTCCTCTTGATCAAATTAAGGTTCCTATGTCCTGTGAATACCAAATATTAATGGAAGAGCTTGGGGTTGGACGGAATAAGAGACTCCGTGGTGTGGGGTCAAATTTCCATGTGGGCAGTACTTCAAAACGTTCTCCATCTACAACTTCCTCATCTACTACTGCAGAAGAATCGATTGAAGTGCTAAAAGGAGAAGTGGTAGAGCTCAAGGGTGCAGTAGCTCAGCTTATGGAAATCATCAACAAGATGCAACATGATGATGGTGATGATGATAATGATTTCTATGATAATATCTATTATGATGGTGATGATAATGATCTCTATAATGGTGGTGATGAGGATTTTGAAGATGAAGATATTGGTGGTTAATATATATGCTATGCACAATAGTATTTGCGTACTTTGGTTAATTTTTTGGGACACATTTTACACTAGTATTTGATTAATATTGTTATTTTCCTGAGGATATGTTATGCACTTGAAGTTATTTACAGAATTGTTGACATTATATTATTTGTGTCAATTGCCAATTTTATCTCATGGATTTAGTTCTTTTTTTCTAATTTTGTATTGTATACTTTATACCAGATAAACAAAAATAATGCGCAAATATTATTATTAAAATAATTAATAAATGTACAATTTGTAGTGCATTTTCAGTGATGAAAAAATTAGTCGCAATAAATTTTCAAATTTGCACAGGAAGAGACTTTATGGTGACCAAGTATCCGTCACTATATATTGTGGCTTGGCGCCAATATTTTCAAATTTGGTCGGGATGAGAAAGCATATTTCGACGAAATTTTCGTCACTATAAACTCTGAATGGCACTAAATTTTTTAAAATTTGGCATGGATTAGAAACTAAATAGTGACGAAATACTTCGTCGCTCAGAATTCATATTGGCGGAAAATTTTCAAATTTGGGAAGTGATATGGCCACGAAAGAATTTCCCTTTCAGTGAGGACAGAGTTCGTCATCACAGGTTAACTATGACAACCTAGAGTTCATCATCACAGGTTAATTATGACGACCCTGTTTCCGTCACCAAAATCCTTGTGTGACGACTTTTAATTTTCGTCACTGTATATCAAGAGTGACACAGCTAAGGTGACGAAACACAGTGACAAAATTTTTGGTCACCATACAAAATACGTGACCAAAAAATTGGTTTCCGTGACAAACTTGTGTTGTCACCAAATGGGTTTTTCCTTATAGTGATCGTGGACGCGTTCGTATCGTCGAGATCTACGCATAGAGTACAATATTGGTTAAACATAATTTCACTGTTTAATAATCAAACGGTTGACTAGTAAGGGTATTTTGGTCATTTCACAATGGGTATTTTGGTTATTTCACAATATTTCGAGAATTTTACGAAACGGGTTGTAAGAGCCAGTTTACTGAACCTGGTTCAATATTGTATCTCCTTTACTTTCCGCCACTGCCATTATTTATGTCCATTTTACAACATGTTATCAACACGAGTTGCTTTCGTGTAAGTGTCAGTGGTGGACACGGAGAAAAGAATAATAATAAGAGATGTTGCTTTGCTTTACTTACCGCAAACCACTCTCTATTATTCTCTACTGGAAAAGAGCAATACAGCAAACCATACCAAAATATGAATGAGAACCTGAAGATTCTCAACTGTATGCTCCAATAAATTGATTAAGGCATCAAAACAATCCTGTTGTGCGCAACACATCACCTCGTGGCAGCAGCCACGAACGGTCGTCGTTTTTGACGCTTTGACCACCCCAACCTCACCACTGTTTCTCGACGCCACCGCACGACGACAACGACCAGAAGTCGAGCCGGCTGCTCCGGACCCAGGTCTCCACCGGCAACCCCCGATCGGCGGAGTTCAGCAGCAATAGCTGCAACAGCTGGCTTGAACATTCCCAACGTCACTAATATCGAGAGCATCACCTTCGTCAAGCTCTGCTCCTCCATCCTCATTGCGAGCGAGCGTAAGCTCTGCAACCTCGCACGCGCCGTTGGGATCCAGCTCTTCAACTTCGCTGACGGCGTCGTCTTGAAGAAGAAGTGACCGGAGATGGAGTTGTGGCGGTCGGGTCGGTTTTGGTGACCTGAGTGGAGTCCGGTTCGGTCTGTGGAACCGAAACTGAAACCGACCGAATGTTGCTCGGAAGCTACCAAACATTAGTAACCAAACAATTGTTTCTGTTGGGAAAGCTCAACCGAACAAAACATGGGTTGTCCTCGTTTGTGTTTGGAAGCCCTCCCCGAACAAACAAAACCTGGGTTGTTCCCTTGTTCGGGAAATCCTATCGAACAAGAACTTGGGCTGGATTATGGCTAAATTTCTTGGGTTTTTATCTAAAATAGGCCAACCGGCCTAAATCTATTCCAAAATAGGCAAGGGGCAGCGGGCTGTTCTTCAGTAGGCAAATTTGCATAGTGAATTTGCACGTAACCCCTTTGTACTTAAAACCGTTGTAGTACACTATAGTCCATCATAGTCCGTCATAGTACACCATAGTGTGGTCGTAGTCTATTTCTGGAAAACAAATTACTATTTACAATTTGCAATTTAATCCCTGTGTACCCAAAGTGTGGCCACAGTCCACCTTAGTGTGATTATAGTCCACCGTAGTGTAGGTATAGTTCGACATAGTGTGATCATAGTTCATCATAGTGTGTTCATAGTTAATTTCTAAAAATAAATTACTATTCACAAATTGCACATAGTCCCTTATATTGTGTACATAGTCTTTTATAGTGCGTCATAGTGTCGTATAGTGCTTCTCTATCACTCGGCAACTTCACACCATTCTTCTCCTCCAAACTCCGTCGCCGTCATCTCCCCAACCACATCAGCTCATGAGCTCCACCATCGACGTCTTGAACAAACCATTTTCACATCTCATTTCATCAACCAATCAATTCCCAATCCAAAAACAAAACCAAAAACAAAAAAAAAAACCAAAAAACAAAAGGAAACAATCACCCCGATTACTCAAACCCCTATCTTCCTCAATTCTCAACCAAATCAAGCAATCTTTATATCAAAACGCATCTACGGAATGAGAGGAATTCAAAACCCAGGTTTTCAGGACTCGCCGACGACTGGTTTGGCCGGAAAAAGCGCCGGAAAAGCTCTGATTCCGTCAAGCTTGTTGCCGGCGTTTCCGGCGGCTCTCCGGCGCGTTTTTCGGGCTGAAACTTTGTGGGGATGTTCTCTCAAATGTCAGGAATGCTCTGGTTGCAGCGGCGTTCGGAGAAGGTGGCCGGAAAAAGAGCGACGGTGGCGAGAGGCTCGGCTGTCAAGTTTTCACGTTTTGCTTCACCGGCGGCGTTCCACATCGTCTTTGGCTTCGGAATTTCGGGAGTACACTCTTGAGGTCGAGGGGAAACTTTTTACTGTTGGAGTTGTCGCCAATCAGTGGCCGAAAAATGGAGAAACGGCGGCAAGAAAATTTGGCTATTGTGAAAGGGCTTGGCGTGCAAATAGGCAAAAATTTGGCCTATTTTTGGAACAGATTTGGCTGTCCATCTATTTTAGAATAGATTTGTGTTGGTTGGCCTATTTTAGATAAAAACCCAAATTTATTTTGTCTTAGGCCAAGGCTTTCCACGCCCATTTGTTATTGAAAGTGGGCCAAGATAATTGCTATAGCACAGTAGGCTGTCCAACATACTAAAGTGAGCCCAGCAGACTGGAGACCTTTTGTTTGGTCCATGTATAATACTTGTTGAAATATGCAATTTCGATTAACCTGAGGTTCATCATAGACATTGAACCCGGAGTTTCAAGCTTAGTTAAAATTAGAAACCCGAAGTTTCTAACTTTAAAAGCAATTTAAATTGGGTCTTGAAGGCTTTCAAGAGCTCCCCATTTCTTTCAATTGGATGCATAGTGAACCCGATGTTCACAATAGACCTTGAACCAGAAGTTTTGAGTGTACCCAAACCTTTTGTTTGGACTGTGGGCTTTTTAGCCACTGTATTATTTCGAGTGAAATTATAAGTGAACCCAAAGTTTCGAATGCAACCCGAAGTTACTAATATTGAACTGGCATTTCTAACTTAGAAATCTGGTATTTCTAACTTAGAAATCTGACATTTCTAACTTTGTGGGTTAATGGTGCGGATCTTCCGCCTTTCCCAAATTTATTTTCAGCAATGTAAATTGTGCTATTTACTTTCAGCAATTTAAATTCTGCTATTTACTTTCAGCAATTAAAATTTTTCTTCTAGGGTGATGGTGCGGTTCTGCCGCCCTCTCCATATTTACTTTCAGCAATTTAAATTATGTTATTTACTTTCAGCAATTTAAATTCTGTTTATGGGATGATGGTACGGTTTTACCTCCCTCCCCATATTATATTGAAATGCCATTACAATATCATGAGTAACGAAGTCTTGCAACTATTTGATATTTTATAGCATGCAAGATATCGGAACTTGAATTTCCTTGAACCTCATTATATGATCGGACCTGAAGTTCCTTGATCAAATCCAGACTGAAAGACGTTGGGATTAATTGAGAGCTAGATTTTCCTCTCTTATTCGGATTTAAGTTTCAGTCTTTCCCGGATATTGTTCTCAAATATCAATTAATTGAATCAATTGGAACCAGCAGTTCCCTTGATCATGTTAAGGTTTTTGGAAAGTTGGTTAGCTGGCTGATAGTGCGGTTGCACATGATATTTGCCCTGAATGGAGATATATTCCTAACTTAATACCTCTATGTAGACCTACAAAGGCCTTATACTAACCACATCCTAGAAGAACATTGTGGAGTTATCAGAATAATAGATTGAACAATTACCATGTTGACACCGCTGAAGAAAATGGTAAAGATACTTAATGACCTCCTTCTTTTCTACAATGGATTTTAAGGGGATGTTTATGGACAATTCCAACCAATACGCAGACCATATAAAGATTTTATGCTTTTGGTTGATGTAATGAATCACTAGTCACATGTTTTTTGTGCACATGAAATGCTGCATTTGCTAAACTCCTGGTTGTCATTGACGTCATCACCGCCGTCGCCGTCGCCGGAAACCGGGAATTTTTCGGCGACTGTTCATCCGATTCCCAAAACCTCTAACTTTCTCCTTTATTCACCAAATTCAACGATATTTATATGGAAATCTATCTACGGAAGCCAAGGAATCCAAAAATCCAACTTCCATGACTCACCTTGTACTGTGCTGACCAAAATCCAACTTCAAAAGTCAATCGTTTGACCAATGAGTGTTTTTTTTTTTTTGGTTTTTTTGGGGGGTTTTTTTGGTTGGGGTGTTGTGTGGATGAGGTATTTTTTTTTTTGTTTTGCTTGTTTGTGTTGTTGGTTTGTGTGGTGGTGGTGTTGTGTGCGGGGGGGGTTTTCGTTGTGTGTTTTTGTGTTTTTTTTTTTTTTTTTTTTTTTCCTCCCCTTTCCCTTCCCTTTTCTCTCCCCCTCCCCTGTGGCTGTTCTTGGTGCTGCCCCCCGCGGGGGGGGGGGGGGGGTCGGGGGGTGGTTCTGGTGGGGGGTTTGTGTGGCTTGTGTGCGCGTTTTTTGTTTTTTTCCCCCCTCTGCTTTCTTGTGTGTTTTTTTTTTGTTCCTTTGTTGGTGCTCGCTGTGTGTTGTGGTTTTTTTTTTTTGTTGGGCTTCCCCCCTTCTCTTTTTTTTCTTCCTTTTTTTTTTCTTTTCTCTGTCTTCTGTTGGTCAAGGGTGTTGATGCAAAAAATGGATCAACGGTCAAGGGTCCGGGTCGGACTGGAGTGTGTCAGGGAGCTAGGAGGCTAGCTCCGGATGTTGGCTTCCGGGTGGGCCCGGAAGGTGCTGCCCGGAGGGTGGTTCCGGGGACAGATGTACCTGCAGGAAGGAAAGTAAACCTTGGGGCACCGGTGGGGTGCCGGCCTAAGACCCTCCGAAGCTTAAGTCAGCTGAAGGAGGAAAGGAAGGAAAGTCTTAGAGGCAAGTAAGTATTTTGGTGGGAGAGAATGAACTTACTTTCACTTGTGGAAGTGAGGTATTTATAGTAAGGGGGAAACCTAGGGTTCCAAGTGGGGGAAGTTGTCCCCTAGGTTACCCCTACCGGGCCTCATGGAGGCCTAGTCAGGCCTCAAGGAGGCTGGTTGGGCCTCTGGGGGCCTTTGTTGGGCCCGAGTGGGCTTTGCCTGGGGCCAGGTGGCCTTTGTCTGGGCCCGAGTGGGCTTCATGCTTTGCTTTCTAGGGGAAGTACCATGGTCCTGGAGGTGCGCCCCCAGGGGGATAGGCCTCCGGGGGAAGTGATCCCGGAGGGTAGGCTTCCGGGAAGTGTGGTCCCGAAGGGGGGAGTGGTCCCAGTAGCTCCTTCTTCTGGATGACATGTGGCCGATCCGGGTATGGTATGAACAGAAGTCCCCCAAGTCGTCGGTTAAGGATGCTTTCTTGACCGGGGACTTGCACAATCGCCCGAATCGGTTACATGTCATCCACAGTCCCTCCAGTGAACCGATGTGGGGTAGGAGTCCCCCAAGTCGCCGGGGAAGGAAGCAGGAGCAGAGGCTGTGTTTTCCGCCCGGAAGGTGTCTTACGGGTAGGAAGATCAGCGAGGGTGGACCTCGATTGATTTGAACACCCGGTCGCCGGAAGGTCCGGGGGGTGCCCTCCGGGTCGAGGTCTGGGTAGGAAGATCAGCGAGGGTGGACCTCGATTATTTGAACACCCGGCCCGGTTGGGGGGGGGGTGCCGGGGTTAGGAAGATCGCAGGGTGGACCTCGATTGATTTGAACACCCGGTCGCGGATGGTCCGGGGGTGCCCTCCGGGTCGGAGGTCTTCCGGGTAGGAAGATCAGCGAGGGTGGACCTCGATTGATTTGAACACCCGGTCGCCGGATGGTCGGGGGGTGCCCTCAGGGTCGGAGGTCTTCCGGGTAGAAGATCAGCGAGGGTGGACCTCGATTGATTTGAACACCCGGCGCCGGAAGGTCCGGGGGGGGTGCCCTCCGGGTCGGAGGTCTTCCGGGTAGGAAGATCAGCGAGGGTGGACCTCGATTGATTTGAACACCCGGTCGCCGGAAGGTCCGGGGGTGCCCTCCGGGTCGGAGGTCTTCCGGGTAGGAAGATCAGCGAGGGTGGACCTCGATTGATTTGAACACCCGGTCGCCGGATGGTCCGGGGGTGCCCTCCGGGTCGGAGGTCTTCCGGGAGGAAGATCAGCGAGGGTGGACCTCGATTGATTTGAACACCCGGTCGCCGGAAGGTCCGGGGGTGCCCTCCGGGTCGGAGGTCTTCCGGGTAGGAAGATCAGCGAGGGTGGACCTCGATTGATTTGAACACCCGGTCGCGGATGGTCCGGGGGTGCCCTCCGGGTCGGAGGTCTTCCGGGTAGGAAGATCAGCGAGGGTGGACCTCGATTGATTTGAACACCCGGTCGCCGGAAGGTCCGGGGGGTGCCCTCCGGGTCGGAGGTCTTCCGGGTAGGAAGATCAGCGAGGGTGGACCTCGATTGATTTGAACACCCGGTCGCCGGATGGTCCGGGGGGTGCCCTCCGGGTCGGAGGTGCCAGGTCGGCGCATTCCACATGGAAGACATGTAGGTAGGGTGACGCGTCGGCGCATGCCACGTGGTGGGGTGTGAGCCACGTGGAAGGCATGCAGGAGGCGACGTGTCGGAAGGAAGGTGAAGGGGTACCAAGAATTCGAGGAGGTGTACATTAAATGCAAAGGGGTACCGGGAATGCCAAAAGTCGCGTCTTAAATGCGAAGTGTTGCACCTCGGGAATCCGAAGGGGCAAGAGGGGGGCTATATAAGAAGGGGAGAGGCTCATTTGTCGCTTTCACAAAGATTTTCAGAGCTTTCTAAGAGAAGAAAAGCACGAGAGCGCTTGCGAGTTCCCGGCAGAGTCCCCGGCATTCCCGGAAAGAAGAGTTCTTCAAGAAAACCCAGATTTCAGATTTTCTAAGGTAAATTTCTGACTTTTTGGATCAAACATAGGTTTTTTCTTGAGTTTGATATGAATCTGGGACGAACAATGATGAACGAGGATGAACATCGCTGGATTTGTTCGTTCCTGTGTTTTTGATCTGTTTGGTCTGGGATCCGGGAGTTGGGTTTGTGTTTGAGATGGACTATCCGGCTGCCCGGAAGGATTGTAGGGGCCGGATGGTAAAAGTTGGTAGAATTTATTTTTTTTCTTTTGCAATGTAGATGTCTTCCCAAAGTAAGTCAGAGTCTCAAGGAAGTGGGAGCTCGGACAGTGTCCGGGAGGTTAGCCTCCATGACTGTGCCCCACTCCAGGCGATCTATCCCTCCGGGTCGGAGGGAGCCGCAAGTAGCAGCGTCCAGATAGTGAGGGAGGCTGGAGGTTCGGCCAGTAAAGCGCGCGGCTCCGGCAAGGATTTCGGCAAGATCTTCCGGGAGCGCCGGAAGGCGGAAGCCTTGGCCCGGGAGGCAGGAGAGCTGGACGGGTCGAGCGGCTCTGAGGAGGGGGCCCCAAGTGATGATGAGGAAGGTCAGGAGGACCATGAAGAGCAGGAGGAGATCCCGGAGGAGGATGAGGAAGTCCCGGATGAGGATGAGGAGGTCCCGGATGATGTGCCGGAGGCAGTACCTGTTGTTCCTTCTCCTGCCAAGAAGGATAAAGGGAAGAAGAAGGTGACCAAGGCAGAGGCATCGAAGTCGTTGGCGAGCCCGACTGGGTTCTGGATTGACCGGCGGCTCCTGAGTAATGAGGTGACCAGGGAGGGTCCGGAGAATCTGAGAGAGCTTTATCAGGTTCCAGACTACGTGAAGATGCGGGTGCCCAAGTATGACACGTCCGGGGAGACTGCCTTCTCAATCCTCCCGATGGGGCGGCGTTGATGTTTGTGGACGCCTTCAGGTATGGGGTGCGCCTACCTCTGCACCCCTGGCTCCAGAGGTTTCTTGCTCGGGCGGATATTGCTCCGGCGCAGCTGGGGGTGCATACTTGGGCCCGGCTGATTGCGACGTACATACTCTTCAGGGAGAAGGGCTTCGAGGAGCCGTCCTACGAGGTGACCCGGACCATCTGGCACTTCACACCCTCCGGGTTTTATCCCGGAACGGTGGGGCTGCAATGCGGCATAAAGGTGAAGGGCGATGAGGATGCCCTCCGGGCGGAGGTACAAAAGCGGTCGGAGGCTGTTCCCGGCAAGAGTGCGAGTCAGCACGGGATACGATTCTGAAGGATTTCCCAAAATTCATCTCGGGGATACCCGCCACCAACAAGTTCTGGACGCACAGGTTTTTCATGGCGACCGGGTGTATGGCTCCGCCGGGAGAGGATCCTCCGGCCAATGTCCGGTCGAAGTGGGAGACGCTCCCGCCGGGTGGGTAGAGATAGGATCTTCGAGTCTGTCCTTTCTGTTTTTTTTTTTTTTTTTTTTTTTTTGAGCCGGATGCTGACCGTTCTCCTTTTCAGGGAAGAAGAGGAATCCGAAGTACGACCTCACGCCGGAGGAGACAGCTGCGTTGGCCGAGCTGGTTGTGGTGCCCCGGAGGAGCGACACCTGGGTGTTTTGTTGACGGACGAGAATTTGGAGAAGTACGGTTTTATCATGGGTGAGTAATATCTCCGGATGCTTTCTCTTGCTTGTTTCGGCCGGTAATGGTGACCGGGTGGTCGAACTTAACCCTTTTCTTTTGTTTTGCAGCTGGAGGTTCTGAGAGAGTGCAGGAGAAGAAGAAGGGAGACGGGAGCAGGGGGCAGGGGCCCCGGGAGGAGGACCGCCGGAAGGCGCCGCAGCCCAAGGCGCGGGATGACCGCCGTGGGGTTGGGAGTCAGGAGACTCCGGGAGTGGCCGATCTCATACTTCCGGTCGCTCCTCCCGCGATGTTGCCCCGGAGGTTGCGCGGGGGAAGGGGGGTGCTGGCTGGGTGAAGGCTGCCCCCAAGTCGGCTGGCCCTGCTGCTGTTCAGGGGAGTCTGCCATCTGAGGCAAGCCCTCCGGCGCTGGCGAGGCCCAAGGCGGGCTGGGCAAAGAGTGCTCCGAAGGTGGGGGCGGAGAAGAGGCCCGCCGGGGTGGAGGAGTCGGAGAGGGCCGGGAAGAGGGCCCGGAAGGATGTGCCGGACATTGGCTCCTCCGCGCCGGGTGCTGAAGAGGGACCCTCGGGGCCTGACCCCCTGGCCGCTGCCCGGAAGCTCCTCTGGGGGAATGAGGACCCGCTCCTCGGGAATGTTGAGCCCGGGGTGCTGAGCTCCCTCTCCGACCCCATCAAGAAGAAGGAGCTGGATGAGCTATTTGAGCGCTTCCGGCCGGCGGAGGCTGCGGAGGCACCGGTCCGGCGCCGGAAGGAGAAAGAGGTGAATGTGGCTGTGAAGCCACAAAATGTGGATATCATCAATGAGGCCCTCTTCGGCTTCGAGTCCCCGGTGGAGCAGTTTGCGATCGGGTCCAAGACTGGGGACGTCCGGTCGGACATGGCCATTCCCCTGATCTTCCATGTAAGTATCCGGGTGCTTGCATACTTGTATGTGTTGTTGATATTTTTAGGGGGCTAAGACTTTGTTGTCTTGTAGGGGATGTGGGAGCTGAAGCGGAGCCATGAGCAGTCGAAGGCCATGTTCGCAGCTGCCATCGAGTCCAAGCGCCACTATGACCACCTGTGCAAGGAAATGAAGACTGTTGTCGGCCGGAAGGAGGAGCTTGAGAGGGCCCTGGCCGCCAAAGATGGGAAGCTGCTGGACATGCAGGGTGTGATCGACCGGAGGGACCGGGCCCTGAAGCGGGAGAAGCAGTCCAAGGAGGAGGCCCTCCGGATCAGGGAGGAGGAGAAGCTGGCCCGGGAGGAGGCGGAGGAGCGGGAGGCCAAGGCTGTGCAGGAGGCGGCCGCGCTGAGGGCGAAGGTGGCCGAATTGGAGGCTTCCGGCTCGTCCAGCCGGGCCGCTGCTCCTGAGCCCGAGTTCCTCGCCCGTGGTGGCGTCCGGGTTCCCGTTGGCTGGTACAAGTATCTCCATCAGGAGTTCCAGCGGGAGCTGTATCCGGATGTGCCTCTCCCGGATGGTCATGAGACCTACTTTGGCGGACCCTTCGCTCCGGTTGAGCCCTCCGTGGATGAGCTCCGGGCCTTCCGGGATTATCTCCGGGTGTATGTGGAGGAGCCGGAGGAGGTGGATGAATCCCCAGCCGGAGATACGGTCCTGGATGCGGATCCCGCCGAGCCGGAGGTGCCGCCACCAGCCGAGGATGCGCCGCCAGCAGGGGAGGCAGGCAGCGCCAGCCGGGGAGCCAGCAGGGGAGAGCAGCCAGCAGAGGATGTGGCCGGAGGGGGCGTGCCCGGAGATGAGGGTGCCGGAGGGAGTCTGCCCACCGAAGATTGAACCGGGCCGGGATGAAGCCGTTGGAACCTTTCATTTCCTGCTTTTATCTTTATTTTCCTTCTGAACAAGACAATTTGGGTATGTAATAATTACCGGCGCCATGGGGCGGTTTCCGGGTTTTATTGCCTTTCTTTTCTTTCCTGTCTGGATATTGCTCCGGGGCCCAAGTGGCTGTTTCCGGATATTTATGTATGTTTGGATGCTTTTCACAAATGTTTATTTTACCATGGTTGTTTTAGAAAGTAGGTAAAAATAAACCAACTCTTAGTCAGAGGGGGTGATTTGCAAAAAGCCCAAGCTCCTAGTCGGAGGGGTGATTTCATTCAAATGGATTTAGCAAATGATTAGAGACGATTTAAGGTTGCCGGAGGCAGAGCCCGGCAATTGCAAAAATCGGAGACAATCACTTGTATAAATATTTGAGATGATCGGCATTCCACGGATGGCCAAGTGTGCGGCCTCCGGAGTCCCGGAGCTCGTAAGTCCCCTTGCGGCAGACTCGGGTGATCTCGGACGGGCCTTCCCAATTTGGCCCAAGGGTGCCATGTCGGCTATCCTTGGTCGCTGGGCTAACCTTTCGGAGGACCCAGTCCCCGACTTTGAATGTTCGGTTCCGGACTCGAGCATCATGTTATCCGGAGATGCGTTGCTTGTATACCAGGTTCCGGGCGTGTGCCCGGTCTCTCTGTTCCTCGAGCAGGTCGAGGTTGATAGCCAAGTTTTCCTCGTTCTGCCCGGGCTCGAAGTGTTGGACCCGGAAAGTAGGTTCGGTGATCTCGATCGGAACTACTGCCTCGCTGCCGAAGGCGAGTGAGAAGGGGGTCTCATCAGTAGCAGTCCGGAAGGTGGTCCGGTAAGACCAGGAGAACCTCATGAAGTAGGTCGGGCCAACATCCCATGGCTTTGTCTAGTTTTGTCTTGAGGGTGCGCTTCACGATCTTGTTGATTGCTTCGACCTGGCCATTGGATTGGGGGTGTGCCGGGACGCGAAAAGAGGTTGACCCCAAATTTTGAGCAGAAGGCCCGAAAGACATTGCAGTCGAACTGGGGGCCATTGTCGGTAATGATTGCATTTGGAATCCCGAAACGGCAGATGATGTGCCTCCAGACGAAGCTCTTCATCTTGGCGGCAGTGATGGTTGCCAGGGCCTCGGCTTCAACCCATTTCGTGAAGTAGTCAACTGCCACGACTGCGAATTTTACTTAGCCCTTCCCGGAGGGCATGGGCCCTATCAGGTCGAGTCCCCATTGGGCGAAGGGCCAAGGGCTCACGATCGGGGAGAGTGGTTCGGCCGGAAGATGGGGAATGGTGGCACAGCGTTGGCACCTTTCGCATTTCTGAACGAAGGCATGGGCGTCGGCCCCGAGTGTTGGCCAGTAGTACCCTTGTCGGATTATCTTGTGGGCAACGCCCGGGCCCCGGAATGGTTGCCGCAGATGCCCTCGTGGACTTCCCGGATGACCCTGGCACCCTCAGTCGGGGTTAGGCATCGGAGGCACGGTTCCGAGAAGCCTCTCCTGTAAAGTCTTCCCTGGATGATGGAATATCTTGCCGCTTGTCTTTGTGTGCGGCGGGCCTGGAGGGGGTCGTCCGGGAGCTTCCCTTCAGTCAGGAAAGTCCGGATGGGCTCCATCCAGCTGTTGTCAGTTTCGACTTGTAGGACACCGAGCGAGATGGAGCTCGGGGATGTAAGTGTTTCCACCGGGATAGTCCTCTTTGCAGGTTCCGAGATGGCTGATGCCAACCGAGAGAGTGCGTCGGCATGGCTGTTTTCGGACCTCGGGATTTGTTTGACTTCATACGACTTGAACTGGCTCAAGTGGTAGGTGACCTGGGCTAGGTAGGAGGCCATGGAGTCGTCCTTAGCAGCGAAGCTCTCGGTCACCTGGTTGACCACCAGTTGGGAGTCACTGAAGATGGATAAACTCTCTGCCCCGATCTCCTTGGCAAGTCTGAGACCGGCGAGGAGAGCCTCGTACTCGGCAACGTTGTTGGATGCCCTGAAGCCGAGGCGGAGGGAGTACTCGAAAATGTCCTTGTCGGGCGAGATGAGTACGATCCCCGCCCCGCAGCCCTTGGCATTGGCAGATCCATCAACGTACAGTTTCCATCCCATTCCGTCGGGGTTGGAGGCAGGTTCCGGAGATGTCTGAGCCGGAAGGAAGTTTGTCCTGTCGGTTCCGGTGGTGGCCGGACAGGTAAATTCGGAAATGAAATCAGCGATGGCTTGCCCTTTCTCCGCTGCTCGGGGTTTGAAGGTGATGTCAAACTCACTTAGCTCCACAGCCCATTTGACGAGGCGACCGAAGGTCTCCGGCTTCCTGGAGCACCTGCCGGAGGGGCTGGTTGGTGAGGACGGAGATGGAGTGGGCCTGGAAGTAAGGGCGGAGCTTCCGGGCGGAGCATATGAGAGCAAGTGCCAGCTTCTCGATGTCCGGGTACCTGGTTTCCGGGTCGGTCATTGACTTGCTAGTGTAGTATACCGGGTGCTCGATCTTGTCCACCTCCTTGATGAGGACGGAGGATACCGCCGTGGCGGAGACAGAGAGGTACAGGGTCAGGACGTCTCCGGGCTCGGGCTTGGCTAGGATCGGGGCCTTGCTCATATACTCCTTCAACTGGCTGAAGGCATGGTCGCACTCCGGGTCCAGTTGACGAGCTTCTGCCCGGCCTTCAGAATTTTGAAGAATGGCGCACAGCGGTCGGTGGCCTTTGAGATGAAGCGGGAGAGGGCAGCTACCCGGCCGTTGAGGCTCATGACGTCCTTCTGCGTCCTGGGGGTCTCCATCTCGACAAGGGCTTTGATTTTCTCCGGGTTGGCCTCGATGCCCCGTTGGCTGATCATGAAGCCCAGGAACTTGCCGGATCCTACGCCAAAGGCACACTTGGCGGGATTGAGCCGCATGTTATAATGCTTGAGCTTCCCGAACATGGCAGAGAGGTCTCCCACGTGCTCCCCGGAGGTTTTGCTCTTAACGAGCATGTCGTCCACGTAGACCTCCATGGACTTCCCGATGAGGTCGGAGAAGACAGAGTTCACCAGGCGCTGGTATGTTGCCCCGGCATTCTTGAGGCCGAAGGGCATGACCTTGTAGCAGTATAGCCCCCGGTCGGTGACGAAGGCGGTGTGCTCCTGATCGTCCGGGTGCATGAAGATCTGATTATACCCGGAGTAGGCATCCATGAAGCTCAGGAGCTCATGCCCGGCGGTGGCATCGATGAGCTGATCGATGTGAGGGAGCGGGAAGCTATCCTTGGGGCATGCCTTGTTTAGGTTCGTGTAGTCAACACACATTCTCCACTTGCCCTGGGACTTCGGTACGACGACGGGGTTGGCGACCCAGGTCGGGTACTTCGCCTCCCGGATGAAGCCGATGGCAGACAGCTTGTCGACTTCAGATTGGATCGCCTCGTACCGTTCTCCATTGAACTTCCTGCGCTTCTGGCAAACCGGCCGAGCCTTCGGGTCGATGCTCAGTCGGTGGGATATGATATCGGTGGAGATCCCGTGCATGTCACTGTAGGACCAGGCGAAGACCTCGGCATTATCCCGGAGGAACTTGATGAGGGAGCTCCGGATGACAGGAGGGAGCTCTGCTCCGATCTTCACCTGGCGGTCGGGAAAGTTTTCCGAGATGCACACCATCTCCAAGCTTCCTGCCGGTTTTGCCTGGGGGGTCACAGCCTCGTCCCGCGGGTCGTCGGGACGGCTGTCCGTCGGCGGTGCCCCCGGAGGGGCAGTCGTGGCTACAGAACAGGATTCCTTGAGGACCGCGGTCGCTCCCTTGGAGCGGTGTTTGACTGCCACAGAGTAACATCCCCTAGCAGTCCGTTGGTCCCCGCGGACGGATCCAATGCCATGGGGAGTCGGGAACTTGACCAGCAGGAGGTGGGTGGAGGGTATGGCCTTCATTTCGTTCAGGGCGGGTCGCCCGAGGATCACATTGTAAGCAGTGGGGCAGTCCACCACCATGAAAGTTACCACCACCCGGGTCCGCAGGGGGAACTCGCCCAAAGTGATGGGGAGGTAGACGCTCCCGATAGGTTGGATGCAGTCCCCGAGAAGCTCACGAGGGGGAGTCTGGGTCCGGTTCATGTGGTGATCTGCAACGTTGAGGGCCCGGAAGGCCTCCATGAAGATGATGTTGACGGAGCTGCCCGTGTCTACCATCGTACGCCCGACGTCGTAGTGGGCGATCTCGGCTCGGATGACGATTGGGTCATCGTGGGGGTATATGATCCCTTCTTCCTCGTCTTCGTAGAAAGTTATGGACTTCCAGCCAGTTTTCCGGGCCTCCTCCGCCCGGTAGTTGAGCGCCATCACTTCTCGTCCGGGGTAGCAGGAGCGGGCGTACTCCTTCCTCGCACGGTTGGAGTCCCCGGCCAAGGTTGTGCCCCCGCTGATAGTATTGATTTGGCGGAGCTGCTGTTGGGGAGGAGCGTGGCCTCGGAGGAATTCGTCAATCTTTCCCTCCTGGACAAGGGCCTCGACGTGATCTTTTAGTACCCGGCATTCCTCCGTGCCATGGGAGTTCGCCTGGTGGTACTGACAGAAAACCCCGGTGTCCCGGGCGTTTTTCGCGGTTTCCCTCCAGAGTGGGGGTGCCGGGAGAAGGTTCCGGATGGTCGTCAAGAGAGCCTCGTAGGTGGTGTTGAGCGGGGTATGCTGCTCATACCGGGGGATGTACCCCTTCTTCGGACCTCGGGTCTGATCGCCACGTCCGGGACGCTGAGAAGGCGGAGGCAGGGGGTTGTGCGCCTGCTGGGTCTGGTAGACTTGCTGCCCATTTCCCCGGTTCCGCTTGTCGCGGTTACCGTACCCGGGATGCCCTCCTTCCTTCCGTTTGTTCGGGGTGTAGGAGGTGTTCGCCTTTGGGGCCGACTGGCTGTATGTCGCCTGGGGCCTAGCAGGGCCCGCGCTATACTGTGCTACTGGAGCAGGAGCCGCGCGTGAAGTAGTAGCTTGGCCGTCCCCGATCACCGCGTGTCGCGGGTTAAGCTCAGTCAGGTGCTTTGCACGGGCATGGAGGTTCGCCGTCTTCATCAGGTCGGAGTAGGTCATGTCGGACTCCAGGTTGATCTGGTACAGGAAGGGGCATGGCCGGAGCCCGGACTTGAAAGCGCTCACGGCTGTACCTGTCGTCGGTCCTGGGCATTTGGCGTACTCGTGACTGAACCGGGCGACGTACTTCCACAGTTTTTCGTCCGCTCCCTGGACAATGGCATAGAGGTCCTCACATGAATAGAAGGTCGAGCTCTGGCTCTGGTGTTGCTCGACGAATGCTGTCTCCATCTCGGCCATACTATCAATGCTATTGGCCGGGAGGCGAAAAAACCAGTTGAGGGCTGCCCCCGTGAGGGTGCTAGGGAAGTAGAGGCATTGGGCCTGGTCCGAGATGTTCTTGTGGAACATGTTGGATTTGAAGCTGTTCATGTGAGCGTTGGGGCATTCTCCCGGACCTCCCCCGTAGAGTGCGATCCGCAGTGAACGAGAGTCGATCTCCTGAAGCTCTGGCGTGCAGGCGAGGACCCGGTCGTGAAGGGCCCTTCCTGGGTAGGGGTGACCTTGGGCCGTGCAATCTTCTCCTGGCGTTCCTTCGCCCGGTCATTAACAAGCTCCATGACCTGGTCCAGGAGTTGCTGGACTATGCTTTGGTCGCTCGCCGCCGGTTGTGCGACAGGCGCGGCAGCCGGTGCTCTAGGTCCGATCCGGGGTCGGGCAGTTGTAGTGGTACGTCCGGGTGCCTTGGCCGCTCCCGGGGCAGGTGCGGCGGTCCCGGCGGGTCGTGCCCGGTGGCCAGATTCGGCCGTTTCCTCGGGACGGGCGATGGCTGGTCCCTGCTGGATCGGGGTCGGTAGGGGAGGAGCCCCGAGACCGGGGGGATTGATGTCTCGGGTGACTACCTCGACTGCGCGCCTCTCCCCGTTGTCGTTGAGGAGGTCCCGGATGTCGCTGAGGCCTTAGCGATTCCTGCCTTCCGGCCAATGACTACCCGGGACTTGGCCGGGCGAGAAGGACCAGGAGTTTCCGAGAGGATCGTCCTGGTGGCGGTCGGCACCCGGAGGTCGCCCGTTGCTTGCCCTTGGCCGGCGGCTGAGGTTGAGTGACCGGGATAGGATCATCCGGGGTGCGAAGCTGGGAGCTGGAGATTTCGGTTTGTTCCCGGGCGCACCGTTCCCGAGGTGGCCGATGTTGACATTGGCCTCCAGGAGCTTCCGGGTCATGTTTTGGTAGTGCTCATTGAGGACCGCGCTCCTGGACTGGAGCCGGCGATTCTCGTCCTCCAGGGTCTGGAGTCGGTGGTTCTCGTCCTCGAGCGTTCTGGCCCGTTCCTCCATCTCGTCCAGGCGCTTGGCAAGTTCGTCTCGGGTGGCCCGCTTGCCCTTCTTCTGCGGGTTGGCCGGAGGGGGCTGCCTCCCCGGGCCCCGCCCCTTCGAGAGAGGTGTCGGGGACGGCTTACGGTGTCCTCCGGTTCGTCGTCAGGATGATGAGAAGACATGGTTGGTCTTTAGCAGTGGTAAAACACGGGGGAATTTGTTCGATTCCCACAGACGGCGCCAAACTGTTGATGCAAAAAATGGATCAACGGTCAAGGGTCCGGGTCGGACTGGAGTGTGTCAGGGAGCTAGGAGGCTAGCTCCGGATGTTGGCTTCCGGGTGGGCCCGAAGGTGCTGCCCGGAGGGTGGTTCCGGGGACAGATGTACCTGCACAGGAAGGAAAGTAAACCTTGGGGCACCGGTGGGGTGCCGGCCTAAGACCCTCCGAAGCTTAAGTCAGCTGAAGGAGGAAAGGAAGGAAAGTCTTAGAGGCAAGTAAGTATTTTGGTGGGAGAGAATGAACTTACTTTCACTTGTGGAAGTGAGGTATTTATAATAAGGGGGAAACCTAGGGTTCCAAGTGGGGGAAGTTGTCCCCTAGGTTACCCCTACCGGGCCTCATGGAGGCCTAGTCAGGCCTCAAGGAGGCTGGTTGGGCCTCTGGGGGCCTTTGTCTGGGCCCGAGTGGGCTTTGCCTGGGGCCAGGTGGCCTTTGTCTGGGCCCGAGTGGGCTTCATGCTTTGCTTTCTGGGGGAAGTACCATGGTCCTGGAGGTGCGCCCCCAGGGGATAGGCCTCCGGGGGAAGTGATCCCGGAGGGTAGGCTTCCTGGAAGTGTGGTCCCTGAAGGGGGGAGTGGTCCCAGGAGCTCCTTCTTCTGGATGACATGTGGCCGATCCGGGTATGGTATGAACAAGTGGGGTGGGCGGGTAGTCGTAACGGTGGCTTGGTGTCTTCTTTTTGTCGCCCGGTGTGGGTCGGGTGGTGTGGTGGTGTTAGTGTATGTGTCCTTCTCTTTGTTTTCTTGTCTGTGTTGTTCTGTTGGTTTTTTGCTTGTTGTTGTTGTGTGTAGCCAATGAACTGTAGGCCGCTGAGCGAGGGGGGGGAGGGGGAGGGGGGGGGGGGGGGAGGCGCACCCCCCAGGTAACTAGCATTTTTGTCGCTATACCTCTCATTGAGAACGGAGCAGGGTAGCGCGTAACGAGGGAGGGGAAAGGAAAGGGGGGGGGGGCGACCCCCCCACCTGAGAGACCCCGTAGTGTAAAAACCGCGCGGGGGGCCGCCCGAGAGAACCTGGTGGAATCGGACGGCGATGGTATTAAGGACCATGAAATTCCCACTGGAGGTGGCATCCTCTTTCTTTTCTGGGGACAACGTAAGATGGTGGCAGTGTGTGCAAGAACCTACCTCCAAGGTATTGTTACCCCGGAGAAATTTTGGGGCATCTTCAGTGACAAGTTCTACACCCCTAAGTTTAAATGGAATAGGATGACGGAGTTTCTTACCCTACAACAAGGAGCATTGTTTGTGGTTGACTATGAGCAGAGGTTTCAGGAACTCTCACGCTATTGCCCTACAGTAGCGGGTAGTCAGCTGGATTTGATGCTTCAGTTTCAGCTGGGTTTACGAAAGGATTTCAGGGTAGTGGTAGGTAATAGATTGTTCACCACTTACAATGACATGTTCCTAGTAGCACTGAGTGTGGAGCAGCACGTGGTGAGACGACCCTTTGAGATGGATTACAGGAGCAGTGGAACCGGATAGAGTAGTGGGGGCAGTTCTGGTACTCGTGGCTTCCGACGTAAGGGTAGAACAGACCCTCGGTGGGAGGGCCAAGGCAGCAGCAGTCAATGAAGAGGACACAGAGTTCCAGGTCTTCTAGTCGAGCTTCTTGCTCGGATGCGTCTCACACTAGTGGAGGGCCTTCTCGGAATTCTCGTTTCTCTGACTCCCATCGGTCTAACACATTTGCTGGGTGTTACATTTGTGGAGATTTAGGCCATTGGCAGCATGATTGCCCCAAAAACCAGAGATCTAATGCAGGAACCTCTAGGGGTAACCAGGGCGAACCACAGAGAGCAGAGTTCTTGTAGATAGGTGCAGACCTGGACTGGAGCTGGAGCAGGTGACCATACTGGTCAGGGTGCGTGTACGGGCTAGGGTGAATGTGCTAGGCGTAAAAATCGAGGCCGTGAAGCCCGAAGTCAAGGTCAGGTTCAGGGACGATGCTTCGCCATGAACCAGCTGGATGATCAGTTTAACCCGACGTAAATACTAGTACGTTGTTTATCTTGGTTGTTTGGATGAAAGTTGTACTGTTTGAATGTTCCACATTTTAGTTGTGTTAATTTTGGTTGTGAGTTGCAAGTGAACTCTACCCCTTAGGCTGTGTATGAGTGAGTTGGTGTTATAGGGGTGCCTTGTGACTGTTACAGATACGGTGTTTGAGACTGACTTCCTCTCGTTGGATATTGTTGGCTTCGACGTATCCTTGGGGTGGATTGGTTAACTTGTTATCTTGTTTAGGTAAACTGTGGTGGCAAAAAGGTGATTTTCCCAAAGAGCTAGTTTACCGAATGTTGAGTTTCAGGGTGAGCTGAAGGCCTAGTAGTTTGGTTGATTATCAGCTACCCGTGTAAGGAAATTCTTGAGTAGTAGTGATGTCAGTTATCTAGCTCGTGTGAGGGTAAAACCTGAGACCCGGGGATGTTATAAGACAGACTTGTGGTAAGAGATTACTCAGATCCCAAAGCACCAACAATTATTCTTGGGATGGTTGTATCCCATGGTTCACCTGGGCAGTCTAATGTGCCATCAATTTCTACAGTGGTTAGTTTCAGGCGATGGACACTTATTTCTCACTAACAGGCTTCTGTTCATACTCAGTTCCCAAGATGAAGATGATAGTTAAATTTCTTGGAAGGAATTCCTTCTCTTTGACGGTCATTTCTTGTGAGCGGTGAGAAATTGTTTTGGGTGTCATGGGGTCTGGCGAGGAGGTTTGAGACTAAGCAAGAGCAGATTGGAGGGCCGATGCGGGTTCACTCTAAAGTTGGTTCCGTATGTGGACCCCGTGAGTCTACCAAACCTTAGCGTCAGCTGAGTATATCAATGTAGAAGAATAGCCAAGGGAAAATGAAGTGACTGGATTAGAGTGGTTCATTTATCTAGTATTTTAATTGGCGTTGATTATTTTCGAGGAATTATCTACATTTTTATTTCGTCGACATGCTTACATTGGATAGGATATGCAGGGGTTGCACGTAAATCGAAGTTACTATACTTTACTGTATTCTGTGAACAGAAATATTATTAGTTGACTCAGTTCGAGGCAATGGGATTTCTGTGTGAAAGCGAAGATGTGTTGCCCGTCTGTTTCGACCCAGCCCTAAATGGTTTTAGGACCTCGGTTCAACAAAAATAGTGGGATGCCCATCTACCACAGTTCATCTTTGTTTCCTCATCATTAAGATCAGCACGAGGAGCGTGTATGTTTCGAAGATCAATCTTCGGTCTGGGCATCACTAGCTTCGTATCCAACCCAAGGATGTGTCCAAAACAGTGTTCGAACGTGAACAGGACACTGTGAGTTCATGTGATGCCATCGAGCTAACCAAAGCCCCTACGGTACTCATGGAGCTGATGAACAGGGATTTTCTATCCTATATGGATTGGCTTCTCATTGTTTCCATGGATGATGTCCTTGATTATGCGCAGAGTCTGGTAGAGTTGAAGAGGCACTTGGGAACATTTCACAAAAGGCTGAATGAGGTGCATTCGTGTGTTACAATTCAGCAAGCGTAAGTTGTGGTTTGACAAGGTGAGCTTCCTTGGTCACATAATATTTGGACAATGGGTCATGGTGGACCCACACAAGATTGAGGTCGGTGGGGACGTAGATCGTGGTAGACAGACTAGGAAAGGCCGCTCATTAGTTATTAGTTCAAAAATATTATTCGATGAAACAAAATTCGGATGCGTTCATGCATCGAATAGTAAGTCTGCATGTGGTCCCTATGACCATTACTTCCTCTCATGATGTCTAGTAAATATAGTTGCTAGCCGGTTATAATTGTCGTCTACAATCTTCCTCCATGGTCAACCTACAAAAAGAAGTATATGATGCTAAACACAATAAGTTATGGTCCTAAACAACTTAGGAATAGCATAGATGTATACTTGCAAGTACTTGTAGATGAGCTTAAGGTTTTATGGGAGGGAGTGCCGAGGGTATATGATGCAGAGTTAAATGAACATTTTACCCTTAGGGCGGTTCTTATGTGGACGATTAGTGACTTTTCAGCTTACGGAAACTTGTCTGGTAATGTTGTTAAAGGATATAATAAATGTCCTATTTGCCTTGAGGAGACTAAACCAACCAGATTAGAGAAATGCAAGAAAGTGGCATACCTACGAAGTCGAAGATTCCTACAACGCAATCATCCATATGGAAGGAAAAAGGAAGAGTTTAACAGCATGATTGAAACAGATTCTGCTCATGTGCCTCTAACTGGAGAACAAATGTTTGAAAGGGTTAAAAACTTAACTGTGTTTTTAGAAAGAAACATGCCCACCCCCACCCCACCCTTCCCTACAAGGTTGGTGAGGGTCTGGATAGGCCGTCCTTTAAGAAGAAATCAGTGTTCTTTGAACTTCATTACTAGAAGTTTCTGCTTGTGCGACATAATCTTGATGTGATGCACATTAAGAAAAACTGCATTGAAGCGTTGTATGATACATTTTTGAATCAACAGGGAAAGTGGTTGATTGTTCAAAGCTGCGTAACAGACAAGAGGATCTTGTAGAGATTTTATACCTATTTGAAGTCTATTTTCCACCATCTTTGTTAGATATCATGTTTCACCTAACACTACATCTTGTTCGAACAAGGCCAAAAAATGCCTTTAATAACGGCTAATCACCATTATCTATTCTTTCGCAATACCGTTATCTTAATGACAGTTATCTATTCCTACCTCTTTTTACAACACCAAAAACCGTTGTCTATTCCTACATTAGACAACGATTGCTACAAGAAAACCGTTGTCTAATGTAGGAACAGACAACGGTTGTATTTATTGAACCGTTATCTAGAAAAAGTGTAGACAACGGTATTTAACACGTACACAACGGTTGATGTCCGTTATCTGCAATTGTTTTTGGGGCAAGGTTTTTCCTGGTTTTATTAGTACCAATTTTGGATTCACTATTTACTGGAAATGAAACCACTTGGATATTCCATTCATTTGAATCATCTATTCATTCAAATAATTCCATTTCATTTATCTTCAAATTGAGATCTCATAAATAAAGCAATCTTACATTACAAAAGACCAACTGTGAAACTACCATATACAAAAAATCAACTTGTCTATAAGTTTTAGGAGCTACAGATAACATAATTGATGTTGCCAAATAACGTTTATAAGTGGAAAGTAGAAGTGAAATTACATGCTCCAAACTCTTGGTCCAAGTGAAGTCCAACAAAGAGTGCTAAGGTTGATCACAAGGTGGATGGCTTTGCCATGCAGACATGGAAATGTGATGAGACGCCAAGTTTGATGATTTTCTGTCAAAAAAGTTCGCCAAAGACCGCTCCCATTTCATCAAGCCATTGCAAACCTCTTCTGGGAAAAGAGCACCATTGGCTTTCTTTATACCTTCTGCCCTGTACCACACAGATAAGTACCATCAGCGGCCCAATAACATGAAGGGCTTCATGTCAAAGCAAATGGGTCCACATATAAAAAGTATAGTTGCAGGACAAGAACAAAACTTACACGTCCCCTCCAGCACAATAACCTATAATAATGCACACATAGCAACCCTGAAAGCAAAAGAACCAATATGAGCAAGTTTCAGACCATAGAAAGAATAGTCTACCATAAGTTGATAGAGTTATATATTGAACAGTGTATTTGAAAACTTCACAATTAAGTTGCTTAAACTACACAATCAACCGAAATGCATTTCTGCATAAGAATTGCAGAAATGCGAAACTTGTGCGAAATTATAGGGTAACTACAAGGGAACTGTATTAATGACAATCCAAATCATACCCAAATTCTGCTACACATTCAAGGACTTCCAAAATATGCCTACTTGTAGTGAACTTTGATCATGTTAAATAATCAAAACATGCCTACAAAAGTTCCGCCAAAAAAAACATTTATGAAGATTAACAGAATACAGAGAAACTATAGGGCAAACGAACATCAAAACTGAAGAGGTGGATCCAACTCTGACATTGGGGTGCCTCCCATTTCAATCTGCAGGGATCAAGAGTTGTAATCATTAAGTGTATAATCTTAATACAAATGCCAAGCACAAGTAAGGGGTAAGAATTGCAGCCACAAACATTCAAAGGGCTTAAGAGCACTGATTCTTCTGTGTTTTGGAAATTATTTAATCCAAAATATATGACACTATCCACAAAGTTTCAGAAACATCATCAAAGCATCTTATAATGCTTCCTAGGGGTACATTCAAACCAGAGAGTTGTTAAGGGGTAACCAACTTCAAAGAGAAGGATTTAAGCAACTCAAATGCTTCTGGGTTATCCTAATGTCAACTTAAGAACATGACTAAACAGTGTAGGATTTAATGTTGATTTTGAAATTACTCACATTCTTCTCCACTGGTACTTACTTGGACCAAAACCTTCAAAGGATTTCTTCCAAGGTTTGACACTGCTTTGTCAAGATGATTTGCTATCTGTGGTTTGTAAAGACAAAATAACATATTAATTAACATTAAGACAAGCATACTGTAATCAACTGAAAGCTTAGAAAACAGTTCATGATGTGTTAGCAGTAATCTAATTCACAAAACACTTATATATGAATTTTCTTCAAATAAATTAAAGAAGAAAATATCAATTACCTTCGGCAAATTCAATACCCAATTAATTTTTAGTAAAACTGATGCACAAAGAAACGTTAGAGAGTCTGATTTGTACTAGAATTTCTTAAGAAGGAATTTGCAATAGAATACCATCTCAATAGACATCATAACAGAAGGATTACTTACCAATACGTGGACTGGTACATTCTTTGGGGAAAACTTGGAAGTGAATGATTTAACATCCCTAACAGATGAAAGATGATAGACCTACAAACTAGAAGTGTATTAAGCCAAATATGATCAAAATAAAAAAGTTATTAAAGATCATTGCTTAGTAGTTAACTATAGGATTTAACATTGGCCATCAATAAAAAAGTTCAAAGGAACCCTGAGATATAAGGAAGACAGTAAAACAATGCCACATACCTCCAAATGAACATTTTTATTTCCTGTATCGTGATCGGAACCATGGTACCATTACCAACACACAACAGAGCCACCATTGTTGTACAACGAGAAAGCTTCAGAAAAGAGAGAATAGAAGAGAGAGAAGAGAGCTTTCGGGAATCAACTATATTGCTTAACAACTCAACCACCCATTACAAAATGATTAGCTGCTTTTATAGTGTTGACTCCCAATAACTAACTCAGTCCAGCTGTGATAAATACAAGCTACCGTATTCTACTGTATACTATACTATATATTTGCTCACTTACACCATATACTAGTTAACACCCTCCCTCAATCTCATGCTCTCAGGAGACTGAAGCATGAGATTGTTCCTAAGGAATAGAAACTGTGGGGAGTGAAGACCCTTGGTGAAGATGTCAGCAACCTGTTTGGAACTCGGAACATGGTGAACAACCAGATCTTTGCGTTGCACTCCTTCATGCACGAAGTGTACGTCGACTTCAACGTGCTTGGTTCGCCCATGGAAAACCGGATTATGCGCCAGCGCAATCGCTGAGATGTTGTCACACCAGATCACCGGTGGGTGCCTCAAATAGAGGTGCATATCACACAGGAGCTGACGAACCCAGTGTAGTTCGCAAGCGGTTTGAGTAAGAGTTCGATATTCAGCTTCGGTCGATGAACGAGAAACGGTAGCCTGTTTCTTAGCACCCCAGGAAAAAGGATTGCGGCCTAAGTAAAGCACGAAACCAGTGGTACTACGTCGATCATTCGGGTCCCCAGCCCAATCAGCATCGGTGAAGGCGTGTAGGTCCAAAAAGCCTTTAGAGTAATCAAGGCCATAGCTCATCGTGCCCCGTAGATACCGCAAGATCCTCTTGACCGCCATCAAGTGTGCTCTGGTGGGGGAATGCATGAACTGACACACAGAATTGACAGCAAATGAATCTCAGGGCTAGTAAAGGTGAGATATTGTAAGGCACCAACCACACTGCGATAGGGAGAGGGGTCTGACAAGAGGTCTCCATCAAATTTCAACAGCTTTTGATCTGGAACGATAGGTGTGGGACAAGAGTTGCTCTGAAGCATGCCAACCTTTCTCAGTAGCTCAGTGACATATCTATGTTGATGAATGAACAAACCAGTGGATGTGTACTTGATTTCAACGCCCAAAAAATAGGAAAGAGGTCCTAGATCCTTCATGTCAAACTCCTGCTGTAGCATGGACACGAGCTGAGCAATCGCAAAAGTGCTATTACCAGTAACTATGATGTCGTCCACATAGAGCAGGAGGTAGACCAAGTTAGAACCAGCTTGCAGAACAAACAGGGAACTATCTGACACGGATTGAGTGAATCCCAATCCCAGCAAATGAGTTGTGAAGCGCTCATTCCATGCGCGCGGGGCCTGTTTCAGTCCATAAAGTGACTTTTCCAGCTTGCACACTAAATGACTGTTATGTTGATCAACAAACCCTGGAGGTTGCTCCATGTACACTTCCTCATTCAAATAGCCATGTAAAAAGGCATTCTTCACATCCAACTGTTGTAACCTCCACCCAAAGTGTGCTGCAAGTGCTAATACGAGTCTCACAGTGGTGTGTTTGACCACTGGACTGAAAGTCTCCTCAAAGTCAATGCCCTCTTCCTGCAAATAGCCCTTGACTACAAGCCGTGCCTTGTGCCGAGCTACTGATCCATCAGCATTTGTTTTCAATTTGAAAACCCATTTGCAGCCTACAAGACTTCTGTTGGGTGGCTTGGGAACTAGGATCCAGGTCTTCTGTTTCATAAGAGCATCATATTCTTCATTCATGGCCTGATGCCACTCGGGGACTCGCAGAGCTTGTTTGTAAGTGGTTGGCTCACAAAGAGCTGCAGCAAGAGGTGAGACATGCACTTCAAGGGCATTCTTCTTAACAATAAGAGCCTTCTTCTTTACAATGCCATTTTTAGCTCTAGTCCTCATGGGGTGGACATTTGTTGCTGGTACTGATGGGGTTGCTGCTTGATGGTGGTCAGCTGAGTTGATGGGAGATGGCACTAGATTATCAACAGGTACATCAACTGAAGCTGCTACTGTTGAGACTAAAGGGGTGGTTTCTGGTGCAACTTCTTCAATAACAGTGGGATTCAGTGCACTGCTAACTGGTGTGACAAGGGATGGAGGATCTGCATTGGGGGTGATACCAGTGGGCTGGAAAGATACAAAAGTATTTGGTCCAGTAGATAACCTAGCAGTATGAACATGATCTTGTGTAGCCTTAATTTGAGCATAAGGAAAAACAGTCTCATCAAAAATAACATGTCTAGATATATATGTCTTTCCTGATGTCACCTCATAGCATAGGTAGCCCTTGTACTCATGCGTATAACCAATAAAGACACACTGAGTTGTTCTATGTTGAAGCTTATTCTGAGCATAGTCTCGCAAATATGGATAACATGCACACCCAAGAACTTTCAACTGAAGAAGATCAGGAATACCACCATTAAGTAGTTCATAAGGAGATTTCATACCTAGGATTGATGTGGGCATTCTGTTGATAAGGAAATTGGCGGTGGAGACACCATGAAACCAGAACTTGAGTGGTAAGGATGCTGTCTGCAGTAGTGCTATAGAGGTTTCAACAATGTGTCTGTGCTTCCTTTCTGCCAAGCCATTCTGCTGAGGAGTGTAGGGACACGACTTCTGGTGTAAAATCCCATGAGAATCAAAGAATTCCTGCATCCGTTTATTAACAAATTCCCCCCACCATCACTCTGAAAAACTCTGATAGGCTTAGAGTAATAATTTGCAACATAGGCATGAAACTTCACAAATTGATCACACACTTCTGATTTATTCATTAGTGGATAAATCCAACTGAATCTGGTACAATCATCTATGAACACCACGTAGTATCTGTAACCACCAACAGAAGCTACAGGACTAGGACCCCAGACATCTGAATGAACTTTATGAAAAGGAACTACAGCTCTCTGAGCACTATCATCAAAGGATAACCTACACATTTTTCCCTTCAAGCAAGGTTGACATACACTTGTATCATCATCAGGCCTACACTCCAAGTCTAATGCTTTCAGCATGTGAAGGTTGAAAGACGGAAGGATTGAGAGAGAGAGAGAGAGAGAGAGAGAGAGAGAGAGAGAGAGAGAGAGAGAGAGAGAGAGAGAGAGAGAGAAAGAGAGAGAGAGAGTGTAACACCTCAGAAAATTTATCTAGTTTTGGGGTGTCACGACCGTACGACTAGATCATGTTTTAGCATACGTTTAATAATTAAGCATTGGACAACTTTATTATTGTAAAATGGTTTCATGGTCACACATACTAACTCAACAACTCTAGAAAGAGAAAACAATACCAAACTCTCAATAAATTAACCAAACATAGATTCATCATCAAATAAAAAGACTTGGAAAAGGCTCTATGACTCTATGACTTGATGTGAGGGGCTACCGTCGCTTGTCCAATGCCTGCTACCATCGCCTACTCCTCGTTTATATCTGAAACTCACAAACGGGACTATGTGAGCAAAGTTCAGTAAGCGACTATCAAACAAGCGCAAGACATTCAAGAAAGCATTTAAACTGACTATCATGATCATGCAACTGTACATATGCGATGCAATGTACCAATGTATGCCTTTTAGAAAACCCTTTTAACAAGAACTCTGTCTTCCTTTCTTTTCCCTTCGGGTACATACCTGGAAGGCAGCTTCGTGGCTAGTAGGGGGCGCCTTCCCTAAAAGCAAAACATTTCAATAGACCCCACCTCTCGAGTTTATTCCTTTTATTGTAACCTCTTAATGAACCCCACCTCTCGAGTCGATTAAAAGGCTCCTTTCAATAGACCCCAGCTCTCGAGTCTATTAAAAGGATCCAGTCTTCAACTTTCATCACTACCTCCCTAGGTGTTTCCCCTTCGAAAACCTTTCTTTCATTTAAACATTTTCCTTCAAAAAAATTTCATATGGCAGGATGCCATCATGCAATATGCTTAACAATTCAATACAATCATGAAACCAATGTATACATGAGCATCAATTCTTTCATCATATCAATGAGTCAATCAACAAAACCATCTCATACATATAAATCATAAACAATCAACAATTGCAAAACAAGCCAAACCATCCCGTTTGTCGTTTCAGTCAAACAAGCAATCACATAGTCACTTACTTTGAGCCTCTTGGGTTCCGCCTTCTATTTCTGCACCTACAAGATTAAGAAATAGTTTCTAATCAAACACCATAGCTGTACATTAAAGTGAGGACTCAACGAACAATTAACACTCTGTCACAATTTCTGTTTTAATACCTTCCTGACTCATATCGGCTGTAACTAATGCTATACTTTGTAGAAAAACATAATGAGCATACGTCTAGATTCAAGAAACATAATCCTACAACTTTCTTTGATACGCAGAAAGAAATAAGGAGTTTAAATTGTCCTAAACCTCCTTACAATGTAGTCTCTCTGAAACTGTCTTGGCAGCATCTAGTCCTATTACTCAGTCTCAAATGAGGTATCAAATGATGTCCGTTTTCTATAAAATTTCTACGTTAGGTCTATGAACATGTTATCTACAGCCTGTCAAAATTTCATCATAAAAAGACGCCTTTAGGTTCCTTTTTTTGTCTTTACCATTTAAGTCGACGAATCTGCCTGGGAAGCAGAATACAGACCTAATCACTAAGTTTCTCCTAGAAATATGAGACGATGTTCTTACCTTGAAACTCTTACAGAGAACGCCCCTCTTCTTCCTCCAAACATGCTGGAAAATTATGGGAATCCTTCTTTGCCAAATAACGACCTCTCACTCTCCCCTCTTTCTCTCCCAAAACCCTTTGTATGTTTAGGAGCTGTATTCTGTGTATGTTTTCAGCAGCCTTACCCCATTTAAATACACCCAAATCAACCATTCCTCTCCTCTGCCGTTGCTCCATCACTTCCCCCACTAATTGGTTTTAAATTTCTTACTAATCCCCATTAAAATGTTGTCTACTCATTATTTCAAGGATAATTACTTCTAAAACTGTTTTTCCCTAAATAAATCCTATTTAACTCCTCATCAATCACCAACATAAGTCTATCTATCCGTGATATTGAAGGTCTTAATCATGTAAAAAAGTTATTAGCGATCAGTAAACCTCACGTGTAAAACTCGGGGTATTACAGAGAGAGAGAGAGAGAGAGAGAGGGGTAGCTTGATAAATTAGGGTTTTGATGAATGGAGGCGTTCAAAAATTAAAAAGGGACATGGTGGGAATTCTATGTTTTGATTTCCCCATTAGTGCACAGTAACTCCCGCATTTTTCAAAGATAACGCTAATTCAAAAACTGTTATCTACGACATTTAATGGCATTGAAGATAACGGTTTTGAACATTTGTAGACAACAGTAATAGACTAAATCGTTGTCTTTTGCACTTTTTTCTCTTCCTGCAACGGTTTTCATCAATATCGTTGTCTACCCGGTGTCATCTAATCCATTTATTGGCCTACTGTCGAGAGGTCGAACTATGTGGACCGGTTTGGTTTAGGTGGATGTATCCATTTGAGAGATACATGAAATTCTTAAAGGGTTCTGTTAAGAATATGACCGCCGTGGGTTGCATGGCTGAGACAAACATTGCTGAAGAAGCATTAGAGCTTATTTTGGACCAATTTCTTCTATTGAATATGATATTACCCCAGCAAGGCTAAAAATAAGGTTGGTGGGTGACTGCAAGGCTTTATCAGGCTCTACTATAAAAACTGTAGATCATACAGAAGAAGTACAACCCTATATCTTGTAAGTACTGCTTATGTACTTTTACTAGTCTTCATTCATTTCTTTTTGTCGCATTGTATACTCCCACAATTGATAACTTTATTTCATATCAAATCTTCAGAGAATATAAAGACATTTTGAAGGCAACATTTCCTCAGCATGAAAGCAATGATCAGTGGCTGAAGGATAAGCACAACCACATGTTCAGTAAATGGTTGAAGCAAAGGGTAAGTTTGAATAGACACATTGATCATAGCTATTTCATCCATGTACTTTGTATGAGATATTTTTGATACATTAGGATTTACCCATGTTTCAGGTCCGTGAAGGACTTCGACAAGTTTCTAGCAATATATCTAAGGCTTTAAGGTGGATTGCAGATGGACCAAACTTCAAAGTGGCAACATAAAGTGGCTATGACGTGAGACGCGTCCATTACAACATTGAACAACGCGATAACCTCCTATCAAGGCAAAGTAGTGGAGTGAGCTTATTTACTCATACAATGGAGTTGAAGAAGGATAAAAGTATTGCCACTTTTGAGATGTGCTATTATGGAGTTATTACAGAAATATGGGAGATGGACTATACAAAGCTTAGGGTTCCTCTGTTTCACTGGGTAGAGCATAAGAAGGGTGTGGAAATTGATAAGGATGGGTTTACTTTGGTTAATTTGAATAGGATAGATCATACTACAGATCCTTTTGTTTGGCCCACCTTTGTAAAACAGATCTTTTACATTAGAGACCCTTGTAATGCTGCATTGTCTATTGCTCTTAGAACTCCAGATAGATATTACTATGATAAGTTCAATGATGATGAGCTTTGGACACATTGTTAGGTTATCAACCCTTTAGTAATGGACTTCCATATATTGATTGTATGGATCAAGGAGGTGCAAGTGGAAACTACGTGCGAGCTGGAAATGAAATTATATTAGCATCAGACTAGATATTGATTGTTGTAATTTCAGTTTTATTAGTTGGCTGGTCTACTTTGTGTTCTTGTATTTTGTTGTGCTTCCATGAAAACTTGAAATTGAATGAAATTAATATTTGTGGTGGTTGTTCTTTTGTAGCAAGTTACTATGGTATTTTACATTGGTTAATATCATTTACCATACTTCTATTCTATTCAATGTTAGTAGTTATAAAATTTATCTCTTAACATGTTTCTTATTTGTGTTACAGATCATGGTTTCAACAAGGTCTACTCCTACGAAGGCTGCTACAAGGATTGCTGCATCTTGTGCTCGGTTTATTCCCTAAAAAAAAAAGGCAAGTAGAAAAGAGAAGAATCACAGAAAGCAATCAATAGAAATGAAAAGGAAGAGGAAGAAGTTTGTGAGTAGGGATGATGAATTTCAGTATTCAGTTCCTTTATTTAAAAAGGATGTCGAAAATCTCACCAGTAATGTAGAGGGGTTGAAGTTGATGAAGCGAGGTGCTATTACCATGAGTCGAATATTGAAAAGAGTATCTTTGGGAAAGAGAATGATAGTTAAGTTTAATTCTGATGGGAATCCAATTGGTAGAGGGGCGACAAAAATGCAATCATACATTGGATTTCTAGCAAGGATGAAGGTTCCAGTTGGTAAATGGCCAGAGGGAACAGTTGAAATGAAGAAAATACCCACCCTTTTTTGGGAAGGGGGGGGTTTGGGAGGAAAAAAAAAAAAAAGGGGAGGGGGGGGGGGGTGGGTGGGGTAAAAAGGAAATGTCTAGGTGGGTTAGGGGGGGCGTGGTGGGCCCATAACCCACAGGTCCCAGGTTACAGGTCTAGTGGACAATAAGAATGTCACGCCCCAAAACCACCTTGGTAGCATGAGGTACCAAATCATCGCAGGGAACGTCATCTCGAATGATCTCCATCGTCCACAACTTTTCCTGAAATGATAAAGTAGGGTGAGCTTCACCAAGCCCAGTAGGTACAACAAATAATCAAATAAACTAATACTCCATCAAGCACACAAGTAGCATAATTGCGAGAGTATTTTCGTAGGTTAGTTAGCCCAACACCGTGTTTACAAGCTCTAATCGTCAGACACGGCAACAACCTCGGAATTAGGGTCCGAGTACACCCCGCTTTCACGGACCCTGATCAGGTTTGGGGTCTTTCACCCTAGGGAATACAAACCCTCCTTATTCAACATCAATATCTTGGGTCTAACCTGTTCAATCAACTCTCAATTCTGTACATAGAGGTCCATCGCAATTTCAAGATCAATCCATCAATTCATGCTCAATGAAACATATATACAAATCATACCAGATGCATAACTCAATGAGAATAGAAGTTATATTCAATCTACTAGTTATCCCCTACCTCAATTCCGAAGCTAATCCAATGCTAGCTCCTCGAATACCGAAGTTCTTAGTCTCGATAATCCCAACTCTGTCCAATTTCTCTGGAAAGCTATCCAAAACGACCAAAACAACATAATTGAACCAATTGAATCATGAAACTGCCAATCAAAACTGCAGCAGTGAGCATAGTAGTATATTTACCGAATTTCCGGAGTTCTACTGGTTTGATTACCACGAATTTCGGTTATGTTGTAGAGGATACACTCCTGAACAACTTTGATGAAGACACCTTACTCATCAGAGAGCTGCAAACTGACGTACAAATCACTTTTAATAGAACCCGCGAAATATCAGATGTTAACAAACAGGTCAAGATCCAACCTGATTTCATGAAACTCGAAAGCTTAGATTGGGCTGAAGTTTTGATATGTTGTAGATTTCGAGCTGATGAACAACTTTCAAGAAGAAAGCTTCATGATCTGATCCCCCGAAAATGGTGTTTCCCGCCTCCCAATTTCATCTGTGTTTCTTCCTTTCAGCTTTTCTTGGTTGCTTCCCGGTTGCTCTCTTTGTTTCTTTCTTTCTAGTTCGGCTGCACCAAGTGTTTAATCACTTAGGCATATTGCCTAACTGAAGTGGGAAGGCGACATGTGGCATCACAAGAGGCAAGCGGCAGAATACCAAATGACTAGGCAGCAGGGGTAATAAGGTAATTACCATACATAAATATTAATATGGTAAAAGTAAATGGTAAAATAGTAAATGGTGAAATGATAAATGGTAATTCATGGTTCGTGACAATCCACCTTCCTTAAAAAAATTTCGTCCCCGAAATTTCCATGGTAACTGTGAGCAATAAACCATTCGGATATGTGCCTCAGTGTAGATACATGCTGGTTCATCATCTTCAAGTAAATAGAAAATAAAAGTTCAACTACGATATCAAACATTTCCCATGCCCTTTCAATCATATGATGTCCCCATAAAACTGTAACAAAACTACGAAGTACTAAGTCAATCATGACTGGTGATACTGTTTGTAATCAGAACTTGAGGATATACAAGCTGTAGAACCGATTGCAGCACAAGAGATGGCCCTCAATAAGAAATGATGACTCCCTGATCTGCTGTCACTTTCTACCAAGAACATTCGGAACGGAAACTAGTAACAAATCTGTAAGCTACATCAACAAACAAGTGTTGCACTTCACAAAACAGACAATCACACATAGCGATTGCAGCACCCCACAATAATCAAACACAACTGATACACAACAAATTTGAACCTGGGAGATTAGACCATCACCAACAAAGCTTCTGAACAAGAAACCAGACCATCACTGATCAATAGACGAATAGATATCGAAACTCTGATGAAGAAGATATGATAAACGAGACAAAGACATCACAAAACCTGATCGCCATTGATACAACTCCAAAAGACCAGAAGAATGATACTCAATCGACATACTCTTCAATATTTAGTACCAAACTCCGAACAATACGATATACAAGAAAGCTTTTCCGAAATACAACCATGGAGATCGCTGACTAACTCCAACTAAAATTGGGTTGCCAGATCTGAAACAGAGAATCTAACTAGTAGACAATGCTTCTGAACTTTGATGAGAAGATTGTTGGAATTTTATGGTATTTCAAAATACACTTATTATTTGTGATTATTTCAAGATACGTTTTTCTTGAAATTTATAGCTAATCAATGACATTCTTTGATGTTGTGTGTCGGTTTTGTTGAAACCTTTAATGCTTTGTTTTTCCCCCAAGCCGTTGCCAACTATGTTGTTGACTAAACCTTTATTTCATTCTTGAGCATAAAGGAGTTTCAAGGTTGCCGTTGGCATATATAGCGACATACATATATGGGCTTTTTAATCCTTTTCGTGCCTTCATGATCTCATCCTCTCCATCTTCTAATGTTTCCTTTTCTTTCTGTTTCACGAGTTTTTGTTCTCATCTAGATATTTCTACATTTCGATTCTTTTGAGTATTCATTCAATGTTTTCGTACCAAAGGAAGGAATCAAGTAGTTCATGATCCAAGTATTGCGAGTGTACGCTTACGAGGGTCAGGTTGTTGTATCCTGGAGGGTAGGGCGCCATACAAACCTAGCTACACCGAGACATTGTCTCCGAGGGGCGAAATCTACTCTTAAGGACAATGTCTTTGACATGCCTCAACCAAATCTTGTTCTATTCAAGAATGCGTGAAGACCGTTTACTCGTTCCCAAAGATAAGTATTTCATCTTTAGAGTGTTACTTGTAATGAGCTATTTCCTAATTATTATCTCGTGTGATTGTTTGCAGGAATATTAGCATCCATAATCCCAAATGTCCAACAATCTTAAGAGTAGAATTGGATGCTAATCTCTGTAAATCCTGTGATCTTCAACTTAGTCACATCGAGTAGAAAATATGAAAGTTGATTATCTGCATATGATCTAAACGTTGGCATCAATATCGGAAGAGCACGAATTATTTGGCGGCCTTCACTTGTTCAACCAAATTGTATTACGCATGAGACTTAGTGGAGTTCAGGTATATATTCTGAACTTTTGGTCAACAGTGACTTAATACTTGGCAGTGAACCGAACATCCTTGTTTCCCACACTAGTTGCAAAAGGAAGCAGATAGGTAATGTCCCTGTCTTTATATGATTGTGATATTTGATTTAGAAGCACACTATATTTTGATTCGGTCATTTGGTTTTGGATTTTGATGAACTAATTCAATCTCACTATGAAGTTGTTTTTAGACCTTGCCTATCTATCCCCTTGCTGCCCGACCATTAATTCTTATGCATGTTCGAAGTAGGACTTGTTAAATAATTTCTCATATGTTGTGATATCTATGAGTACCACCTATGAACGCTCTCTTGAAATACGTTTTACAAATATTACTCATATTGACTATGATTCCAATTGACTATGAATAACTAATGCTTTGTCATTGAGCAATGGTTGGAGAAGAAGCTATGATGGGAGAGTGATTCTGAAAGCGGTTACTTCCAGAGAAGGCTTCTATCCATTGGATGGAGCACTATTATAAAATTTGGTGTAAAGGTTTAGACCCTTTAATCCTCTGGGAGTAGACACTCGTAAGTGCAGTTTGACTCATTACTATCCAAATATTTCATATTGATATGATTGGCCACAAGGTATGTGTCTTCCTCTTGCTTTGAGACATCTCTGTAAGTAAATCATGCGGCAGAGGACGCCTATTAATAAGAACCTCAAGCTCAGAACTTTGGTTTAATCTAATTATTAAGATGATTAATTTGTTGCAATTTATATCTCTAGCTTTTATACAGAATTTTGTTCTTAGCGAGATTTTGTAACTGGAAATTGCATTCAAGTAGTCTTTGACCATCTTAAATACAAATTAATATATAGCATTTGTTCTACTAGTTTAGTTGATTTTCTCAATTCCTAGTTGATGTTCATTTGACCTGGCTTCAACTTGATGTGTAACAGACCTCAAATTTTTGAAGGCCATGATTTTATTCATCTATAATTAAAGAGTAACTCAACATGTGTGCTTAAATTTCAAAGGCTTATCTCGTAAATTTACTAGGATGTGTGGGGGTCATTGTGGGGGTTAGTACCATGTTAATAAACTAGAGATTTTCTGAGTACTAGAAGAATTCACGTTCACTTGACTGAACTGTGATTAAAAACACTTGGATGTGTGGGGATGGCGGTGTGCTCAAATAACATGGTCGTCATATATATATATGGATGCTAATGTGCTAATATTTGCTGATACTTCATAAGCTTTCTCATATGTACGAATTTGTGTGTGTGCCTATTATTTGTTTCTACCATTAGTGTTTTTTCCGGTGATGTTCTAGTGGATGCTCACTATATTCGTGGGTATTATCTATACAGTTGAGTTGCTACAAGTACCAATTCTCGTAGTATCTTCCGGGGAAGGCTCTATTCATTGAATAGAGTAAATTATGAGGAATCAAATTTGGAATCTAAGAGTTTCAAATGTGAGAAGGTTTAACCTTCCAATCCTCCGGAAAAGAACATGTCGACTTTGTGATTCAACTTCGCCGGGGGTTCTTGTTTCAGAAGAGTAGAAAAAGTCAGATTCTATGGGTACTTTTGTTACTACTCTTATGCCTAAACTGTGGGGGTTGTCTAATTTTCCAGAACACTACTTTTAACGCCTCATGTGTGAAATTTTGTTTTCTTGCTTTCTATATTTGTTGTGTATCATGAGTATAAACTTGAAGGACACTAGTCATTTATTTGGCGGTCGCGGTGAAATTTAAATGACTAATGAGTTGGTGCTGGCTCCCATCATCAACCTTATCTCGATAATTAAGAGAATACAATGAGATGAAGTAAGTGTATCTGCTTTTCATGTCTTATGTTATGTAACGAGCTATCTAACAATTTCGTTTGAGGACTTGAGCAGGTACACTTCATGGCTTTCTAGACTATTGCAGGCGGTCTTTTAATTATGTCAAAATTTGAGACCACTGAACTGTATCTTACATTTCACTTATGGTATACAATGCTATTTGAATTCCTTGACATAGTCATTTTAGATTACCTTAAAAGCAGCAACACTTGTCAGCTTACCAACTCTTTTCACATATTCTTCTTGCTCTACCTTTACGTGTTTATTGTGGGGGTGAGGTCAAAGTACATTTATCATCTCAGTCCACTGGTATTGTTTAATAGTGTATATGATTAACATGTGGGAGTTATTCTAAACATGGTTACCTAAACTATGTTGGTATACACTGCTATTGACTTGCATGAAGCAGGTTTACAGCTAGCACTTTTGCTATATCTTCAAAATGTATTCAGCGATAGTCTTAATACTAATTCGACTTTTTTCATTCTTTGGTATGAAAATGAATGGGAGCACCCTTCTTGGTATTGAACCGAAGCTAATGTTGTTGTGCTTTAATGGCTTCACTTGTGATGCTAGCAATACTTCTCTGTTGTGATAATAAAGCAGTCTTGCAGTTAGTAGCTTGTGCAGGTATACAAAAATGTTTCCTATAGATCACTACAGAGCTATGAATATTTGAGTACCGGATGTTTGAGACGTAATCCTGGTATTCTTAATGATCTAATGGATTTCTATGTAAGTCATTACTGATTCTTGTACGAGTTAGAATTATATTGAGATGAAATCCACTAATTGTTTTGTGTGCAATGATAGAGAGAACATAATTGGAGTACAAATTGAATGAGACTAATGACTTATTAGCCTTTTATGGATGAGACTAATGTTGTCTATGGCGGTATATATCTATTGTGAAAGCCAGGTTACAAAGCCCGGAAAGCGTACGCGGTTGTGATTCAATATTGTGAAGAAGCTTCTTGAGATTGGGATATATCCCACAGTTGGTGACGTGTTAGAGTTAATTTTGGCCAATTCTCTAATAAAACCACTATTTCAAAACTAGTGGCAATGCATCGAGGGGGATAAGACTATTGCCTACAACAGCGATCAAGAGTGATGGTAACCCAACCTATGTGAATGGAGGTCCCAGGAAGTAGGTTCATATGGGTAAGAACAAGTCACTTGTTGATCGGGTGTGCACTATCAAATACTATGTATGAGAGTCTATCCCTATGGTGCAGATAGTGCAAGACTGCAACGTTGAGGTTGAACATACGTTCTTAATGAATACCATAGCCTGTATTGGGTGGTGTGCTTGATTGCAGTGCACACTTGATGGATTCACCTATATGAGTGTGGAGGTGGGGCCGCTTCCTATGAGAGCTTAGGCATGTTCTCTAGAGCACTCATGAATATCCAGGTCGGCGCAGGGCCTATTCGTGCCACCCCGCGAACAAACTTGATTCCGGGAATTCAATGTGGGCAGTTAGTCCTCTGGTTCACATATGAAATTTTGGTTCATAGAAAATTTTAATTTTCACCAAGTTTCTGTGGATTACGATTGCCTGTCCTATGACTGGTTCATAGTCCAAAAGACACCAGTTTAGATGCGTTGGATTCTCATCTTCCTTTGGTACATTTTCTTATCTATTGTATACTTTTGAGTTTCCTGTATTTTGAAATATGTGGGGGACTGTTGGAATTTTATGGTATTTCAAAATACACTTATTATTTGTGATTATTTCAAGATACGTTTTTCTTGAAATTTATAGCTAATCAATGACATTCTTTGATGTTGTGTGTCGGTTTTGTTGAAACCTTTAATGCTTTGTTTTTCCCCCAAGCCGTTGCCAACTATGTTGTTGACTAAACCTTTATTTCATTCTTGAGCATAAAGGAGTTTCAAGGTTGCCGTTGGCATATATAGCGACATACATATATGGGCTTTTTAATCCTTTTCGTGCCTTCATGATCTCATCCTCTCCATCTTCTAATGTTTCCTTTTCTTTCTGTTTCACGAGTTTTTGTTCTCATCTAGATATTTCTACATTTCGATTCTTTTGAGTATTCATTCAATGTTTTCGTACCAAAGGAAGGAATCAAGTAGTTCATGATCCAAGTATTGCGAGTGTACGCTTACGAGGGTCAGGTTGTTGTATCCTGGAGGGTAGGGCGCCATACAAACCTAGCTACACCGAGACATTGTCTCCGAGGGGCGAAATCTACTCTTAAGGACAATGTCTTTGACATGCCTCAACCAAATCTTGTTCTATTCAAGAATGCGTGAAGACCGTTTACTCGTTCCCAAAGATAAGTATTTCATCTTTAGAGTGTTACTTGTAATGAGCTATTTCCTAATTATTATCTCGTGTGATTGTTTGCAGGAATATTAGCATCCATAATCCCAAATGTCCAACAAAGATAACTCAAACTGAAAGACAAACTGATATGCAAATATCCCAAACATCAAATTTCCAAATCAATTGCAACAGAACAAGCACCAAATCAACTACCAATTTACCAAATGGAACTTTGATGTGCACAAGTATAAGTGTGTAACCAACTGAAAACAATATTATAAACAAGAAAGTTTCCTGAAATTAACCATGGAAACCCATTTCAACCAATAATATCACAACACCAACCAGATTCATGTATGTCCAGATTTGATGTAGAGAGTCTAACCAATAGAAAATACATGTGATTATTGCTGAGAAGATCGCTTAAACCATTCTTCAAGTACCATTACCAAACTGAAATCACAAACTTCACAAATGCCTCTGGATCCAATCACGAAACAAATTTTAAATTCGCAAACAACATCAGCAAGCGACAAGCTGTTAAGTAACAAACTTTTTTGTAAATGTCTCCAATACGAAACCACAAATTTCTCTTCAAACATCGCTGAAATATAGACAACTAACAAGCTTGAAATTAACATTTAGCACATTTCGAATTTCCCAGCAGCAGGAAGCACAAACAACCCAACAACTATAATCCAAGACACTCTTCACAGCCAAGTAGGAAACTTGCTAACTTCGCACAATAAATTCGATAATCACAAGAATCATGAGACACAAAATGGCATGCTATCACGTAGTAATCTAGATTAAGAAAAATAACGTAAGTGTCCGTAATTCATAACTACTCATAGATACCAAATCAAGATCAACACAAAACCCTCGTTTGAACCGTTTACACGAAAAAACTGAATATCGTACAATTTGTCGCCATAAACAATAACTCTTCAATATACTATTTCAATTTTCTAAGTTCAGAAGATGCTATACAGCACAGTGATAAGACGAGAGGTACCACAATATAACTTGATAGAAAATCAGCATTCCGGCATGGAGGAAATTCAATCATTATTGTAGAAAATACATATGGAAATTCTCGATAACCACGAAAGACATCTAGAACGGCTACTACGTACATCTTTCAATATTACTTTTTTCCGTATTCTTTTTTTTTTTTTATTGTTTTTTAAAGGTTTTTTTTTTTTTTTTTTTCTTCTTATTCTCTTTTCTTTTCCTTTTTTTTCTTTTTCTCAATTTTTTTTTTTGGTGTTGTTGTTATTAGTTTTTTTTTTTTTTTTTTTTTTTTGTCTTTTTTTTATTTTAGGTTAGGAAAGGTCGGCGGCAGGGGGTCCACCTTTTTTTTTAGTCAACAAAAAAAAAAAAAAAAAAAAGGCCTTTGTTTTTTTTTATCTCCTCTCCTCTTTTTAAAAAAAACGGAGCAGAAAAGTCATTTTTTTTTTTTAAACACCCCTTGTTTAGTGTAGAGTTTCATCTCTATACCCCAAAGAAATTTCTCACCCAAACATCTTTTTTTTTTTTTTTTTTTAACCCTCTTTCCCTTTTCCCCCCCTTGGTCCGATCAGTTAACCGGATGCTCTGATACCAAGTTGTCACGCCCCAAAACCACCTTGGTAGCATGAGGTACCAAATCATCGCAGCGAACGTCATCTCGAGCGATCTCCTTCGTCCACAACTTTTCCTGAAATGATAAAGTAGGGTGAGCTTCACCAAGCCCAGTAGGTACAACAAATAATCAAATAAACTAATACTCCATCAAGCACACAAGTAGCATAATTGTGAGAGTATTTTCGTAGGTTAGTTAGCCCAACACCGTGTTTACGAGCTCTAATCGTCAGACACGGCAACAACCTCGGAATTAGGGTCCGAGTACACTCCGCTTTCACGGACCTTGATCAGGTTTGGGGTCTTTCACCCTAGGGAATACAAACCCTCCTTATTCGACATCAATATCGTGGGTCTAACCTGTTCAATCAACTCTCAATTCCGTACATAGAGGTCCATCGCAATTCCAAGATCAATCCGTCAATTCATGCTCAATGAAACATATATAAAAATCATACCAGATGCATAACTTAATGAGAATAGAAGTTATATTCAATCTACTCGTTATCCCCTACCTCAATTCCGAAGCTAAGCCAATGCTAGCTCCTCGAATATCGAAGCTCTTAGTCTCGATAATCCCAACTCTATCCAATTTCTCTGGAAAGCTATCCAAAACGACCAAAACAACATAATTGAACCAATTGAATCATGAAACTGCCAATCAAAACTGAGCAGTGAGCATAGTAGTATATTTACCGAATTTCCGGAGTTCTACTGGTTTGATTACCACGAATTTCGGTTATGTTGTAGAGAATACACTCCTGAACAACTTTGATGAAGACACCTTACTCATCAGAGAGCTGCAAACTGACGTACAAATCACTTTTAATAGAACACGCGAAATATCAGATGTTAACAAACAGGTCAAGATCCAACCTGATTTCATGAAGCTTGAAAGCTTAGATTGGGCTGAGGTTTTGATATATTGTAGAATTCGAGCTGATGAACAACTTTCAAGATGAAAGCTTCATGATCTGATCCCCGAAAATGGTGTTTCCCGGCTCCCAATTTCATCTGTGTTTCTTTTCCTTTCAGCTTTTCTTGGTTGCTTCCCGGTTGCTCTCTTTGTTTCTTTCTTTCTAGTTCGGCTGCACCAAGTGTTTAATCACTTAGGCATATTGCCTAACTTAAGTGGGAAGGCGACATGTGGCATCACAAGAGGCAAGCGGCAGAAACCAAATGACTAGGCAGCAGGGGTAATAAGGTAATTTATCATAAATAAATGTTAATATGGTAAAAGTAAATGGTAAAATAGTAAATGGTGAAATGATGAATGGTAATTCACAGTTTGTGACAAAGAAAATGGTGTGGGGGTGGGGCGGGTCGTTTGCCAGGTTTTTGTTTTTTAGTTTTTTTTTCGTTTTTTTTTTTTTTTTTTTTTTTTTTGTTTTTTTTTTTTTTTTTTTTTTTTTGTTTTTTTTTTTTTTTTTTTTTTTTTTGTAATTTTTTGGGGGGGGGGGGGGGGGGGGGGGGGGGGGGGGGGGGGGGGGGGGGGGGGGGGAGGGAGGCCATCTGGGCGAACCTCAAAATGAGCCTCCAAACAACATGCAAGAGTTCTTTCAGATGATGACCACGTGGGGGAATTCTATGCAAAGAGGAACAAGAGGGGTAGTAGACCAGTTTAGGAAGAACAAACCTCCTGTATTTGAAGCTAGTAGTGATCCCATGGTTGCGGAGGAATGGATACATGATATAGAGGGTATATTCACGTACATGCACTGTCCGGAAGCTAATAAGGTCACTTGTGCCGCTCACATGCTCAAGAAAGGAGCACGTTATTGGTGGGATTCAACTTGTCGTGCTCAGAACTTCCCTGCTACTCCTATGAGTTGGGCAAGGTTCAAGGAGCTCTTCCTTGAAAAGTACTTTCCTGCTCCTCTTCGAGCGAGCAAAGAAAATGAATTTATTATGCTGAAACAGGGTTCTATGAGTGTGATTGAGTACGAAAGAAAATTTGAGGAGCTAAGGAGGTTTTCGCCTTATCTAGTGGGTACTGAAGACCGAAAGGCAAGAAGATTTGAAAGGGAACTTAGAGCAGATTTGCAACAGGCAATTGAAGTCCTAGAATTGGTAACTTATGCAGATGTGTTGAGAAAGGCTCAAATCTTGGACAAGAAAGTAAAGTTAACCGATGTTGTGGAGACAAAACATAAGGGTCCAATTTCATCAGAAAATAGGGCATGGACTAGGAATGCAGGGAAAGGAGATAACAACCGTAGAGGAAACTTTAAGAGGCAGAGGGATAATGACACCATCAAGATGGATTTCCCTAAATGTGAAACATGTGGTAAAAAGCATGATGGGACTTGTTACAAGAAGACAGGAGGTTGTTTCAAGTGTGGGAAATTGGACCATTTCATTCAAAATTGCCCCAATTTGAAGAAGGATCAAGGTGGAGCACCGAAGGAGAAAAGGATTCAAGGGAGGGTGTACGCCCTCACTAGAAGCAAGGCAGAGACATCAGAGACTGTTGTGGCAGGTAAAATTTCTTTGTGTGGACATTCTGCTTTTGCGTTATTTGATTCTGGAGCTACCCATTCCTTTGTGTCTAGAGTGTTTGCTAGTAAGCTTAATATTATGCCTGAGTACTTAGAGTCGGAGTTTTGTGTAGCCACCCCTTCAGGGGGGATTTTATGTTCTAGGACAAGGTTAAAGAGTTGTCAAATTATTGTTGCTGGTAAAGATTTAGTTGGGGATTTAATTATTTTAGACATGCATGACTTTGATGTCATTTTGGGAATGGATTGGTTGTCTATGCATCGAGCTGCCGTAATGTGTTATGAAAAGGAGGTCATCCTTCGCCCTGTTGGAGGACCTACACTTCAGTTTACAGGCACTGATTTACGAGCACCACCATATCTGATGTCAGCTCTAAAAGCCTATAGGTGCATACGAAAGGGAGGTATGTGTTCAGAAGATGGAGATGAAAATCAATGAATTGATATCACATTAGGAGGGAAATGAAGAAAGAGTAAAAACGTAGAAGATGAGCCTGCAGCGAGAGAGCGGCCATCAAACATGCCAACTGTACTGACATTAGCAAGAGAAAATTCGATGCAATTGGCTTCTATCGGGGCTAATGATGTGGCTATTTGCGAGTGCAAGTCATTCTTCTGTTAGGCATTCTCAGAGAAGGCTTTTGATTCTTGATCTAAACGACCATCTTGCCTCCGCAATATAGCTTCTGGTAATAATTGCTATTTCTACGTATTTGTAGGTTATTTTACGTCATCATCGGGCGACCTGCTCTCACCCAAATGAAGGCCATTCCCTCCACCCACCTCTTACTCGTTAAATTCCCGACTCCGCAACCATCCGGGGGGATCATCGAGCAGTGAGGGATGCTACTCTGTAGCAGTAAAGCATGGGTCTAAAGGCATCGTTCCAATTCCCAAAGAATCTTCCTTTGTCACCTCATTGGCCTCGACTGAGGTGCCTTCTTCAGACAGCCGACCTAATGACCCGAGGGATGAAGCCACAACATCCCATGCAAAACCCGCTGAATGCTTGGAGATGGTTTGCATTTCGAAAGAGTTCCCAGACCGGCTGGTGAAGATCAGAGTGGAGCTTCCACTGGTCATCTGGACTTCACTTACAAAATTCCTCAGGGAAAACGCCGAAGTCCGCATGGTCGTACTACGATATGCCTGGCATCTCCACCGACATCGTCTCCAACAAACTCGGCATTGAACCAAAGGCCCGACCGGTGTGCTAGAAACGTCTCAAGTTTGACGGAGAACGATATGAAGCGATAAAGACTGAGGTTGAGAAGCTTGCCTCCATCGGCTTCATCCTGACGACGAAATACCCAACTTGGGTTGCGAATCCGGTCGTTGTGCCCAAGACGCAAAGGAAATGGCAGATGTGTGTGGACAGTTTCCCCCTTCCTCATATCGACCAGCTCATCGACGCCATAGCTCGACTTTACTGCTACAAGGTCATCCCATTCGGGGACTTTACTGCTACAAGGTCATGCCGTTCAGACTCAAGAACACTGGAGCAACTTACCAACGGCTCGTGAACTTCGTCTTCTCCAATCTTATTGGGAAGACCATGGATGTTAACGTAGATGATATGCTAAGCAAAATCTCCCGCGAGCACGTAAAGAACCTGTCGGCAATGTTTGTCAAACTCAAGAACTATAACATGCGGCTTAATCCCGCCAAATGCGCCTTCGACATGGGATCCGGCAAGTTCCTGGGCTTCATGATCAGCCAGCGGGGAATCGAGGCCAATCCCGAGAAGATCAAAGCTTCGTCGATATTTGAACTCCCAAGACTCAGAAGGATGTTGTGAGACTCAACAGCTAGGTAGCTACCCTCTCCCGTTTCATCTCCAAAGCCACCGACCTATGCGCCCCCTTTTTCAAAATCTTAAACGACAGAAGCTCGTCGTTTGGACTATGGAGTGCGACCAAGCCTTCGACCAATTGAAAGAATGCATGAGCAAGGCCCCGATACTTGCCAAGCTCGAGCATGGGGACATACTGACTTTGTATCTCTCCGTCTCGGAAACAGCGGTATCTGCGGTCCACCGGTCGCTCATCAATAAGGCTATTCAACTACATAATATACAATAAGACTTGTTGGTTTGCCCAAAATTATCTACCACAACATATTACAACGTTTCAACATCCCTTTCCAACCCTTCACATGCAAATTTACAAAGGAAAGACCATTACACCATACAGTAGTACACAAAAACAGCAGCAACAGTACACAGAAACATGTCAAGTACATAACACCGCAAGAAAGCTCGGGAAACTCATTAGGATCATGTCTTTCTTCAACCCCTGAAATAAACAAGTAGGGTGAGCTTCACAAGCCCAGTAGGCAAAACAAATAATTAGTTATAAGTCCCATTCCAACAAGGATAAATTCTAAGTGCTCAAATAAACAACATGTAGATTAGATTCTGAAAGTTCATATTATTTAATTCATTTTCCTAGGATAGCCCGACACCGCATTCATGAGCTCTAATCACTAGTTACGGCCACTGCCTCGGAATTAGGGTCCGAGTACACCACCCTGATCAGGTTTTGGGTCTTTCATTCTAGGGAGCCACTATCCCACCTTATTAAACTGGGCCTAACCTAATCACAATTTCACATCTTTAACAAATATTCATCACAACTGTATAATCAATCCAACCCATTATATATAATCAGATCAACCAATTGCATATAACAAGCTCACAGTCAGATTATCACTCAATTGAAATGCAAGTAATAACAACTCAAATGTTTTCCCTACCTCAAACACAAAAGGTAGCAGCTAGAGAAACACCAAACTCAAACCAAATAGCTCTTTTCACAATACAAAACCGTCACCTAATCAAATAACCAAAGCAAAACAAGATTTAATTTAAGCCTTGCAACATGCACTAGGAGAAAAATGCCGTTTAACAACGGTGAAAACCCGTTGTACGATGGGGTGGGTCGTCTGTTGTTAAATCCCTTGTCGAGTATTGAAGCCTTTCAGACGACGGATAAAATCCGTTGTACAAAGATGTGTTTTACAATGGCAAATATTCAGACGACGGATATAATCGTTGTGTGAATACTTATTTTACAACATAAATTGTCAGACGACTGATAATACCCATTGTGCGAATATGTGTTTTACAGCGGCTTCCAATGGCCGTTGTAAAACCAAGCAAAAAACGTGTTAAATGTATCCTTTTTACAACAGTTTTTTCTAATAACTATGTTGTCTTTAATGTACTTATACAACATATTTTGTTGTTGTATATGTAGCTGTTTCACAATAGTTTCCATAACATCAGTTGTTTGAATCAAACCTTTCTTCTTTTTCCAAAATCTCATTCAATTACACACCAATCTCATTTGAGCACACCAGCAAGAATGTATTTCATTAAATAATGTTCCAAATACATTAGGCAATTCTTACTAGCAGCACCTATATATCCAAAGTCCTACCATAGAAAAACACCAAGATTTTCCTTGGTCATATTTTCTAGCCTAACTCCTACCATATCTACAAAGTTCCATAATACTGGCCATCCAAGTTTCAAAATAGTGCCAGAATTCATCAACGTAATTCATATGTAAGATCCCACATCGGCCAACGGAGAGGGGGTGATGTGCCTTATATGTATATGCCCACCTCTATCTAGCATGAGGCCTTTTGGGAGCTCACCGGCTGCGGAGGGGATAGGAACTCTGTAGTTAAGCGAGTTGGGCTTAGGGCAATCTCAGGATGGGTGACCTCCTGGGAAGTTGCTCGTGAGTTCCCAGAAACAAAACCGTGAGGGCCAGAGAGGAGAGTGCCCAAAGCGGACGATATCGTGCTACGGCGGAGCGGTCCCGGGATGTGACATCATACCCTACTGAACATCCCAAAAAAATTGTCTAATTCGTTAAAGATGTACTCAATCACCCTGGACATTATCAGCCACCCAAGCTGACCATTCTTAGCGTACTTCATTGATATCGGCTTCAGTGAATGCCAAACTAGAAGATACACTCCACTGAAACAAATACAAGAATTGTTACTAATGTGGCCATTTGGAAACTTAGAAGTCTAACACATATTATCAATTCCAATATATACAAAAAAACCTGTACAGATCATTGTAATAAGGATATTAGATGCCTTGGTACTTAAAGTAATGACAACTCATTATAAACCAAATTTTAAACTTAATAAGAAAGCAATTAGTAGATAGATTTATAAAACTACGAAATAAAAGGTTGGTATGCTATTACTTGCCTTGGGAGTCACTCGATCTACAACTACAGTGGAGCCCCCTAATTCATGAGTATCAGCCATCAAATTTTCAACTGAATCTGCATCATAGAGAACATTTATTTCTTCAATGTTTTCCCCATTACAATGACATCAATCATAGAGCATAGTGTCATACAATACAGTCCCAGATAATCTATTCTATCCCAATAAAGATGGCTCAAGAAAATTAAAACTGCTAGAATCCTACAGATCTACAAGGAGCTACCCAATTATTTTATCAGAATTTCAAGCTTGGATTAAAAAAAAAATGAGGTCCATAATTCACAAAGCTTGGTCAGAAAAAGTTTCGCAAAATATTCTTTCAAAATGGTGTAAGGCGCATTGCAGCGCCACATCAGTTGATAGAAATCCGCTGCCACAGCCAAAAAACATGTGGATGAGGCAGTACAATATCTGTCACATGCCATCTCAACCAAATTTCATCCAATTTTATATTAAATAGTCAACAGATATAGGCACAAACCTTGTGACTCTGCATTCTTTCCATGATTATCCTTTTTCTGAACGAAGTGTTGGAAAATCCCCAGATGTAAGTAAAAATCCATCATTCTTCGAAACCAGCATTCCCTACATGTGGGACATCCCCAGAAGTAAGTGAAAATCCATCATTCTTCGAAGCCAGCATTCCCTGCATGTGGGACAGTAGATAACCAATATAGACCTTTAGATAAGTACTGAATAAGTAATATTTCCATTCGCAATAATACTTTTGCTGTTTCACCAACCATCATATTATAATCCCTCCCTATATGTGCAATTATCAAGGTTCTAACTGAACCATCTAAAACCAGAAGCACAATTTCCAAGGTGATTCAACTCTTTCAATGACTTGGTGAAGTGCCACCAGCAGCATTTGGAGACAATGAAGAGGAACCCCATGCATTTGATGCAGAAGACGATCTACTTCCCCAACCAAGGGTACCCCTACAAGTATTCAATTCAAGTAATATCTGTCATTCTCAGGCCATGAACTAGTAGAACTGAAACTTTACCAACCCACCCATTGGAAACTAAATCAGAACATAGAGAGAGGAAGAGACTTAGATATTGCTCACTTGGGAACAATGTCTACATTTGGGTCTACCCCATGATTTTCTAACCTTCAACATACAAAAAAACTAAAAAATTTAGGCAGCATACAAAGGAGTACCTAAAATTGACTTTCAAGATAATTAGCAGGAAGAAAATACCTCTGACTAGGTAAATTAATAGGTTTTGGAACTTTCCCTAAAACAGTCATTCCACTTCTTCTTGAAGAGGCCGACCTGCAACAACATTGGCAGCATTAGATGACTACCTAAAATTGCTGACATCTATGTGTTTGGCTGTCTCTATGTGCAATATTCCAATCTCACATAAAACAGAATCTTTTTAACCTTGAAAATCTGCTACTAATACAAGCACATATAATTATAATAATTATTTCCAAGGAAAAGCCAACATTTATATCTTTGCTACTTCAACTATTCCCAAAATTTAATCCTACAGTTTCCTATTGCTAATGAAACATTGTGAATTTGGTCAGATTTCATACCTTCGGTCCCCAAATATCAAATTGGACGTCATGTTTCAATTGTTGTTGCAAGGTCATCCAAACAAACTTAACAAAGACTGGATAATAAGGGACAGTTAAATGTTTCATTAGTATGACATAGCAATCAACAAGCAGTCATATAAAGCAGAGTTCAAACAAAGTTATCAAGTCCCATAAACGGTCAAACCCTATATTTTTGTTGTGCACTATAAACACTTTGGTCCAATTTCTTTATAATAGAGCAAAAATATAGGGTTTGACTGTTAGTTTGGGAGCATATCAAGGTAGCTGTGCACCTCAAACCATGTGTAACATGATGTCCTAAGTTTTCAATGTAAGATCGATTGTCAAGTCTCCAAATGATATTTGGGTAGTTTAGAGGTGAGAAAGAAAGAAATCCAAATGATGGTGCCTCTAAACTAACAATGAACAGCATAGTGTGTTTTGCCACAGAACCCTCAATTGATGCCATTTATAGGAGAATGAGTAGCAAGAAATCAATATGAAACTCTTCTTGTGGACTTGGATCTTAAATAACCAAAGAAGCGTGAAAGTTTAATGAAACATGAACAGAACAGGCAAAAGTTTCAAGCCAACAATATTAATGACCTACTTAGAGGGCAGTCATCTCCACGCAGTTTACAATAAGGGCAGCAACCATCAAATGCCATCCATCCTGTGCATCCCACGTCCATGAAGCAACAGCATGCCACCTACGCGTAAAATGGATCAAATTTAGTGCTCCACATATGTCATTGAACTTAATCCAACAAAAACACACATCAACGTTAAACTAATACACATTGCTCAACAAAATGAAACTGCTAGAGAAGAAACAACCAGAACCTACTCTGGTTGGAAATCCCGGTGCATATTCGCAAAGATAGTCGGGTCAAGGGATAACTTATTCGGTTTATGCATATAATATGTACATTTCACCACGAATCAGCAATGAGGATCACACCAGGACAAATCGAACTGATATACATCAAAATACTCAGTAGCACCCACCAAAAAAAGAAGAAATCTATGCACCAGACTCATCTCTAATTCCAATTACTGAACTTCATTGCCCTGTAAATGCTTTTTCTGGATTTCCCATTTAAAAATCTAAAATCAGACTTCTTATGAAATGAAAAATCAAGTCTTTCAAGTACGAAACTTTCATTTTTCGATTAATCCGATATAAAATAAAATCATTATAAAAAAAAACAACAAAAAAGGACTACAAACGAGGAAAAAGGATTGAGGTATGTAAGGTAGAAACTCTGTCTCTCTGCCCGAAGAGTTGAAAAGAATAATATTCCCTTTTTTTTCTTTTAGTTTAAATTAGATATAGGAAACTTTTTTTAAAGTAAAGGAGAAGGAGGGGGGGGGGGAGGGGGGGGAAGAAAGACGACAGTATATTTTTTTTTTTAAGGAGATTTTATTTTTTTATTGTTTTTGGTTTTGTGGGTTGTAGGGAGGGTTTCGGGGGGATACTGTTGTTAAACCATAGAGTTAACGACCATTTTTTGTTTATTTCTGTTGTCTTATTGTGACTTTGTTGACGTCATAGTTGACTTTTTACATTGACTGTGTGTATTTCGGTGACTTTCGTATTTGTACGAATTCGTAATTTGTATTCATACGTATTTGTATTTGTTGACTGTTGACCATTAATAAAATATTAGCCAAAAATTAAAAAATATCCCAAAATTTCAAAGCAAATTTCTCTAATAAATCCATTACTTAAACAAGATGTATTTGATATACAACACATCTTAACATGTTCTTGCCATCTCATCCATAAACAAAAAATTGTCTAGACAATCAAAATATAAGTTCATGCCAATTACTAAGATGACAACCTACAAACTAAAAAAGCTAAAGAAACACAAGCACCTGCCAACAAATCTAATCTTCCTCAACCTCAGTGTGGGCAATCACCCATGTAGCCCACTCTGCCCATACCTCATCAATATGTGCTTGAGTATATTTGAGTCCCTCTCCTCGCCCACTGAAAAAAAAAATGCAATATTTCAATACACAACATGCAAGTTGGTTGCTGTAAGATTTGATATGAACTAACCCAAAAACAAACTAACCCAAAAACAATATCTGCATGCACGAAAAGAGCATGATTCACGTAGGTTCCAGAAACTCACCCCCGTGTTATTCCATTGAACTTTCTTAGGACGTTGCATCCCTTTATTTGCTTTCCAAATTCTAATTGCACTTCAACATGAAAAACAAACTATGAATTAAAAACCATTATATATATAGCAATTCAACTAAAAAAATACAAGAGTCAATTGTAACTTCCGTATCTACAACATTTATCCAACTTCAATATGCAAACAAACTATTAACATTCATAAGTGATCAAATGATCAAAGGTTTGGGAAGATAGGTAAACACACTTTACAATTTCAGAAATGAATGTGACAATTAAGGAAACAAGGAGGAATTCCTTTTTATATGTTCAGGAAGAAGTTAGATCACTTTTAGTTCTAACTGAGAAACAAAAGAACTCCCTGAGCAACCAAGGAGCACCTTACAATTATTAAAAATGCAATTGCCTGGTGACACCACACTCGACACTGATCGTATCCAATAGATTTTCAGCCAGGAGCTTAGCATCTTCAAGACTTTTTGAAGTATTACTTGACAAGAATAAATGCAGTGGTAGCTGTCCTTCTGTAAGCAAAACAAGAGGATAGGTCACCCAAAACAGCTAGTTGGATGAACAAGCTTGAAATAAGATCATACTGCATACAAACGGTCATAGCTTCTCCATGTATACCCTGTCCTGAACCACGCCCTCTGAGGGTGACACTTGTTTCTGTTTCATTCATAATGTGATTTATATACTGACCCTGCACGTACAAACCGAACAACCAAGACAAAAACAATTTCTCCCAATTGTTTGGAGATGTCAGAGGAAACTTAAACATTAGAATCAATTATCTTCATCATGAGCAAAATAAACTGTAAGCTAAACTGCTTAAAGAGAAACAATCTATCCTGCTTGCAAGCATAAAGATGATATATAATAAAAACATACGATACAAATGATATGAACTGCGGTGCCTAACATAATTTAAACAAGCTAAAATGTAAACCAGTTCTCCCAAATGCTAAGCACTGATAGAGCTCATATCCATACAAAAAAGGGAGCAATGCGGGACGAAAAGATAGTTAAAAACTGCCGAATTTGAAGATTGCACTTCTAAGTCAGAAACTTAGGTTAATCCTACGGCGTGGAAGAGTGGAGGAAGAGAATAACTCACATTTGGCCCACGTATATGAGCCACAATGTTCAATGATGGATCTGCGTCAAAGCCCAAATATAGAAGTGAAAACTTGAAATTTAAGTTTACAAAGAGCCGGCACAAAGAACACTGATGTAGGAACACATTACTTTCCACATATGGAAGTATTTGGTACCCCCTTGTGCTTTGTTTCTCTCTCACATATTCCTTTCCTCACTTTTTGTCTTCAAAAGAAATAAATGAAAAAACCTTGATCACACAATCAGAATGCTGCCCATCCTGCTGCGGTTGTCTTCTTTGATCCTGACCCAGTTGCCGAAGGCAGATTCTTCTGGAAATGAACAATGAGAAAATACATAAGCCAAATTCCCAAAGATGGCACTCAAACAAAAGAAACCCAAAGTATGCATACAAGTTCAATGCAGCAGTATGTAGCTCAAACAAATAGAAAAAGAATACGAATGGTGCAAGAACTAAGCTTTCCAACCGAAATTTGTTTCTACATGGTCCAAACTTCAAAGAGGAAAATTAAGAGCCTGCTAAATCAGAATAGATGTGATCAGAGACCGGTGCAGAGATTGCATGCATATAATTTCTAAACATAAAGGTTTCGCAGTTGCTGTTTTAGTGAAGCTCAGATGAGATAATAAGCACCATGTAGGAAAATATCAGGACAGGAAGATTGAAGAGTTATATAAGCATAGCTAGTTGCAGAATAAAATGCGAGTATAACAGTTGCTCTTATTAACTTCAAGGCCATGCTCATCGAAACACAGCATTAATATATGCAGATTGAATGAGCAAAGGCATTGTCAATGGAGTCCCACCTACGCATTACCTCATAACTTAATGAACCAGATATAAAGATACATTCAGTCAGATTCAGTTCACAAGAGAAAAAGAGTAGAAATAGTTTTTACGGTACAGTTTAGGAACCATTCGCATTTCTACATGGTCCAAATTTCAAACCTCGAAAACCACTTGACAATAATCTCACGACAGACACTATTTGAGCTAGCTACTCATTCCTAGTAAATCAAAAACTGAATACTGGAGATTTGGAAAGGCTGATAACAAATCTTTGGACCTTGATAACAAACATAAGTCCTATGCACAGGTCAAAACTCTAATTCAGTGTAACATCCTTCAAGATTACCATTCAAATAGCACCTCAATGATCGAAATTAAATAACATAAAGGGTCCCAATCCCCGTGGATTTCCTAGTGGTTCTAATCAGCCAATTCTGATGCCAAGTATAGCAGCTAATCATTTTAACAATTCAAATAAAGTTTCATCTGATTTTGAACCGAATTTTGTCTCATTACAATGCTTATATTCAGTCCGGTGATCAAGAATACCAGATAACTAAAAAAGCAATGCCAATGCCAATGCAACACTGAGTTAGCTACATATAAGAATAATGTTGAATACAAATGAAAAATCAGGTGAAATAATTTTGAAGAAGATATATATACCATAATGTGGAACACTTGCATTCAGCCAGTCTGAAACTAAGGTAACAAGACAAAGAGCACATAACACAAATCTTAACAATGATATTTAGGAAGCGAGTGATACAAGTCTTTGACATGATTCTAATAACTTTTGGCACAAAAGTACCACTGCCACCAAGAAATTAGGTGAAACTTTTGCTATGGATAACAATATGCATTCAGCCACAATCTAAAACAAGATAAAGAACACATAATATATACAAGACGAGAAACGTTGATGGAAGAATTCCCATATAAGCATGACAAAGACAAGAAGAGAAACGTAAACCGGGCAAGACAGATGCCACCACTCAAGAGCAATCACAAAGCCATTAGTTAAAGTCCCAATCCTTTCTTAGTTCATCATAATTCACACATACACAAGCACATGTAAATGATTCTTCCATCTATACAGACCTGAAGAAAGTACCGCCCATCTGTCCAAAGAGCTGCTCTATCCTTTGTTACGACAGCAGTGCATGCACTCCCAGTGAATCCCGAAGGGTCGGATCCGCACCTTGGGTTATCCGGTGATTTGACACCATCAGAGCTGATTCTAGCAGCAACAGGATCGTTGGGCGGTGGCGGCAGAGCCGACCTCACTTTCCCGAACCCCGGTGGTGGAGCTAACCCCAAACCAACCGGTTTTGGCTTCACAGCCGTCCCCGATAGCCCCGCCGCCGACAGCATTCCGGCCCCACTCGCCGGCTTAGGCTTCACATTTATCCTTATCGTCTCCCCTTCCTTTCCAAAATAATCAAATTCAAGTAAAGATATCAAATTGTAAGTACCTTCAATTTCAACAAACAAATTTGAAATTGTAACTAACTTCAAATTCATCGAAACATGCGGAATATCGAGTGAACAGTTTTGAAATTTGTAACTACCTTCAATTGGTGATTGAGCGCTGGGTGGACATCGATGATGCCGCTGCCGTCAGTCTCCTCCTTCTCGTGCTCTCGCTTCACGTACTTCTCGTGGTCCGAGAGAGCCACGTTGAAATCGAAGGCCTTGTTCCACTCGGCGAACCCGAGGGCGAAGAAGGCGTGCTTGCCGGCGCTGTCCTCGATCTTGAGCACGAAGTATCGCGATGAGTCGAGGACGGTTTCGAAAGTCATACCAGAACACCCAAAATTATCCCAAATTCAAACCCAAATCTAAAACCCTAGAATCGAAACCCATAATAGATAACAGTAAATAATCCCCAATTGAAGCCCTCATTCTTTGATTCCTAGAAGAGTAAACCTCCAAATCAAAACCCATACCAACAACAACTCAAACCCAAGCTTACCTCTTCAAATTAGGTCTTTCTCACCTCCAAACCAGCAACGACAAACAGGGTTTTCAAGACTAAGCAAAGATATGAAGGAATTAGGGTTGGGTAGTGAGAGTTTTGATGATAAATGGCTGAGTTTCAGGATTTTCGAAGGATATTGAGAGTTGAAATTTTTATCTCTGGGCTGGAGTTGTTCGTTCGTGTTTTTCACTAAGTGTTGAACTCAAATGGAAAAAAGTGGGAAAAGCGCGAGTTAGTGTACAGTCCACCAAAATAAAACGGGGGGAAATTTGCCGCTCTTTTCTTTTAAGTGTAACAGACGATACATTTAGTGTCAAAACTGTCGTTAAATGTAACAGGCAAATTTCAAGTGTTGGATAATAACTTATACGACGACACAATTTTAAATTCTGTCGTTAAATAAACTACGACGACAGTAAAACAGAAAGTGTCGTCTAATCAACGTTGTCTATTGCCTATTTTGACGTAGTGTAGGATCAAGAGAAAGAAGAACGATTATTAAAAAATGGGGGGGAGGCAGTCTTTGTTTGGGTTTTTCTTTTTTTTCTATTTTTTCTATACCATCAACTTAGAAGTCATTCTACAATGATCAGGTTACAAAACCGAATGCAATATCAATAGTAACACAAAGGATAAGCACAATGTTGACTTTCATCCTCTTTCTTCCGTAACTGCAAATACCCAGAAGAACCCTATATTTTTGCTCTATCAACTCCTGACTGAGGACTGAAACTACAATCCAAAAATTCATCCCATAGCTACTTTAAGTTTCAGCATTCCTCATGCTTTCGAATTTCGATCAGCTAGGCATAGCCAACTAAATATGATCTCATAATCCTTTCTATTTGATTCTATAGCTATGCACAAACAGAGCACGTAGACAGAACCTTCCGACTTCAATGTTCTCCAACCAAAGAATGTGTCACTCTCATAATTCTCACTTTCCTTCACCCCTCCACAATCAAAGAATTCAATGCTACACTACATCCAAGTCCAAAAGAACTAATACCCTGTTAAATACAAAACCCGATTTTCAGCAATTACAAAGAATGACAAACAATGGGCCATCACTGTACCAAGAACCTATCAAATAACAACCATATAAAATACAAAAAATCCTCCAATTCCCAATCAACACCAATATAACCATAGAACTAAAGATTAACATAACGATCCATATTTAGGAGCAAAAGGAACAAACTTAGTAATTCATACCTTGGTTTTGCATTAGAGGCAGCTCTGTTAGTATTGACCTTGGCTTTCACAGAGCTGAGATTGATGTTCGGTCTCTTGGCGTTGGCAAACGACGATGGAATTTTACCCATCAAGGGATAATTGACTGCTTGAATTCTTTGTGCACTCTTAGTCTTTCCTCTTGATTCAAGCCAAGCACGAAGTTGGCTTCCATGTCAACTTTAACCTTCGGGGTCTCTTGCTTGTGAGCTGAAGGAACAAAATTGGCAGCAAAGTCACCTTCTGATTGCTCTCCGACAAAACCCAGTACGCAATTTACAAAACCTAAATTAGGAATACCCACACTCAAGTTGAAACTAAGAATGAACCTTAATTTCGATCCGAAACAGAAACCCTTATATACCCAAAACCCAGTACACGATTTACACACCCCAGATTAGGCATACAAACCCCAATTTACGATCATGGAACCCAAAACTCAAAACCCAAAACCCAAATTGAAACTATTATGAAGATGGAACCCTAATTTCTATCCCAAACAGAAACCCAATCTACCCAAGCACACAAAACGATTTTTCCAAGCATACAAGACCCAAATTACCAGTATGCAACACTTGATTGAAAAGTTTATGAAGGAGGAACCCTAAAATGAACAATACCTTCTGTTAAGCTTAAATCTTCTGCAGTAGTGAGCCAGAATTAGGATAGATGAGAGTGTTTTCGAGCTAAAGTTTATGAGAGGTGAGAGGTGAGAGGTGAGAGGTGAGGGTGTTTTGCAAAAGAAGAATTAATGGCATTTGAGGTTTGAGAGGTGAGAGGTTTTGCTAAGAGTGTTTTCGAGGTGAGAGGTTTTGTTGGTTTTGTTTAATTGTTTGCAAGTGGGAAAACATAAAAGACACTTGCGAAAAAAATTTGGGATACGCAAGCGGGAAATCCCGCGCCACTTTCTTTTTCCGTTAGACAACAGAAAAAACGAGAAAACTGTTGTATATGCAGTTACGTAAAATTGGCGCCCATATATCTGTTAGTTGAAGGGTCATTTTACAATAGATTTTGAAAAACTGTTACGAACATTCATAATACAACAGTTTTGGTCAATAACCGTTGTAAATAATGTGTCGTCTATCGACATTTTTCTCCTAGTGATGAACCAGCTGGATAATAGGAAGAACTTACAATTTGGATTTCAACTTCAAAAAGACAAACTATGAACTCTGCTTGGCTAAAGAACTTAATTCGCTTTCAAAACAGCCACAAATTGTACTTCGAAGAGACGTAGACCTCTGTACCCAAACTCATGATATCTCAATGGTTAGTTTTCTATGGGTTTCTTTTAGTTTCGGTGGAGAATGAGGAAGAAGAGGGCAGCTGTCAAGATCAGGAAAGAAAAGGGAAGACACAGTGCAGGGAACGAAAAGTGAAGATGGAAGAAAAGTAAATTAATCACAACAAAAGAAAACATAATATCTCTTAAAGAGATATTTGGTCTCAAACCAAACCCATCAATTTGGGTTTTATTGCTAGCTCCCCACGAGCATTCCAAAACCTAATTCACTTTACTTGCTAACAAGTCCGAGTAAAAATTAACATAAGTCCAAATAAAAATCTTGAAGCGTATAAACAATCAAACTGGGATATAACAAAAGTCTAAAAAAAAAATGCCTTCAAATATGCACCTCAAGGTAATAAACAAAACAAAAAATAACTACATAATTAATAAAGCACTCAAACAATCAATGCACACAATAAACACAGGTAAAATGCATGCTAGAATTTCAAGTTGTGACACAAACCACCCGCTTTGACCAGTGCTTCAAAAGCCTGAGATGTCAAGCCAACTCGTTTGATGGACTATGGAACTAAGTGAGTTTGACATCACCTCTAAGCCTCGGGTAGCTGAGACGGGGCAAGCCATCGCCAATTTTATTTTGGAGCTTACCTGTCCGGTTACAACTGAAATCGACAGTATAAATCCTTCTATGGTCCCAAATGTCTTGAAACTGGAAACCTCCAACCCCGACGGAATGGGTTGGAAGTTATACGTCGATGGATCTGCCAATGTTAAGGGTTGTGGCGCGGGGATAGTACTAGTTTCGCCCCACAAGGACACCCTCGTGTACTCCCTCCTCGTCGACCTCAAACTTGCGAAGAAGGTTGGCGCATAGAAAATATCTATCTTTAGCGATTCCCAACTTGTGGTGAACCAAGTGACGAAGAATTTCGCCTCTAATGACAGCTGTATGGCCCCCTACTTGGCCCAAGTGACTTATGACCTGAGCTAGTTCAAGTCATATGAGATCAACCAGATCCCGAGATCCGAGAACAGCCATGGCGATGCACTCTCTTGATTGGTATGTGCCATATCTGAACCTGCTACAAGGAGTATCCCGGTCGAAACCTTCAACGGCGAGCAACGAGGTACATCATCATGCAAGGGAAGCTTTACAAGAGAGGCTTCTCGGCACCTTGCCTTCGGTATTTAACCCCAACTGAGGGCAACAGGGTCCTTTGAGAAGTCCACGAAAGCATGTATGGCAACCACTCCGGTGCCAGAGCGTTGGCTCACAAAATAATCCGACAAGGATACTACTGGCCGACGCTCCACCCTGATTCCCATGCCTTCATTCAAAAAGTTGAGAAGTGTCAGCGCTTCGCCACCATCCCTCATCTCCCGGCTGAATCACTTACCCTGATCATAAGCCCTTGGTCAATATCCTGATTGGGCTAATACCCACTCCCACTGTGTCCGATGCAGCCCTCCATCCAGATGCCATGAAGAACCTTTTCATCCACGACTTGGGAAAATCCTGAGAATGTCCTTCCTGTGTTGCGCAAGGGATTTACGTTTCTTTTCCGGCCTAGTAAACGTCCTCTCCCTCTCCTCCATTGCCCTTTGCATGATCTCCTCATTCAAAGGAATGGTGTGGTGACAAGTACACGGCACGGTTCCTTTGTAAACCAACGAAGTGCCGAACCCCCATATGTGCCGAACTTGGTTATAGCTCGGCTCACCAAGTCCCTGTTCCTGGAACAGGATGTAAGTCCCAATCAGCCTGGCCCAGCTATGCACTCCCACCTAAGCCGAAGCCACGTTGGCATGGAAGAGGAACATTTGAACCCATGTGTGCAACGGTATGCGCGCCCATACCCGAGAGCTCCACCCACATCAGCATGGCATCTTATCCCGAATTTGAAAAATGAACATTCTCATCCAGATTATATTCTAGAATCCACAAGTTCACATAATTGGGGATCTCGAATACTTCCCTTATCCGGTCGAGATCTGCCTCCGTCAGCTCATTCTCGATGAATTCCTGATTAATGAAAAATCTGGTAGGAGAGTCCAGCAACTTTTGGGGGACCGCCTTCGCCACTCCCGGCCCACCTCCTTTCGGAACAGGAAATGCCAAAGTCACCTCTCCAGGGACTTCAACTTGACGATCCTCCTCCAACTGTTCTCCTCCGGCCTGGCTCTCCCTCTCCTTCCTGTTCTTGCCTGCTCCCGGCTTGCCCCCCGCAGGAACACCAATCAATACTATGTTCGAGGCTGACTTTCCGACCATAGCATCATCCTCTTTTCGGGCCTGCTACGCTCCTCCCGAACTCCTAACTCCTCTTCCCCGGAATCCTCTACCTCATACACCTCTTTCGGGCTTGAGGCTTCAACCTCCTGCAATGGGTCATATTCCCGAACGCCTTCTAAGCTATCGCTCCCTTTTGTAGACCTTGAGTCACTTGAAGTAGACATCTATAGTACAAAAGAGAAAAATAAATTTTTCCAAACTTACCTTTTTTGGCTCTACACCCACTTCCGGACCAGCCGGAAATGGGCCCTAAACACTAGGGCTGGGCAAGGTCCGGGACGGTCCGGGATCGCCCTAGTCCCATTCCCGGTCCTGTTTAAATCAATTGATCCGGAACCGGTCCGGGATAGCTCTAAGTCCCGATTGTTCCCGTTCCCATTCAGAACCAGGATAAAACGGAACGGGACCATGTTGTCCCGGTTACCCAACCTGTCCACAATCTATGAACGAAATTTTTCACAACTTCAGAGAAACCAAAAGTTCATCAACAATCCAAAATTTTCCTAAATCAATGAATAAGCATCACAGCCCACACCTTACAAATACGAAAGCAGCGCCTGAATCGCTCTTTTCCAATGCACTTCGGCGCCCTGCTTTTCCCAAAATCAATTTCACTAAACCACCAATATCCCCGTTGCCGCTGACGACGATGTCAGCTCGAAGACGTGATGAGGCCGTAACAGACTCGCTCCGACCACTAAGACCACATCTCGGAACTGACGGACCTCGCTGATGATCAGCTTTACCTCCGATTGAAAGCTTGTGACTTGATTCATTAGCTTCTGGAACCTTCGGATCCCGCGCTCCTACCAAAGGTCCGCCGCCGACGCCACGCACATCTCAGGCCGCCATGATGGTTCTGCCGGTGAAGAAGAGAAATTGAAATAGAGCAAAAAGAGATCGGCTTAGGTGGTTTGGAGAGAGAGTTGGGAGCGGCTGAAGAAGAGATTGGGAAAAAATGAAAGACGATGGAGAGAGAGAAAGCAGAAAGTAATCGAAGAAGATAAGAGAAAGGAAAAAAATAATAAAAAAAACATGAATGATTGTGTGTGGTAAAATTACATAATTTCAGTGTACTCAAGCAAATATAACCAATAATAAGATGACACATGTTCATTGCTACAGCAACCGGGACAACCGGTCCGGTCAGGGACAGAATTGCTTAGTCCCGGTGCTGTCCTGGTACAAACCGGTTCGGGACCGAAACCGGGATGAAATTTGCAGAACCCGTTCGGAACCTCCATTTTCTGGGCCGGGACCATTCCGATCCGGTATTCATACCCAGCCCTACTAAACACTTTACGTCCCAGAAACCCATGACATATAGATCAAAGCAAACCATAGATGAACAAATCCAAATATGTTCTTCAATGTTCTTCATTGTTCATCCCAAGTTCATACCAAATCCAAGCAAAAAAATGCGAGTGAAAAATAGAAATTCTTGGTTTTCGCTGAAGTTTCTTTCTCTAGTGTGGCCGAACAAGGTATCCGGAAATAGGAATGCTCTGATCTCTCGCAAAAGATAGAAAATTTGTGAAGAGAGCAAAATGAATTCCTATCCTCCTTTTATACTCAACCTTGCGACTCTTCACATTCCCCGAAGCGTTGCCCTTATTAAATGCACGCAACTTTTCGCATTCCCGCCAACCCTTCACCTTCCTGCCAAAACACGTCACCTTCTGCATATCCGACATGTGGCATCTCATAGCCAACTCATCACGCCGACGTGGCACAACAACATTCAGAGTTGGTCGAACCAAAATTTTGGCCAAGTGACCTTCTCCGGCGACCGATCTCAATCATCGTGCGAGGGTCCAATCCTATCCTATGACTGAGTCCGGAAAGTGTCCAACCAAAATTTTGGCCAAGTGACCTTCTCCGGCGACCGATCTCAGTCATCGTGCGAGGGTCCAATCCCACCCGATGACTGACATCTCTTTCGGGCCGACATGTCTTTCCGACCCATGCCTCTTTTCAGTCCAATGCCTCTCTTGGGTCCGAATCCTCATAGCACTCCCGTTTCCTTACCCGAGGACTCGGGGGACTCCTATCTCACATCGGTCCACCGAAGGCACTGCGGATGACATGTGACCGATATGGGTGACAGTGCAAGTCCCCGGCCAAGAATGCGTCCTTGATCGATGACTTAGGGAACTTCTGCTCATACCATGGCTGAATCAGCCACATGGTCATCCTAAGGGAGTGCCACCTATGCAATTTCCCCTTTCCTGAGAGTACGCTTTACAAGGCTCGTGGCCCCCACATGAAGACCTATCTGACCGTCCGAGCGCATGCTTTGGGACCACCTTGTTACCACCCTTGCATCCCCCCGGTTCATTTGAAGGGTGTCGAAGTCCGTTCAACGTCCCAAAGTTTGGCGGAGCGCCTGTGACGGGCATGGGGGGCGCGTCAAGGCCCCCAATTTGGCGGAAAATAAGCGACTTATGCCTTAAGCTTCAAAGGCTTCCACAAGCCACCAAAAGGATCAATGTGGGAGTACAACCATTTCTCAAAATTAGAAAATCCGAAACCCGTACAAAAGCCCAACATTTACATACCTTGGCTGGTAGCTCTCTTTTATCTACGAATTCATGACATGGAATGGCTTGGAATTGGTGTCTACTATCTCTTTCTGATTTGAGGAGCTCATGAATGAAGAAGATGAAGTGATGATTTTCTTCTTTCCTCTTTCCCTTTTATTTCTTCTGTCTTTCTTCTTTCTGTCTTGCTCGCCCTCGGCTGCTCTCTAAATGCCCAGAAAACGAAGGCCATCATCTTCCTCTTTCCCCTTTCATCTTTCCCCTTCTTTTTCTTTTGTCTTTTCTCTTCTCTTCTTTCTTTATTTTTTTTTTATTTTGTTTTGTCTTCTCTTGTTTTCGGTTTCTTAACCCACCCCTAGATTTCTCTTAATCAAATGCCATGTTATTGATTAGGGGTTTTAGCAGCTATAGACCGGCTTGCCTGGTCATTTTTGTTTTAAGCACCCAAACATTGATGTTTCCTCATACACTTCGCCTCGATTTCTGCGAATCCAGCGCCCTCGCCTCCGATTTTTCGAACCTGGCGCCATCGCCACCGGATCCTCTGGCCCTCCGATGTCCCTTTCATCCGCCAAGGTACAAATTGGTTTCTCCTTCCGCATTTTCGATTTCGTCGAGTTGTGTTGTTCTTATGGTAGTAATTGATTTTGTGTTTTTTGTGCAGATGTGTCAAAACACCGACATTCTTGCCGTCTTTGATGAGGACGAGTTCTTGAACTTGTTCGATACTCATCGCAAGTTCACTGAATTTCCTTCTTATAGGGACAGGGAACTATCAGGGAACTGTGTGGTAACTATAAGGGAACTAGGCAGAACTACGTGGGAACTAGCAGGGAACCGATTGGGGACTTGGAGGGTACTGCTAGGGAACTACCACCACCACGGGGGAACTGCATGGGAACTAGCAGGGTAACTGGTGTAAAGTGTCCTATAGATGAAAAGATTGAAAATTATGTCCTTTTTTAGAAAAGAACCAATGAAAGTGTTCCACAGCTGCTATTTTTGCAAGAAGTATAGTTATCCAACTAGGGATAAAATAGTCATTTTACTTAATAGATATATATAGTGAATGGTAAATAGTCATTGTAGATAATAAACATCAATAAATAGTAATTTACGGTTCGTTACATGTGGTGCATTTTGAAATGCTTAGTTCTTTTCACAGCGAGTTCACTCTTCATAACAAGAGGCTTTTTGAAAGTACTCTTATGAGGCATGGAAGAGTCATTGGCATGTTCCATGTAGATGCTATTAGAATCATATAAATGATGAATTAGGCTTGGGAAAACAACATATGCTAGGGTGCTTTCATGTTTCCCGACATTCCGAGTCTTTGAGAGGATGGCATCGTAAATGATATGACCAGTTGGAACACGAAACGATAGTTGGATTAGCTTTGATTTTTCTAACGAATTTTCTGAAGTTCTCTGTTGTTCCTTGTTCTCCTCATCCAAATCTGTTGTTATATTTATTTGCCTCCTATTCCTAAGAGTTATCGCCACCATATGCTCTTGCTTCTTCAGATTAACTGTGGTTTGGCTTAGCAAAACTTTTCTTTCTCAATTGGTCAATGCAGTAGCTAGCATAACCTGAAGATGAACCCTAAGACAGGCACATTCAGAATGCAAACTGGAAACGTTTTGGAACTCTTAGTACATCATCAAGGCATTGAGGTAACAAAAATCGAGCAAATACAATCATAGAAACACCACTACCAAGGATTAACAAAGAGTTGAAGAGTTTCTTGGGCAAGGTTAATTTCTTGATGAGATTTATTTCCAATTCAGCAAGGAAGCTATAGCCCTTCTCTTCCCTATTAAAGCTCAAATCCAATGAAATTAAAGTGGGAGGCAGAAAATCAACAAGCTTTCATAGAGATCAAACCGTACCTGGCCAATTGACCAGTCTGTATGCCCCCACATAAGTAAGTACATCTAAAGCTTTATTTGTCCACTTTTGAAAGTTCGATTGGATTTTTCTTGGCATAAGACAACAATTAACTGATGTATAGTTAAAATACTTGCCGATTGAGAAGCACTACCTTGCTTTATACTTTGCGGTTGTCAAATTGAGGCACTACATGCTGCCCAATATGGTGGTGTGGGTCATCTTCGGGATAGACCTAATAAAATACATGTTCTCTAGGCCTGTCTTGAGGGGCATAATAGGCAAATGGATGCTTGTCTTATTAGAATTATCGTTTAAATACGTGGCACAAAAATCTGTCAAAGGCCAAGCAATGGTCGATTTCCTGATAGATCATCCTTCTTTTGACATAGAATCATAGCAAATTAAGGAGTTGGAAATTGCAAAGATTGATATCACCTCAGGTTTGCAATAGAGTCCAAGCATGTCAAAAGAGGAAAAAGACGTTTATCGGAGGGCTAAATGGCCAATATGGACTGACAAGATGCAATTAGGGGCCAAGCAAGTTGAGCTTACCCCTAGGAGCAAAATTTTCTTAACTGTCTTATACGGGAAGACTAACGAGAAATAGAGGCTAATACGATTCTGTTCACACCCTTGGCAGTTGTACTTTGATAGGTCTCGAACGGAACAAGCTACTAGGGCAGAAGTTGTATTAGTTGACCCTCAAGGTAACAAGCATAGCTTTTCTTTCCAACTAAATTTTGAAAGAACCAACAATCGGGCAGAATATGAAGCATTAATCTTCGATTTGGAGATGCTACTCTAAATGGGAGTAAAAAAATTAAAATTAAAGGCGATTCTCATTTTGTAATTGTTGATGCTCAAAATGGGATGAGTCAACGGTCAATATAAAGGGGTTAGATCAAGTTTATCTTTTGGTTTCGGGGAGCTAGGAGGCTAGATTTTGATATCTGAGTTCGGCCTTGTTCCGGAAGGAGTATGTTCGTCTCCAAGTGAGGTTCTGCCGGAAGGTGGCCAATGTTCCCAAATGGATGCTGTTCCCGACCAATAGTGAACCTCCACAGAAAGAAGTCACGAGAAGAGAAGCGGTGGGGTGCCGGCCTAGGACCCTTTGATGCTTAAGTCAGCGTAAGAAGGAGGTTGAGTCTTGAAGGCGAGTAGAGAGAGTTTGGTGAGAGTATTAAAGTTACCTTTGACTTGTGAGGGTTGACAAGTATTTATAGTGGAGGCTTTGGACCTCCTTGTAATTTGTGGGCAATGTGAGGTTGTAGGATATTTTATGATTGGCTATCCTTGTAACAAAAACATTGTAAATTATATAACAAGCTCAATTAGTCAATAAGGTTTTATTTCTAGATTTTTAAGGATAATTGAAGAAGTTTGGAAGATTGAAGATAGATGATGATTGAAGATGTATTCATAATTAATGATCATTTGCATGCACTACTTGTGTCAAAATCTAGGTCCTTACCTTATTAAGTCAAAAATTTTTAAACACTTTAAGGTTTTGTATTTGTTCTTACAAGAATAAGGATTTCAGGTTTTTCGTGACTAGTCATCTATTTCATGCACGTGAACGTCGACTGCTTTTTTGACAGGTTGATTAAACAGTGCATGGTTTTATCCACCGGGTAGTCAACTTCACCCCACTCACTCAGATCTGCCTAGGTTTTGCTAAAAGTGGGGTTTAAGATTTAATCTTGGCTGTTGGCTTCTTCTCTTCTTGTGTGTATTTAAACAAGACATCATCTTCTCCATTCCGCTAGGGTTTTTATGTTAAGCATCTCATATTTTCTGAAAAACTCTCACTTTTATTTTGCTGCATATTTCCTCTCCGATTCTTGCTTGTCTTCTTGAGTGCCCAGTTCACTTATATAGAAGCTTCATAAGATTGTGAGGATAATATGCATTTTTGAATCTTGTTTGCAAAAGTTGTCTTTCATAGAAAACACATTGAGCTAACTTTGAAGAAGATTCATTCTTTACTGTTTCGGCTTGGTTTTTAAAAGTTCTATACTTTTAGTCGAAATAGGTTTGTTCAACTTAAGTCTTTCCATGTTCCTGCATATCTTAGACTTAGTTGTTTGACCTTAGTTTGTTTACTGCCCAGTTTATAGCTGCAAGCAGTAAACACAGTTACGTCACATTTCCTGTGAGTTTCACTGCTTTCTGGAAATGCAACTATGACTGGTCATAAATTATCACAACATTCATATATAGGTGCCACGGTATAGGAATACATGTGTATGTCCATATATCGTGATTGACCAAACGAGGATCCACTGGAAGTGAAGTGATTGAGAAGAAGCCGCATGAGGGACTACTGCATCTTTTTGGTAACTAGATATTGAGCTTGGTCTGAACCTTATATTTGGCATCTTTTGCCATTTCATAATGGAAGGCCGGTCTTCTGATAGACCCCCGCTTTTTTATCCCTTTGTTGATTTTTCCTAGTACCAAAATGCTGTGTCCATCTTTGTGTACTGTTAAATACTTGGCTTAATTAAAATTTGATTTAATTTAGCACCAACGCTCGTAACCTGCAATCTGGACAAAACTGCCTGATTGGTCATCTTAACTACTGCATTAGAAAACGCTGGATTCAATAAGTTGTAGTTGTGGATAGCTCACGAATATCAACTCACTGATGTCGTTGAGGACCTAAGTTGGCATAGCATCTGAGTGTTGAACAAATCACAAGCATCCACAAGTTATATCAGTCAAGTGTTTAATCTAAGTAAACTGTCAAGTTATGCCCCCCCCCGGGCGGGCGGGGCTGCCCTCGAGCGAGGGGGGCCGTGGACGAGAGGGAAAGGGGGAAAAGGAAGGAAAGAAAAACAAAATAATTACATCGATCGGAGGAGAGAAAACAAAACACAACTCCCCCCGGGGGGGGATACAAGCGGTACAGCTTAACTCATAACCTGCCTGATAAAGATAACGAAGATCTCATACCCTTCGTTGATGGAAGTAGAGCTATCAGCAGGTCTAGTCGTCTCGTGATGCACTTCAGAATCAAATCCTAGGGGGCGCAAAAACAAGCGTGAGTGGACGGAAAAAAAAAAAAGTCGGTGAAAAACATTTAACAGATATGCCAATAACCCCCTCTTTCAAAACAGATAATATAATAATACCATACCTCAATCCAGCCAACACGTACAGTAACTAACATCCGAGCAACCTATACACACAATACATTCCCAACACTATAACGTAATGTGGTCGAGGGCCATATCACCCGACCGAGATATACCTCTCATGAACGAGGGCCATATCACCCGTCCAAGATATAATGTGTGGTCGAGGGCCATATCACCCGACCGAGATATACCTTTCATGAACGAGGGCCATATCACCCGTCCAAGATATAATGTGTGGTCGAGGGCCATATCACCTGACCGAGATATATCTCTCATGAACGAGGGCCATATCACCCGTCCAAATAGCGTTCCCACGTGATCTCATGGACGAGGGCATACCTCCCAGACCATGATTTAATGGACGAGGGCCATACCACCCGATCCATATAATGCGCCCCTAATAGTACTAATCGCAAACAAACTACCTAGGAACAACCAAGCAACAATTACCAACAATAGTCACAACAACCGGCAGCATAACCAATTTATAAGCATAAAAACATACGAATATAAATATACGAAAACAAACCACACTCAACCAACATTTAAAACCAAAACCGTCCACTCACAGTGACACCGGGTGATCGTCGCGTTCTCCTCTGCAGGCACATTTGGTTATGCTGTCCTCGAAACTGATCACCTAACAATCCCAATAATCTAAAGTTAATAACCGAAACTTAACGAATAACCGAGAAACCCTACTTTTCCTTGTTTTGCTCAATCGGGGTATAACCATATCTCGGATGGCAAAACGAAGTTGCATTGGATCGAACGTCGTTTCCACTAGGAAAAGTGATCGGCAACAGTGTCAAGCCGTACGCGGGGACGTGCTGCCTGAGGCTGCGTGGCGATGACCTGGCAGCCACGTGGTGCTGATGTGCGCCACGCGGCACACGCGTGTCATCCACGTGTGCGATGCGGCGCCATCATCACCGCCGCGCGGAACTGGATTCGGCTCCCAAAATCCTAAAACCTTCAATCTCAACCAAATCCATCGAATTTTATGTCAAAACACATCTACGAATCCCAGGAATCCAAAAATCAAGGTTCAAACTTACCACGCACTGTGCTGCCGAATCGCGGAAAGCTGGATTCCGTCGAGACGTGCCGGCGATTCCGACGTTGCTGGCTCCGATCCTTGATGCTCCGTGTTCGTGACGATGCGGCGAAGCCAATGCAGGTGGTCGTCGGCCCGATCCGTTCCGGGAAGGGTCACGGCGGCGAAGTGTTTTCGGCATTTTTTCGCGGTTCGGACTTAGTTCACTCGGGTTTCCTTTGGAAACTCGGGTTAAACCGGGTTTTAAAACAACCCCAAAATATCTCCCCAAACCGACTAATCAGAAGCTGCCACATGGCACTTCACTACACCAAAATTCTGTTTTTCGTCCGTAACTCTTCCATACAACTCGGAATCGATTTCGTCTTTGTAGACGCGTTCGTATCTCAGCTCTTCGCATAGAGTCCACTATTGTCTATGTACATTTCCACTGTTCAAAAGCAACGTTACCCATGAAGGTAATTTGGTCTTTCACAAAATTTTGGGAAAATTTTTGAATGGGTCGTATCACATCCACTGGTCATCTTTGTGATTATTGTTTGTGCTGTTTGTTAAACAAAAGAGCTTTATTTTAAAATACTCCCCTCATTGCCAACCTGCAATTGGGATCAGAGCAGGGCTTTAGACATACTTAAAGTAAGGTCTTGGGTTGGTTGGTTTACGGGTCTAGTCAATGGAGAGAGATCGAGTAGCCGGTTCGGTGAACTCACCTCCATACTTCAATTTCACGACCTAGATTTGTCAAAGCTAGTGAGCCACACTCACTGAAGTCACTGATCATCACAGTTCCACATGAACCTAGGGGCAGTATAAGCAAGAAGAGTCACCAGGTGTGGTCACATCAGACCTAAGTGTAGCAAACTGAAAGTCAAGAGTCTGTCTAAGCATAATAGTTCACTTAGACAACAAGTTGATTTGTTGCTTGTTGAAGTGACTAGAATTTCCAAACTTGTTGAGCCATCTTCCTCACCACCTAGTAAGTCCAAGACTAAATGGGTAAACAAAAAGGAAAAAGGTTTGGTTGCTTTGTTTGCCTTGAATTTGCGTGATCCAACTCGTTGGTACATTGATAGTGGTTGTTCCAAACACATGTCTGGTAACAAATCTGTCTTTGTAAAGCTTAAAGATTTCGATGGTGGTTTTGTTGAGTTTGGGGGTGGTGAACTGCAAAAATGACTAGTCAAGGGAATGTTCAGCTCCCCAGTTTGCCTCTGCTTGAAGGTGTGAGGTATGTAGAAGGCCTTAAGTCCAACCTCATTAGTGTCTCACATTTATGTGATCAGTGGGCAGATGAAGTCTGCATGTCTACAATGATACGACCCGTTCCGGAAATTTTCCAAAGTTTTGTGAAATGACCAAAATGCCCTTGATGGTCAAACGGTTGACTTTTGATTTGTAAGGAATTTCGTATTCAATATTGGACTTCATGCGAAGTGATCACTGATACGAGTGCGTCCGCGAAGACGGAATCAGATTTTGAGTTGCAACGAAGATGTTACGAACAAAAAACGAAAAGTAGTAGTGGAGTCTTGCCACGTGTTGGCTTGTGATTGGTTAAGGGAATTTCTGATCAATTTTAGAAGAGTTGTTTTGGGGTATTTTGTTGAGAACCCAAAACACGCGTGTGTACAGTATCAAAATAGAAAACTCGCCTGAACCCGAACCGCATTGACTGCCGAAGGCACCCCATCGGCGTTGACCTTCCGGCTAGCACCCATCAAAGAAATTGAGCCCGGAATCGCGCTCCCCACAATTTCCGCGAGCACGAAACACCTAGAGGAGGCGCTGGAAGTGTCGCGAGACTCGATCGGCGACGCCAAAACCAGCCACGGCACCGTGAATAGCTCACCGCCGATTTCGATGCTCCGGCCACCAATTGAGGATGCCGATGCCACCAATCAATTCCTTGCAGCTTTGTGGTCGCGCCCATGAATTTCCAGCTCAAAAGACGCCGTGGTTGGCCGCCGATGAGAGTGAACGGAAATCGCCACTTTCCGTTCCTAATTCCGGCCAAACCCGACCTCGGTGAGTGGTGTAAGTATGATTTTTGGGTTCCTGGTGATTTGTAGATGAATTTCCATATATTGCATGTTGAAATTGGTAGAGATTTGAGTAAATTGAAGGTCGCCGGAATCCGCCTCCTTCCGAGGCTTTTTCCGGCCAATTCCGGCGATGGTGTGGTCGTTGTTTTTTTTTTTTTTTTTTTTTTTTTTTTTTTAGTTTTTTTTTTTAAATTTATTTTTTTTTTTTTGGGGTATAGAAGAAAAAAGAAGGGGGGAACAAATTCGAGAGTGCGCGGAATTTAGACATAATTTTCATCTGGGTTTTGAATCGCCGAATTTTCCCAGATTTCGGCGACGGCAGCGGCGGCGGCGGCGGTGACGTCATCACCGGCGATGACGTGGACACCACGTAGACGCCCAGTCAGCGCCACGTGGACGACAGCTCAACAACATGTGGATGCCACCTCAGCGCCACGTGGACGACACGCGTCCGCCACGTTAGTGCCAAGTCAGCGCCACGTCAGCACTCTGGTGCTGACGTCAGCCGACCGTTGACCGCCAGTAACGTCGTTGGCCGTTGGCGGCGTTGACAAGTTTGACCGGTGACCAATTCTAAGGGTTTCGACGTTCCGGATCCAATGGCGAACTCCGTTTTGCCATCTGAGATACGGTTAAACCGCAATTGAGCAAAATAAGGGAATTAGGGTTTATACGATTTGATTTCGGTTACTGATGATGTTGTGGTTGTCGGGGCATTCAGGATGAACGAAGTCCACGAGAAAGGCACAATTGGATCGAGTGTTCAGATGAGGATGACGAGGACCGCCCGATGTCACTATGAGTGGACGGGTTTGATTTTAAATGTGTTTTGAGCATGCTATATCTTATTATATATATTTATATGTTGGTAAATGATTGGATGTTGGACGATATGCATATTGTGATTTATGATTAATACAGATGACGGCACACCTGAGAATCCAGTGGGTTAAATTCCCAGTGGGTTCTAAGCATACGATGTCTGGGCATTGTGGTTAAATTCCCCTTGTCCTAACATCCGGACATGGTGGTTAAATTCCCCTTGTCCTACACACCGTCATGGTGGTTAAATTCCCCAGGTCGGATTAGATCACGTCCGTAGGTTTATATTGTGAAAAATGCACAGGTATGCCTATTGTGATACCTTACTGTACTACTTCTGCATGCTCAATATAGTAAAGGCTTTTACTAGGTGTTTTCAAACTATGGGGGTTATTATATTGATTTGTAAACGTTTTTCACTGATCTTTATTTTCCCTGTCCACTCACCCTTGTTTTTGCGCCCCCACAGGACCTATACTGCGAGCACCACCGAGACGAGCGGCGAAGTTCAGGATAGCTCTTTTCTGTGCTACAAAGAGTAGGAATCTCTTTGTCACTGTTGTATTTCAGACTTGTGTAAACCTTTTTGTTCCGCTGTTTAGAAGCTCTGATATAGTGTTTACGGTTGAGTTGTTGATTTACTTTCCGTTGTTTTAATTTTTGTGGTAGTTTTTGGGGTTTAAGGCTTCGTCACTCTTTGGGGGTGACGGCCGCACCTCCCTGGCCCCACTTTCTGGGGCGGGGTGTGTCATAGAGGGGGTGGGGTGTGGTGAAAGAAGGGGTAGGGATTTTTTAAAAAGGAGGCCCAATGATAATTGCTTACACTTGATAGCCAAACCTTGGCTGACAAGTTGACATGTCACTCTGTGGCTGATAAGACCACTGCTTTATGGCACCAAAGGTTGGGACACATGAATATAAATGATTTGTACACCTTGGCTAAGAAACAACTTGTTAGAGGTCTTCCTAAGCTAGACAAGCCTTCAAATCACATCTGTGGACCATGTCAATTAGGGAAACAGTCACGTGTTGCACACAAGAGAGTCAAAGATGTTGGAACTTCACATCCACTTGAACTCATTCACATGGATCTTGTAGGTCCAGTCCAAACTATGTCTGTAGCTGGTAGAAAGTACATTCTTGTGATTGTTGATGATTTTTCTAGATATACTTGGGTGTCTTTCTTGACAGAAAAGTCGGATACGTTTCAAAACTTTGTGACTGTTCAAACAAATTCAAAATGAGGTGTTGACTGGTCATGGTACTGAATTTGAGAACTCTTTGTTTGCTGATTTATGTGCTAGCATGGGGATTAAAAATGAATTTTCGGCTTCAATCACTCAACAAAATGGGATTGTTGAGAGAAAAATAGAGTCTTGATTGAGATGGTGAGGGTGATGCTAAATATCAAAAATCTAGCCAAGAATCTGTGGGCCGAGGCCATTAACACTGCATGCTATATCTTGAATAGAGTCTACTTGAGACCAGACATAGATCAGACTCCCTATGAGATCTGGAAAGGGAAGAAACCTATGATTAGTCATCTTCGAGTGTTTGGCAGCACTTGCTACATTCTAAGAGATAGGGAACACTTAGCAAAGTTTGATCCAGAGAGTGATGAAGCCATCTTCCTTGGATATTCCACGACTAATCAAGCCTATAGAGTTTTCAACCTTGGAACATATACCATCATGGAATCCATAAATGTCACAATTGATGATCTTGATGCACCAATTGATCAATCAAGTCGTAGATGAAGATGGGTTGTTTCCAGAAAGGTCACCTGAGTTTGCTAGAGGGACTCAGGCAGAAAATGATGATGGGTCATCAGATTCTGACTCTGATAGTTCAGATAGCTCTAGACAGCCAACGAAAAAGAAACCAAACTGGGTAGTGTCTAGACATCCTGAAGATAACATCATTGGTTCAGTTAAGGAAGGTGTGAGAACTAGAAGTCATATCCAAAATGAAATTGCAAATGTTTGCTATGTGTGCACTGTTGAACCTAAGAACATTATGGAAGCTCTTGTCCATGAGGAATGGATAATTGCTATGCAAGAAGAGCTTAATCCGTTTGATAGGAATCAAGTGTGGACTCTTGTAAAGAGACCAGTCACTTCAAATGTCATTGGAACTAAGTGGATCTTTAAGAACAAGAGTGATGAAACCGGGAACATAGTGAGGAACTAGGCTAGATTTGTTGCTCAAGGATACTCTCAAGTTGAAGGGATTGACTTTGAGGAAAGATTTGCACCTGTTGCTAGGCTTGAGTCAGTTCAGTTGTTGTGTGTTATTGCTTGTCATCTCAAGTTAAAGTTGTACCAAATGGATGTCAAAATTGCATTTCTAAATGGTTACTTGAATGAGGATGTTTTTGTTGAGCAACCAAAAGGTTTTGAGCATCCTCATATGCCAGATGGTGTTTATAGATTGAAAAAGGCATTGTATGGTTTGAAGCAAGCTCCTAGAGCTTGGTATGATAGACTGTCTAGTCATCTTCTATCAAATGGATATACTCGTGGATCCTTTGACAAAACCGTGTTCATCAAGCGAACTAAGAATGACGTGGTTGTTGCACAAATTTATGTTGATGATATTGTGGTTGGGTCTACTTCGGAATCTCAAGTTCAACAATTCATAAAGATTATGACTAGTGAGTTTGAGATGAGTCTAATTGGTGAATTGAACTATTTCCTTGGTTTGCAAGTTAAACAGGAAGAGACTGGTCTCTTCATTTCTCAATCCAAGTATGCTGCAAACCTTGTTAGCAAATTTGGATTCTCCTCTGCCAAACCTACTAGGATCCCCATGAGTAGAACCACTAAGATGTCTAGTGATAAGAAAGAGAAGAGTGTTGACCAGAAACTCTACCGAAGCATGATTGGTAGTTTGTTGTACCTCACTGCCAGTAGACCCAGACATCTCATTTTCTGTTGGAGTATGTGTGCGATTTCAAAGTGATCCTAGAGAGTCTCATTTGCATGCCATGAAAAGAATCATCAAGTACGTTAGTGGATTTCTTTCATTTGGTATTTGGTATACCTTTGATACCAATACTAACTTGGTTGGGTTTAGTGACGCTGATTGGGCGGGTTGTAGTGATGATCAGAAAAGTACTTCCGGTCGTGTGTTTTACCTTCGTAATAACATGGTCTCCTGGTATAGCAAGAAACAGAATTCTGTATCCTTGTCTACTGCCGAGGCGGAATACATTACGGTAGGAAGTTGTTGCACTCAATTACTATGGATGAAACAAATGCTTTGTCACTATGGTATCATTCGTGACCAGTTCACCATTTACTGTGACAACACTAGTGCCATATGCATCTCTGAAAATCTTGTGCATCATTCTAGAACTACGCCCATTGATACTAGGTACCACTTCATTAGGGATCTCGTTGAGTCAAAGATTTTAATGCTCAAATTCATACCTTCGGAGAAACAACTTGCTGATATTTTGACCAAACCCTTAGATGAGATGATCAGATCTTATCTGGTCTTCGAAAGAGTCTTGGAATATGTGTTATGGAATAATTGTGACTAGTCATAGTCAGTGTTTGCACATATTTCAATTCCTGCATACCATGCATCATGGAAAAATGAAAAATAAATTTTCTGACTAGTCTCTTTAAATTTGTACTCTCAATTAGATGCTTGTTGAATATGGTTAAAGCACTAGGTAGTCACATGTTTATAATCCCAAATTCTTGTCAAAAAGAGTAAAGAGTGTGAGTTTTTAAAGTATTATTGATTTAGATTTGTTCACTTCACTTTTCTAAAATCTCTTATTTCTTAATGATGATCAATTGTGCTACTACTTGTGTTTTTTTTTTTTCAAAAGAAATGTGTAGTCAAAAATGGAGAATTTCCTCGAAAATGAAAATGAGAAGGACAATAAGGCCCTAACTCAAAAAGAAAAATAAAATCAAAAATAAAAGGTTTTGGGCTTGAGTCAAAATAAAGAGGTGTCAATGTTACACCACTCCAAAAAATTTCAATGTGTTCATCACTTATCTACACTTAAAAGATTAAAAATTCCAAGTTGTCACTAAAAATGAAAATCTATAAGCGTTGTGGGTACATGACTTAGTGTGTAATCAAATGGTAATCAATGTACTTTGCAATTCTTACTCAATATGATTTAGACTTCCCATTCCCAATTGTGTTATGTGACTTTGTCATTGAATCAATCATATCCTCTAAACATTCTATTGGGAGTTCGAATTTAAATGTGAGTACAAGTTTGGTCATAAAAATAAGTCATGCATTTTATATTGTGTCACATACATCATTTGTCAAGCACTAACTATTGAGTTGTCACTCTTCTCCGTATACATTAGTTGTTAATCCGTTGCTTAGCTTTGGTCATTAAAATGTTTGTTTCCGTGTTCTTAATATGTGTGTGATAATGAAATGTGGTTGTGTGAATTGAATTATTGCACCGGTAGAGTGTTTAATTGTTTGGAAATGGGTTCATTAAGAGACTTGTCTCTTCAATTTCAAATCCACCTTTTCCTTTCCACTAGATGGCCCACACGTTGCACTAGTGCATGAACCGGTGGCTTCTTCAACGTTCCATGGCAGCTTTTGAGGTTTTTGAGGTATTAAAGTACTTAGGGTTTGCCGTTCTTCCACTCACCATTCATAAAGCCTCATTACTTTACACAAACCATTCCAAAAGCCTTGCCCAGTTCTCTCAAATTCTCCCAAAAGAGTTCGATTTTCTTCTCAATATCTCTCACTCAGAAATTTCCCTGAAATCTCAATCTGCCAATCATCATGTCAATATTTCTGGCTCTTGCTTCCTTAGCCCACTTATACTTCAATTCGGCAGACTCCGATGATGAAGTCCAAGTGATTAGACCGGACTCTCCTCCTGCAGAGCCCGCAACCTCTTCCATATCTGCAGCCGCTTCGGTCTTCAATGGTGTTGGGCCATCTAATCATGTTGTGTCCATTCACGATGATGATGAGTCGCCCCCATCTGAGCATTCTCTTCATACCGAACCTGCCGTACCTTTGGAACCAGTTGAACCTGCCGTACCTATGGAACCAGTTGCACCTGCCAAACGACCAAAGAGGAAGAGTGATGGTCTGAAGAAAAAAAAGGCCAATCGCCGCCAAATGTCACCTCGCAATCCTCTGCCATTGGCAGTCATCCTCGCTTTGTGAGTGAGGCAGCGCGTAGATAGTATGACCAGGTTGCTTCTCGCATGGTGGTCTCCGAACAAGGTTATCCAATTCTTGACTTCTGTGTTGAAATAGTCACTTCCTTAGGTCTAGGATGGGTCCAGGATATTGTCCAATCATTCAATTTGTGAAATCTACTGTCAATTCCTCCTAGTGGGTTCAAGTTTAATCTAACGGTGGTCAGGGAATTCTTTGCAAATTTTCCAAAACTCGATGCTTTTTCATATAATGTGGATGTTGTAGTGCGTGGGGCTGGTATTCACTTTAACCCATCTATCCTTTATGAATTCTTTGGGCTTCCTAGTCACATGGATCATGATGCATACACCACTTATTTGGAAGAGTCTAGTCAGTTCTTTATGCAAGATTTCTCAGTTCTAGCATTTCATGATCCTGATCTTGTCTTCGCCATGGGTGACAAACCTTGTAGGTCTCACTTGTCCCCTGGGTACCGTTTGTTGTTGCATATCATTAAAACAAACATAGTTCCAGCCGGCAATGCCGCAAACGTTACTTTGGAAGCCACTAGACTAACCATCCTCTTAGTACAGCGTTTTCCCATTCCGTTAGGTCATATCATCTTTGATTCCATTATGTCTAAAACTCGGAACACGGGAAAAATAGAAGGCACTCGTGCATCTATTGTGTTTCCTTGCTTTATTCATCATTTGTGTGAGCGGAAGTGCCTATGGATGAGTCACAAGATGATTATGTGAGCCCTAAAGGTCCCATGACCGAGGACTTGTTGAAGAAAAGTGAGAAGGCTGTTAAGAGTGCCCGTAGTTCTAAGTTGTTGATTGGACCAGTCTCACCGGGAAATCTGTCTTCCACAATTGAGGCTGCTGTCAAGAAAGCCATGCAAAGCTTATGAAGGCATTTAGTGCTAAGCATATGAAGAGGTCCTCAAGGAAGTCTGCTAAGAAATCTGATCGTGGTTGATTGTTAGTTGGTTGTTGTTGTGTAGAACTGGTTGTTGCTTGTTTCTATTTTGCGTTTAATTCTATCTAGTCATGAACAACTATGTCTAGCTGTTTTGCTGGGATGTACTCTAATTGCCCACTTTGAACATTGGGGCTTATTTTGCTGTGACTAGTTCTGTTTCTGCTTCCGTTGCTTATCTGTGTCTAGTTGCATTATTAAGGGGGAGTGCTCCTTCATTATTGCTTGCTGCTTATTGCTTATGCTCTAAAGCTCCGTTTGTGCTATATATATTCTCTCTAATTGCTCCTTGGTTATCTAGGTGATTGATATTTACTTGCTCTTCCTTCCGTTGCTTATCATGCTCATTTATTATAAGTCCTTTGTCTTGCCATGACAAAAAGGGGGAGTAAATGGTTCAATCACATGCTATATCACTTAGGGGGAGTAAATTTTAGCATATACTTTAACTTTGATATCACTATGCTAGAACATTCCTGTTAGGGGGGGGGGGTGGGAGGGGAGGGGTGTTGTCCGGGGAGCGTATTGGGGGGGAGAGGGGGGGGTGTGGGGGAAAATGTAAAAATTTTGGTTTTTTTGGGTGTTTTATATTTTAGTGGGAAAGAGGGTTGCTGGGGGAGTGTGTGTCGGTAGTTTATTTTTTGGGGGGGAGAGTATTTTTTTTTCTAAGTATTGTTTAGACGGGGAGTTGTTTTTTTTTTTCTTTTTTTTTTTTTTCGGTGTTCTCCCTGTTTTCTTTTTTTTTTTTTTTTTTTTTAAAATAAGAGGCTATTTTCTTGTCTCTATCACTACGATCGCAAACTTGACTTGGCCTTTCCTGGAGGGCATTGGCCAGATCTGGTCGAGTCCCCATTGGGTGAAAGGCCAAGGGCTTACGATCGGGGTAAGCGGTTTAGCCGGAGGTGAGGGATAGTTGCGAAGCACTGGCACTTCTCACACTTCTGGACGAAGGTATGGGCATCGGTGTTGAGCGTTGGCCAGTAGTATCCTTGTCGGATTATTTTGTGGGCCAATGCTCGGGCGCTGGAGTGATTGCTACAGATACCCTCGTGGACTTCCAGGATGACCTTGGTGCCCTCAGTCGAGGTTAAACACCTAAGGCAGGGTTCCAAGAAGCCTCTTTTGTAGAGCCTCCCTTGGATTATAGTGTATCTCGCCACCCGCCGTTGTAGGCGCGGGGCTTTGAGGGGATCCTTCTGGGAGTTTTCCTTTAGTTAGGAAAGTATGGATAGGTTCCATCCAGCTGTTGTCTGCCTTGATTTGCATGACACCAAGGGAGAGTGAACTTGGGGACACCAAGGTTTCTACCGGGGATGCTCCTCTTGGCCGGTTTAGAGATTGCCGATGCCAGACGGGAGAGGGCGTCTAAATGGTTGTTCTCAGATTTGGAGATCTGCTTGATCTCGTAACACTTGAACTGGCTCAATGGTACATGACCTTTGCCAAGTAGGAGGCCATTGAGCTGTCCTTAGCAGCGAAATTCTCAATCACTTGGTTGACCACTAATTGCGCACTAGGCCAAAAAATGGCTTTAAAAACGACCATTATCCGTTGTCTATTCCCTCTCAGTACCGTTGTCTAAGTGACCGTCGTCTATTCCTACCCCATTTAACAACACTTAAAACCGTTGCCACATTAGACAACGGTTTTCACGCGAAAACCGTTGTTAAATGTGGCATAGACAACGGTTTGTTCTTACAAACTGTTATCTATAAAACACGGAGACAACGGTTAAAATCCGTTGTCTGTACTTGTTTTTGGACAACGGTTTATACTGTTTTGAAGGTCCGTTTTCTTAATTTGGGAAAATTTTCTGGGCATATTTGTGCCAATTTGAGATCCACTATCCACTGGGAATGAACCACCTATATAATTCCAATCATTTCATTCATTCAAATCTCATTCAAGTCATTTCATACATTCATCTTCCAAATGAGATATCATACATAAAGTATTCAAGATCAAAAATGACCAATTGTGCAACTATATACCAAAAACAGAAAACCAGCAACATTCTGGGCAACTAAGCCATTGTACCAAAATACAAAAAAACATCATCATCGGCAGTTCACTAAGCTAGTTAGGGATATCTAACCTATAGTCCAGCCAACTAAAGAAGTATGGATACAAAAAGTTCAACAAAGTTAGGCACAAAGTCTGCCCATTCATTGTACCACAGGTTAGGCTTACTAACATACCACATCTTCCAAACTAAGGTTCAACAAAGTTTTGCACAGAGTCTTCCCATTCACTTCTCATTCCATCAATCTCCAGCTGAGTGTATGTCATTCTGTTCTTCTTTTCCCACTGAAATAGGCAAAAAAAAGATAGTAACTCACCCAGAAACCTTCATATATTCATCCAAATCCCAGAAAACAGAAAACACGGAAAATACCTTGATAACCAAGTAAACACTAACAAAAAAGAGCAAGGGTACAAGTTTAATAACCACAAGAACTACACAAAGCCTACAATGTGTGATCACAAGCAAGAGTAGCTTTAAAAACAACAAGGGCTTCATGTCAAAGCAAATGAATCCACATATAAAAGTATAGTTGCAGGACAAGAACAAAACTTACATGTCCCCTCCAGCACAATAACCTGTAATAATGCACACATAGCAACCCTGAGAGCAAAAGAACTGGTACGAGCAAGTTTTAGACCATAGAAAGAATAGGTTACCATAACTCCAACAGCTAACTAAAAGGGAATAATTTTTAAGTGCAAAACAAGTTCCCTGGAAGTAAACATGGATACAGGGAAGAAAAAAGAAAAAGTAAATCTAGTATTACTTCTTTTCATGCTTATGTCTGACAAGAAGTGCAGAACAAAATGTATCTTTTGTGAGTAAAGACCAAAATGGATTTAATCTCATATACTTTCACAATATCCATAACAACACAAGTTGACTGAGTTTTTTCAACAGATATAGAATCAATAAAGCATTAAAAGGGAATGGATTTCATGATATGAGTTATGCAAGTACATATATGAAAAGTAAGATGAGTATTGATGTTAATAGCTAGAACAAGGAGAATATGACCCGCTTCAAGGAGATTATGAAAAGCTCAAATAAACATCTACTGGCGAGAAGAAAAGTGATTGCATCAAAAGTTCGAGCTGGAACTCTGCAAGGAAATACAAGACTTCTTAGAATGCTTCAAACTAAAAAATTTTAAGGAAAGAAAGCCTGAAGGAATGCAGCATGCAATGTCTTGCAATAGAGTAATTAATAAGTTAGCAAAACCTAGCTACCTGCACATGATATGACATTCTACAAAACATGATATGACATTCTACAAAACATTAACTTAACATAGTGAAACCCTATGCTCAACAAGTCGCTAAGCAACTAGCAGCAGTTGAATGGCGGTAACAACAGCTACTCAACATGAATCGCAAAAGGAAGACATACTATTTGATTTATAGCCACTAAAGATTTCAACAACAGAACACTGTACAACCAATTAACTCCAAAACTAATTTACAAACACAAGAAGTACTTGAAATCAAGAAATCTTTAGATAAGACAAACCTAAATCAGCAGGATGGAAGATCATCTCCGGCACACGAAACCTTTCATTCGTCAAGTCAAATTCTTGCACAAAAACATCACGCAACACTCAAGACACTGCAAAACAAACACAAGCAAGAAGTCATCTACTTACAATCCGAACATATGAGAGACGACGTATATTCTTGGTTAAATCGATCTTCTTTCTATCCTCCGCCTTGCTCGAAACGTCGACATGATCCACATCCATCATGTTCTGCTCCACCTCCCTGAGTATGTCACCATCTCCTAAACCCAAGTACCTCTCTGCTTCTTCAGGGCTCTTAACAAACCCTTTCGTTTAGGTAATGCCGTCCAGCAACACATACGAGCACCTGAATACATTGTCCTTCCCGTGCTTCCTAAACACGCACATTTCAATCCACAACACCAAAAAAACCCAAAAACTTCAATTAAATACAAATTTCAAACCACAAAAGCAATCAAAATGAAAACTTTAATCGAATTAACAAGTAAATGAAACTCGTACAGCCACCCATTGAACTCCTGATTAATTGCTAGCATAGATCAATTATCAATTCAATCAAAAACACATCCTAAAAATAAAAACTTCACCTGGAATTTACTGTTAGAAACTTAGAACAGCAATTTAGTCCCTAAGAATACTTTCTTTACAAATTTCTTTAGAACAACTTATCCCATGAATCATCTTGTAAAACACCATGAAATCCATCAAAAAAAAAAGGAAAAGGAAAACCCTTTGTACTAGCAATTCAGTAGAGTCTAACTGAACCCACATAACTCCAACAAAAACGATTGGGGGGGGGGGGGGGGGGGGGGGGGGGGGGGGGGGGGGGGGGGGCGGGGGGGGGGGGGGGGGGGGGGGGGCGGGGAGGGGGGGGGGGGGGGGGGCGGGGGGGGGGGGGGGGGGGGGGGGGGGGGGGAGGAGAAACCAATAAGAACATAAAAAAACAAAAAAAAACAAAAAAAAAATTAATTTATTTATAAAGAAGAAGAAAGAGGAGAGAAAGCGGCGGGGGGGGGGGGGGGAGGGGGGGGCGGCGGCGGGGGGGGGCGGGGGGGGGGGGGGTAGAGGGGGGGGGGGGGGGGGCGGGGGGGGGGGGGGGGGGGGGGGGGGGGGGGAGGGGGGGGGGGGGGAGGGGGGGGGAGGGGGGGGGGGGGGGGGGGGGGGGGGGGGGGGGGGGGGGGGGGGGGGGGGGGGGGTCAGGAGGAGGGATGACTGGGACCGGCTGACCCGAGAGGAGGAGGGAGGAGAAGAGGTGGGCCCAGATCTCGCGTTGGAGGTCCGGGTTGATGGGGCGGCGGACGGCGTCGGAGGTGTGGTCGATGGGCTCGGTGGGCGACGGATGGACCCATTTCTTGATGGAGACAATGAAGATTGAAAGTGACGAAGGTTGAAGGTGGCGGTGGAGAAGGCGCCGAAGATGTTGCCAGAAAAATGAAGGGTAGAGAAAGGAAGAGAAGCAGGAGAGAGAGAGAGAGAGAGAGAGAGAGAGAGAGAGAGAGAGAGAGAGAGAGAGAGAGAGAGAGAGAGAGAGAGAAGTTAGGGTTTTGATGTTGAAAGGAAAGAGGCATTCAAAATTTAAAAGGGGGACACGGAAGGAATTTTGTGTTTTGGTTTCCTTTAGTGCGCAGTAACTTCCGTGTTTTTCAAAGATAACGGTAATTCAAAAACCGTTGTCTTCTCCGTTTTTGTATTTGTTGAAAGGGGTTTTTTATAGCGTAGTAAAGAGAAAAAAAATAAATTTTTTTTTTTTTTTTTTTTTTTTTTTTTCTTCCAGGGTTTTTTGCTTTCCCGTTGTCTACCCTACGTTGTAAAATCCATTTATTGGCCTAGTGGCGAATCGCTGAATATGGAGAGGCTGTCTGCGCCGACCTCCTTTGCAAGTTTGAGGCTGGCAAGGAGAGCCTCGTATTTGGCCACATTATTGGATGCCCGAAAGTCGAGCCGGAGGGAGTACTCAAGGACATCCTTGTAAGGTGAAACGAGCACTATCCCTGCACTACATCCCTTGGCATTAGCCAATCCATCGACATATAACTTCCATCCCATTCCATCGGGATTGGAGGTTCCCGAATTTGTGACAGTGGGGGCCGAAATGGGGTTCAGACTGCCAGCTTCAGTCGTAGCGGGGCAGGTGAATTTCGAGATGAAGTCGGCAATGGCTTGCCCCTTCTCAAATGTGCGAGGTTTGAAAGTGACGTCAAACTCGCTCAATTCTAAGGCCCACTTAAAAAGCCGACATGATGTTTTAGGCTTTTGGAGCACTTGTCGAAGCAGGTGGTTCGTAAGAATTAGGATAGCGTGAGCCTGGAAGTAGGGGTGAAGTATCCGGGCGAAGCATATGAGGGCAAGGGCGAGCTTCTCTATGTCCGGGTATCGGGTTTCTGGATCCATCATGGACTTACTGGTGTAGTACACGGGTGCTCAACCTTGTCCACTTCCTTGGTAAGGACCGACGAAACTGCCTTTCTGGAAACGGAGAGGTACAAAGTCAGTACATCTTCATGTTCGGGTTTGGCAAGTATCCAGGCCTTGCTCATGTACTTCGGGGTCCAGTCGATGAGCGGGAGAGAGCAGCTACCCTATCGTTAAGGCTCATCCCGTCCTTCTGAGCCTTGATCTTGTCGGGGTTGGCCTCGATGCCCAGTTGACTGATCTTAAAACCCAAGAACTTCCCAGATCCCACACCGAAGGCGTATTTGGAGGGATTGAGCCACATGTTGTAGTGCTTGAGTTTGTCGATCATGGCTGAGAGGTCTTCCACATCTTCCCTTGATGTTTTGCTCTTGACCAACATGTTGTCCACATAAACTTCCATGCTCTTGCCGATGAGATCAGAGAAGACGGAATTGACGTGATACGACCCGTTTCGAAAAATTCCCAAAAAAAAATCAGTGAATTGACCAAAATACCCCTGATGGTCAAACACTTGACTTTTGAACAGTAAGAATTCACGTATTCAATATTGGGCTCTATGCGAAGAGCTCGACGATACGAGTGTGACTGCGAATACGGAATTGGATTTTGAGTTGTAACGAGGGCGATACAGACCAAAAACAGATTAATGCAAGGGGACAAGAGGACATGTGGCGTATTGTGATTGGTTCATGTGTTAAGTTGTAAAATAGGTGTCACTATATGGGGATTAAACGCACACTCCAAGCCGGCTACACAGAGAGGAAAACAGAGAAGAAAGCTCACGCGTCCAACTCGCTCCACACACCGAGTCAACTCACCTCACCGTCGAGTCACCACCGCCGACCACCAATCAAGAAAATGGAGTCCAGTTTCTTCATCAGCACGCCACCACGAACCTGGAGCACCAAAGATCGGTGTCTAACACCGTCAGAATCGCCGTCAACAACCCCGAACAGAAATTGAGTTTTTCCGGCCAATTTCGGCCGTGGTAAGTCCTGATTCTTGTTCCATTGGTTTTGTTGGATTGCATAGATGAATTTTGATATAACATACGTCCAAAACGGATGTGAATTGAGTAAATTGGATGTAGCCGGAATCCGCCGCCTTTCAGGGCTTTTTCCAGCCAACTCCGGCGACATTGGGTCATGAAATCCTCATTTTTGAACTCCTGGTGTTCTGTAGATGCGTTTACATGTAAGATTTGCTGAATTTGGTTGAGAATTGAAGGAGATTGAGCTATTGGAGTTTCGGCCGGAAAATCTGCAGAAACCGGCGAGGTCACGGCGGCACCGGCGTCGACGCGGCGGCGCTGACTTCAGTACCGGCGTGCCACGAGGCTGCTGAGTCAGCGCACAGTCAGCGCCACGTAAGCAACACGTGGCTGCCACGTGGATGCCACGCGTCTGCCGAGTCAGCAACACGTCAGCACCGGAGTGTTGACGTCAGTCGACCGTTGACCGCCAGTCAACGCCGTTGACCGATCGTTGACTGGCGTTGACCAAGTTTGACCGGTGACCATTTTAAAGGTTTTCGACGTTCCGGATCCAATGGCGAAATCCGTTTTACCATCTGAGATACAGTTAAACCCCAATTGAGCAAAACATGGGGAATTAGGATTTTTACAATTTAAGTTCGGTTGTGGTTATTGATTGTGGTTGTTGGGACATTCAGGCTGAACGAATTCCATGGGAATAGCATAATTGGACCGAGCATGCAGACGAGGATGAAGAGGACCGCCCGGTATCACTGTGAGTGGACGGGTTTGATTTTTGTTTTTTTTTTTTTTTTTTGTTTTTTTTTTTTTTTTTTTTTTTTTTTTTTTTTTTTTTTTTTGTTTTTTTTTTTTTTTTTTTTTTTGTTTTTTTTTTTTTTTTGTTTTATTGCTCGCACTTACACGAATGGGTTGGTTTTTTTTCTGCGTTCTTTTCCCTCGCTTCTGGTCGCTGGTTGTTGTGTTTTTCTTCTCTTTTCCTTTCCCCCCCGTGCTGGTTTGTTTCCCTTCTTCTCCCCTCCCCCCCCTGTGGTTTGGTTTCCCTCGGCCCGGTTTGTTTCCCGCCCTTTTTTTTCCTCTTTTTTTTGGGTGCGCCTATTTTTTTTTTTTTTTTTCCCTTCTTTTCTTTTTCTGCATATAAGTTTACACTACTGGTTTTAACTATGGGGGTTATTATATTGATTTGTGATATAACCGATTTGGCATGCACTTTTATATCCTTATTCTTAGATTCTTGTTATGTTCTTGAGTGATTTTAGTTTGTTTTAACTTAGTTTTGTTATTTTGTAGGTTTGAAGAGGAAAAGTGATTAAATGAGCAAAAAGGAGCTTTTAAGGTCAAGTGGTGTTTTGCAAGCAGCAGCTCGTGGGAGATTCTGGATATCCTTGGAAGAGAATCAGATAGCAAGTCATATATCCTTGGAAAGATATGGATGTCAGCTTCAAGTAGGACTTTACGGCTTGTCAATCCGAGCAATGTGGAGATTGTTATGACCATTTTCGTACAAGTCGTCGCTGCAGTAATTTTACGCGGGTTTGCAATGAAGTTATGTTCTGAAGCCATGTCTCATTAGGAAAAGAAGCGAAATCAATTCTTCCCACTTCATATTTGGAAAAGTAAAGGGCTTCACCAAGAGCAACTAGGAAACCAAAGGCAGCAAGAGTCTAACTTTCCTAAATTCATATTCAAGAAGGATTAGGAGATCTCTTACCTAGTTGATGAAGGAAAAGAAAGACGCGCCTATATAAAGAGACTAGAAGTCAGATTTCAAGGGGGGTTCGTCGTAGTGTTTGTTCGTAATTTTTAATTGTCTTTCATTATGTTTTATTTGTTTCTTAGTAGTTAAACTATTTTCTAGGGCTAGGATGATTCCCAAGTATGGATGTTTATGATTTCAACGTTAATTGATGGATTGATAGATTCTATTTGATGAATGCTTAATCACTATTATATAATTGTTGCTTTTTGTTTGAGTTCTTTGATTGATCACCTTAGGGCTTTGCATCTAGTAATTGGAAGATGGGTTTGAGGCCTAACCGGCAATATAATTCAATTAACTTCTTGTGATTGAGTGTGGTAAATTACATTGTTGCTCGACAGAGAATAATGGTTTGCTTGGTTCCCTGTTTTCTTGTTCGTAAAGTAATGAGTCTTACATGTTAAATTTATGCACGACAGTGATAGGTTGCATGTATTAGATATACGACCTCTGCACGACAGTGAGAGAATCATGCACTTAAGGAAAACTATGGTCTAGGTGCACGACAGTGACTTAGATACGGGAATTATCATCTTTAGAATCGAAACACTTCATTAATTGCATTGTGTCATAAACGGAAGTGCTTGTGGTTGATTCCGAACCCTAGGCCTTTACCTTTGTTTTCAACCCCTAAAACTCACAATTTCAAAGTTTGTTTATTTGTTGTTTTACAAAATCCTAAAAACCAAAATCACTTTTCAATTTGTTTGTTTGTGTTTGTTCTAATTAGATTTCAATCTGGTTTTCAATTTCCAAGTTAACTATTTTCTCTGTGGGATCGACCTCGTATTTTGCCTGAGCTATACTATACATTGATTCGTGCACTTGCGAGTTTTTAATTTGGTTAAATTAATCAACTAAAAAGGGTTAGTTTAATTCACATCAATGTTTGTTAATTTTTTTCTCCTTTTTTTTTTTTCCCCTCCCCTCTTCTTCTTTTTTTCCCCCCCCCCGTGCTTTCTCTCCTGTGGGGCCCCCCCGAGCGGGGCGGCAAAGCCCAGAGTAGCTCTATTTCGTGTTACAAAGAGTGAGACTCTCTTTGTCTTTTGTGTTTTTCAGACTTGTGTAAACTCTTCATTTCTGCTGTGTAGAAACTCTGATATTATGTATACAGTTGAGTTGTCGCTTTACCTCTTGTTGTTTTGTCTTTTGTTATTTCTTTTGAGCTTAATGGCTTCGTCACTCTTTGGGGGTGATGGCCGCACCTCCCAGGCCCCACTTTCTGGGGCGGGGTGTGTCATGACGAGCCGTTGGTAGGTCGCTCCGGCATTCTTGAGGCCAAAGGGCATGACCTTGTTGCAGTAGAGTCCCCGGTCGGTGACGAAGGCAGTGTGCTCTTGATCGTCCGGATGCATGAAAATTTGGTTGTACCCGGAGTAGGCGTCCAGTCGATGAGTTGGTCGATGTGGGGGAGCGGGAAACTGTCCTTGGGGCACGCCTTGTTCAAATTGGTGTAATTGATTACATCTGCCATTTCCCCTGGGATTTTTGCACGACGACCGTCTTGATTGCCTCGTATCGTTCGCCATCAAACTTTCGGCGCTTCTGGCTTACCGGTCGAGCCTTCAGGTCGATGCTCAAGACCAGGCAAAGACCTCGGCATTTTCCCGAAGAAACTTGATGAGTAAAGTCCGGATGAAGGGAGGGAGCTCTACGCCGATCTTCACTTGCTGGTCGAGGTAGTCTTTTGAAATGCAGACCATCTCCAAGTTTCCAGCTGGTTTGGCTTGGGAGGTGGAGGTTTCACCTCTCGGATCGTCAAGGCAGCTATCCAAGGAAGGCACCTCAGTCTAGGATGGAGTTGTGATGGCGCAAGACTCCTTGGGGGGTGGAGCGGCTGCCGTGTTCTTGCCTCCATGCCTCACTGCTACAGAGTAGCATCCCCGTGTCCTTTGCTGGTCGCCTCGAACACTTCCGATTCCTTGAGAGGTCGGGAATTTGATGAGAAGGAGGTGAGTGGAAGGGATGGCCTTCATCTGGTTGAGGGCGGGTAACCCGAGACTGACGTTGTACGCAGTGGGGCAGTCCACGACCATGAAAGTGGCTACCACACGGGTTCGTCTGAGAGCCTCACCCAAAGTGATGGGAAGGAAGACACTTCTGATCGGCTATATGCAGTCCCCGAAGAAGCTCATAAGAGGCATGCGGGTACGGTCCATGTGATGGTCAGCGACGTTGAGAGACCGAAAGGCCTCCAAGAAGATGATGTTGACAGAGCTTCCCGTGTCAATCATCGTGCGCCCAACGTTGTAGTGAGCAATCTCCGCCCGGATGACGATCAGATCATCATGGGGGTATAGAATTCCTTCCTCCTCTTCCTCGTAGAAGGTTATGGATCCCCAACCTATCTTGGGAACCTTCTTGGCTCGGTAATTGACTGCCATCACCTCTTGTCCGGGATAGCAAGCTCGGACATGCTCCTTCCTCGCCCGATTGGAGTCACCGGCGAGGGTTGTGCCGCCGCTGATGGTCTTGATATGATAGAGTTGTTGTTGAGGAGAGATGTAACCGCGAAGAAATTCATCGATCTTTCCCTCTCAGGCAAGGTCCTCGATGCAGTCCTTGTTGATGATATAATCGTACACAAACGATATACTAGTATAGTAGTGCACAAGTACGGATGTCGAACCCACAAGGACTGAATAGAACTCAAAATTACCCACTAAAACGAAACTAAGTATGAAATCTCACGAGTCAGTAAACAGGAAGGGAAATCAGGTTTTCAGATTTGGTTTTTGTGAAACGAAGCTTTAAAAACATAAATAGAGAGCAAATACTAAATGTTGAAATGAAAAAGTTATGTAAAGGCAGGTTAAAGAGCTTAGGAACTACGACTTCACCACAAACATCCTATTCTGTTCATATTATGAATCACATAATCACAATTACTATCTGAATTCAAGGGTCTGTTTCTTTTTTAATGATCATCCGTTTGGTGTACCGGTTGTGACCAACTATTCTATACAGTGACCTAGCTATGGTGTCCAGTCTAGATAACAAGATAGAACGCAAAAAGAACAAAGGAAACACATATAAGGACCAAAAAGTCACATGGCATGGTGTCTGCATAGCAAACTTCTTCTTTACAATCATAAGTCCATCACAATTACTCATGGGTGTCTAAGCTAATTATGACTAAGTAAGATGATATGCAACAGATATGATGGCCAATCATAAACGAGACAAACACCTTATAATAGAATCAATGAAAGAAAACAAGAATCAGATATCATGTGATTGCATTCATCATAATAGCACAGAACAGTTTGCAAAGGCTACATCGCAATTCCTAGATATAATTTAGTTACACATCATGAACAAGAACGACACAGAGGAGTATTGAACATGCATGATACGAACTAATGATGAAGAGATAGGAAAACTAATGGTCTTCACGGTTGTAGCGTAGCAGACGGTGCTCAGGATCAGAAAGCAAAGTCCAAGGCTGAAGGATGAAGGAGGTTGAGCGTATTCTCTGACCTAAGCCTTGTATTTATAGTGGAGAATCTCCCAAAAATTCGTGGGAAACCCTAGCTGACTTTCTGTTATCAATTCCCCTTACCAAATCTGATTCAAATTCGAATTGGATCATCTTTCCCTCTTTGGTTAGGGTGAATTATCTCTGAATATAGGCTGAAATAAGTCTGGATACATTTCCCAATCTTCAGAGCACAATCGGGCCTTAAACTTGGGCTTGTACTTCCACAATTTTCCGCCCGCCTGAACGATGGCATAAAGGTCCTCGCATGAATAGAAGGTCGAGCTCTCGCTTTGTTGTTGCTCGATGAATGCCGTCTCCATTTCGGCCATGCTGTCAATGCTACTCATTGGCAAATGGAAGAACCAATTGAGGGTAGCCCCCCGTAAGTGTGCTGGGGAAGTAGAGGCAATGAGCTTGGTCGGAGATGCTCTTGTGGAACATGTTGGACTTGAAGCTGTTCATGTGGACGTTGGGGCGTTCTCCCGGGCATCCTCCGTAAAGTGCAATCCGCAACGAGCGAGAGTTGATCTCCTGTAGCTCGTGCGTACAAGCCAAGACTTGGTTGCTGAAGGGTCTTTCTTTGGTGAGGGTGACTCTGGGCCGCACGGCCTTCTCTTGGCGCTCTTTTGCCCTATCGTTGACGAGCTCTTGTACCAAGTCCAAGAGCTGCTGGATCATGCTCTGATCGCTCGAACAATTGTCGCAGTCCGTCCGGGGGCAAGTGCAGTGGCCGGGAGGGGTCGCGCTCGGTGGCTGGATTCCGCCGTCTCCTCTACCGAGGGATGGCTGGGACTACTTGGACCGGAGTCGACTGCGGGGGAGGTCCGAGGCCAGGGAGATTGATGTTCTGGGTGACTACCTCGGTTGCCATTTGACACACCCCGCCCCAAAAAGTAGGGTCCGGGAGTGCGGCCATCACCCCCAATGAGTGATGAAGCCTTAAACAACTAAAAACGACAAAAACGAAAGAAAATGAATACAATAATAATATCAGAGCATCTATACAGCGGAAGGAACAATTTACACAAGTCTGACAAACAACCAAAGACAAAGAGACTCTCGCTCTTTGTGACCCAGAACAGAGCTACACCGACTCCTGCCGCCCGTCTCTGTGGTGCTCAAAAGTATCATGTCCTGAGGGGGCGTAAAACAAAGGTGAGTGGACAGGGAAAATAAGTGTCAATGTAAAACATTTATAAAACATAATAATAACCCCCACAGTGGAAAACCAGTAGTAATAGTATACGACTATACTATAACAAGTATGCAGCAACAACCCAATACACCATGTGATTGGGGCCAATAAATGATCACACAGATACTAATGCACTTTACATTGGCAAGGAGACTGTATTTAGAATACCAATGTAACGTATACTACCAATTGGCAAGGAGACTGTATTCACATGCCAAGGGTTGGCGAGGAGACTATATTCACAAGCCAACGTAAAGGATAACTTAGCAAGCAGAATGTATTCACATGCCAACATAAAGGATAACTTGGCAAGGAGACTGTATTCACATGCCAAGGTACCCTCTTCCCCTGCACAATACACTCCATATAATACCACAGTACGTACAACAACCAACAGCAACCAGCCAGCAAAACCACAAGACCATAACCAACATAACAAACTTATAAGCATATACGTATACCACATGCTCCATCAACCAACCAACATAGATCCCAAATTCGCATCATCATATCATATATATACGTAAACATAAATACAAAGCATGCTCAAACAATACTTTAAAACCAAAACCCGTCCACTCACAGATATGCCGGGTGATCGTCATCGTCCTCCTCGTTTGTCTAAGCGGTTCGATTATGGTGGTACCTCGGGAACTGATCACCTAACAATTCCAAGGAATAACAATTAATAAACCAACCAAACGAAAACCCGTAAAACCCTAATTCTTCATGTTTTGCTCAAATGGGGTATAACCGTATCTCAGATGGCAAAACAGAGGTCGCCATTGGATTCGGAACGTCGAAAACCCTCAAAATAGTTACCAATCAAACGTGGTCAATGCCGGTCAACAGCCAGTCAACGGCGTTGACCAACAGTCAACAGTAGGGCTGACGTCAGCACCGGCATTCCACGTGGTGCTGACGTCAGCACCGGTGCTCCGGCCGGAAACTGGGAATATTCTAGCCGATTCCTTCATTTCTCAACCATTTTCAACGAATTTTATGTCTAAATCCATGTACGGAAGCCAAGGAATCTAAAAATCCAATTGTCATGACTCACCTCTCACTGTGCTGGCCGGAAAATCGATCGGAAGATCCGATTTTCCGTAGGCTTCGTTGGGGCTGCTCCACACGATTTCCAGCTCCAATTCTTGGTGCTCCGTGCTCATGGGGACGAGACGAGGCTGATGCAGGTGGTCGCTGGCCCAATCCGTCCCCGGTGAAGGATCGACGGTGTTGAGCTTTCACGGCGGTTTTGGGATCGCGTTTCGTTCGGTGGGGATTTCCTAACAAACGGGTTTCCCGTTTGGGAAACTTCTTCAATAGAAATCGGGTAGAAATACCCAAAATACACAGCCAACCACTGTTTGACACTGGGCCGATAGCCAATCCTGGCTTGCCACGTGTTAAAACCCACTACTTCACAATTCCATCTTTCGTCCGTAACTTCTTCGATACAACTCGGAAGTCGATTTCGTCTTAGCGGACACGTTCGCATCGTCAAGCTCTTCGTATAGAGTCCAATATCGAACATGAAATTCCTCAATGTTCAAAAGTGAACCATTTGACCAATAAGGGTATTTTGGTCATTTCACTGTTTTTGGGGGATTTTTTGGAACGGGTCGTATCACCATTCTCTCTCGGTTGTCGTTGAGGAGATCTCGGACATCCCTGTAGGCTTTGGCCACCCCTTTGTTTCGGCCAATGAATACCTGGGAATTCCAGGATAGGATCACCCTGGCAGTGGCTGGTGCCCGGTAGGTCTCCGGCTGTTTGTTCTTGGCCAGCGGTAGAGGTAGAGTGGCCAAAACGGGGTTGTCGGGGTTGTGTAGTTGAGAGTCGGAGACCTCGGCTGCACTGTTCCTGGAGGTGGCCGATGTTGACATTCGCCTCCAATAACTTCTGGATCATGTTCTGGTAGTGCTCGTTGAGGACCGCACTCCGGGATTGGAGCCTGCGGTTGTCCTCCTCCAAGGCTTGGAGTCGGCTGTTTTCAGCCTCCAAGGGCTTGGCCCGCTCCTCCATTGCAGCTAGGCACTTGGCGAGCTCATCCCGACTAACCCTTTTGTTCTTCTTTTGCTGGTCAGGCTGAGGAGGTTGTTCGTCAAGGGCTCCGCTGGTCTCCGGGCGGAGTTGTCAAGGACAGGTGACAATGTCCTCCAGTTCATCTTCGCAATGGTGAGAAGACATGGTCGTCCTTTGCTAGTGGTAAAACACGTAGGAATTCGGTCGATTCCCACAGACAGCGCCAAATTGTTGATGCTCAAAAAGAGATAAGTCAACTGTCAATGTAAAGGGGTTGGATCAAGTTTATCTTCTGGGAGCTAGGAGGCTAGCTCCGGATGTCTGAGTTCGGCCTTGTTCCGGAAGGAGTATGTTCGGCTCCAAGTGAGGTTCGGCAGGAAGGTGGCCAATGTTCCTGGATGGATGCTGTTCCCAGCCAACAGTAAACCTGCACAGAAAGAAGTCACGGGAAGAGCACAGGTGGGGTGCCAGCCTAAGACCCTCCAATGCTTAAGTCAGCGTAAGAAGGAGGTTGCGTCTTGAAGGCAAGTAGAGAGAGTTTAGTGAGAGTATTACAGTTACCTTGGACTTGTGATGGTTGACAAGTATTTATAGTGGAGGGTTTGGACCTCCTTGTAATTTGTGGGCAATGTGAGGTGAGTGCCCCACATTTCCCTTTCTTGGAGGCTTGTAGAAGCCTTGGTGGTACTTTGTTAGGATGACATGTGGCCGATACGGGTATGATATGAACAGTAATCGAGCAAGTATTTTGGGGGTACAAATGTAAAGATTCTAACATTGCAGCCTACTTTATAGCAGCTAGAAATTTAATAGAAGATTTCAAAAATGTGATGGCTGATTACATATACTAAGAGAAGAAAACTGGGCAGCAAACGAGATGGCCGAAGTCGCTCATCCTTACGTCCAAAACTCCCACGATTAAAGCGCTCATGTTATTGCATTTTCTTTCTGGTACATTGGTCAAAACGAGAACCATGGACAAATGGATAACCATAATCTAACCGTGATAAGGAAAAAGTTCTTTCATAAAAAAAGAAAAACTAGTCGCGACTCATTTTCTTTCCAAGTTGAAGTTACGATTTTTAGTTCTCTGCAAAAGTGGATTTCTTGGCGTCGAGCTCTAGCACCAATCAAGGTTGTGCAAAACTGGATGAGTGGTGTATTTCTTAGCAATGTTAGACAAGAATTGAAATTGAAAAAACAAATCAGTTTTGCAGTAGATGGTCATCTACATCCCTGAGAATGTTTAATGCCATTGGTCAAACATGCCTAACGGTTTAGTGTTAGTAATAGCATATTGCCCAATGATGTAGCACTTGCCTTTAGAGCATGAGTTAGTAGATAATTATTAAGTATTTAAGAGTTAACTTATGTGGAAAGCTAGTTACACACTACGCCAAAACAAGCATCAGACGACACCATTCAGACGACACTTTTGTATTTTACTGTCGTCTGATTTTTATCAGGCGACAGTAAAATACAAAAGTGTCGTCTGAGTGCTCAATATCCAACACCTTACGCTTACGCTTGCATTATTTTCCTCTCTCTCTTGTCGGAAGCACATCTCCAAAACTGAACCAAATTCCTCTAAATCCAAGAAAATCAACCCAGATCTGTTTGAAAACTCACAAGTGCCCAACTGATATTGCCTCGTATTTCCCTATCTCCTGGACTGTTTCGACATTGGTCCGTCAGTTTTCAGCGGCAGAGAAAGTTGAAGTAAGTTTAGATTCTGTGGTTTTCAATTCGGGATTTCTATTTGAGGTTTTCAAATCTGGGTTTTCGAGAAAGTTGAAATTACAAAGGGAGGGGTCTGCATTGAGCATTGAGGGTTTGGAACTGGTCTAAGGTTTCAAATTGGGATTAAAGGGTTGGGTTTTCATACTGAACATTGAGGGTTTGGAACTAGTCTAGGTTTTCAAATTGGGATTATGGGGTTGGGTTTTCGTATTGAACATTTAGGGTTTGGAACTTGTTTATGGTATCAAATTGGGATTAAAAGGGTTAGGTTTTCGTGTTGAACATTGAGGGTCTGGAATTGGTCTAGGGATTCAAACTGGGATTAAAAGTTGGGTTTTGGTTGATGTTCGAAATAAATACGGCCTGGTGAGTTTGAGATTTGGATTCGAGTTTGTGACATTGTGGTTTTTTGGGGTATTAAGGCTTCTGATTTTGTCAATTTCTTAGTGTTTTAGTTGCAGATTAAACTAAGAGCTTAGGATTTCTGGTTTTGAGTTTGGGATTCAATTGAACAAAACTTTATCTTGATTTTGTTACTGGCTTGATGATTCTTATGATAAATCAGTTTTGTAATAGATGTTCTTTATACTGCATTTCGTTTAATACTTCTACATGTATGATACTTGAATGAGTTGTGTTTGTTTGCAGGTGGTGAATACTTTGGCTGAGGCTTGGAGCATACGTTGGAGCATACGGTAAGCACAAAATTCTGTATATCTGTGTTTTCTCTTTTATGTCTTCTATTGCATGTTCATATGTCAGTTTAGTGTCTTCTGGTGTTTCTTTTCTGCTATAGTTGATATGTTATCTTGGTGCGCATGCTGAGATGTTGTGTGTGTGTTTATACATTTTTGTAGTGAAACATGGATAAGACTTGGATGTTTGCTGATAGAAGGTCGAAGGTGTACCAGTTAGGAGTGGCTAGTTTTCTTAAGTTTTCCCTAGAGAAATCTAAAACTATAGACATTCTCTGCTGTCCTTGTTTAAAATGTGGAAACACAAGAAACTTGAGTAGTTTTGTGTTTAAAATGGAATTGATTCAAGATACCAAAATTGGATTTGGCATGGAGAAACGGCCCGTTTAGATGAGTTTGCTAGCAGTGATATTGAATCAGAAGATATTTCAGATTGTGATGATAGTGATGAGGCAGATATTGAGGCTGAAGTAGAGATAGGGGATATGGACAGTGATATTGATTTCACTTGTGATGATGAGTTCTCAAAGGACTCTGATGAATTTAGGACATTTGTTGATGATGGGTGTAAACCCATGTATCCTGGGTGTACTAAATTTACTAAGTTGAGTGCACTTGTGAGAATGTATAATCTCAAAGCAAAGAACTCAATGACTGATGCTTGCTTTGAAGATATGCTAATTATGATATCAGATTTCCTTCCGGAAGGTAATGCCATTGCCACATCTTCTTATGAGGCAAAGAAAATCTTGGGTCATTTAGGAATGGACTATAAGAAGATACATGCTTGCCCGAATGATTGTATTCTGTATAGGAATGAATATGCCAATAGCACTAGTTGCCCTACATGTCAGGCCTCTAGGTGGCAGCTAACTAAAGATAAAAAAACACATAAAGGAAGGTACTCCTGCAAAAGTGATGTGGTATTTTCCACTCATCCCTAGATTTAGGAAAATGTTTCAGTCTCCGACAAAATCTGAATATTTGAAATGGCATGGTAAGAGAACTGTGACGGAAGGGATAATGCGTCATCCGGCAGACTCTCCTGCTTCGAAACTAATTGATGATAAGTGGCCAGATTTCAGTCAAGATATGAGGAACCTTAGGCTTGCCCTGTCCACTGATGGTTTTAATCCTTATGGCTCTATCTCTAGTAAATATAGTTGCTGGCCCGTTATAATTGTTGTCTACAATCTGCCTCCATGGTTAACCTACAAAAAGAAGTATATGATGTTAAACACAATCATTTCTGGTCCTAAACAACCTGGGAATAGCATAGACGTATACTTGCAAGTACTTGTCGATGAGCTTAAGGTTTTGTGGGAGGGAGTGCCGAGGGTATACGATGCTGAGGGAGTGCCACATTTTACCCTTAGGGCAGTCCTTATGTGGACGATTAGTGACTTTCCAGCTTATGGAAACTTGTCCGGTAATGTTGTTAAAGGGTATAATGGATGTCATATTTGCCTTGAGGAGACTAAACCAACCAGATTAGAGAAATGTAAGAAAGTGGCATATCTACGGAGCCCGAAGATTCCTAGGGCGCAATCATCCATACCGAAGGAAAAAAGAAGAGTTTAACAACATGATTGAAACAGATTCTGCTCCTATGCCTCTAACTGGAGAACAAGTGTTTGAAAGGGTTTCAAAGAAGAATACAACCCCCCACCTCCCTATAAGTAAGGCAAGTGAGGGTCTAGATAGGCCATCCTTTAAGAAGAAGTCAGTGTTCTTTGAACTTCATTATTGGAAATTTCTACTTGTGCGACATAATCTCGATGTGATGCATATAGAGAAAACCGGGAAAAACAAAAGATGGGGTGGCTACTAGATTAGATCAAATTAAATTAGGTTGGAAAACTGACTTGAAGCCTCCTGAGGGGAAGAAATTGGCACTAGCAAGCTGGAACTTGACTTTAGAATAGAAGAAAATTGTTTGCAACTCATTATATGAAATGAAACTCCCTGAAGGCTATTGTTCCAATATACAATCACTTGTATCATTGGATGACAATAGACTTGTTGGCCTCAAGTCTCATGACTACCACATTTTGATGCAACAACTACTACCCATAGCAATTAGGTCAGTGCTAGATGAACCTGTTAGATATGCAATCATCAGATTCTGCCATTTCTTCAATGTATTATGCTCGAAAGTGGTTGATTGTTCAAAGCTACGTAAAACACAAGAGGATCTTGTAGAGACCCTATGCTTGCTTGAAGTCTACTTTCCACCATCCTTGTTCGATATAATGTTCCACCTAACATTACATCTTGTTCGAGAGGTCGAACTATGTGGACCGGTTTGGTTTAGGTGGATGTATCCATTTGAGAGATACATGAAAGTCTTAAAGGGTTCTGTTAAGAATATGACCTATCCTGAGGGTTGCATGGCCGAGACAAACATCGCTCAAGAATCATCAGAGCTTATTTCGGACCAATTCCCTCCTACTGTGACACACCCCGACCCAAAAAGTGAGGCCCGGGAGTGCGGCCATCACCCCCAAAGAGTGACGAAACCTTAAACAACTAAAAACGACAAAAAGGAAGAAAAAGAATACAATATAATATCAGAGCATCTACAGCGGAAGAGAACAACACAACTACAACAGCCTCAAGGGTGAAACAAATACCTGTACAGCTTAACAGCGACCTGCCTGAAGGACAACGAAGGACTCCTACTCTTCGTTGGTGGAAATAGAGCTATCGGCAGATCTCAGTCGTCTCGGTGATGCACTTTAGAATCAAATCCTAAGGGGGTGCAAAAACAAGGGTTAGTGGACAGAAAAAGAAGTCAATGAAAAACATTTAACAGATATGCCAATAACCCCCTCTGTCAAAACAGATAGTATAATAATATCATACCTCAATCCAGCCAATACGTACAGTAACTAAAACACGAGGCAAACCAACACACACAAACCATTCCCAAAACTACAACGTGATGTGGTCGAGGGCCATATCACCCGACCTAGATGTAACTCTCATGAACGAGGGCCATATCACCCGTCCAAGATACAATGTGTAGTCGAGGGCCATATCACCCGTCCAAGATATACCTCTCCCGTCCAAGATATACCTCTCATGAACGAGGGCCATATCACCCGTCCCAACTAGTGTGCCACTAACAATACTAATATTAAACCAACCTACCCAACAACAAGCAAACACCAATTAACCAACAATAGCAATAACAACCAGCAAAACCATTTAATAAGCATACGTATCTAAGAGTATAATTATACGGAAACATAGCACACTCAAACCACATTTAAAACCAAAACCTGTCCACTCACAGTGACACTAGGCGATCGTCGTCGTCCTCCTCTGCTGGCACGATTCGATTATGCTGTTTGCTCAGGATCTGATCACCTAACAATCCTAATAGTCCAAAGTTAATAAACGAAACGTAACGAATAACCGAGAAACCCTACTTTTCCTTGTTTTGCTCAATCAGGGTATAACCGTATCTCGGATGGCAAAACGGAGTTCGCCATTGGATCCGGACCGTCGTTTCCACTCGGAAAAGTGGTCGGTCAACCTTGGTCAATGCCGGTCAACGGCTACCACGTCAGCACACCGGCGCTGATGTGGCTCTGACAAGTGCTGACGTGGTGCCCATGTGGCAGCCACGTGTCTCTGACGCGGCTCTTACGTGGCAGCTGACTGGGCGCTGACGTCAGCACCTATTGATGACGTCATCACCGCCACACCAGCGCTGGAAACCTCATCGGAATCTGGAGAATTCCAGATTCCGGCAAGTTCATCCTCTCCGCTGTGCCGGCCGCCGCTATAGTCACCGGAAACTGGGAATTTTCCGATGACTATTCATCCAATTTCAAAACCCTCTAACTTCCTCAATTCTCAACCAAATCAAATGATCCTTATATCAAAATCCATCTACAGAAGGAGAGGAATCCAAAAATCATACTTTCGAGACTCACCTCCAACTGTGCTGGCCGGAATCTCGCCGGAAAGCCCGTAAATTCTATGCTTCTCTTTGCCGGCGATTCGGTGGGTTTCCATCGACGATGTGGGGTGCCCCGGCTTCGTCTCAGCGAGGGGAAGAAGATGCCGATGATCGCCGGCCCGATCCGTCGCTGGCGAAGGGTCGTCGATGGTGAAGGGTGGCGGCTTGTGGGTGCGGGTTCGGGTTTCTTCTTTCGGAAACTTGAATCCGTTTTGGGTTTAACACCCCAAAATTAGCAGCCCCCAATGATTGAGTGACACTGTGGCATCGTCCATTTAGCGGCTGCCACGTGTCAACCACTCACACCCCCTTCACTTTCATTTTTCGCCCGTAACTCATTCGATACAACTCAGAATCCAATTCCGTCTTCGCAGGCATGCTTGTAACGTCAAGCTCTCCGCATAGAGTACAATATCAAATTTGTAAATTTCTGCTGTTCACAAAGTCAACATTTGACCATCCAAGGGCATTTTTGTCATTTGACGATATTTTGGGAAAATTTTCGGGACGGGTCGTATCATACTGAGTATGATAATACCCCAGAAAGGCAAAACATACAGTTGGTTGGTGATTGCAAGGCTTTATCAGGTGCTACTATAAAAACTGTGGATCAAGCAGAGTTTGATGCAGCACACCTTTGTGTATTGGAACATACAGAGGAAGTACAACCCTACATCTTGTAAGCAGAGGAGGAGCCAGCCCGGAGCGGACATCCGCGGCCGCTCCCCTCCTCGCCGGAAAATCTATGGACTGGGAGCGGAGCCACGCAGATCCGCTCCCCTGGTCCACCAAGAACCTCGACCTGAAACTCCATTGAAGCAAGATGATCTGGGAAAAAGATGATGGTTCTGTGCTGTGCGCGAAGATGATCTGGGAAGAAGATGATATGCGACGTCGTTTTGAAGAAAGAAATAAAAGGCTGGTGGGGCAGGATATGAAGCAAGAAACAAAAGGCTGGTGGGGTCTTTCTTTTTCTCTTTTGCAGCCCACCACAATAAAAAATTCCTCCACATTGTTTTATCTTTTCTTTTCTTCATTTTCATTTTGTTTTTGTAATTTTAATTAATTGTGAGAAAGGTGATTTGCAGTTTACTGTGAACTAATTAGCTAATTTTGTTGACAAAAAACAAACCTACTAATTCTTGTATGGACATTTAGTTTCATCTATAAAAAACTCTTACAAAAATACATATTACAATATATTGTTTACCTATCATATTGGGCATGAAAACTATGTAGGTATAATAGTATATTATTTGGTGTTCGGTAAGTTAAGCTTTCCTTCATATGCTCATGCATTCATATGTGAATTTTTACTTACCACCAAAAACTAACTCTACTCGATCAACGATGGATGATGTGTTGGTGATAATCACCACCACTTTTTAATGGTGGGCAAAAAGAATCCGTCCAAATAAGACATGTATAATTTGAAATTGAGTTGTTATTAGTAAAAGTTAATGGAAAAATGCCCTCAGGATTAAATTAAGTAAAATATGTATATCGTTAGTCCTACCCACAGCCTCCTGCCAGCCAAATTTCGTCCACTAAAGTCTCTATCTTCCATTTTGACCAGCTATAAAATGGAAAATTTTCGCTCCTCGGGTGAAAAATTCTTAGCTCCGCCTCTGCTTGTAAGTAATGCTTTATATTCTTTTACTAGTCTTCATTTCATTTCTTTTTATTTGCCTATATACTCCCACAGTTGATAACTTAATTTCATATCAAACCTTCAGAGAATACAGAGATATTTTGAAGGCAACTTTCCCTCAGCATGAAAACAATGATCAGTGGCTTAAGGATAAGCACAATCGCACATTTAGTGAATGGTTGAAGCAAAGGGTAAACTTAACTATCATAGCTATTTCATCCATGTACTTTGTATAAGATTTTGTTGATACATTAGGATTTTCCTATATTTCAGGTCCTTGAAGGACTTCGACATGGTTCCAGCAATATTTCTAAGGCCTTAAGGTGGATTGCAGATGGACCAAACTTCAAAGTGGCAACATATAGTGGGTACGATGTGAGAGGCGTCCATTACAACACTGAACAGCGCGATAATCTTCGATCAAGGCAAAGTAGTGGAGTGAGCTTATTTGCTCATACAATGGAGTTGAAGAAGAACAAAAGTGCTATCACTTTGGAGATGTGCTATTATATATGGAGTTATTACAGAAATATGGGATATGGACTATACAAAGCTTAGGGTTCCTTTGTTTCGGTGTGACTGGGTAGAGCGTAAAAAGGGTGTAGAAATCGATAAGGATGGGTTTACATTGGTTAATTTGAATAGGATAGATCATACTACAGATCCTTTTGTTTGGCCCACCTTTGTGAAACAGGTCTTTTACCTTAGAGACCCTCGTAATGCTGCATTGTCTATTGCTCTCAAAATTCCAGATAGAGATTATTATATAATTTCTATGATGATGAGCTTGGGGACACATTGCTAGGGTATCAACCCTTTAGTAATGGACTTCCATCGATTGATGAAATGGATCAAGGAGGTGCAAGTGGGAAGTATGTGAGAGCTGGAAATGAGAGTATCTTAGGATCAGATTAGGGATTGATTGTTGTAATTTTAGTTTTATCAGTTGGCTGGTCTGCTTTGTGTTCTTGTATTTTGTTGTTCTTCTATGAAACCTTGAAATTGAATGAAATTAATATTTGCATCCATATTTCTTTTGTAGCATGTACTATGATATTTTGTTGAAATTGATATCATCTGCCATACTTCTTTTCTTTTCATTGTTAGTATCTATGAAATTTCTTTTGTCTTTACATGTTTCTTATATGTGTTACAGATCATGGTTTCAACAAGATCTACTCCTACGAAGACTGCAACAAGGATTGGTGCATCTTGTGCTCGGTCTATTCCTTCAAAAAAGACAGCGAGCAGAAAAGCGAAGAATCTGAGAAAGCAATCAATAGAAATGAAAAGAAAGAGGAAGAAGTCTTTGAGTAGGGATGATGAGTTTGAGTATTCAGTCCCTTCAATAAGAAAGAGTGGGGAAAATCCCACCAGTAATGTTGAGGGGTTGAAGTTGATGAAGCGTTGTGCTGTTACTATGAGTCGAGTTTCGAAAAGAGTATCTTTGGGGAAGAGAATGATAGTTAAGTTTAATTCTGAAGCAATCCAGTTGGAAGAGGGGCGACAGAAATGCAATCATACATTGGGGTTCTAGCAAGGATGAAGGTTCCAATTGGTAAATGGCCGGAGGGAACAGATGAAACGAAGAAAATAAACAATCTGACTTGGAAAGGGGTGGATCCAGAAATAAAAGACAAAATATGGGAAGCTGTAGAGGTATGATTTTATCATATCAGTGTAATTCAGTTTCATTAGTTGGCTAATTTGCTTTATGTTCTCATACCTCATGGTTTCTATGATTTGTGTGCAGTTAGCCTTTGTTTTGGGCCCTGAAAACCGGAAAATGGTTATTGCGTCGGCAAATGATAAATGGAGGGAGTTTAAGTCCTTGCTGACAACCCAGTATATCCTGCCATACTTAGATAGACATCATTTGATAAAGAGCCCTCCTGGAGACTTTCCATGGATTCAGCAGGATGATTGGGATATCTTCGTTGCCAGCAGAGAAACGCCAAAATTTATGGTAAGTACATATTACTTCAATGTATAGACATTTTTATGTAGTAATTGTCTACTCAATTGTTTTTTGCTTTGTAGGCACTACATGAAAAACAAAAAGCAAAGAGACAGTTGAACAAGTATGCTCATACCATGTCTCGAAAGGGATATGCTGGTTTAGAAGTAGAGATGGTGAGTAACTTCCAAATACATGTTTTCTAGCTCTGTAATGATGTATATGATATTCATATATACCATATTATTAATCTATCTTTATGTTTTGCAGTCTACAACAACGCCGGATAAAGAGATTGATTGCAGGTTGGCAATGAAGGGGGTATTTTAAAATTAATTCCCTTTTGTTTAACAAACAACACAAACAGATCACACAGATGACCAGTCACAGTGTGATGAACTTTAACAGATTAAGTACTTGATGGATATTACTTGTGGATGCTTGTGCTTTGATCAACAACACTCATATGCAATGCCAACTTAGGTCCTCAACGAAATCAGTGAGTTTGATATTCGTGAGCTATCCACAACTACAACTATATCAAACCAGCGTTTCTAATGCAGCAGTTAAGATGACCAGTCAGGCAGAATTATCCAGTTTGCATGTTAAGTGAACTTGTGCAAAATTAAATCCAATTTTAGTTAAGCCGAATGTTTAACAGTACACAGAGATGGACACAGAGTTTTGGTACCCGGAAAAATCCACAAAGGGATAAAAAACCGGGGGTCTATCAGAAGACCGGCCTTCCACTATGAAATGGCAAAACATGCCCAATACAAGGTTCAGACCAAGCTCAATATCTAGTTACCTAACTTAGATGCAGCAGTCCCTCGTGCGGCTTCTTCTCAATCACTTCACTTCCAGCGGATCCTTGCTTGGTCAACACGCTACAAGGACATACACAAGTATTCCTCTAACGTGGCACCGAAAATGTATGCTGTGATGATTTGTGACCAGTCACAGACTTATTTCCAGAAAGTTGTAAACTTGCAGGAAATAAACCGTGGCTGTGTTTGATGCTTGCAGCTATAAACTGGGCAGCAAACCTACTAAGGTCAGAGACCTCTAATACTCAACACCGTCTACAAACATGTATGAACATGGGGGAAACTTTAAAACAAGCCGAACTAGGAAAGATGAACCTTCTTTCAAAGTTTGGTTAATGTGATTTCTATTGAAAACAACTTTGAAAACAAGATTCAAATACTAGCTATCCTCATTTTCTTATAAAGCTTCTATGTAAGTGAACTAGGCACTCAAGAAGGCAAGCAAGAACCAGAGAGGAAAAATGCAGCTAGTCAAAGAGAGTTTTTCAGAAAATTTATGAAATCTTTAGCTTGAAAACCCTAGCCGTTATTGAAGATGAAGTTGTGTTTATATAGACACAAAGAGATAAGAGATGGACGGCTAAGATTAAACCTTAAACTCTCCTTTTTAAATTAACCTAGGCAGATCCGAGTGAGTGGGGTGCAGTTGACTGACCAGCGGTTAATAGCATGGGCTGTTTAATCAACTGTCAGATAAAGCAGTCAACTTCACGTGCAGGAAGAAGATGACTAGTCACAGAAAAACTGAATTCCTTATTCTTGTAGGAACAAGTGAAAAACCTTAAAGTGTTTTGAAAACGTTTTGACTAGAAAACATAAGGACCAGTTTTTGACACAAAAAATTAATGCAAATGAACACTAAATGTGAATGCATCTTCAATCATCATCTATCTTCACAACTTCCAAGCTTCTTCAAATTTCCTAAAATCTAGAAATAAAACCTAAAGACTAATTGAGCTTGTTACATTCTTTACAATGTTTTTGTGACAAGGATAGTCAATCATAAAATAACCTACATTGATAGAGCTGTTCTATGGATAGCTGGTCGTACGGATAAAGCTGGAAACTTTAGAGATCCTGTGGTAGAGGTGACAGTGAAAAAAATTTTGAGTACAAGCTATCTAATTGACCAGATCCATCGTTTATGTATACTCAATGTATATTAACCATTTTTTCTTTTGTGAATGTTTTAGGAAGAGTTGAAGGAGAAAAATGTTATTGGGGAATTAGAGATATCTGGAACCACAGATGTGTTAACATTTGCTCTGGGAAAGCCTGAAAATCCTGGTAGAGTTAGAGGCATAGGAGGTTATACAAAGCCTAGTGCATACTTCAACTTACCCAAGCGGCATAAGGAGAGCTTGGAACAGGAAGTCAGAGTTAGTGTGCAGGCCATTTTAAGAGAGGAGAAGGAGGAAATGTACAAAGCAATGATGACAAAAATAAGAGCACAACTTCAAGCTGAAAAAGGTTCTAACATTCTTCCAGATGGAAAGGGTTCTCCTAAAACCCCTATTGGTCAGGAGGCTCAAGGGAGTTGCTCACATGTTGTTAAGAACACTACTTTGGAGAAGGGTGAAGCTGTGAAGAAAGTTTTGGGTTTGAATGATCATGAGATGATGAAGGATTTGGATGATCATGAGATGGTGAAGGATTTGGATGATCATGAGATGATGAAGGATTTGGGTGATCCTAAGATGGTGAAGAAGAATAAGACAACAGCTTCTGATGGTGAGTGTAAGTCCACTGAAAAAGAAGTAATTGAGGTTGATGAGGAAGACACAGGGAGATTGGAGAAGAATAATATAGTGGAAGAAGATTGCATGCTAGCAGTAGGGAGGACAAGAAATATTGTTGCAAGGGGGAAAGTATTTGTAGTGAACTCCTCTGAGCCTCAAATCCTTCACTGTGTACAATTAAAGAGTGATCAAGATAATGTTTGCATATCAACTGAAATTCAACCTGATGCAAAGCTTCCCTTCCCTTCAGGAGAGTTTCAAACTGTTGAGAATGCTGTTGGAACATTTGTGGCTTGGCCAAAGAAATTTGTTCTTCCCTTAAATTATGAGGTAAATTCTCAGCTTTCTAATATAGAAATATGTTTAACTGCCACATTTGTAATCATTTTTAAGATATGCTAATGTCTGTTATTGTTGTTATGGTTAACCCAGAAGAAGTCAAACCCTACCATAGAACCAAAGAAGAGAAAGAGGACCGAGGTGCAATCTAACCCATCATTTGACATTAAAGCTCTGCCTGAAAGCACTCTAGCATCTGTGAAAGCTCTCTGCCGGCTAGCACAATCTCAGATGAGTGAAGATGAATGTCCTAGCTTTGATCTTGGCTCAAAACTGTTTGGCAGTCAATGCAAGACATTTCTAGGACGGAAGGACATTTATGACTTTGCAAGCATGGAAGAAATTACAAGTGGTAGCATTCTGATATACCTAAGGTAATTTTAAGTGACTTGTAATTAACTAGCAAAATATATAGCATTTAGTACCCATTTTAATACCGTATCATGTGTTAGGATCCTTCACGATATCTTGGAGAAATCTCATATGCTTTCAATGGTAAAGTTTGTGAACCCGGACTTAGTTGGTCATAAATGTGGGAAAGACAACTCAAGAAGTAGAGCTCTGGCTGATTCATTCAAAGATGCATCTCAAAATCAGATTTTTCTGATTCCTTTTAACTCAGGGTAAACATTAAGCATGTTCTTCCTACCTAGTTCAATTGCTTAGTTCATATTTATGTTATAACTTACATGGTTGATTTAATGGGCAGTAAGCATTGGACGTTGACCGTAGTTCGTCCTTGGAAAGATTCTATAACATTCATGGATCTGATTGGACAAATATTGTCGATATGTAAGTTACAGTTAACTTATGTATTCTTATTTGCTTTGCTATACATATAAAGATTTCTAATGCATAGTTTGGTTTTTTATGCTCAAGTGCAATTTCAATGTGGAAAGCACAATACAGTGTGCAGAGTAGAAAGAAAGTTCAATGGACTAATATGGCGGTTAGTTTATGAAACCTACAAATCTGACTTCTCATCAAGATTTTCCTTTTAGCACTTTGTTATACATATAAACATTTCTGTTGCTTTAGCTACTTTGATCTTTTCCTCCAGGGTGTTCCTCAACAGCAAAGCCACACTGATTGTGGCTAATATGTATTGAGATATATGAGAGACATCTGCAATGACAAAGACTTGTCATTTGAGAGCAAGGTAAGAATTTATTTGCTGATTCTTTCATTAAATTGGCCTTCTTGCTGAGTTTTTATTGTTGCAAGTTGATATTGTTAGGCAATGTTTTTTGAATGATGTTGGCAATGCTGTTTTACTGATATTATCGGATTTTTATTCCTGCAAGTTATTTTGTGTAACACTGACTATATTTGAAATGTAATTATTATAGTTGTAGCTTGTTCTGGTATTTTTAAGCATGTATACCTTTAAAGCCCTTATACTACATACTGAAATGTAATTATTGTTTCAGTGGGCAAGACGACAGGAGCTGGTTTATACTCGTGCAGAAATCGATGAAGTAAGAGCTGAATGGGCAACATGGGTGTTTGCCAACATATCTGTGGATTAGACAGTTTGCAGCAGGTATAGATGTAGGATTTTTTGCTATAATCTAGAGAGTTAGATGTAATCGATGTTGAAAAGACATTTTTCGGTTTCAAGATGAACTGCAAGCATCAGTTGTAGTTTTAGTAGTTTGCAGGATCTTTATTTTGATGATTTTATGTTCTATGGAATTGAATTCTCTTTTTAACTCATATATTGAATGACAATTTAGAATGTGGATGAATGGATGAATGGAAATTTGTGTCATATAGTTGGTTGTGAATATGTATAAGAAACTGTATTCTGCGCAGGTTTGCATTCTGGGTAGATTTCCCAGATTTGCATTCTGGGCAGGTTATGTAGGTTTCCCAGATTTGCATTCCGGGCAAGTTATGCAGCTTTCCCAGATTTCTGGGCAGGTTATGCAGCTTTCCCAGTAGTGAATTCTGGGCAAATTATGCAGTTTGCTTGGCGCTTTCCAGGTGTATATGCTTGCTGGGGAAACTTTTCCAGAAATGCATTCTGGGGAAATTTCCCAGAAATGCATTCTGGGGAAATTTTCCCAGAAAATGCAGCTTTTCATTTTTGGTCAAAGTCAACGCAGATGCAAATACGTACAAATACATATCCAAATACATATAAAATACATAAAAAATACGTACAAAATTCAAATGCCAACGATCGAGTCAATGCTGGCGTCGTCAAAGTCAACGAAAAGAGACGACAGATTTAAGAAAAAAGTGTGGTTACTTCCACCATTCCACTACACAATTAGAACTAAAATTGTGGTTAAAGATAATCTCAGACGACACTAGAAATTAAAACTGTCGTAAAAGAGCACATCAGAGGACAGTTTTAATATCAGAAGTGTCGTCTAATATCACTTCAGACGACACCAAAAAACTGTCGTCTGAAGCATGCCATCAGACGGTAGGGCCATAGACGACAGTTTTTGGCACTTATTAGACGACGGATTTTCTCCGTCGTTTAAAGTGATTTTTGACGTAGTGACAGTTGAAAAAACATTAAAGTGGAAAATATCAGCTCTCTCAAAGCTGTGTTCATCTTTTTCTTTCTTGATTCTCTGCGAAAATGGCAGGTTACTATGGGTTCAATCATTTATCAATCATTTAGTAGCCATCAGTTGAACGCACGCAAAAATACTTGGTGCTCGATGTAAACATTATTAAACAATGTTTATGATATAAAAATATCATAAGCTAAACATGAACACAAACTAGTACCAACCTTTATGTGAAGAAGTCATGATAAAGAGGTATAGCACTAGATCTTCTACACAGCTAAGGGCTTGATTTCGTCTCTATGGGTCTAGAACAAGTTGAAACCGATTACTTAGTGTGTAGGGACCTTTGTGCTTATATAGGGGTGATTAGGTTACATAAGTCCTCCCATAAAAGACTAATGTACCCTAATCTCCTATTGGTGCATGACTTAAACAACCTAAAACTGGCCAAGGAGACCTTTGACATACCCCGCCCCAAAAAGTAGGGCCTGGGAGTGCGGCCATCACCGACACTTGGTGACGAAGCCTTAAACAACTAACAACTACAAAAACAGAAGAAAAGAAATGCAAAATAATATCAAAGCATCTATACAGCGGAAGGAACAAGTTTACAGAAGTCTGACTAACAACAGAAGACAAAGAGACTCCCACTCTTTGTGACATAGAACAGACTTATCCTGACTGTTGCCGCACGTCTCGGCGTTGCACAACAGTATCAGGTCCTGATGGGGCGTAAAAATAAGGGTGAGTGGACAGGGAAAATAAATGTCAGTGTAAAACATTTATAAAACATAATAATAACCCCCATAGTTTAAAACCAATAGTAGTATACGAATATACTACAATAAACATGCAGCTACAATACCGTACATAATCACAATCCAGCCAACACAACCCACTGGGACTCCATACCCAATGAGTCACACCAACCAACATACCTCACTGGGACTCCATACCCAATGAGCCACAACCAACCAACATAACTCATGGGGACTCCAACCCAATGAGCCACGCCCAACTAGTATAATATCCACAACTAACAATCACCATACTTAGCAAAACCATCCTAATAGATATATACGTAACTAGCATACTCCAAAACAAACCATAACAACCAACCAGCGTAAAACCCATAATCACAATAGTACACATATATTTCATATGTAAATGTAAACATGCTCAAACAACAGTTTAAAGCCAAAACTAGTCCACTCACAGTGACACTGGGCGATCGTCATCGTCCTCCTCTATAGGCACGATTTGGTTATGCGGATTCCTCAGGATCTGATCACCAAACAGTCCCAATAATCCAAGGTTAATAAACGAAACTTAACGAATAACCGTAAAACCCTAATTCTCCATATTTGACTCAATTGGGGCATTACCATATCTCGGATGACAAAATGGAGTTCACCATTGGATCCGGAATGCCGTTCCCACTCGGAAAGGTAGTCGGTCAACGTCGGTCAACGATCGGTCAACGGTGTTGACTAAACAGTCAACTAGGGCTGATGTCAGCACTACGGTGCTGAAGTGGCATTGAGGGCCGATCCTTGGTGCTCCATGATTATGAGGATGAGAGGAAGCTGATGCGGGTGGTCGTTGGTCCGATCCGTCGCCGACGAAGGGTCAACGATGGTGCGGAGCTTTCGGCGGTTTTGGGCGTGTTCGGGTTTCCCTTTTGGGAAACTGAGGCTGGTTCGGGTTCTAAAACCCAAACTGGCTTCTAGAAATGTCCACCAGCTTCCATCCAATCACGGGCTGCCACGTGGCAGTTCCACTACACCATAATTCTATTTTTCGTCCGTAACTTCTTCGATACAACTCGGAATTCAATTCTGTCTTCGCGGACGCGTTCATATCGTTAAGCTCTCCGCATAGAGTCCAATATTAGATATTTTAATTTTCCACTGTTCAAAAGTCAACTATTTGACTTCAAGGGGTATTTTGGTCATTTCATTATTTTCGGGCTGTTTTTCGGAACGAGTCGTATCAACCTTGTTCTATTAGGAAGTATTCTCCTACTTAATGACTCAATATCCTATATCATTAAGGTTAGAAGAGAATGAGTATAATACTAATTAGCATATTACTTGATCCTTAAGTAATCACTAAATGTTACATAACTAAATGTGATTAGTGTAAAGTCCACATTCACATAACACTTACTGATACGATCGATCAAGCATCTGAACTGAAGTTGTACAAAAGCTAATAGTATATCTCTAACACTTCTTGCTCCCACGGATTTAAACAATCGTTACAGAACAAAGAAAATGATATATGTAAGTAAATTTAACACAATCACCCCAAAGTTACCAAGCAACGACTTGATGAACAGCAAGAACATCAACGGATGTTTCTGAACTGTGATTGAAACCTAAATGGATTAATAAACATAAGCGTTTCAATTCACATGGTCCTAAATCATCTAACACAAAAAACTAGACCTGTGTTTGATGTCTGAACTTAATTCTTTGAACATAATCCAATCTTTAAGTAAATAGCTATTTTCATAAAACTGTAACAATACATAATCACTGCAGTGAAAATAGAAGCATAAGTGGTACCAAAACTTAAAACAATAACACTCATTTAATAAAACTGAACACCATGGATTTATTGATAAAACTACGTAAACATCATATCAAAAGGGTTTGTTTTGCACGCGAAGCTGCAAAAATCATAACTGAAACATCAAAAAAGTTTTAAATCCACCTCCCACTCAACTTAAGCATCCAAAGAATGAAGAATTCCTATACACTCTACATGATTCTGGAATATCTTTGGAACCAATGGCTTAGTGAATGGATCTGCAAGTTGTGCACGAGTACCAATCTTCATAACATCTAATTGTTTATCATTGACTCTCTCTCTAACACTAAAATACTTCAAGTCAATGTGCCTTGAACCTTTAGATCTCTTATGATTCTTAGTAAAGAACAAAGCAGCAGAATTGTCACAATATAGAACAATTGGCTTAGGAAATTGAGTCAACTACTTGAATCTGACTTAGGAAATTTCTGAGCCAAGTAGCTTGACATGAACCTTCATAAATGGCTAAGTATTCAGCTTGCATAGATGAAGTAGCTGTGATCTTCTGTTTGACACTTCTCCAAGAAACAACACCTCTTGCCATCATGAATACATATCCTGAAATGGATTTGTTTGATGTTGGATAGTTGCTAGCATGGTCTGAGTCTGTATACCCAACAACCTCCAACTCTTCAACTTTTCTATACACTAACTTAAAGTCTTTTGTCCTCTGAAGATATCTCAAGACCTTCTTTCTAGCATTCTAGTGTTCTTTACCATAATTAGATTGAAATCTTGATAAGATTCCAACTGAATAGGCAAGTCAGGCCTTGTGCATACTTGTGCGTACATTATGCTGCCAACCATCCTAGCATAAGGCAAATGCTTGGCATCCTCCTTCTCTTGATCAATCTTGGGACTTTGATCTTTATTCAACTTATCTCCTTTAGACATTGGTACATCTCCTGGATTGCACTTGCTAATAGAGAACGTCTGCAAGACTTTGTTAATGTAGCCCTTCTGTGACAATCCAAGCAACTTCTTTTGTCTATTTCTTGTAATCTCAATGCCTAGCACATAAGAGGCTTCACCTAAATCTTTCATATCAAAATTTCTTGACGAAAAAGACTTAGTCTTTTGAAGAAGACCTATGGTACTACTGGCTAACAAAATATCATCGACATAAAGAACTAAAAAGATGAAACCTGCATTGGTGATTTTCTGATAAATACATGGATCCGAAACATTTGGGATAAAGCCATCTTTGGTTATGACTGATTCAAACTTCAAATTCCATTGTCTTAGACAATAATGTAAATTGGCTATCCTTGCACAAAAAACTTTGTATAAGCATTCACAAGCTCAATTTAAGTTTTAATGTTTAGATATTAGATTTAGTGAGATGGTGGTTGGCTTGAAGATCAAGATGTGAAGATGTGTTCTCAGAATTCTACAAAATTTGACATCATTTACATTTGCATTTGCTTTCATAACTTAGGATCATTTTTGAGAAAAACATGTTCTTTATAAAACTGCAATTTTCATGTCTTCGGTGACTGGTCACCTTAAACTTCGCATACGACAATTTTCCTGACAGCGACTGCTGATCAGTCGGATTGATAGAACATGCTATTATCCAGTTTTGACTGAACATCCTTTTACCTGCTGGGTCGTCAACTGTTTCCCACTAACTTGATCTGCCTATGTTTAAACTTCTTGATGTAATCTCAGCCGTTCACTTCTTATCCTCTTTTCCTATAAAACCTAAACCTCACCTCTCTCTTCATTTGGGGTTTTTGCATAATCATATCTCTTGTCTTTTTCCCAATCTCCTCTCTCCTTCCCCCCTTCTTCCTTCTTATTTTTTTTTTCTTCCTTTTGAGCTTTCTTTCTCATAAATTTTCCCCAGGGGTTTTTAAGGTGGCATGAACTTGAAATTCTTTCAAAGGCCCCATCTTTCAAAAACCCCCCCTTGAAGGAAACCTTGGAGAATTTCTCATCTTCACTGTTTCAACTTCCTAGTGTTAAAACTCATTTAGTTTAGAAGTTGAAATAGTGGTCTTCAATCTTGTCTCCCATGTTCATGCATTATTTGAGACAAGGTTGATATTTAGAAGTCATTTGACTTCGTGTTTTTCTGCCCAGTTTTTTATAACTGTTGCAGTAGAACACCCAGTTGTCCAGCGGATTTCCTGAAGCTCTCTAGCTCTCTGTAACTTTGTTCGTGACTGGTCATACAGTTTCACAGCTTATTACATTTGGTGCCATTGACCAGACATACGTGTGTATCTTCTGGAAAGTGATTGACCAATTTTCTGTACCACTGGAAGTGAAGTGATTGAAGAAGAAGCCGCACGAGGGACTCGTGCATCTAAGACTAGGTACATTATATATTAAGCTTGTCGAAACCTTGTATTGGGCATCTTTTTTGCCATTTCATAGTGGAAGGCCGGTCTTCTGATAGACCCCCGGGTTTTCCCGGGTGCCAAAACATTGTGTCCATCTCTTTGAATTGTTAACAACTTGACTAATTATAAAATCAGATTTAATTATGCACATACTTAACTCGAAATACAATCTAGACAAAACAGTGTGACTGGTAATCCTATAAACTGTTGCATTAGAACCGCTGAATTTGAATAGGTTGTAGTTGTGGATAGCTCGCAGTCTTCAACTCACTGAAACTGTTGAGGACCTAAGTTGGCATAGCATTTGAATGTGGTTGAACAATTCACAAGCATACACATATTGACAAGTCAAGGACGGGTCACTTATTTCAGTTAAGTTCAGTAAAGTTACAAACAGTCTAGATCATCACATAAGGTGACTGATCATCACATAAGGTGACTGGTCACTGAGTGATTTGTTGTGAAAATTATTTGTGTTTGCCGTGACTTATTTAAAATACCCCCTCATTGCCAACCTGCATGCATCTCCCCAGAGAAAGAAAGGCAATCCTGTTGTGCACATCATGCTCCTCACCATATTCAATAAAGTTCTATTACGCCTCTCTGCAACTCTATTCTACTCAGGTGTTCCAGGTGTAGTATATTGAGCTTTAATCCCTTCAAATGCTAGAAAATGTGTAAATGGACCCTTGTGTTGACCTGGTTCATCAAATTTTCCATAAAACTCTCCTCTACGATCTGATTTGACAACCTTAATTTCCTTCCCTAGATATTTTTCAGATGCATCTTTAAAAAATTTAAACTTTTCCAAAGATTGGGATTTCTCATAAATGAGAAACACGTGACAGTACTTGGAAAAATCATCAATAAATGTGATGAAGTAGTAATTCCCACAGATACTTCTGATCTGAAAAGGGTAATAAATATCTGTGTGAATGGGCTCTAAAAGATCAGTGCTACGCACTGAACCCTTATTCCTTGTATTAGTCATCTTTCCTTTCACACATTCTACACAAATTCCTTCAAATCAGAGAAATCCAAACCAGTCAACAACTCATCTTTAGACATTATCTGCAATCTTTCTTTTGAAATATTCCCCATTCTTCTATGCCATAAATCTGCAGAATTCTCACTTAACCTATCCCTCTTATTCCCCACAACATAACTCTCAATAGCAAACACTTCAGAATTTTGAGAGCAATTTAAACTCCAATAACCAGAAATTAAAGAAGCTGTACCAATAAGCTGGGAATTATTATTGAATAACTTCATAAAATCTTTGTCTTCAGAGAAATTACTACCATCCTTAACAAAACAAGACAATGAAAGTAAATTCCTTTTAATCGAGGGAATGCAGAATACATGTCTAAAACCAAAACATAGCCAAACTCTAAAACTAATCTAGCGTGTCCAATTGCCTACACTGCAATCCTAGCTCCAGTCCTAGCTCCAATGTTTTGCTCCTCTTTAGTTGGCGCTCTCCTTTCATGCAATGCTTGTAAGGTATTACATATGTGAATTGGTGATGCACTATCAAGCCACCACGAATTTGGAGCAACACTAATCAAATTAACTTAAATCATATAGGGAATAAGGGGAATTTGAATTGCAGTACCTCTCTTAGGTAGCCACTCCTTAAAGAACCTGCAATTCCTCTTAATATGTCCAACTTTGTTGCAATGGAAGCACTTATCAAACTTCTTATCCTTGTCTTTATCGTTTCCTTGAGGTTTAGGTTTGGGGTTAGCTTTCGGGACATAGGCAGTTTTCTTCTCAATTGAGGTACCAGCTTCTGACCCTTATTAAACTTGCCTTTTTAGGGTTTCCCATGCTTCTTAAACTTGGACCTATCTATGGTTGTCACCAGATGAACAACTGTTCCTTTTACTTTCTCTTTTTCCTTCTTCAGTTCTCCCTCCTCAGTAGCACATATAGAAATGAGGATGTCAATGTCCCATTTCTCTTTCACAGATTTGTAAGCAGTCTTCAATGGCTTAAACTGAGGAGGCAGTGATCCCATAATGTGACAAACCATAAATTTGTCATCCAACGTCATCTCCAACCTATTCAATTTGACTACTTAATCTTTCTTCTTCATGACGTAATCCCTAACTCTTTTTCCATCATACTTCAGCTCCATCATCTCTTCCAGCAGCTCATCCATCCTGCCTTTGTGACTCCACATATTTCTTGGCTATATTTGCCATATAACCTACTGCACTATCTGAATCGTCTATACCATCTACAATGGTATCATCAATTTTACTCTTCATATACTGCAGACACATTTTGTTGGCTTTCTTCCACTCCTTGTGTGCAGCCTTCTCAGCTTTTGTGGATGTGGCAGTGGGTTTTGGAGGTTCAGGATGACACACCCCGACCCAAAAAGTGTGGCCCGGGAGTGCGGCCATCACCCACACGTGGTGACGAAGCCTTAAACAACCAAAAACGACAAAAACGGAAGAAGAGAAATACAAAATAATATCAGAGCATCTATACAGTAGAATGAACAAGTTTACACAAGTCTGTCTAACAACAGAAAACGAAGAGATTCCCTCTCTCTCGTGACACGGAACAGAGCTATCCTGACTTTTGCCGCTCGTCTCGGTGGTGCTCATCAGTATCAGGTCCTGAGGGGGCGTAAAAACACAAAGGTGAGTGGACAGGGAAAATAAACATCAGTGTAAACAGTTGAAAACATTTTATCAATAACATAATAACCCCCACAGTTTAAAACAGTAATAAGCCACATCCCACTGGGACTCCATACCCAATAAGCCAAAGCCACAACCAATAATATCCACAACTAACAATCAGCATACTCAACAAAACCATCCCAGTAAATATATATAAACAGGATCTACGGCCATGATCTAAAAGGTATGGGGACTTCACCCCAACCACAATGAGCATGCAGGAACAACCCAACTCACAACGACAATAAACAGTCACACTGATACTTATGCACTTTACATATAAATAGAATTTACTGTCGTGATCTAAGTTGGCAAGGGACTTACCAGCTTACCAATGAGAGGGGTAAGGGACTTACTAGCTTACCAATTTGAGGGGTAAGGGACTTACCAGCTTACCAATGTACAGGGAAATTTATTGGGCAAGGGACTTACCAGCTTGCCAGGCAAGGGACTTACCGGCTTGCCAGACTTACTATCTAATTAACTCATGTACAGTGCAAGGGACTTACCAACTTTCACTGTACAGCATACTACTAACGATACCATATTACACATCAACCAACAACAATAGCCAGCAAAACCACAAGACCATAACCAACATAACAACCTCATAAGCATATACGTATATCACATGCTCCGCAAACCATACAGCATCAACCAATCAACATACCACCATTTCATATATATATATATACTCAAACTTGCACAAACAGCAAACAACACCAAAACCCGTCCACTCATAGTGATACCGAGCGATCGTAGTCATCGTCGTCTGTAGGCTTGGGTCACCTAACAAGCCCAGTATCATAATAATTAATAGACGAAACCGAACGAATAACCGTAAAACCCTAATTCTCCCTGTTTTGCTCAATTAGGGCATAACCGTAACTCGGATGACAAAACAGAGTTCGCCATTGGATCCAGAACATTGTTTCCACTCGAAAAAGTGGTCGGTCAACCCTAGTCAACGCTGGTCAACGGCTGCTGACGTCAGGACCGGCGTGCTGACGTGGCACTGACACAGTGCTGAAGTGGCGCTGACTAAGTGCTGACTCGGCATCCACGTGGCTCTGACGTGTAGCAGACAGCAGCACTGCCGCGCCAGTCCTAATCTGGGGATTTTCTGGCCGGTTTCCCCAAAACTCCAATTTCTTCAATACTCAACCAAATCAAGCAATCTTTATGTCCAAATGCATCTACGGAACGAGAGGAACTCAAAAATGGGGTTTTCGGGACTCACCGTCGTCGGAATCAGCCCGGAAAAGACGCCGGAAATTCGCGGATTCCCATTGAGCTCATTGCCGGCGTTCCCGATGGCTTTTCACTCCAATCCTTGGTGCTCCGGCTTCATCTCGGCGAGGGGAAGAAGATGCAGGTGGTCGTCAGCCAGATCCGTCGCCGGCGAAAGGTCGACGCCAGTGGGGAGTTTCTGCGGTTTTGGGGCGAGTTCAGGTTTCCCCTTTTGGGAAAGCTGGGCTGGTTGAGGTTTTTAAAACCCAAGCGGCTTCTAGAAAAATCCAACAGTTTCCACCCAATCACAGGATGCCACATGGCAGTCCCACTACATCACAATTTCGTTTTTCGTCGGTAACTTCTTCGATACAACTCGGAATTCAATTCCGTCTCCGCAGACGCGTTCGTATCGTCGAGCTCTCCGCATAGAGTCCAATATCGAATATGAAATTCCTCAACGTTCAAAAGTCAACTGTTTGACCAATAAGGGTATTTTGGTCATTTCACTGTATTTGGGGGATTTTTTGAAACGGGTCGTATCACAGGATCATTAAAGGCAATGTCAAACTCGTCTAAAGCTAACGCAAATTCGACATCTCTTTTCCATCTCTTAAAATTGGCAGCGCCAGTTAGGAGAGTGATGTTGGAGTGGTTTAGAGCTGAAAACATAAAAGTGGTTTGCTAAGTATTTTGTTTTAAGGAAAACTAACGGGAACTGAATTTCTAAATTACTTAGCAAACAATCAAACAAGCAAACAAGGGCTCTTGTTTTCTTGAGTTTTTAATTAACCCCATTACTGCATAATCTTACCTCAGCTAGCCTAAGGCAATAGACATGAGATATCAAGTCATATAGCTGAACATTGTTCAATGCACAATGTTTAGTATCTGATAACACCTATTTAGCAAGATAATCAGATATAGAACCTGAACGTGCATCAAAAAACACCCACTAGATGTCATCATTGCTTAATTGTAGCTGCTAGCTAAGATCTCTTGAAGTATAAACATTTTAGAACTAGCCAATTCAACAAGGATGCTCATTTTGATCTTGATTCCTGCGGAAGCTATTGTAAATTTGCTAAGGCAAAATGATACAGTGAACCTCCTCACTAATCCAAGATCAAAGCCAGAATGGATTCCTCATATTCATGACTGAGCTTCACTCTTAGTCATGAACCCATTCTGATATGTTTGCAGAATGAACCTGCAAGCATAATGTGCTTAATTTTCCAGAGATGTTCTCTGTTTTGTTATTCATCAACAAGAGACACAACAATTTAGCATGAAAGTGAACAGAAAACACAAGCAACCAACCATGCTAATCCACAGATTCAATATCAATCAATCACCTAACATGGCATACTATTCAGGGCCAACCAACCATCGATTTCCTAGTCTAACAACTTATGCGTGCCCCCTGAAAGAACACTCTAACATGATAAATTGCTGGAAAAACATAAATTTCGATGATTGTCATAAGAGTGCTCGAAAACTTATCTAGCGTCCAAACGTATGCTCCATAGCGCAGCGGAAACAAAATTAACCAAAAATCAAATAGGGGAAATACCGTAAACTAGCATACATGTCTATACCCAGAATCAATTCGACCAAAAAAGGAGCAAGTCTGCTGTTTGATAGTGAATCGAAAATGAACCCTAAGCCCCAAATCGATTTTAACCCCGAAATAGAAAATGATCGTTAAAGTCGGGGCTCCAAAATCGTTTTAAGTTTATTCGGGTCAAAAGGATCCGCGCAGGTCGTTATGTGTCTGTATTTGGGTCAAAACTTGACCCGAAAGCATGATACCGAATCTGTTTTCTTTTTTTAAAAAAAAAAAATCACATGTCATAAACCCTAATTCATAATCTTTGTGTTCAAACATGTAAGACAATCTAAAATTTCAAAACAACAATCTTAATTGATCTATGTCTCATAAACGTTGGCTCTGATACCAACAGTAAACATTATTAAACAATGCTCATGAGATCACGAATACAATTATCATACGCTAAACATTATTACAGTTTGTTGAAAACAGTTAAGATTTGAGGATTTTAAGGCTCGCTGGGAAATTGGATTGAATTGCCGGAATTTTTCCAGATTCCAGCAACGGCGCGGCGGTGATGACGTCAGCACCGGCGTGCTGACGTGGGCGCCACGTTGGAGTGCTGACATCAACAGATGTTGACCGTCAGTAAATGTCGTTGACCGATCACCTTCCCGAGTGGAAACGACGTTCCGGATCCAATGGAGAGCTCCGTTTCACTATCCGAGATACGGTTAAACCCCAATTGAGCAAAATATGGGGAGTTAGGGTTTTACGGTTATTCGTTGGGTTCTGTTTATTAATCACTATTTATTGGGATTATTAGGTGATTAGTTCCAGAGGAATCAGCTTAACCGAACCCCCCAGACAGATGACGACGATGACGACCGCCTGGTATCCCTGTGAGTGGACGGGTTTGTTTTAAATTGTTGTTGAGCATGTTTACGTATATATATGATATGATGATGCAATTATTGGATCTTTGTCGGTTGGTTGTTACTGTATTGTTTATGGAGCATGCTATATACGTATATGCTTATAAGATGGTTTGTTGTTGGCTGTGTTGTTTGTGTTAGTACAGTTAGTGCACACCATTTGGATCTGTGCATAGTATGATTGGCATGTAGTCCGAGGCCCTTGTCCAATCTAGCATGTGATTCGAGGTCCTTTCCCTATGCACTGGCATGTGATTCGAGGTCCTTGCCCTGTTCACTGGCATGTGGTTCGAGCCCATGTCCAAATATATCTCGGCCGTAGATTGTGTGTGGGTTTTGCTTAGTGTGTTAACTACTGTACTTACTGGCTGGACTATGATTATGTACTGCACTTTGGATGCATACTCATTGTGTATAGTCGTATACTACTGTTTTAACTGTGGGGGTTATTTTTATTGATAAATTTTTTTAAATGTGTTTTTCACTGACATTTATTTTTCCCTGTCAACTCACCTTTGTTTTTGCGCCCCCTCAAGACCTGATACTGTGGAGTACCACCGTGACGAGCGGAAACTTTCAAGATAGCTCTGTTCGGTCTACCAAGAATAGGAATTTCTTTGTCGTCTGCAGTTTGTGAGAATTGTGTACGTCTTGTGTTGTACTATTCCACCTTCGGGCTACTGTTGTGTAACTTTGTACTTCCGCTGTTACACGCTCTGATATTGTGTTGTCTTTGGTATCTATTGGGCTTCGACCCGACTGTTATTTTATTTGTCATTTCATTGTTCTTCTTGTCTGTTTCGAGTGGTCAAGACTTCGTCACCTCGTCCGAGTGATGGCCGCACCTCCTGAGACCCACCTTTTGGGACGGGGTGTGTCAATTAGTGTAAAGTCCACATTCTGACACTCAACCGCAAACTACTGCGAACATGTCTTGGAGTGTCGTCTCATACATATTATTGGAATCCAGTTGTGAAACACAATGTGCTTTTAACCAAAATGCAACCTTTCGCATATGATTGGCATGTGGTCCGAGGCCCTTGTCCAATCTAGCATGTGATTCGAGGTCCTTTCCCTATGCACTGGCATGTGATTCGAGGTCCTTGCCCTGTTCACTGGCATGTGGTTCGAGCCCATGTTCAAATATATCTCGGCCGTAGATTGTGTGGGGGTTTTGCTTAGTGTGTTAACTACTGTACTTACTGGCTGGACTATGATTATGTACTGCACTTTGGATGCATACTCATTGTGTATAGTCGTATACTACTGTTTTAACTGTGGGAGTTATTTTTATTGATAAATTTTTTAAATTGTGTTTTTCACTGACATTTATTTTTCCCTGTTCACTCACCTTTGTTTTTGCGCCCCCTCAAGACCTGATACTGTGGAGTACCACCGTGACGAGCGGAAACTTTCAGGATAGCTCTGTTCGGTCTACCAAGAGTAGGAATTTCTTTGTCGTCTGCAGTTTGTGAGAATTGTGTATGTCTTGTGTTGTACTATTTCACCTTCGGGCTACTGTTGTGTAACTTTGTACTTCCGCTGTTACACGCTCTGATATTGTGTTGTCTTTGGTATCTATTGGGCTTCGACCCGACTGTTATTTTATTTGTCATTTCATTGTTCTTCTTGTCTGTTTCGAGTGGTCAAGACTTCGTCACCTCGTCCGAGTGATGGCCGCACCTCCTGAGACCCACTTTTTGGGACGGGGTGTGTCAATTAGTGTAAAGTTCACATTCTGGCACTCAACCGCAAACTACTGCGAACATGTCTTGGAGTGTCGTCTCATACATATTATTGGAATCCAGTTGTGAAACACAATGTGCTTTTAACCAAAATGCAACCTTTCGCATTCTCAAAAATAGTTTCGGTCCGGTAGTCATGTGACGTCTTTTGAAAAATGGCTAGGTATGCAAGATAACAAACCTTTCCCTTCATAAATTATGAAAGCTTTAAGATGCAGTGAGTATGAAAAAGCTTTTGTCCCAAGAAAACCAACGGGGGGGGGGGGGCGGGTCTTTCCTTTTTTTTTGTTTGGGTGTGTGTCTTCTAGGTGTGGGTCGGGTGGCTGTATTTTGTTTTTTTTATTATTTTCCTATAGTAGTATCAGTTCAATACATGTGAGAGCCATAATATTTATTATATTAAATTTTACCTAATTTCAATTAGATGACCACTTAATTATATTTTTATTGATCCACTATTTACCAAAATTGCACCATTGAGGGCACGTTTACTTCCCATGAATGGGAATGGAATCCTATTCCGATTCATTTCGTTGTTTACTTCAACTAAAAATGGAAATCATGCGGGCCCCACAAAGAAAAAAACCATTCAAATTCCGGATTTTGGGTAAATTTGATTCCGGACCATGGCTGGGGTATTGAAAATGTGGAATGGGAATGAATGTTAATTTGTCCAAATTAACCCCAAAGCGGATCAAACGAACAGAGAGATAGAGCGCAAGAACCTTGAAGATTTGAGGGGTAAGGACGTTACGGCTTGAAGGGATGTGGCAGCGCAGGCATGTTCGTGAAGAACTTGCGATGCCCATGGCGATGAAGGACTGGCCAAAGTCGATCTGAAGAAGCCGGGGGTAGATGACGGAGGGCAGCGATCGCGAGCGATGACGACGGCACGGCGCAGAACGCCAAGGCGGAGGAGGCGAAGAACTCAAAGCCGAAGAAGTTGAAGAAGAAGCAGCCGCTTAGCTCTTCATTGATGCGATCTGTTTCTTCACCATTGCCGATTTGATCCTGTTTGACAAGGATTTCTTTCAAAGGAAAAAACAAGAGAGGTGGTGGGTGATGAAGTTGAGAAGAAGACTCTGACGAGGTTTTTTCCAAAAGAAAAAGAGAGGCGGTGTGGGTGGTGAAGTTTTATTATTAAATATTAAATATTAATACTCACATGTTAACAAATGTCATTAATACTCAAACGTTTCTTCCACGTTTCTCATCGAGAAAATGTTATTCACTCAATTTTGTTAATAAATATTATTAAAGTGTGTAAGATTACATAATACTTCAATTGTAAGCAAAATTATTGAGATAGTTAAAAATAATAATATAAAATAAGATTTAATAGTGGTTTAGTATATATTAAATTTGAATTTAACTTATGCAAATTATCTTTCACACTTGAAAATAGAAAATTCAAAGTTTCTTTATTAAAGGGAAAAGGTAATTAATCATACTGTGTTCTTCTGATTCCGGAAAATGATTCCGACGACCAGTAAATACTGGAATGGGAATGACTAATTTCGATTCTGAGTTAGTAAACGTGCCCTGAATTTCTTTCAATGAGTTCTTCATTTTTGAGTCTAATATTGACTATCTTCAACTATTTTTGTTTTAGTATCCAAATAAAAATGAGATATAGGTCCCATTTTTCCAATGTTTTGTTTTATTTTTTTTATTTTGTTATGGTGAATCCCACGGTATGGACAAAAACTCATGATGTCCAAAAATGGACGTTTCAAATAGAACTCATGGGTTTGAACATCATATTTTGTGGCCAAGTGTGAAAGAGTGATGTTCAAAAGTGAATTTGAACATCACATTTTCCAACCTACTATGGAAGGCCTTATTAGAAATATTGACCTGACTCTTTAATATAAAGAGTAATGAGACTTCATTTGTAATCATCCATTCCATAGGAGTGTAGAAGTTTTAGAAGAAAGTGCATATAATAAGCACGCACAGAAGATTGAGTAAAGGAAATTATTACCAGAAGTCTATTTCAGAGATCTCAAAAATCATATTCTAAGACTGATTTCTCAACTAAAAAGGCTTTCTCAACTAATAATGGCCTAGTCCGTCAAGTAAAGCAAAAAAGTACCGTGCAATGTTTGGGAGCATTCTGGAATAAAACAACCATTATTGCCATATTATCCCTTCGAAGCAGGTGCACATCATTTTTCCAAAGAAGCGCCACCAGTTGAGGATACGGGAACTACAGAGGACCAGTTTTCAGTGCATGGTCCAAATCGGCAATCAGGTCATTCACATCCTCAATCCCCACAGAAATACGAATAAGATCTTCAGATAGACCTCTGGCCTCCCGCACTGCAGATGGTATGCTTGCATGAGACATGAAGCAGGGCAAGCTTATCAGTGACTTCACACTCCCTGTATATACAAAAAATCTTAGGTGAGCTAAAGTAACCGACCATAACAGTGGTAGTGGTAGTGGTAGAAAAGTCTAACAAGTACATAACGTGATATATGCTTTGCATATAAAACACGGCACAGCATGTCCAGCATGACACATAACAAACATACGCACAAAATGAGTGAACTGTGCTTTCAAGATCAGTTTTTGAAGGAGACCATTTCATATGATAAAGATAGACTATTTTTTTCGTCGTTACTCTCTAGCACTCAAGGATCTCAGTTTCAAATTGACTTGGGAAAGGTGATAATCAGCTGGGAACCATACCAAAACTGACGGTTATACTGAAGTATTTGGTAGTCTCAACAACATGCTTTGATAGTGCCAGTGAACCTGTCAGAAAGCTCAATACAGATCCTGCACCCTTTGCCTGAAAGAGGTCTATATAAGTATCTGGAACAACATACCGCTATTGCACTATGAGTCTAGAGTTCCATTAGGTAAATACCTGAGAATAATGTAAGGCGCGCCCAGGATGACCAGATATCCCTGCATAATTAACTTGCTTTACCCGTGGATGGGAAGTGAGAAACTCAGCAATTTTTTGAGCATTTTCCTGCCAAATGTGCGGAAGCATTAGAAATCAGTAGTGCAGATTTTGATCAGTAAGATTTGGAGAAATTTTGATCAAATCTTTAGCACAATAGCAACACTTTTGCAACTACAGTAAATATCTAAGAAGTATGAACAGAGAATTGAATAAAACATATCTGAAGTGGTACAATCCCAAGAAGAGCATGTTTAACTTTTACAAAGGACCAAACAGAATTGTGCTATAACATACCATTCACCAAACTAGATCTTTCCCTAAACAGATGGCAGCATTTGAATTCAAATATTGGAAAAGACAAGGGGAGGCAGAGAGAGAGAGAGAGAGAGAGAGAGAGAGAGAGAGCAAAAGACTGCTTGAAAGAGGCTTGAAAGCACACCTGTTGCTTCTCAACACGTAAGGCCATTGTCTTAATTCCTCGTAAACAAATCCAACAGTCAAATGGAGCTAACCCCGAGCCTTCTGCATTTTGTATAAAATATAGCTCTTTCGCCAAGCTGTTAACAGTGGAAACAAGTAGGAGGTCAGGTATAGTCTATACATCCAAGATGTAAGACCAAAGGTTTACATAGAGCAAGAGGAATAACCTATTCCCTTTAACAGCCAAAACACCCGCCATGACATCGCTATGTCCAGCAATGAACTTTGTGGCTGAGTGCATAACAATATCTGAAAGAATGATCAACTAACAAAATTAATAAGAACTTAAAAAGGGTATGTAGTGTGAAAAAGCTTTGAAGTCTACAGCTTAGTTTTTGTACCTGCTCCCAGATCCAGTGGCTGTGACAATACTGGGGACATTATGCTGTTATCCACTAACAAAATAGCACCATGTGCATGAGCCATCTCTGCTATTTTCTGTCAAGGGATGAACACGAAAAAAAATTCCTTAAGAAAGTAGATCTGTTGTGTTTGTGATACTTTTTGTTAACGAAGAAACTCAATGGAAATACACTAAATGGAAATTCACTAAAAGTGTATCCTATGGACTCAATGACAAAGATCACTAAACAGAAAGAAGTGAACAAGAGTGTAATCCATTGCTTCACCTATCACCAGCATAGGAAAGCATCAGTGCAAAATATAGAATAAAGTCTACTGCTCATTTACAATGTTTTCCATTTGGGTGTTCAAGGAGCGCTCATTGTAAACTTATATTCAGCCCACATGCAATTTTCCTATAGTCCTCTAATCACTAAATTTTTTTTTTTTTTTTTTTTGAGTGGTCAAACCGGCCCATGGGTTCCGCAGGTCCCCATGGGTCTCATTTCAAGCATTTATTCCTGCTTTTCCACCACCCCTGAAATGCTCCAACATGCTTGTTATTAGAATTATCTGTCCCGAAATATCAAAATTTAATTACATACAATAACCATTAAAATTGAACATTTCCTTTGTTCACACAAATTCAAAAGAGTTTTTCCAACTACTAACTACCTAGCTTTACATCTCTCATTACTCTTTGGTATCATACAAATTGATCTGGTTTCATTTTAGAAAATTTGTTTGTGTTCTCAAAATCATGCATAACGAAATACAGTGCTAAAAGAGTTTTACAAAACCATAGAACTTTTGAAAAACAAACTTGATGACAGGAAAGCACAATGCTTCTCATATTCTCACTAGAAGCCAAATACTTAGACAGTGAGTTCTTTCCCAACATTCAGTGCACAAGCCTCAAAAAATTTAGACTTCTAAATCTTTGAAACCTACTTTGCTGTCCCGCTGAAAGTTTTCAAATTAAGATCTTCAAGGCAACTTACAGTTTAAAGAATGTCAGGGATGGGCCTAATACTCGGTATAGTAAGACTATTTGTTTTGATACTTTAGCAACCCCAACTTACTTTGGAATCGGATTTAAAAGTACAGAGTAACACGTTAGTATTCTTATGCATTCGTTTGTATAACGAGTAGGGGAGTAAAATATTTCCAAGACAGGTTAGAAGCCATCCAACTAACTTGGGAATGGAAAACCATTATGAAGTTCACAAGCCTTGATTAAACAGTACAAGGTTTTAAAGCACACTATCAAAACTTTTACTAACATGCTAGGCGATGGCTTTGCAGAAACGTAGTTTACGTATGTAGGAATTCTTCATTATTCTGCAAGATTTCAACACAGCCTATGAGACTTCCTAGACCAGCATTAGCGAATGCATATCCATTCACACACATCATACCAACAGTCAAGCATGAATATGGGCTGATTTTAAAATATGTCAAGTATAACTATCATACATAACTTATGAGCTTTTCCCTGCCATAAAATTATAATACACTAGAGTAAAAATATCTTACGCGAATATCACAAATTATCTGTCGAGGATTTGTAGGACTCTCCAGCCACACAAGCTTCGTCCAGGGGCCAATAGCCGAAGCAACCTCATCTAAATCAGTTGTATTCACTCGTCTGAACGATAAAAGCATTATGATTTCAGATTTCACTCAAACTGAATAAAGATAAGAACAGGAAGAAAGCATACTAACTTCACCACGACTCCAGTCTTTGGAATTACTTGTGACAGTAACCGATCGGAACCACCATATAGATCGTCTCCAGCAACAATCTCCTCACCTAAAATGACATCACTACCCTTTCAGATAACTTCCACATGAAATTGATTTGATCAGTCTTGTCCAAAAATTACTTGCTCAGAGGACTCAACAACAAACCTTAGTCACCCAATGTAATATATATATAGAGCATACATGTAATGCAAGACAAAAATCAGCTGATGTACAGGATATACTGCTAAAATCTGTAGTCTTTACTTAGGGGTGTTTTCCTACTTTCAGATTCTGGAGTTCAAGTCAGCATAACTTTTTCTTTCATGACATTTGAAAGAGAGAACAAACATTACACCAACTAGGCCGTATCCAAGCTTGGGCTTACAAACTTTGCTTTTATTAGGTGTTACAGAAAGACCTTGACAAAAAAAAAGATATCTGACATCCTTTTTCAAATATGGTAACTAAACTGATTTATATATATATATATATATATATATATATATATATATATATATATATATATATATATATATATATATATATAGGGTTTGGTTCAAGGGACATCCTTTTTAGGTAAACATCCTTTCTCATCCGTTGGATCAGACCCATTGTCAATGGGTCCCACAAAAATTGGCAAAATCAATGGATAAGAAAGGATGTTTACCTAAAAGGGATGTCCCTTGATCCTGACCCATATATATATATATATAGGGTTTGGTTCAATGGACATCCTTTTTTCTATGACATCCTTGGATAAGAAAGTATGTCATAGAAAAAAGGATGTCCCTTGAACCGGACCCACATATATATATATGATACTATCATTAAAAGTACCTGTCCCTACAAGATGAGCAACAGCAGCCAAAGCAGCCATTCCACTCGTGAAACAAATTGCTCGATCAGCTTTATCAAGCTGTGCCAAAAGGCTGTAAATCAGGAGTAAGAACTCATGACCAAGTAGAGAAAGAAGAATGAAATAGATGCCAGACTTGTAAAAGATAATTCAAGCTTTTGGCAAACTACCAAGTAGAACCAGACCTTTCCAAGGCATCTCTTGTAGGATTTCCACTTCTTGTATAATCATAAGGGCCATTTTCTGTTGCTGAAGGCTGCATAACAAAGTATCGAAGACACAATTAATAAGGAACCCGGCCACAGAATGTTACGGAACATAGAACGTAAGCCAGACATTTCTCATGCACCCAAAATACCATTGAATACAGATGCAGTAGTATAATTTGCCAGCCACGACTGCAATCCACTTCCAAATGAAAAGAATTCAAACATTCAGACACATTCAAAATAAGTTCTTGGTTCTGCTTTCTTCAGCTAGCAGATAAGGCCTGAACCCTTAGTGGTAAAAGTGTAGATTGATGGCTTAAATTAGAGAATAAAGTTTACCAGACAACAACCTCAACGCCAGATTCATATTCCATGATATCAATACTTTGATTCATATCATACAAACACCCCTACAATAGTATATTATCCCCGTCAGCAGCATTGACCATTAAAAGATTTTAAATTCCTCAATATCCTTCACGACAACAGCAATTCATGGCTTAAGAAGAATTAGAAAATAGCCTCTATCTTCTACTCTCTCTCTCCTACCTGCTTAAAAGTAGCTGTTTGATAAAGCGGAACATTCATTGCATTGAAAGGGTCAAACTTGTTCTCGAAATTCATCAGAATCGTTGAAATACTTGGCTCTTTTGGCTCAATTTCTGTGGCCAATTCAAGAAATTAGCAATCGCACACCATATAATGGTGATAATTACAATAAGGAAATAAGTCACACAAACCATTTAAGCAGTCTGCAACCCCGCCAACCAAAGCTGAAGTACTCACATCCATCTCTCTGTCTAGAGAACAATTCAATTTGAACTTATTCTCCAATAACAACCTCTTTCCCCGCAGACTTGTTCCCTTTTTGAACCTGAAACCTGACTGGGAATCCCCAAAGATTGCTAGGAAATTGCCAGGCGTTAAACCCTGAAATCCACAAATCAGAACTCCAATTCAAATCAATCTTAAGCAACTCACTACATTACCCATAAAAGCCATGAGCATAATACAAAACTAAGATATAAACTTGAAACCCTAACTTTTGGTCCTAGAATATTGGTTTTCCATGTTTATCATTAAAATGGGCATTGAGGACCCAAATAGGGAGAAATTTCGTTTCAAAAAATTGTAACCTTTGCTTACATTTTCTCACCAACCAAACACAATATGAATTTAACCAGAGCCCAAATTAACTAGCAAAAATGATCAAAATTGAAGTATTGTTTTCTTAGCATTGGAGATACTGAAAGTTGAGATGTTTTCAATCGACTATTTCATGAGGCGTCCTGATTTTCCGGAAATTTCTCAGCATTCAAACAGAAAACTTTTGAGTAATATAATGAGAGTGGAAATCCTTACGGCGTCGGTGAGATCGGTGACGACGGAGCTAATGATAGGCCTAAAAGCAAACGAAGAACCAGCAGCCATGGCGGTTGAAGGAGCGAGAGCTAGGGTTTTGCTGCGGGAACCACTGCTGCTGCTGCTACCGCCAGCTAATATTTATGCTAGTGGCTCGGCCATTTCCAACTACAGCCTCCATTTATACTCTTCAGTGCTGTGCTGTGCTGCTGATTATGCGGACTCCGTTGAAACTTGCAATTCTCCTACTTTCCCTCTTTCCGTGACTGGTTCACTGCTCTGCACACGTGTGCCAACTGCAACTACTACTTTTCTCTCTTGTATTTATTTTTGGACAAATTACATTTTGGGTTATTATCATGAATGGTGCCTGAACTTTCATTAACAGGACTTCATGGTGCCTGAACTTTAAAAGTGATCAATTTGGTACCCAAACTTTTAAAAACCGGACTTCATATTGCCTGAACTTTAAAAGTGATCAATTTGGTACCCAAACTTTAAAAAAGAGGACTATGTGGTACCCAGACTTTCAAAAAGAAGACTATGTGGTATTTTAGTCAATTTTTTGTAATTAAATTCCGTTAAAATGAGGATAAAATGGTCTTTTAACATTAATTTTTATGTCAAATATTTTTTTTACCTCTCAACTTCTATAAATATGTTTTATGGTGTTTTGAAAAAAATGAAAATGTCATATAGCTATTTTAGATAAATAAACAAATTGATTAATGAAAATATAGTTGAACGGTAGATTTTTTCTATCTCTTAATTTCTATTAGAAATAATTTTTAATGTTCGAGTATATTTTTATTTATCAATTTATCTATTACTTTTCAATAGTCATATGCATAAATGTTTTTTGAAACATCGTAAAACATATTTATATAGTGGTTGAGAAGTAAAAAAAACCTATTTTATGGTGTTTTGAAAAAATGAAAAATGTGCATATAGCTATTTTAGAACAATAAATTAATTAATTAACGAAAATATACTTGAACGGTAGACTTTTTCTAGTACTCAATTTCTATTAGAAATCATTTTTAATGTTCGGATATATTTTTATTTATCAATTTATCTATTATTTTGCAATAGTTATATGCATAATTTTTTTTTAAACATCATAAATCATATTTATATAGAGATTGAGATGTATAGTATTTTACATGAAAATTAATATAAAAAAAGGGTTTTTAAATATGATTTATGATGTTTCAAAAATACTGTACCTCTCAACCTCTATACAAATATGATTTATGATGTTTCAAAAAAACATTTATGCATATAACTATTGCAAAATAATAGATAAATTGATGAATAAAAATATACCTGAACATTAAAAATTATTTCTAATAGAAATTAAAGTGATAGAAATAATTTACCGTTCAACTATATTTTCATTAATCAATTTATTTATTGTCCTAAAATAGCTATATGACATTTTCATTTTTTTCAAAACACCATAAAACATATTTATAGAAGTTGAGAGGTAAAAAAAATATTTTACATAAAAATTAATGTTAAAAGACCATTTTATCCTTCATTTTAACGGAATTTGATTAAAAAAATTGACTAAAATACCACATAGTCCTCTTTTTGAAAGTTTGGGTACCACATAGTCCTCTTTTTTAAAGTCTGAGTACCAAATTGATCACTTTTAAAGTTCAGGCACTATGAAGTCCGGTTTTTAAAAGTCTGGGTACCAAATTGATCACTTTTAAAGTTCAGGCACCATTCATGATAATAACCCTTACATTTTACCCACAAGATTTATGGATAAATATCAATTTAAACTACAATATTATAATTTCATTAGTTTAAACCAATATTTTTTCACAATTGTTTGCCTATTATAAAACAAAGGGAGTAACCAAGGGAAAGTAAGTAAATTCTGAATAACACAATTCACTTGTATGTTCTTTCCATTCATGTTTGTACATTATTTATACACTTACAAAGAAAAGATAGTTAAAACTCAATAACTACTAAATCATAAGTTTCAATTCCATATTGATTGTATCATGATGAGGATTAAGGAGGGCATAAAAGAGGCATCCGTAACCGATGATTCACAACACTCCCCCTTGGATGCTCACCATTTACAAATATGTCTCGTTAAAAACCTTGTCCAAGAAAACTTTTTAGGACAAAACTTGAATGAGGGAAAAATAGTACATGTCCATGAGAAGGGGTTATTGATGGCATGCTCCTCCTGATGTTGGCAAAAGGTCTTTCAGTTGGGGCATTCCAATATTATGGACCATCTTCCTAAATGTTGTGGTTGGCAGTGCTTTGGTGAATAAAGGGCTCTCAAAAGCGAATAATCAAGGGGGAATCATCTATATTCCCAGCCTCCTTTGAGGACCCATCTTGGTACATTGGGGCGGCGCAATCGACACATAGACTGTACACCCAAAAATGCGTAAATGCGAAACGTTTGGTTCATACCTAGTGATCAACTATAAGACAGAATAAGGTTAGGTGGAGATGGGTTTCAGGCAGACCAATATGGCTGCATGCAGAGTCGCATGGCCCCAAGTGGATACAGTACGCATCACCAAGGTCCTTGTGATCAACTGAAGGAGCTTGATGAAAGCTTCTGTGAGGCCATTATATATGAGTGAACATGGGGAACAAGATGTTCAATCTCAATCCCAAGGGACATGAAATAATCATCAAAAGTCTTTGATGTAAACTCTCCGGCATTGTCCTGTCGAATGTACTTGATAGGATAATCCGAGTGGTGAGACCGCAACTTAATGATTTGGGCCAGGAGTTTAGCGAATGCAACATTTCTTGTGGACAACAAGCATACATGTGACCAGCGAGTTGATGCATCAACCAAAACTATAAAGTATCTAAATGGTCCATAAGTTGGTTGGATCGGTGCACAAATATCCCCTTGAATCCGCTGAAGAAAAAAAGGAGGGTCTTTAATGATCTTTGCTAGAAAGGGTCGTGTGATCAACTTTCTGAGCGAGCATGCTTGGCAGTGTGTATCAGAGTACACAAGATCCTTAGTAGTAATGGGATGCCCATGTGTTGATTTGACGATAGGACGCATCACATCAGGATGTCCCCAGGACAACAACCTGACTGAAAAAACGAAGACAAAGAGTCACCACTCTTTGTTGAAGAGAATAGAGCTATCCGGACGCCTTAACCGTCACTGTGGCGTACTTTAGAATCAAGTCCTGAGGGGGCGCAAAAACAAAGGTAAGTGGACAGGGAAAACAAAGTCAATGTAAAACACTGTTTTAAACATAAGCCAATAATAACCTCCTCTATCAAAACACGTAGTATAAGCCTATACTACAAATAGGGGGCAAAAACCGACCCAAAGCCCAGAAACAGAACTGAACCTGGCCCGGGGCCCAAAACCTAACCCGGCCTGTGGGATTCGGTCCCAATTACAGGTTCTATTTTTCAAAACTTGGCCCGCCCCGATAAGACCCGGGTATACATATTTTTTTTACACATGTCACTTACTAATTGGTTAGAAATTATGGTTAGTATCCATCTGAAAATAAAACACATACAGAAATTTTTGTTTTCTCTCTCAATATCAATTGTTGGCCGCTCTCTACTCATTCAGAGCTCTGAATCTTACGAGCGACTGCTCCAATTGTTTCCGCCGCTCTACTCACCTAGTGCTCTGAACCTTACGCGTCGACAGCTTCAATTGTTTCCGTCGCTCTACTCACATAATGCGCATCGGACGACGAGACGACTAGACGATGACTTCATTTCTACCCTGACGACGAGATGATGATGCTCAGGCCGTAGCTTCCTACGACGCTACCTCTTCCACTCAAGCAGTCACCACTGCATCTTTCATCGGGTAATTTCTTCTCTCTTTTCTCTTATTTATACTCACCTAGTGCTATTAAATGTGCTGTGTTGTATTTGTTATTGAGCTTCACCAAGCTATTTTCTTATTTATTCTCTGCTATTAATCTGTGTTGTGTTGCATCGACGAGAAGTTATTAATCTGTGTTGTGTGCTGTATTCGTTATTGAGCTTCACTTATCTCTGCGTCTCTATCCATAACCACCAAATTTAAACTTGAGCTTCACTAAGCTTTGTGCATAAACGGACAAAAAAACAACAACGAGCCAAACCCCATTTATTATATTGAACACAAGTCGCTGTTAACCATAAACAAGTAGTATAAGCCTATACTACAATGAACATGTAGTAGTAATACACTAAGGAATCACAATAGGCAAACTTGTGCATTTTAATAACATAGTATAAATCTACGGCCGTGATCTAATACGACAAGGGGAATCGAACCCAATGTCCGGACACCATGTGCATAGAACCCATTGAGAATCATAGAACCCACTGGGAATCGAACCCAATGGATTCTCAGGTGTGCCAACAACTGTACTAATCATAACTAACAATATGCAAATATTCCAGCAAATCCATTTCAAAAGCATATATATATATATATATATATATATATATATATATATATATAAGAAGTAAATTACAATTTCGTACCCTGTGGTTTGGGTCAAATTTCAAAATGATACCTGTACTTTTTTTTCTTGCATTTTAGTACCTTGTACTTTCTAATCCTTGCAATTGTGTTCCATTGCTTGTAGAAACGTCAATTTTCGACTGTCCAGAGATGAATCGATGTACTTTTACCATCCGTTGTAGACCACAGATGACAGGGAGGAGTGAATATGTGGGCTCCATATGGTCCACATCATCACGGAATAACAAAAAATTGACGATTTTACAAAGGGTGGAACACAATTGCAACGATTTGAAAGTACAGGGTACTAAAATGCAAGAAAAACAAGTATGGATGAAATCATAACATACTCAACACATTAAAAATTGAAACCCGTCCACTCACAGAAATGTCGGGCGATCGTTGTCGTCGTCGTCCGTAGGCTCGAAACGGTTACGCTGGTCCCTCTGGTACTGCTCACCTAATAATTCCAATAAATCACGATTTAATAACGATAAACGAACTTGAATTTTAAAACTCTAATTCTCCTTGTTTTGCTCAAATGGGGTTTAATTGTATTTAGGATGGTGAAATGGAGATTGCCATCGCATTCAGAACGTCGTTTCCACTCGGAAAAGTGGTCGGTCAATGTCGATCAACGGCGTTAACTAACGGTCAACAACTGCTAAAGTCAGCATGCTGGTGCTGACGTGGCATCCACGCGGCTCTGACATGGTGCCGACGTGGCTCTGACGGGGTGTCCACGTGGTGCTAATGTAGCACCCATGTGGCTTGGCAGTTGACGTCAACGATGACGTTAGTAGCACCGTGCTGGCGTCATCGTCGTAGCGCCGGTGTTGGCGTCGCCTTGGAGGCCCCGGAATCCTCGCCGCCGCTCCACTGCTGCTACAGTCGCTGGAAAAATCCCCAGATTACAGCGACTAACCCCGATTTTTCGGCGAGCTCCAATTTACTTAAATCTCAACCAAATTCATCTACAAATCACCAGGAATCCAAAAATCACACTTTCGAAGCTCACCTTGCACTGTGCTGGCCGAAAACCCACCGGAAAACTTTCAATTTCCGTCCGCCTTGTCGAAGGTGATTTCGGTGGTTTCTAAGGGCCACGCGGGGTGTTTCGAGCTCGCCTCGACAAGCTGATGGCGAATCCAAACTTTGTTTCTCCGATTTAGAGAATCGTTGGTGAGGTGAGTCGACTCGGTTCTTGGGTGAGTCAGATGTGTGCGGTTTGATTTCCCTACTTCCTCGTTAACTCCGGTTCCAAAAACGGGTTTAATAAACCCCCAAGTAGTGACAACATTTAATATTTAACACCTGGACCAATCACAACATTGTTGTGAATTTGCGCGGAAGCTAATCAAACGCCAATAACGAATTCGACGAAGACAAAATACGAATAGCCAACAAACAAAGAAAGAACACAAGATTTAACGTGGTTCGGCGAAAGCCTAATCCACGGGTGAAAACTACAAGGATCTTCACTAAACAAAAGAAGATTACAAACAGATTTTACACCCTTTTTGCAATATGCATCACATAGTCAGCATATTTATAGGCATAACCAAACTCCTAATCCCATTAGAATAAGTCACCCAAAATCCTAACAAGACAGGAAAAACCTTAACCTTCTACACCAAGGAAAAGAACAAACCAATTACTACCCAAAATAGGACTTAGGACGATCCTTCCCCCTTCCCTTTTTTTGGCCCCTAATCCACCACTCCCCCCCTCGGCGAGAAATTAGCAAATCTTCATAATCTCCATCAAAGCGAAACTCCATCGAGCTTCCAAACTAGTGAAACCTCCTCCGAACGTCTTCTCCACCGAAACAAATCTGAATCCAAATGCGCTACTCTGATACCGCATACCAAATAACAAACACAAACAAAATCCAAGCAGAACTCGAACTTGCAAACAGGAACAAACTTGATCCGAACAAATCCAAATGAAGAACTTGAGTTCTTCAACAAAGATAAAAAAAGTTCTTCAGCAAAGATAAAAAAAAAAAAAAAATCTGTCGAACAAACGAAGACACCAAATGCACATCAAACGCTTGATAGATATCAAGCTCCACCTGCTTCTGTAACACCTACTGAAGTTCAGAACAAAAGTCTCCAACAGCTACCGAAGCGGAGGCCTTATCCTCCGACTTGAACTTTCCTTTGATTTTTGGGCAATCAGCTTTCCAATGTCCTTCCTCTTTACAGTAGTGACATGTGTTGTTCTCAGATTTGGACTTGGACTTCTTCTTCCCATGAACCACTAGGCAGTCAGATTTCACTACAGAAGACCTTTTTGTCAACTCTTTAGAGTTCAAAGCAGCTTTAACGTCTTCCACTGTAAGAGAATCTCTTCCATGTAGCATGACATCCAAAAAATTCTCATACCAAGACGATAAAGAGCACAACAGAATCATAGCCAGATCCTCGTCATCCATCTTAGTACCCATATTTTTCAAACCCATAAGAACTTTATTGAACTCATCAAGATGATTTTGGATAGGCGTATCTTCAGACATATGAAGGGTGTACACACGTTGCTTCGCATACAACCAATTTGCAAGAGATTTGGTCATATATAAACTCTCTAATTTAAGCCACAAGCCAGATGCCGTAGTCTCCTCAGATACCTCAAGAATAACCTCATCAGAGAGCGATAAGATTATTGCACCATAAGCCCGTTCCAAGATGTCTTCTTTAACAGCATCAGACATATCTTCTGGTAACTGTTTCTTGCCATATAGAGCCTTCAACAGGCCTTGTTGAACTAGCGAGGCTCGCATATTTATGGACCAAAGGCCAAAGTCATTATTCTTGTTGAACTTTTCAATCTCATATCTTGTCGGCGTCGTTGTAGACTTCATAGTGAATTGGCAATCAAAAAACCCAAGCCGGAACCTGGCTCTTGATACCACTTGTTGTGAATTTGCGCGGCAGCTAATCAAACGCCAATAACGAATTCGACGAAGACAAAATACGAATAGCCAACAAACCAACAAAGAACACAAGATTTAACGTGGTTCGGCGAAAGCCTAATCCACGGGTGAAAACTACAAGGATCTTCACTAAACAAAAGAAGATTACAAACAGATTTTACACCCTTTTTGCAATATGCATCACATAGTCAGCATATTTATAGGCATAACCAAACTCCTAATCCCATTAGAATAAGTCACCCAAAATCCTAACAAGACAGGAAAAACCTTAACCTTCTACACCAAGGAAAAGAACAAACCAATTACTACCAAAATAGGACTTAGACGAAACTTTCCCAATTCCTAATTTTGAGCCGTAATTCAACAAACATGTCACCTGTCACTTTGTCCCTTCTCTTTAATCCCCTTTTTTGGTCTGTAACGTCTTCGTTACAGCTCGGAAACCAATTCCGTCTTCGCGGATGTGTCCGCACCATCGAGCCCTACACATGGAGTACAGTATTGGTTAGATTATTTTTACTCTTCAAAGTCAACCACTGACCCACAAGGGTATTTTAGTCATTTGATAGTGTTTCGGGAAATTTTTTAAACGGGTCATATCAGCAAGTCCGTCAAGATCAGCAAAGAAAGCAAAAATCACTTCTCCTGTAAGAGTAACTCCGCCAAGAAAAGCAAAAAAGGTTGCTGTAGAAACCAATTTGCTAAGTGAAAAGAGAGAAGAAGTGCTTGACAGTGATGATGAAGTAGATGTTGAGCTTGAAATGGATCCACTTCTACTCCATCAATATCAGTAAAGGCTCCTAAGAGCAAGCATGCAGCCACTGAAACTGATCTTCCAGTGGAAGAGGAAGAAGTGATTGACAGTGATGAGATATTGTTTATAAGTATCAATAATAAAGGTCATGGTAGAGGCATTGTTACAATGGAAAGGGTTACAAGACGAAAAATGATGGGAGTGAAGGCTAAGGTAGAATATAAGAGAAAGGGACAGCCACTTTGAAAAGCAGCAATAGAAATGCAGTCAAATATTGGGGCTCTAACACGTCGAAAGGTCTTAATTAACCATAAAATGTGGTCTGAAGTGCCCTCTGCAGAGAAAAATAAAGTGTGGCACTTGGTTCTGGTATGTGCCATATCGATAAACATTTAGGCACTTTGCTATTTGATTTTATTATTCAAATATCACATTGATAGCTCATTTGTGCTTGCAGCAAGCTTTTGATCTGGGACTAGAGAGCAAGCAGAAGGTATTGGCATCTGCAGCAGAAAAGTGGAGGGTTTTCAAGTCCAATCTCACTACCAAAATAACTCTTCTTTTAAAAGATGAACCTGAGTGGTTAGTAGAACCTCCACCTATGTATTCCATTACAAAGCCTGATTGGACTAAGTTTGTGAAGTCAAGGTTATCAAATGAGTGGAAGGTAATGCTTTTAGCTCTAGAAGTTCCTTATCTTGTGAGTTCATGAAATTTTTTTATCTTATTGTGCCTTACGAATCCTTACGTTTTTTCTTTTATCGGAAAAACACACGGTTTTGATATGGTTTTGATCCAAAAAGTTTGAATGGATTACCATAGAAGCAAAAGGACAAGGAAGCTGCCCATACAAAGTTGAATCATGAAGCATATCCAATGGCACTGAAGATTCTGAGCGCATATGCAAAGAAAATGGGCGACAATTCCATCAAAGTAACACTTGTCAAGGAAGTTTTTGGTTATGATTACAAAATTTATGTCTTACCTGAAGATATTATTCAATTTGGTACCATGAGTCAGATTAGTGGTAGCTGCATACGTGTGTACATAAGGTATATCAACTCACCATAGTTTCTACACTTGATTGCTGATTTTTTTTATTTTTTTATTTTTTTACAATTCTACTTGCTTATAATCATTAGGTACCTGTATGATATTTTGGAAAAATCAAGCATGTTAAGTTTGGTGAGTTTTGTTGACCCCACTCGAGTTGGTGCAAAGGGTTGTGGAACTGTCACTGAGCGGTTGAATAACATAGCAAATGCTATAAAAAATGCAGGTCTTGACCATATCTTCATGATTCCTTATAATAACGGGTATGCTACCACAAAGTCATGAATCTAACTAGATGATTTATAAAGTGTGAATCTATTTGATCAATGATTATTATTTATTAAAGTAAATATTGATGTGCAGTGGTCATTGGCTCCTGACCATTCTAAAGCCAGATAAAGATGTTGTCTATGTCTTAGACTCGCTGAGGCATCGGTTGCCTAGTGATGATTGGAAACTCGTTGTTGAAATGTAAGTAAATTTATCGATATGTTTTGTATATTACATGGTGAATTTTAAGTTATGTACTGATTATCTATCTTGTTGAAGTGCTCTTGAAATATTCCACGGTGCTAGAAAGAAGCGAGGTGCCAAAAGTGTTCAGTGGAAAGTATTGTATGTTATCCTCTTTGCATATCATGTATACTAAAGCTTTAGAGAATTTTGCATTTGCTGTTACGTCATTAATATTTATGTTTGTCTCTTTAGGGTGTTCCCCGACAACCAAATTCAATAGAGTGTGGCTATACTTTATCATACGATTCATGAAGGAAATAATTGCAGATGAAAACTTGGACTTTTCAGCAAAGGTTATACCTCTGTTATGTTTTTAAATGTGATATGAACGTTTTCCAGATTTATCTGTTCCTGTTGTACTTAGGGTTTAGGTGCCTTATATCTAATATCATAATATTTTCTAGCTTTATATGCCTATGTTCTATTTTTTTAATGTGATATGCACATTTCTAAGCTTAATCATATGTTCTCGTTCTTATATCTTCTTTCAGATCTGAACATTTTCCAGGCTTATTTGTTCCGTTGAATTTAGAATATTTTCCAAGTTTATATGCCAATATTCTGTTTTCTAATGTGATATGCACATTTATACGGTTTATCATATGTTCTTGTTTTTATGTCTTCTTTCAGATCATTTCCAGGTTTATATGTTGTTGTATTTGTTTGCCTTATATCTCATTTCAATGGGCGAAGAGGAACAATTCAACATACACCGAGATGCAGATTGATGAAGTTCGAAGTGTATGGGCAGACTTCTTGAGCAGTTATCTATGAAGAACATGAACTTAACTTAGGAAGATGTGGTAATTTTTTGCAGAATTTGGTGACCCTATAGAACAATATGGTTCAATTATGGTATTAACTTAGGATAGTATTTCTAGGGTGCATTTTTCAGCGTGACTTTTGATGATTGATGGGCAAATTGTACCCAAATAGAGATGGAATAGTTTGGATTGAGATTTGTCAATGATATTGGCTTTATTTGTGAATGGTAATGGTTGATGTTAAATACTTGTGGATTAAGAATTGTGAATTAGATAGGTTCAGGAAATGGTGGATCCCAAAATTGGACCACCCATTACAATTTTCAGGTTTTTGTTGAATCATTGTATAGAAAACAGAGCAGACAACGATTTATACCAACAAACCACTGTTGTCTACAAAAGAGAAGACAATGGTTTTAACAAACAAAATGTTGTCTTAACAGCAGAAAGATGATTATGAAACCACTGAAACTGTTGTTTATTATTATACGAGACAATGGTTTTAGTCGTATATGTAGGTTATTTTATTGGCTTTCCTTGTAAAAAAACACATTGTAATAAATGTAACAAGCTCAATTAGATAAATTAGGTTTCATTTCTATATCGTTAGAGTTGAAGACAAAGCTTGAAGATTGAAGATAGATGGGTGGTTAAAGTTGCATACACATATGACAGTCATTTTGCACATCATGTTTACATTTAACATAAGTCTTTATTTGGTTTTGTCAAAAACTTTCCAAATACTTTGGTTTTGCAAAATGGTTTTATTAGAATAAGGATCTCAGGTTTTTCATGACTGGTCATCTATTTTATGCATGTGGGATGCTGACTGCGAGTGATAGCGACTGATTGATAAAGTGCTTTAACAGGACAAGTTATTATCCAGAGGTTGGTCAACTTTATCCCTTTTAACCGGATCTGTCTTGAAAAGTGTAAAAGGTGTTTTTTGTTGTCCAAATCTCAACCGTTGATCTTCTACCCTCCCACCCTTATTTAAACAAAGTCTCCCCACATTTTTTCATTAGGGTTTTCAAGTTAATTTCTTAAACTTCTTTTGAAAAACTCTCATCTTTGTTGCTACATTCCTCTCTGGTTTCTTCTTGCCTTCTTGAGTGCTTTTCGTTCACTTACATAGAAGCTTCATAAGAATTGTGAGGATTGTATGCGTTGTTAAACCTTTGTTTTCAAAGTTGTTTTCATAGAAAATATTCTAAGTAGTTCGGCTTACTTTAAAAGTTCTTATACTTTGAGTCGAAATAGTAGTGTGCAACTATAGTCTCCCATGTTCATACATGTTTGTAGACTTAATCGATTTTAGAGGTCTTTTTACCTTAGTTAGTTTGCTGCCCAGTTTTATAACTGCTGTTGATGCAAAAAATGGATCAACGGTCAATGTCAGGATCGGGTCGATCGGTCTGTCTCGGGGAGCTAAGAGGCTAGCTCCAAGTGTTGATGTCCGGCTAGGGGCCGGAAGGTGGATCGCTGGTTCTGTCTTAGGTCTGTCCGGAAGGTGGTGTCAGTTCCCGGCCAGAAGGGGATCTGCACAGAAAACAAGCGTCGGAAGAGCACCGGTGGGGTGCCGGCCAAAGACTCTCCGATGCTTAAGTCAGCGGAGAAGGAGGATGAATCTTTAAGGCAAGTAAAGGGTTTAGGTGAGAGAATTGAATACCCTTGACCCATGGGGGTTTGACTTGTATTTATAGTGGTAGGTTTGATGTTCAAACCTACTTGTGATCAATGTGGGACAAGTTTCCCACATTGACCCTTTTGGAGGCTTGTGGAAGCCTTAGGAGGCTAGGCATAAGTCGCCTAATAGATGCCAATCTTTGAGACGTTGCACGGACTTCGATACTCGTCGTATGAAGTGGGTTAGCGGCTCTATGCGAAGGTGGAAACAAGGTGGTCCCAAGGCATGCACTTCGGATAGTCGGCTCGGCTTCCATGTGGGGACCACGGGCCTCGTAAGGCGTGCTCTTGAGAAGAGGGGGAATGCCTAGGTGGCGCTTCCATAGGATGACATGTGGCCGATTTGGGTATGGTATGAACAGAAGTTCCCCAAGTCGTCGGGTAAGATGCTTTCTTGACCGGGGACTTGAACTGTCGCCCATATCGGTTACATGTCATCCATGGTCCTTCTCGTTGGGCCGATGTGGAGTAGGAGTCCCCCAAGTCCGCGGGGAAGAAAGGAGCGCAATAACCTGAAAAAATGCATTTTTCGGGCAAAAATGAGTATTTTCCGGACAGGTTGCAGTTTCCGGGAATGAGATGTTTCCGGGTAGTCAGTCATCGGATGGGATGGACCCTCGCACGATGGCAGTTTCCGGTCGCCGGGAAAGGACACTTGGCCAAAATTTTGGTTGGACCTTTCCGGGTAGTCACTGATGGGGATGGACCCTCGCACGATGGCTGTTTCCGGTCGCCGAGAAAGGACACTTGGCCAAAATTTTTTGGGCTTTGCATGGGTGTCATCTTCCGGGGATGGTGTCATCTCCCGGGAAAATCAGTCGTGCCAAGTCGGCATGAAGCATTTTAAAAATTGCAGGTGCGCCACGTGGCCTGAGTCGTACACGTGGCGATTGCAGATCAATTGACGTGGCAAAGGAGAAGGTGAAGGGTTGCCGGGAAGTCGAATCGTTGGGGCATTTAATGCTCTGCGACGCTTCGGGAAACGCGAAGCGTCGCAAGGTTAGGTATAAAAGGGGATTCAGATTCATTTTTGTCCCTTGCAAAATTTTCAAAGCTATTTGGCGAGAGAGCAGAACTGTTGCAGTGTGCTAGTCCCCGGCATTGTTCTCGGCGCATCCGGAAGGAGCAAGTTGCGTGGAATTCCAGAATTTCCAAGTTTCTCAAGGTAAAATTCGAAAATTTTGGATCAAATGGCTGTTTCTGTTTGTTTTTTGTATGAACTAGGGACGAACAATGAAGAACATGAAGAACATGTTTGAATTTGTTTGTTTCCGGATGGTTTTGATCTATTTTGCAACTGATTCCGGGTGGGGAGAAGTTTGGGGCCCATGTCCGGCGGATCCGGAGATGGGGATAGGACCGGAAATAGAAAGTTTACAAAGATTGTCTTTTCTTTTTGTAATGTAGATGTCTAGTGCCAGTGAGTCGCATTTTTCTCAAGTCAGTGGGAGCCGGAGCTCAAATGAGGTCCGGAGTACGCCCCACACCAAGAGTCAAACCCCTCAAGCCCGGATGGAGTCAGTACGGAGGTAGACTCCGGGGAAAGGGAGTTTCTGGGAGAGGTGGGCAGCAGTGCTGTCCGGGAAGAGGGAGTTGTGATTGGCGACATACGATTGACCGGTGTCCAGCCATCAGGGACGGGGCCGGGAGCTGGCAAGCCCTGGGACAAAGTATATGAGTCTTTCCGGAAAGAGAGGGAGGGTCATGCCGGGACTTCCGGCGCTGAAGTCCCCGGGGTTACTTTGGCATTACCGGCGCCGGAGGGATTCGGGGTGGAGGTTGTGGAGGCAGTCCCCCAGAAGTCCCTGGATTCACCAACCGGCTTCTGGATTGACCGGGCATTCGTCGAGAATGAGCTGACGGAGGAGGACTTGGTCCGGCTAAGGGAATTCTACCGGATCCCGGATTACGTCCACATGTGGATTCCGGAATATAATCCGGATGAAAATGCACACTTCTCCAATCTGGAAGGTGATGCCACAATAGTCTGGGCAGAGGCGATGGCCTATGGGTTGCGCTTGCCTTTGCACCCATGGCTTCAAATGTTCGTCTACCGGTCGAACATTGCTCCGGCACATGTGGGCATTCACAGTTGGCCCCGGCTGATTGCCACATATATCCTTTTCCGGGAGCATGGCTTCCGGCCACCCAGTCCTATGAAGAAATCCGGTATCTCTGGGGGTTCGGTACCTCCAATGCGTACAGGGGGATGGTGCCCCTTAGTTGCTACCTCAACATTCGTCCGGACGATATTGTGCTCCAGGGGTTGGCGGAGGAAAGGGAAAGGGCCTTCGTCGGACCGCCAAACAAAAGGAAGACGGTTGATCGTCACTGGAAAGACATCAGCCGGGACTTTCCCAAATTCATTGCCGGAATCGCGAGTTACAATAAAGTTTGGATGAAACGGTTTTTTATGGCGTCCGGCTGGAGAGGGCCTCCGGGAGTAAATGTGAAGTATGATGTCCGGACAAGATGGGAATGGGTGCCAACGGGTGGGTAGAGTTAGGAAAAGTAAACTTGTATTTCCTTTGTTGATTTTATAGATTCCGGAGACTAACAGTTTGAGTTTTCCATTTCAGGGAAGAAGAAGAACAAGGGCTTCCATCTTTCCCGGCGGGAGTTGGCGGAAGTTGAGCAGTTGTGCAATCTTCCGCGCGATCAGCGTCACATTGACGTTCTGTTGACCCGGGAAAACCTAGAGAAGTACGGTTTTGCGATGGGTAAGTGCCTTTTCCGGGTTTTGTGCTCCGTGTGATTATCCGGTAATTGTTGGCCGGAAACAATAACTTGTGAAATTTTTTGTAGCTGGTGGGAGCGAGCAGCAGCAGGGGAGTGTTGGGGAGAGCCGGAGATCGAGCGAGCCCCCCTCGACCGGAAGTCGGGTAGAGGGGAGGCCGGAAAAGAAGAGTAGGGCAGCTCCTCCTCCTTCCGGGGGCGGCCTCCTGAAGGTGCCGAAAAGGAAGGATGGGGCATCCGCGCCGAAACAGCCGACGCCCTCCTCCGGCTCTGGCTCCGGAGGAAAGGTTGTTCCTCCTCCGCGGGAGGTTTGGAACAAATACCCGAAGAAGGCGGCCGGGAAGCGGCCAGTGGAGGAGGTGGAGTCCGCAAGGTCCGCGAAGAGGTCCCGGACGGAGGAGGTCACTCCTGTCTCCCCATTTGGGCCGGAGGTTGAGCCTTCGTTCCCCTCCGCGGCGGATCCATTTTTGATCGCCCGGAAAACGCTATGGGGCCAGAAGGACCCTCTTTTCGGGAACATTCCCCCGGGAGACGAGAAGCTCCGGACTGAGGAGGTGAATGCCCTATACGAGCAGTTCCAGCTTGCTGAGGCGGAGGAGGTTCCACTGCGCCTCCGGAAAGAGGGAGAGGTTAATGTGGCGGTGCAGGGGCACGACGTGGAACTGATCAACGAAGTCCTCTTCGGATTCACTTCTCCGGGCGAGAGATTCACGGAGGGCTCCCGGACTGGCGACGTCCGGCCCGACATGGCCATTCCCATGATCTGTCATGTACGTATCCGGAAACTATCGCTTGTGTATTTATTGGTTTGACCGGAAGCTGACACTTGTTTTTATTTTGTGTTAGGGATTGTGGGAGCTCAAGCGGGGCTACAAGCATGCCAAACGCATGTTTGCTGCGGCCGTGGAATCTCGCCGGTACTATGAGAGGCTCAGCGAGGATCTGGGGGCTACAAGGCCCGAGGGAGGAGCTGGAGAGGGAGGTCGCCGGGCTGAAGGAGAGGATTGATCAGTTCCAGGGCGATAAGACCCGGCTGGAGCGGGCGGCGGCGAAGGAAAGGAAGGCCCGGGAGGAAGCCCTGACCGCCAAGGAGAAGGAGAAGACCGCCCGGGAGCAGGCTGACGCCCGGGAAGCGAAGACATCGGAGGAGAATGCTGGTCTGCGGGCGGAGGTGGCCTCCTTGAGGGCAGAACTGGCGGAGCTGCATGCCGGAGGATCCTCTTCCCGGTCCCAGGAGCCGGAGTTTCTTGCCTGGGGGGGTATGCGGGTGCCCATCTGCTGCTATAAGTATATCCAGCGGATGTTCAACCCGGATGCAGAGATCGACGATGGTTACGAGGCTCACTTCGGTGGGCCTTTTGACTTCGTTGAGCCTTCCAAGGTGGAGCTCCGGTCCTTCCGGGACTTTGTCGGAGTTGAGATGATAGACTTCGACAGTCAGGGGGAGGAAGACGAGGAGCAGGGGGATGGAGCGGAGGTCGCGGACCAGCCAGCCGGAGATCAGCCCACGGGAGGAGATGCTGCGCCGCCAGCCGGGAACTGAGTGTTTGCTCTTTGTTTTGTTTGATTTGATTTGCATCGAAACAACGTTTTATGTAATAAGTGCCGGCGCCGTAAGGCGGTTTCCGGTTTTGATGTTTGTTGACAATAGTTTTGCACTTGTATGGATTCTACCGGCGCTCATGTAGCGGTTTCCGGGTTTATGAATGTGCTTTTTATGTTTATGGAAAAAATTTTGACAGTTATTCTTGTCACTTCCCGGACAGTAAGTTATCGGATGGGATAGACCCTTGCACGATGACTGAGTTCGGTCGCCGGAAAGCGATACTTTGCAAAAATTCATTGATTTTGTCACTTTCCGGACAGTCAGTTATCGGATGGGATAGACCCTTGCACGATAACTGAGTTCGGTCGCCGGAAAGCGATACTTTGCAAAAATTCATTGATTTTGTCACTTTCCGGACAGTCAGTTATCGGATGGGATAGACCCTTGCACGATGACTGAGTTCGGTCGCCGGAAAGCGATACTTTGCAAAGTATTATTGATTTAATGGTAGGATAGTTGGTTTAGAACATGCAAAAGGGGGCCCGAACTCCTAGTCGGAGAGGGTGATTTCATTCAACTAATTTAAACAAATGATTACAGACGATATAAGGTTGCCGGAGGCAGAGCCGGGCAAGTACATAAATCGGAAACAATCACTTGTAAAAATATTTGAGGTGGTCGGCGTTCCAAGGGTGGCCGAGTGTGCGGCCTCCGGAATCCCTTAGCTCGTAAGTTCCTCTTCGGCAGACTCAGATGATCTCATAGGGGCCTTCCCAGTTGGGCCCAAGAGTGCCTTGCCGGCTGTCCTTGGTCGTTGGGTTGACCTTCCTGAGAACCCAGTCCCCGACTTTGAATGTCCGGTTGCGGACACGAGCATCATGGTACCGGGAGATGCGCTGCTTGTAGACGAGGTTCCGGGTTTGCGCCCGGTCGCGCTGTTCCTCGAGCAGATCGAGGTTGATGGCCAAATTCTCCTCGTTCTGCTAGGGTTCAAAATTGTCAACCCGGAAAGTTGGTTCAGTGATTTCGATGGGGACAACCGCCTCACTGTCGAAGGCAAGCGAGAAGGGAGTCTCATCGGTAGCAGTCCGGAAAGTGGTCCGGTAGGACCAGAGTACCTCATGGAGTAGGTCGGGCCAGCATCCCTTGGCTCTGTCGAGTTTGGTTTTGAGAGTTCTCTTCACGATCTTGTTGATTGCCTCAACCTGGCCGTTGGATTGGGGATGTGCCGGGGATGCAAAGCAGAGGTTGACTCCGAAATCCTTGCAGAATGTCCGGAAGATGTTGCAATCGAACTGGGGGCCGTTGTCGGTGATAATCGCGTTTGGAACTCCGAAGCGGCAGATGATGTGCCTCCAGACGAAGCTTTTCATCTTGGTAGCCGTGATTGTTGCCAATGCTTCGGCTTCGACCCACTTTGTGAAATAGTCTACGGCCACGACCGCAAATTTCACTTGGCCTTTTCCGGCAGGCATGGGCCCGATCAGGTCGAGTCCCCACTGGGCGAAAGGCCAGGGGCTGACGATCGGGCTGAGCGGTTCGGCCGGGAGATGGGGAATGGTTGCAAAACGCTGGCACTTCTCACGTTTCTGGACGAAGGCGTGGGCATCGGTGTTGAGTGTTGGCCAATAATATCCTTGTCGGATGATTTTATGGGCCAACGCCCGTGCCCCGGGAGTGGTTTCCGCAGATGCCTTCGTGAACTTCCCGGAGGACTTTGTCGCCTTCCGCAGGGGACAGGCACCGGAGACAAGGCTCGGAAAAGCCTCTCTTGTAGAGTTTGCCTTGGAGGATGGAGTACCGCGTTGCCCGCCGTTGTAGGCGTCTGGCCTCTAGGGGATCCTCCGGGAGCTTGCCTTCAGTCAGGAAAGTCCGGCAGGAAAGTCCGGATGGGATCCATCCAACTTTTGTCGGCGGCGATCTGCATGACACCGAGTGAGAGAGAACTCGGGGATGCCAAGGTTTCCACCGGAACGCTTCGTTTGGCAGGTTCGGAAATGGCCGATGCCAGCCGGGAGAGGGCGTCGGCATGACTGTTCTCAGATCTGGGGATTTGGCTAATCGCGAACGACTTGAAGTGGCTCAAGTGGTATGTGACCTGGGCCAAGTAGGAGGCCATGGAGCTATCCTTTGCGGCGAAGTTCTCCGTCACCTGGTTGACTACCAGCTGGGAATCGCTAAAGATGGACAATCTTTCCGCGCCAACCTCCTTGGCAAGTCGGAGGCCGGCCAGGAGAGCCTCGTACTCGGCAACGTTGTTTGATGCTCGGAAGTTGAACCGGAGGGAGTACTCGAGGATGTCTTTGTCGGGCGATATGAGCACTATTCCCGCGCCGCTGCCCTTAGCGTTAGCTGAGCCATCGACATATAGCTTCCAACCCATTCCGTCGGGGTTGGCTATCTCCGGGGTCAAATCACTTGGGACCGGAGGTGGCGGGGGGAGCTGCACGCTGCCGGCTTCAGTCGTAGCCGGGCAGGTGAACTCAGATATAAAATCGGCGATGGCCTGTCCCTTCTCTGCTGCCCGGGGCTTGAAAGTAATATCGAATTCGCTTAGTTCCACCGCCCATTTAACAAGTCGGCCGGAAGTTTCCGGCTTTTGGAGAACTTGCCGGAGTGGGTGGTTCGTGAGGACTAAGACGGAGTGAGCCTGGAAGTAGGGGCGAAGCTTCCGGGCGGAGCATATGAGGGCAAGAGCAAGCTTTTCAATGTCCGGGTATCTGGTTCTGACCATAAGTCATGGATTTGCTCGTGTAGTACACTGGGTGCTCCACCTTGTCTACTTCTTTGATGAGGACCGAGGATACTGCCGTTCCGGAGACAGAGAGATACAAAGTCAGTACCTCTCCGTGCTCGGGTTTTGCGAGTACCGGGGCCTTGCTCATGTACTCCTTCAATTGGTCGAAGGCCTGGTCGCACTCCGGAGTCCAATTGACGAGCTTTTGTCCCGCCTTGAGGATTTTGAAGACGGGCGCACATCGGTCGGTGGCCTTCGAAATGAAGCGGGAAAGGGCAGCCACCCGGCCGTTGAGGCTCATGACATCCTTCTGGGTCTTCGGAGTCCCCATGTCGATGAGGGCTTTAATCTTCTCGGGGTTGGCCTCGATTCCCCGTTGGCTGATCATGAAACCCAAGAATTTCCCGGATCCCGACGCCGAAGGCACACTTGGCCGGATTGAGACGCATGTTGTAGTTCTTGAGTTTGTCGAACATTGTGGAGAGATCCCCTACATGTTCTCCGGAGGTTTTGCTCTTGACGAGCATGTCATCGACATAAACCTCCATACTCTTCCCGATGAGGTCGGCGAAGATAGAGTTCACCAGCCGTTGGTAGGTTGCGCCGGCATTCTTGAGTCCGAACGGCATGACCTTGTAGCAATAGAGTCCCCGGTCGGTGACAAAGGCCGTATGCTCCTGATCTTCCGGATGCATGAAGATTTGGTTGTATCCGGAATAGGCATCCATGAAGCTCAAGAGTTCGTGCCCGGCAGTGGCGTCGATGAGCTGGTCGATGTGGGGAAGCGGGAAGCTGTCCTTGGGGCAAGCTTTGTTCAGATTGGTGTAGTCGACGCACATCCGCCACTTCCCCTGAGATTTTGGTACGACAACGGGGTTGGCTACCCAAGTCGGGTACTTAACCTCCCGGATGAATCCAATGGAGGACAGTTTCTCTACTTCCGTCTGGATTGCGTCGTACCGTTCTCCGTCAAATTTTCGGCGCTTTTGGCACACCGGCCGTGCCTTCGGGTCGATGCTCAGTCGATGGGAGATGACATCGGTAGAGATGCCCGGCATGTCGCTGTACGACCAGGCGAAGACTTCGGCATTGTCCCGGAGGAACTTGATGAGTGAGGTCCGGACGACAGGGGGGAGGTCCGCGCCGATCTTAACTTGCCTGTCCGGAAAGTCCTCTGAAATGCAAATCATCTCCAAGCTTCCGGCTGGTTTGGCTTGGGATGTAGTGGCCTCATCCCTCGGGTCGTCTGGGCTGCTGTCCGGGGAGGGCACTTCAGCCGAGGGCGGGGTTGTGATGGAGCAAGCTTCCCGGAGAGCCGGGGGAGTGGTCTTTGACCCGTGCTTCACGGCTACGGAGTAGCAGCCTCTCGCCGTGCGCTGGTCGCCGCGGACGCTGCCCACCCCGTGAGGAGTCGGGAATTTGACGAGAAGGAGATGAGTGGAAGGAATGGCCTTCATCTGATTGAGGGTGGGTCGCCCGAGTATGACGTTGTAGGCGGTGGGGCAGTCTACCACCATGAAGGTGGCTACGACACGAGTCCGCTTCGGTGCTTCGCCGAGGGTGATGGGCAGGTAAACACTTCCGATTGGCTGGATACGGTCCCGGAGAAACTCACGAGTGGGGTCTGAGTTCGGTCCAGGTGATGATCCGCGACATTGAGAGTCCGGAAGGCTGCCATGAAGATGATGTTGATGGAGCTGCCCGTGTCGATCATCGTCCGTCCGACATCGTAGTGGGCGATCTCAGCCCGGATGACGATCGGGTCGTCATGGGGGTACAAGATTCCTGCCTCCTCCTCTTCGTAGAAGGTAATCGATCCCCAGCCCGTCTTGGGGGTTTTCTCCGCCCGATAGTTAAGGGCCATTACCTCCTGCCCGGGTAGCAGGCTCGAGCATGCTCCTTCCTTGCCCGGTTGGAGTCTCCGGCAGGGTCGTGCCTCCGCTAATAGTGTTGATTTGGCGGAGCTGCTGCTGGGGAGGAGCATGGCCTCGCTGGAATTCGGCGATCCTTCCCTCTCGGACGAGGTCCTCCACACGATCCTTGAGCACCCGGCAATCTTCCGTGCCGTGAGTATTGGCTTGGTGATATTGGCAGAAGACGCCGGTGTTTTGCGCTGCCTTGGCGGAATTCCTCCAAAGCAGGGGCGCAGGGATGAGATCAGCTATGACCGGGAGGAGGGTCTCATAAGTGGTGTTGAGGGGAGCGTGACGGTCGTACATGGGAATGTACTCCTTCCGGGATTTCCGGTTTCCGGGTGTCGTGTCTGGGAAGTGGGGGGGCCGGAGGCGGGGGGTTGGGCGCCTGGTATGCTTGGTAGACTTGCTGGCCATCCCCGCGGTTCCGCTTGTCGCGGTTACCGAAGACGGGGTGAGCTCCCTCCTTCCTCTTGTTCGAGGTGTAGCCGTTTCCCTTCGAGATAGGTGTGTTGTAGGCCGTCGGGTTCCGGGCGGGAGCCGGACTGTATTGGACTGCGGGGGCGGGTGTCGCTCGTGAGGCCGATGTCTGGCCATCTCCCATTACCGCGTGTCGCGGGTTGAGATCCGTGAGGTGCTCTGCCCGGGCGTGGAGGTTCGCCTTCTTCATCAACTCGGAGTAGGTCATGTCAGTCTCCAGATTGATTTGGTACAAGAATTGGCATGACCGGAGTCCGGCCTTGAAGGCGTTCACGGCCGTACGGTCGTCCGTCCGGGGGCACTTGGCATACTCGTGACTGAATCGGGCGACGTACCTCCACAACTTTTCATCCTCTCCCTGGATGATGGCATAGAGGTCCTCGCATGAATAGAAAGTCGAGCTCTGGCTTTGGTGTTGCTCGATGAATGCCGTCTCCATCTCGGCCATGATGCCGATGCTTCCTGCCGGCAACGAAAGAACCAATTGAGGGCAGCCCCCGTGAGCGTGCTGGGAAGTACAGGCATTGAGCTTGGTCGGAGATGTTCTTGTGGAACATGTTAGACTTGAAGCTATTCATATGGGCATTGGGGCATTCGCCCGGGCCTCCTCCATAAAGGGCAATTCGCAACGCACGAGAGTCTATCTCCTGGAGCTCCTGTGTGCAAGCCAAAACACGATCCCTGAAAGGTCCTTCCCGAGTCGGGGTAACCTTGGGCTGGGTAGCTTTTCCTTGGCGCTCCTTGGCCCTATCGTTGACAAGCTCCAGGACTTGATCCAAGAGTTGCTGGATCATGTTCTGGTCGCTCGTCTCCGGTTGGGCTGGACCTGCTGCCTGAGTCCGGGGTGCAGCCTGTGTCCGGACGGTCGCGGCGGCTCTCCCGGGAACAGGTGCTGTTGCCGGGATGATGGGCCGTGCACGGTGGCTGGACTCCGCCGTTTCTTCCTCCGGAGGAGTAATGATTGGAACGACCTGGATTGGAGTAGGATCCGGAGGAGGTCCCATACCGGCGGGGTTGATGTTCCTGGTCACCACTTCGACTCTGGTTCTTTCACGGTTGTCGTTAAGAAAGAGGCGAGCATCGCTGTAAACTTTCACCGCGCCATTGCTCCGGCCGATAATTACATTGGAGTTAGAGCGGGCGGAGTCGCTTGACAAAATGGTTCTTGTCGCACCGGCCGCCCGTGATGGTCCCGGACGGTTGCTCTTGGTTGGTTGCGCGGGCTGTGTCGCCGCGATGGGATTATCTGGAGTGTGAAGTTGGGATGGGGGAACAGGAGGCTGTTCCCGGCTGTACTGTTCTCGGAGATGCTGCATGTTGACGTTAGCCAACAGCAGTTTCTCGGTTGCTGCCTGGTAACTCTCGCCGAGGACCTGACTCCGGGCGTGGAGGTTACGGTTCTCGGCCTCCAAGGCCTGGGCTCGTTGTTCCATCGCCGCGAGTCGCTGTGTCAGTTCGTCGCGGGCGATCTTCTTCTTTTTCTTTTGTTTGTCGGCTGGAGGAGGTTGAGTCTCCAGGACCGTGCTAGTCTCCGCTCGATGGTGTCGGGGACGGGTGACGTTCTCCTCCGGATCGTTGTCTCGATGAGGGGAAGACATTGTCGTTCTTTGCTTGTGGTAAAACACGTAGGAATTCGGTCGATTCCCACAGACGGCGCCAAACTGTTGATGCAAAAAATGGATCAACGGTCAATGTCAGGATCGGGTCGATCGGTCTGTCTCGGGGAGCTAAGAGGCTAGCTCCAAGTGTTGATGTCCGGCTAGGGGCCGGAAGGTGGATCGCTGGTTCTGTCTTAGGTCTGTCCGGAAGGTGGTGTCAGTTCCCGGCCAAAAGGGAATCTGCACAGAAAACAAGCTTCGGAAGAGCACCGGTGGGGTGCCGGCCAAAGATTCTCCAATGCTTAAGTCAGCGGAGAAGGAGGATGAGTCTTTAAGGCAAGTAAAGGGTTTAGGTGAGAGAATTGAATACCCTTGACCCATGGGGGTTTGACTTGTATTTATAGTGGTAGGTTTGATGTTCAAACCTACTTGTGATCAATGTGGGACAAGTTTCCCACATTGACCCTTTTAAAGGCTTGTGGAAGCCTTAGGAGGCTAGGCATAAGTCGCCTAATAGATGCCAATCTTTGAGACGTTGCACGGACTTCGATACTCGTCGTATGAAGTGGGTTAGCGGCTCTATGCGAAGGTGGAAACAAGGTGGTCCCAAGGCATGCACTTCGGATAGTCGGCTCGGCTTCCATGTGGGGGCCACGGGCCTCGTAAGGCGTGCTCTTGAGAAGAGGGGGAATGCCTAGGTGGCGCTTCCATAGGATGACATGTGGCCGATTTGGGTATGGTATGAACAACTGCTGCAGTAAACACAGTTACTATTTCATTTGCTAGACCTTTGTAGCTTTTTGGAAATGCATATATCACCACTGCATTCATATTATGGCGCCACTGATTAGGAATACATGTGTATAACCCTATGACGTGTTGGCCAAGCGAGGATTTGCTCGAAGTGAAGTGATTGAGAAGAAGCTGCACAAGAGACTGCTGCATCTAAGATAGGTACAGTAGATATTGAGTTTGGTTGAAATCTTGTATTGGGCATCTTTTGCAATTTCATAGTGGACGACCAGTCTTTTGATATACCCCCAGTTTTTTATCCCTTAGTGGATTTTTCCAGGTACCAAAATCGTATGTCCATCTTTGTGTACTGGTAACTACTTGACTTAACTAAAATTGGACTTACTTTTGCACCAACGTTCATAACATGCAATCTGGACAAAACTACATGACTGGTCATCTTAACTGCTGCATTAGAAAATGCATGATTTAATAAGTTGTTATCGTGGATAGCTCTCGAATTCAAACTTCACTGATTCCGTTGAGGACCTAAGTTGGCATAAAATTTGAGTATTGTTGAACAAATCACAAGCATACACAAGTTATATTTGTCAAGAAGTTAATCACATAACATATGTCAAAGATAAAAACAATCTAAAGTAAACTGTCAAGGTTCATCACAACAGTGACTGGTCATCTGTGTGATTCTTTTTTTGCTATTTGTTAAAGAAGAGGGAATTTTTTTAAAATACCCCCCCTCATTGCCAACCTGCAGTATATCTGTTCTCTATAGAATTTTAAGACAACGATTATCCACTGTTATCTAATATGGGAATCCACCTCTTTTCTTAACGGTTTTGGTTATACTTAGACAACGGTGGAACACCGTTGTCTATGGCCTTTCGTGGCCCGGTGTATTTATCTTTCAATCACTTACTTATTTTTTAATGTTGAGTTCACTTTGTTATTTTATTAGAATTTCATGTGGAGCCAAGAAGTGTAGTTCTATTTCAAGCTCAAATTCAACCTGAACGAGCTCAGCAGCGCCATCTCAAGCATGAGTGGTATTGAGAGTGTTGTACTTGTTTATTTTGTTTAGTTTACGGTTGCTTGGAGTGTTATTCAGAATTTCGAACTGATTTCTTTTGTTTACTCTTATGCTTGTTTAGAGATTATCATATGTTTTTGGTTCCTAGACTTGTTTATGGTTGATGAATTGAGAGATTTGTAATGATTGTTGATGAATTTGGTGATTATTATGTGTTTGATTACTATGTACTAACTTAGTATTGTGTGAAAATATATTCTCAGTAAACAGATTGTGTGTGGAAACATGGGTTTTTTTTATTAAAAAAAATCAGAATTTGAAATATATTTTTTAATGGAAAATTAGTTGGGTTTAGCCCGACCTTGCCCGAGCTTGACTGAAACCCGAGAGCGTGAAAACCCGACCAAGCCCGACTTAATTGGGCCCTCCAACGGGACTAAAAGTTCAGAGCCCAGCCCGATCTCACCCCTAACTACAAATACAGCCAACACATATAACAGTTAATTACTTTAGACAACCCTGCACAATAATGTAACATGAATCTACGACCTTGATCATAGGGACAACGGAACTTGAACCCACGGGACTCGAACCTAATCCAGACATTGAGTGCAATGGACTCGCTAGAACTCAAACCCTTGGGCGCATAGTTACTTTAGGACTTGAACTCCAACCCACGAAACTCGAACCTAATCCAGACATCGAGTGCAATGGACCCACTAGAACTCGAACCCTTGGGCGCAAAGGTGTGCCACTAACTGTACTAAACAAATATACACAAATCCAGCAAATACAGTTTTATATGCATATATAAATATAGCATGCTCAACAATATTTAAATTCAAACTCGTCCACTCACAGAAAGGCCGGGTGACCTTCGTCGTCCTCCTCTGTAGGTTCGGCTCGGTTGCGCTGGTTCCATGGGATTTGATCACCTAGAAGTCCCAACAGTTAATGGTTAATAAACCAAACCGAAATATTAATCGAAAAACCCTAATCCTCCTTATTTTGCACAATTGGGGTTTATGCGTGTCCCAAATGGCGAAACGGAGCTCGCCATTGGATCCGGAACATCGACACGCTTCGAAAAAGTGGTCGGTCAACCTTGTCAACGGCGGTCAATGGCTAGCCAACACTGGTCAACGACTGATCAATGGCGGTCAACATTGACTAACGGTTGATCCGGAATATGTGGGCTCCACAACATTCACATCATCACTAAACAGGGATTTGAAAGTACAGGGGTACTAAAATGCAAGAAAAAAAACTATAGGTATCATTTTGAAATTTGACCCAAACTACAGGGTACCAAAATGTAATTTGCCCCCGTTAAATTTAACGGAATATTCCAACGTCAGTTAACTTTAACAGAATATTCAGGAAAATTCCAATTCCAACAGAATATTCTAGATTCTGACGGAATATTCTAGATTCCAACCGAATAGTGTAGATTCCAATGGAATATTCCCTCACTGTCACCGCCGTGATATTGCCAGCGCCGCCACACCATTGTCGAAAAACTCATATTCCGGAGACTTTTTCGACGAGTTAAAAAAATTGGTAACTTTTTCATTTCTCAACCATTTTCAACGAATTTTATGTTAAAATCTATCTACGAAAGCCAAGGATTAGAATGGGACTAGTTTCGAAGCTTTCCTCGGCCTGTACTAGCCGAATTGCTTCGGAAGTTCTCGGATTTCGTCTAGTTCGTCGGCACCGATTCCAGTCGTTTTTGAGGCCAATGCTTGGTGCTCCGTGATCACAGCGACGGGAGGATGACGATTCCACCAACAAAAAATCTGATCTGTGATGGGTGTGTGTAGATCAACGGTGAAAGCTGGACGACGGCTTTAAAGTTCCTTTTTGGAAAACCTGGGGTGCGATCGGGTTTTGACCAACCAGGTTCCATCTTTCCCAAAATATCCCACCCCTCACCAAATCAAAGGTTGCCACGTGGCAAGTCCTCCTACACCACACAATCGTTTTTCGTTCGTAACGTCTTCGTTACAACTCGGAATTCAATCCCATCTTCGCGGATGTCTTCGTAAAGACAGCTTGTTAGTGCTGCACAACATATTGCTGGTGCCTAAGAATAATGATCCAGTCGAGGCGAAGATTATGGAGGAAGCTCATACGTCGACGTATGCAATGCATCGTGGGAGTACCAAGATGTATCAAACGATTCAACCCTTTTACTACTAGGCTAGGATGAAGAGAGACATTGCTGCTTGTGTCAGTCGTTGTCTGATTTGTCAGCAGGTTAAGGCGGAAAGGCATAAGCCGTTTGGGTTACCACAACCACTACCGGTCCCAGAGTGGAAGTGAAAGCATATCACGATGGATTTCTTATTCAAATTGCCCCACTCGAAGAGAGGATTGATGGGATTTGCGTGGTAGCACTATGCCAAAAAAGGTCTTAAACGACGGTTAAAAACCGTCACTAAGTGTTGTAAAAAACTGTCGCATGGAGCCCAGTCGACTATACTAAGAGTATAGTCGACAGTTTTTAACTGTCGTCTAAAGGCACTTTAGTCGACAGTTTTTGATATAAAACCGTCGACTATACTGATCTAAAAACTTAGAAAAGTTAGCGAATGACCACTTTAAACGACAGTTTGTACTAAAACTGTCGACTATTCTCTACTTAAACGACAGTTTTGTACGAAAACTGTCGACTATTCTCTACTTTAAACGACAGTTTTTGTAATAAAAACTGTCGACTATTCTCTACTTTAAACGACAGATTTTGTATAAAAACTATCGAATATACTGGTATCAAAGTAATTTGAGCTAGCTATCTAGACCTGCCAACTATTATGATCCAAAAATGCACAAGAAAGTAATTTGAAACTATTCTAATATCAAAGTAAACCAAATATATACATATATACATTGTGGCTAAATCTGTGTTCAACATGCTTCCAAAATATTATATCTTAAGCTTGAATGTCTTGCATCCATATATCTAAACAACTTGAGCTAGCTATCTAGACATGGAAACCCAAAAATCAACCTAAAATCTAAAATGGAGGTTGCACTTTACTCCACATATCCTTGGACAAATGTTGCCCATTCATTGCCAACTTCATCAATATCGGCCTAGGTGTATCCCAAGTTTGCTTTGCTGGTAACCCACTGAAACATACAGGAGAACTAAGTCATAAGAATCGTCATACATCACAAGAAACAAAACCTTGAAAATTATACATTGCACTGTCAAGAAAGTATATATAACCTGATATGTAGCACGTGCAATAATGAAGGGAAGAAAAATAAACACTAGAATTCCAATCTCACCATATTACATGACTTGAGCTGATCATAAAGGAAGCTACAAATATATGGTAGAAGTCAGCAAAAACCAAAAAGACTGAAAATTTGAACCTTAAAGCTTGAAAACCTAAAAAATAAACCCTGAATGTCTGAACCTGAAAACCTGCAAAACCTGAAAAGCTAAACCTGAAACTTAAAAACTAAACTTGAAAATCTGAAACAAGAGGAGAGGGTCCATGAACTTTTTCTGAAGAGGCAGAAGCTCTGAGATCTGCAATTTACAAAAGATATGAAATGAGTAAGACAATAGCATCTATAGATGCTTTGAATTCCCCAAGGAAAAGCAAAGTAACCACAAAGATACGTCATGAATGCATTCAGTTGCAAAAAGAAAAAAAGGTCCTGATTATCACAAATGTTTATGCCATTTGTTGTTATCAGAAAAAGAGATAAGATGCTGATGGTCAACCTTAGCTTCAATTTCAGTCAATCTCCTTTGATGCAGAGAGTTTTTCTTCAGTCTCAGCCAGCTGGTGAAGTTGCTTTAACAGTTTACCCCCATGCCTGTGATAGTAAATTGTTGCTTTAGAAGAATGCCTAGCTAGATGTACACATAAACACTTAAAGGAATCATTTAACTCCAAAGAAACATCGGCTTTCAGTTTCTTGGTGGAGCATATGAAAGATTAAAGACGAGGAAAAATTTGGAGTGTTGGACCAACATGATATTAGGAGGTAAACAGAAAACCGACTTACTTACGGCTTCCACCAGTCAAAACGCCACTAGGTTGATAGATGTCGCCTTCAAGGGTGACACTTGGGGTGTGAATTTTCCTATTAAAAGTAACCTAGAAACCATTCAAGGAGATACAGATTGTATCATGCACCCTTCTAAGTAAGGCATCCACAAAGCTAGTACAAAAGCTACAACTTTAGTTGCATAACTTGCATTGTTAGTGAAGAAACTAGTGAAGTTGGGCCTACCTTCTATCCATCACCACTAGTTTTGCAGACAAAGGTTGAATCAAAAACAAATTCCATAGCTTTCTGAAATGGACATAAATTTTAGTTAACTTCATAAGATAAAAGTCCAAAAGAATATCCGAAACAGAAATGAGGAAGCCTATAACAAATTTAGAGACCCATCATTTTCCAAATTATATAGAGATGCACCAAAGAACTCTGAACTCCATAATATATGAACCTGAAGAATTCAACATTTTCTCGCCGAGCTGAAAAATTCCGCACTTCATCCTTCAACTTCTGCACCTGGTCCAACTCAGATGCACGAACCTGAAGAAATAATCATTTACAGGAAAAGGAGCCAATTTCAGATCCCCTTGTCTAGCAGTACGCTCGCTCTCTATGGCAACAGCTTCTTCACGCTTTGACATCAGCTGGTCTTTGACATCAGCTGGTTATTTTTATCTTTCAACTCTCTTTCACAGTGGCTTATTTTTGTTTTCAGCTGTTTAAGTTCTGTTTCCAGCACTCCCTGCACATCATCCCCAACATTGCCTCCACCTTTATACAACAAGACAATGAACACCTTATCCAATATACAGCTTCATAGCCAAAATTTGAACAATAAAAGCTACTACGCTGTCCCACAACCTACTATAGCATTGCACTACACACCCTAGGAGATACTAGTATAAGTACATAGACTCACCAGTAATTTAAGGTCAAGATCGCACAGACCAGATCATCTTGAAAATGTCATATAGACTTAGAAATCGAACATAAATTACTGAGTAAATCAGTGCACAAAAAGACATTGATCATTACGAATGATCAAAGCAATGATCCTAGCCTCAAGGGGATTGCATACACATACAATTACAATGTATGATCACAAGATTCATTAAACATTCAAATGATCAACAATCAAAAACAGATAGATTCACATTAATTTACGCACGAAAATGATATAATTATGCATGCATACCTCCTTTAATGATCATCAACTCAATAAAACAAAAGGTACCCATTATTCTTACCACTAAACCGCGGTGACAGCAGTCAGCACCTTCTATCTGCAGACGAAAGGACTCTTCGAAAACACCTGCAAAATCACACAAAACCTTGCTGCCTTAACTATCCTTTCAGATTGCAGATTGCATAAATGTCATCATTCAAAAACAACTTCCATATTGCACAAACAAATATGAATTTGCAGAACAAAATGCAGATTTCACACATTTAAACAAGGAACAGCCTAAGCCAATAGAAAACATTATGTGACAACATCAACCAATAATTCAGAGATTAGACTAGCAACAAAACTTGATTTTCACACGCACTCTGTCAAACCAAATGCTTAATCGAAGTGTACTGCAAAATCAATCAGAACCCACAAACATCAGAAAACCCAAAAAAGTATAACACAGCTAATTTTAGCACATTAACAAGCACAGCAAGCAAAAATTCCTTAAGAAATCATTCTTTTAGATTAATGGGCACACTCAACTCGACTTATAAACAACTACAGCAGCTGATAACAGAATCTGTTCACTATCAAATCACGAACATGAATAGCAAAATTACCCAAAGAATCAAACTTTCACCCAATGAAATTCAAACCATACAAGACCCAACAACTCAAACACGCATGAAATCAATTAAAACAGAGAAGAAGAAGAAGCAAGATAACAACCTTGGGAGTGACGGTGGTGGCGGCCTTGAAGGCGAGGCGGTGCGGGTTGTAGGCGTTGCGGGTCCGCGTGACGCTGCGGGTGAGAGTCGTTGCGGGCCTGAGAGTAACTGTGGGTGTCGGGCGCTGCGCTTCCGTCGAGGTACTGCGGGTGAGAGGAGCTGCGGGTGAGAGGCGCTCCGAGAGAAGAGCTGCCGGTCCGAGAGGTGCTGCTGGTTGCTGGTCTTGAAACTAAACTCGTTCCCTCAGCACGCCTCCTCACAATCGTAAATGATTTGGAGTGAGTTCGATGGTGGGGGTGAGGGGCGGAAGCTATAGCTCAGATGTGTTAGAAGTTGGGCTCGGCAAATGTGTTTCAGAAATTAGGGTTTTGGAGAGCGCGGAATGTCGCCTTCCTTTTGGAACGCGCGGAAAATTTTTCCGCTTTATTTTTCCAACGACACTTACACGACGGTTTATGGAGAAACCGCGTATAAACTACCCAATTTTTAAAACACGCAGAATATCACCATTTTATACGACAGTTTCGGACCAAAAACTGTCGACCCAAAAACTCTACAATTTTAGATGACAGTTTTTAATTTAACTGTCGTCCCAGAAGTGTCGTCTATGCCCTTTTTTGGCTTAGTGTAGTCAATCGATTCACCAAATCAGCACACTTTATATTGACCCCGAGAGGACTATTCAATGAAACGGCTTGCTAAAGCGTTCATTGATCGGATTGTTAGCCTTCATGGGGTCCCTGTCACGCCCCAAGACAAAACCTAACACCAATCTCCGAATTAGGGTGTGATTCATAACTTGTCTATAGAATAATAGAGGCTTCTATAATTCAGATGTGACGAAACAAAAATTAAAATGTAAAGGATACAGAGCTACTCAAGATAGCCAGATAAAACTAGATCTTCATTATTATTATAAAGTACAACGTTGGGTTCAAAATGTACAAGACAATATTTAAAGCCTGGAACACTTCTTCTTCTAATTTACAAGAGCTACAAAACTTTAATTTACATTAAAAAGACACTACAAAAGCATCCACAACTAAGCCAACCTGTCAAAGGTATGAGCTACTTGCTCAGTAGGGGAAAGAATCACAAGGCATTTCAAACAAAAAGATTAAATATGACGGATGCATATGATGTTTCCTCTTCATCCTAATCTGTTAACCTTAGTTAACAGTGAACCTCAAACCATATTCTATTAGTCATCTTGTAATACTTTCAGTCACCAAGTCTGACACCCGAATAGATCGTTTTATTGGAATCTTCCAGAAGGGCTTCACTCCCTTATTTTTGCACGGTTGGGCTTATCATAGACCATGGCACCCTGGAAGAAAACTCAACCACTTTGTTCATAATTTCGTACCAACTACTGACCAATATATGATCATAGTTTCTCCAATCTATTTGTAACTTCCCAATGTTCAATGATGCATGAAATATGGCAAATATGATAACTTTAATCAAGAAACAGCAAAACATAAGATTCAAGACTATAATGTTATAACTCGATCATGTTCTACAATGATGAATTAATATCAACCAAATAGATCACTCCAAGCAATCACGCAACTCCAACAATACCAATTCAATTGAAGTATAAACATGGAATCGTAAACAAACCAAGTTCACATATAAATTCCCCTACCTCTCTTCCAACCAGCGTTGTCACTCCCCTAGATACTCTACTTCTGTTGGATATTTTTCTTCCGCTGCCCCTTCTACCACAACAGGATTCCGTAACGGTTTACTTGGTTCTAAACTCAAACAAACAAGTAAAGAGCATACTTATCAGCACACATAAAAACTTGGTTACATATAAGTTTAAACCAATGCTTAACTCACTTCTAAGCATCAACTAATTACTACAACAATCACTACTATGCAAAGAAGTGTAAGAACCCAATCCCAAACTGAAAAACACGCTGAAGTTACTATTCTGCAAAGCTGAAATATCTGCACTCTGAGCCGATTTTGTAGTTTTGTTACACATTTATCAAAACTTATCTAAATTAAGCCAAAGGGTACGTGTTGCGAAGCTGGTTACACCCTCCACGCAACCATATAAAGATCATAAAAATTGGAGCTGTAACTTGAAAGATATTGACATGTCGAGTAAGACTCCTAAAACTGGAATCCTGTTTTTGACAGTTTCGTGACCCAACTTCATCTATCCAAATGCCTACCCAGGACTCAACCAAATCCAACTAGGTTTTGTTCATGGACAAGTGAACTATGAATCTAGGTAACTAACATCCCAAAAGAAGCTTTGAGCTAAGAGAAGATGAGATTTCCAGAAAATCTGCATTTTCGAGAGCTTAACTGGGCAACCCGGAAATGCAAATTTTCTGGAAATCTCATCTTCTCTTACTCTTCAACTTATTTCTAATCAAAAGAAATTCTTAACATGTTATATAGGTTCTAAATAACAACAAAACAAATGCTAATCGAACTAAAACTTATAAAGAATCAATTCTAAGATAAAGCCCAAAACTGAGCTCTTTGACAAACGCAGCATGAACAAAACCATAAACCAAATAGCAAGAAATAAAACACGAAATTAGGAGAACAAGACTCAAATCAACTAAAACAAGTTAACAAGCACTACCTCAAACAGATTTGATTCTTCTTCCTTCCCCAATCGAATTGCCCAGCCCTTTAACTCTACCTTTCTTTTTATTTTGGTCTCCTTTCTCTACCTTCTCATCCGATAATTACAAGTACCAACACCCAAGCTCCTCTAAGAAGAGGGCGGTGCAATAGGAGGATAGCATCTCTTGCTTCCTTCGCTCACGTCCGGCTCTTTTTTTTTCTTTTGTTCTATTTTTGCCTTGTTTTTTTAACTTATTCTGTTAGTTAGTTTAAAACCAACTAAAGACTCACCACAAACCCACAAATAAAACCAACAGAAAATAAGTATATGAGCAAACAAGTGAGCAAACTAAGTAAAAGAAACAACCAAGTGATTAAAGACAAAGTCCTAAAACTGGAGCAAATAATACGGGTCTCTATAGTCCCCGTGACTATTATTTCTGATCGGGATGCGAGATTCATTTCGCGGTTCTGGATAGCCTTTCAGAAGGCTATGGGGCCCCGGGTTGTTACACAGTACGGCATTCCACCCTCAGACCGATGGACAGTCGGAACGAACCATTCAGACACTTGAGGATATGCTGAGATCATCGACTCTGCAGTACGAGCATAACTGGATAAGCATCTGTCTCTGGTAGAGTTCACCTACAAAAACAGTTATCACTCCAACATGGGAATGTCACCTTTCGAGGCCTAGTATGGGAAACCATGTCGGACTCCATTATGTTGGTCCAAGATAGGGAAAGACCTTTGGAAGGGCATGACATAATGGACAAGACGATGAATAGGGTACAGATTTTGAAGAAAGAATTTATAGGCTGCTCAGGATCGATAGAGAAAGATTGCCAGCCATCATTCAGATGATCGGGTGTATCAGGTCGGAGACTTCGTATTTCTCAAGTTGTCTCCCTGGAAAGGAGTTGTTTGATTCGGGAAACGAGGGAAACTCAATCCCCGATATATTGGGCCTTATGAGATTACTGAGAGGATTGGTGAAGTGGCATACCGGTTGGATTTGCCACCGGAACTATCTCGGGTGCATAATGTGTTTCATGTATCGATGCTCCGAAGATATATATCATATCCGCTCACGTATTGGAAGCTCCACCCCATGAGGTGAAAGATAATTTGAGCTACGGGGAGGGCCCAGTAGACATTGTAGATCGAAAGGACAAAATCCTGAACAACCAAACTATTCCGATGGTGAAAGTCTTATGGAACAATCACAGGGTTGAGGAAGCCACTTGGGAGACGGAGGAGTACATGCAGGAGAAGTACCTGCATCTGCTTTAGGTACGTACTTTCTTGTCTTGTTTGTCTTTGAATTTTGAGGACGAAATTTTTATAGGGGGGATAAGTTGTTACGACCCGTTTCGTAATTTTTCCCGTAAATTGGTAAAACGGCCAAAATGCCCTTGATTGGTCAACTATTGACTTTTAAACAGTAAGAATTTATGTAACCAATATTGCACTCTATGCGTAGGGCTTGTCAATATGAATGCGTCCACGAAGACGGAATCAGATTTCAAGTTATAACAAAGGCGTTACGGACGAAAAAAAAATGAGTGATGTGGGCACGTGGCAGCCTCATATTGGCTGTCCACAGTTCGACCAATAATTGGGGGCTTCTATTTCTGGGTTTTTCAACCCAAAATCGGTCCGAGTTTCCCAGAGAGGAAACCCAAACCCGCAGGTGTTACACCCCTCCCAAAAAGTGGGCCCGGGATGTACGGCCATCACCTGGAGGGTGACGAAGTCCCAACCTCACACATACAGACAAAAATCGAGGAAATGAAAATACAAACGACACAACTGGGCCCATAACAACCACACATTACAACACAACAGCATTAGAGCATCTACAGCAAAAGAATAGAAACAGCGGAAATTGTAGAGAACCGAAATGGTACAGGAGACGTCCCTACATTCTCGGGACAGATGCAGAGCCCTCAAACTACCTCTCTTCGCTCTCTAGTCAACTCAGCTACTAATCCCTGAGGGGCGCAAAACCAAAGGGTGAGTGGATGGAAAAACAAATAAGCTTTCAAAAACAGTTTTGAAAATAATATAAATAATCCCCTGCTGTAAAATAGGTAATAAGCATAATAATCTCATATAACAAACCTGTACATCTTTGGTCAAGCACATACGATACCCTCGGTAATCCATATGGTAAAGCTGTGTAGGTATGAATAAGAAACCCCAAGCACCTACGATCACGTGAAGGCTGAATGGTGGCACCTACAATACCCTAGATAGGCGTCAAGGCAAGTTGTGCACGGGAAAGGATGGCTAGCAAGTGGGGACTTCGGTGCTAGTGCAGAATCATGAGAAAGCTGTGTCCAATGGCCATAGTCCGGGTACTAGATATGTAGTGTAGTGTGCGACTAGGTGTACTAGGTATTGCTAATAATCTGATAACTCATAAACATATATACTATCATATGCTAAAACATCCAATCAAAAACAATAACTTTATGAAAACAAACCCATCCACTCACGGTGATACTGGCGATTCATCATCCGTTATCAGACGGGTAGGCTAGGTGTCAGGATCCCTGAGAGTCTGTTCACCAAGGAATTCCAAAAATGATAGTTAGAAAACCAAATGTTTAATCGGAAAATCCTAAATTCTCCTTGTTTTGCTCAATCAGGGTTTAACTATATCCCGGATGGCGAAACGGAGCTCGCCATCGGGTCTGGAGCGTCGTTTCCACTCAAAAAAGTGGCCGGTTGACCTTGGTGCCGGTCAATGGTGCTAACGTCAGCACGCTGGTGCTGGGGTGGCACTGACACTGTGATGACGTGGGTGACATGGCGCTGACGTGGCTAACACGTGGCACCCACGTGGCACACAAGCGCTGATGTCAGCTCCGCTGCGCTGAATCGTCACCGGATTTTGTAAATTTTCCGGCAAGCCCGATTTCCTTCATTTCTTCAACAAATTTCATGCTTTTTATATCTACATTCATCTACGCAACCTCACGAATCGATCTATCAAGCTTTTGGAGCTCACCTTTCCGGAAATGGCCGGAATCACGCTGGAAAAACTCGGCTTCCATCAACTCTTCATCGCCATCAATCCGCTCCGCTTTTGACGCACCGAGTGAACCTTGATCGCCACGATGCGCTGAAGGCCGTGCAGGTGGTGGCGCGTCGATTGGTGGCCGGAGTTGTCAAATCGGCGGTGAGCTAGGGACGGCATCTGGTTTCTATTTTGGAGGTAGCCGTGACTTCATTGTTGTGTTCCTAACATCGCCATCGACGCTAAGAGGATCACGAAGTCACGGGGAGCACGTCGGTGATGGTGATTGGTCCGGTTGATGGCCCCCGAAAGGAAAACGGCGGTAGGTTTCCCTCGCTGGCTCGAGTTTCCTCTTTTGGAAACTAGGGCTCGGTTCGGCTTTTGAACCCGAACAAGACTTTCCAGAAAGGTCCAGCCCCTTCCAACCAACCACGGACTGCCACGGGGCAGCTCACTCCACACCATAAAACCGTTTTTCGACCGTCACGCCTTTGTTACAAGTCAAATTTTAATTCCGTCTTCGCTGACCCAATCGTATTTACTCACTCTTCGTGTTGCCCAATTTTGACTATGTAAATTCCCACTGTTCAAAAGTCAGCGTTTGACCTGCAAGGGCATTTTCATCATTTCGCTGAAATTTTTGGGACGGGTCGTAACAACAGGCCTCCTCCACTGACGATCTCCCACGCCGGCCACAGATTGGACATGCCACAGCCCACAAAATTTAGCATTTGACGTGCCACGCATCCACAACCGCCCACAAAAGCTTCCTCTCATCGACCTGAGTGGATTCCACCTGGTTACAGCCTCGAAAATGCAACGGTGAAGCCCCGGCCAGCCCCGAACGGTAACATGATTTTTCGACATCTTTTCCAACCGACTTCCGGCGAGGTTAGTTCCAAAAGTGCTGTGAGATGTATATAATGACCAAAACAGACATGTTCAAGGATTATTTTACTAAAAACTATTTGTTATAAAGTGAAAATAATTTTGTATAATTAATTTATCCTTATATCTATTTTTTATATATTTGTACATTGATGCTTGCATCTGATTACATAAAAGTGCCAAAAACAATTCTTCAGCATTGATCGACTCTCAATATGAGCCATGACAACATTTTAAAAAGATCAATGCTTCGCTTAAACTTCAATTGTACAAAAAATCTACACATCCTCATTCATATAAAACCGCAAATACAACCAAAAAAAAAATAAACAACATTTTTAAGCCTTGAAAGATAACACTCACAATCGCCACTATTGCGTACCGCTGCGGCTACTTTCCTCCAATTTGGCGATGTACGGCTTCAAGAGCATGACCAGCTCCCTCGCCGGTGCCTGAATCGTTCCGACCAAGCTTGACACCGGATTGTTCAGCGTCCTCTAGAACCGCCCCACAAAAACTACGAAGGAGAAGCCGTTGTCGTCCGAGCTTCTTCTCCCGCTGGAACTCACGTCGCCCATCTCCCATCGTCATCGCTCACCTGTTGTCGTCGCCCCTCGTCGTTGTCTCACCGCCCCTCGTCGTTGGCTCACCGCCCATCACCCGCTCATCATCGTCGAGCTCGCGGAACTTGGAGGAGATGCGCGGTTGACGAGGTCATCACGGCATCGTCGTCATCGTTCGTCCTCATCGCGACATCGTCATCGTCTCGGCATCATCGTGCCATCGGCCTCGTCTGGGAGTCATCGGGCCATCGTCGTTCGTCTAGGCAGTGTTGTCGTCAGGCCATCTTCATCGTTGGCCTGCTTTCGATAATGTGCTTTCGCAAAAGTGATTATGACCCAAAAGTGATTTCGTTTGCATTACCTAACTCTTTGTTGTCCGAGAACTTTCACGAAATCATGTTCGGGCCATAATCACTTTCTCGAAAGCAATGCCAAACGGGCCCTTAGACATAAAATTCGGTTAAAATGGTTGAGCAATGAAGAAGTTATGAAATTTGAAGCTCGCCGAGAAAATGTCGCCAGATTCTGGGTTTTTTCTGCAATGGCATGGCTGCGCTGATGAACTTGACGGAATCTGGAAATTTTCCAGAATATTCCATCGGAATCTAGGATATTCTGTTGGAATTGAAATATTCCGTTAAAGTTAACCGGTGGCTGAATATTCCGTTCGATTTAATGGAATATTCTTGTCAAGTCAGTCAACGTTGACCAGTATTGACCGACGTTGGCCAAGGTTGACCGACCATTTTTCGAAGCGTTTTGACAATCCGGATCCAATGGCGAGCTCCGTTTCGCCATTTGAGACACGCATAAATCCCAATTGAGCAAAACAAGGAGAATTAAGGTTTTTCGATTTGGTTTCGATTTGGTTTATTAATCGATAACTGTTGGGAATTTTAGGTGCTCAAATCCCACACAACTAACGCAACTAAACCGAACCTACAGTGGAGGATGACGACGATCGCTCGGCCTTTCTGTGAGTAGACGGGTTTGGTTTTATACATTGTTGAGCATGCTATTTTTCATATATGCTTATAAATGGTTTTGTTGGATATATGCATTTTGTTTAGTATAATTAGTGGCACACTTGTGGGAGTAGTGGGTCGAGTCCCCACGGGTTCATTGCACTCGATGTCTGGATTGGGTTTGAGTCCCTTGTGTTCGAGTCCCATCGTCCTGTCATCCCGGCAGGGGTTCAAGTCCTAAATGCCTTTGACCACGACTGTAGATTTATATTTTTTACTGTGCAGGTTTTCCCAGCATATCTAACTGTTATGTATTGCATGTGTTGGCTGCATTTGTAGTATAGGCGTATAATACTAGTTTTAACAGAGGGGGTTATTGTTGGCAAATGCTATAACTATGTTTTGCACTAACTTGGTTTTCCTTGTCCCCTCACCTTTGTTTTTGCGCCCCCTCAAGATTTGATTTTAAAGTGCACCACAGTGACGGTTGAGGCGCCTGGGTAGCTCTATTCTCTCCAGAAAAAGTAGTGACTCTTTGTCTTTAGTAGTTTCAGTCAGGTGTTGTTTTACGTTATGTTGTTGTATTCTTCCACTTTTGGGCAGTACTGTTGTGTTAATTTTCCTTTCATTGTTTAGACACTCTAATACTGTGTATTTTTTACGATGACGGGCTACGACCCGATGTTTTATCTTATTTGTCGTTTAGTTCGTCTATTTGTCATTTTTTGGTCAATCAAGGCTTCGTCACTTAGTCTAGGTGATGGCCACACCACCTAGGCCCCACTTTTTGGGGCCGAGTGTGTCACATCATATTTTTACCAACCCGGTTCCATCTTTCCCAAAATATCTCACCCCTCATCCAATCAGAGCTTGCCACGTGGCAAGTTCTCCTGCATCACACAATCTTTTTTCGTCCATAACGTCTTCGCTATAACTAGGAATTCGATTCAGCCTTCGAGGACGCGTTCGTATCGACGAGCCCTATGCATAGAGTACAATATTAAATACGTAAATTCTTACTGTTTATTAATCAACAGTTGACCATTTAAGGGCATTTTGGTCAGTACACAATTTTACGGGAAATTTACGAAACGGGTCGTATCATATAGTGTGCGTAGTCGCACTAACAACTAGACAACTAACTTCCCCACTTGTCATACCTAAGTATAAATTAATTGAAATGGGTCACATGTAAAAAGAAACTTTTATTCAATTAATTTTTGAGAATAGTTGTGCCAAATCATATCCAAAAGGAAAATTCTTCAGTGCATTTTCTAAATAAAATGCACCGATACATTTTATTTATAATAAATGTGCCGAATATTGTAGACCGTAGATTTAACTCCTAATATATCTTAACCATTCATTAAGTTTGAATTAATCACACCATTGATCAAGTTAGTGAATTATTGTAACCCTTGGATTTCTAGTATCTTTTGTATACATGTTTATTAGCTAGGGTTGCCGCTAATCAACATACCATTGCTTCTCCTCTCCATTGTTCTTGTATTCTCACAATTTTCAGCAATTGAATTTTACCTAAATGCTTATTACGGTTCGTATTCCACCATGGCTAATAGTAAAGATTGGTACGGCTTAGAAGAACTGGAGAATAGTGGGGAGCCTTTCCTGTCTGACGAAGTCTCAAATTCTGGTGACTACACCGACTTTAATCATGCGGAGAGTGCCGTGGAGGACAACCCTTGTCCCTTATCTAATTCCGGAGAGAGCTATCATGACCAACCCTTAGAGAATGACTATGAACAGGGTTGGGGAGAGAACCTAAATGACGAGGAAAACTTTGCAGAAGATGAAGACGGTGACAGCCATTCGTACGCAGGTTTCGCTACTAAAGAATAGGAAAATTGAGGTTAGGATTGATCTAACAATATCATGACTGTAGCGTTTAGATTCTGTACTGTCGTCTGCTACAACTAACATATTGTATTATAACATTTAAATTTTTCTGTATATATCATACCTTAGTTATATCATAATGATTAGTGTTATGTTGAATCTAACCAAGTCGTTTTTTTGTATTTGTATTCAGTTAGGTGGTTCCCATACCGACAACATCCTAATTTTGAAGATATTTCAAATGCAGAGGAGATTTATGGTTTTTCTGGAGAAAACGATGATTGGTATGAGCCCTAAAGAATTAGTAAAATGCGATTTCAAACAGGGCTCGTTTACAATGGTGCTTCAGCATCAATGGTGGACAGGGCTCGTTTGTTTCAAATTGTTTTCGCTCCTCATTTGCCCCCGTCATCTTGCTCATATGTCATCAAAGGAGAAGGGGTTTTTGGTGTTGGTGTTGGTGTCGGTTGATGAATCAAAGCGATAGTACAAGGGACGAGTAGATTATAACCAATCATTGTTTTTTATTCATGGTTTTACTGTAGTGAAATCAAGGACGTTGTAGCAAAAAATGACAGTACAATGGCCAAATTATTGTTATAACAATTGCGGCTTTTATATATTTCTTTGTCATCTTTCGGTATTCAATTGGCAATCTAGTATTTTTGCATAGAACCCAATCAATTGAAGCCGAATCAATGTATTGAACCCAATGTATTGAACCCAATCAATTGAAGCCCAATCTATTGAACCCAATCAATTGAAGCCCAATCAATCTAGTATTGCCTTGGAGTCGGGCCCCTAGGTGGAGAGGACCCCCAAAAGACACACTTCGGTCTATGTATAGAAGCCCAATAATTTTTTTGCCCTATGTATGCAAAATCTACTTCCAAGAGGGCCCTAATTTGTTTTTGGGTTTGGGCCCCAAATAAGACAGGGCCGGCCCTGCATAGCCCAAATGGTAAGACCATTCGTATACCATCATTTGTATAATAGAGCATAACATTGTATGTTACGGAATTCCACTTTAACATTATAACATATATATTAAAGTTATAACTTTACATCTGTTCTCTGTAACGTTACCCTAAACCCTAAACCCTAAACAGTATTATACTATACTATACCTTATACGTTAATTTAAATAAAATTGACAATAGCTTGTACGGTGGAAATATACTTGCTCGTAGTGCTATGTTTCACATATATATTAGAAGGTAATCATGTAACAATGCAGTAATGCAAGTTAAAACTTTGATAGCTTTATTGATAGTTTTGTGAGACTTGCTCTTTATGATTTCAATACAATGTGTAAATGTCTTGTAGTGAGTATCTTATTTGAGTATAGTATGATTTCTTCGTGAGTTGTTGTGAAGCTTGAGTGGCAGCTTTCAAGTTGATCACATTCGCATTGTTTTGGAGTCATCTAAGCACTACCATCTACAATTCCCAACGGAAGCAATTGTACATGTCGAAATCAAACGCCATTTCGTCTTCGTAATTGTGCTTAATGGAGACTATGTGCTTAAAAAGTGAGCCACATTATATAACCAGTTTCTGTTATATGGGCATGTTTTAATTGTTGTCCAAACTTAGAACTGTGTAACAGTGAAAAATGATGCTACAATTGCTGATATATTCTTATTAGAATATGCAAACGGTGAAGACTCTTACATCGACAAAAAAACAATTATTTTCATAGTTTGATTGGCATGATACTCGAGCAATCCGTATCACACTAGGATTCTTTCTTTTTCTGGGCTTATCTCCACTTTAATAGGAATTCAAAATCGGCTCACAATTACCAAAAAAGCTCCTTTCATTTAAAAAAAATTACCAAAAAAGCATGAGTGAAACCTCGGCTCACAATTACCAAAAATTGCCAAAAAAATACCAAAAAAGCATAAACCGAGAGGTCTCTTAAAACCGAGAGCTTTATTGATACCTCGCCGTCGTCCTCTTCACCATCCATCCGTTTTGAAATCAATCCCGACCGTGAAGTCCATCTCGAGACCGGCCAAGCACGACGTCGTTAAGGTCTGTTCGTGGATTCTCTGTGATTTTGGAGAATCATTCGATTGTTACTCGAGGGTTCTTAAAAGACCGGCCAAAGCATGACGTTCTCTTCACCATATGTCTGCATCAACCTCCGATTTAAACCCAGGTATGGTTCGATAGTAGTAGCCCAAATTTGTTGTTAGATTGTCGAATTTTACCTAGGTATGGTCGGTCTTGCATGGTTGTGAAAACGGGGAAATTGGTGTTTGGGTACATTAGGGCGTGTTGTCGGATTCAAATTTGGGGTTAATTTAGGCGGGTTTTCAAGGCATCGATTTCAATTAATTTTGGCTAATTTTAGAAAATGGTCTTGCATGTTTGGGGAAACGCCGAATTGGTTTATTGGGACATTGGGGGTTTGTTTTCGGTTTGAATTTAGGGGGTAATTGTAAGGCTTGATTTGAAGTCACAAACGTGCGATTGATTTGGGGTATACACCAATCGTCTGATTTGCCACGTTTCTTGTATAATGGGTGAGTGTTAATTTATGGAGTGGTCCATAAAGTTGTGATGTCGATTGGTCTTTGAATTTGTTTCTTGATAGATATGGACAACCTAGCAGATGCCCAACCAGGCCCACGCAGGACAAGGAGGGGTCGTTTGGTTTCGTCATCTGACCAACAAAAGGTTGGGTTTGGTCTTCCGTCTTACGAACCAAAGGGGAAAAGAGCGCGACTCCACTGAATTGCATGTGGATCCTGATTGCCACATAAGCCATAAGGTAATCATTTTATTTGGTGGATTATGAATTGCAGTAGGGCCTACATTATGGGTGTTATGGGTATTTGATATTGCTTATTCTACATTACCTACGTTATGGATGTTATGGTTGTCATATGGTGTGTTATAACATGCAATTTCATGGTTTATTGTGGTACAACGTTATATATTATGTTGTATGAAGAGCCTGAAGTGATAACATTAGTTGATCATGTTATAACAGTATTTGATTTGTTGTTTCTCATCTCCAACAGCCAAACAGAAACGGATACAGAGCGTTCGGTAAAGATGCGAAGGTGGCAGAGTGGTATTTAGAGTTGGATGATTATGTTAAAGGCAAGGTTACCGAAGCCGAATTTGGCAAATTTATGGACTGTTTGTTAGCCGGATATTGTGGAAGAGATCTTGTTCCTCTGTTTGCCGAGAGGTGATGGGATACCACCCATACATTCCACCTTGGCGAGGCCGGTGAGATCACCATGACTCCGGCTGATTTCACAGTCATTACAGGCATTGATTTCGGTGGGGAATCGCTTGTCTATGATGGTGCAGCGCATGAGAAGGCAGATCTGGTGAAGAGCCTTCTTGGGGAGAGAATTGGGACCTTGATTGGGAAGAAGGTGTCTGTTACGGCAAGAGATCTGCCAGCGAAATATAAAAAGTTGGAGGACAACATTGAAGGTAATTTTTACTATCTATAGTTGTTTTAAGGTTGCATTTTTTTTTTTTCTGATCAATAAGTTGAAATAGGCATCCAACGAGATAATTTTGATGAGGATGGATTACCGAAATTCGATTTAGCCTTCAATGAGATGGAGTCCTTATTTGAGAAGGGTAAGAACCTGTTTTCCCTTCTAGGCTCTTTGTTACATCTTAATTTTGTAATCAATTTGCATGTGGTAGATGTAAATCTTTCTTATACATGCAGCTAAAGTCCCAAGAGAGCAGCTGTGTGATTTGAAAGCTTTCTCTGCATTGACAAAGAAATTGACTGAAATGGTTCAATGGGCAAAGGAAGAATCATTTACTGAATAAGATGAAGAAATTGACATAGTATTTGATCAAAAAGATGCAGGTGCTGTCGCTAGTAGGCGTGTGAAATGCAAGCTGTTTTGAATTTTGACTCCTGTTGTTTGAAGTTTGAGACTTCAAATGAAGCTATAGTGTATTTTGTTTCATTTTGGTAGTAATCAATCTTTGTAGCTCTAATACTTAGCTACATCTTGAATTCAATGGCTATTTAACTATCTCAATAAATGGTCTTCGTCATTAGCGTGTTTCACATGATCAATTGTGATATGTAGTATACACTCATTGTTGGAAGACACAACAATAAATAACTGAGTATCCGTATGATATAACAAAGATAAACAAAAGATAACACATCAATTATGTATAATCTATATGAAGACATGTTATAACATTTGTAAGCTCTGTATAACACAATGCGTCTATAATCAGTCATTCTTCATCGTCCTCCGCTTTTTTACAACCGCGCAACGGCTTAGAGCAGTTGCGTCTCCTAATTTAACTCAAATTAGTAGCAGCAAAACAAAGGCAAAGCCCAATCCGCCACCAACATGATTAACCCAAACTCATCACTTGGTGAGCAATATCAACGGAACATTGAACATCCACAAATACTTTCTTTGCGCTTGGCTGTTGAAACCACAAATCCTTCTTATCTTTTCTCGATGGTTTCTTCCGCCTTTCCCCTACATATGCTTCTACTTCGAGGTCCATCTGAACATCCCTTGATCAACGGAACACTGGAGCTTTGCTCAGAAGAGGAAGGAAACGAGATTAACGATACCATCTTCATAGGCTTCGTAGGTTACAAAGATTTGCAGATTTGCAAATTTGCAAAATAAGGTCCGTAGAGGGTTTATGAAGGATTTCCACTATCAAGGTAGTTCATTACACAATATATATGAAGTCATCCTACAATTACAAAGCCAAGGGAATCCGTTAAGCTTTCAAGGTGCCCTGTTATAGCATCTTACACATGCTCCTTATTACAATATAAAGGACCTCAATTAAAATAAAAAGGCTATGACTTACACAGTTAGGTTCACATAAAGTATAAAGAGAATTTACACTACCAAGGGACCCCATTACACTACTAAGGTGGTCTTTTACAATAATTTTTACAAACACGCCTTATTACACTATGAAGGGCCCTAATTACAATATGTAGGGTAGGGTTTACACAGTGAGGTTCACAAAAAGTGTAAAGAGTATTTACACTGCCAAGAGACTCCATTACACTACCAAGGTGGTCTTTTACAATAATTTTTACAAACACTCCTTATTACACTATGAAGGGCCCTAATTACAATATGTAGGGTGGTGTTTGCACAGTTAGGTTCACATAAAATATAAAGAGGATTTACACTACCAAGGGACGCCATTACATTACTAAGGTGGTCTTTTACAATAATTTTTACAAACACTCCTTATTACACTATGAAGGGCGCTAATTACAATATGTAGGGTAGGGTTTACACAGTGAGGTTCACAAAAAGTATAAAGAGTATTTACACTGTCAAGGGACTCCATTACACTACCAAGGTGGTCTTTTACAATAATTTTTACAAACACTCCTTATTATACTATGAAGGGCCCTAATTACAATATGTAGGGTAGGGTTTACACAGTGAGGATCACAAAAAGTATAAAGAGTATTTACACTGCCAAGGGACTCCATTACACTACCAAGGTGGTTTTTTACAATAATTTTTACAAACACTCCTTATTACACTATGAAGGGCCCTAATTACAATATGTAGGGTAGGGTTTACACAGTGAGGTTCACAAAAAGTACAAAGAGTATTTACACTGCCAAGGGACTCCATTACACTACCAAGGTGGTCTTTTACAATAATTTTTACAAATACTCCTTATTACATATGAAGGGCCCTTATTACGCTATCAACAGATTTCCAAAACCCATCTCCGTTATCATCCTCTTTTTTTTTCTCAGGTAATTTAGAAACAACTGACGAAAAGCACTCTGGATTGCAACGAGTTTTTATTCCTTTACCTCCATAAGCCGGGTCAACCACACTTGGTTCTTCATTTGTATTTTCCATGCCACACGTCATCTTCGCAAAATTCATTTTCTCCTCGTATTCCATAGCCTTAGATTCAGCCCCTCATTTCTTTTTTGTCTGAAAAAAACGAAATCCAATCATCTTAACCAATATCATACTATTTTATTTGATGAAACTCTAAACATAACATCAGAGAAGTTGACAAACCTCTATGTCCACCTTAAGCCCTTGCCCTTTTTTTTGAAACACAACACAGTTAAAGATCACTTCACTAGTATGCAAGACGTTCCTAAACCACATTGAACAAATAACTTACAAAAAATTTGGAAAAGCAACTCTCCTAACTTTTCTCCCCTCATTGGCGGTTGTGTTGTTAATATCTTGTTCGTAACTTAACGCCATCGCATGCAGCTAGTGCCTCACCTGTTTTCACAACCCAACCACAACATCAAGGTCAAAATCAAAGTAAAGTTACAAGACACTATTTATCATGGTGTAACAAAACAATTATGTAATAACAGTCAATTTACTAACTGTACTGATAGTTTAAGACGATAGTATTAAATGACAAAATATAGCAATAGCTCATCAGTATCACACTAGTTACTAGGCTACATTAACTGATTAGTATCTCATTTTATGACAAAATATAACAGAACAACATCAAACAAGCAAAGGACGAGGTGCAAACTTTTAGTGACAATATAATACCAGCTATAATAAATCTGCTTAATGTAACCTTCCAGAATCACGTATAATAAAATTGATATAATATAACATGAGAAGTTGAGGTATTAAGTTAAATATGAAGTTATAACACACAAGACAGGAGGTTGGACAATCCGAAAACTCAACAGAAATTCCGACGGCGAAACCTCTGGATACGTTTTGCTTATGCGACTCTGATGACTTCTACGACTACTCTACTTTTGTTCGCAAGTCCATCTTTTTTCTGGGAGGTTCGACATTCGAAATACTTCAATGATATTAAACCACGGCAATCACGATGAACATGAGTGGGAAACGTAAATTGAAGCCCTTTCCAATGATGATGATTGATCAACTTAATCCCTAAACCTACAAACTATCAATGAAGATGATGATGATGCCGACTACAAGAGTTGAAGCCCAATTCAACCACCACCATGGCACAAACGACTTGATTGTTCATAAAGGAGAGCGGGCGGATTTCAAACACTGTTTCACTAACGCCAATAGATTTATATGATGTCACGACAACAACCACTAATTAGCAGCAGCATTCGACGGGAAGGGTGAAGGTTTTTTGAACGGCAAAATTTGGGATAATTTGAGAACGATTCAAATAGGAGTTTATTCACATTTAGGATGTCATAGTTGAATTAGGAATCTAATTTTCAAGATTTAATTTGGGGGTCTAAGATTGGATTAAATCTACGGTTATAAATAATCATGATTTAATAGAAAGAAAATGTATCGGTACATTTTAAAAAGAAAATGTACTGAAGACCAACCCTATCCAAAATAACTAAAACAACACCATAAATCCAAAAAGAAAACAAAATCATAAAAGACTAGCTAATCTCGGTCAAAATGACTGGTCCATGTCTAAAGTCTACTCCTCCATATTTCCGTTGGTTGCTTGAAACTTGGCGATCTCGAATGTGGTGTCCATGAGATCATTTTGGACAAAATTGGTCTCCCTTGGCTGCCTACTGTTGTGATATGCATCAACTACATTAGTAGGGGCACGGCATGCTTTTATCCAATGGTATGTACTTCCACAACGATTGCACATGGCTTACTGGTTTGAGTTTCGGGGAGGACAAGCCTTGCCCTATTCTTGAAGTTTGGAGCCTTGGATGCTGGAGGTGCACGGTTTTGGCCATGATTTCCACCCCTTCCTGGGCCTTGAGTCTCTCTACCATTCTATGCGGGATTGGGTTTATCCCCCTTGCTGTGACCCTGCCTTTGGTTTTGGCGGTTCTGGCAATTAGAAGCGCAAGCATTTGCCCCTGGTAAAGGATGCGCGCTTGAACCAGTGGGGCACGAGTGATGATTCTTCATCAAGAGACTGTTGTTCTTTTTAGCAAGCAATAGGGTAGTGTGCTATGAGAACTTTGTGAACTATCGCTATCCATATAGCTGTTGCAGGAGCATCTAAGAGGCATGAAAAGTTGAGAAGGTCTTTTCAATGAAATCTTCATGTTTTAGTTCTTCCTTATAGTATTTAAGGAGAGAGCGGATCTGGCAAACTTCAGAATTATACGCACTTCTTGAAGTTTTGAAAGCGTAAGTTGTGTCAGTCATGCCTTGCTTGAGGCAAGAAGATCATTTGCAAATGACCATAGCGATCTTCGAGAGCCTTCCAAAGCATACGGGGATCCTCGTCAGTGAGGTACTCATGTTGTAGTGCATAAGTCATATGCTTGCGAATAAAGATTAAGGCAGATGCTTTATTGCCTGCATTCGATTCTTTGTTGGCTTTAATTGTGAATATAAGCTTCTTGGAAGTCAAATCTTCACATCTTTTGCCCATGTCAGGTAGTTGCTTCCAGACACTTCCAAAGCAGGGAACTCTAGCTTACTGATGTTCGACATGCTACTGGAAGCAAAACAAGATGTGTTAGTAGAGTTTACAACATCTACTATACAAACGCAAAGTACTAAGACATGGTTCGGATTTAGGCATGGAAACTGCGGGTTTCGACGTGCTTGGTGGGTTTTAGGAAACTTCACGTTTCTGTGCTCGAAACTTCAAGTTGAGACTTTGTATGAACTTATAGTTCAATAATATTTGCGTGCTCAAACGCATTGGCAAATTGTGCGAGTCTAACGCAAAAGTCATGCAATTTGGTCTTTTAGACCCGCATGGTTTGTGTGGAGCCTCTCGGGCTCAAATTGGAATGAAGTCAATTGAAAGAGAGAGGTGCTATAAAGGCCTCAAGGTCCAATTAAAAAAAATTGCCCAAAAAAGGGGTGGCCCATAGCTAACTGCCCAAGGCAAGCTTCAATCAAAGCATAACCTGGCTCGACCTAATGTAAAGGGGCCATTGCGCTTGTTCAATTAGGGTTTTAGAACAAAAGGAGAACCCAGCGTCGCGTTTTGTCAAGATTTCCGAACAAGGTAATAGCCTAGGTGCGTTTGTTCGGATAGGGTTTCCAAACAGTTCTTGGGGCTGACCCGGTCCAATTCCAAGGGAGCCCAAACTAGGCCCAAGCCTAGCGCGCGTTCGGTTGCTGCCATGGAACAATCTCAAGGGCCCAATCCGAACATTGCCAAGTTTGTTCGATCTAGTTCCACCGAACGGAAACCCATCGCCGTTTTCACAAGATCGGTAGCGTCTTTCATGCTGCAGGGCCGACAGCAGACACGGCGGTTAGGGGCGTGGTCAGACACTGAGGTCAGTGCCCAAGTTGCCATAATCCGTCAAGAACGAGTGGCATCAGTGGTGGCCTTTGGCAGTTTCGGTGAGATTTTCTCAGTTTTTCTTTCCATTCTCCGATGTCGGCGATGGGTTCTCCGAAACACCAAGATTCATCAACAACAGCTTGGGAGAAGACGACCCGCACAATGGCGTCCCGTTTGCGACGGCTTGGGAGAAGATGACCCGCAAGACAGCTGGCTGCTCGGCACCGGGAAACAAAAAGTGTTCTGTTATTTTCTTTCACACACAACTCAATCCAAAAATTTGATTACCAAAAAACAAATAATTTATCATAAAACGAAAATCAAATCGAAAGATTGAGTGTAGAATTACTTGGTGAACATGAGCAAACTTCGGGTTTGGAAAATTCGTCAAGAATTCTGAGAACCAGAATCCTTCAAACTTTCGTTTAAGATTTGATACAGAAACCTTTCAAACTCCGTAAGCGTAGCGTCAGAGCGTGCTGATAACGTGTTGTAGAATATTATAGCCAAAGAGAGAGAAGGAGAGTAAGAGAGAGTTGAGAACGGGTGATTGATCTCTGAATGTGTGATCATCCCCTTGTAAAGTGCATGTATATTATAGTGGAGTAATCCTAGGGTTTACCAATCATACTGGGATTGGGCCTCTCTATTTCACAGAGTCCATATAGGATTATGCCTATTGAACATCGAATCTAGTCAGTATTCCTACTCTAGTTTACATAGTCATACTGAAATATAGTTTACAACAGTCAGTTGATTACAATAACAATATTATATATGCGTGTGACATACATATGACCAGGCACCTAATGTGATAAACCTAACAGTATTATGTATGCTTGTGTGGTCTTCAACAACATTCAGATGCTATGCCAACTTAGGTCCTACAACTTCAATTGAGCATTCTAATGCAACAGTTAAGATGACCGGCCAAGCAAGTTTATCCAAATTGCATAAAATTTGTGTGTAAATAAGTCCAATTTTACTTTAGCCAAGTTTAACAATACTATGACCGCCTTCCACTATAAAATGGCAAAAAATGACCAATACAAAGATCACACCGCTCAATATCTACTTTTGCCTAACTAGATGCAGCTTTCCTTGTGCTACTTTTCTCCTTCAGTTCACGTTCAGTGGATCCTCGTTTGGTCAATACTTACTAGGCATAACAGAAGTATTCCTAGTCCGTGGCACCAACTAATGTATGCCGTGATATTGTATGAACAGTCACTGACACATTTTCAGAGAGCTACAGAAATTCAGGAAATCTGTCATAAAATTGTGAATTACTGCAGCAAGCTATAAAGCTGTGCAGTAAAACCGAAGGAAGTCAATGACTCCTACAAGCATGCATGAACATGGGTAGACAAAGATTGCACAAACATTATTTCGACCAAAGTATGAATAACTATGAAGAGATTCTGAAACAGTGAGGAAAGGTTCTTCAAGGTTTGGATTTGATGAGTTCTTGTTGAAAAACCAAACTTAGAAACAAAGCTTCAAATGCATGCAAGCGTCAAATTCTATCGAAGTCTCTATATAAGTGATCTACGCACTCAAGAGCACAAAGAAGAAAACTAGATAAGCAATGCAGCAAAGAGAGAGAAATTGAAAAGATGAATGAAATATTTAGTTCAAAATCCTAATGAGAAAGTGAGTGAGGTTTAGCTTAAACAGGATACCAAGGATTATGTTTATGTGCCTAACAATTGTCCAATTTGACTTGGTCTCCCCCCCCCCCCTCAACCCCCAAAACCTTGGCAAATCAGCAGGTAATTGACAATTGGGTTTTACTTCAGCAGAAAGATAAAACAGTTGTCAAGAAAGAAATGGACAGAATCCGCTGTCAGGAAAGTGTTCACATGAGGGAATAAGATGACCAGTCATGTGAAACATGAAAACTTCAGATTTTTTAAGAACCTTTTCCTAAAAGCCTAAATTAACAAAACCTATATGAATGCATATAAAGATAAAATGTAACCATGTGAGCATCATTAAATCTTCAATCCTCGATCTTCAAGCAAAATCAACAAGTGTTCAAATCTAGAACTAAGTCCTAATTAGTCTAATTGAGATTGTGATTGTTTACAATGTTTTTGTGTAAGGATAGTCAATTAAAAATATCCTACAATTTCAACTCCCCACCACCTCTCTTCTGTAACCCTGTAGTCTTTGTTGTCGGCTGAGAGATGCCAAACCTCTCTCGGAGTCTGTGCACCACGAGATTGAGGTCCGATACTTCGTGGATCTCAATGATGCGGTGGCGAAGGGGCTGAGGAAGGAGGATTTGGATCTTCGTCGGTGCAATCTCGACGACCTCACGTAGGCGGTGCTCAGAAAGGACATGGATGTGCTCGCAGAGTTCAATTTGGAGGACGACTGGTGGACACGTTGGGATTCAAAATATGAATATCCTAGGCCCAAGTTGTTTAAGTAGGTGAAGTTTTGTGCTAGATGTTTACCTATGCTTCATGATCCGTTTGGAACTTATCAACGCCATTAATGGTGCTGAGGGTGGAGTTCAATCGGTTACCAAAAAGGTATAAGATTAAGATTTAAGATTATTTCATGAACTGTTTCTGTATTGGCACGAACTGTTTTTGTATTCACCAAGAAGTATTTCTGTGTGGCACAAGCTGTTTTGTAACCATGATTTTTTAGAAGGGGCTTTGTGCGCGTGGGTTTTGTTTTGTGGTCAAAGGTTGTCCCCATTATTTTATCCTTAGAGGTGAACATTCACAATTGATGGCCTATCATAGAATTAGGAGTTATATTTTGTCCTTAGCAGTCATTGTCTCTTCTTTTTTTAGTCAAAGATCATAGTCTAATAGGAATGAAGTCCCAATTGCAAACAAAAAAAGCCAATGTTCTCCCTCCCCCACAGGCCTCAATATCAAGATCAAATCTTCGGGGATGTATTGTAGAGGATAAATATAGGGTGCAAACACCTCGTTAACTCCTTTTGTGATACGACCCGTTTCGAAAATTTCGTAAAATATTGTGAAATGACCAAAAATGCCCTTAAATGGTCAAACGTTGATTTTTGAACAGTAAAAACTTTCATATTCAATATTGGACTCTATGCAAAGAGCTCGACAATATGAGTACGTTGTGGAGACAGAATTGGATTCCGAGTTGTAACGAACGCGTTACTGTGGAAAAACGAATTTGTGGTGTAGTGGGTTTTGCCACGTGGCAGACCCAGATTGGCTGCTGCCACAGTGGCAGCCAATTATTGGTCCATCTCTTTTGGGTTATTTAACCTGGACCAAACCCGCGGTTTCTATTTTTGAAAACCAAACCGGCCGTTGCCTCCACCTCTAATTCACCTTCGCCGGCAACGGATCAGGAAAACTAAGTTCGGATTCTTCTTCCCCTCGTCGAGGCGAACTCAAGACAGCAAACCTCATCATCGGAGACTGTTGGAATCGTCGGCAACGACGTACACAGAAACTTGAAACTTCCAACGTTGATTCCAGCCAAAATACTCAATGGTGAGTCCTAAAAGCTCGCACTTTTTGGATTCCTTGGCTTCCGTAGATAGATTTAGACATAAAATTCGCTTGGTTTGGTTGAGATTTTGGGAATCGGCCGGAAAATTCGCAGTTTCCGGAGCTGGCGCTGGCGGTGATGATGTCAACACCGGTGCTGATGTCAACGCCATGTGGATGCCACGTCAACGCCACGTGGACGCCACGTCAGCATTGGAGTGCACGCATCAGACAACTGTTGACCGACCGATGACTATTTTTAGGGTTTTCGACGTTCTGAGTCCAATGGAGAACTTTGTTTTGCCATCCGAGATACGGTTATACCCCTTTTGAGCAAAACAAGGGGAATAATGGTTTTTACGATTTTAGTTCGGTTATAGTTATTAATTGTGGCTTGTTAGGATTCTTATGTGGACAGATTCCGCAGTTTCAGCGTAACCGACCTGATTATATTGAGGAGGACGACGACGATCACCCAACTTTTCTGTGAGTGGACGGGTTTGGTTTAAATGTTGTTTGAGCATGTTATGTGTATATATATGCTTGTGATGGTTTCGTTAGCTATGTTAATTATCGTTTGATACAGTTAGTAGCACATTTATGAGTATTGAGATAAATGTTTGGTACTGTTGGCACGTGCGAGTCCGTGCTATACCTATTGATACGTGTGAGTTCGTGTTGTACCTTTGGCACGTGTGAGTCTGTGCTATACCTTTGGCATGTGTGAGTCCGTGCTATACCTTTCGCACGTGTGAGTCCATGCTATACCCATTGATCATGTGAGTCCGTGCTATACCCTTAGCAAGTGTGAGTCCATGCTATACACTAGCAGGGGTGTGGATTTATGATTTTTATTGGGTATTGTTTTATGGTTGGCCCTGTGTGACCATTTAACGGAAATGCTGTTGTTGACTTTGTTTGTAATATAGTCGTATACTACTGGTTTTTACTGCGGGGGTAAGTATTATTATTGATAAATGTTTTAAACTGTGTTTTACACTGAGTTTATTTTCCCTGTCCACTCACCTTTGTTTTTGCCCCCCCTCACGACCTGACACTGTTGAGCACCACCACGACGAGCGGGATTACTCAGGATTGCTTTGTTATGTGTTTCAAAGAGTAGGGAAACTCTTTGTTATCTGTTGTTCATCAGACTTGTGTACGTAGTTCGATTGTATATTCCGCCTTTGGGCAATACTGTTGTTTAAGTTTACTTTCGCTGTAGATGCTCTGGTACATTGTCTCACCTTTGTTTTTGCCCCCCCTCACGACCTGACACTGTTGAGCACCACCACGACGAGCGGGATTACTCAGGATTGCTTTGTTATGTGTTTCAAAGAGTAGGGAAACTCTTTGTTATCTGTTGTTCATCAGACTTGTGTACATAGTTCGATTGTATTATTCCGCCTTTGGGCAATATGGTTGTTTAGTTTACTTTCGCTGTAGATGCTCTGGTACATTGTGTTGTTTTATTTATTGGGCCTCGACCCGACTCTTGTCTTGTGTTGTCGTTTAATTGTTCTTTTGTCTGTTTCGGTTGGTCAAGGCTTCGTCACCTCGTCCGGGTGATGGCCACACCTCCCGGGCCCCACTTTTTTGGGCGGGTTGTGTCATTTTGTCTCCCCTCCACCACCACATTAGCACCATCATCACCACCACCGATGCCGCTTCCTCTATCATCACCATAGCCGCAATCTTTTTAACGGAACTATGATCCCTATAAATGACGAGTATAAGCGACTTTGTGTGCAAGAAATAATGTTGAAAGTTACACTGCTAAAAAAAATCTATGAGAAGCCATAGAAACAAACCCAATTAAAATCTACATACAGTAAAACCTTTATATAATTATAAGGTTGGGACCACATGATTTTTATGACAATAAAAAGGTTATTTTTTGAGAGGTATGACTAGCAAAATTATTTTTTTTTCATAATTTCTTTTTTCTAAGGATTTTCTTACCTAACCTACATTATATTAGTTTTTTTCCCTATTGCAAGAATAAATCTAGATCATATTACTTGACATCAATTAATATTAAGTGTTTTTCACTTGTCTTCCTAAAAAAGCAGCCATGCCACCCAAGAAATATGTGATCTCATACAACAATGGATAGATATTTAACTTCATCTTAAATATTTATGGTAGGAGCAACATTTTTGGTCTTAAGAGCAAAAACAATGTTGCTCCATAAACCCAAAAACCTATCCTAAAAACCTAAATTTTCACCTAAATCTCAAGTAATATTGGAGGAATAAAGTATATAAACCTAAATTTGAGAGGGAAAAATGTAAGTTTGGGTGTATATATACACCCATTTTTAAAGTTTTCACCTTGATGTGGCATGAGTAGGCACCATCATTTTTTCTCTCTCGTTGACACTTGGATAGATGAATGATCAAGATAAATTAAATTTTTATACCCAATTTTTCCCTATTATTTTTCCCCTTTCACATTAGAAACTCATATATTTTTTTCCTTTCAACTTTTTTCACTCTACATTTTTCCCCCACATTGTTTTTGCTCAAATGTAATTATGACTATATGGAGGCAAATTTCTAAGAACGGGACTCTAAAAATACATGGAATATGATAATATGGAGATTATTGCAAAATACAACTGGTCCCGAGTTGGAACTAAAAAAATTTATAACTATATGAAAGTTATTCTATTATAGAGTATACTTATATGGAGGTTTTACTGTACAAGGCTACAATAATCAAACAAAACATGTGAGTAACTCATCAATATCGACGCCATAACGTCCCCTGGTAGATCCAACCAGTTTGGGATGCTCTGACTTTACAATTTCATTGAAAATATAACAAATACAATGATGAGAAAAGATGGTGCTTTTTTTTTGTAATTTTTTTTTTTTTTTTTTTTTTTTTTTTTCTATATTGTTTTACTTTATTTTCTGTTTACTGTTATTTTTACTGTTCACCATGGAAATTTTTTACTATTATATTATTCAACTATCAAATGTTTTCAACTAACAAATGTTTTCAATTAACAAATTTATTTAACTATCAAATTTATTCAATTAAACATTTCTAGGTTAAACTATCTTTTTTGGTTCAAAAAATTAAAAAAAAATAATTAATGAATAGTTATTGCACTCGGCCTTGCCTTTTTGGGTGGAACAAAAAGCGAAGGCGTTAGTAACATGCATCGTAAATTTTGTTTTCTCCTCCTTAACTTTGATTTCTTCTTTGCTTGAGGCAAAGGTTGGAGCTCTACCATCAAATCTTAACTCAGCTGGGGAAACCGAAACCGAATCCTAAAGTGGTTTGGTAAGAGAAAACTAATCCAAAACCAAACAAGAAAACTAAAAGAAATCAGTTTTGTGCAGCAACTTCAATTCCTTGTCGCATTTAAACGAGTTCCTATCCTTTATTTCGAATCCAGTCTCTGAGTATACCAAGTTCAAATGAAATGTCAGAAACTAATCAATCAAACTTCCTCATTTGGATCACAGCAGAGGTGTATAATCTTATGGAAGAATTGACATCTCATATAATAGTAGATACCCACCAACAGCTTTCACTTGCCTATGTTAAAAAGCCATGGATCGCTCAAATAGGAGTTCTCTTGCACAAATACAACATTTGCTTATCTTTTGTCTGACTCTTTCTGGTTAATTTCACTAATGCAGTCAAATTATTCCCTTAAACATTGCAAACACTTCAAGCGACTCAACTACAAGAGAGATTCTTGCACACACTCCGAAGAATGATTAATCGGTACCCTTGCACACTTCTACCTGTATTATGAAAAGATGTATGTTAAAACTCTTATAATAAGCATCTAAACGACATTAGAGCAACACTGACCATTCGTATCTTTTCGGTTTGTTCTACCAACTTTCAAAACGTTGTTTACTCCTGAGGGTTTTCTATAGTATTATATGCATATGATAAGAAACCCTGTTTGGTTGTGAACCTGTGTTTCTCACTCGAAATATTAGAATTACTGTTATTTTGGTATCCGAATAGCTCGTAAAGACTTTTGAACTATCCCACTAAGTTTGAACTAGTTTCAATGAGGGCAAGCCAGCCGCTCATATCCATGCAATTAAAGTCATTAAGAGCTGTCAAGCATCAGTTGACAAGAAAGATGCTTCGATTTGCTAAAATGGATACTGTTTGTGAGAACATATCTCCAACCACATGCTAAGAAAGAGTTAACACAACCCAAACCTACCTTTATTTTGAGCTGATGTTTCTTCTCGTGGATGCAGAAAAATCTTTCATGCTGCTGCCCCCTGTCATATTAGCAGTTTAGCACAAATGTACAATACAACTAAACATTACACGAAGCTATGGTGTTTAAACCACCTCTTACAATAACATGCAGAGATTGAGCTTCAATATCGCCTGGTTCGGATTGAGTCAACTCACTAGTAGCCCCGGAATGCTCTACAGACTCATATGATCCAGATTTTGACAGGTCATCCAGAGACTTTGTCATCCCGTCGATAGATGGATCAATGACTTCACCATCTGCTTCTATACCATTACTCAAGGTTAAAGACTTTAGTGCAACAAAGCAACGAATAAAGCCAAAACATCTTTGCATTCAGTTCAATATGCTATATCAATGGTATCCATCAAAAATGATTATAAGAAACCTTGAAGAGCTCAGTAAACTGTGAAGTGCGAAAAGACCAGACACTGAACTTTCATGTTTAGTTTTGAATCCTTTGTTCCAGTTGGACTTGGGCTGACGTTTTTAGCACTGAGTGCGATGTGTTCTTTGTTTCCGTCGTCTCTGGTTTTTGTTTCGATTTGCTTTGTATTTGGTGCCATTTCGGCTCTTTGGCTGTTATATGTATGACCGTTAAAAAAAACATCCTAAGATTCTAAACCTTCCAGAAGTTACCATAACTACCTATCAGAGCCCGAAGCATATTCATGACTCTAGACTCTAGCTACATGTATGCGCCCTCAGACTCACGTAGTGTTAGAACTCGGAATTGTGGAACCACAAACTCATATAGTGTTAGGACTTGGAACTTTATATCATGACTTAAGACAATATCAGATTGTATTCGTGATCAGAATAACTTGATTAAACATAGATTGCTTGGAGTCTGGACTAACCTTCTGCAGAATCGGATTCTGAACTAGCATCACCAGCATTTGCATCGGATTGTGAACTGTCATCACTAGCATTCGTATGGGATTCTGAACTAGCATCACCAGCATTCCTGCTAACTACAAAACCTTCCATGCTGCTGATCTTCTGTTGGTAAGTTTGGGCATTTCTAGCTGTCACTTCTTGTTCTTTCTTTTCCATATGCAACTTATTCATCTTCTCCTCAAACTCCTCAATGCACAATTTCAGTTCTGGTTTTGCAAACTTCTTGCTCTGCTTAAAATTAATGTAAGAAAAAAAAAAATGCATTTTAAGGAATACAAGTTTCATCATTGCAGAAGAGGAGATACTCAATACCTTGCTTATTATATTTTTAAAATGTTCCACAACAGAATCCTCTGATAGAACATGTTCATACGTCTTGAATAACTCAATAAGCTTCTTGATTCCCTTTTCAGTGAACGCCAGCTGAGAGAGGCAATAAGATATGCATTCCCATTGTCTGATATCTGCAGCAACAGAGTAGCCAAAAACAAAAACTACCTTTAATTATTTTTATTTTTATTTTGGTGAGAAAGCATCAGAAAAAACTTAAATCGTTAAAGAAAAACAAGAAGATGCAACTAAAAATTTAGAAAACAAGGGTGATAAGCAGCTTCCGTAATCTGATGTTACATACAAGAAACTGTTTAAACTAAACTACTTAACACAGGAAAACAGCATTCTGGTCCTGGAACATAGTGAAATAGGTTTATGTAGTGGAAGTAAGACTCATAAACATGAATGAATTATAAAGTGCTTTTCTCATAAAGTCTAGGAAAAACCTCTAGAATTGTTGCAGGCCATAAACAGAAAATAAAAATCCGTATCACACTGCTGATGAAAGCCATATACAAGTACCAAAGCCTCTGTTGAACCAAAAAAATCACTCAAAGGTAAACTACAAAGAAGCCAGGTATGAGAATTCTCTAGAGTAATAAAAAAATTTAGATCACTATCTCACCAGGAATACTTAATCAGGTTAATCTAAAGCTTGCAATGATCAGATAACAGAAAATATACACTCCAACAAGTAAATTCCGCGGAGAAAAGACAGTTACTGTGACTTTCCTTTCCACCGTACATTGTATTTTTATGACTGACGAAGGTCCAAAACTGAGAAACTAAAATGAACTATGAGATCAAAATTTTATAATTGGTAAAGAAAGAATTAAGGGTAAGCTTACCCGCCACTCCACTAAACCTGTTGCAAAGCTTTTCAACAAGAGCTTCCATTTGTTTATCCTGGAGAATACCCAAATAGCATAATCTCTTAATACGAAGCAAATAATTGCCAAAGAAACCGACTTGGAATAAATTGTACCTTCTTGATGGAACCAATCAAGAACTGCATGATGTTGCAAAAGGACTCTTGCTTGAGATTCTGGTTCGATAACTTTCCAAGTATATCTGGAAGCAGATTATATATAGGATTGCTCCCTGTTGGCATAATTTGGGTGAAAAAAGGTTCAATCACCATTCACAAGGAAATTCCATAAGACCAAAAGAAAATTGCCAAGAACGTAACTGGATCAACAAGGTAGTTTACCTTTCTTAGATAACTCATTAAAAAACAGCTTAGCCAGATTTGAAATCCTCTCATCTTCATCTTCTAATCGTATAGCCATAACATTAATGTAACCTTTAACCTGATTTTAGTAGAATTAGAGGCCATTTATCATAAAAACATGATAAAAATCAATATTAAAAGCACAAGCAGCATCTCCCACCCTCTTATACCTTCATCATGTCGTTTAGTATAAGGTGTGATAGCACCAAAACAGCATTCTTCCTCACAGAAACTGAAGAGTCCTGTAACCTTGAATACATATTCTCTGTCCATGGTTCTAACAGATTAGGGAACCGAACTGCCAAGTCTCCAAGACTAATAGTGCAATTAGAACGAACAATTTCTGATGGTGCACTTTCCACAACGGTGAAGAGAAGCTGGAGATTTGCATGACTGAAAATTACAGTCGAAAGTCAGAGACCATGTTTTATTAGTTCCAAACACATGCGCGCACAAGCACACACACAAATCTTACCAGAAACTTGCATCAATAATCATAAGCCGACATAAAGCAAGCATTGCAGACACTTGTAGCTCTGGATACTGAGGGGATAATGAGGGCAATATGAAGTTAATTATGGATACTGGAATGCTTAAAAGTTAAGAATAATAAATATATACTATATCTTAACACTTTATAATAATATAAAGAAGGAAAAATCACCTTTTGCATCAAACCAAAATTTCTGCAGAGTTTTGACAAAAAAGGAGCACAATGTCCAATCAGATATTTGTCAGTGGAACTACCACAGACTATTTCCTTCTCTGCTTTTTCTGTGAGTGTATCAAGGACTGCATCCTCAGAGGCAGCAAGGCCAAGCTCAGCATTAATACCATTTTCCTGCATGATACAGATCGTGTCAGAAAGAAAGAAAGACTGAGTAATTGCTAATAACAGTATGTTTCTTTGATGATTACTTATCCAGTATTCCATCTCACCTTCAGGGCATCAGTACCATGCTGAGAATCAGAATCCATCTTCTCTTTCCCAATTTTCTGTTTCTGAACCTTCCGAAGGCAGGACTCAATATATACCAGTTGGTTCATGGCTACATGACTCGTGACAAAGAGATATCTACTAAGTCTCAATACTTGAACTGTTGTAAGTGTGCCAGCACTACCAGTGGTGACTTCATTCTGCAACTCCTCACCTCCACTACAATCAAATACAGAACTTAAGGATCTTTTCACTAGAGTGGAAGCGAAAGTTTCCGGAGTTGGATGAATTGCGTATATAGCAGCTATGGCTTTGTCAGCAGCTGCATACCATATATTTCCTGGAAGCCAAAACCCAGTAACTAAGCTCTCTAAAATACTAAAAACCCGGCTTCCATTACTAGACAACAATTTTTTTTTATCATCATCAGGCAACCTCTGAAGAGCAATGCAGGCTGTTCTAGCAAGCAAAGGTTCCATTTTAGCCCAACGACCAAACCCAATATCAATAATGTCCTGTAAATGAGAGCCAAGAACTGCAGAGGATGATTTTGCTGCCATGCAAAGGATGGACAATGCACCAGAACTTTGCTCTGCGGTAGTTCCACTTACATTGAAGCAAAAGAAATCCCATAATGCTGATATCTGCAAAAACAAACTTGTAAGATAGTTTTGACTTTAATAAGGGGACACAAAAAAGGATATTTCCACCCTTAGTGAAATAAGAAACGCCACTGAAGTATATGAAAAGAAGCACAGCTCTATGTTCTGAAATCGATGTTATAATTCACTCTTGGTATAGGTTTTTCCTTCCTGTAATAACTATGAGTTAGGTGTAAAGAAAAGATATCTGTACATTATGTCTCAAACTTTAAGTTGTATTATTTATACCAAGATCCTGGCCTTGGTGCCTGTGAAGGTAAACTTTGATAGAGTAAATTTTAAGTAGGCCACAGTAGAGTAAACTTTCACAAGCTCAAAACAGCAAGACTCCTTTTTGTTTCATCTTTTTGAAACGAGGGCCAGTGCATACTTTTCATAGAAAATAAGGCAATATTTTCAATTAAATCTTACTCCAATAGAAGCTTTCAACATCTGAAGAAAAACATACTATGAGAAAAGAAAGATGGACATACCGCACCAGTGGATATATCTCCTTTCGACACCAAGGCGCCAACAATAAACTCAAGAGCAGCTAGATCTCCAATATTTGATTCTATGGCAAGATTTAAAAGGTTTTTGGCTGTTTCTACTGGGTTTTTCTTTATGTAGATTGTAATGAAGGCATTTTCCACAGCTTCGTAGATGGATTTGTCTTGAGAAAATACCTACATAATTCAAGAAAAATTTAGCAACCTATACAACTCATTCAGTTAACAATCATATCAATAGTTATTACTCAGATTGATCAACGAGGAAAGTTCTTGACCCATACGTACATTACATCATTATATCTAGAGCATTAGAGCAAATAAAAGCATACCAGTGGCAGCATCTTCTTCAGACATGCTTCTGAGGCATCAATTTGAAACTGCTTGCACCTCATCAGCAAATGTATTGTGTTCTCGACATCAGTAGCAGAAGATGACGCCATCAACTGAACAAGTGTTGGGATTGTGGCAGTTAGACATTTTGAGAACCTTAATCCAGCCTCAAGTGACGCTACTAAGGCCCTGGTCTGCTCTAAGTTCCCCACATCTGGCACAGAACCATCCTTTTCAACTACATTTTCTTCAACATGAGGCAAGCAACTATCAGGTAAACTCTCTTCCTGCTCCTTACTCGTATATGCATTTCCATCATCAACCTCACTTTCTCCTGTCATACTACTATTAGATGGTAACGGGTTCGTATTACTTACAGAAGACGTATCTGGTTCAAGCTCTTTCAGCTTCTTCTTGTACTGTTGCAAGGTTGCTTCAAAAGAAGTTATTCGAAGTTGTGGGCCAAATGGATTATGCTGCAACATCGTGATAAGTAGATTTAATGCAGATTTTCTAACCATTGCACTCTTATCCTCCAACCTACTAGCAGCAACTTCTGCAAGCTCATTCCACAAGCCAATGGAAACAGAATGCTCTTCGCATAATTCAGCCCATACCTGAAGAACACGACTCCTTGTATAAGCTGAAACATCTCGACACCGCTCAAGCAAAATCTCCAACATGGCTTGCTTGGTTCGAAGGCGTACAGACTTAGAACTCACTTCACCTTCAACGTCCTTAAAAGCCTTTGCAACCAGCTTTCCCAAGACCCCAACAAGAGCATTCCTTATCTTGTAAGATTCCCCACCAAAATGTGGGACAAGAAGGCCAATGTTGGTAGACATCAGCTTAGGTAGCCGATCCGCAAGTTCCACCAAGAACCGACCAACATTTTCAGCCCCAGCAGTATCCTTGATGTAGTCTTTTGGATTTGTTCTCCCTATCTCTCTGATAAGAGAACTGGCTAGACTTCCATCCGAATACTTCTTCTCAGCCCCAGCAACAGCATCGGCAATGTGGTTAACAACAAAATCATATTTGTGCACTAGATGCATGATTGATGCACATGCTTGTGCCATATACTGGTATTTGGTGGCACAAGCCCCAATTATACGACACATAGCATCTTTGGTGTCGGAGTCTTTCAAAAGTGCAGCATTCTCAAACAGAGAACATGTATTCCTGTAAAGCCCAAAAACAGAAAACAGAAATTATGATTGCCACAAAAGAAAAGAGATAAAAATCTGGTTGAGCTGCAGTACTTATCAAACTTACTTGGCAATGAAAGAAATGTAACTTTCATCCACGCCTGATAAACCAAAGAGCAAGGAAAGCTTGATTTCCAAAGAATTAGCAATCACATTAAGTATCCGGCCTCTCTGTGGCTCCCAATTCCATGAGTTCTTAGTATTTTTCTTCCTGGTACTAGCTGTAACCTAAATATAAGCAAGAGCAACGTTCTTCAGCATATTCGCAGCAAGAGGGGCAATATGACACATTCAATCATGTATAAGCATGTTTATGAGCAATTTACCTTCAAGTGCACCACTTGCCCACATACACATATTTTATGAAAGTAGTAAAAGTTATATATATAATATACATGTAGACAGAAAGATATGGGAAGAAAGACAAGACCTTCATATTGGTGTTTGAACTGACATTGGACTCCTCAGTGAGAACAACAGTGACAAGGAAGAATGTGTAGATTTTAAAAGCATTACAATATGATGCAGCCCGATCCTGCACTGGAGTGCTATCATCCTGTCCTTGAGAAACCCGCAAGAGTGAATCGACATTCGGGAGGAGAACACTGAGATTGGATCGAAGACTCTCTAGAAGATTGATTTTACAAGATGAAGGTAGACTATTGTAACCCCGAATGAGCGAGTAGACACGATCAAAAACATCTTGCTCTTCAATACAAAATAGCTCCTTATCGGAAAGATCAAAAGATATGCCTGTTTGTACAAAAAGCAAGGCAGATATTCAAAAACTGCAATTTACCTACCTAGCACTGGATGGTTCTTCCGAATTTTAATTGTAAAATTATATGATATCAAATGGATCCATGTTAGCAAACAATCGTGAATTTCAAACTCCAGTAAAGCATGATTTTGGCTTAAAAACTAAGAACAAAGATATTGATCAGAACAAAGAAAATAGCTAATTAAAACAAAATTGAGTTCAAAGCCATTGTTGCCGGCTCTATAGTCTCGAATTTGACTTGAACTAGTTTTTAGAAGTAATCTCCAACATAGTGAAAGTTTACAATTGCTAGGGTTTCAACCCCTAATCGCTTTGCCTTGAAAATTGGAGGTAACAAAATGCTAGATAATCAAGCTAAACTAAGGCAGGCAATAGATCCTCTACATATGCGTTTCAATTTCTTTAAAACCCAGGAAAAAAGTGCGAACATAATTCGAAATTGGGAACTTTCATTTCTAGGGGTCATTCAAATACGGATTTTCTCGGCAGCCAAACAGAAGGTTGAATTAGAAAATACTGGAGTTTTAGAGAAATTGCATGAGTAGAAAGAGAGGGGAAGAGACCTTTGACGAACTCTTCCAGTTGGGAAGGACGGAGAGAGGTGATGTCGAGCGGGTTCTGAGCCCAGAGGCGGTTGTCGTCGTGCTCTTCCTCTAAAGCTCTTAGGGTTTTGGGGAACACGAAGGAGGGAGCCATCACCGCATTCACGGCCGCAGAGACGACGGAGGAGACCTTCTGTACTTATCTTTGGTAATTTCTAGACGGAGCGACTACCCAAATTTCAAATTTCGAACGAGCGGGGGGAAGACACGATGAAATGAAATGGCCTTTTGGTCAAAACGGGTCCATTATTTGAATCTGATGATGATCAATCAAACATCATGTGGGTGGGTTCCAATTTGAATTATATTTTTTTTGGCAAATTACAATTATGTATTTTGTAATTTAGGTCAAATTTTAATATAATAAAAAATTGCACATAGTTTATGATATTAAAAATAAAAAAAAAATAAAAATAAAAATAAAAAAAAAAAAAAGTGAATAGTGCCCAGGTCTCTTCGTGAACAGTTTTAATAACCCTTATGTATTAATCAGATTTTTAAAATTTTCTAAAGTTAAGAAGTGCATAGCGGTTTTTTCCTGTGGACTTTAAAAGTGGGTTTGCTTAAATAATAGTATAGATATATATTTTCAAATTTTTGCAATTCAGTTCCACCGTTTGTAGAATTGTCAATTTTCAATTGTTCAATGATTATGTGGACTTTGTGAATTTGATTAGTTAGTGTTTGGGTAAATGAGTTAGCCTTAATTATTAAAATGCCCCTCCAAACTCACTTTCGGTAAAAATTTGCCCCCCCAAACTCTAAAATGCCATAATTCGCCCCCCCAAACTCACTTTTGTTAAACCGTTGCCCCCTTTTGAGTTTTTCCGTTTCTTTTTGCGGATGTGGCATTATAAGTGGATCCCACTTGCTGATGTGGACTGCCACATGTTAAAATGGGTTGCCATGTCATCATCATCTTCCTCCCACCCTCACGTGAAATTCTGACCCACCGCTCGCATCGTCGATCTCATCACCTCCTCCGACTTCAGCGTGGCGGCGGACACCGAGATCAAATCACCCAAGCTATACAACACGTTTCTCAGAGACCTAAAGCAAGTAAGAAATCAATCGATTGAATTTCGCACTGATTTCAATTTCCGCTTCAATCCGTACACTGACGAATTGCGTACGTTTCTCCGGTCGATGTGCTCAGTCGCTGTTGCAGCTCGCCAACCTCTACGCCGTTTCGCCGCCGCCGCCGTGTCGGAGCAAACCGGAGCCGCTCCGAGATCGGTTAAGGCTTTGTACGTCTCTCAAAATCTGATTTCCTTGTCCGATGAGGTAATCGTATGCGAATTCGGAATGCACACAAACTGTTTGTGTTATTGCCACTGAGAATCTGAGATCGAATTTGGTGTATCTCCTTCAAGATTGAATGAGACCAAACTCTTGAATGAAAACCCGAGAGAAAATTTCCCAATCTGGGTAATTGCGAGTGCAATCCAAACTTTGAAACCACTGTTGAGCATCTCCTTCAAGATTGAACGAGACCAACCAAACTTTCTCCTTGGGCGGTGTTTGGTAATAGTCGAAGAAACGCTCGGCGCGGTACAACCAAGATCGAGCGTCGTCGCCATCGCCGAATCTTGGAAATTCCACCTTCTGGTGCGGCTGGCGAGGCAGCCCACGACCCATGTCGAAACGCCCAAGAAAGCCTTCGTCGTGGTGCTCGAAGCACGGGCTGGGAAGCGATGTGCGCGGCGTGGCGGCGATTGTCGCTGGGAACGCCGTCGTCGTGGAGGTCGAAGCGCGGGCGGGAAGCGATTCGCGGGAGCCTGGTCTTGGCGGCGATTGTCGTCGGGAACGCCGTCGTCGTGGAGTTCGAAGCACTGGTGGAAAATTTGCAGCTGGCCCACCAGGAGCTCACCGTCGTCATCGACCTAATTCCCAATCCATTTTCCAATTCTAAAACCCAATCCCGTTTTCTGCAGTTTTTTTTTTTAATATGTGAAATTTTTATGTTTTTGCTTAGTTGGACATGGGTGGCCTCAGTTTTGAGCACGTGGCTGCCACCTCAGCAACATTAAACGGAAACACTCAAAAGGGGGCAACGGTTTAACAGAAGTGAGTTTGGGGGGGCGAATTATGGCATTTTGGAGTTTGGGGGGGCGAATTTTTACTGAGAGTGAGTTTGGAGGGGCATTTTAACAATTAAGCCAATGAGTTACGTATATGAAGTAGGGCGGGGCACGGGCCTCCCGAATGGCCTGATACCTGAATTTTTTGGACCATTTCATTTCGTTGCGAAATTGAGAAAATCGGTCCGAACGATTAAATTTTACATACAAATGCGTTATGTTCCGGCCTGAAAGGCTAATTGCGATCCGGTCCGTGGATCTATAATTTTCAAGCCTAATTAGCCCATGCTTTGTCTAGAGCATTTTCACCAAGTGACAAAAGGCAAGGGGTTTTGGGGCAATTTGATGATGTGTCATCCCAAGCTAGGAAAAATGGTTTCCACCGTAGAAAAAGTTGCTCGCAACTATAGAGGGGGAAGGAGGCAAGAGACAGGGAAATAGGCAAGAAATCGCCTGGCGGGTTGCCTTTAGGCAAGTGACATCGTCCAGATGTCAACCAAGTGGGTATTGGCTGGATTTCATCTGAATTGTGCCTCTCTTCGTTGGAATTTTCTAAGTACAAGTCAAAATTATTGTGGATTAGAGCAGTGGCAATGGCGACCTTCTGTTTTTCGTTGTCGATGATGTCGATGTGGTCATGCTACCAAACACCAACGCAAGAGTAGGTTGTGGCGAGGTTGATTTCAATCGCCAGTCCTTCTCCTTTTCCCGCTATTGTTCTGCGAGATTGAGAAATCCAACTATGTGACGTCTCTCAAAGTCGCGAAGAAGAAGAGACGCGTCGGACAAAGTCGCGAAGAAGAGAAGACATGTGCTGTGTTGGTCTATCTTTTTTTGCTAAATAACATTTTTATTTAAGTAATACTAGTAATCTCTCAACCCTTTATTTCGCTATCTATCTTCTGTTTTCCCTTTCTTCTGCAGCTATTCCTTGCCCTTGTGATTGCTCTTTTGGGGTGGAAATGCTCTTAGGATATGGGGCTGTCCATTTCATTTCTTCCAAAACCAGTCCATTTCTTTCTATGACACACCTTGCCCCAAAACATGGGGCCCAAAAAGTGCGGTTATCACTCGGACGAGGTGACAAAGCCTTGACCAACACGTAAAGCCAAACAAACAACGAAAAGACTAAACAAAGAACAAGTCGAGTCGAAGCCCAATAAATACAAACACAACAGTATATAGGGGTAGGGGGGGGGGAAAAATAAAAAAGTTTGGGGGGGGGGAAAAAAGACGGCGGGAAAGAGTTTCCTACTCTTTGAAAAACATAACAGAGCTATCATGAGTCTTGCCAAAAATACAGTTAAAACACAGTTTAAACATTTATCAATGATAACCCCCACAGTTAAAAGCAGTAGTATACGACTATACTACAAACATAGCCAAAAATAGTAATACAGATAGTCTGTCACACGAAACGAACCACAATGTAAATATATCATAAATCTTCAATCGTGATCTATTGGACGAGGGACTTACCACTCGACCGTGATATTGTGCATGGACGAGGGACATACCACCCGACCGTGATCTACTTACCGCCTCATTGATAAGTGTGCCATTAACTATACTAACAACATACATATCACCAGCAAAACCATTTAAAGCATATACATATACATCTAGATATATATAACATACCCAAACGATAATTCAAAACAAAATCCGTCCACTCATAGAAAGGCCGAGCGATCGTCGTCCTCCTCCTCTATAGGGGCGGCTCATTTACGCTGATTTTGTTGAACCTGATCACCTATAAGTCCCAACAAATATCGATTAAGAAACGAAACCGAAAGAATAATCGTAAAACCCTAATTCTCCTTGTTTTTCTCAATAGGGGTTTAACCGTATCTCGGATGGCGGAACAGAGTTTGCCATTGGTCGTTTGACCTTGGTCGGCGTTGACTTTGGCTTGTCAACATTGACTTGATGGTCAACTAACGGCAGCCACGCCGTTAAAGTTAACAGAGCGCTGTTAATTTTAACGGATGTTGACGGTTGACGAGGCTGACATCGCGCCGCTGGGCTGGCATCACCGCAGCCTGAAAACTCATCGGAATTTGGAAAATTTCCAGATTTCGGCGAGCTTCATTGACATCGCCGCGCCGGAAAAACCCAGATTTCAATGACTATTCCGGCAGGTTTTCACTTTTTTGTAACTTCTTCAAATCTCAACCAAACTAAACGATCTTTATGTCTAAATTCATCTACAAAATGCAAGGAATCCAAGAATGAGGGTTGTAGAACTCACCGGTGTCTAAATCGGGCGGAATTTTGATCGAAAAAGCTCGGATTTCGTCAAGCTCGTTGCCGGCAATTCTGAGGGTTTTCGACAACAAGGTTTGGTGCTCTGGGTTCATCTCGACGAGGGGAAGAAGATTCCGAGGTCGCTTTTCCAGATCCATGACCAGCGATGGTGGTTTGATGGTGAGGGTGGCGGCGGGTTTGGGTTTCCGAAAATGGATACCCACGAGTTTGGTCTGGGTTTAACTAAACCCAAAAAGGCTGGCCAATTATTTGTTGACACAATGGCAACAGCCAATCAGGGCTTGCCACGTGTCAACCAGCCCACACACTTGCAATCGTTTTTCGTCCGCCACGCGTTCGTTACAACTCGGAATCCGATTTCGTCTTCGCGAACGCGTTCGTATCGTCGAGCCCTACGCATAGAGTACAATGATGATTATTTTCGTTTCGAACTATTTTTAAAGTCAAAGGTTGACTGAGTATGTGTATTTTGGTCATTTCACTATTTTTCGGGAAAAATACGTAAGGGGTCGTAACATTTTAAAACCTAAATTGTAGCCGCATCCATCTTCTTCGACATAGCCTCGCCTCCTGAAAAAACCATCTTTTGCATCGTCTCTTTGAAGCCTGAAATCCCGCGCATCCATCTTCTTCGCATCTACATTGCCTCACCCCCGAAACCATCTTCTTCATTGTCTCTTCTTCGCCTAAAACCCGAAGACTCTTCTGGGCACATCCATCTCCTTCACATCTACATCGCGTCGCCCCCGAAACCATATTCTAATGATATTTTGTTATATGTAGCTATGCAAAAGAGCTCTTGAGTTTGTTTTATTTGAGATTATTTGGATGTTGGGTTGTAGCACTTTTAAAGTTTAATAGGTTGAACTTAAATTGAACATGGTGAAATGAAAGTATGGATTTCGAAACTTTAATTTTGTAAAATACATATAGATAAAATTGTTGAATAGGAATTTGAGTTGTACCGATACCAAACCATACCGAACCATAGCAATCACGTACCATAATATTGGTTACCGAAACTTTGGTACAGTAATGGTTTGAATTTGTCGTGAGAATAACTCTATATGGTTGGTGCACGGTATGTGAGGTTTGGTACGGTATGCCAACCAAACCCACCCCTACTAGAGACATGGCATGGAGAAGACTCGCTTGTAGAGCTTTCCTTGGATGATGGTATACCATACGGCCCGATGTTGAAGGCGTCATGCTTCAAGGGGGTCGTTTGGTAAGGTACCGTCAGTGAGGAAGGCCTAAATAGGCTGCATCCAGCTATCTTCAGTTTCAACATGCAATAGATGAAGAGCTTGGGAACTTCAAGGTCTCCACAAGGATGTATCTCTTGGAGGGTTCAGCTATAGCCTATGCTCGAAGAGAAATGGTACCAGTGTGGCTGTCCTCGGACCTTGGAATTTGGGTGGTCTCATGATACTTGAATTAGTTGAGGTGATAGGTCTCTTGGGCCAAGTATGATGGCACACCCCTTCCCCAAAAGTGGGTCCCGGGAGGTGCGGCCATCACCTCAACGAGGTGACGAAGCCTTGACCAACCAATAAAGCACAAACATGAATGAAAAAGAATACAAACTGAACATGTCGGGTCATAGCCCATTAATACAACCAATACAAAGTACCAGAGCATCTAACGGCAGAAGGAAAATTACACAACTAGTATAGCCCGAAGGCAGAATAAGACAACAACTGATTAAATAGAACACCCGAACAGTAGACTGACAACAAGAAGTCCCTACTCTTTGTGGAGGAAGACAGAGCTATCCGGAAGCCTGAGACGTCTTGGTGGTGCACTTTAGACCTATATCCTGAGGGGGCACAAAAACAAGGGTGAGTGGACAGAAAAAACAAATCAATGTAAAACACAATTTAAAACAATTGCTAATAACCCCCTCTGTTAAAACCAAAAGTATATGATTATACTACAAATACAGTCAACCAATACAACAGTTAGCCACACGAGGTAAACCTGCACAATAACACAGATAAATCTACGGTCGTAACTAATGGGCAGTGAGACTCCAACCCAAGCCGATAAATAGGGTAGGTAGGACTCGAACCCCCGCCGAAATGTCAGGATAATGGGACTTGAACCCACTCCAGACATCGAGTGCTATGAATCCACTGGGACTCGAACCTCTGGGTCCACAGGTGTGCTACTAATAGTACTAAACAATAATCAATAACAACCACAACCATCACAACATGAAGAACAAGGCCCATTATATGTGTATATATATATATATGTATAGCATGCTCAAAAAATAGTTTAAACCAAACTCATCCACTCACTAAAATGTCGGGTGGTCGTCTTCGTTCTCGTCAACATGGTGGCATTGGTTCCTAGGAGCCTGTTGACTTCAGCCGGAAACGGCCGAAATCACGCTGGAAAGTTCCGAATTCCATCACGGGCTGGCCAGCGTCGTTTCATCTCGTTCCCAAGGCCAAAGCTCGGTGAAATGTGATCACAGTGACGAGAGGGAGGTGATGCAGGTGGTGAGGAGTCTGATCTGTAGCTGGCGAGGGGGATCAGTGGTGGGAGAGTTGAAGGGCAGCTCGGGTTTCGGGTTTTAACAACCTAATCAGTCCAAAAGTCAAAGTTCCAACCAATCAGAGCTTGCCACGTGGCAAGCTCCTCCCCACCACAAATCTGTTTTTCGACCGTAACGGGTTCGATACAACTCGGAATCTGATTCCGTCTTCGCCGACACGCTCGTATCGACGAGTTCTAAGCATAGAGTACAATATTGGGTATATAATTTCTTAAGTTTAAATGTCACGTTTTTCGAGTCAATGTTGTTTTGGTTATTCGCAAGGGCATTTTGGAAATTTTTGGATATTTGCAGGGCGGGTCGTATCATATGAGGCCATGGAATTATTCTTTGTAGCGAAGTTCTTGGTTACTTGATTGATTATCAATTAAGAATCGTTGAAGATTTGGAGTCATTTAGCACCGACGTCCCTTGCGAGCCAAAGACCGGCAAGAAGTGTCTCGTACTCTACCACATTGTTGGACTTCTTGAAGTCAAACTCGAGGGTATCATTATCGGGCGGGATTTACATGATTTCGGCTCCACAACCTATAGAGTTGGTTGCTCCGTCAACATATAATTTCCAACACAAGCTATCCGATCGGAAGGTGATAGATTTGGGACAACGGTGAACAGAAGAGTGTCTGCCACAACCATGTCAGTTTGAACCAAAAAGGTGAATTTAGAGATGAAATCAGCGACAACCTTCCCCTTCTCAGCTGGTCAAGGGCCGAAGAATTTGTCAAGTTCGTTGAGTTCAACTGCTCTCTTGACTAGCCAGCCCGAGGTCTCTAGCATTTGAAGGACTTGGTGAAGTGGGCTGTTGGTGAGAACTTGGATGGAGTGAGCCTGGAAATAAGGTCGAAACTTTCTAGCCTAGCAGATGAGAGCGAGGGCCAATTTTTCAATGTCCGGGTAGCGGCTCTCAAGTTCTGTCATGGATTTACTAGTGTAATTGATCGAGTGTTGGGCCTTGTCCATCTCCTTAATTAGAACAAAGGAAACGACCATTCCCGAGACCAATAGGTACAGTGATAATATGTCTTCGTGCTTAGTCTTGGCGAGTATTAGAGCCTAATTAACATGTACTCCTTTAATTTTTCGAAGGCCTTGTCGCACTCTGATGTCCAGTTGACGAGCTTTTCTCATGTTTTCAACACTTTGCAAAAGGGCGCACATCGGTCAATGGCCTTGGAGACGAAGCAGGAGAAAGCAGCTACCCGGTATCGCTTAGGCTCGTGACATCTTTTTGTGTCTTGGGGGTCTGTATGTCAATCTAAGCCTTGATCTTTTTGGGGTTTCGCTCGATCCCCCACAAGCTGATCATGAACTGTAGTGCATGTGAACTTCCTTTGATAACTAACTGTCCAACCACCATCCATGAAGACAATGCAACTTGCATTACTCAAATCAAGAGTGGATACGTCAAAGGCGACATAACCAACATATATCACCAAAATTCTTCTACAAGCATGAGCTTTAGAAGGGTCAAGAAATCGAAGTCAAAAAAATTTGATCAAATGAAAATTTGGTGGACCTCTTCATGAAATCCTTAACAAAGTGAACATTTCAAAAGCTCCTAAGTTCACGATCAATCCAATGGAAGCATGTGAAGATCAGGGGGAGATATTCGTTAGGGGGAGCACTCAGGATCAAGGGGAGTATTCACGAGCACTCCCATACATGACATATGTATGTTGTACTCTTTTCTCTTCGCTTAGATTTTTTCCCAATTGGGTTTTCTCGAAGCAAGGTTTTAATGAGGCAACACAAACATAGTCAACTGCCCACAGATAATTGTACTCTTTTTCCCACTAGATATTTTTTGGTAAGGTTTTTAGTGAGACAATTGATCTGTAGTTTGGGGGCATTCAAAGGCGAATGAGGTGAGATGGATGGCCCACTGCAATAAAGGAGGTGTAGGAAAATCAACTTAGCATAGTAATGTGGGTGAGAGTTTGTTGTATATTATTCTGCATGTATTCATCTCTTTCCTATAAACGGAAATGAGTATTACAAACTCATTGCGAATTCACTTAGTTCTTCTTTTCTTCCTCTCCTTTCTGTAATTCTCATCGCTTGTAATTTCAGAAAGAGTTTGATCAATTGTGAAGAAGAAAATAAAAGTCTAAGAAAGTATATCAAATATTTAACTTAAACTATCTAGTTTATAACACAATAGGTATACTTTGTTTATCTATTTGCCTATTCCTTTTGATAACCGTTTTGGTGATGTGGATAGGCAAAATAAGGTTTGCCTGTCAAGATACATATGCCCTTGGAGATGCTTCTAACAAAGAGGACCACACGATTGTACCCCAAACGGTGACACGAAGTAATTTCCATTTGGAAGTACAAGTTTTTGTTAAGGACATTAGTAGCTCTTGGCAACTCCAAGCTCCTTTTTTTTGACTCATCTTGTTAGAACATGCTAGATACAGTTTGTTTTATCAATTATCAACTATAAAATATTTCTAAAAAAATAATCCAATTAAAAGACCGTTTGATTATTTTACACCACCAAACGAATGAGTTTGCCGTGCTATAACAAAATGAGATGGAAAAAATAGAAAAATTGGACTAGCGAAGCAGTACCCCAAAATTGTCCTTGTACAGAAAGAGAGAAACCTTGTTATGAAATGTTTTCTTTCCTTTTGACTTCAGCTTTACCCACAAGGCGTTTTAACTTGAAAAGCAAATAGTTGAGTCTTTGAGGACAGAAGCCAGAAAAAGGAGCCAAAGAATGGCAATGCCGTGGGGGATGACTCTTTGGATGGCAAACATGGTTTGGTTGTCTCTGACTGGGTGGGTCTCATCTTGCTTGGCTGTTGCCGATGAGATTGCCGGCTCCCTCCGAACCGGAGATATCGGCCCTTTCCATGTCGGCTAATTCCACTTCCAGATTCAACCAGTCCAAAAAGCTATGGTTTGTTCTGAAAAACCCTACTCTTTATTTCATCTTCTGTCTCTTCATCTCTGTGAATTTAGTGATTGGTTGAATTCTAAACAATTGAGAGTAGTAGCAATGTATTTATTTATGTGAATGTTTGTAGGAGTATATTCTGGTTGATGATTGAATAGGATTTTACCTCAGAACCACACTTGGATTTCTCTTAAATCTGTAATCCATGTCTGACTTGCATTAGGATGAGTTGCATGAAATTGTCTGGCTAGAGAAACCACTTTAAGCGAAGAACTTATGCTGTCGCCATTGCAATTGTACGCGGCATCAGGGTTTTAAGAAAGTGTAACAATATTGGTATGGCTTTAGATATTAAGCTGAGCAGCAACTGAACAAACTTATGGCTGTCTGAAATCCCCTGTAAAAGTTCAAAAGGAAAATTATGAGAGGCATTTTGGAGGTGATTTGAAGGTTTTTTGGTGGAAGATGGAATTTGAGGTTCTATTAGCTCAACATGTTCTTTTCTTGTGGATTGAATTGGGTACGGATTGTAGATATCTGGTTAGGGAAGAAAGATATTAAACCTAGGTTTTCAGGCATCTTTCTTTGTATTTGCATCATGAGCTATCCTAAGAGCAAGCATGCTTAGTGTCTAACTTAGCTAGACACAAAATCTTTAACAAGTAGAGGCAGTCATGTAAGTCAGGAAGCAGAGAGTATAGCCAACAGAATGCTAGTGAGGGACAGCTTCAGAATCAAACTCAATTCAGGTTCATGTTACTTATTAGTGTCTGATAGGTTACTGAGGGTGAGGGAGTTTATCACTATCAGAAAGTTCATTAACATTGACTAAGCATATCGTTTACTAAGAAGAAATGTAGAATATAGAAATTCTGCTGAGATTTCCTGCAAGCATGACAGAAGAAGACTGTTGGTGGGTAAAGTCTTGTGTGTTCAAGATGTCTATACCCAGGTACACCAAGAAATATCAAATTCCTATGCTGCAATTGAACTTAAAATTGTCACTGGTTGTTGTTTCCTCAATTTAGTGTGGCCCAATAAACTCCATATTTTGTTATTCACCTAGATCAATTATGAATCACATTAGGTAACAAATCACATTTCATTTCTACGTTTACCAATTAGCCTTTTTCTTGTGGAATTTTACGATTTCGCTAAAACTTCAGAGGATGACTGAAATAACTGCAGTAAATTCATTGCAATTGTTGACTGCTGAAGGTTTTGTCCATGGTTTGTAAGGGCTAATTATTTAAGACAGACTCCTCGAGTTCATTATGCTGTTGATGTTGAGTTGTCCAGTAAACATTTATTTCAGCGCTTGTGCTGGCCATGCCTTGTTATAATGAAGTGATTCTTTTCTGCTAATTGTCTGTCTCCATAGTGTCCTTGCTCTACTTTGATGCTAGCATTCAGTCAATTTAGTGGAAGAAAACTGGGTGTGTTTGATTTCTGTAATTTGAAGTCAATATCTGCACATTTCCCCCTCTGATTGATGGCTTCTTTCTGAGCCATTTGCATGAGCTTCTAAACTTCTTTAGCCAGATAACCGAGTGACATACGACTTTACTATCTTACCAAATCCTCTAACATTGAGAAATTTCTGGAAGACCCACATTCCCTTCCAATCCATTCACAAGCCTGAATAGCAACCAATCCAAGTTGTCACTCCTGTTTTTGCAATTCTCCCCTCAGGATATAGGACCCTTTTCTCCGATATCTTTTGCAAAAACACAAGGTTCCAGGTTTCCAACTCAACAGAACAATAAAACAAAGCACCATTTTGCCACAATAAAAGAATGAAAAGATACATATGCGCATACAGAATGGAAAGAAACAAGGTGCACATGAAATATATATGTTGATTAATACTTTTTGTAAGATGGAAGAGATGGTAGAACCAGTATACGTCTGGCTTTGTGGTGTAACAGCTATTTAACTAGTGCAAGATGCAAGGGGTTCCAGCTCTATAATTGCTAGTTCATTAAGAAAGTTTGGTATCCTATACAACGTCTTTTTGCATCAGGTTTTCCAGGTATAGTATCCGATATCTTTGGGCAATCTAGTTGGAAAGGAATATGTTGATTTTTGATGATCTGGCTGTTAATTGATGGGATAATTTGTGGGACAAACTTTGGTTATGGTTGTCTTTATGGGCTTCCGTTTCCTCTGAAATTAGAGATTTCTCCTTTTTCAGATATATGGCTTAACTGGAAAGCTATTGTCAGTTAATTTGGTGGTCCTGTATATTCTTAGTTCAGTGTGGCCTGGTGTTGTTTGTCTGTGTTTTTGTTTGTAACTGGACTTCTGGTCCACTTTTCTTTGCTGTCTGTTTATTGCTCAATAAAATTTCGTATCTTTTTTAACAAAAAAAAGAAGAAAAGATCAGGTTTCTGGATTCAAAATAAAAACTGACACAAACCTGATTTCTTGCTATTGGCCTGATTCAACCTTAATCATCTTTATTGCTTGTAATGTCTTACTTGCTCACATATATGACTCTTTTTATTCCCTACTGTAATGTCATTTTATCTGCCAGTTCTGTATAATAAGAACTCGCCTTTTCCTTATACATTTGCAGATGATTGGTGGCCATAGGTAAAGATAAAAGGATGCCGGCTGCATTACCTGGAGATTTAAACGCTTCCTTTAATTTTAATCTTGTGAGTTCTGTGGGTAGATCTTTGAATTGGTTTATGGTCTTCTGTTTCATATTAGATACAAATTATGGTAGGTAAAGTTTGTTTAGGAAAGTTATATGTTTATCATTTTTCGTTTGGAACATCACTCAAAGACTTTGAGTGCTGAGACTTCAACCAAGTCTCTGTACTGGGCAACAATATTGTATAGCAACTTACCTTTGTGCAGAAATTTTTTATGCTTATCTGGTGTCTATGAACATTTTGTGGGAATGGTGTTTCAGCAAAAACATGCTATTGTACGAGAAAGTTGAAATCAAAAAAATAAAAAACCGGGAAGCTGTGGGGACCTGATTGTTTTGTTTGTAAATTCAGGTGGAAATATCAGGTGATAGAGGCTTGGACCATAGATTCTCTACAATTTATATTCAGATGACTCATTTTTCTGTTGTGGCGTGGGGGAGATTGCGATGGAACCCGTGGTAGGAGATTCTTGCGTTTTGGTTTCATTTTCTTTCTTTGTCCTTTTTGGTCTTAAATTTTGGCACAGAAAGGTTGCTTGCTTTAAGTCAAGTCTTTTCTTTGCTGCTATATGATGTATCCTAGATGTATCTGTCCACTTTAGGAACTTACCTTTGTGTTGAAGAGTCTACCACCCCAAAATAGTGCTACCTATACTTTTTGTAGCTTCACCATTTAATGTCTATTCACTTTTTGTCCCTTGGTTCAGTAGGAACACTGGTGGTTGAATATATGAGCAAAACAGGCTGGACTATTATATTGAAGCAATATGATACAATTCCTTTAACCTGTCACTACGTCACTAGCATCTTGCAGGGATGTAATGTTAGTCATATACTTGTGGACAATTTAGGGGCAAACTTGGACGTGCCCAACGGGTTACGAGAGTTGAGTTTAAAGTGCATGCTTTGAATGAAAAAAACCCGTGCAGAGTCCCGTGGAGAGTTCTTCATGTCGCGTTATATTGTTAACTGTTAAATATGTATCTTAATGTGAATGCCTACCTTTTCCATTTCCCCAGATGGAGAGGTGTGACCGTGGGAGTGAGTACTGCATAGTCTGTTTCTATCATTACTCCTTTTTTTCCTGGTTCTGTGCATAGTTGTCGGATGTTAGGCCATATCTCCAATTTTTTTTTTCATATACCTAAATATAAGAGTATATTTGATGTGATCGGGTTGTCACTTGTCACTAACTGCTGATTAAGTAGAATTATCTAGGCCAATGCATGTTGATTGTTTCTGATACGAACGGAAGATAGGACGAGACGTGAACATAGTGTGCACAGGGATAATTGTTGCAGTCGACTTGGAATTGCCTTCAATTTGGGCCTAAGTGGATTGGATTACATGATCTCTATAATATTTGGATTACATGATCTCTATAATATTTGATGCATATCTGTATGTCATATTAATTCATGTTAGAAGTAATGTGCTTATCTGTTGGGATGTTCCTCGTTAAAATGAGATCAACTTTATTGGTCTAGTACTATTTCTCGGTAGAACGAGGCAGGATAGGAGGGTGATGTATGTCATAAATGGTAATAATTAAAGACATTTACTGCAGTTACCACACGCAAAACAAGCCCTTCCATTTAACACAAGTTGTAGAGTTTCTTTGCTTCTGACTTCTCAGAGTGTAGGATTTCCATGTCTTGAAATTAGATATAGCAGGAGAGACCATTAAAGTTGGCAAAGATAATGACCATGGTCCTTGGCAGCTCAACACCCAAAAGGGAGCAACAATGGAATTGGGGTCTTGCCTTGATGGAAGTGGTATTTGCCCTGATTTTTGAATTTGGTAGTCCTGCACATTTATCATATGTCCATTTCATTTGGCTTTCGTATGATGGCCACTATGTCATTTACCTGTTGGGTTCATTATTAATCAGTTACTCTTCTTCGCAGAACAGGATTGTAGATATTTCCAAACCAAAACAAACCTATGCTTAGTTCTGGTAACATTTGAAGAATCTTCATCCTTTTCATTTTTTGGGTTTTTCAATAACTCAACGAATTTGGCATTGGTCAATTCACAACGGATTGAAGCTTTCACCAACCCGTATGTGTAGAATGCACTTGCACAGTTGACGTTGATTAAAGTTAGCACTAGAGGTTCATTTGCATCTATCTATATTAATAAAGCAGATGGGTCAAAAACAGTTGAAATGGTTAAATTTAATGTAAAACCGAAATAACCCCTAAATGCAAAGAACAATCAAAATGGCAGTTAGTGAAAAAATGGGGGCAAAAACGTGAAAGTCATTCTCCAAGCACTCATTTACGAAAGTGTCCTATAAAATTAAGGAGAAAACGGAGACATAGATGGGGTAAATCAGTAAATGAAGCCGAGAGTCTCCTCTTATCTTCCCACGTTCATCTCAGTTTTCCAGTCGCCCACAATTCGGAAGAAAAAGAAAATTAAAACGCTCTCTATCCACAAGTGGGTTCAAAATCCGAACGACAATTTGCAGTTTTCTATTTCCCAAAGCGTGAAGCAACTTTTCGACGCAGGTTGGAATCACAAAGGTATTTGGTTAATCTGTTTACCGTGAAGCGTGTTGTTCGTTTGTTGGCATGTCTTTCATTCTTTTTTCATCCTATAACTATTAATCACTGTCTTTCATTCGTTTCTGCAGAGGTATGCTATGGGTTTCCTACGAAAGGTGGATTAGAAAGAAGGATTCAAAAGTAAGACTCTGTAAATTTCAGTTCTTTAGTGGGTGGGATGGTTTGGTATTAAAATATTTAGGTGGATTTGGATATATTTGTATTATGGGTTTGTTTTATGGCAGTTTTGAGATATTGGGTCAGTATTTTGATTGCTTGGATGCTTCAATTCGTTTGTTGACATTGAGGTGTGTGGAGTTTTACTAATTTTTTTCGCACGCGCTTACACAGAACGCCTGCTTTCTTCTCCTCGAACGCTGCCGCCTCCCACACAGCAATCCGAAGAGAGAATATCCGACAAGGATATCTGAGAACGACGAAGACAAAGAACTTGGGAACAAGGCGAGTGGAATTCGTAATTTTGGCAAATCTGGTGGATTTTCGGAAAGGTGACCAATTCAACCATTTGCTTTATTTCGTCCGAAGTGTGATGGTTTTTTGTTACTCTCTGTTGGCACATTTGGTATGAGAGGAACAAAGTGCTTTATGGTGAGGAGGCAGCTCCTCCTGAGGTGATTCTTGACAAAGTGCTCCAGTGGAAGCATGAATTTGATGAAACCAAAAGGGGATCTACTGCCAAACCGAGTGCTAATCCTATCCCATGGCGCCCATCCCAACGAGGTGGATTGAAATTAAATGTCGATGGTGCTGCTGATGAAGAAAGAAGTAAAAGTGGAACTGGGGCAGTTTTAAGAGATGATGGTGGGAATTTGGTGTGGGCCATGATGGATTGTGGGCCGGCAAAATGTACCCCATTTCTTAGTGAGTTACTGAGTTTAAGAATGGGTCTTCGCACTTGTTTACATCAAGGGACTTTACCAAGTGAGGTGGCGACAGACTCTGTTGAGCTGGAGCAATGTATCAACTTACAATGCACTGATTGGCACCCCCACGCGGCTGTTATCATGGAAATTAAAGGTTTGTGTAACTCTCTTGGGATAAGAAGGATAGTTCAGCAGCAGAGGTCCACAAATATGGTTGCACATAGCCTAGCAAGAGAAGCTGCCTTGAAACAAGTAAGCGCATTTTGGGTGGAACTTGGTCCACTTTGGCTCGAAGTAATCTTGTCTCAAGAGATGAGTAATTAGTATGATGAGTTTGTGATCTTAATCTGGGCCTAATTCCCGCTGATGGTTAGGCCGTAAGGAGATCGACTAGGTTCGAGTTCAATTTCCTGATGGCTTTGCCGTAGAGAGAAGGGACGGGTTTCAGATTATGATATAATCTCATCCTACTTTGTTTTTCCTGAATGCTTGGTTGTTTTAAGTTAGGAGTATTGGGTTCTCTTTTACTCGTACACTGCGAGGTTCTTATCGAGGCCCCTTGATCTCATTGGTCTACTTTTCCCATTGGACTCCTCTGTTTGGCATTATGCCAAACTTTATATATATTAAAGCGCATTCCTTTGATAAAAAAAAAAAAAAAAAAAAAAAAGTCTCTCTGATGGATTTTTGGATTTTGTTTGTTTGATTTTGTTGGTTGTGGGTTTTGGTAGATGCAATTTGGGTTTAGTTGTTGGGAATTCTGCGTCAGTTTGGTGGATTGTTGATGGGGTTTGTTTGTGATTATCGTGTTTATGAGAACTTTGAGGAATTGGGTTTGGTGGAACACTGCATGCAATTGGGAATGCTGATGTGAGATCGGGGAATGCAATTGGGTGTGGTGAAATGGGTTTGATTTGGATTTGTTATCATGATCTAATTCGTTGGTTTGTTGTGCATGGACTCCATTTTTGTTAGTCTTTTTGTGTTTCAATTTCTTGGCTTTGTTTTTCCGTTTTGAATAGATGCTTTGCTTCTGATTCGTGGATGTTTTGATTGGTCTTTGTTGATTTTACTGACTACCCATTAATCTTAGGATTTCATTTTAACATTTGACCGATGATTTCGCCGTCGTGGTCGTTTTGTGGGATCATTTTCCAGTTCACTGGATACACCCCATGTGTTCATTTGATCAGTTTTTGTGATTACTTACTGTTTCTGATTCATATGTCCTCAGAATAGCTGTGAATCTTTGTTGTTTGTGTAGGGTCTGTGATCAATTTGTTTAACAACAATTATGTTGGGTTGATTGATTTGTTGTTGTACTCATTTTAGCTTAGTGGAGAATTCATTCTCTGGGTTTCGGAAATAACAAATGGCAAGTTCTGGAGGCAGTTCAAGCTGCCTGGGAATGCTGACTTGGGAATGCTGACTTGGACGGGATCAAGGCCCATCTCGAGAATGGGGTTCTACGGATTACAATGCCAAAGTTTGGATATTAAATTATGATATGTACATTCGTTTTTTCTCTGAATTGGATGTGATTTGGAATTTTTAAAATTATGTATTCATTTTTTAGATTTCAAATTATGTATTCATTTTTTAGATTTCAAATTATGTTTTCAATCTGATCAGTTTCTTCAAGGTTTATGAACCTCTGCAATCATTTATGGAAACTGCCAAAGTAACGTACTACAAACTATTAGTGGGTTCCAAAACGATAACTACATTTCTTAAACTAGCATCACAACATCCTCTTACAAAAGTTTCTTTTTTCAATGCGCCATAAAACATATCAATGTAGCAGCTTATTAGTTGCATTGTGAAACATCACTAAGCCAGAAGCAGACCAATTTTCATACTTCGCCATTGAACAGAGAAACGTAACTATCTAGGGATTTCAGTGCTAAATCTGAAATACTAGGGAAGAGGTTAGAAGCCTAATTCCCCCAATTCTATACTACTAGCCTCATCGCACGTAGGCTTTTGTTTTTGCATTACAGGCGCTTCGTGCCATATCACGATTCTTCGTGACATATTTCAACATTGTTAATTTTTGTCTCGAGCAAAAGAAACTTATCTTTTCCAAACTTTGAAGAAGGTTAATCTTCACTGTTTCGGATTCCCTTCTTTGGTTCATACATTATAGAGTCGAAATAGTATTTGTGCATCTTTGTCTCCCATGTTCATGTTACAACCCGTTTCGTAAATTTTCCGAAAAATGATAAAATGACCAAAATGGTCAACAGTTGACTTTTGAACAGTAATAATTTACGTATCTAATATTGTACTCTATGTGTAGGGCTCCTCGATATGAACACGTCCGCGGTGACGGAATCGAATTCCGAGTTGTATTGAGATCGTTACGGACGAAAAACGAATGCAAGTGTGTATGGGGATTGCCACGTGGCGGCATATGATTGGTCAAGGAGTAAACTGACAAATAGTTGGGGGCTTTCCTCTTTAGGTTTTTAAACCCGATTTCCAAACCGGTTTCCCAAAAGGGAAACCCGTAACGCCGACAAGCCCTATCGCCGATTCACCTCCGCCAGCCACGGATCGGGTCGCCGACCACCACCACCATCATCAGCTCGTCACCAAGATCACTGGGTACCCAACATCGGCGTCGCAGACGCTGTGAAACATCGTCAATGAACCCGAACGGAAACCAAATTTTCCGAAGCCGATTCAGCCAAAATAGGCCAAGGTGAGTCCCCATTTTGGTAACATTCGATTCCTTGTTGTCCGTAGATAGATTTAGACACCCGTAACGCCGACAAGCCCTATCGCCGATTCACCTCCGCCAGCCACGGATCGGGTCGCCGACCACCACCACCATCATCAGCTCGTCACCAAGATCACTGAGTACCCAACATCGGCGTCGGAGACACTGTGAAACATCGTCAATGAACCCGAACGGAAACCAAATTTTCCGAAGCCGATTCAGCCAAAATAGGCCAAGGTGAGTCCCCATTTTGGTAACATTCGATTCCTTGTTGTTCGTAGATAGATTTAGACATAAAATTTGTCGAATTTGGTTGAGAAATGAAGAAGTTATGAAAAAGTGGTTTCGGCCGGAAAAGTCGCTGGAATCTACCTCGCGGCGCTGAAGAATTCGTAGGAATCTGGACATTTTCTAGATTTCGATAAGTTTTCCGGCGCCAGCGATGGGGAAGGCGACGGTGACGGTCGATGGGGAAGGCGACGGTGACGGTCAGGGAATATTCCGTCATAATCTAGAATATTCTGTTAACTTTAACTGACGCCGTCAGTCAGCGGAATATTCCGTTAGATTTAACAAAATATTCCATTAGCCGTTAGTCAACGTTTACTGACGTTTGACCCGCCGTTGACAGGCGTTGACTAAAGTTGACCAACCACTTTTTCAAATCGTTTCGACGTTTCGGATCCAATGGCTAGCTCCGTTTCGCCATTTGAGACACATATAAACCCCTATTGAGCAAAACAAGGATAATTAGGGTTTTACGATTTATTATTTCGGTTTGGTTTATTAATTGTTATTGTTGGGTCTTCTAGGTGATCAAATCTCACGGAACCAGCGCAAGCCAACATATCACACAGATGAGGATGACGATGATTGCTCGGTTTTTCTATGAGTGGACAAGTTTTGGTTTTAAGTGTTGTTTGAGCATGAAATTTTCATATACGCTTATAAATGGTTTTTGCTATATATATATATATATATATATATATATATATATATATATATATATTGCATATTTTTTAGTACAGTTAGTGGCACACCTGTGGGCCCAGTGGTTCGAGTCCCAACAGGTCCATTGCACTCGATGTTAGGATTGGGTTAAAGTCATGTCGTTCTGACATCCCGGCAGGGATTCAAGTTCCAAATGCCTTTGATCACGGCCGTAGATTTATATGTTGTATTGTATATGTTTGCCTAGCGTATCTAACTGTTATGTATTGTATGTGTTGGCTGTATTTGTAGTATAGGCGTATACTACTGGTTTTTAATAGAGGGGGTTATTATAATTATCGGCAAATGTTTATAACCGTGTTTTAGACTGACTTTTTTTCCATGTCCACTCACCTTTGTTTTTGCGCCCCCTCAAGACTTGATTCCGAAGTGCACCACAATGACGGTTGAGGCGTCTGGGTAGCTCTGTTCACTTCAGTAAAGAGGAGTGACTCTTTGTCTTCAGTTGTTTCAGTCAAGTGTTGCTTTGAGTACTATTGTTGTATTATCCCGACTTCGGGCAATACTGTTGTGTATTTTGTTTCCCTTCCGCTATTTAGACGCTCTGATATAATGTAGTTACTGTTGTGATGGGCTATGACCTATGTTTTATCGTTTTTGTCATTTCGCTCGGCTATTTATAGTTTCGTTGGTCAGTCAAGGTTTCGTCACATAGTCCTGGTGATGGTCGCACCTCCCGAGCCCCACTTTTCGAGGTGGGGTGTGTCAGTTCATGCATGTTTGTAGACAAAGTTGAGTTATAAGAGTCATTGAATTCATTATTTACTGCATAGCTTTGTAGCTTATTGCAGGAGTTTCGGTTGCTGTCATATTTCTTGAAGCTTTGTAGCTCTTTGGAAATGTCTCAGTGACTGGTCATAGATCATCACTATATTTATACATTAGTGCCACAGATTAGGAATACTTATGTATGCGCCTATGACGTGTTGACCAAAACAAGGATTCGTTGGAAATGAAGTGATTGAGAAGAAGCCGCACAAGAGACCGCTACATCTAGTTAGGTAACTAGATATTGAGCTTGGTTGGAATCTTATATTGGGAATATTTTGCTATTTCATAGTGGAAGGCCGGTTTTCTGATAGACCCCCGATTTTTATCCCCGTGTACATTTTTCTGGGTACCAAATCTAGTGTCCATCGTTGTGTATTGTTAATATTTGGCTAAGCTTAAAATTGGACTTATTTTTGCACCAACTTCTATGACATGCAATCTAGACAAAACTACCTGACTAGTCATCTTAACTGCTGCATTAGAAACGCTAGATTCAATAAGTTGTAGTTGTGGATAGCTCTCAGATCTCAAACTTCACTGAATCTATTGAGGACCTAAGTTAGCATAGCATCCGAATGTTATTGAACAAATCACAAGCATACACAAGTTAAAGCTTGTCAAGAAACTGATCATGTAACATTTGTTAAGATAAAACAATCCAAAGTAAATTGTCATGTTCATCGCATCAGTGACTTGTCATGTATGTGATTTTGTTTTTGCTGTTTGTTAGAGTAGAGGGAAATATTTGAAAATAGCCCCCTCATTGCCAACCTGCAATTGGCATCAGAGCAGGGCTTTAGACATACTTAAAGTAGGTCTTGGGTTGGTTGGTTAAAGGGTCTAGACAATGGAGAGAGAACGAGTAGCCGGTTCGGTGAACTCACCTCCATACTTTGATGGCCCAAACTACGCTGCTTGTCGAGATAAATTTGAAATTTTCTCGATGCGTATGATTAATTTGCTTTCCAATACTTGTCTGTTGAATGACGTCCTCCATTTTGGATTGTCTACAGTGAGAGAGTGAACAATTATAGAGATGACTGGACACAGGCCCAAGTTAGTCGCTGTCAGGAAAAAGCAGTCAACTGTTTCACGTGCAGAAAATAGATGACTAGTCAAGTAAAAGTTGAGATCCTTTTTCTAATAAAATCTTTTCAAAAGCCTACAAAAGTTTTGACATGATTAAGGATCTATACTAGACTCATGCAAATGCGGATATGATATGCAGTATGACTCTCATACTTGAATGCATCTTCATCAACCCATCTATGTTCAATCTTCAAGGCCTCAATATCAATTTTATAAAGTAGAGACTAATTCTAGTTGATCTAATTGAGCTTGTGACAATATTACAATGTTTTTGCACAAGGATAGTCAATAAAATAACCTACAAGGACACTTCCATAATCCTATACAATTTCATGAGTTTGATCGGTTGAGATAGCGATAAGGATTTGGTTGTGTCATAGCTCTTCTCTTCCGGGGAGTGAATCCTTCAAATCGAGTCTGCCTCGTTTTTGGTCGGGGACAGAGAACTGGCTAGTCACTGGTGTACCTCGTTTGTCAAGAACTGAACGCTCTATGAGGATGTTGCACCCTTCGGGGATGACTTTGGGCTCTACAGTTTCACCTGAAACTCACGAAGGGGACTGTGTGAGCAAAGCTCAGTAAGTGACCATTAAAAGGGAAAATTACAATTACTCCTAAAAGTACAGCGTACTAAAATGTAAGAAAAAAAGTATATATATCATTTTGAAATTTGACCCAATCGACATGGTACGTAATTGTAATTTGCCCCCATTAAAAATATAAACATCAAGAAACATTCAACCAAGTTGTAAAGTTTTTCTTTAACGCGTTATGTAACAAAGAACCAAAACTTGCCATACTAACTATTTCTTAATTGACTGGGCGAGGAAAAAGCTTCCCTAAATGTGTTTCTCTTTTTTACTTTCCTTAGAGTACTTGAAACATTGTGCATTTACCATTCAATACACAAACAATAAACAATGTAAAACAAAATACATCTATACATAATATAAATAATAAGCGGATGCAAAACTGGACTATAAACAGTAAGTAGTACAACAACCCAGAACCAAGAAGTCAAACCAAAAACGAAACTAAACTCAAATAACAAAACTCCATAACAAGACAACATTACTTTGCTTACCAGACATGAATGTCTGGACAATTCTGTAAATCATAACCAAGCTTGTTACATCCGTTACAACTGGGCTTGCAGAGCTTCCTTCGATTAAAAGATGTTTTAGTTTTTTTGGTACGACCGTTGGGATTAGCTCTGCGAGGATCCTTTATTAGAGGAGAACTACCATATGTATTTCGGTTCAGTTCTTGGGTGCTAGTCCTTAATGACCCCAGGGAAGAAACTTGATCACCAAGGGCATTAAACGCATATGTGAACAATTTACAACCTCCATCATGCATTAATGTCGTATCAATCAAATCCAATGCTCGTCTTGAAAGTGCAGCTCTTTTGATTAGAAGACATCCATCATCAACCAAATCTTTGATCACATTCCCCTCCGCTTCAAGAACCACACCGATCTTGGCAGTTTGAGTCCACCTCTTTAAGATGTACTTCTTAGAAAATTGTCAAATTGCTTCCATTTTAAAAATGCTAATATATGTCGGCATCGAACACCATAGAACTCAAAGCCCTTGCACATATCATCAATTTTATCGTAGACAAGATCCTTGATACATGAAACCCCTGACCATACTCTCTCAATTACTTTGTAAACAGTTTTACCATCGTCTTCATCAATCATATCCATCTAACATATAAAACCACGACACATCTCTTTGTGAAACATGTCAAAATTTTTCCTTGTGCATATAGATGCCATTTGACGTTCCATCATCATCAACACAGTACTTTTAGGTGGCTTTTCATTCAAATCAACATGGTTACATCTCATCTCATTGTTCCTCAGTTTATAAACAGCAGTTCAAAGAATATTATGAATTCCATCAATGTGTTCTTCTTGAAGAAGGATAGCGGATTCTGCTCTTTGACTATTTAACATTACAGCCGAGAATACATGCTTTACATATGCGGGGACCCACTTGTTGCGTATACTATGGAGTCCGGCCAACCACTGATTATCTTGAAGTAAGTCCCATTTTGCATCATAGTCTGCTTTGCTGTCTATCTCCCATATGCATTCCGTGAGTTCGAATAGAGCATTTCCGACGAGGTGTGCAACAAACTTACTCAATATGTGCCATATGCACAATCTATGGAAAGTAGTCGGAAAAGATTCCTTAATCATACTTGTAATGGCTGCATCTTGATCAATAATGATCATCTTCGGTGCCCCCCCTAACATGGCTTTCTTGAACTCTTCAAACAACTACACAAACGATTCAGTGCTTTTATCGGTTAAGAACTACCAAACACGATAGTTTGCTTGTGATTGTTAACTCCAAGAATTGGAGCAAAATTCATCCTATAGTGGTTGGTGTTGAACATTGTATCAAATACAACACATCTCGAAAAATTCATATGCCCGTCTAGACCTTGCGTCGTACCAAAACACATTACCCATAACACCCTCCGCGTCTTGTTCCATCATGTAATAAAAGGCTTCGTACTTCTTTTTCTCAGCCTCAAAATGCTCCTTAAGCAGCTCATCATCATGCCCATCGATCATTTTCCGAATTGCAGTTTGGATATTATAGATATCTTTCGGGGTACAACCAACATTTGTACTTCCTCCTGCTTGCACCTCAAGAAGGCTTATTTGTTGCTGGGTGGGTACATTGACTTCACTGAATTGTTCAATAAGTATCTTCACATTGTTAATGCACTTTATCAGGATGTGTCATTTCATGGTTGTGGCCCTTAATGAAATTCACAATCTCCAACTGCCTAGAGCTTGGGTTCTTCCAAATAGTGACTTTAGCTTTGCAACCAGTTTGAGTACTACCTCGTTTTCCTTTCATATCACCCACGATTGGTAGAGTCCGACCTTCTTTATAAAATACAAAATCTTTCCTCGTTTTCTGTCCTTCACGTTTTTTTTTTACATAAAATGCTAAATTCAGCTAGTACTGCATAACTGTTATAGAATTCATATGCTGAATCTTCATAATCAAACTCCAAATTTAGTCTCGGCCTTGAATTCTCCTCCACATTCGCTATATACAGTCTGCCACCCATGTTTATTTCATTGTCATCTACATGGGTATCCTCCTCTGCATTCTTAGCCATTTTGACACTTAAAATGGAACCCTGCAACAAACCAAATACTAACTCAGAAACTCATAAAACTATATATACAAGAATAAGCTCAGCATATAATGTGGGTTCTGAATCACTTCCCTCAACATATGAAGCTTAAATTTCCTCCAACAACAACAAAAACCACCATACCAAGCTTCATGGGCATGGATCAACAGAAAGATTTTGATCAATGCAAGAAATTTGTGATGGCAGCTGAACAACTCAATATTAGAATGTAACCCAACGCGTTTTCATACTACCCATCATCACTACTAGATCTGGTAGAGCAAAAACCTAGTTGTAATTTGATTTTGAAGAGGTTGTGACAGTCCCAATGCAAAATCATTAGCAAGGAACCACGACCCTCTTCAGTTTTGTTCTACAATCGTTTCTGCCATCGCAAAGACTTGCTCAAACCTTTTATAATTTCAACATCACTTCCATCTGGGTAATGTAAAATGTGGGAATTTAGCATATTTTCTGTGGGGGGTTGTTAATTCCTCCTCCTTGTCTTATCTTTCCACCCATCAATTTTTATTATAATTTAATGTATTATGATAATCCCAAATTACCCATCCTAATTCTAAATAAACATAAAAATTATTCAATTATAGGGGACAAAGGCGATTGATGGTTTGGAATCCATCCCTTTGTTCACTTCTTTTGTTGTCTTCTTCTGAATCTGTTACTTTTATATTTGGGGGATAAATTTCATTTCCTCTCCAGTTATTGGATGAGATTTTGTTAGATTTCTGTTTTGTATTAGGCCAATTTCATCGATACTTCCAAAAATTTGTTGTGTCTATCCATTAGATTTTGTTCTTGTATTGTTAATTTGTTCAACTTTCACCTTTGTGGAAGAAAGAAACTATTTCGGTTGTGTGAAAAGTCCCATCATTCCGGAAATTGTAAATTTGGGTTGGTGGGTTTTGAGGCCTAGATGGTGGCAAAGCTGCCTATGTTGATTTCCTTGCCGCGAACCCACTCCATAGTTGAAATTGAAATCGAAGGTTTCAATCAAAGATTGGAGTTTTTCTATGTGAATTTCAATTTGTGAGTTTAGGGTTGCTTTAGGAAGAAGATAAGAGAAATTTTGGAATAATGTAATAAAATAATTTTCAAATAAAATTTAATTAAGAATGGTGGGTAAGGAAATAGGACAAAGGGGTGGAACTAACAGCCCTCTTTCTGTGATTTTATTAGCGTCCAAACAAACTAATTAGGACAAAAATTGAGTACTTGAATAGTGTCTAAAGATTGAGCTGGTTACTAGCAGAGAGAGACAAAGATTGATGCTCGAAGAGCTTGGGTGGGACTCTCAGAAGCGCAATTCAAATTGAAAAAGGAGGCGCATAATTGAAGGATGAGGGAGAGTTAAAACTAACAGATATACCGTTTAGCTTGGGTGGGATTGTCTATATGTGGTGTGCACTTTAAGTTTTCTTTCACAGCCCTTAGATCTCTTTTTTTATTGTTTATTTCAATACAACAATGAGGGCTGCTCACAGCACCTCTCTTTTAAAAGGGGTTTTAGCAGCTATAGACCGGGATTTTTGTTTTAAGCACACTTTCTTCAATGTATGCGTTTTTAGGACACATAAATACTCGTTGCTATTTTCAGTTCCCCGTTAATTCCCACGCAGTTCCATCTTCAACAGCTCTGAATTCTCCGATGGAGATTTCCAATCCCCAATCGTCCTTCCGAGACATCAGGTCTTGCGAGCTCCACAGATTCAAAATCCCTAAGCGGCTGTACACCAACGCCTCTCCTCCGATCTTGATTGAGAAGATCTCCCTATGCTTCTACTGTGCCACACGAGATCGAGAAGATCTCCAATTTCGGCGAGAGGAAGCTACTTCATCGGAGCCTCGCGACATCGAAAAACCACATGGGCTTATTGAATTGAAATCTCGCGGTGATGAGGTACTCGATTAAAGACGATACGCTGGTGTAGCAAGAGACGAGGCATTAGCAGGCTTCGACTGCTACGGTGGCATTGGGGGAAGAGGAGGAGAAGCGACGGTAGAACTGTGTGGGAACCAATTGGGGACTACGAGAGTACTGCTAGGGGACTACCAGCTCCGTTGGGGAATTGCATGGGAGCTAGTAGGGAACTAGTGTGGAATTGCGTGGGAACCGATTGGGGACTAGGAGGGTACTACTAGGGAACTACCAGCTCCACTGAGGAACTACATAGGAGCTAGCAAGGAATTGGTGTAAAGTGTCCTATAAAAGAAAACATCAGTGTTTGAGTTCTTATAAGGAAAATGACCGGTGTACCTGTTCCATAGCTGCTATTTTTGCCTTTTAAAAGTTCAAAGCCCGACTCCTGTCGAGTTTTATCCTATCCCTGCAAACACCCGGCCCCGTCCCCACCTCTACTTCTACAGACAATCACCCTACTCTCGGTTTCAGTTGACTGAGGACTCAGGAGAGAATCCAACAGAGGAGAAGAGAGATGGAGCCCGCAGCAGAGGCCAACGGCGACGCCCACGTCAACAATGGTAACGGCGAGTCAATGATTGTTGGGCCGTGCTTGACCAGCTACGTAGAGGGCGGGAGCGCAGAGACCCAGAAGTACTTCCTCTCCCGCAGAACGGTGCTGGAGATGCTCAAGGACAGAGGCTACTCCGTCCCCTCCGCCGAAATCGACCTCTCCCTCGACGACTTCCGGGCTCTCCACGGCCCCAACCCCGACACCGACCGCCTCCGCTTCTCCGCCGCCCATTGCACCGACCCTTCTGATAGGGTAAGCATTGTTGATGAATTTAGCAAATTGGGATTGAAATGGCAATCTCACTTTGCATGCTTTGTAAATGCATTATCTACGGATGAATCTTCTGATTTGATGACAAGTCTCTCTGCTTTATTATGGTCCTTTCTGCATACCTATGTTGATCTTTATCAGTAGAGCCAACTACTTTCGTGAAGACTTACTTTCTTTTCATGGCCTCCTCTCATAATTTTAGGTCTACGGCCCATCAAAGAGGAATAAGGCTGCTTTAGTGCCGTATATTTGTCTGGGTCTTTTTCTGTTTTGAGAAATCTCAGTTCAGCCGGTAACCAGATTCTGGGCCACATCTACCTCAGTCTCACTTGAAAGCTACAAACCCTGTATCTGTTTACTAATAGTCAGAAGTTTTTGATTGTATCTTCTTACTGTTAGCATATATTTGCTGTTCCAGAAGCAGTTACATTGTGCATAGGTTGGAGCTGAGTTCAAGTTGTTTGTTCGAGTTTCATGTGTTTGTATCGGTAGAAAAGTGATCGGTTTGTTTTTCTGGATGCATGATCTTTTAAATAGGTTTCCTTTTGGCAGATCTATGGAATAGTTTTCATGCTAGATTGTCAGTAGTAAGGTTTTGATTTGTTCTTCACGCGTTTGGTTTTCATGTGGAGAAAAGTATGACATATCATAACCTGCTTCAACTGGATGCATCCATAGGCTCATTTCTGCTTTAGTTTTAGTATAGTGCCGTTTTCTAGTATATGGTAAATGATCCGGATATTCATATTAGTCAAACCTTGGATCTGAATAAAGGTAGCTTCGACAGGCGGAGTGGAGAAAGAGTTCTGCACTTATAGAAGAAGTGAATGATGCAAATAGGGAGTTTGATGGATGACCAGATATGACTTCCTAACGTCACTTAACAACACAATTGCAAAACTGTCTCATGTCAGTGTGTGAGATGCCTCCCTTCCCATCATAACCATACCCCCTTTGTGCCAACATCCATGCATACATTACTAGAACTGGAAAGCATTGCCCGACCATCCTTACACCCATAATCTAGAGGTCTTATGATTTTATCCATTTGATAAGATTGTATGAGGATCTTCCTTCATCACATGTTAAATACTATCCGTGTATTGAGATCTTTTAGTGGTACTAAAGAAAAAGTGAGCTTTTAGTCGTTATTTTTTTTTTTGGGAAATATACTGAATTTTATTGCAAGAGACAATAAAATTACAAGGAGTGAACCAGAGGCTCACAATCTGTAGGACAAAAACACCTAGGCCGAGCAAAGAGACACACTCTCCTAACTTCACAGCCCAGAACCAAGAAACCAAAACCTCCTATCACATAAAAAACTCCCCTAAAATTAACTAATGGCAGCTTTCCAATCAAGCCATATTAAGTAATATGATAAATTTTTTAAACTCAGAGGATGACCACGTACGGACTTTCACCCATAAATCTTCTCTTCTTTTACCCACGTACTCGTCGAACGTTAATCTATTCCTCTCCAACCAGACTGCCCACTAGATGGCCGCAACTGAGCATCTCCATATTAAAACTGATATCTGTGAAGGAAGACTTGTTTGCCTATTATTCTGTATCCCTTCTCTGCCTTTTACAGAAGGTTCTTGTCATTCACCTTTTGTTTGCATCATTAGCATTGCAGTCCTGAAGTTTTAACTATACAGGATTTCTTCTTTTCATGTAGTTCATTTATTTTCACATGGTATTAAAAGTTGCATTGACAATTTTCAAACATTTGGCTTATTGCAACCATTGAAGAGTACTAGATGAGCAATATGATGCTGTATTCGCATTTACTTAGCTATCAGAAAACTTTGACACAGACAAAAGATGCTATTTTGAAATGGTCATTTATTTGAATGAAATGTAGTGTCACGCATGGTACTGCAGTATTGTATCTTCTGTTGGAATTAACTTACAGTTTGTGTCATTGATACTAGTTATAACCTATAATTAACATTTCAATTGCAGGTTTTGGTCATTTACTGTGGTCCTGGTATCGTGAAGGTAAATTCAATTCGTGGGCTACACTCTCAGATTGCTAACAGAGACACTTTGACTGGGCTTATATTGATTACTCAGAACACAATCACAAGCCAAGCGCTCAAAACGTTGGAGCTTTATCCATTTAAGACTGAAATATTCCAGGTTTGTTTCCAAATGCCATATCTTTTGCATTTTCTTGTTGTAAACATTGCAAGCCCTGCAGGATAACCATATGGTTATGTCTCTTAATTTCTAGGCTAGCTTTATAGATTTCCGATGATTGAAGAAGCATCATAGATAAAATTGATGAACTGCTGTTGTTTAGGGCTTTTGATTCGTATGCACTAAGAATAAAGGGAAGTGCTAATTAGGGAGGTCCATTGCAAGTTCTGGAAGTTTGAATGCTGTATATAATTTAAGAATATGGAACTATGTTGTAATAATGTAATTTGGAATGATGCAATCCAGATAAAAAAAAAAAAGAGATTTTTGACTCCATTTGTTGTTTTCTTAATATTGAGTGTAGTTTTCAAACACTCAATTGCAAACTGGGTTGATTTTGACCATGGCACTTGTGGTTATATTTATGTTGTTTCTTTAGATGTGTTTTTGAAAAGCATTATACACAATATGCTTTCCAACAGTTGGTTGCACCTTTTTTTTTTTTTTTTTTTTTTTTCATACTACACGTTTGTTCTCAATTTCTCATTATATTCCAAATGTAAATTTTCATTTCCTGATTAACCTATTATTTTTCATCATTTTCTTTTATGGTTCATTCACTTTGAAGTTCTCCTTCTGGCATTCCATTTCTATATCATCCTTTGTTTTTTCAGATCACGGACCTTCTTGTTAATATCACAAAGCATGTCTTAAAGCCAAAGCATCAGGTACTGACAGAACAAGAGAAAAAAGATCTCCTAAAGAAGCACAGCATAGAAGAAAAGCAGGTTAGTTCATTAAATAGTTAAGACAAACCGGGTCTTGTTTGCATTCTCTGTGGATCTTTGATATCCTGGAAATGAATTATCCCAGCCTAAAATATTGTTTGATCCCTAGACTTTATTGAAAACATTCTTCTAGCTCTTGTTTCAATCAAGTTTCTTCATTTCTGAAAACCATTTCAATATTTCCCTCCTTGCATGCCAATCTAGATGGATGCTGGTGAGATGATATGATGCATATTCTTCGGTTGTCGTAATTATCTAGCATGGCAAAAGTACAACCTACAGATTGGTAGAGAAAGGTATAAAAGGCATGCAGAAGAATTAAGTTAAAACATATGCTTGAACACAGAGGAATATGTACAAGCAACAAACATCTTAGGTAGCTAACTAACATTCATGATTTCGGATTTGAATTGCTTGTCTGACTTGGATTGTGGTGTGCCCACTACTGTTTGTGATGCAGGGTAAAAGGGGGGACATTAATAAACTAGAGAAAACTAGACAGATAAAGCCATAGGATAGTTGGAATGAAGATCATCGAGTTCTAGGGCAGATAAACCCAAAAGAAACTCTTAGACCAGAATTCTTCTGATATATTATTGATAAACAAACAAAAACTGAATACAATATTCCCCTGCCTAGCCTATTTATACTAGTCAATCAAACCTAACATTACAATTCCTTGCTTAATAGGAAATCCTACACTTAATTGGACTATCCTAATAAACTCCATTTGCTTAAAGATAAAGAAAGGAAGTAATCAAAACTAGTTAAATCCCCTAACCGGTTAACCCTAGCCTAATTTACCCCAGCGGCCCACTAAGCATCTAGAAGTCTCTTGAATGCTCCCGCATCATACTCCCCTGGTTGGAAAAGACTTGTCCTCGAGTCTAAGTCTTCATCATTGAAAACTCCTCTAGAATCTTGAAACTGAATTCTTCCATTCCAAACAAAGAGATATTTTGAATATCTGAAAATTCTTGAGTACTCATCTTTTAAGCCAGCTGCCGAACTTTGTGTTTGACATTGAATCTTCCCACTCCAGAAGAACAGATGTTTAGAACATTTGATCCTTGATGAATGTATGCACTTAACCTCTGCAATCAATCTCACTGCCATCAATTTCTTCCTGTCAAATTTCAACTTAGCTACAAGATCATCTAAGTTCCTGGAACTCCCCAGAAAAGCATCAATCCCAAGAAAGTCAATATACGCGGTTTCTAGCATTCATACTGTCTTGGAACTTTAGGGCTCTGTGCTCATCGTCAATAATGTCTTCAATTGCTCTTTGCTCCACCTTCCCTTCAGATTTACATTGGTCATCTTCCTTCAGTTGTTCAAACCCAGATTTGGTGTTGTTCTCACCAAATTATTCTTTGTCAAGAGTTTTCCTAACTCTCAAACAAACTTCGCAGTCTTCTTCTAAACAAGAATCAAATACTGGAGGGATTTCCAAATTAAGGGATAGTTCTGACTTAAGCAAATCAGAAAACTCACTCTTAAGAAGACCATAGATAGAACTTGAAGAATCTGAACTAACCGCTCCTCCCTATCCACCTCAATCACGACCATCATGGTTTTCAGCTTCTTGAAAGGGGTTTTCTTCATCTTCTTTTAGAGGATCATCCTTGAGACTACCTTCCAGTATATCCAAGGGGTTGCGTCAGCCTTCCGGAATCTCCATATGGGCTCTCGTGCGTTCCTGTCGAAGAGTTTCTAAGGCTCTTGACAGACGTTCAATCATACACCACATCTCAGCCATCTCTGTTTGCAGGGCTTGCCTTCTTTCTCCAGACAAAATATGGTACATAAACAAGGTTTAACCTGCTCTGATACCAAGTTGATGCAGAGTAAAGGGGTGGCCATTAATAAACTAGAGAAAACTAGACAGATAAAGCCATAGGATAGAGGTTGGAACGAAGATGATCGAGTTCTAGGGCAGATAAACCCAAAAGAAACTCTCAGACCAGAATTCTTCTGATATATTAGTGATAAACAAACAAAAACTGAATACAATATTCCCCTGCCTAGCCTATATAACTAGTCAATCAACCTAACATTACAATGCCTTGCTTAATAAGAAATCCTACACATAATTGGACTATCCTAATAAACTCTATTTGCTTAAAGATAAAGAAAGGGAAGTAATAAAAACTAATTAAATCCCCTAACCGATTAACCGTAGCCTAATCTACCCCAGCGGCCCACTAAGCATCTAGAAGTCTCTTGAATGCTCCCGCATTAGTTCGAAATAAAGATATGGAGTTCAAAACATTGTTATGACTTTATGTGTGGGTGGGGTAGTGACTTAGGAGGCTTCAAAGTGTAAAAGCCATCTTTGTGCCATCATTAGTATATTAGATAAATAGCTATGGTAATATTTCTGTGGTCACTGGATAAGTTTCTGTCTAACATACTTGATGCATCCAATCGGGAGACTGTTTGACTGAAATAATAAAAAATTGCAATGACTAAATTGGAAAATTTAGTAAAAAGCGACCAAAATATAATATGCGCATGCATTGACAAGACAAGAGAACACATTCAAGTGCATTATGTAAGTGGCCATATATTGAAGGAATCCTTAGTTTTTTACTAACTGGAGCTGAGATTCTGTTGTAAAATTATTGCAGAGTCCTGGTTATGCGTCCTACATACCATTAGGCAGAGCAAACTTAAAAAACAAATTGGTGTTCTTTACTTCGACTTAAGGAAACTCTACTTGTCTGACCTCATGATTATTGTCTCCTTTGTACCTTCAAGCTCTACAGCATTTTTGTCTTTAGTTAAACAACTTGTGGTAAAGTTGTAAACATGGTTGCCATCTAGCACTGTTCTTTCTCCCTTTTTCTCCTATCCATGGAAACTTAGGCTGCATTTATTCTTGGGGACTGTCCCAGTAAGAAAATTGTCTTTATATGTGTTGTTAAGTGCTGTGGTATAATTTTGTACTAAATGTCACATTTTTGTACCACAGCACTTAACAACACATATAAAGACAGCTTTGTTTATTGGCTTCTAATTAGTAATTAAACTGAACTGTAATATCTGCACTATTTAATTTCTTCAACTGTTCTTTCTGCAGCTTCCCCGATTGTCACTGAAGGATGCAATTGTTAAGTATTATGGACTTGAGAAGGGACAGGTTGTGAAAGTGACCTATACTGGTGATATAACGGAGTCACATGTTACATACCGTTGCATCTGGTGATGAATGTTTCTTGGAGGTCTGTCACTCTACTTTTGTATTAAATCCTTAGAGGAATGAACACCATTCTAGTTTCTAGTCAGTAGTTCATGTAGTTTGATATATTTGTGACCTTGACCTTGATGAGTAACCTTTTAACTTGTATCTTGTTTCTGCACTAGCTTGATGCTCGAGTTTCCGATAGATATTTCTGGTCTAATTCTCTACACTCTCTTGTGAGAATACTGTTTGCACCACCGGCCTGTTCAAACGAATATTAACATTTCAATTCAGAAAAAGGTATAGCCGTTGGATGACCAAGCAAATAGAGAGGTTATAACTTATAACTTATCTCACTTACAAAACGTAGGATTGGTACTCGCAATATGTAGGATTGGTACTGCTGATAGACACTGAAAACCAGGACTTATGAGTCAGTTGTATATGATTTCTACGGGCTGCTTTTTTTCAGAGCATTTCATCGGCATCAATTGAATGCGATTGTAGCTCTTAATAACATTTTTGCAACAAATGGTTCCTTTAAGCATCACGAGATGACCTGTTCTTATTGGTGCAGCCGGCTTCGACTAAGTGGCCGACATCTGAATGAAAGCTTTTGGTTTATTGAGCTGAAGAAGAATGTCAAACCAACCCAGTCCCCAAAGTATCAGTTTCAAATGACAATTTCAGCTCCACAATCAATTTTTACTGAGTATAGTTCCAATGGAATTCTGAAGTAACTAATTGAATGAAACCTAAAAATGATACAATGACTTGCCAAAAAAGAACACGTGAAAGTCCCTATCATTTTTTTTTTGAGAAGAAAGTCCCTATCATTTGGTGAGTCCAATTTTACATCTACCAAATAAGAAGTAAATTTGACCATATGAAACTTTAAATTAGGGGTGGGAGTGGTGCGGTTTGGTGCGGTTTTAGGTGAAACCGCCAACCACACCATCCTATGCGGTTTAACATAATCTCGAACTAAAGTCAGACCACCTATTAGCAACTTCAAGTGGTGCGGTTAATCACAATTAGCGGTTTGGTTTTGGTTTGACTTTGTATGCATTTTCTGAATTTTCTAAATCCGTAAACCAAAATTCATTTCAAGATCAAAATTCATCATAAAATATTATTATTTTAAAGATAACATGTACTAATTAAAGTTGAGGATTTGATTACTTGTGAAGGATGCATGATAGCACAATAATAACTAATGAAAAGATAATATGTGATAATTATTTTATATAAATTAAACTATTTATTAATTTTGCTGTGCGGTGCGGTTAAACGCGGTTTTGAATATTTTGGAACCACAAGTCACACCATTATAAGTGGTGCGGTTCGGTTTTGCAAGCCATATATCTTAAAAAAATATTTAAACCAAACCACACCGCACCAAAACGGTTTGATTCGGTTTGGTTTGCGGTTTTTCGGTTTGGTTGCCCACCCCTACTTTAAACCTCATAGAAGGTGGTTTCAGCCGAGCTTGTTATAACGATGTGCTCCCTCTCTCCAATGGAGTTAAAGTTACCATTCGTATGGTAAAAATGGAAAAGAAGTGCATCCACTACCAACAATTAGAGCAAATGTGATAAATAAGGCAAACTAATAAAACAAATTTATTGTTTGATGGTTGATTGACATGTTTTGCCTCAGTCAAAATATGTCTTACAGAAGATTAGGCAAAACTGTTTAGATATATTATAATTTTATTACTTGACACATTAAATTATTAACATATGTTATTTTTTTAATTAAATGATTAATTCAATAATATTAATATTAGTTCAAGCAAACTATTTTTAATTTTCATGATGTTTAGTTTGACAAATATTGTCATTATAACAACAACAACAACAAAGCCCCTTCCCACTAGGTGGGGTCGGTTGTATGAATCCTCAAACGCCATTATGCTCTGTCATATGTCATTTCTTCTGTTAACTCTAAGTACTCCATTAGTGGGAAATGACTTGTCCTCGTTTTAACTGAGATGTGGACAAGGGTGGGCCCCAGTTTTTGAGGATGTGGCTGCCACCTCAGGAAAATTGGATGAAAAAGCTCCAGAGGGGGCAACGGTTTAACAGAAGGATTAATTCTTAAAATGCCCCCCCAAACTCACTTTCGGTAAAAATTCGCCCCCCAAACTCCGAAGTGCCATAATTCGCCCTCTCTAACTCGATTATGTTAAACCGTTGCCCCCTCTGGAGCTTTTCTATCCAATTTTCCTGAGGTGGCAGCCACATCCTCAAAAACTGGGGCCCACCCTTGTCCACATCTCAGTTAAAATGAGGACAAGTCATTTCCCACTAATTTTTTTTTGGCCCTCCTCTGTGTCTTCTTCTCTCATGCGAACCTCCGCTTCATCACCGAAAACAAAAGAACCACCCATCCGCCGTCATTTTTCCAATAGGAAAAAGAAGAACACACACACACTATGCACCACCTCAGCAAGTAACCTAGCTTACTAATCACTATACAATACTCCCATATACGATTCAATGTTGATAAACCAAATGGGAAACACTTCAAAACGAAAATAACCCTCGATTTACAAATCCGCCTCCATTTTGCAGTTCATGGTTCAATGATTCACTACCATATTAATCAAATTAGCAGCAAAAAATTTGTAACTTTAAACCCAAACTCATCAAAATCAAAGAATTTACACTACACAATCCAAAAACGCCTAAACAAAACCAACCCAATTCTCCAATCCAATCAAAAACCAAAACCAGCCAAAAGAAGAAAAAACACCACGTGGACTAATTACGAAATCGATTTGGAATCGGTGAACGCGAAGGGGGGGACTTGGAATGCGTGAAGATGTTGGAATTACAGGGATCAGAGATAGCAAAAGCTTGGCTGCCTCCACCGCCATTGACGGTGGTGTAGATCTCAAACTTTTCCTCCTCATCGTCATCGACGCGTGCACGTCTTCTCTAATCTTGTCGAGGTTCTCTTTCAAAATCGAAGGTGGATTTTTGGGATTGAAATTGTAAAATTGGTATAGATCTGAAGAGGTGGCTCCAAATCTCCGATAATAGAGTCGCCGCTAGGCCGATCTTTGTTATCCCAAGCTTCTGGATTTTTTATTTTGTTTTCTTTTATTTTCGGTGATGAACTGCAGGGTTTTCTGCAGATTTGTTTTTGTTGTAAATTTAATTTTTTTTGTCATCTCTGAAGTGTCATAATTCGCCGCTGGAGCCCTAATTCCCAATCCATTTTCTGCATATTTGTTTTTGTTGTAAATTTAATTTTTAAAAGTTGTAGATTCTTTGTTAGGTATGATTGTGTAAACTAAGAGTAGGAAAACCTAATGGATTTTGTATTAGCTAAAGCCCATTCCTATTGGGATTGGTGGAAACCCTAGCTTGTTTCCCTATAAATAAAGGCACTACGAAGGAGGACAAACACACCTCTCTTCTATTCATCTATTCTATTCTCTCTTACTAACGATTCTCTATCTCTAAGGCTTAGCAATTCATTATTACTGCAACACGTTATCAACACGAAAGTTCTACTGCTGCGCGTTTGGAGATTGACGAATCCCCGTTCGAGAGCTCACACAATTAACTGTTCATCCAACCGAATCCAATCATCAAGTAAATATGTTTTACCTTTTGAATTTTGTGATTTGATGAGTTGATTATGTTTTACAAATTATCATGTTGGATATGGTTGAAATAATATGTTGAACAAAGAAGGGAAAAATCGGATTAGAGTTTTGAAACAGTGTTCGGCAGCTCCTGCCGAACGCGGCAGAGCCCAAACCCAGGTTCGGATGAAGCATCCGAACACCTGCACGCGCCTCGCCGTCGCTGCGAGTTGCGCCTTGCACGTTCCGACGACCGGGACTAGCACGACGACCGACCTGCAGTCGTCAGAGAGTCGTCGCCCGTCCCTGAAGGACAGTCGCACCTCCCAATCGACGAAACCCGAAAGCTCGATCGGGTTTTAAGTCGCGAAACCGCGACGCCGCTGGCGCCTAAACTGATCCGAGGCGATCGATCGGAGCGGAGCTCGGATCGATCATGCGCGTCCCCCGTGACGTCACTGCCTCCATTCTCGTCGGAATCCATCGCCGCCGTTAATGGATTCCCCGATTTCACAATCGGGTTTTCGAGGAACCCGTTCGCGCCGCCATTGTGGGCCCTGCAGGCCACCACAGGTGTGAAAGGTCGTCGCCGCGTCGAGCCCGTGTTGTTCCGCCGCTCGTTGTCGCCGGAACCGCCGCCGGATCGTCGAAATCCTCACGGTATCCCCATGGTCAGACCGACGGGCCCAACCCGGTCCAGACCCGGTTCGCCCCTGAATCGGTCCAAGACCCATGGGCTTGACCCATTGGGCCTGATCCATTTGGGCTTTGGCAGCCGCCTTTGGGCTTGACCCCTGGGCTTTGGCAGCAGTGGGTTGGGCCTGCCCCAACGGACCTGGGCTTCTGCAGCCAGCAGACCCGGGCCTTGCAGCCCTCTTCCTTTGTTCAGCAATGGGCCTTCACAAGCCCTTGGTCCAGCAGACCCATGTTTTGATACCCAGCGGGCCTGCAGCCCGTATGCTCAGTTATGCAGCCCATCAGGTTGTTTAAGCATATCAAAACGGATCCCGAAGATCCTAGACCATCAATTGTTTATGTTTTCTGTTGGAATATTTGTATATATATGTGTGTGTGTGTGTGTGTGTGTGTATGCAGGTTTTACATGAACCCGAAGTTCATTAGAAAAACCTCGAACCCGAAGTTTCGAGTATATGTGAAACATGTTGTAACCCGAAGTTAGCATGTTATATTCTAGTTATGTTATAGAACCTGAAGTTCTTGAATTTTACTATTCGTAGATGCTCTTACCCTGAAGTTAATAAGCACTACTAACATACTTGGTCCTGCATATCCACACATTGCTTGTTTATTTGTTTCCTTGCATTTCCTTTCGTATATTTGTATTCGTTTGAAATTGCAGGTACAATTGAACCTGAAGTTCATATTAAGTCTCGACCCGAAGTTTCGAGCGTGGACTATCATAGAAACCTGAAGTTTCGAACCTGAAGTTCCTAAAACATCACCACACAAAGTCATAACACAAAGTTATGCGCTATAACTTGATGTTATATGCTATGAGTCTACGACTCAATGTTACATGTTATAAAACCTGAAGTTTGCATGTTACAACCTGAAACCATGTCATAGAACTTGAAGTTCTTAAGTTGTTGAATGTAGATTTTGTCTAAAGCTCTACTAACACAACGTGTCTCCCTCCTTACCCGAAGTAAGGACGTTGGAAGCACATATTGATCACCCCGAAGATGATCTACGTACTTGCTTGAAGCAAGACATGATTGGCAAAACTTATGCTCTCATGACTTGAAGTCTATGATTGAGTATAGTTCTAAAGTTTATGGAATCTGATTTTTTTTGTTTGTTTTAGTTTTTTTTTTTTGTTTTGTCTTTTGTTGTTCTCTTGTGTGTGATGTTCTTGTGTTTTTTGTGTTGCAGTGTTTACAAGTGTGGGATGGTTTGTGTTTTTTTTTCTTGTTAGTTTTTTTTTTTTGTTTAGTGTATCATGCTGTGTCTCCTCATTTGTATGAAGTTATTTTTTTGGGGTTTGTGAAGCGTAATCCGCTGCTGTTCTCCTGTTTTTGTTCGTGTGTTGTCTCGTTGTTGAGGAAGTATGACATCATACAATTATGCCCACTATAGATAGGGGGTGAGGAGGGTAATGATGAGTGATGGATAGTGGGGGGGGTGGAGGATATCGGAGAGCACAAGTACCCAAAACAAGATTATAAATTATATTGTGTCACTATTGTGTTAGTACCATTGTTTGCGCACCTGTGTGCCTCTGGTTGGTTTGTGTGTGTTTACTATGTAAAGAATGAGACAGGGACGGGTAGGAGTAACAAAAACAAGTGTGTATATATCATGTTGTTAGTTAGTTAATATCTAGTTGTTTTTTTGTTTTTTTTTGTAGTAGTTCTTCTTTGTTTTTTATTTATTGTGTTAAAAAGCTGCTACATCTTGTTTTTTTTTCAATTTATTTTTTTTTTTTTTTCTTTTGTTTGTGTGGTGGTTATAGTATAGTTGACGGTGCGTTATCAAATATATATTTTTTATATTCTATATATGTTGATCCTCAATGGAATTGATACTCGATATATAGATATATCCCCAAATGTTTTTTTTTTTTTTATTTATACATAATCAAAGAACTACTTTATGTTATATTCCTAACGTTGTCCCAGAAAACCTTTTTTAGTTTTTAGTATTTAATATTAGAATTCTAAACTAAAACTATAGAATGGAAAGAAATGTCTTTGTTTATTTTATTTCTTTTAGTTCAGATAATGTATATTGTAAGGTAAGGTGCCCTACCTACCTATTTGTTTCTATCACCCATTCGTTCTATCTATCCAAATCATGTGTCTGGCCGCAGTCCGTCAAATTGTTGCTTTCTCGCTTTTGCATAGCCCGTTGGGGAAACCATGTTAAGGAAAAGAAGACCCCAGTTTGTAGAAAAATGGGGGAAATCTCCTAAGGTGAAATAAGGTAAAGAACATTAAGAATTTAGGCAAGAAAGAGGGGAGGAATTCGACCATCTCCGAAGAGAATATATTATCTCTTTTTTTTTAGGGGGTAAGGGAATATTGTGGACACCCCCCGGACCAAAAGAGGGGTGAGTACCGATTCACCGCTTGTCCACACGAAAGCTATTTGCTAAACTCTTGACCATGATTGAGGGCTCATTAAAGAGGGTGTGGATGTGTGTTGTATAGGTAATAAGTGGAGTTTATAGGTGACTTATGATTATGGATGTAAGTGTGGTTAATATATTAATATAGGTAGTGTTCTAATATAAAATAAGTATGGTTAAAGAAAGAAGTGTGAGGGGAAGGGGAGGGGGCATGTGGTGGGAGTAGGAAATTTAGGTGAGGAGATGTTTGCCGCGGATATGATCCCTTGGTTAAGGGTTAAGGTGAATTGTGGGAGGAGAATGGTTACGGATTACGGTATTATGGGAGGGAGTTTAAGGTGGTGGAGATACTAAAAAGGGGGGAATAAGTGTGAATTATCATTATAGAAATATAGGAGTTAAGCGATACTTTTAGAATATTAGATAATTAGCAATGTGTGAGAGTAGGGGGAGGCGTAAGGGAGAGGAAAGGAGGTAAAGGGAGGAGAGAAGGAAGGAAGAAAGTAGTGTCATTATCGTGAAAGAAATGAAAAATGTAAAAAGTATACATAAAGAAGAAATGAGAATGTAAAGAAAAGGAGAAAGAAAAAGGAATGACGGAAGGAATTACGGTCAAATAGGTAAGTCGGGGAAGAGAAGAGTCGAGGAGAAATATATGATAGGGGAGAAGGGGGGTGTTCGGAAGGAGAAAACCGGAAGAAGGAGATAAAGAAAAAAAAAAATAGTAGTATGATAAATGATAAAAAATAAATAGGGGGAAGAAGGAAGGGGGAGGAGAAGGAGGTGTAAAAAGAAAAAAACTAATAAAAAAGAAGGAAAAAGTTAGGATGAAGTAGAAGAGAAGAGATGATAATATAGTAGAAATTAGTAATAGAAAAAGGAGAAGGAATGGAAAAAAGAAGGTGAGAAGATCGATTGAGAAGAAAGGAAAAGAGGAATGAAAAATGGAAGGAAAAGAAAAATGGTAAGTTGAAATAGATGTTTAAAATAAGATTAGTAAAGTAAAAGAAATCAAGTAGAGTATATAGTTTAAAGAGTGTATATAGAAAGTAAATGAATAGAATGGAATTAAAGAGTGAAATATAAAGAAAGGTTAAAGAAAATATTAGAGAAGTATAATATAAGGATGCAAATATATTACGAAAAAGTTAATATAAGTGAGTAGCTGTAAAGTAGTTATAATATATATAAGAGGACTCAAAAAAGAGCTATTAAGAAGTATATGTAATAGATGTTTAGAAATAAATTGTGTAGTGAAGTGAAAGGAAGATGTAAGAGAATAAGACGAAATAGGAAAACGAAAAAATAAAAATGAATAAAATAAAATAATAAAAGAAGTAGAGTGGTAGATCGGGGTTGGAGAAAAAGAATGTGGTGCAACTAGATGTATGGTAGGTAGCTAGATAGTAGGATAGTAATATGGGAAAGTAGAGAGATTTTAGTGAAAGAGGTCGTGTAGTAGTAGGGGGCGTATACTGTAGGATAAAATTGTGGGAGAACTCATTTGTGGTGAAGGATTGGGTTTAAACAAATTAATAAAAGGTTAAAATGAATGTATTAAAAATTAACTGCTACTTATGGTGGAATTAGAGTAGTAATATAAAAATACTATGAATATAGTAAATACGTAGTTGAAGTCGACTTATTAAAATGCCGAGGTTAAAAAAAGGGAATGAAATATGGAAAGGATGTAGGAAGTGTGGAATAATCTATTGGAATATCAATGTCAAACTCATCCTAAGTGAGGCGCGAGAGTGTATGGGTAAAAGGTTAGCTAGTTGGAAATGCGGTTGAGTGTCTTCTGTTATTGTATTTAATGTCGTGTATTAAAATAGAAAAAGGAATTGTAAAGTGATAAGAAAAGAGAAGAAAAAAAAAATGCATAATGAAAGAAATATAAAAAAATGAATAAAAGATAAAGAAAAAAAAAAAAAGTAAATAATAAAAAAATAAAAAAATAAGTATAGTAGTTAATAAATTGATGAGTTAGTGATGTAGTACGTATGAATGTGATTTAAATAGTATTTAGGTAAAGAGGGGGTAATGTAAAGAAGGGAGAAAAAAATGCATAAATGTATGTCATTTACTATAATGTCACTTTCAAGGACTTTAATGTGTAAATAGGTGTGGCAGGGTGTGGGGGGTCAAAGGTGGAATTCTTTTTTTCCTTCATGTTTCTTTCTTTCTTTGGAGTTTGTTTTCTCTGTCCTGCATACCTCCAGTCTAGATGATAAATGGAGGATAAAAAGAGTGAAATAAATAAAAAAATTCGAGGATACGAAAAAAAAAAAAAGAAAAAAAGTCTCTAAAATCTTTTTATTACTAATATTAAGAGATATATTATATAAAATATAAAATTTATTTTTGTTTGGGTCGTGGGAGGGGAGAAAAAAAAAAAAGAAAAAAAAAAGAACGAATGAGCGAATTTTTACCGAGGGGGTGTATTTTAAGAATTAAGCGATTTTATATCCCCGTGTCAAAGTTTACAAATCAAAAACCATCCACGGCCAGCGGTTCACTGAGTCCACTCAGCGATCGCCTCCACACAATGACCGACCCCTCGGCAAGCGATACGCCGAAGAGCGGCAGCGGCGGCGGCGGAGGGTCTGAAGCTTCTCGAATCGGAGAGGTGAAGCAATGGCTGACGCAAGAGTTCTCGCAGGCCGGAAAAGAAGTGCCCGATTTCGAATACACCCCTCGCTCGGTGGCGTATTTACACAGCCTTGCCACTCTCTCCCAAGCCCAAACTCAAGCCTCCAAAATTCTGGCCGCCGATTTCCGCCTCAAGGCCTGCGAATACCGAGCGCAAGGTCAAATCTCCTCTTGTCAATTAATGTTGCCAATTTTCTATGTGTGATATTTGTTGTTAATGTTTTGTTGGTTTTTTCCATCTTTGTGGGTTTTAGCTGCGAGAATTCGAGAGATCTTGGAGAGCGTGGGGTTGGCTCAGGAGGGTTTGGCTACAAACTTGGTCTCTTCGGCTCAGGTGTTGGCCAATGTGGCCAATTTGTTGAATATAAGAGACACTGAGCTCAGCAGGTACATTTGTTGGAAAGAAATGTGGGTTTTGCATTGTTTGTTTGAATAATGTACTTAGCTGAATAAGGAATGTGGGTTTTCCATACTGACATAACTTAAGAGATTTGGGTTTTGTATTGTTGCTTGGTTGACATAAGAAATTTTTTTGGGCTGTAGTTTTCTTGTGGCCATGGGGGATATATCCCTGAGGAAGACGGGTGTGGAGGAGAAGAGAGCTAAGGCGCAAAAAGAGTCTAACGTTCTTCTCGACTACACTCGAAAGGCGATATCCAGGTTAACTTATTTGAAGAGGTGAGATCTTGTTGGATATGTTGCCTTATCTGTAAAGTTTTTAGAAATGAAGTTTATGTGAAATTTTGCTGAATGTGTTGGATTTGGAAACTTGGGTAGAACACTTGCCCAACTTGAAGATGACGCTGGTCAATGTGAGGCGCATATTGAGCACTGGAAGAACAATTTGGCACTGATGCTTGGTAAGGAGAAACAATACAATCAAGAGACTGTCCGCTTCAAGGTATTTGTTTCTGTTCATGCTTTTGTTATAGTCGGTGTTCAGTTTTGAAAACTACTGATGGAATATGGACTGAAAGAAAGAACTAAACAATTCCAAAATTATTCTTTTTAATGCAAAACTTGAATGATAAAGAGGCTGAAAGAAATGAAATAAAAAGATTCGGTATGTAATATTGAAACAGCTCCATCACGGATAATAAAAATTCCTAGGATAGCCTTTCTATGATGAGAATGTCATTGCATAAAAAATTAGGGTTCAAATTAATGACAGCATGATCCTTTAAACTTTATATGCTGAACTGAGAATTGGATTATGTTTATGCCGGTATGTAATGCTTGATGACCTATATGAAATCTTTGCTCTGTAAAACTCTTGAGTGGGCACCATCGCTTGGGTCATCGACTTTTAACATAGAAATAGTTACTTGCTCACTCTCTCTCTCTCTCCAGGGTCTGTTGGTTTGCTGCCGCGCTTAATGTTGAAGTTGACTTCATTTATTAGTAATATATGGAATTATGCGCTGAACTCAAATCAAATTCATTTATGATGAAGTAACATGAAATGAGGATCCATTAAACAGATTACGAAGATGATACTATTACTATTTATGTGTTTTGGTAGGTAACTAGGAGGAGGCGATTTTTATAAAGCGAGCACAATAAAGCTTTGAGGTGATGAAATTTCTGTTAGTAAGGAGAACCTTAGGTTGAGGGCTATCAAACTTTAGGTATAGCGCAGCAAGAAATCCATTAGCTTGTAACATGTTTAAGGAAAAGAAAATTTCTACTGGCTAGTTTACTGCAATATATGCCTCCCGTCCATCCATCTCCATTGGCTAGTTTACTGCAGTCTGTATTTCATCCCACAGGAATATATTTTCTCGTCCAATTCTAAGCAGTGGAACTTTCATTCTATTGTGGATAACAGTTTATGGGATAAACTTTGATAGGAAACCCTTAATCGTGTGGGCTACACACCTGAGATCAGCCACGGGGTGTTGGTTGAATTGGCTGAGCACCGGAAGGAATTGGAGAAGAAGACAAAGCCCGTCCTTGATACTTTGAGAAGCTACCAAGACTTGCCTCCGGTAATTTTCTCTCGTACTTAATTGCAGTTTGCTTAGGCTCTAGAATCTGAGTTATTAAATATGTATGTGTGCAGGACAAAGCTTTGGCTGCTTTAGCAATTGAGGACAAGAAAAGGCAGTATGCTGCTGCCGAGAAGTATCTGGAAGATGTATTGCAATCAGCTCTTGCCACTTCAGAATAGCGCACTAGTAGACTTATCGTTGTATGGTTTGCCTATTCTTTATTTAGAATATTTACGTGTACAGATATATGTTGCGTTATTGGAGAACTGGGCTCCATCTACATCCGCTTACAATTGGAGGACTGATAAAGCTGTCAATGTTTCTTTGTGTGGTCTCATTGTTTTATTTTTTGTCATTTTTGTTTTCTTTCTAGACAACGTGAGTTTTGTTAAAATGAAGTTTGGTTTGAGTGAAGTTATTGTTGTATAGAGTATTGTGTAAAGATGTGAAGATCTTACTGATTCAATCAATATTGTAGGACTCTTACCAAAAATTACTATGTGTGTCTTAGTATTATCAAACATTACCTCATTTTTTTTCTTACAATTTACTACCATTGTTACAATTTAATACTAACTAAAACCAAGAAGCCCACCACAGCCTGCGTGCTTGAGGTTCACGCACCCCACACCATCGCCTCAGCTTCTCGTCCGCCATTGTCAAAAGCTTCAACTTTCTTCACAAATCTCTGTGTTTTTTAATTTTTCAATTGGAAAAGTTCGTTTTTGCTTTGTGTAGGTCAACGCAATGACGAAGAGGAAGACTAACAGAATGTAATTTGAAGGATTTGTTCCTTAAAATTTACAGGTGTTCCTTCAATTGAAGGAGATGTTCCTTTAAATTTGCAGGTGTTCCTTCAATTTGAAGGTACTGCTCCTTCAAATTGAAGAATGTGTTCCTTCAAAATTCAAACAGAAATTGAAGGAACTGTTCCTTCAAATTGGAAGTTGTTCCTTCAATTTGAAGGAGGTGTTTGTTCAAATTGTAAGTTCTTCCTTCAATTTGAAGGAAATGATCCTTCAAATTAGAAATTGTTCCTTCAAAATGAAGGAACAACTGTATTGACTCACCTTTCCCAGCTGTGTTCACTTTCTTTTCTCGAGAGGGCCCTGATTTTCTGTCCTTCAACCAACATAATTAACAACATTTACGTTGGGATTCGAGAGCCTGAATTTGACTAATTGCAGAGGGAAATAAGAGTTTTCTTCCAAGTCCTTTTCACTTTTGCGTAATTAAAAATGAACACAAGGGTTTAGAAGCTTCTAGCAAACCATCGCCGAGAGATCAAAACTGAAATATTGAGGAAAGACGTCGACACACTTCATCGACCATGGACTCCGGCGGCACGCGACCACTCCACCACCGCCTCCTCCGCCACCGTGAACTCCGTGCTCCTGCGGTCGCTTAAGGAGCACTACCTTGACATTGCGAAAATGAATCCTCTGTCGCTGTTCACAGTCGTCCATGGCTCACTCGATGCCAACGGCTCGACGCTCAAGTTGACCTTCGGCGATGAAGAGATCACCATATCGGCAGTGAGGTCTGGTGCTAACACGTGGATGAAGCTGCGGCGTTTGTTTCGGAGGTGACGGCTGCAACTCAGATGAGGCTATGGAAGACTGTATGAGGTAGCTATTCGGGATACCTTCGCAAAATATAGTGGGCTGGTGTGTGGGCCACGAAGTAGGGAAAGTCAAAGAAGAGAGTGAGGGCATTTTGCAGCGCGTGTGTGTGTAAATTTTGTATTAAAAGTGTACAATCAATTAAAAATCAATATGTGTCAAAGTAGTACTATATTGTAATGTTTGAAATGTAGTAATGTTTTTGGATATTTTTCTCTTCAAGTAGTATTAAAATGTAATTGTTTCTATAACTTAATGACCTAGTAATCAATCTATTGTCTTAAAGTATGTCTGGAATTCTAAGTATGTCTGGAATTCCCTATTGAATATGAATATTGACTTCATTTTTAATCCTACTGATTGTTCAATTAAGATGCTTATAGGTCCATGCACACAGGCAACCTAATTATTTATAGATAAAGAGCACAAGGTCCATGCACACAGGCAACCTGATTACTAACAAGCTTCGCCCGTCATGGTTGCTATGTAGAAGACCTACCTCTTACTGTCACTGTTCACCATGAATCATGGCAAAGACAGATACTAGATTATGTAGTACTTGTTGATATTATTTGTTACTAAACACAATTGCATTTATGTACTCGTAAGCATGCCATTAATAATTACAGTTGGTATCAGAGCCAATGTTTATGAGGCATAGATCAATTGAGAACTTTAGTTATAATATTTGGATTATGACTGAGCACAAAGATGCTTTTAGGGTTACGATATGTGACTTCTTTTTTTTGTGATCAAAAGAATAGTAATTTTATTGATAAGGGTTTGCCAGAAAAATCAAATAAGGAGTACATACATATACAAATCCGCACCGGGGCCTTATTAAAAACCTTGCAATGTACAAGGAAAAGAGTGTCACATACTCTTTGAGAATAAACATAGCATCCAAACAAAGAGTACAAAAAAGAACCACAAATATTGGGCTCCATACTCCTACACGGACGATTACATTCATGTTAACAATTCCAATCCAAAAAAGCCCAACAACAAAACAACACCAAACAGGTCCAAACCCAAAATGAGTGGAGTTGCTGCAAAACCAAATTACACCGAAACAATCAGATCAGAATCAAGCAGATGCAGCAACGATGACGGCGACCACAAAGCAACTGATAACGAATCTGACGGAGAACGCATGAATCACAACAAATCGGACCCAGATTGGATCGGTGTGTGGCGACAAGAAAACCATAGGCGGTGGTGAAACGAAGCTGATGAGGTGCCTCTCAACATCCCAACCAAACCCCTAACAGAACAAAAATAAAAAACATAGAAATCAAAGAAAATAAACATCCCAAACACAAGGTCGGGAACTCAAGGAAAATAAACAACCCAAACACAAGGTCGGGGAACGATGCCGAGGCTCTCATGGAAGAGAGGGCAAAACTCCCACTGTTGGGAGAGGGGCTCTCACAAAGGAGAGGAAGGATTGGGCTCTCACAAGAAGAGAGGGGCAGTGGGGAAGGAAAAAATATATGATATGTGACTTCATTTTTGAAATGAAACAAAGAACAAAAAAAAAAAAAAAAAAATTAGACTTCAGGTTTTCGGGTCAAGGTTTTGATCCAAATACAGACACATATTGACTAGCATGGAAACATGCAGATCCTTAATAAACCTGGATACAAATAAAACAAATTTTGAAGGCCCCAATTTTAACGGCGATTTTTTTTTCTAGGTAGAGACCAATTTGAGGCTTAGGGTTCTTATGCAATTCAATATCAAACAATGAAATTTGCAAGTTGGCGTTGAGGGGGATAATTTTTTAAAAATTACTTCAGACAGAATACTCAGTACAAATAAATTACCCAGATGACCAGTTATCTGATATAATGAACTTTACAATCAGAATGCACTCAACTTTGACAAACACATTCAAATGCACGCCAACTTAAATTTCCCACCAGAGCTTTTGTAAGAAATAGAACCATGTGAGCTATCCACAATTACAACTTATTCAATCCAACATTCTAATGCAATAGTTAAGATGACCAGCCATGCGATTTTCCAGTTTCATACTTTTAAAAGTTTGTGCATAAATTAGTCCAAATTTAGTTAAGAAATTATTAAGCAAACATAGAGAAGGACACCAAAGCTTTGGTACAAGGATAGCCAATTACAAATATGCTATAGGTCTTAAACCAACCAGTCTGAGAGCAGTCAACAATAAAAATGGGCCGATTGTACAAATTGGGCTTGATTAAATCGAAGACCCACAAGGCTATGTAACACAACTTAGCCCGTATCAAGTTCAACTGAACCGCAAGAGATATCAATTTCAACTTCGACTTGTGGGAGCAAAGACCGTCACTGAAACTCAAATTGATGATGGTGCACCATCACAAAATCCATGTTAATAGGCTCAAATCCAAATGCCCATTAACCCAATAAAGCAATTTCAAGGTCCAAGTGATAAAAAAAATGGCCAAACCCAAAGCCTTGTGAACTATGTTGGTATACATAGACAGTCTAGAGATTCAATCTAGACACAACCACAACTTCAACACTTTCATCAAATTCCGAACTACATTGGTTTGACTTTCCTCAAAAGGATACGTAGAAAGTCTAGAGACTCAATCTAGATACAACCATGAGCTAAACATTTTCCATCAAATCCCTATCCCAACACTCAATTCGTATTTCATTCAAATAGCTCAAACACAAATCTCTTTCAACGAAGTCTTACATTTGATGAAATCTTGAACTACGGTGACTTGATTCCATCAAAATGATACGTAGGCAACTTGGTACCTTATTTGAGTGCAGTTATAAAAGCAAACAAAAATCCTTTTCCCAAGGAAAGTTTCTTCTTAATTTCAATCAAAAGACGTTTCTCTTATGATTTATTATAAAAGATTGTAATAAAGAGATTTTCTAATCATGAATGAGTCAAACTTAAATTAATAAAATCTTATTCGGAAACGAATACGGTAAAATATGTTGGGAGAAGTTAACAAAAATCCTTCAAAATAATTGTGGCATGCCTAATGGGCCACTAGCAGAGGAAGAAACGACTTGAAGATCAATATAGAGATTTCACATCAAAATAAGATACGTGTGAAGACCTGAAATTTTAACTAAGTGTTTTATTGGCTTATTTCCTTTTACTTATTTTAGTATATAGTTTTAGATCCTTTATGTTTTTTTTTTGCAAGTAATATTTAATTGTTTTGTTATTTATTTTCTAATTACAATATTATGTAGATATTTGCTCTAATTCTATCCCATCCGCATCTTCACACCACCAATTAGATTTTGACCAAGAGTCATCTCATTGGATAGGTACAAACCAAAATTTTATCCATGTCTTGTACTTAGTCCATAAGTCTTGTACAACCACCATCTTTCTACTATAAATAGGCATCTCTAGAGTGAAACCGCGAGAAAGAGAAAGATAAAATAAACAAAAGGAAGAGGATTGATCTGGGAAGAAGAGATGGGTGGCCATGAGGATACTTGGAGTTAGATAAATGTGTATGCCTTGTGGTGGAATGGCCTAATAGCTTTGGAATCGAAGTAGGGGGGATTGGGGTTTATTGTTTCACTGATTTTTATTATTGTGTAATTTATTTGTAAGCATGATATAAGTGTTTGGTCACTGTTATTTGATATTATATGGCTATATGGATGGATTTGTGATTGTGATGAGTTTCGGTTATTGATTAATATGTTGTAATCCCTCATATTAACATGTTACCATTGACATTTCATACATCATGTTAATCATGGGATTTGAGTGAGTGATGAAAGGGAAAGATGTGTTAGTTTAGTCGAATGATCTTTTGTTGAGTTTGAATTTAACTTTTAGAAGGTACCAGGATCGAAGGTATGTGGAAAAATTAAATAAGAAAACTAACAAAAGGAGGGGTGGTTGCATTATGAGGTTAAGTTCATATAACATAGCGGTTCGGTTGTCCATGTTGTGGGGAGGGGGGTTGCATTATGAGGTTACGTTCATATAACATAGCGGTTCGGTTGTCCAAGCATAGTATGGAGCATGCTAGGACAATTTGCCCTGTTATATGGATGGTGAGAATCGAGAAAGGTCAGCATCGCATTCATGCCATGCATCATCATCATGCCCTAACTATTTTATGTTTGTATTGGTTTTAGTTATCTGTTTGTCTCTGTTGACTGTTTTCCCCTACTAAGCTCCGGTAGGCTCACCCTTGGAATTTTGTGCCACGGGTTTGGGAATAGAGATGGAGTAAAGGAGAAGATAGGAAATTTCTCTTATATTTGTGTAACTATGTAAATGTTTTGACCTATTTTCAATTTAATGAAGTTGTTATTGGTTTAAAATCGGGCTTTCCGTTTTGTTTATTAAAAATTTCTTTTAATCGCGTCTTCGGACCCTCTATTTCTTTCAGCCCTGGGTCCGGGGCGTGACAATACGCCACCACATAGAGTAGTAATGATGAAGTCACCACCAACTGCATCAGTACCAGGCGTAAGCGAAATTTCGCGGCCGAGTTCAACATACAATTCTGAAACCGCCATACAATCACTTCCGACATGGGCTCACTCAATATGTCCATGACAAGGTTAACAACACTCATCCAAACGGAGTCAGACCCACATATGTCTTTCCGAACACCCCAAAGACATGGGAAGGCTCACACTGATGGCGAGTTCAACAGCGCTCGAAATACGACCACCAATGATACCCCTCAGCATCAAAAGGCTCTCTTTCAACAGATGAAGGAATTTTTCCTAAAAATAGGCTTATTGGCCACCAGCCAGGCCTACCCACCAGATTATTATGAAATTATGCTAGAGCTCGAGTTGTTCGGTCAGCAAGTTACAAAAATAGAGTTTGGTTCCTCAACCAACGAGGGTCTACAAGCCAAGGAACGCCACCGAATTGAAGTTCAGCGATTGGCCGAAGTTGAAGTCTGCAGATAGGTTGATGAGCGACAGCGCGAAGAAAATTAGCGGCAAGCCGAAATTCAAAAAGGAGAAGAACGGCGCCACCAAGAAGATGCATCCCGCCAAGAAAGAGCGATGTCGTATGGAAGAAGAGCGACGACTCCGTAGGGAAGAGGAGCAACGATAAATAGACGAAGAATAGTGGCGCACAACACAAAAGAAGAAACAGCTTATGAGGAGGGGCGTCACCGCTACAAACAAGGCCTGAGGCATGATCCCAATTTAATATGGGCTAAACATTTAGTCCGAATTTTGCTGTTGCCTAAGTTAACAAAAATCCTTCAACACCAAGCAGTGGAGAAAATACCACACCAATTATGGCATGGCACTAAACCAGGTTTGTCACACTTGCATGTGTGGGATGCAAAGCACTCAAGGCCATATAACCCACAAGAGAAGAAGCTTGATGAGAAGACTGTTAGTTCACGATTCATAGGATATGCAGAAAATTCCAAAGGCTTTTATTGTCCTCAGCATTCACTTAGGATAATTGAAACCAACAAAAGCAAATTCTTTGATGAGTCATGTCCTATTAAGATTGCAAATCATCCCACCTACACTCTTGCAATTTCAAAATGAGGTGCCTCATTGAGCACTTTTGGTACTTCATCGGCCATATTTAACACAGTATCAGCTACATCCAAACCTTCATCGGCTATATTTGATACTATATTAGCCACACTCGAACCCTCATTGGCTACAATTGAAGTAGAGTTTCCAGCTAATGATGAACAAAATCTAATGGCTCGGGACAATCAAATTTAATGGGAAGTTATTCCAAATTAAGATCCCTTTGAAAATGATGATCATGAACCACAAAGTCATGAACAAGTCCAAGTCCAACCTGAACCAGTACCCAATATTGGTTTAAGGAGATCCCATAGGCCTCCACAGCTTAAAGTTCAAGATCCTCCCTTCAAATTCTACTGTGTTGAAGCTGAATTTGATTAAGGGGGAAGATGAGAATCCATCTATCAAGCCATATCTAGTCACTAAAGTAGGTCATGGTTGGAAGCCATGAATGCAGAAATTGAATCAATGGATGATAATCAAGTTTGGGAGCTAGCCGAACTTGTCAACAACCATAAACCTGTTGGATGCAAGTGGGTGTTCAAGATCATGAGAAACGCATATGGAAGCATTGAAAGATATAAGGCTAGAATGGTTGCTAAGGGATTCACTCAGAAGGAGAGAATCGATTATTCTAAAACCTTTTCCCAATATCAACTAAGGATAGCTTCAGAATAATCATGGCCTTAGTGCCCTATTTCAACTTGGAGTTGCATCATATGGCCGTGAAGACAGAGTTTTTGAATGGAGATCTAGAAGAAGAAATCTACATGAAGTAACCTGAAGGTTTTATCAAGCATGGAAATGAACACTTGGTATGCAAACTGAAGAAATCGATCTATGGTCTGAAACAAGGGTCAAGACAATGAAATTTGAAATTAAAATCAAACATAGTTAGTAATGGTTTTGTCTCTAATGCTGCAGATCCATGGATCTATTAGAAAACCATGAAAGATGGTTTTATCTTTCTAGTGTTACATGTAGATTATATACTGCTTGCCAGTAGCAGTATTAATCTTTTCCATAGAACCAAATCCTTTCTCTTAAGTCATTTTGATATGAATGACCTGGGGGAAGCTTCATATGTTATGGGAATAGAAATCAAAAGAAATAGACATAGGAAACTACTTGGTTAATCTCAAAGTGGTTTTCTAAGAAAAGTTCAAAAGAGGTTTAACATGAGCAAGTAATCCAAGAGATGCTCCTATGTCAAAAGGTGACAAGTTTCATAAACAACAAAGTCCACCTAATGATGCAGCGAAAGAATCGCATTATGTATGCACAAGTGTGTAGTAGACTTGATCTGACTTATGCAGTTGGGATCTTATCTAGATTTTAGTCAAATCCAGGTAAAAGTTATTGGGACGGAGTCAAGAAAGTACTTAAATACCTTCAAAAGATTAAAGATTACTCGCTAGTAGAGTGGATAATTTAGAGGTTGTGGGCTACACAAACCCTGACTTAGCTAGTGACTATCCTGGATATGGCGGATCAACTTTCAGGTATGTTTTCATAATAGTAGAAGTTGCAATATCATGAAAAAGTGTGAAGTAAATTTTACATTCGACCTCAACGATGCAATCAGAGTTTATGGCTCTTTATGTAGGATCAAGTTAGGTCACTTGGCCTAGGAACTTTATGTCACAGATGCATGTGATTGACTCAATTTCTAGACTTTTTATTGCTTATTGTGATAATGAAGCTGCTATATGCTTTACCAACAATTATAAGATTACTGAAGCTTCAAAGCATATAGATTTGAAGTATTTATGTGTGAGAGGCAAAGTGGAAGACAAGGTGATGGATGTTGTAATGATTGGCACCTTAGAAGAGTTTGCAGATCCTCTTACCAAAGCACTAGAACCTGAGAAGTTTATTGAGCTCATACCTAATTTAGGGATTTTATCTTCCCTGTATACTTAGATTCAGTGGGAATTGATTGCTGGAAAACAATGTCAAAGTATATTTTCAATTTCTGTTTTTTTCCAGTTTATGTAATGTTTTATAAAGTTCACGCGCAAGACAGTTTTCACTTATGATGATTTTATGAAGATATTAATAAAACTCCATGGTATTCAATTCTTATTCAATTTTCCAATTTTCTGTACAGACTACATATTTTTCAGTCCACTGCAGTATTATGGTTGTTAGCAGCTTGGTTGTTTACAACATTATGCTTATGAACTTATGAAAATACGTATATACATTCAGATTAGATAGAATCCAAATATTCAATAAGACATCAAGTGCAGGCTTAGTTATCTGCATTTGATGAAGGACCATCGTATATTGAAATACTTAAGGTTATCAGTTCATTCAGGTTTAAGATACAATTTAGGAACAACCATTGATATTCATGTCTGTTAGTTCAATGTTATCTGGTGACATTCGAGCCCATAAGGCAGCCCTACTCAGTATGTGTAGGTAGCAAATGACAATTGAAATCTTGATTATCTTTGAAATTGCTAATCCAGAAAGATAGGGTAACAGGAAGAGTCGAGCCAATATACACTAAAATTGATTCCCACAAAGAGAAATCAATTGAAAGTTGAGGTTTTTCCGAGGGGAAAACCGAATCTAGTTAAGTGATAGCAAATCATTATGAACACTGTCAGCTTGCGGTCATCACCTACGAACTAGTGCAGCAACAATTCCACCTGCTATAAGCCCAATAGCACTAGCAGTAATACCTATTCCAATAAAGCCATCTGCATTCCACAGTATGTGTTCATAGTTGTATGTGTTTATAGTTCATTTAGATTTGGTACTACAATGTGGCCAATACAAATGAAAAAAGAATGAAAACACCTGAATACCTTTAGCAATTCTATCCTCAACAGTCTTCTTAAGTGTCAGAGCCTGTCTCCAATCAGGAGCAATCTGCAGAGTTGTAAGAAAACATTATAAACACATATCATTGGAACAAAATTAAGAAATCAAAATAGCAACAGGCCAAGGCAACTCATTTAGATAGTAACAATGAGTTAATTTCACCATACTGGAAATCAGCCAATGCGGTCTACGCCCTTGCACACAAAAGACAAGGTAAACTTTAAAAGACCACACATTTAAGCTTACCACAAACATAACAGATCCTATGAAATAGTCTGGCTAGCATTAAGTGAACGAGGCTCAAGCAACCATAGCCCAAATGCAAGACACAGGTAAATATGTTACAGAATAGCGAGCTATTGCTGCTGAAGTGTTGTGCTAAAATTTGGTGCCACTGGATATAAAAAGAACAAACCTCTAAGCATTGCTCCACAAGATGCCGACTGGTTGAGAATTCACTGGTTCTGTAGTATCCAATAGCCAGAAGGTAAAGCTTCTCTCTTTGATGCAAAGGGGAGCTAGTGTTTGCCAATGAAGCTGTACATAATGATATTCATCAGTATTATCTAATAGAATAATTTAGGTTATATAACTGCACAACAAATATCTACCATTCGAAACCCACAAGGATCAGTTAACTACTAGAACAATCATATTACTGCAGAAGAAATATATCGAGCAACTTTAACATTTTTAAAGAATTAATTACTGCCGCATTTGACTAGGTTAGAAGCACATCCTAGGTGCTTCTAATAAAAAATTCTTTTATATTGGTAAGAAGCAGCACCTTCCATGTGTTTTTAGTCCAAATAAAAGCACTCTCAACTAGGTAAAGGAGCACCTGGGATACGCTTACTTAAAATCCAATGTCTCTTTTGAGCCTCTTTCCAAACTGGCTCTTACGCATTAAATTAACATTTGGCTGTATATAATATGCACAAGCTATACTAGAAATCCAGAAAAACACATCGGCTTGTGGTTTATGAATTTTCTTGTGGCATGGAGGGTCTGGTTCTTACTTTTGATGGTAGAATGAAATAGAAAACCACAATCAACTTCACGTAGAATACTTTTGTTGGTGAGAATCAGAAAAGAAAAAAGATGGCATGCATAAGGAAACTGTACTAACACCATCTTTTGATTTCTACACAAGCACTATGGTAAAAACAAGGTAGTCGTGACAAAGTGAATGCGTGTAATAGCCTTCCCCATTCCTATGCGGTATAAGAGTCCACAAAAAGGATCAACAAAAGTGCTTGTGTGAATGAAGTAGGCCTTCTTTGGTCATACAAATTCCATGAAGGCCGTCAAGACCATCGTAAAGCCTCAAGAATCAGCAGGCACCAATTCAATAATGTTTTAATATTTGGCACTTTGTTTTCTCAAAAGGAGTTCACCCTCCATTTTCCTTTTCGGCTCCCTCTCGTGACTCTTTCCTTAATTAGGGAATACAAACAGAAATGTTACCATTATTAGCGAACACATCAGAGAATGTTGTACAACCATCATAACGACGACAAACCTTCAAGAAATTGGCGAAAGATACCATGAATAACCCATGAAACTAATCACAAATTCTATGGTTGATTGCTTCCTAAAAAGTAGAAATTAAGTCCAAATTCAAAATGAGAGGAAACGTTAAACCTTCAAGCATGGCAATTCCACGCTGCACATCTTCAGGTTGCCTCGAGTGAACAAGTGCCCACGACAACCTCATTATGCTCTCGCTCTTCTGCTCAGCCGAGTCTCCTTTGTTTGCCTCTGCAACTTCTTTCTCGCACCCCTGAACAACCCAAGTTTTAATTAATTAAGGCAATCAAAACCCGATTTGCATGAACTAAGAGGAACCCAGTATGTCAAAATCACAATAAACAGAAACCCAATATGTCAATTTTCGATTTTTCTTTCACAATAAAAGGAAAATGAGGATTGTAAGTTTTACTTACGTGGATGACGTCACGATCGCACCAGGGGATCTGGTCTCCGGCGCCGAACAAGTTTGCGACGGAACCGAAAAATTTGTCCATCATCTGATCCATTTTGTGAATTGTGATTCCCAACAACGAGATAATTTCAAGTCTCAATTCTCAGCAAGTCTTCCTTATCTTGGATTTGGGATTGTTATTTATAGGTTCCGCGAGGAATCATTTTCAAATAGTTTCTCTCTTTTGAATTAATTACATTTTAACCTCTAGAATTTTAGGTTAACTTTCAAATGGATCACAACCTTTCAATTGCATTATTTACCCCCAAATCTTATAGGCAAACAGCAATTGTACGTTTACAAAAAGAAAGGTTACATCCACAATAGTCACATTTTTCAGTAGAACCAGACTCATTCCATTCAAGAATGTTAGACTCCTCAAGGATCAAATACCCAAATCTATCTTGACAAAAATTATGCACAAATCGATCATGTCATCGATCAATATAACAGCAGCGTATTGGGGGTTAAACAAGGAAATCAAACAGTCATCATAACTACAGGACAGGAGAATAGAGTGCTGGAACAAGGAGTTCTACTTAAAATGCTCACTTAACAAAAGGAAACCAGGAAAAACAGAATTATGCAATATTAACAGAAACCAAGTGCACATAAATTCTTGGGAATCAGTGATTTGGAGACTCTTCTGGTGGTTCACATCAGCTTGAGATCAGAGTCCTCCAAAATCCATGGGGAATCAATATCATCTTTTGGTAGAAAGTCGATCTTATCCGAAAGATCATCAAAATCCTCACAGGGAGTATAGTACTTTGGTGATTCAAATAAAGGAGGTGGAGAGTCAAGCTTGTCAGGCATCTCTTCCAAATGCTTGCACCTCAAGGGACTCTCTGGCTGTAAATGAAGGAGAACAAACAGATTTGTTAGAAAAGATCAAAACCGAGAAGACAATTGCAGAGAAAGAATAGGACATACAAACTGACCTTGAACTCACTGATAGGCATCAGAAGTTGATCCATGTCCACAGCATTGTTCTGTGCTTTGATGCATTCCTGATGATCGTGTGGAAATCCTTCGTCTTCAACAGCACTAGGACAAAGAGGTTCCTTTGCCACAAACTTTAGCTTTGTTCCGTACTTCTGCTGCCGTTGTTTCACTGAGTTGGAAATATCCAACAGCGCTTTCCTGGTTTGGGTCTGCCCTTTATCTAAGACTTTAGAAAAGCCTTTCTTCGTGCCACCGTTATGAGTCCTATTAGTGGCACGATTCACTTCCTCAACGAAAGCAATACTTCTTGAATGCAGCTTCTTTGGTGCCTGTATGAGAGCAGAAGGCCTCCCTGCATTGGATAAATCACCAAGCGGTTTCCTTACACCAAGTCCCTTGGTTTGTGATTTTCTGGCATCAACCTTTCTGAGACTAGAAGCTCCTGTGGCAAGATTCTTGGAAGGCTGCTTCTTTGATGCCTGAGTCGCAGGATTCCCCGAATTCGATAAATCACTAAGAGGTTTCCTTCCACCAAGCTCACCTTCCCTTAGTGTTTTAAAGGCATCCCCCTTCCCCATAACAGAAGGATCTGTGGCAAAAAATTTATAGAGGTTAGACCAAATTAGTCCAACAAGAAAAGCTTTGAACAGACTACGTAGATTCAATAAGTACCTTTAGACTGATCATCAATCAGACGACCAACTTTTGATGCCATTGCTGCTGGTGGACAAGTTTCAATTAAAACTCCTGCAAAATGTAGAAAAAAATATAAGAAACGAAAAATGAACCCGTGAACTTCTATACAAGATTGCGGCTTCCTTGTTCAATTCTGTTGTTTAGTTTAGACCAAAAAAAAACATCTAATCTGAATTCTAAAACAATTAAACATTTTCACAGTAAAACCAATTATTATTTCTTATGAACTTCCCAACCTCAATGACAGTGGCACAAACAAGACCAACGTACCATTTATTCACCCTAATCATCGTCCACCAACATTTTAAACTAGTATTGATTGTTGTTTTCTTGTTTCGGTATTGTAAAAGGAAAAAACAACGAGAACCCACGATTCAATATTCAATTCTAAAACATTTCTCAGGTTTTCTAAGGGAATTAAGTCGAATCGATCATCAAAGAGTCTCTAAAGAATCTGAGAGAACTCACCGAATGGGTTTTCAACCAAATGATTGACCTTCCTTTCCCTCTTCAAACTATCGGGATCTTTTCAAAACTGTTCTGTTGTTGTTGTCGCTGCAAAACTTGGGTCCTTTTGTTGTTCAGTTCAAATAAAAGATGACTCGTTTTCAACGGTTACTTTTTGTTTTCGACAAAAAAGCAAAGCGGTTACTTTCTAAAGTTTAAATTCTAGTTGGTAAATACGGGTATAGTATATGTATGAAACAATTATAATTCACTACTACTTTAAGAGCAAAATACCCAAAAATACTATCTCACTTTAAATATTATAATCCAGTACACTTGTTGATTTTTAATTGGCTTGTACACTTTTAATAACAACTTCCAGAATGTATAGGAACACTTCCTTCAATTTGAAGGAACATTGCCGATTTTGAAGGAACAGTTCCAGAATGCATAGGGACACTTCTTTCAATTTGAAGGAACAGTTCCAATTTGAAGGAACATTTTCTTCAATTTGAAGGAACACTTCCCTCAATTGAAGGAACACCTTCTTCAATTGAAGGAACACTTCCTTTAATTTGAAGGAACAATATTGTGACAATCTTTTGGGGTACTAATATGCATATTCTGGTTAAATACAGTAGCACCAAATCTAGGAAACTTCGAACCTCTCTCAGGAACCAACTTCAAGTAATGGAAGGATGATTTGGACATCTTTTTGGCAGCACACAATTGGGACATAGCCTGAATGAAAAAACAGCCATCAGAAGAATAGAAAGGTGAGCATAAAAAAGTGGATGCACTCTAACAAGATGGCTAAGAAGATCATGAGAAAGTATATGACACCAGCAATTCATGGAGCCTTGCTTGAACCTAAGTATGTAGCAGATTATATGAAACAAATCGAACAAAAGTTTGAGGAATATGATAAGGGTTATTATCATGAATGGTGCCTGAACTTTCATTAACAGGACTTCATGGTGCCTGAACTTTAAAAGTGATCAATTTGGTACCCAAACTTTTAAAAACCGGACTTCATAGTGCCTGAACTTTAAAAGTGATCAATTTGGTACCCAAACTTTAAAAAAGAGGACTATGTGGTACCCAGACTTTCAAAAAGAGGATTATATGGTATTTTAGTCAATTTTTTGTAATCAAATTCCGTTAAAATGAAGGATAAAATGGTCTTTTAACATTAATTTACATGAAAATTAATATAAAAAAGGGTTTTTAACATCAATTTTTTGTATAGAGGTTGAGAGGTATAGTATTTTACATGAAAATAAAAGGGTTTTTAAATATGATTTATGATGTATCAAAAATACTATACCTCTCAACCTCTATACAAATATGATTTATGATGTTTCAAAAAAACATTTATGCATATATAACTATTGCAAAATAATAGATAAATTGATGAATAAAAATATGGGTTATTATCATATAATATTAAAAATTATTTCTATTAGAAATTAAGAGATAGAAAAAATCTACCGTTCAACTATATTTTCATTAATCAATTTGTTTATTTATTTAAAATAGCTATATGACATTTTCATTTTTTTCAAAACACCATAAAACATATTTATAGAAGTTGAGAGGTAAAAAAAATATTTTACATAAAAATTAATGTTAAAAGACCATTTTATCCTTCTTTTTTGATTACAAAAAATTGACTAAAATACCACATAGTCTTCTTTTTGAAAGTCTGGGTACCACATAGTCCTCTTTTTTAAAGTCTGGGTACCAAATTGATCACTTTTAAAGTTCAGGCACTATGAAGTCCGGTTTTTAAAAGTTTGGGTACCAAATTGATCACTTTTAAAGTTCAGGCACCATGAAGTCCTGTTAATGAAAGTTCAGGCACCATTCATGATAATAACCCATATGATAAAGCAGAAATATCAGCATTGATGGAAAACTCTGAGGACAATAAGGTATTACGGTACAGGCAGCATCAGAGAGCATGTTATGAAAATTATTGAAGTTTGAGCTAAACTTAAAGATGTCAAAGTTACTTTAGATGAAAGCTACTTAGTACATGTCGCTTTAACTTCATTGCCTTCTGAGTATGGTCATCTTAAAGTAAATTACAACACTATGGACTAAAAGTGGGATATGAACAAGTTAATCTCACAATGTGTTCAAGAGGAGAGTAGGCAGAGAACTGAGAAAGCAATGAATACATTGAGTTTAGTTGAAGATGATAGAAAGGAGAAAATATTGCTGGAAATAAAGAGCCTACTCAGAAGGATCACTTCCCAAAAAGGTCAAAGGATTTTAAACCAAACAGATCATCAGAAAAATCAAGTGACTTTACTTGTTTCTTCTACAAGAAACTAGGTCACATGAAAAGGAATTGTCATAGCTAGGTACAAGAAGTGGTAAGCAAAGAACAGGAACAAAAAGGGTGGTGAAGTTAAAGGTAAGCAATTTGTTTCACTTTGTTTTGAGTCAAATTTAATTCAAACTACCTCTGATTCATGGTGGCTTGACACTAGTTCTATTGTTCATGTTGCTATTTCATTACAGAGCTTCATAAACAGCAAAATACCAAGTAAAGATGAGATTCAAGTCTATGTTGGAGATGGATCAGAGGTCGTAGTCAAAGCTTTGGGGTCGTAGTTATGGATGATTTTGAATTTAAGAATATTAATAAAAGACGTTTTCACTTTTTTCTTGAATCTACTCATATTGGTATTGGTATTTTGTTTGACAAACTCTATCGTTTGAATGTTGTTTCTGAGTCAAACCGAGTTTTCGATGTAGAGTCAAGTAAAGCGGAAAATTCTTCAAAACTATGGCATAAAAGATTTTGTCACATTTCAAAGGACAGAATGAAGATTTTGGTTAAAGAAAACTCAGTCTCTACTTTAACTTTTCATAATTTTGAAACCTGTGTTGACTGTGTGAAAGGAAAATTGGCCAAAAAAAGCAAGAAATAGTCAGTTAGAATGACACACCCCACCCCAAAAAGTAGGGCCTGTGAGTGCAGCCATCACCGACACGTGGTGACGAAGCCATAAACAACTAACAGCTACAAAAACAGAAGAAAAGAAATGCAAAATAATATCAGAGCATCTATACAGCGGAAGGAACAAGTTTACACAAGTCTGACTAACAGCAAAAGACAAAGAGACTCCCACTCTTTGCAACACAGAACAGAGCTATCCTGACTCTTGCCGCTCGTCTCGGTGGTGCTCAACAGTATCAGGTCCTGAGGGGGCGTAAAAACAAGGGTGAGTGGACAGAGAAAATAAATATCATTGTAAAACATTTATAAAACATAATAATAATAACCCCCACAGTTTAAAACCAGTAGTACTATACGACTATATTGCAATAAACATGCAGCTACAGTACCGTACATAATCACAATCCAGCCAACATAACCCACTGGGACTCCATACCCAATGAACCACATCCATAACCAACATAACCCAGTAGGACTCCAACCCAATAAGCCACAACCAACCAACATAACTCACTGGGACTCCAACCTAATGAGCCACATCCATAACCAACATAACCCACTGAGACTCCAACCCAATGAGCCACAACCAACCAACATAACTCACTGGGACTCCAACCCAATGAGCCACGCCCAACTAATATGATATCCACAACTAACAATCACCATACTCAGCAAAACCATCCTAATAAGTAAATATGTAACTAGCATGCTCCAAAACAAACCATAACAACCAACCAGCGTAAAACCCATAATCACAACAATACACATATATGTCATATGTAAATGTAAACATGCTCAAACAACAGTTTAAAACCAAAACCCGTCCACTCACAGTGACACCGGGCGATCGTCGTCGTCTTCCTTTGTCTGAGCGGTTCGGTTACACTGCTACCGAGGAACCTGCTCACCTGACAGTTTCCCAAAGAATATTGATGAATAAACGTACTGAACGAAAAACCGTAAAACCCTAATTCTCCATGTTTTGCTCAAATGGGGTATAACCGTATCTCAAATGGCAAAACGGAGTTCGCCATTGGATCCGGAATGTCGAAAACACTCAAAATATTCACCGGTCAAACTTGGTCAACGATGTTGACTAACGGTCAACGGTAGGGCTGACGTTGGCACGCCGGTGCTGACGTGATACGACCCGTTCCGAAAATTTCCCAAAATGCATGAAATGACCAAAATGCCCTTGATGGTCAAACGTTGATTTTGTGAACAGTAGAAATTTACATATTCGATTTTGGACTCGATACGAAGAGCTCGACGATACGAGCGCGTCCGCGAAGACGAAATCGAATTCCGAGTTGTATCGAAGAAGTTACGGACGAAAAACGGAATTTTGGTGTAGTGAAGTGCCACGTGGCAGCTTTGACGGGTCGGTTTGGGGAAGATATTTGTTGTTTAGGAGGGAAAGGGGAGAGGAGAGAAAAGAGAAGTGAGAGGGTGGTGGCGGGCGACTCCGAGCTATGTATCGAGACGGAAGCAGGAGCTGGGAAATAAGGAGGGAGAGCTGAGAGTAGGAGTAGTGAGCTTAGTTAGAATGCGGCTGTGGAGATGTGGTAGGATAGGTTTTGGTTTTGGATGTTTTGTTTGGTTTTGAGGGGTGATTGAAATAATGGAATGGGATGGGATGAGAAGGGAAGGTAATAGTAGGGGGTAAGAGTAAGTAAATAGTGGTATTTTTGTCCCGCGGCTCGGTCCTACGTGGTTGGGTTAAGCTGAGGTTGCCGGGGGGAGGGGGAGGGGGAAGGGGGGGGGCGGGGGGGGGAGAGGGGGAGGGGAGAAGGCGGGGGGCTCCCCGGTGGGCGGGGGGGGCGGCGGCGGCAGCGGCCCGCGTCCTCTGCCCCCCCTCGCCCCAGCCGCGCGGGAGAGAGGAGGGGAGCGGGGAAGGGGGGGGGGGCGCGGGGCGGAGGGGGGGGGACGGGGCGGGCGGGGGGGGGGCGGCGGGCGGAGGGGGGGGGGTGGGAGGAGAGATCTGGGTTTTTGATTGGTCTGGTGGGGGGTGGTGTGGGGGGATAAAATAAAAGGGGGAGGTGGTTGAGGGGGAGAGGGGGTTGTGGGGTGAGGGGGGGGGGGGGCGAAACTCAGGCCGCCGCGGCCGGGCCTCAACGTGATACGACCCGTTCCGAAAATTTCCCAAAATGCATGAAATGACCAAAATGCCCTTGATGGTCAAACGGTTGACTTTTGAACAGTAGGAATTTACATATTCGATATTGGACTCGATGTGAAGAGCTCGACGATACGAGCGCGTCCGCGAAGACGAAATCGAATTCCGAGTTGTATCGAAGAAGTTACGGACGAAAAACGGAATTTTGGTGTAGTGAAGTGCCACGTGGCAGCTTCTGATTGGTCGGTTTGGGGAAGATATTTTGGGGTTGTTTTTAAACCCGGTTTAACCCCGAGTTTCCCAAAAGGGAAACCCGAGTTCGCAAGCCGCGTCCGGAACGTGAAAAACTGCCGAAAACTTCCCACCGTCGTTGACCCTTCGCCGGCAACGGATCGGGCCGGCGATCACCTGCATCGGCTTCACCTCGTCGTCACGAACACGGAGCACCAAAGATCGGAGCCAGCAACCGTCGGAATCGCCGGCAACGACGTCGACGGAATCCGCGAGCTTTCCGGCGAGATTCCGGCCAGTACAGGCCGTGGTAAGTTCTGAAACCTTGATTTTTGGATTCCTTGGATTCCGTAGATGCGTTTTGACATAAAATTCGATGGATTTGGTTGAGAATTGAAGGTTTTAGGATTTTGGGGAAACCGGCCGAAAATCCCAGGGTTCGGCCGGCGCGGCGGTCCTGACGTCAGCGCCGGTCGGCGTCGCGACACGTGGATGACACGCGTGTGCCGCGTGGCGCCACGTGTCACGCCATGTCAGCGCCACGTGGCTGCCAGGTCAGCGCCACGTGGCATCCAGGTCAGTGCCACGTCAGGACGCACGCCGTGCTGACGTCGCGGCCGTTGACCGGCGTTGACCACTGTTGACCGACCACTTTTCCGAGTGGAAACGACGTTCCGGATCCAATGGCGAACTCCGTTTTGCCATCCGAGATACGGTTATACCCCGATTGAGCAAAACAAGGAAAAGTAGGGTTTCTCGGTTATTCGTTAAGTTTCGGTTATTAACTTTGGATTATTGGGATTGTTAGGTGATCAGATTTCGAGGAATCAGCATAACCGAATCGTGCCTGAGAGGGAGGACGACGGCGATCGCCCGGTGTCACTGTGAGTGGACGGGTTTTGGTTTTAAATGTGTTTGAGTGTACTATGTTTTCGTATATATGTATTCGTATATTTTATGCTTATAAATTGGTTATGCTGCTGGTTGTTGTGACTATTGTTGGTAATCGTTGCTTGGTTGTCCCTAGATAGTTTGTTGCGATTAGTATTATTAGGGGCGCATTATATGGATCGGGTGGGTATGGCCCTCGTCCATTAAATCATGGATCGGGTGGGTATGGCCCTCGTCCATGAGAGATATAGAATCATGGATCGGGTGGGTATGGCCCTCGTCCATGAGAGATATATCTCGGTCGGGTGTTATGGCCCTCGACCACATTACGTTGTAGTGTTGGGATTGTTTTGTGTGTATAGGTTGCTCGGATGTTAGTTACTGTACGTGTTGGCTGGATTGAGGTATGATATTATTATTATATTATCTGTTTTGACAGAGGGGGTTATTGGCATATCTGTTAAAACGTTTTTCACTGACTTCTTTTTCCGTCCACTCACCCTTGGTTTTGCGCCCCCTCAGGATTTGATTCTGAAGTGCATTCACCGAGTCGACTGAGACCTGCCGATAGCTCTACTTCCACCAACGAAGGGTAGGAGATCTTCGTTGTCTTTGTCAGGCAGGTTATGAGTTAAGCTGTACAGCTGTGTATTCCGCCCTTGGGGCAGTTGTAGTGTGTTGTTTCTCTTCCGCTGTAGATGCTCTGATATTAATTTGTAATCTTTTTCTTCCGTTTTTGTCGTTTTTATTTGTGTAAGGCTTCGTCACTCTTTGGGGGTGATGGCCGCACTCCCAGGCCCCACTTTTCGGGGCGGGGTGTGTCAATTGGTATCAGAGCTCTAGGTTTCCGATTTCCTGTCGAGTCTTGTTGGTCAGTGTTGTTCTTGAATCCTTGTTTTGTCTTTGTCAGAGCTATGTCGTCTCAGCGTGGTGCACATAGGCAGCGGGGTGGACGTGGTATCAGTAACCCCCATATTGTCGACAGATTTTCCAGCCTAGGTCAGCTTAGCGCTGCGTTAGAGAACGTTATTCCGATCAACCGAGATCAGGGTAGGAGACCCACTTTGCTGGAGATGGCTCGTAATCTGGGTGTTCAGGAGTTGAATAACATCGGAAGGAATGTGGCTACCGAGTACTGGTGGGATAGGATGGAGACAGTGCTAAGAACCATGAACTGTCCACCGGAGCAGAAGGTAGAGGTGGCATCCTCTTTCTTTTCGGGGGACACTGCAATATGGTGGCAGGATATGCAGAGAACCTACCCCGAAGTTACCGTTACTTGGGAGCAGCTCACGAGCATCTTTTGTGATAAGTTTTTCAGCCCCGAGTTTCAGTGGAGGAAGATGTCCGAGTTTATTTCCTTTCGCCAGGAGGAGCTATCCGTTAGTGATTATGAACAGCGGTTTCGAGAACTCGCATGTTTTTACCCTGGAACAGCCAATCGTCCGCTTGAATTGATGATTCAGTTTCAAATTGGATTGCGGGAAGACTTCAGGCTGGCTGTAGGTGGTAGGCAGTTCACCACTTACTATGACTTGTTTCAGGCAGCTTTGAGTGTGGAGCAGTACATGGTAAGACGGCCTTTTGAGTTGAACTACGAGGGCAGTGCCAGTGGAGCTGGGCAAGGAAGTGCTAGCAGTTCTGTCACTCGTGGCTTCCGACGCCAGGGTAGGAATCGACCCTCGGTGGGAGGGCCGAGGCAACAGCAGTCCTTTAGGAGAACATCACGGAGTTCCGGATCTTCTAGTGGAGCCTCTAGCTCGAGTGGAAGATCTTCCGGGGGCTCTCGTGTCCCGGGCTCCCGCCGATCCGATGATGGTTCTGGATGCCGTATCTGTGGAGATCAGAGTCATTGGCAGCGTCAATGTCCCTTCAACTGGAGGAATGTGCATGGGGAGTCGTCCCAGGGTAACCAGATAATGCAACAGGAAGCAGTCATCGATGGGAACACTGGTGGACGAGTTGAAACTCCGGATCAGCTTCTATTTGGAGTGACCGACAGTGTAGGCCGGGGAAACCGTGCTAGACGTCGAAATCGGGGTCGTGGAGACCGAGGCAGAGGTCGGGCACAAGGGCAAGTCTACTCCATGAACCAGCTAGAAGCTCAGTTTAATCCCGACATAAGTACTGGTATGTTGTTCATCCTTGGTTGTTTGGGTTGAAGCTTTGTTGGTCTAGCGGTGTTAATTTTGGTTGAGGCTTAAGCGAACTCTACTCCTAAGCGGTTGTGGTTTTAGGGATGTGTTTCATGAGAGTAAGAATCACATGAGTGTCTTGTGATTGTTACCGACGTTGTATTAGGGATTGACTTCCTTCCTTGGAATATCGTTGGCTTCGATGTATCCTTGGAATAGATTGGTCAACTTACCCTCCTGTATGGGTGAGTTGTGGTGGGGAAGCGGTGGTTTTCCCAAATACCTTGGTTACCCCATGTCTAGTTTTGGGTGAGCTGAAGGCGTAGTAGTTTGGTTGGTTATCACTTTCTTGGGTGAAGAAATCCTTGCGTAGGAATGGTACCGATTGCCTAGCACGTGTGATTGGGAAACCTGAGACATGAAGATGCTACGGGACGCACTTGTGGTAAGAGCTTCTCGGATGCCAAGGCACCAACCGTTATCTTTGGGGATGGAGGTATCCCATGGACCTCACTTGGGCAGTTATATGTGTCATCAATTGCTACGTTGGTCAAGTCAAGGCAGTGACCGCATACTCCTCGTTACCGGACTTGTGAGCGTACTCAGTTTTCTGTGAGGAGGTGATAGACTCACTCTACAAGCGGATTTCTGAAACTGAAGATGATGACATGTGAGATTGCACGCAAGGAGTTGAGAGATCTACAAGGCAGTGAAGTTGCTTTGTTCAGAAAGTCATCATTAGGCGAACTATCTGCTTGGGTGATTTATGAAGGCGTGGTTTAAGCGTAGCGAAGATCATGACTTTTGGTTCAGTGTGACACTAAACAGGGGCAAAATTTGAGGGCTGATGCAAGTTTAAAGATGAAGTTGGTTCTGCAGTAGACCAGTGAGTCTACCAAACCCCTACATCAGCCGAGTTTATCAGTGTTGAAGAGTTGCCAAAGGAGAATGAATTGATGGCTTTGGAGGGGGTCATGTTATTGTTTTAGTTGTTGTTGACCCTTTTCGGGAAGTTAGTTACGGTTTTGTTTCGTTGGCTTGTGTTAGTTGTTTGGGACTTTGTGAGGTTGTGGGTTGGTCATTGACGAAATGTTTCCTTCAAGTTCAAAAAGTTTGACTTGAAGTCGGAAAATTAAAGTGGGATGGATTCAGCACGATTGTGGCTCTTGGGGGTTCTCCATGCCGAGGAATGTGACTCTTATATTCTAGTTGTTTGGCACGAGATCTTGGCAATACAACCAACGTGGTTACAACTTCTCTCTAGTATCAAGGTACCTTGTTGGCAAAACATTAGAACAATGCTTCACACGTGAATGAATTGAAGACAAGGGAGTACTTGGTGCTACAGGATGTTAATGTGTATGAGATGTATGTGCATCCCTACGTCCAGTGGAGGAAATTTGGGATTTCCTTTGACTTTCTTCATGCAGGCCATTCCTTTGGCTGCGTTAAAGAGACCTTGCACTCTTTCAGCACCACCATTCATCTCGGTCTCTCCATCGTTGGAAGTCAACAGGAGGATAGAGTCAACTTAATCGTTGAAGTTTCGGCATGATAATATACCTTGGTAGCCAGTTGACTTTTGGTAACTAAGGATTGGTGATGTGGTTATCGAAATGAGGTGACAAGATGGCGACAATCTGTGTGGAACTTTTGAGATCTTTTCCATTCTTGTTCAGAGGGTTGGAGGTTGAGGAAGCGATATTGACACGACCCGTTGTCATAGAGTTGGTGATGTGGCATATCAGTTGGGTTTACTACCGGAGCTATCTTGGGTGCACAGGGTGTTTCATGTGTCGATGCTCCGAAGGTGGATACCAGATTCGTTCTATGTCTTGGAATTTCAACCACTTGGAACGGGGTTAAGTGTGTTTTGAGAAGTGGAAGGACCGGTTTACTCAGAAGGATGGAAAGATTTAGGCCTGCGCGACCGAACATTCTAATGGTGATTGTCTTGTGCAACACCCACGGTGTTGAGGAAGCTACGTGGAAGACGGAGTACATAGGAAGGAGTCCGACTTGTTCTATGTACGTACTTCCTCCCTTGGGTTGTTTTTGAATTTCGAGGACGAAATTCTTGTAAGGGGGGTAGATTGATACGACCCGTTCCGAAAATTTCCCAAAATGCATGAAATGACCAAAATGCCCTTGATGGTCAAACGGTTGACTTTTGAACAGTAGGAATTTACATATTCGATATTGGACTCGATGTGAAGAGCTCGACGATACGAGCGCGTCCGCGAAGACGAAATCGAATTCCGAGTTGTATCGAAGAAGTTACGGACGAAAAACGGAATTTTGGTGTAGTGAAGTGCCACGTGGCAGCTTCTGATTGGTCGGTTTGGGGAAGATATTTTGGGGTTGTTTTTAAACCCGGTTTAACCCCGAGTTTCCCAAAAGGGAAACCCGAGTTCGCAAGCGCGTCCGAACGGTGAAAAACGCCGAAAACTTCCCACCGTCGTTGACCCTTCGCCGGCAACGGATCGGGCCGGCGATCACCTGCATCGGCTTCACCTCGTCGTCACGAACACGGAGCACCAAAGATCGGAGCCAGCAACCGTCGGAATCGCCGGCAACGACGTCGACGGAATCCGCGAGCTTTCCGGCGAGATTCCGGCCAGTACAGGCCGTGGTAAGTTCTGGAACCTTGATTTTTGGATTCCTTGGATTCCGTAGATGCGTTTTGACATAAAATTCGATGGATTTGGTTGAGAATTGAAGGTTTTAGGATTTTGGGGAAGCCGGGGAAATGCCAGGGTTCCGGGCCGCGCGGCGGTCGGCGTCGGCGCGCGCCTGACGTCGCGACACGTGGATGACACGCGTGTGCCGCGTGGCGCCACGTGTCACGCCAGTGCGTGTCAGCGCCACGTGGCTGCCAGGTCAGCGCCACGTGGCATCCAGGTCAGTGCCACGTCAGCACGCCGGTGCTGACGTCAGCAGCCGTTGACCGGCGTTGACCACTGTTGACCGACCACTTTTCCGAGTGGAAACGACGTTCCGGATCCAATGGCGAACTCCGTTTTGCCATCCGAGATACGGTTATACCCCGATTGAGCAAAACAAGGAAAAGTAGGGTTTCTCGGTTATTCGTTAAGTTTCGGTTATTAACTTTGGATTATTGGGATTGTTAGGTGATCAGATTTCGAGGAATCAGCATAACCGAATCGTGCCTGCAGAGGAGGACGACGGCGATCGCCCGGTGTCACTGTGAGTGGACGGGTTTTGGTTTTAAATGTGTTTGAGTGTACTATGTTTTCGTATATATGTATTCGTATATTTTATGCTTATAAATTGGTTATGCTGCTGGTTGTTGTGACTATTGTTGGTAATCGTTGCTTGGTTGTCCCTAGATAGTTTGTTGCGATTAGTATTATTAGGGGCGCATTATATGGATCGGGTGGGTATGGCCCTCGTCCATTAAATCATGGATCGGGTGGGTATGGCCCTCGTCCATGAGAGATATATCATGGATCGGGTGGGTATGGCCCTCGTCCATGAGAGATATATCTCGGTCGGGTGTTATGGCCCTCGACCACATTACGTTGTAGTGTTGGGATTGTTTTGTGTGTATAGGTTGCTCGGATGTTAGTTACTGTACGTGTTGGCTGGATTGAGGTATGATATTATTATTATATTATCTGTTTTGACAGAGGGGGTTATTGGCATATCTGTTAAACGTTTTTCACTGACTTCTTTTTCCGTCCACTCACCCTTGGTTTTGCGCCCCCTCAGGATTTGATTCTGAAGTGCATTCACGAGTCGACTGAGACCTGCGATAGCTCTACTTCCACCAACGAAGGGTAGGAGATCTTCGTTGTCTTTGTCGGAGGTTATGAGTTAAGCTGTACAGCTGTGTATTCCGCCCTTGGGGCAGTTGTAGTGTGTTGTTTCTCTTCCGCTGTAGATGCTCTGATATTAATTTGTAATCTTTTTCTTCCGTTTTTGTCGTTTTTATTTGTGTAAGGCTTCGTCACTCTTTGGGGGTGATGGCCGCACTCCCAGGCCCCACTTTTCGGGGCGGGGTGTGTCATGACGCGCCGCCCCGGGGGGGCACGGGGGCGGCGGCGGGGCGCGGCGCGGCGCCGCCGCGCGCCGCCTGTCGGCGCCCCGTCGCAGGCGGGGCGGGGGCGCGGCGCGCGCGGCGGCTGCGCCGTGGCGCGGGGGCGCGCGTGCGCCGCCGCGCGCGGGCGCGGGGGACCCTGGTGGGCGGCCGCCTTTTCCGAGTGGGAACGACGTGCGGAGAGACAGGGGGCAGCCCTGTTTCGGCCGAGGAGGGAGTGAGCGCTCGAGGAAGAGAAAGAAAGGAAAGGGGGGGCGGGCGGTCGTTGTGTGTCGGTTGGTTGTTTTGGTTTGGTGGGGGGGGTAGGGAGGGGTGAGTGTTGAGGGGAAGGAGGGAGAGAGGAGCGTGCCGAGAGAGGAGGGGAGGAGCGCAGGGCGTCTCTGTGAGTCCGGGGCCCCCCCCGCGCCCGCGCCCCCGGCCGAGGACGGGTTTTGGTTTTAAATGTTGTTTGAGAGTGCTTTGTTTTCGTATATGTATATTCGTATGTTTTTATGCCTATAAATTGGTTATGCTGCTGGTTGTTGTGACTATTGTTGGTAATCGTTGCTTGGTTGTCCCTAGGTAGTTGTTTGCGATTAGTACTATTAGGGGCGCATTATATGGATCGGGTGGGTATGGCCCTCGTCCATTAAATCATGGATCGGGTGGGTATGGCCCTCGTCCATGAGAGATATATCTCGGTCGGGTGACATGGCCCTCGACCACACATTAAATCATGGATCGGGTGGGTATGGCCCTCGTCCATGAGAGGTATATCTCGGTCGGGTGTTATGGCCCTCGACCACATTACGTTTTAGTGTTGGGAATGTTTTGTGTGTATAGGTTGCTCGGATGTTAGTTCCTGTACGTGTTGGCTGGATTGAGGTATGATATTATTATTATACTATCTGTTTTGACAGAGGGGGTTATTGGCATATCTGTTAAATGTTTTTCACTTGACTTCTTTTTCCGTCCACTCACCCTTGGTTTTGCGCCCCCTCAGGATCTGATTCTGAAGTGCATCAGCGAGTCGACTGAGACCTCCCGATAGCTCTACTTCCACCAACGAAGGGTAGGAGATCTTCGTTGTCTTTGTCAGGCAGGTCATGAGTTAAGCTTACAGCTGTGTATTCCGCCCTTGGGGCAGTTGTAGTGTGTTGTTTCTCTTCCGCTGTAGATGCTCTGATATTAATTTGTATTTCTTTTTCTTCCGTTTTTGTTGTTTTTATTTGTTTGTTTAAGGCTTCGTCACTTTTTGGAGGTGATGGCCGCACTCCCGGGCCCTACTTTTTGGGTCGGGGTGTGTCAATTGGTATCAGAGCTCTAGGTTTCCGACTTCCTGTCAGGTCTTGTTGGTCAGTGTTGTTCTTGAATCCTTGTTTTGTCTTTGTCAGAGCTATGTCGTCTCAGCGTGGTGCACATTGGCAGCGGGGTGGACGTGGTATCAGTAACCCCCATATTGTCGACAGATTTTCCAGCCTAGGTCAGCTTAGCGCTGAGTTAGAGAACGTTATTCCGGTCAACCGAGGGCCAGGGTAGGAGACCCACTTTGCTGGAGAAGGCCCGTAATCTGGGTGTTCAGGAGTTGAATAACATCGGAAGGAATGTGGCTCCTAGTACTGGTGGGATAGGATGGAGACAGTGCTAAGAGCCATGAACTGTCCACCGGAGCAGAAGGTAGAGGTGGCATCCTCTTTCTTTTCGGGAGACACTGCAATATGGTGGCAGGATATGCAGAGAGCCTATCCCGAAGATACCGTTACATGGGAGCAACTTACGAGCATCTTTTGTGATAAGTTTCTCAGCCCCGAGTTTCAGTGGAGGAAGATGTCCGAGTTTATTTCCTTTCGCCAGGAGGAGCTATCCGTTAGTGATTATGAACAGCGGTTTCGAGAACTCGCATGCTTTTACCCTGGAACAGCCAATCGTCCGCTTGAATTGATGATTCAGTTTCAAATTGGATTACAGGAAGACATCAGGCTGGCTGTAGGTGGTAGGCGGTTCACCACTTACAATGATTTGTTTCAGGCAGCTTTGAGTGTGGAGCAGTACATGGTAAGACGGCCTTTTGAGTTGAACTACGAGGGCAGTGCCAGTGGAGCTGGTCAGGGAAGTGCTAGCAGTTCTGTCACTCGTGGCTTCCGACGCCAGGGTAGGAATCGACCCTCGGTGGGAGGGCCGAGGCAACAGCAGTCTTTTAGGAGGACATCACGGAGTTCCGGATCTTCTAGTGGAGCCTCTAGCTCGAGTGGAAGATCTTCCGGGGGCTCTCGTGTCCCGGGCTCCCGCCGATCCGATGATGGTTCTGGATGCCGTATCTGTGGAGATCAGAGCCATTGGCAGCGTCAATGTCCCTTCAACTGGAGGAATGTGCATGGGGAGTCGTCCAGGGTAACCAGAAAATGCAACAGGAGCGGTCATCGATGGAAACACTGGTGGACGAGTTGAAACTCCGGAGCAGCTTCTATTTGGAGTGGCCGACAATGTAGGCCAGGGAAACCGTGCTAGACGTCGAAATCGGGGTCGTGGAGACCGAGGCAGAAGTCGAGCTCAAGGGCAAGTCTACTCCATGAACCAGCTGGAAGCTCAGTTTAATCCCGACATAAATACTGGTATGTTGTTTATCCTTGGTTGTTTGGGTTGAAGTTTTGTTGGTCTAGCGGTGTTAATTTTGGTTGTGAGGCTTAAGCGAACTCTACTCCTAAGCGGTTGTGGTTTTAGGGATGTGTTTCATGAGAGTAAGAATCACATGAGTGTCTTGTGATTGTTACCGACGTTGTACTAGGGATTGACTTCCTTCCTTGTAATATCGTGGGCTTCGATGTATCCTTGGAATGGATTGGTCAACTTACTTTCCTGTATGGGTGAACTGTGGTGGGGAAACGGTGGTTTTCCCAAATACCTTGGTTACCCAATGTTTGGTTTGGGTGAGCTGAAGGCGTAGTAGTTAGGTTGGTCACCACCTTTTTGGGGGAAGAAATTCTTGTGTAATAGTGGTACCGATTACCTAGCACGTGTGATTGGGAACCTGAGACATGAAGATGCTACGGGACGCACTTGTGGTAAGAGCTTCTCGGATGCCAAGGCACCAACCGTTATCTTTGGGGATGGAGGTATCCCATGGACCTCACTTGGGCAGTTATATGTGTCATCAATTGCTACGTTGGTCAAGTCAAGGCAGTGACCGCATACTCCTCGCTACCGGACTTGTGAGCGTACTCAGTTTTCTGTGAGGAGGTGATAGACTCACTCTACAAGCGGATTTCTGAAACTGAAGATGATGACATGTGAGATTGCACGCAAGGAGTTGAGAGATCTACAAGGCAGTGAAGTTGCTTTGTTCAGAAAGTCATCATTAGGTGAACTATCTGCTTGGGTGATTTATGAAGGCGTGATTTAAGCGTAGCGAAGATCATGACTTTTGGTTCAGTGTGACACTAAACAGGGGCAAAATTTGAGGGCTGATGCAAGTTTAAAGTTGGAGTTGGTTCTGCAGGTAGACCAGTGAGTCTACCAAACCCCTACATCAGCCGAGTTTATCAGTGTTGAGGAGTTGCCAAAGGAGAATGAATTGATGGCTTTGGAGGGGGTCATGTTATTGTTTTAGTGGTTGTTGACCCTTTTCGGGAAGTTAGTTAGAGTTTTGTTTCGTTGGCTTGTTTGAGCTGTTTGGGACCTTGTGAAGTTGTGGGTTGGTCATTGACGAAATGTTTCCTTCAAGTTCAAAAAGTTTGACTTGAAGTCGGAAAACCAAAGTGGGATTGTTTCGGCACTATTGTAGCTCTCGAAAGGTTCTTTTTGCTGGTGAAGGTGACTTCCCCTTTTCTGCTTGCTTGGCTCAAGTTTAAGGGAGTGCTTGGTGCTGCATGAAGTTGATGTGTATGAGATGTACGTGCATCCATACGTCAAGTGGAGGAAATTTGGGATTTACCTTTAACCTTCTCCATGCAGGCCATTCCTTTGGCTGCGTTAAAGAGACCTTGCACTCTTTCAGCACCACCATTCATCTCGGTCTCCCCATCGTTGGAAGTCAACAGGAGGATAGAGTCAACTTAATCGTTGAAGTTTCGGCATGATAATATACCTTGGTAGCCAGTTGACTTTTGGTAACTAAGGATTGGTGATGTGGTTATCGAAATGAGGTGACAAGATGGCGACAATCTGTGTGGAACATTTGAGATCTTTTCCATTCTTGTACTGAGGGTTGGAAGTAGAGGAAGCGATGATGACACGACCCGTTGTCATAGAGTTGGTGACGTGGCATATCAGTTGGGTTACTACCGGAGCTATCTTGGGTGCACAGGGTGTTTCATGTGTAGATGCTCCGAAGGCGGATACCAGATTCGTTCTATGTCTTGGAATTTCAACCACTTGGAACGGGGTTAAGTGTGTTTTGAGAAGTGGAAGGACCGGTTTACTCAGAAGGGTGGAAAGATATAGGCCTGCGCGACCGAACGTCCTAATGGTGATTGTCTTGTGCAACACCCACGGTGATGAGGAAGCCACTTGGGAGACGGAGGAATACATTGGAAGGAGTATCCGTACTTGTTCTAGGTACGTACCTCCTCCCTTGGGTTGTTTTTGAATTTCGAGGACGAAATTCTTATAAGGGGGGTAGATTGATACGACCCGTTCCGAAAATTTCCCAAAATGCATGAAATGACCAAAATGCCCTTGATGGTCAAACGTTGATTTTGTGAACAGTAGAAATTTACATATTCGATTTTGGACTCGATACGAAGAGCTCGACGATACGAGCGCGTCCGCGAAGACGAAATCGAATTCCGAGTTGTATCGAAGAAGTTACGGACGAAAAACGGAATTTTGGTGTAGTGAAGTGCCACGTGGCAGCTTCTGATTGGTCGGTTTGGGGAAGATATTTTGGGGTTGTTTTTAAACCCGGTTTAACCCCGAGTTTCCCAAAAGGGAAACCCGAGTTCGCAAGTCGCGTCCGAACAGTGAAAAAGAAGCCGAAATCTCTTCGCCGCCGTTGACCCTTCGCCGGCGACGGATCGGGCCGGCGACCACCTGCATCAGCTTCGCCTCATCCTCACGAGCACGGAGCACCAAAGATCGGAGCCAGCAACCGTCGGAATCGCCGGCAACGACGTCGACGGAATCCGCGAGCTTTCCGGCCAGTACAGGCCGTGGTAAGTTCTGGAACCTTGATTTTTGGATTCCTTGGATTCCGTAGATGCGTTTTGACATAAAATTCGATGGATTTGGTTGAGAATTGAAGGTTTTAGGATTTTGGGGAAACCGGGGAAATTCCCAGGTTCCGGGGCGCGGCGGTGCTGACGTCGGCGCCGGTGCTGACGTCAGCGACACGTGGATGACACGCGTGTGCCGCGTGGCGCCACGTCAGCGCCACTTGTCACGCCATGTCAGCGCCACGTGGCAGCCAGGTCAGGAGCGCCACGTCAGCACGTGTCGGTGCCACGTCGGCACGCGTGCTGACGCAGCCGTTGACCGGCGTTGACCACTGTTGACCGACCACTTTTCCGAGTGGAAACGACGTTCCGGATCCAATGGCGAACTCCGTTTTGCCATCCGAGATACGGTTATACCCCGATTGAGCAAAACTAGGAAAAGTAGGGTTTCTCGGTTATTCGTTAAGTTTCGGTTATTAACTTTGGATTATTGGGATTGATAGGTGATCAGATTTCGAGGAATCAGCATAACCGAATCGTGCCTGCAGAGGAGGACGACGACGATCGCCCGGTGTCACTGTGAGTGGACGGGTTTTGGTTTTAAATGTTGTTTGAGTGTGCTTTGTTTTCGTATATGTATATTCGTATGTTTTTATGCCTATAAATTGGTTATGCTGCTGGTTGTTGTGACTATTGTTGGTAATCGTTGCTTGGTTGTCCCTAGGTAGTTGTTTGCGATTAGTACTATTAGGGGCGCATTATATGGATCGGGTGGGTATGGCCCTCGTCCATTAAATCATGGATCGGGTGGGTATGGCCCTCGTCCATGAGAGATATATCTCGGTCGGGTGACATGGCCCTCGACCACACATTAAATCATGGATCGGGTGGGTATGGCCCTCGTCCATGAGAGGTATATCTCGGTCGGGTGTTATGGCCCTCGACCACATTACGTTTTAGTGTTGGGAATGTTTTGTGTGTATAGGTTGCTCGGATGTTAGTTACTGTACGTGTTGGCTGGATTGAGGTATGATATTATTATTATACTATCTGTTTTGACAGAGGGGGTTATTGGCATATCTGTTAAATGTTTTTCACTGACTTCTTTTTCCGTCCACTCACCCTTGGTTTTGCGCCCCCTAGGATCTGATTCTGAAGTGCATCACCGAGTCGACTGAGACCTCCGATAGCTCTACTTCCACCAACGAAGGGTAGGAGATCTTCGTTGTCTTTGTCAGGCAGGTCATGAGTTAAGCTGTACAGCTGTGTATTCCGCCCTTGGGGCAGTTGTAGTGTGTTGTTTCTCTTCCGCTGTAGATGCTCTGATATTAATTTGTATTTCTTTTTCTTCCGTTTTTGTTGTTTTTATTTGTTTGTTTAAGGCTTCGTCACTTTTTGGAGGTGATGGCCGCACTCCCGGGCCCTACTTTTTGGGTCGGGGTGTGTCAGGGGGGGGCGGGGGGGCGGGGGGGGGGCCCCGCCCCCGGGGGGCGGGGGGCGGCTTCCCCGTTGCGCGGCGTTCTCCGCCCCGCGCCCCCCCCGCCGCGGTGGGGGTGGGGGTTTTTCCGTGATTTTTCTTCCGTTTTCCAAAACCTCTAACTTTCTCATTTCTTCACCAAATTCAACGATCTTTATGTCAAAACACATCTATGGAAGCCAAGGAATCCAAAAATCCAACTTTCATGACTCATCTCGCACTGTGCTAGACGGAAAATCGATCGAAAGATCCGATTTTCCGTTGGCTTCGTTGCTGGCGATACCGACGGCTTCTGACTCCGATCCTTGGTGCTCCGTGATTGTGAGGATGAGTGGAAGCTGATGCGGGTGGTCGCAGGCTCGATCCGTCGCCGGCGAAGGGTCAACGAAGGTGGAGAGTTCTCGGCAGTTTTGGGGCGTGTTCGGGTTTCCCTTTTGAGAAATCTGGGCTGGTTCGGGTTTTTAAAACCCAAACCGGCTTCCAGAAATGTCAAGCAGCTTCCACCCAATCATGGGCTGCCACGTGGCAGTCCCAGTACACCATAATTCCGTTATTCGTCCGTAACTTTTTCGATACAACTCGAAATTCAATTCCGTCATCGCGGACGCGTTCATATCGTTGAGCTCTCCACGTAGAGTCCAATATTAGATATGTAAATTCCCATTGTTCAAAAGTCAACAACTTGACTTCCAGGGGTATTTTGGTCATTTCACTATTTTCATGGTGTTTTTCGGAACGGGTCATATTATAGAAGCACATAACTACTACAGATCATTCACATAGATATATGAAGACCTTTTCCAATTTCTACTATAGAAGGTCATAGGTACTTCATCACCTTTATAGACTATTATTCAAGATTTTGCTACTTGTATGTAATCATTGAGAAAGATCAAGCCTATGACATGTTTAAGATCTTGATATGCCAAAAATAGAACACAACTTAACCCTACAATAGATTTTCAAAAGGTAGTATAGAGTAAGCAAAGATCGTTCATTGCCAGAGACTGATGGTACACATGCAATTCACGTTGACACACTAGTAGTTATGAAAACAGAAGAAGAGAAAGAAGTAAAAGTAACACAGATGACAATTAGGGGGGTTTTAAGGTTTATAAATGCAATGCTAAAGAAAGCAACGAAATTGAGTTGAGAAATCATATGATAAAGACGTTAGGAACTCAGTAATCTACCACCAATTATGATCAAAACAAGTCATGTTACCTAAATCCACTTACTATGCTGTGAGAATGAAATTTGCCAAGAACATATCATAACGCAATCAATGTCCTTATTTTTCTTCCCAGAATTACTTACTCTAGGTGAACGCACACTAACCAAACCTATTGAACATGCAATCAAGGTATAGAACGCTATCCTATCAACAACAGATTCAAAGCATTAAGCATACATGGAAGTTTGACAGAGTATATGACCCATACTAGTATAGAACGCTATCTAGCATGCGAATTCCAATTGTTTGACTTAACCATTGTCCATAGTTGTTACTACTTATGAATTAAGATAACAAAACGATTAGATGAGTTGTTATCTTAAATCTAGCTTCAGTTACATGCAACAGTTCCAAGTATGCATCCTTAGAACAATAACACATAACATATATCAATAATCCAAAGTCAAACAATCCTTCTCACACATGAAACATAGAATTCGAATTTAGATGAACATGCTTAAAGGTTTATCACATAATTAGGGCTTCAAACTTTGCCCCTAACAAAAGGTTACTATCCAGACATACTTTTGAAATCCATAGTCAAGAGTATAACGACTATAAGATTACAAGGGAAAGAAAAACCAAGCAAAGGTGATGAAGATGGTCAAGGTAGCCACTGGTGCACGTCTTTTGAGAGCTCCAACGACGCAAGGCAACTTCAAAAAGAAGGTGGCAGCAGTTGGAATGGTGGATGAATCGGTTCTTCCTTCAGACCATGAGAAATCAAAAACCAAATAAGGCTAGAGATGCAGAACGATTTTCTGAAGAGAAGGGTGTGAGAGATGTCCTCAATTAGGTCTCCAACCGCGTGCATTTATAGGGAAAGGATCAGCAAAGAGTCCTAATTTTCATGGGAAATATTAATGACCTCCTGTGACTGGCTTTCCTATTTTGACAGGGACTTTCCCTTAATTTGATCTTCTTTTCCTCAACTGATTAGGTAGGAAATATAGTGTGAATCTTTAGCCCTTTGGACCTTATTTAAGTTGTGAATTCGTCTGAAGTGCTCCCCAAGTCCTCTGATTATGATCGGGTCTTGAACTCGGGCTTCAGTCAGTTTTCGATCAAACCTAACACTGTTCAGTAAAACGCGCATAGAGCGAACATCAAAGCTTCGATTAACGAACTCTAAAATCCTACGATTAGCTAACATCCATATCTTTACACTTATGTATTTCTTTTGGCCTGATTCTCCATATTGGTCAACGTTCTTGTCTGATTTCGTTGACAGTTCTCCAAAAACTGACTTTTTAACTGACTTTTTCAACCAAGCTTCATTCACCTACAAAACAATAAAACAAACGTAATAGACACATGAAGACTTAGCTGTTTAGTAGTAGGTAAATAACACCAAAAATATGTATAAATAAGCACACATCAGATCTTCAAGACAGAACTTGATGCAACTTGATTTGGTGTGTCTGTGGCAATATTTTCTGCATTTTTTGGTGCAAGAGTGCATGGTGCAAGAGTTTGCTAACCAACTAACAAATGAAAGGAAGCTCGTTCAGGCTCTGTGCCATGTACAGCATGATTACCAAAAACTTGTATAAGTTTCATAATCTGAACTCTGAGCAGAACAAAGTGAAGCTGGGGAGTTGCCATTTTTCAGCGACAAGTAGCAATAAAACTATCCAGAGTCGGAAAGCATTCTCTTATAACCTGATTAAGAGGTAATACTGACCTGTCTTCTGAAGTAAATTATTTAAGTGATGGAGCATCTCTCTCTTCTTCTATAAACAAAGTAAATTACTAGACAAATGTTACAGAAATTTCATTCCAATGGTAGTCAATAGACAGCAACTAGGTGGTAAATTTCATAATTTTACTAGTTTACCGACCGTTACGAATAATCATGCATCACAAGGTGCACCACACTGTCTAATATCAACTCTACCAAAACGAGTGCATCTAAAAGGTGACAACTTTCCCAAATTCATGAAACACTCGTAGAAGTTATGGGGCCGTTATGTAATTTTCAAATCTAGTCCTGAGCTATCTGACTGGTACTTATCAGATCAAATCCAAACCTCTATAATTATGTGTTCCTCCACATTTTCTCATCAACCTAACAAATCATTAAGTCCAAAAACAGAAACAACGAACAAGACGAAAAAACCCAATGACTTGAGTAGTTGGAATCTACCTCTCAAGGAACATGGCTTCTTCAAGAGCACCCCCCAGGCTGAACTAAGTCTACCTGCAACTTGAGAAAAGAACTAACATGAAACAATTTCAGAGAGAAATAAGTAACATATGAATGCTACATGGTTTGGTTCATTTTTAAACCAGATGGCACTACAAACCTGTTAGGTAGGAATTATTTACCTGATTGAGATAGGTGGAAGAACATACCCTCATAAACATCGATGGCATCAAATCACCAAAGAGTTCCTTAACCTGTGAGATTGATTTGGTCAGAACACAATAGCATGGGCACAGGCAAGAAATTATTTAAAAACAAAAAATTAATACTTTGGGTGAGGTTGTCAACAATTACAGACACATACCTCTTTCTCTAAAGCCAAAATACTATCACAAAATTTACCGTACACTACCTATTGAAAAATCAAACCTAGAATAAAAAAATAAATCCTAATTGGGACTCAGATATCAGGAGTCATGCCAGAACTACACACTCTAGAGCTTCACCACCAACACACAATTACAGCGATTTCGTTTTTCTAGTCTTTTCTCATTTTGTACACATGAAACTCAAAATCACATCCACCATACAATTACTTAGCCCTGACCATAAGGGCATACTTGTCTCACATTTCTTACCATTGCATGCCTCTGATGCCATCATTCTGGTACCGTATGATGATATCACTTTTACCAAACTTGCAATATTACCCTGACACTTGATCAGCTACTAACTGACTGCAGCCTCTAGTATCAAGGATATCAGCTAAGTGACTCGAACAACTTCTTTATATTTCTATATGCTAATAGATATGTTCAGAACAAAGAAACGTTGAGAAATCAACATACAGTTCAGTTCTCTTTAGACTATAACATAATCTGTTTGAAGTTGACAAACACTTTACGATCAGATACTATTTCAAATAATAAATACTAATAAGCCTCCGGAAATGAATGATCCGAGTTATTTAAATGAGATAAAGTACAAACTCCCTCAAAAGAATTATAATCCAGCTCCTCTATTGTAACATGATCGAATGAGAAATAGCTGTGACTTTCTAACCCTGGTGTATGACATTTGAAAAGTGAAATTCAGATTCTAATTCCGATAAGAGTTATGATCCACAATTCTAGATAGACCATGGACAGGAGCAATAAGAATTAGGAGACGGGGTCAACCAATGAAACTTAATCTTCAATTATGCTTACCTGCATGAGAATGGTCAGGCTGAACATAGCAAACATATCTTGGGATGGAAGGCCAACAATACCACAGCATTATTAACTGATGAGAAATAAATACTATATCTTTAGCATTTCAGTACTCGATTTCCAATTGATGAATCGGAGTAACCATGGTATTGATTTAAAGGCATTCTACCTCAGGATGGGAACTTCCTGTTTTCTTCATTTTACTCCATCAATCATTTGCTCTTTCTGTTATATAAATTCTTCAATATCCTCTGAGCATCAGTCTTCTTTCCTGGTCTAGCAAAGGTAGAACTGATACTAATGGTACTTTCACATGGAACATAACCTTTCTTGTTCATCTCAGTTAGTAATCTTTTTATCTCAGCACGATATGACTTTTTCAATTTTCTATCCAGCGCTGGCTGCTTTGATAGACTAGACCAACCAGAGATTAGTCTGTTGTAAGTTGAAGAGTTAGGAGAGGTTCCTCTTGCTTGCATCTCCTTCATAAGCTCCCGAGCTTGGCTCATCTTTCCCACCTTAGCAAAATCACTAATGAGGACATTGTAGGTGCTAGTTCTGGGAACAAAACTTCTGCTTACCATTTCACAATAAAGTCTTATAGCTTTCTTTTTATTTCCAATCTTACCATGACCAGAAACCAAAATATCATATGTAGAAGCATTCGGAGCAACGCCTCTATTTTTCATTTCACCAAATAATTCGTTTGCCTTTGTCATCAGGCCAGCAGCTGAAAGCCCCCCTAATAGAAAATTGTAAGTTTCAATACTAGGAGAAATGCCCTCATCCAACATCTGCGAGAATGTAGAAAATGCAGATTTCAGATGGGTGCTTATGCAATATCCACGTATAAGGGAATTGTAAGTATTAATGTCTGCGAAAAATCCTCTTCCAGTCATCTCTTTAAATACTGAAGTGGCTTTCCTGGTCATTCCTAGCTTACATAAGACACTGATGAGATTATTATAAACATCGAGATTGAGGCTGAGCCCCATAGTTAAAAGCTTGTGATGCATTTGCAAAATTGTCTCTGCTCTTCTATTCTTTGAAGAAGCAGCAAGCAGTGTTCTATGAGTTGTTGGGGTAGGGAGAGAACCAACAGTCAGCAATTCATTTAAGACATCCAGTGCTTTTTCAATCTCATTTTTATCACAAAGTCCTCCTATCAGAATGTTGCAGGTGATTGAATCTGAACTTAACCCTTGACACTTCATCTCATTCCAGCATTTCAAAGCACTTTCAATGTCACCCTTTCTGCAGAATGCACTAATCATGGTATTGTATGTGGCACAGTCAGGAGCCAGACCCAACTCTTTCATTCCAGTACAGACAGATTTCACATCATACTTACCAAGCCGCAACAGACCATTCATTATGACATTGTAAGCAACAACATCAAACCCTATATTCTTCTCCATCATTTCTTGGGCCAAGTTAAGAGCCACCGACTCCTTTTCTGCTTTAAAGAAGCCATCCATTAAAGATGTATAGTTAACACGGTCAAGAAACAAACCTCCAGAAGTCATATCCATAATTAGTTTTTCAGCTTCCTCCATCCTTGCGCACTTTTTCATGTTGTTGACAAAAGAATCTAGTATGAAATTGTTTTCCTCTAAGCCTCCCATTTTCATTTCAGTGTGAAGAGCAAGAGCAAATTCTTGCTTACCTGCCTTAAAGAACCCATCAATTAGTGTTGCATATACAAAACCATTTGGGGAGATTTTCTTTTCTTCCATCTTCCTAAATAAACTAATAGCCTCACCAAGCATTCCTTTCTTTATGAAGCCATTTATAATTGAAGAATAAGTAAATATATTTGGGGGAACATTTTTCTCCTCCATTTCTTGAAATATAGATTCTGCATCATCGACGTCTCCCAAATTGCAAAGCCCATTTATCAATGCAGAGTAGGTGACGCAATTTGGAACTAGGCTATGCTTTGAAATTGTTTGAAACAAGTCCTTAGCCACGTTGGCTTTTCCAATCTTAAAGAGTCCATCCATTAAAGCAGTACAGCACACTAAATCGAAAAGAAGGCCACGAACAATCATTTGGCTTTGAACTGCAAGAGCTTCCCTGGAAGAGCCTGCCTTGAACAAGGAATCAACAAGGGTAGTGTAGGATACGTGATTAGGATCCACACCCATTTTCTCCATCTCCCTTAAAAGAACTTTGGCTTCTGGTAACCTCCCATCCTTGCAAAGACCATTTATAATGCAGCTGTATGTAACAACATCAGGAGAAATGCCACTCATAACCATTTCCTCATATAAATCCAAAGCCTCTTCAAGGCCTTTCTGCTTGCTGTAAAAACTCATGAGTGTGCTGTATGTTATATGGGTTGGTTTCACATCCATACATTCAGTCTGACTCTGGCCATCATCCCTTTTATCATTAACGCCATCCTCATTTCTCCTAGATCCCACGATTTCATCCATAAGACTCTTCGCCCTTATAAAATCACCCGTGTTGCAAAACCCATAAATGAGCGTATTATAAGTAACAATATTGGGAAAAAGACCCTCCCTCTTCATTCGCTCGATCAACTGAAGTGCACGACTAACTTGCCCAGCTTTGCAATATCCAGAGATCAATGTGTTGAAACCTACAACATCGTGTGGAACTCCACCACTGACCAGATTATCCATGACCAATTCTGCATACTTTACTAAACCAATTTGACAAAATCCATTAACTACAGTACTGCAAGTATATGAATCTATGGATACACCCCTTTTCACCATCTGAGACAAAAGGCCAAAAGCCTGATGAGCCAGTCCTTGTTGAGTGAAACCCCAAATGATAGTATTATAGGAAACAGTATCAATTTGAGCATTTCTTAGAATATTGAGTGCCGAACTCAAGTTTCCCAATTTGCAGTAAGAATGAATCAGTATGTTGAGGGTGAAAACATTGGGCACAACCCTACAGGAGAGCATTTCAAAATAAAGAACAGATACCTGAGAAACCAAACCAGAGGCATTGAATTGGTAAAGAAGCCAATTCCAAAGTGGCAGAGCAGGAGCAAGGCCACAATTTCGCATAGAAAAGAAGGCATTGGAAGCATTGGAAAATCTGCCACAGGCCAAGTAGAGATGGATGAGGGTGCAAAAGAAGGATCCATAGAGGTGGGCCTTGGATGGTGCGATGTCAAAACTGTAGTTTAGGGGATGGGAAGGAGAAAGGAAAGGTGGGGTTCGATTGGTCAAGGGAATAGAGGAATGGAGCTTGATTGATGAGAAACTAGAAGATAGGACGATGAAAGGGCTAGTCTTAGCTTGCTTCTTCAAAAGCCGCTTCAAAAGCCACATTTTTTGAGGTTTAGTGGAATTTTAACCTGATAAACAAAACACAGAAACAAAACTACATAAAAATGACATAGAGTTAAACACTAGAAATTCGATGTCGGTGAGATCTATACTTTTCCAAATTTACCCCTAGCACTTATGTGGTGGCAGCTGGGGTCAAATTGAAATATATCTACTCATAAATCATATATAGCTGGTCCTTATCACATCAAACCTTATATTTCAAGTTCTCTGTTTTCCCACCTTTTCTCAGTAACCATGCAAAATCATAAAGTCCAATAACAGAAACAACAAACAAGATGAAAGGAAATAGAGTGATCTGAAAACTTGGAGCATACCTCTCAACGAACATGACCTCTTCTCGAACAAACCTGAGGTTGGAATAAGTTAATCTACAACCTGTCCAAAAAGTACTGTCACACAATTTCAGACAGCTATACGTAGCGTATTCATCCTACGCGATTTGCTCTTCATTTTGGTTTCATTTGTAAACTAAAAGGCGCCAAAAATTTGTTAAGTAGGAAGAAGTTACCTGACTGGGATATGTGAGACAGAATCCTAGAATATGGATGGCATCATAATCATCAAGGAGTGCCTTAACCTGTGAGATTGATCTGGTCAATACCACAATAGCATGGAGACAGACAAGAGATTATGCAAGGAAAAACAGAATGTGGAACTTTTCAACAGCTATAGATACAAACTTCTTTCGTCATAGTCAAAATGCCTTTTATCACAGAAGTTATCGTATACTACAAATTGGAAAGTTAAACATAAAGTTGTGTATGAATCCTGATTGAGGCTCAGATATCAAAACTAATTTTGTTTTCGTTGGTTTTATAATTTTGGGTCACATGAGCAACTTAACCACTTAGCCTTGATCTTATGCGCATACTCGTGATGTCATACTCTCATGCCACCCTAATACCATTGGTATATACCATCACTACTTCAGTATGATATGCATACCAAGCCTGCAATTTACTTTTCAACTGGTAATGGTATTAAACTGGCACTTAATCAGTACTTACTGCAATGTTTAAGTCTCATCCATATCACATAGCTGACTGGAAACAACCTCTTTTCATCCAGTTTGCTATTAAATATGTTCAGAGCAGAAATCAAAATTCTTTAGAGTTCATTACTCTTTAAAAAATGTTTGACACAAACCCGTGTCAATTTCAGAAAACGTCTTATAAACAAGATACTGGAATTTCGATGAATATGAACCCTAGTGAACAAAGCAATGGTAAAGTGCCAACGTGCACCTTGTTAGGAGCAAGTAGCCTAGTCTGCTAAACTCACAATTGCGCCAATCAAAATCACACTCAAAAGAGCAAGAGCAAAGGGTAATTACTATTCACCAGGGAGCAGTGACGGACCCAGCCGGTGCGATCGTCAGCGGCCGCTCTCGTCCTCGCCGAAAAAGATAAGGGCCCGGAGCGGGTCTGAAAGCTCAGCTTCCCTGGGTTCCCTTCGCTCGACCGTTGAACTTTGCGCAAAGAAGGAAGACACCGTCCGGCGTCCTCCGAAAAACACGATGCAGAAGCTCGCCTGTGTTTCTGTTTTCAACTCACAAAAAACGGCGTCGTTTCTACTAAGAGAAACGTCCCATGCTAAGTATTCTGGGTGCAGGTTAGTAGAAGCGGCATCGTTTCGTTTGAGGATTTGGGTGCGTTTTGTGGGCTGGCAGCGCGACGTTTTGATTTGAGGTTTGGGTTATTCCATTCCATCAGACAGCCACAACAAACATTGATCCAAAATTAAGAAGCAAAAGAGGAGAGATTTGAGATTTGGAATTTAGGGAAAATACAAAGGGGAAGAAATTAGCGATGGATTTGGTCTGCTTTGGGTGTTGGGGGGTTTTGTCTTTCTTTTTGTGTTTTTTTTTTTTTGTTATCTTCTTTTGTTTTGTTTGGTGAAGAAAATTGCAAAGAGAAAGAGAACGTAGTCAAAACTCAAAACACAAGACAAGATGAGAGCTCAAACATTTATGTCTTGCTCTAATTACTTAAGTGTGTAATTTACTCAAGTGATCACTATGAAAAATGTCAGTAAGTATTGGGCCAATATTGATTTTCTGCAAGCTAAATAATTCAAATTTTGCGAGTATGTGTAAATTATAGTTACATTATTAACATACTGTCAACTCACTCGATACTCATATTTCATTCACCCCCATAATATACTGAAGTTTTTTCGCTCATCTTTGGTAGCAGTAGAGACAATTGATTAAGCAAGCACCATTTTAACTTTCCCTAAAAAATTTTCATTATTTTCATCTTTTTTGTGAAAATTTGACTGCAATAGATTACTTATATCTCAACATTTTTATCTAAATTTCCATACTTTTGAGTTACAAAAATCTAATTCCTTGAATATGTATGTGAGAATTTTTTTAGAACACAACCTTCTATAATCCGCTCCCCTGCTCAAAGAATCCTGGTCCGCCACTGCCAAGGAGATAATAAATGTCATATTAATCAAAGAATACAACAACTTTTATTTAAGAGTTCAAGCAAACCATTACATCAAATGTTAGGAAAAAAAAAAAAAACCATTACATCAAATTAAAATAGTCCTTACGGATATTAAATACAAAATAACTTCATAGGCATATAACCTACCTAATAACATGTTGTTGGTGAGTCGGGCTTTCTGCCATTTAATATCTTGTGTTGGTGCAATGAAGCCCGCCATTTAAGTTTATTTATTGTATTCTGGAAGCGGTTTCCTTTTGTGTAAAGGAGGAATCTGGTCAGTTCGATTTGAGTTTTCATGAAATCGAAATTGGCTCGTTGAGTATTATGGTCTAACAAGTCGTACAACCCCAATTGTCCAAAATTGTAAATGTTAAATTCCTTTTCTTTTATTTCCAAAATTGTAAAAGCAGTTATTATATCCTATGTGCGTACCAAGCCTGCAATTTACTTTTCAACTGGTAATTGTACTCGAATCACGTGTACCCAATTGGTTAAAATATTGAGCTTAAGAAAGAGGGAGTTATCCATATCATGTTCAAGTTTGGTTTCATGATGGACGGAAAACAATACTTTCTTTGTGGGTGATTCGTAATTCACATATATGCATGAAAAAAAAAAAACAAGATAAAAATCTTAAGTATAAAATAGACTCCTTAATTTTCTGGTAGTACATCAATTTTGAATATTCACCTATAAGAAAAAAAAACAATATAGACCATTCTTGTTGACGTATAAAAAAGGTCGTCAACTGTCAATGAGTAAGATGATCAAGTTAGAAGCCATGGAGCCTTTGAATTAAGGTGGGAGGCTAGGGAGCCTTGGGATCAAGTTGTCTGAGAAGGCCTCTGACACACCCCGCCCCAAAAGTGGGGCCTGGGAGGTGTGGCCATCATTCGGACAAGGTGACGAAGCCTTAACCAACAGAAAAGACAAATGAACAAAGAAAAGACAAACAACTGAACAAGTCGGGTCGAAGCCCAATAAATACAAACATAACAATGTACCAAAGCATGTAGCAGCTGAAGGAAGTTTAAATAACAGTACAACCCGAAGGCGGAATAATAATACAATACAACGTACACAGGTCTAACAAACATTAGATGACAACAAAGTGACTTCTACTCTTTGTGACACGGAACAGAGTTATCCTGAAAGATCTCGCTCATCTAAGATGGTGCTCAATAGTCTAAGGTCCTGAGGGGCGAAAAAACAAAGGTTAGTGGACAGGGAAAATAATGTAAGTGTAAAACACAGTTTAAACATTTATCGATAATAACCCCCTGATACGACCCATTCAGAAATTTTCCCAAAATTTTGTGAAATGACCAAATTACCCTCATGGGTCAAACGTTGACTTTTAAATAGTAAAAATTTTCGTGATCAATATTGTACCCTATGCGAAGAGCTCGACGTTACGATCACATCCGCGAAGACGGAATTGGATTTCCAGTTGTTACGAAGATGTTACGGACGAAAAACGAAATTGAAGAGAGGGGACAAAGTGCCACGTGGCGAGCTGTGAGTGGCTAATGGGTAAGATATTTTGGGAAAGGGGGTGTGAGCTGGTCAAAATCCACAGATCAGCCACAGCTTTCCCAAAAGAGAAAGCCGTAGCCGCCGAAACACTCCAGCCGCCGTTCTTCCTTTCCGGCCACAGATCGGCGACGACATCAACTAGAAAAAGTTTCCTCTCAACCTCAAGAGTGTGTCCGTGAAGTTTCAGCGTCAGAAATGGAGTAGATCACCGCCGGTGAAGCCAAACGTGAAACTTGGCCCATCCACATTCTCGCCGTCGTCGCTCACTTTCCGGCCACCTTCTCCGAACACCACTACCACCATAGCATTCCTCACGTCCCAGAGAACATTCCCACAAAGTTTCAGCCTGAGAAACACGCCGAGAGTCGCCGACGAAGCCGATCGGAATTCATAAGCTTCCGATGCAAATTCCGGCCAGTACAGGCCGTGGTAAGTTCTGAAACCTTGATTTTTGGATTCCTTGGATTCCGTAGATGCGTTTTGACATAAAATTCATCGAATTTGGTTGAGAAATGAAGAAGTTATGGATTTTGGATCTCGCGGAATAGTGCCGTGCGGAATCTGCAAAATTCCGGCGACTGTAGCGGCGGCGGTGATGCTGACGTCAGCGTCGAGTTACTGTCCATTACAGTAAGTTACTATTCATAATCGTTAAAGTTAACGGCGTCACTGTTCATTCCGTTAAGTTACTATTCATAAAAGTTGACTATGTTTGACTGACCACTTTTCTGAGTGGAAACGACGTTCGGACTCGATGGCAGAGTCCGTTTTGCTTTTTGTTTTGCGGTTGTTTTGTTGTGGGGAGATCAAGGAGGAATTAGGTTTTTTCCGTTGTTCGTTGAGTTTCCTTTTGTTGTAGAGAGAAAGAGAGAGATGTCAGAATATGGGGATTCATATCTGAATGTGTGTTTACCCCTTGTATAGTGCCTGTATTTATAGTGGAAGATTCCCAGGGTTTACCAACCCTAATAGGAATGGGCCTCATTAGTACACAGAGTCCATATAGGATTCCTATTACTGAATACATCGTATCTAGTTCAGGATTCCTACTTCTAGTTTACACAGTCACACTGAAACACAGTTTACAACACTCCCCCTTGAATGTGTAGAACATAAGAAGTAGTCGCATCAGATCTTCAGAGGAAGATGTAGGCAGTCGATGAAGTCATTGTGGTAGACACTCGGGGATACGTATGTCCAAAAGGGATCCATTCAAGGATATGCTAACACCAAAACCTTGCTAAGGAAAACCCAGTGGGAAAAAGCCAAAGCGATGGGCATGTCGACACTTAAGCAGTCAGAGGTATGACCAACCCAACGCGGGTGCCTCGTTAAAAACCTTGCCAGGCAACAAAACCCAGTGGGAAAAAGTTGACCTGTGCTAAGGGGAAAAAGAGTACATTAAGGTCAAGTGAGTACACTTTTGTATACTCCCCCTGAAGTCGACAATGCTCCCCCTGAAGACTACATACGTGTCAAATCGGACAATTGACGCAATCCGGTTCCATGAACGAGCTTCTGGAAAGTAGCCTTCGGCAGAGACTTGGTGAACAAATCTGCGAGGTTGTCTTGTGATCGGATTTGCTTGACTTCAATCTTCTGATGCTCTTGTTGCTGATGTGAGAAGAAATTCTTCGGCGCGATGTGCTTGGTGTTGTCTCCTTTGATGTATCATTTCTTAATCTGATTGATACATGCGGCATTGTCTTCATAGATGGTTGTCGGAACATCACTATCGAACGACAATCCGCTAGTTTGCCGAATATACTCAATAACAGCTCGTAGCCAAACACACTCACGTGCGGCTATGAGTTCGACATGATTCGAAGGAGTCGCAACTAAAGTCTGTTTCGTAGACCTCCAAGATATCGCGGTATTCCATATGGTAAAGACATAACCAGTTTGGGAACGTGCCTTGTGATGGTTTGATAAGTAACCTGCGTCAGCATATCTAACAAGGCAAGCATCATTCCGATGATCAAAGGGGGATGATCCATCCGGAGATGCATAGGGATAGAATAAGCCCATATCCGTCGTACCCTTAAGGTAGCGGAAAAATGTCTTTAACACCATTCCAATGGTGGCGTGTTGGCGCGCAGCTACATCGAGCTAACAAATTCACAGCAAACGAGATGTCCGGCCTAGTGCATTGAGCTAAGTACAATAAAGCGTTGATTGCACTTAGATATGGAACTTCTAGTCCCAATAACTCTTCATCATCCTCTTTAGGACGACATGAGTCTCCTTTGGCATCTAGCGTTTGGACGACCATGGGTGTACACGAAGGCTTCGCTTTATCCTCATTAAAGCATCGCAACACCTGATGGGTGTAGTTGGACTGATGAACCAAAATACCATCAGTGCAGTGCTCAAGCTCAAGGCCAAGACATAATCGAGTTTTCCCTAGGTCCTTCATCTCAAATTCCGATTTCAAGTGCGAGGCAGTAATCTCAAGCTCTTCTAGAGTACCAATGAGATTCATGTCATCGACATAGACTGCAACTATCGCAAATCCGGAATGTGATTTCTAGACAAACAGGCAGGGGCATAGATCGTTATTCACATATCCCTTACTGATCAAATATTCACTTAGACGGTTATACCACATCCACTCGGATTGATTCAATCCGTAAAGTGAACGCCTCAATCGAATCGAGAGGGTGTTCTGTGGTTCAGAACTATTTGACTCAGCTTAAGTCCTTCTAGGACTCTCATCTATATCTCTGTATCAAGATCCCCATAGAGATATACTATAACCACATTCATAAGCTGCGTAGTCAGTTCTTGGGAAACTACCGAACTGACAAGGTAGTGGAACGTCATTACGTCCATTACGAGAGAATACATCTCATCGTAATCAATGCCAGGGCTAATGAGAGAAGCCTTGCGCTACGAGGCGTGCTTTACATCGCACTCTTTCATTCTTCTCATTACGCTTCCTTAGGAATGCTCGCATGTAACCTATAGGGTTCACATTGGGAGGTGTGGAAACTACTGTTCAACCACCTTTCTCTTTACTAAGGAATCTGCATTGTTTCTTTCCATTTTGACCAATCAGTTCTACGTCGACATTCATCAACGGAACGCGGTTCGATATTGTCGCATTTTGTTATTTCAGTGGCCACTGCATATGCGAATGTATCATCGATGATTATCTCATTTCGATTCCACAACTCATCCAAAACTAGTATAATGGACCGAAATCTTCTGATTCTCGGGAGTAGGATCTGGGGTCTCCCCTGGGACGTCTCCCAGGACACTCCCATAATCCTTATCAATTTCATGAGTTGGATCGGTTGAGATAGCGATAGGATTCGGTTGTGCCATACTTCTCCTCTTATAGGGAGTGAATCCTTCGAACCGATTAATCTGCCTCGCCTCTGGCCGACGACAGATGATTGGCTAGCCGCCGATATATGCTGTCTTTCCAAGATTGCATCTCATTCTTACAGGCATGTTCGCAGAGGTATATATGATCTCGTCACTTTAGCTAGATCAGAGAGGGCTTCTGGCATGCACGTGCAACACTCTGAAGATCTAGAATACATCGCACTTGCTTATCATACTGTGCGGTACGGGGATCAGGATGAGACATAGTGGGTATAAGCCACGTCAATTCGCGTCGTTCATCAGGAACGTTGACGTTCTTATCTCCCCCTAACGGCGGGAATACTGTCTCATCAAAGTGACAATCCGCAAATATACGAGAAAGAGATCGCCTGTAAATGGCTTTCAAAAGCCCATAATGGAGGGGGATTCATAACCGACAGAGAATCCCAGCCTCTATTGAGGACCCAATTCGGTAAATTGCGACGGCGCAATGGGCACATAAACTACACACCCAAGAATGCGTAAATACGAAATTGCAGATTCGTACCCAGTGACCAGCTGTAACGCCAAAAAGGGTTGGGTAGAGGTGGGCCTCAAGCGGACCAATATAGCTACATGCAGAATTGCATAGTCCCACGCAGAAATAGGAAGCGTGGTGCTTATCACCAAGGTCCTTACGATCAACTAAAGACTCTTTATGAACGCTTCTGCGAGACTTGTGGGAACATAGGGGGCCATGATGTTCAACCACAATCCAAAGGGACGTGCAATAATCATCGAAAACCTTCGATATAAACTCTCCGGCGTTATCCAGTCTTCTAGACTTCAATGGATAACCGGGGTGGTGAGCCCTCAATATGGGCCAGGAGTTTAGCAAAAGTAGCGTTCATGTGGACTATAGACATGTGACCAGCGAGTCGGTGCATCAACCAAAACTATAAAATCTTTAAATGGTATGCGGATTGGTTGGGTTTGTCCACAAACTTCCCCTTAAATACGCCGAAGAAAAGAAGGAGAACATTAAGTATCTTTGCATGGGAAGGTACAGTATACCTCGTTCCCAACGAGAATGCTTGGCAAAGTGTATTTACATACACGAGGTCTTACACGGGGATGCCCGTTGAGGATACGGCGCATCACATCTTGACCGGGATGTCTCAAACGGTCATGCCAAAGCAAATAAGTGCTCGAGTTGGCTAGCTACATGGTGCGACCTAGCTTCATGCTAGCGACGCAATGCGCCTCAATCGAGCGAATGGTTGTGTAATACAACTCATGCAAAAGGCATTTCATCTTCTCCAATATACGCTCATGGCCGTGTAAGGAGGAGGTAATGCAAAGATATTCCTTACCATGTTCTTCTGCGGTTTCATCATGGTAATTGTTCAATCGAATATCCTTATAGCTCAATAATGTTCTTTTGGAACAAGGTGAGTATAAGGCCTTTGTAGGTCTTCATGGAGGTATAAAGTTAGATTATATCTCCAGGCAGGGAGAATATCATGCGCAATCGCGCTGTCAGCCAGACATCTAACTTCCCACTAGACATACCTCAACATGAATTAATTGAATCGGTCACATGATCAAGGAAACTTCTAGTTCCAATGGATTCAATTAATTGATATTCGAGAACAATATACAAGTACTAAAACAAGCACCAAATATTGAACTAAATCCGAATGAGAGAGCAAAATCTCAGTTTGCTACATAATCATCGGCCAACAAGGCCGTTCCATGTCTCTCTTGGTTGCATATCGGAGTTGTACTCATGATCAACATTAGTAGGGGCGCTATGAGTGCGCAACTAATGGATGTACCACTACCACGATAGCATATGATTGGCTATTTTGTGATTGGGAAGGATGAACATTTCCCAAATCTTGAAGTTTGGTGCTAAATAATCGCGGTTTGAGCTTCTAGAAAACGCTTATGCTTGCTCTAGGCAAGGGAGCGGTTCGAGCTAATGGGACGCGAGCTGTTGTGCTTTTCAGCGAACAACAAAGCACTAATCGGATCCAGGGACTTGATGAACTGTCACTCTCTATATCGCTGCTTCATGAGCTCATTAGAAGCATAGAGAGTCGAGAAAGTCTCCTACAAGAGATCATTCGAGGTCAAGTCCGGCTTGCAAAGCCCTAGGATGGATCGGATTCTGTTTATTTCAGACTTATGTTTATTCACAGGCTTCGAGTCTTGAAACATAAGTTTTGCCAATCATGTCTTGCTTTAGGCACGTAGATCAAGAGATCATGCTTCTCGTGATCTCTGGACAAGAGACAAGCGTCAGTGTTGTTCATAAACAAAACAACTGACAATACTGGCATCGACGGCGCCAATGGGGGAAACCATTTGGTGGGCGTGGTCTCAAAGGTCTTAGCTGAGAGCTCAAGGTCCTTACTGCCATGAATCCGGCGAGATAAAAATCTCTGCGACGGAAGATTTCTCTCGGATTTAGGCATGGAAACTTCAAGTTTCACCATGCGTGGTGAGTTTTAGGAAACATCACGTTTCTATGCTCGAAACTTCAAGTCGAGACTTTTCTATGAACTTATAGTTCTATAGTATTTGCGTACTCAAGCGTATTGCCAAAGTGCGCGAGTCGAACGCAAAAGTCATGCGAATTAGTCTTTCGGACCCGCATGGTTGGGCTCAAATTGGAGTCGAATCCAATGGAAAGAGGGGCAATAAAAATATTAAAGCCTAATTGATTTATTGTTTGGAAAACAATAATCTAAGCTCAAAGATTGGTGAAGCCCAACCCATAATTAAATGGGGGGGAAGCCCAACAAAATTGGTCCAATCATGGGCCTATGCTCAAACCATTGTTGGCCCAAAAGGGTGCTGGCCCAATCTGTTTTTGGCCCAATGTGCGCTGCCCTTGCGTTCGGGGAAGACATCCGAACGATTGAAATGCTGTCTGCGCGCGTGTTCGGGGAAGACATCCGAACTGCTTGAAGGACCTTTGCGCGCGCGTTCGGGGAAGACATCCGAATAGCTTGGGAAGCCCTGTTCCCGTGCGTTCGGGAAGAACATCCGAACGACAGGGGGAGCCCTGGTCGCACGTTTGCTGGGCTGGGCAGACGCTGGCGCGGGTCAGCCTGACGGCTTGACCGGCGCGGGTCAGCCTGGCGGCCTGACCGGCTTAACCGGCTTAGGCTGCACGTACAGCTTGGTGGAGTCCCAGCAGGACCCGGTTTTGCTCCCCTCAGGAACAATGTTACTATGGTGGAGTCCCAGCAGGACCCCGTGTTTCTTTCACACAGGTGAAAGATATATCATGAGACACAAACTTTGGTGGAGTCCCAGCAGGACCCCGTTTACGAGCCGTGACTATTGTACACGGCTAGTGTTTTGCTTGGCTCCCATCAGGAACCGAATTTGTGGAGTCCCAGCAGGACCCCTGTATACGAGCCGTGACTATGGTCCACGGCTGGTGTATTTCCTTCATGACCCGACCCAGTATGAAAAATGGCCCAAATCTGCCCAAACTAGGTAAATTTGTAAAACAGGCTAAATCTACCAATCTGCCAAAATGGCCAAATCTGCAAATTTGTCAAAACTGGCCATATACAAATCTGTCAAAACTGGCCAAATTTGCAAATCTACCAAAACTGGCAAAATATGCAAAGCTGCGCGTTCGGTGACTGCTTCCGAACAAAACAGTAGCAACCCAAGTGCGCGTTCGGTTCTCGCGTTCGGTGAGGAATGTTGAACGAAGTCCACGGGCCAGGGCGCGTTGGCTGGTGCGGCGAGGGGCGGCGGCAGTGGGCAGCAGGGGCTCGGCGGCGGTGCTGCGGCGTCCCTGATGTCGCAATAAGCGGCGGCGGCAGGGGCTGCCGGGGCATGATCGCGGCGTCGAGGTGGTGGCAAGATCTCGGCGACCCTCACGGGGTTTCGGCGAGGTTATGCCGGCGGAAAAACGAGGAACTGCGGCGGGCGCGACGGCGGTCCTGCGGCAAGATGCGGCAGCATAGCGACTTCACCGGAGTGGTGGCGTACTGCTGCAGGTGCGGCGGCGATTTCGGCGTGTTTTCACGCGGTTGTCGGCGAATGCGCGAGATTTGTCGGCGGCGGCATGTGGAGAAGGAGGCCCAAACGACACCGTTTTGGGCGTTTTGGGTTTGGCTGCACTGAGCCGCGGCTGGGCGGCTAGCGTGGCTTGAGGGGCTGAGCGGCTTGCTGACTGGCTGGCGCGGCTAGCTCCGGGAAACAAAACAGATTTTGTTTCTCTTTTTTTCTTTTTTTTTTCTTTTGTTTTCTCTTCAGAAAACCTTCAAAACTTCTTAAGCGTAGCAGCAGATCGTGCTGATAACGTGTTGTAGAGAGAAAGAGAGAGATGTCAGAATATGGGGATTCATATCTGAATGTGTGTTTACCCCTTGTATAGTGCCTGTATTTATAGTGGAAGATTCCCAGGGTTTACCAACCCTAATAGGAATGGGCCTCATTAGTACACAGAGTCCATATAGGATTCCTATTACTGAATACATCGTATCTAGTCAGGATTCCTACTTCTAGTTTACACAGTCACACTGAAAAGAGTGAAAACACTTTTTTTTTTTTGTTTTTTTTGGGTTGTTGTGGGGTCTTGTTTTTAGATTCTAGCGGGCAGGGCTTATTCGTGCCTAGTACGGGGGGGACGGTTGCTGCGCTGTCTCTTTGTGAGTGGGGGGTGGTGTTGTTTGTTGTGTTGTTGTGTTTTTTTTTTTTTTGTTTTTTTTTTTTTTTTTTTTTTTTTTTTTTTTTTTTTTTTTTTTTTTTTTGTTTTGTTTTTGGTGGGTTTTTTGGGTTGTTTTTTTTTATGGGGTTTGTTTGTGATTAGTATTATTAGGGGCGTATTATATGGATCGGGTGGGTATGGCCCTCGTCCATTAAATCATGGATCGGGTGGGTATGGCCCTCGTCCATGAGAGATATATCATGGATCGGGTGGGTATGGCCCTCGTCCATGAGAGATATATCTCGGTCGGGTGTTATGGCCCTCGACCACATCACGTTGTAGTGTTGGGAATATTTCGTGTGTATAGGTTGCTCGGTTGTTAGTTACTGTACGTGTTGGCTGGATTGAGGTATGATATTATTATACTATCTGTTTTGACAGAGGGGGTTATTGGCATATCTGTTAAATGTTTTTCACTGACTTCTTTTTCCGTCCACTCACCCTTGGTTTTGCGCCCCCTCAGGATTTGATTCTGAAGTGCATTCACCGAGACGACTGAGACCTGCCGATAGCTCTACTTCCACCAACGAAGGGTAGGAGATCTTCGTTGTCTTTGTCAGGCAGGTTATGAGTTAAGCTGTACAGCTGTGTATTCCGCCCTTGGGGCAGTTGTAGTGTGTTGTTTCTTTTCCGCTGTAGATGCTCTGATATTAATTTGTATTTCTTTTCTTCGTTTTTGTCGTTTTTATTTGTTTAAGGCTTCGTCACTCTTTGGGGGTGATGGCCGCACTCCCGGACCCTACTTTTTGGGTCGGGGTGTGTCAATTGGTATCAGAGCTCTAGGTTTCCGACTTCCTGTCGAGTCTGTTGGTCAGTGTTGTTCTTGAATCCTTGTTTTGTCTTTGTCAGAGCTATGTCGTCTCAGCGTGGTGCACATTGGCAGCGGGGTGGACGTGGTATCAGTAACCCCCATATTGTCGACAGATTTTCCAGCCTAGGTCAGCTTAGCGCTGCGTTAGAGAACGTTATTCCAGTCAACCGAGGCCAGGGTAGGAGACCCACTTTGCTGGAGAAGGCCCGTAATCTGGGTGTTCAGGAGTTGAATAACATCGGAAGGAATGTGGCTACCGAGTACTGGTGGGAGAGGATGGAGACAGTGTTAAGGACCATGAACTGTCCACCGGAGCAGAAGGTGGAGGTGGCATCCTCTTTCTTTTCGGGAGACACTGCAATATGGTGGCAAGATATGCAGAGAACCTACCCCGAAGTTACCGTTACTTGGGAGCAGCTCACGAGCATCTTTTGTGATAAGTTTTTCAGCCCCGAGTTTCAGTGGAGGAAGATGTCCGAGTTTATTTCCTTTCGCCAGGAGGAGCTATCCGTTAGTGATTATGAACAGCGGTTTCGAGAACTCGCATGTTTTTACCCTGGAACAGCCAATCGTCCGCTTGAATTGATGATTCAGTTTCAAATTGGATTGCGGGAAGACATCAGGCTGGCTGTAGGTGGTAGGCAGTTCACCACTTACTATGACTTGTTTCAGGCAGCTTTGAGTGTGGAGCAGTACATGGTAAGACGGCCTTTTGAGTTGAACTACGAGGGCAGTGCCAGTGGAACTGGGCAAGGAAGTGCTAGCAGTTCTGTCACTCGTGGTTTCCGACGTCAGGGGAGGAATCGACCCTCGGTGGGAGGGCCGAGGCAACAGCAGTCTTTTAGGAGGACATCACGGAGTTCCGGATCTTCTAGTGGAGCCTCTAGCTCGAGTGGAAGATCTTCCGGGGGCTCTCGTGCCCCGGGCTCCCGTCGATCCGATGATGGTTCGGGATGCCGTATCTGTGGAGATCAGAGCCATTGGCAGCGTCAATGTCCCTTCAACTGGAGGAATGTGCATGGGGAGTCGTCCAGGGTAACCAGATAATGCAACAGGAAGCAGTCATCGATGGGAACACTGGTGGACAAGTTGAAACTCCGGATCAGCTTCTATTTGGAGTGGCCGACAGTGTAGGCCAGGGAAACCGTACTAGACGTCGAAATCGGGGTCGTGGAGACCGAGGCAGAAGTCGAGCTCAAGGGCAAGTCTACTCCATGAACCAGCTGGAAGCTTAGTTTAATCCCGACATAAATGCTGGTATGTTGTTTATCTTTGGTTGTTTGGATTGAAGTTTTGTTGGTCTAGTGGTGTTAATTTTGGTTGTGAGGCTCAAGCGAACTCTACTCCTAAGTGATTGTGGTGTTAGGGATGTGTTTCATGAGTGTAAGAATCACAGGAGTGTCCTGTGATTGTTACCGACGCTGTATCAGAAACTGACTTCTTTCCTTGGGATATCGTCGGCTTCGACATATCCTGGGAATGGATACTTCCATTCGTTTTCTAGTTTGGGTAAACTGTGGTAGGAAAATGGTGATTTTCCTTAAGACCCAGTTTACGGAGTGTTGAGTGTTAGGGCAAGTGACATGCTTGGTAGTTTGTTTGACTATCCGCTATCCGCTATCCGGGTATGGAAATTTCTGAGTAGCAGTGGTGTTGGTAATCTAGCGCGAGTGATTGTGAAACCTGAGACATGAAGATGCTACGGGACGCACTTGTGGTAAGAGTTTCTCGGATGCCAAGGCACCAACCGTTATCTTTGGGGATGGAGGTATCCCGTGGCCCTCACTTGGGCAGTTATATGTGGCATCAATTGCTACGTTGGTCAAGTCAAGGCAGTGACCGCATACTCCTCGTTACCGGACTTGTGAGCGTACTCAGTTTTCTGTGAGGAGGTGATAGACTCACTTTACAAGCGGATTTCTGAAACTGAAGATGATGACAGGTGAGATTGCACGCAAGGAGTTGAGAGATCTACAAGGCAGTGAAGTTGCTTTGTTCAGAAAGTCATCATTAGGCGAACTATCTGCTTGGGTGATTCATGAAGGCGTGGTATAACTGTAAAGAAGATCATGACCTTTGGTTAAGGATGAGACTAAGCAGGGGCAGATCCGAGGATTTATGCAAGTAACAATCATTGTTCGATGAGTCACCTAACTGTCATATCCTTGCCTCCTGATCATTAAATCCTTACCATCCTTTTTTTATGGTGGACAGATGGCCAGTTGATTCTTGGTAACTAAGGAATTGTGATGTGGTTATCGCAAAGAGGTGACAAGATGGCGATAATCTGTGTGGAACTTGTGAGATCCTTACCATTTTTTGTACAGAGGGTTGGGGGTTGAGGAAGCGATGATGACACGACCCGTGGTCATAGAGTTGGTATTTTCTGTTCTTCCGGGGGTGATAAGGTGTACCTAGTTGTGGGCTTTATGAGATTTTAGACCCTTTGGGGCCTCTTCCTTTTATTCCCGCCAAAAATGTAACACGACCCAAGAAGGTAGTGGTATGTCCTGTTGTTTGTGTCTGTTGAGGGGAAACTCAGTTTTCGATAAATTGGGCCTTTTGAGATAACATAGAGAGTTGGTGACGTGGCATATCAGTTGGGTTTACTACCGGAGCTATCTTGGGTGCACAGGGTGTTTCATGTGTCGATGCTCCGAAGGTGGATACCAGATTCGTTCTATGCCTTGGAATTTCAACCACTTGGAGCGGGGTTAAGTGTGTTTTGAGAAGTGGAAGGACCGGTTTACTCAGAAGGATGGAAAGATTTAGGCCTGCGCGACCGAACTTTCTGATGGTGATTGTCTTGTGTAACATACGAAGGCCTGTTCTATGTACGTACTTCCTCCCTTGGTTGTTTTTGAATTTCGAGGACGAAATTCTTGTAAGGGGGGTAGATTGATACGACCCATTCAGAAATTTTCCCAAAATTTTGTGAAATGACCAAATTACCCTCATGGGTCAAACGTTGACTTTTAAATAGTAAAAATTTTCGTGATCAATATTGTACCCTATGCGAAGAGCTCGACGTTACGATCACATCCGCGAAGACGGAATTGGATTTCCAGTTGTTACGAAGATGTTACGGACGAAAAACGAAATTGAAGAGAGGGGACAAAGTGCCACGTGGCGAGCTGTGAGTGGCTAATGGGTAAGATATTTTGGGAAAGGGGGTGTGAGCTGGTCAAAATCCACAGATCAGCCACAGCTTTCCCAAAAGAGAAAGCCGTAGCCGCCGAAACACTCCAGCCGCCGTTCTTCCTTTTCCGGCCACAGATCGGCGACGACATCAACTAGAAAAAGTTTCCTCTCAACCTCAAGAGTGTGTCCGTGAAGTTTCAGCGTCAGAAATGGAGTAGATCACCGCCGGTGAAGCCAAACGTGAAACTTGGCCCATCCACATTCTCGCCGTCGTCGCTCACTTTCCGGCCACCTTCTCCGAACACCACTACCACCATAGCATTCCTCACGTCCCAGAGAACATTCCCACAAAGTTTCAGCCTGAGAAACACGCCGGAGAGTCGCCGACGAAGCCGATCGGAATTCATAAGCTTCCGATGCAAATTCCGGCCAGTACAGGCCGTGGTAAGTTCTGAAACCTTGATTTTTAGATTCCTTGGATTCCGTAGATGCGTTTTGACATAAAATTCATCGAATTTGGTTGAGAAATGAAGAAGTTATGGATTTTGGATCTCGCGGGAATAGTGCCGTGCGGAATCTGCAAAATTCCGGCGCGCTGTTTAGCGGCGGCGGTGATGCTGACGTCAGCGTCGAGTTACTGTCCATTACAGTAAGTTACTATTCATAATCGTTAAAGTTAACGGCGTCACTGTTCATTCCGTTAAGTTACTATTCATAAAAGTTGACTATGTTTGACTGACCACTTTTCTGAGTGGAAACGACGTTCCGGACTCGATGGCAGAGTCCGTTTTGCCATTTGAGTTGCGGTTAAATTGGAATGAGCAAATCAAGGAAGAATTAGGTTTTTACGGTTATTCGTTAAGTTTCCTTTATTAATTTGGATTATTGGGAACTGTTAGGAGATCAGATTCCCAAGAACCAGCATAACCGAATCATGCCTACAGAGAAGGACGACTACGATCGCTCGGTATCACTGTGAGTGGACGGTTTTGGTTTTAAATGTGTTTGAGTGTGCTTTGTTTTCGTATATTTATATTCGTATGTTTTTATGCTTATAAATTGGTTATACTGCTGGTTGTTGTGACTATGGTTGGTAATTGTGGCTTGGTTGTTCCTAGGTAGTTTGTTTGCGATTAGTATTATTAGGGGCGCATTATATGGATCGGGTGGGTATGGCCCTCGTCCATTAAATCATGGATCGGGTGGGTATGGCCCTCGTCCATGAGAGATATATCATGGATCGGGTGGGTATGGCCCTCGTCCATGAGAGATATATCTCGGTCGGGTGTTATGGCCCTCGACCACATCACGTTGTAGTGTTGGGAATGTTTCGTGTGTATAGGTTGCTCGGTTGTTAGTTACTGTACGTGTTGGCTGGATTGAGGTATGATATTATTATACTATCTGTTTTGACAGAGGGGGTTATTGGCATATCTGTTAAATGTTTTTCACTGACTTCTTTTTCCGTCCACTCACCCTTGGTTTTGCGCCCCCTCAGGATTTGATTCTGAAGTGCATTCACCGAGACGACTGAGACCTGCCGATAGCTCTACTTCCACCAACGAAGGGTAGGAGATCTTCGTTGTCTTTGTCAGGCAGGTTATGAGTTAAGCTGTACAGCTGTGTATTCCGCCCTTGGGGCAGTTGTAGTGTGTTGTTTCTTTTCCGCTGTAGATGCTCTGATATTAATTTGTATTTCTTTTCTTCGTTTTTGTCGTTTTTATTTGTTTAAGGCTTCGTCACTCTTTGGGGGTGATGGCCGCACTCCCGGACCCTACTTTTTGGGTCGGGGTGTGTCACCCCCACAGTTAAAACCAGTAGTATACAACTATACTACAAACATAGCCAACAACGATATAACAGTTAATTGGTCACACAGGTCCAACCACAAAACATATACACAATAATATCGTAAAATCTACGACCGTGATCTATTGGGCGAGGGACTTACCGCCTGCCGTGATATTGTGCATAGGCTAGGGACTTACCGCCAGCCGTGATATTGCGCATGGGACGCATGCCAAAAAGTGTGTCACTAGCTATATATGTATCTCATGCTTAAACGTCTTAAAATCAAAACCCGTCCACTCACAGAAAGGTCGGGTAATCGTCGTCATCGTCGTCAATTGGTGTAGTTCGGTAATACTGATTCCGCAGAACCTGATCACTTATAAGTCCCATACATATCGATCAACAAACGGAAATCGAAACGATAACCAAAAAACCCTAATTCTCCTTGTTTTGCTCAATAAGGGTTTAACCGTATCTCAAATGGTGAAACGAAGCTCGCCATTCGATCCGGAACGTCGAAACTCTTCGAAAAAATGGTCGGTCAATGGCGTTGATCGGCAGTCAGCGTTGAATTTGACCCGTCAACGTTGACTGACGGTTAACTAACGGAACGCCGTTAACTTTAATGGCTGACTGACAGCTAATGCAGTGTCACCGGGTCGACGTCACCGTCGATGGCAGAAAACTCATCGAAATCTGAAAAATTTTCCAAATTCCGGCAAGTTCATCCTCGCCGCAGCGCTTCAGAATTTTCCAAATTCCACCGACTTTTTCGACCGAATCCCCAAAAGTGGAACTTCTTCATTTCTCAACCAAATTTGACGAATTTTATGTCCAAATCTTTTTACGGAATTCAATGGTACAAAAATTAGGACTCACCGGGGTCTATGTTGGCTGGAAATTGCGTCAGAAACTTTCGGTTTCCGTCAAGCTCATTGCTGGCGATTCCGAGGGTTGTCGACAACAAATCTTGGTGTTCTGAGATCGTCTCGACGAGGGGAAGTTGTTTCTAGGTTTAATTTCTCCGATCCGTGGCCAGTGGTGCGTCGATGGCGGTAAGGAGGCGTCGGCGTTTGGGTTTCCGTTTTGCTAAACTCGGAACCAAACCGGGTTTTTAAAACACCCCCCCCAAATATCTGCCCAATAATTGGCCGACGCTATGGCAACGGTCAATTAGGGCATGCCACGTGTCAATTTCCACAACACCACAATTATGTTTTTCGTCCGTATCAGCTTCGTTACAATTCAGAATCCGATTTCGTCTTCATGGACGCGTTCGTATTGACGAGCCCTACGTATAGAGTACAATATTGGTTAGTTGTGTTTTGAACTATTTAAAAGTCAACGGTTGACCATTCAGGGGCATTTTGGCCATTTTACTAATTTACAGGAAATTTCTCGAAACGAGTTGTAATAGCTTCAGATTGTAAGCCTCGTTAAAGCATCGGGAAAGGCTTCGGCAAGTGAGCCTCATGAAAGCCTCTGGAAGGGCTTTGGCAAGAATGTCCTTCGGTTCAATCCGAAAAAAAAAAAAGAAAAAAAAAAGAGAAATAAAGATCGAAGCACCTATGTGGTACCGGCCTATGGCGCTCTGATGCTTAAGTTAGCAGTAGTGTAGCAAGACGGTGTTTGTACTTGTATATAGCTAAGCTTGATGTTCGAAGTTTAGGAATTTACTTATTTTACCCTTGGGGGTGAGTTTGGTTTTATATAGAAGGGACATGAGGGTGAAGTCTCTCACCTCCGATGTGGGACAATATGCATGTGAGGTACTATGAATTTATCAAGTGGTTTGCTATAACTTTGAGCCGTCATTGGGACCCATCGTTTATAGTATGGAGTGGGCTAGCGTCTCTATGCGAGGCTGCCATGAGGTGAATTTGTAAGGCCTGTTTACTTGGTCTTGTCATAGTCCAGGCGGTGGCCACGAACCTCATAATACGTGTTAAGGGAGCGGTGAATATTGCCTATGTGGCACTCTCCTTAGCTACCAGGTGTACTGTTGAAGGTGAAAGTATCCACATGGCACTCTTCTTGGCTGCCAAGTGTACGGCGGGATATGGTCAAAACCCACGCGCACATAAAGAGTTTGCACCACAAATAAATAGTTCATGACACATAAATAGTTTGAGCCACATAAAAATAGTTTATGCCAACACATAAACAGTTCATACCACACAAAAACATTTTGTGTCAACACAGATATAGTTCATGCCAACAAACAAACAATTCATGTTAACACAGAAACAGTTGTGATGCCACTGTTGAAGTTCAATGGTAGTTCAAATGAGTTTTAGAAAAACTCAATCAAAACTGAAAACAAGTTATGGGCATTGTAGATTTGGAAGAACAAGAAGATTGACCCCTCATTTGACCTTGGGGATGTCCGATTTAACTGGAATCTGTCGATTTTTCCAGAAAACATCGAAAAATTGATATCTCATTTTCCTTTTATACTAGTTTTTAGGTTGCGATCTTAGTATCAATTGTGGAAACAAATTTGGGGAAGTTTGTAGAGGAAAAACGATGGGGAAAGAGGGGCTGCGCATGAAAACAAAATAGGTTTTGGCCAGTGCAATTGTGCCACATGTCTTTTTGTTCTTATATGAAATGATTTGAATTTCTTGTCTTATGATAAAACAAAGGGGTTATTTTATAGACTATGAGGTCATTAATCCTAAAAAAATTCACCCACGTATGAAAAAATGGATATTGATAAAGGATAAGGAACAAACATATAAAAAAATGGATGAGGATAAAGAATGGCAAGCGCGATTTCCAATTATTAGGCAACTCACAAGAGGGTGGGATCGAAAAAAACTAAAACATATCATGATGACATGTGCAATATTATACAACATGATTGTGGAGGATGAGAGGGATGACTACCTGAATGAAGAGTCTGACAATGATGAAGTTGACCCAAATAGGTCAAGGAGAGCCTGTGCCAAAATATATGACGGGCCTGATTTCCCTAAGGATCCTTGAACTGGAAAAATCCCCTTGGAGGAGTACATGAGATGTCATAGAATGATAAGCTCTCATGAAAGAAATTGTTACCTACAAAGTGATCTCATTGCACATCTGTGGAACAAACGAGGCAAAGAGACATGAGTGTTTGTAGACCTTTCACCTTATGTTGTGTTGGTTGTGGTATTTTGTGTGGCTTGTTTAAGGTTTTTCTTGTGTGGTTTGTAGTATTTTGTGTGGGTTGTAATATTTGAACTTGTAATAATTGCATTTGTATTGTTGCTTATTCAAGCACTATGCAACAAAGAAAAATATTCAAATTTGTATTTTATTCTATTGAAATTGAAAGTCAAACTAATGTTAGAATTGAAAAACAACAAATTAAATATTAGGGAATACATCAAATTAAACATTAGGAAATACATTAAATTCATCAAATTAGGGAATGCATTTGTTGTCCCCATGCCAAATGTAGCCCGGTCACCCAAGTGGCTATATGTAGCCCAATTTATTGCTCCATAGCCCCTTTTTTTTGTTAGCCCAAAATCGTAGGAGATGAGTTTTTGAGAGAAAGAGGTCATTTTGTCTATGTGCATGGCTTTTAGCCCATGGCTGGGGATGGCCTAAGATATTATGATATACCTATATAGTAAATTATATATGTATTATATGAGTACTACACAAGCGAGAACTATAGTATGCTTATATTACATATAGTACCATATATTACATATAGTACCATAATATTCCACATGGGCTCAAGTTATGTTCATTATAGTAAAAAAAAAAATGACAGTATATATTTTGGTAAGAAATTGTCTAAAACAACATATTTTGGATAATTTCCCTGGACTTTGGTATTTGCTAGGAAGTTGGGCTTTGGTCCCACTGCACCAACAAAAGAACTGAAATTGCTTCAGTTTCCACACTTTTGTCTGCTTCTGGAGAAATACTTGACATTCACAACACAATCTAGTCAAATCTATTCCCCTAGTCGATTTTTTTTCTCTGCCTGAATGAAAAAGTAGCTGCAATACCTGATCAATTCACTGCTGGGAATTGAAGGAAGCAGAGCATTAAGTTAGGGCAAAGAACCAACCCGTCAAATGGAACCAATTGACAAGCATAGTTTCAAGCTGGGGTTCATAGGGGCTGGTAACTTGGCGTCAAGTGTTGCCAGCGGATTGGTCAAACAGGGCATTCTACCTCCTTCAAGAATTGTCACTGCACACCGCAACCCAGAAAGCCGGGTGGACTTTACATCAATTGGAATTAAGGTTTACCAGAAAAACCGTCAGGTATATAAGATACAACCATAATTTTCACTATTGGATGCGACCAGGTCAATATATAGATTGTGATTCACCGTTAAATTTACCATGTACTGGTATGTCATAAATTGTTGTGTGGTAGAAAGAATCTATGGATTGCGGAATCGAACATTTCTTTTGGTGTCATTTCTTTTTCTCTGTTAAGTGATTAATGGGTCTGTTTCTGGGTTGCTGGTTTCTTTGGTCTTAAGATATTAATTTACCCAAAATGCTGAACATTAGTCATAAGGTTATTTGCTCAATGCAACACAATTGAACAACAAGCAGAGTTAGAACATGACTGAATTTGGTAAAGTATGTTACCTCTGCGTTCTTATTTTCATTTTAATGGCATACTGATATTCAAATGAAAGTTCGAAAGGAAAAGATGCAAATTGAAAAACGGATATTGTTTCATTGTACTAAGTTCAGTCATTCTGACGTTCACTGCTGCAAGAGAGAAGAAGCATTCTACTTTTCACCTGCTGAACAAAATAAGTATTTACTCATGTATTAATGACCTTGTAGTCCCCACATTTTTCATTTTGCCTCCATTTTATTACACTACTCTTATAGCTTCCATTCACTTTTCTCTTTTTCTTTTTCATTAACATCATGGCCAGGTAGTTGAAGAGTGTGATGTAATCATTTTCGCAGTGAAACCTCAAATACGTACGCCTTCTGTTGCTTGGTTTTCTTTTCCTGTCCACATTTGAATACAAAAATTGGCCTATGTTTTACTCTGAAATAGGTTTTCCTCACCCTAATCTCGAGCAACTATTGCTCTTAGTGTCTTACTCTGCTGAAAGAACTTTACATGTATCATTATTATTAACAATCTGTTAATTATGGATAATCTTTATTAATTTTTAACACAGTAGGTGGAATGAGAGAAGAGGTAAGGTGTTTGGAATGCTAGAGGGGAGAAAAGATCTTACAAAAGTACATGTGCTCAGCATTATATTAATGAACTATGACCGAAATCAAATAATGAGAAACTTGCTACATTGGCCTAAAATACTTGACAATTGTAGTAATGTATGATATTGTTTTTACTTCTTTTCTTTTTTGTAAACTGGATTGTTCAATATGCAGTTAAGGAAGTAATCTCAGACTTACGGCCGCTACTGTCACAAAATAAACTTCTTCTGTCGCTTGCTATAGGACACAAATTGAAAGGTCTACAGGTATGTATAAATAACTGCTACATGAAATTGGCAGCCTGTTGCACTTTATCATTAAATCACATTAACTTTAGATGGTGATGATCCAACTTCAGAACCAATCCATTACAAAATGAAGATTTCTTAGGTTCATGTCCTCCCCAGCCTAGAGTCACCGTGTTATCCAGTCAGTAAGTTTCAATTGCATGACATCCTTAAAGAAATGACTTCAGCTATCTAGTAATTAAAACAGGAGGGTCATCTCATCATAGAGAGAAATTAAAATCAAATGACACAAAACACGGATGCTTACAAATTTTGGCATGCCCTATTCCATAATGCACTACTGATACCTGAATGTTGCAAAATTTTCAATTTTTTTATTTGTTTTCTTAAGCTCTCTGCTTGTACCTTCTTGGCAAAGTTTTGTAAGATTATTGATACAAGTCAAGTTTCTGAACTAGCACACTTCTAGTGCTTATTTGTTCAAATTTTTTACTCAGGAATGGGCTGGTCATGGTCGACTTGTTAGAGTAATCCCTAGTACTACTTCTGTCATTGGTGAAGCAGCTACAGGTAACAGCTTGCTCCTTGTTCTCACATGGTTATGTTGTAACAAAAGTAACTCTTTCTAAATTGTTAGTGTTCAACCTCATGCCCCTTTCACCTTTCATTTAAAGGACTAACTAGCAGATTCAGTCCATAAGGCATCAATGCTGCTACTGTATGGGAAAAGTTCTCAAACTTGTAATCAATGGCGTATAGGATTGAAGTTCATGTCAGGATAAAGACCTAAAAGCATAGGAAGAGCTCCAGTGGCCCTTATCACTAAGATACGCTGTTTATAACATACCTCTGTCATAACTTGTGTGGAGTAATTATATAGTAGAAGTATAGATTTTATCTGTAGTCTCCTTTTCAGTACACGGGATGTTGAATAATATATTAAACAGTTATGCACTTGGGAGAAGCTGCCACGGAAGATGATGGAGAGCTAGTAGCAGATCTATTTGGAGCTGTTGGCAAGGTGTGGAAAATGGACGAGAAATTGTCTGATGCTGCTGGTGCTGTCGGGTATGTATAGTCCTTCCTATGATCGAAAAAATAAATACAGCCACACATGTAAAAGGGCACTATCATGCTGCTTCTTACTTGTATCTATTTAGTATGGAAATGCACTGGCTCTTGCAATTAGATATCATTCTGTTTGCACATTTGCATGGATTTCAACAATGCTGAGAGATGCATATTTTAGAGCTCTTCCTTTTGTTTCAATTGATACTTTATACGGTACTAGAGTCTGCAGATATGCCCTCGAACATAAGCATCTCTTTGCTGAAAAAGCAAATGCATAACTGAGTGGACAGGCATATAACACCAAGAGAAGTCCACCAAGTTTAGTCACTTTTTGTTTTGATAATTCGCAGTGGTTCTGGTACAGCATTCGTATATATAGCAATAGAAGCTATGGCTGATGGAGGTGTAGCTGCAGGCTTACCACGAGAACTTGCTCTGAGTCTCGCTGCTCAAACTGTAAGTAGAATCTGTAACATATATCTGAATTTTAAGAATCTAGTGTTCCAAGATTATGAATATGCCTCTGATCCATATAACTTTTTCCTGTCCGAAGTTCTATGGAGCTGCATCCATGATCATGAAAACAGGAAAACATCCAGGTCTGCTGAAAGACCAAGTTGCTTCACCAGGAGGGACCACCATTGCTGGGATTCATGAACTTGAGAGAGGTGCTTTCCGTGCAAGCATGATGAATGCGGTGGTTGCTACTACTAAACGTAGCCATGAGATGGGACAATGACTTCGCTTTCGCCTCTTGGCACCCACTAAAGGCACACTTACCAAAAACTACTATGTGTATTAGTATTACCAAAAATATCACTTCACCTTTTTTATTACAATTTACTACTATTGTTATAATTTAATACCAAACAAAAACCAAAGAGCCCACTACAACCCACGCACCCTACATACATGAATTGAAAAAAAAAAAATTGAAAGAAGAAATAATTTGGAGGAACACCTGCAAATTTAAAGGATTTGTTTCCTCAAATTTGAAGGATCCTTCAATTTGAAGGAATAGCATTTGGAAGTCAAGGAAAATGACGTTTGGTTGCCAATAGGAGGGGTAGGGAACAGCTCCTTCAGATTTGAAGGAAAAGTTCCTTCAAAAGCGAAGAAACATATCCTTCAAATATGAGATAGTGTTGGGCATTTTTGTAGCTGTTTCTTCGAATATGAAGCTGCTTCAAATTGAAAGCTGTTCATTCAAAATTCAAACAGAATCCTGAATTCAAATATGAAGCTGTTCCTTCAAATTGGAAGCTGTTTCTTGAAGGATCAGTTCTTTCAAAATTCAAACAGAATCAAGATTTTGAAAGGCTGTGTTCCTTCAAACTTATGGAACTGTTATTTTAAATTCTTGAACAATTTTGTTCCTTCAAGTTAAGTAGAAAATTGTTCTTTCAAATTAGTAAGTGTTCCTTCAAAATTGACAGTTCAAATTTATGGAATTGTTCCTTCAAATTCAAGTTAAATTATTAAATATTCATTCAAAATCAGCAATGTTCCTTCAAACTTATGGAACTGTTTCAGTGCGTGTATGTAAAATTATTATTAAAAGTGTATAAGCCATTTAAAAATAATATGTGTCAAAGTAGAACTATATTGTAATGTTTAAAGTGTAGTAGTGTTTTTAGATATTTTGCTCTTTAAGTAGCACAAAAATGTAATTATTTCTTGGATTAATGACTCACAAGGACATAGAAAAATATCTACTTCTATGTTAGGACATTCGATTTGAATGTTTTCCTCTAAGAATAACACTAAATTATACATTAAAACTAAAATTTGATGCTACACACCCACGCGCTCACCCAAACCTTCCTGTTGCGTCGCCTCCTTCCTCGCCCCGCCTTTCTCCGGCCACCCAAGTTTCCCGCAAGCAACCGCCAAACTCCTTCCCTATTCCGTCAAATCACCTCCCAATCCCAATCAATTCATCAACACACAACGAGAAGATGATGAACAACTCTTCCAGCCCCATACTTCTTTTAGATATGACGAATACGATGGTCATTGGAGACCGTGTTTGTGGATGCAGCCGAGCTTCTAATAAAGTAAGTACCATCTACGATGCCTTTTTGTTCAACTTGGTTCACATAAGTTGATTAAAAAGTACCGAAAGTTGATGCCTTTTTATTCAACTTTTATCAACTTTTCATATGAAAGATAGAAACCATTTTGTTTAATAATTTACAGGAAAGATTCGGTGCATCTGCAGTTTTGGATGACGTTTCAAGCAATAATGGAGGAAAGAAGTCTGTGTTTTCGTGGATTGTCAAGAACACAAGCAAGTTTGAGAATCGGCTCTTGCGCTATTGTAGCTTGGCTTTATAGATTGTGTCGCATCGTAGACGATTGGAGATTTTGGCTTTTGCAATTTTGTTTTAAATTTGTATCTGAGATTTTGATTTTCTTTTGAAAGTTGTGTGCTTGCTAGTCGGTTTTCTTGTTTTTTTCTCCTCAATATCTTTAAGCAGGGTTCATGTTTCAGTTTGGCGCCTTCTGTGTTTGCACGATCAAAAATTAACAAACCCATATGTGCGTACGTTTTCATATAAAGATTTGTCTAGTCTTCGACCACTATTTCGGGGTTTGTGTAATGGGATATTACCCAAGCTTTTTTCAAAGTTTGTGTTTCTGTGTTGATATTAATTATTTCTATATTGTATTAAACTGTTTCTGTATTGTAACGAACTGTTTTTGTGTGGTATAAACTGTTTCTGTGTGGTAGAAACTGTTTCTATGTTGACATGAAATGTTTCTGTGTTTATGTGTGACATGAACTGTCTCTGTATTCGCATGAACTATTTCTGTGTTTATAGCATGAACTGTTTCTGTGTTTTTGTGTTTCTGGCATGAGCTATTTCTGTGTTGCATGATCTGTTACTGTGTCTCATGAATTGTTTCTGTGTTACTGTAAGCGTGTTACGTATTACTGTTCATGTGAGCATGCATCATTAGTCAAATTATTTTTTTATTATACTAATTATTATTTTGTCCTTGTAGGATAATATTTAAAATACTTGTCCTAACATAGAATTAGAGTTTTTTTTTTGTTCTTAGGGGTCATTGTCGCTTATTTCTTATTGGAATATTATTTTTAAATAGAGTATGTACATGGAAGTTTTTAACTTTTTGCTTTTACATTTTTGAGTTAAAAACAAGCTACTTTTCACTAGTAGTTGGAGTTTTCGACAAACAATTATAACGAAAACCTTCTGTTCATGTTTATCATCATCAGCATTGGGGATACTTGGTACATAATATAACTGAAACATAATTCAAGATTGTTCATGCCTAATGCATATGAAAACCATGCAAATAGAAACCGAGTAGCTCCTCGTAATCAAGAATATATATATATATATATATATATAGGAAAGTTCTACTGTACCCATTAAAAAGAAAAGGCACCAATACCCTTTTTTTCCCTTTTTAAATTAAACGAATCTAGACCGTTGATTAAGCACAATATTTCTTGATCATTGAATTTTCTTTCATATAATCACACCATTGATTAAGCAATTGAATTAGCTAGCCATTGATTAACAATGATTAATAGGGTTTAGGTTTTGGCACTTTCGGCTGTCCTCTTTCTATGCAATCATCTTCTATTGCTTCATACCATCTTGGTTTTCTCACTTTCAGCCGAACTCTTGTGGTGCTGCATATGTTTAATGGTTACGGAGTTAGTAGGCGGCATTAGACTCTTCCAATTTGTTTCTTTTTTCCATCAATAAACCTCAATGTTGGTCGATTTTGCACTTAATGCTTATGATTTTCCAATGACATCGAAAGTATATGCTTTTTCCATGAACAAAAGTTCTTTTTCTATGAATAAACCTCAAGCCAAATTACAATTGGAATTCCATTACAATTTATGGCAACAAGCTTAGGTTCCATGTACAAGTTAATGAGTTACAACAAGATGTTCAGAGGTTACAGCGTCATCTTGCCGAAGTACAACGATAGGTGAAGCGTTACAGCTTGGGGTAAACTTTTCAGCTTAATGAGGCACGTAATTACTACGAAGGTAAGAATACATCATCATGGGGAGAGTTACTGGATTAAGGTGGAGCATTACGGCGACAAGCTTAGGTTCCATGTACAAGATAATGAGTAACAGCAGGATGTTCAGAGGTTACAGCGCCATCTTGCTGAAGTACAACGACAGGTGAAGCGTTACAGCTTGGGGTGAACTTTTCAGCTTGATGAGGCACTTAATTACGACGAAGGTAAGAATATACCATCATGGGGAGAAGTTACTGGGTTAAGGTGGAGCATTACGGCAACAAGCTTAGGCTCCATGTACAAGGTAATGAGTAACAGCAGGATGTTCAGATGTTACAGCGTCATCTTGTTGAAGTACAACGACAGGTGAAGCGTTACAGCTTGGGGTAAAATTTTCAGCTTGATGGGGCACTTAATTACGACGAAGGTAAGAATACATCATCATGGGAAGAAGTTACTAGGTTAAGGTGGAGCATTACGGCAACAAGCTTAGGTTCCATGTACAAGGTAATGAGTTACAGCAGGATGTTCAGATGTTACAGCGTCATCTTGCTGAAGTACAACAACAGGTGAAGCGTTACAGCTTGGGATAAACTTTTCAACTTGATGAGGCACTTAATTACGACGAAGATAAGAATACATCATCATGGGGAGAAGTTACTGGGTTAAGGTGGAGCATTATGGCAACAAGCTTAGGTTCCAATTTCGTAGGTGAGGCTTTACAGCTTGAGGTAAACTAATGAAAACAACATACAAGCCTAAATTACAAGGTTAAGGGGAATATTTGTTGTAAAGATTTGACATAATTACAATACGGTAGGATTACAACATCATCTTCACAAGTTACAGAGGCGTGATAAGGTTTCCAATTTCGTAGTAAGCAGCAACTGTAGGTAACTTACTCATCACAACCTCTAGCAGCAATAAATCCATTACTGAACACAAAGGCATCACTTGGAATTGCTCAATAAGTTTCAAAGATTCAATTACAGCTAGGATGTGGTGAATCCATCTACAATTCAACAAGTTAGGTCCACAACCTGTGTTTTAACTCTATTCAAACTTCCTGGTAGTCTCCTCTTTTTCTCTTTGCGCCTACAGGTGGCTTCGTTGGTGATAGGGGGCTTTAAACGTCACGGATTTTCGAGGTTCTATTCGTTTGGTTGTTGGCTCTTTCATACCTTTTTCATTAGGGACCATCTTTTGATCCATCATGAACTTCCCTTGTTTTCCATTGATGTGATCAAGAAGTCTGCTTCGGTACATATTGTTCACTGATTTGATCATGGTAAGTGAGACTTCTTGATGTTCTCGTATCGAATTCCACCCCTGTAGTATAGTCAAAGGAAATTTCATATTACAAACTAAAAACAACACTAATCATGACAATATTGGCGTGGGCTTTATTACCTTCAAATCCCTAAGTTTCGTTTCCGATAATTCTGACCCCCACTACATGAAATTACAAATAAACACCACAATCATATGAATTTGGTTGGGTTGGAACTTCCGGCCATTCGAGGCGAAAAGGACAGATCACATTAGTCCAATTTTTTGACTTAATGAGACTCAACTTAGTTAACATGTATAACATCTTTGGACTCATATTGACACACCCCGCCACAGAAAATAGGACCTGGGAGGTGCGGCCATCACCCCCAAAGAGTGACGAAGCCTTAAACCACAAAAGCAGACAACAACTACCCAAAATAATCCCTAAAAGATAAACAAACGGGTCGTAGCCCGACAACTCAACAATGATCCCAATATCAGAGCATCTACATAACAGAAGCAACAAAATACACAAGGTTGACGTACAACAAATGCCAAAGAGATTCCTACTCTTTGAACACAGAAGAGAGCTACACTGGACCTTGCCGCTCGTCTCGGTGATGCTCAATAGTATCAGAACCTGTGGGGGCGCAAAAACAAGGGTGAGTGGACAGGGAAAATAAAGATCAGTGAAAAACGTTTACAAAACCATATAATGACCCCCATAGTTTGAAAACACCTAGTAAAAGCCTTTACTATAATGAGCATGCAGCAGTAATACAGTAAGGTATCACAATAGGCATACCTGTGCATTTTCACAATATAAATCTACGACCGTGATCTAATCCGACCTGGGGAATTTAACCACCAGTGACGGTGTGTAGGACAAGGGGAATGCAACCACCATGCCCGGATGTCAGGACAAGGGGAATTTAACCACCAATGCCCAGACATCGCATGCTTAGAACCCACTGGACTTCAGCCCACTGGATTCTCAGGTGTGCCATCAACTGTACTAGTCATAATCACCATATGCATAAAATCCATTTCATAATCATATATATATATATATATATATATATATATATATATATATATATATATATATATATATAGAGAGAAGATATATATATAAATCATATCATGCTCAAAACACATTTAAAATCAAACCCGTCCACTCACAGTGATACCGGGCGGTCCTCTTCATCCTCGTCTGCATGCTTGGTCCAATTATGCTATTCCCATGGAATTCGTTCAGCCTGAATGTCCCAACAACCACAATCAATAACCACAACCGAACTTAAATCGTAAAAATCCTAATTCCCCATGTTTTGCTCAATTGGGGTTTAACCGTATCTCAGATGGCAAAACGGAGTTCGCCATTGGATCCGGAACGTCGAAACCCTTAAAATTGGTCACCGGTCAAACTTGGTCAACGCCGGTCAACAGTCGGTCAACGCCGGTCTACGGCGTTGACTGACGGTCAACGTAAGGCTGACGTCAGCACCGGAGTGTTGACGTGGCGCTGACTTGACAGTGAGGTGGCAGCCACGTGGCGCTGAGGTGGCATCCACGTCGTCACCGGTGGTGACGTCATCGCCGCCGCGCCGCCGCCGCCGCCGCCGTCGCCGGATTCTGCAAATATTCCGGCCGAAACCCCCATAGCTCAATCTCCTTCAATTATCAACCAATTTCAACATGCAATATATGGAAATTCATCTACAAATCACCAGGAACCCAAAAATCATACTTACACCACTCACCGAGGTCGGGTTTGACCGGAATAAGCGCCGGAAAGTGGCGGTTTCCGTTCACCATCGCCGGCGGCTATCCACGACATCTTTCGAGCTGAAAATTCATGGGGAAGCTCTCTGAGATGCGAGGAGTCGATTGGTGGTGACGGCGTCCTCGATCGATGGCCGGAATGGCGAGAACGGCGGCGAACTCTTCACAATGCCGCGGTTGGTTTTTGCGTCCCCGACGGTGTCTCACGGGGGCTCCAACGCCACCGCTGGGTGATTCATGATCGTGACGTTTTGGGCAACTTCATTCCAAAGTCAATTTCTCCGATCGGTGTGGGCGCTGGCGAGTCAACAGGAGGCGAGGGCTTTCGGCGACTATGCAGGTTCATGTTTGGGTTTCCTGTTGTGAAACCCGAACTTGTATTCTGTTTAACCCAAACCAGCCTCCCCACTTACCTTTCCTACAGCCTATCAAAACATGCCACGTGTCTCACTTGTCCCCCCCCCACTCAGAGCATCCTCCATCTTCGCCCGTAACGCCTTGGATACAACTCAGAACTCAATTCCGTCTTCACGGACGCGATCGTATCGTCGAGATCTTCACAAAGAGTCTAATAATGAATACGTAAATCTTTACTATTCAAAGGTCAACTGTTTGACCATCAGGGGCATTTTGGTCATTTTACTGCTTTTCGGGGATTTTTCGCAACGGGTCGTATCACATATACACTGCAGATGTCAGACAAAGCAAAGTCCCAACTACATACAAAACAAATGCAGCCTTGAACAAGTCATCCGTCGAATCTGCAAGTTTAACCTTGCTCTCCACATGACTAATCCAAACTTTGTCATCTTTCTGACAAAATTCCGTTTTCAGACTGTCCATATCTCCCATCGAATCACTAAGTTTAACATTAGTTCCACCATTATTGACGCCCATTATTTTCACAAAGTCATCAACTCTAATCAGCAACGTCTATCCATGTAACTGAATGGAACAATTGTACGGATCAAAACATTCCAGCAACCAACTACACAATGGTCTTCTAATGGTGCAGCCTCCCAACATCAAGAGAAATTCGAAACCCATTTCCTTTACAATCGTTTTTTGATTCTCAGAAAATCATTTGAACGAAAAACAATTTGTCAGATTGAAAAGAATGAGCGTGACCAACCTTGAAAGAGCTGAAATACTGAAAGAGGACAATGACGCGATCGATCGGTAACATATATGTAATCGCAGATGGAACTCAGATACACTGCAGATGTCGACAATGGTGACGAGGCACTTGAAAATTCTAACGACTTGTACAAAGAGATGATGAGTTCCAATGGCCTAAATATCTACAACGCATATTAACTAGATTCCGTCTGAGAGGAGTTGCGCTGGGTTTAGATTGAGTTTGAGATGAGTATGGATTAGTATTAGCGTGAAGGGATATATAGATAGGAAGGGGTTTAGGGTTTAAATCAATGGGTGATATTATTTTCATTAGTATGAGATCAAAGATTGTAATTAAATTATGTTTAATGCTTAAAAAAAAAAAAAAAAGGCACCGGTGCCATTGAAAAAAAAAAGGGTACTGAAGTCTTGTATATATATATATATATATATATATATATTCCAAAGGGATTGGGAAAGGGATTGGGAATGATTTCAACCTTCTCTGTGCACCATCATCCAATGGATCGATCAAATTGTTTCGGAAACCACAAAGTTGTAACTTGGGGTTTGCTCAACAAAAATTTTAGTATATACGGATTTTGAGATCTTGAGTTATTATAATTTGTGATTTAATTAACTAAATATAACGATCTAACAGTTTAAAAGTCAAATGTGCAAGCAAAATCACCCATATATTAACTTTCAATAAAATTTTGACAACTTTTAACAAAATAAAAAACACAAGAATTGAAAAGTCAAAAGTACGGGTGGGTAAGAACCGAAGAACCGAATCAATTCTACTAAAAAAAAATCTAAAAAAACAAAAATTAGCTAAAATAGTCAAATTTCGAACACCAATCCGAATTTTAGCGGATTGGTTCATGTATTTGATGTCATAAAATCTGATCTAATTCTAACCGATCTGAAATAATATTAATTATTTTTATTTAATTAATTTACACATAGCATAATACTATTGGTGTAGAATTTATGCTGGGGAAGGAAGATAGAGTGGAAAACACATGTGGTTACAATCAGGGAACAAAATTTCGGCTGACACATAGAAATTTCAGCCGAGATTTTGGGAATTTTGGGGTAACGAAACTTGGATCGGGGTACATATCAATATAAGCAGAAAAATACCAAAATTTCGGTCGAAATTTAGGTAATTTCGGTAAATTTCAAGCCTCAGAAGCTGAAACTTTCCGAAATTTCGGTTACCTTTCGGTAAAATTTCTGTAGAATTTCCTTTATGCTTTGAATGAGTTCTTGCCTTCAATAATGCTTTCTTTGAGTTCTTACCTTCAATAATGCTTCTTGAATCTTTCCTGACAACTTTCTTTTGGTGCCTTCAACAACTTTCTTTTGGTGTTTTTTTGCTTACCTTCAATAATCCTCAATCCGAATATGATTTCATTTCTTCAAATTTTGGGACAGTGAGCTTCGAAAATGAATCCACTAACATGTCTAGTGATTTTAGTGCTCATGCCCCTCATTGTTATGGTGGCAATCCTATGGGATCTAGCTCTGATAATACTTGTGGTCTTTTTGATTATATCCAACCCCAAATGTCATATAGCGGTCCAAACATTGATACATATGTTTCATATGATTGGGTGAACCCGACATATCCAATTTTGGAGAGACTGTGGGGAGAGATCAAAGCACGTACAATAGGCATATTGAATATTACATTCATTTCGCCAGCCGCCAAATGTCATGAGAGCAATATTGTCTGTTCCAAGATAATGTTTTGAGAACGCTATATAGCTTAAATGTTAAATTGCATTATTTGGTGATTTTAGAGCCTAGAGACAGTATAGATATTAATTTATAAGTTTTCTAACATTTTTTCGTTTTTTTTAAAACCAAAATGTACCGAAATTTTCACCGAAATCGAAACATTTTCCGAAATTTCCATAAATTTTGACTACCAAAATTTCCATCGAAACCGAAAATTTGTTCCTTGGTTAGAATGCTTATTTTGCCGAGGCTCATTTTTTAGGAAATTTTCTTAAGAATACTTTATTAGAATTAATGAAGTAGTGTTATTTATTTTGAATGAACAATATGTATTTTGTAATTTAATGAGATATCATTAATTTCATTGCAATACTATGAAGGGACAATGACACCTAAGGACAAAAAAAACCCTAATTCTATGGTAGGACAAGTATTTTAAATATTCACATACAAGGACAAAATAATAATTAATATGATAAAAAAATAATTGGACCAATGAAAAAAAAAACCACATGAACAGTATCACATGTACAGGACCACACGGGCGTACAGCACCACGCGTGTGAACAGTAACACAGAAACAGTTCTTATTGCTGTCAACACAGAAACAAGAACTGTTTCTGTCAAACACAGAAACAGTTATGCCAACACAAAAACAGTTGTGAAAAATACAGAAACAGTTGTGAAAAACACAGAAATAGTTATGAAAAGACAAAAACAATTATGAAAAACACAGAAACAGTTATGAAAAACACAAAAACAGTTGTGAAAAAAACAGAAACAGTTATGAAAAAACAAAAATAATTATGAAAAACACAGAAACAGTTATGTGAAAAACACAGAAACAGTTATGAAAACACAAAAACAATTGTGAAAAACACAAAAACAATTATGAAAAAACAAAAATAATTATGAAAAACACAGAAACGGTTATGAAAACACAAAAACAATTGTGAAAAACACAGAAACAGTTCATCTATTCCACAGAAACATTTCATGCAAGAAACACAGAAACAGTTGTGAAAAACACAGAAACAGTTCATCTATTCCACAGAAACAGTTCATGCTAGTAACACAGAAATACAGAAACAGTTTATGCAAACACATAAACAGTTCATACCAACACACAAATATTTTATTATAAGTATCAAAAGTTCAATTCTATAGAATCAAAACTTTTAACTTCTCTACTAAACCAGTTAAACCGTACCAATAATCCTCCATCAATGCCCATGAACTTAACCACACAAATTTTTTTTTTTTAAAAAAAAGAAGAAATCAAAGCCCAAAGATAGATACTTCTTGAACCACCTCGAATCCTACTTTGCAGAGCTTGATGTCGTTGACAAGCTCCTCAATATATCCTCGTATGCCCAAAAATCATCCTCACCTGCTCTGCCTTCCCCAAAACCCGAACATGCAATTGTAATTATCAATCAACTAAATTGATAAAGTATTGCGAAGTTGAAGAAATGCCCAATAATTTATCCCAATAAACATTAATTGGCGGCAGTTTCCATGTTGATCCAACTTTATCAAAAGAGATTCCACTATGCTCCAGCAAGCAACATTATACAATTTTAAGTCCACGATGTCAAAGCCTTGCCAAATTCCCCAATTTCGATTTGACTCTTTACCTTTGCATCACTTGATCGCCAATCCCTTTCCCTCAAATTCTCCTCCTTCTCCTCTATCCTTCTCTGACTCGACTGCCGCCTCCACTAGCTCTCCTCTATCCTTCGCCGACTCAACAGTTTCCACCAGCCTCTCCACACCACAACACCCACTAACTCATCAATTTTGTTGCAAAAATTTGTGGCGTATGGATCTAGCTTTTCTGACTCCAAAGCCGAGGTTGTGAGCTCGAAATCGAAGCCCAATTTGGAATTGATTTGAGCTGGATTTTAGTGGGGGCGGAAGAGAAGATGAAAGTGTCGTACTTGTCGATGCCGTACTTGTCGTAATTTTTTATGAAGGTGAGGAGGAGGCGGGAGACGTCGTCATTTCCGGAGGCGGAGTTCGAGTTGGAGTAGATAACGGAAGTGAGAAGCGAAAAGGGAGGCGGCACTTTAATCCTTGAGCGCGTGGGTGTATAGGGTTTAGTTTTTTTATTTTAATATATAATTTGTTGTATTGTCCTTGTAGTAGATTATTTGAATTACATGTCCTAGAATAGAATTGGGTATTGTTTTTGGTCCTTGTAGGTACTTTTCTCTACTATGAATTGTGTTTATTTTTATTTTATAATACTTAAGTTTACTCATCTATTTATGTATCCTGATGATCATATAATTATTCAAATTGCTAAATTACGATCCATAAATTCAAATTTGAATTGTAAACTAAATCGAATTAGTTGAATGGATTAATGACTCACAAGAACATAAAAAAATACCTAATTCTATCCTAGGACATGTAGTTCAAATAATCTTCTACAAGGATAAAATAACAAATTACACATTAAAATAAAAAAATAAACCCTATACACCCACGCGCGGAGCCCATTGTAGTCGTCATCATCACCACTGTCATCCCCTAACCCAAACCCCCATTTTTCTATCACCGGCCGTGATGCAAGGAGCTCGCCTCCGCTGCGAAGGCACCGCCAAATCTACGGACACTAGCCTTGTTTGATGCTAACACTCCTCTTTTCAATTGATGTGGCGACATCTTTCGGCAGCAATTAATTGGGTGCTTGCAGAGCTATGCATAATACATAATCTGGGGACATATGGTGAAGCTCAAGCAATACACGATTTGTCTTCATCTCTTTTTAAGATTACAGCTTGATTTGTTTTTTTAAATTGAGAAGCTTGTGTACATCAATTTGCATACGTGGGGGCAAATCGTGCTCGATCTCCACCCCAGCAATCGGACCCTTCACCATTGGTAATTTTCAGCTCTTAATTATGTGTTCAAGTTCTTGATCATCGAATTAAACTGTGATTATTCAATTTTTTCGAACTTGAACAGTTTTATTTTCCGATCGAATTAGTGTTGGTTTGAATAGTTGATGAACCAAATTAATCGGTTTCTAAATTTTGCTAGAAAAATTGGGGAAATTTCTTTGACATGAATGTTTCTGTGTTCGTATAAACTGTTTTTGTGTTTGTATGAACTGTTTCTTTGTTGGTATTAACTGCTTCTGTGTATGCATGAACTGTTTCTGTATTAACATGAACTCTTATGTATCAGCAAAACTGTTTCTGCTTTTAGTAGAAAGTGTTTCTGTATTTGGCATAACTGTTTCTATGTTTGGCATAACTGTTCCTGTGTTTTTCACAACTGTTTCTCTGTTTTTCACAATTATTTTTGTCTTTTCATAACTGTTTCTATGTTTTTCATAACTGTTTCTGTGTTGGGCAGAAACAAGAACTGTTTCTGTGTTGGACAGGAATAAGAACTGTTTTTATGGTACTGTTCACGCACGTGATACTATACGCGCGTGTGGTACTGTACATGAGGTACTGTTCACGTGGTTTTTTTTTTCATTGGTCAAATTATTCTTTTATCATATTAATTATTATTTTGTCTTTGTAGGTGAATATTTAAAATACTTGTCCTACCATAGAATTAGAGTATTTTTTTTGTCCTTAGGGGTCATTGTTCTAGTTGAATTTAAATAATATTAAATTATTATTTTTATTTTCCAATTCGATTTAAACCGATGCAATAAATATTTGGGCTTCTTACCAAAAACTACTATATAAAGCTTTCTCTTACAAAAAACAATACCTCACTTTTTTTCTTACAATTCACTACTACTTTTACTATTTAATACCAAATCAAAACCAACAAGCCCACCATAGCCCCATGTGCGTGGGTTTCACTCTCCCCCACATACTTGAATTGAAAAAAATTGATTTGAAAGACCAAATAATTTGAATGAACACATCCTTCAAATTGAAGGAAGTGTTTCTGTACATTGTGGAACATATCCTTCAAAATTTGAACACATCCTTCAAATTAAAGGAAGTGTTCCTGTATATTCTCGAACTGTTCCTTCAAAATTTGAAGAAACACAACCTTCAAATTGAAGGAAGTGTTCCGGTACATTATGGAACACATCCTTCAAATTGAAGGAATACATCCTTCAAATTGAAGGAAGTGTTTATGTACATTCTGGAACTGTTCCTTCAAATTGAAGGAAATATTCCTGTACATTCTGGAACAATCCTTCAAATTGAAGAAACACATCCTTCAAATTGAAGGAACACGTCCTTCAAATTGAAGGAAGTGATCCTGTACATTCTGGAACACATCCTTCATATTGAAGGAAGTGTTTATGTACATGCTGTAACTGTTCCTTCAAAATTTGAAGGAACACATTCTTCAAATTGAAGGAAGTGTTCCTGTACATTTTGGAACACATTTTTCAAATTGAAGGAACACATCCTTCAAATTGAAGGAAGTGTTTATGTACATGCTGAAACTGTTCCTTCAAAATTTGAATTCAAATTTGAAGGAACACATCCTTCAAAATTAAAGGAAGTGTTCCTGTACATTTTGGAACACATCCTTCAAATTGAAGGAACACATTCTTCAATTGAAGAAACACATCCTTCAAATTGAAATTTGTAGGAGCGCGTGTGTGTGAAATTGTGTAAAGTTGACTTTAAAAGTGTACAAGCCAATTAAAAATTAACATGTGTCAAAGTAGTAGTGAATTGTAATATTTAAAATGAGATAGTATTTTTAAGTATTTTGTTGTTAAAGTAGTAGTGAATTGTAATTGTTTCTAAATATTTTTGGCTCAATTTCTTAATTTTTGGTCCAAATCGATTCGATGCCCGCCCCTAATCAAAGAAAAGAGAGAACCCGGCAGTTACCAAAAATTCCCACACCCACCGAATACCAACCGCCGCCGACGCCAGTCGAGTCGCCATGGAGGCGCTACCGATCCCGACGGACACGTACAAGGTAGGGTTCATCGGAGCTGGTAAAATGGCGGAGAGCATCGCCAGAGGAATCGTCCGGTCCGGCGTTCTTCCTCCGAACGACATCACTACTTTCCACTCCAATCCCAAGTCAAGCATTTGAGTCCTTCGGAGTCCAGCTCGTCAACGAAAACGACGACGTACGTTAGACCCCCACTTTCGTTTTTATTTATGTGTCGTTAGTATATGTTTGCCTTCGTATCTGCTGTGGTGAGTAATTGAAGTTAATGGTGGTGATGACAGGTGGTTGAACAGAGCGACGTCGTAATTTTCTCTGTCAAACCTCAAGTTGGTATTATTTACACTTTCCTTTACTTTTTCACTCTTTCAGATTTTGTGTTTTGATTCATTTGATTAATTAATGGTTCCAATCGATAACTTTGCATGCTTATCTACATTGGGTACAATTTTGGTTCCTGAGAATTGAATTCATGTATTATTAAATGCATTTTGATTCTAGAGATATGGGAATGATCTCTTTAGATTGTGATTTGTTGGTTCTTCACTAGACAATGATGCTTTTTCCCCTTTTGCGGTTAAAGATGTAGTTCTTGAGCTGAAGCCACTGCTGTCCAAGAAAAAGCTGCTTGTTTCCATTGCTGCCGGTGTCAAATTGAAAGATCTGCAGGTGCTTCGGTTACAACTTTTCTTACTGCTATCAACGTTGATTATATAGACTGGCTAAAACATTTCGTATGCCATAGATTAAGCCCTGTCTTCTAACTTATTTCGTGGTGTCATGAACGGCTGTTTGCAAGTCTTAGGAAAATACTATGCTGTTTTCACGTTACTAGTGTGGTTTCATTTCAAGTTATGTTGGGGTGTGCACACTCTAGTATTAGGTACTAAGAAGAGGTATTTTTAAGGGATCTGGGCGGGTCAGCGGAATTTTATTGTTATCAGTCTTTCGACTAACAAGTCTTAACACATGTATCCAATTTTCTTCTTTCTGGAAAAAAAAAATACATAGTATTTCTCCTCTCTGATTTTATTAGACCGAAACTCTATAAGGATACTACATTGTTCTTCAAAGAACTCAACAGTCATTTCCTTGTGGAAAGCCACATATGAGTAAGTCTATCTTTCTGTTTTACATCTGATTTATTATCAGTGTCAGAGAATGGATAAGCTCATGTTGTTTTACCAAATTTTATACATATGACTGTTCTTTTCATGCACAGTTTCTTAAATTTCATGTTGTGAATTGTTACCAAATTTTAGAGTGGATTTCCCATTTTGGGGAGATGTGAAATCATCTATGTTTTGTTTCAACATATGGATGATGAAAAGAGCCAAAAAAAAAATACCCTTAATATTTGGATGAACTGAAGGAACAACATCACATGTAACCTTAAAATGTTATCGCCGTAGCATTAAGGTTCGAAATTTAAATTCATATGATTTCTACCTCCCCTTTTGATCTCCTTTCTCATGGGAAATATTTTAGTTAGTAATTGTTCTGAAATGTTTTTAAGTTTCTATTAAGAGTGAATCTGCAAATGAAGGGTAATGAGTATTTCAAATCACTATCTGTACACTGTATCTTACAGTCTAAGTAGCATCTCCCCAGTTACAAATGTGTCATCAATGAGGTGTTGACCATGCAGTTTTCTCTTCGGATAAAGTCAATTATTTGCCAAGAGTTACACTCTTTATCAATTGTTAAATTTAGCCAGTTCTCTCCATTTATATTGTGAGAATATAGGATAGAAATTAGAAGGATTTATTCCCGTGGCCATAATAGTAAGTTAGGGTTATAAGTTTTATATTGCAGGAACCAAGTTTAGTATCTTTTGACCAGCTGATTGACTATATCTATAGTTACTACATGCTTTTTATACTAGGGAAGCCCAATGCAGGATATGAGTTTTAACTGTTTGACATAAATAGTTTTATCATTTTGGAAAAGGAAATTTTATTTACACCCCATTTTTTGTTGAGTTTACCCCCCTAAATATCTTAATTCACCCCATCATCTTACCTAAACTACCCTTGATATATCTTAATCCAGCCCACTATGAATTCGCCCCTTGTAATCTTGTATTTTCTTTGTTAACTACTGATTTGGATGATTTGAGCAAATATGATGGATTCCCTAAATTTGTTCTCGATGGGTAAGTTTTTTTTCTTCTTGTGGATGCTCCAGATTGGCAAGATTAAGCTACCAATGAGATATTTGAGAAAGATTTTTGACGACCTACAATACGAGGTAATCAAGGCCAACATTGATATTTATGTAGTTTTGTTGCATCCGGTGATGATAAATCTTCTGGGATTTTTGTTTCTTTTGAATAGTACCTCCTTCTATTGTCTACGATTCCATTTCTCAAACAAAAGTGGCTTCCTTAGACAAAAGTGAATTTGTATGTGTTTAGTAGTTAGGGTTTCTTCTTAACAATGGAGGATCAGGTTTAATACATAAGGTTGAAGAAGGTAAAATGTCTTGTCCTTATTAGTCTTTTCATGAAAGATTGAAATAATATTTAATCTTAAAAAATGAATGTGGGGTGTATTCAACAAAATGTGGGGTGTAAATACAATTTTCCTTTTGGAAATCTACAAGTAAAATGCTAGAGGCACTATATTTTTTTCCCACTATGTATTTTGCCCACTGTCTGTTCCTATCTGTTTGATGCCTATGCTCCAAGTGCTTCAGTTCCTATGTGTATGAGTATATCTTTGTTTGTGTTTGAATTCATGTAGTTTTGTTTTCAACTTTATTATATTACTTTTGAGTTCTTAGTCATACTTCAAAAATAAAAAATCTGAATCTTAATTATACGGGTTAATTGTATTGATGGAATATTTATTCTCTTCATCAGGAATGGGCTGGGCACAGCCGATTTGTTAGGGTGATGCCAAATACTCCATCTGCTGTGGGTCAGGCAGCATCAGGTACGCCGTTTATTATTTAATGTTTCAGGTCTTTTCTTTAAAACCAATCTGTAAACTGTGTATGGACTGTTAGATACATCAATTAGGTGCTGGGCGAATATGCAGTGTTGAAGAATTACCCTTTGCATTGTGAACCAAAGTTTTGCTTGCTTATGTGATTGTGTTTGGTATTAACATACCATCAGGTTCCATTTTTGGTTTGTTAGGTTCGTAAGTGATATTTCTTTTCATATGATCGATGTCTAAACTCCAGAGCATATTTACTAAACCTCATCTTCTTCTGCTGTCTATTGAATTCTATAAATAATGAGCAGTGGATACAGACTGAACAAAAGCATTTGTGTCATAACACTTCCGGCCTCTGTAAATCATGCCAGTATGACATGCGAGTAGCACAATGGTGACAAGAGTTGTGAAAGGTTGATTGCAGTTATCTATTGGATTAATTAACTCTCATGTTTCTAGCATGGCATAAAAGGAAAATTCATGCATTTTATTGCTTACGCTCAGTCACATCTACTTTCAAACTCTTGATGTCATTGTCTAGCTTGCATCTGCAATGTTCTTTGTTTACTTTCGTATCTTTTTTTATTTGATGTCTGAAGTTTGTATATGTTAATGAACATTGTAATCCGGGTCAGCTCAAAGATGACGTAACTTCACCTGGTGGTACTACCATTGCCGGAATTCATGAGCTGGAAAAGGGTGGATTTCGTGGAATCTTGATGAATGCGGTCCTTGCTGCTGCCAGGCGCAGCCAAGAATTTTCGCAGAGCAAGTCATAGTGATTCTTTTTTCTACATGTATTACTGCTTATGGAAATTTATTCGCAGTTTTTGCTTTCTAGCTTTTAAATTTTGTTTGGTGAGCTTTTGGCCTCCCTTTTCATGGCTTAGTGATTAAAATTTTTTTAGGAGATCTTACATGTCTTAGTGTATGGCCCTTGCTGCAATCCATGGCCCTTGTCGGGGCCTGTTGGATTGCAGGTTGGTTGAAATATTCATTTTAGGGGTGGGCAAGTTTCCCGGTCCCGTTGTCTTGTCCCGGCCGGTCCCGGACCGTTCCCGAAAATGTACCGAACCGTTTGGGACGGAGGATTTTTGTCCCGGACCGATTCCGGACCGGTTCAAAACAGGACAGGACTGGGACACATAAAAACTGTCCCGGACTGTCCCGTTTGTCCCGATTGAGAGAAACAGCCCACTAACCTAGCCCAAATGCTAGAAGCCCAAGTAGCCCAATGTCTTTGCCCAAGCCCTTTTTTATTTGGTCTCCTCTTCTCTCTCTCCAGAGAAGCCTCTTCTCTCTCCAGAGACGCCGCATGCATTTCTTCTCCTCCTCAATCCAATCAATTTTCAATCCCAATCCACCAATCAATGGCTCGCACCAAGCAAACCGAGCGCAAGCCCCCCGGCGGCAAAGCCCCAAGGAAGCATCTCGCCACCAACGCTGGACTTGACCAGGTACCCGAAGTCGTAATCGTTCTGGAAAGTAACCCAGGTCAAGTCGGAGTTCATCGCCAGCCTTGACGACATCATCTCCGCTGCGAAATCGACCGATCGGACACCGAGCTTCTGGTTCTCGTCGAAATCGATTCCCCTGGCGGCTTGGCAATTCGATGGATTCGTGGTTGTGGATGTCTTTCGAGAAGTCGAAGTCGCGGAAATTGAACTCTGCGACTTCGTGCACTGCTGCAATTTCTCTGCCGTGGTGCTTCATCAGGGCCTCCGATGGGGTCAGCGGTGCGCGGGGCGATGTGGCAGGTTTCCGGTGAAAGTGGAGGACCGGGATTGTCCCGGACCGCCCCGGAACCATCCCGGTTCCAACCGGGACGGGACAAAGCGGGACTACCCTCAGTCCTGGACCGGTACCGGACCGTTTCAGTTGACCGGGACCGGGACCGGGACAAACCTAATCCCGGACCGTGCCCACCCCTAATTCATTTCAAACTTGGATTAGAGGAAGACTAAGATTGTCATTAAATATGGGGCAAATTATAATTACGTATCCTCTGGTTTGAGTCAAATTTCAAAATGATACCTGTACTTTCAAATCCTTGCAATTATGTTCCACTATTTGTCGAATAGTCAATTTTTTGCTGTTTAGTGATGACGTGAACGCGGTGGAGCCCATATATTCACTCTTCCCTGTCATCTGTGGTCTACAGCGCGTGGTACAAATACATCGAGTCATTGGATAATGGGGCCTTCAGTAGTTTTAGCTCCATGATTTTTACTGCAGATACACAATTCATTACCCAAACACTAGTTAATCAAACCCACATAGTCCACATCATTTCTGGACAGCCAAAAATTAACTATTCTACAAACGGTGGAGCACAATTGTAAGGATTTGAAAGTACAGGGTACTAAAATGGAAGAAAAAACTATAGGTATTATTTTGAAATTTAACCCAAATCACATGGTACGTAATTGTAATTTGGCCTTAAATATGCTTAGTAATAAAAAGTACATTTTCTCTCAATTTCACGATGGTTATGATAACTTTGGTGCATCTAATTTAGGATTCTTTTCCTCAAAATGTTAACGAAATGCGGTAATCATTAAGCCCTCCTGAAACTGAAGAAGGAAATGGTAGTAGCGCGTAACCTATGACCCGATAACATAAATCTAGCATATCTGGTTGGGTCTATTTCCCTCACGTTTTCCAACAGGCTAGAAATGGAGACTCGAGCTCGACCATTGAATGCAGATGCTACATCCATGTTTTTTCTTCCACGACTGTTGCACATTGTTATGCACCATGGATGCACTCACGTAGGACTTGCGATGAGTATTAAGTAGTGGTGGCTATATGATGGAAATAGAGGGTGATGATAATATTGTTATTGGACCAGATTCGGATTGCTTGATGTGCTTCGGGTTTCGATTCTGCCTGGTTTGGCCGACTTTATTTGGGTGTTTCTCTGTTAATTTAGTTGTTCAGTTGTCTTTGTAATAGTTATAGTTAATCGGTTCATCAGTTAAGTTGATCTTTTCCGGTTGTACTGAAGCCTTCTCTAATGAGTTGGCTTGTTTCTACTGCCTAGTTGCAGTGAATTTATGAATCCTGGTAGGAGTATTAGGCATTTCTTGTCCGATCGATGTTTGAGTTTGTACTCCTTTGTTTGGTTTGCCAAACGCTTTTATAATATATTTTTGTTGATCAACAGTATCATAAGGTGACCTTGGTTTGCAGAAATCGGATGAGGTAAATGAATTAGATTCATTTCCCAAGTTTGGTAAGTGCATAAAGGAGTTGAGTTAATTGAATATTTCGAGCCATTGTACTCATTATGTGACTCGTCCTCATCAATTTAGATGCAGATTGTCTTTCAAGGATATGGAAGTACCTCACATAATCTCATGTGATACACATTGATTCTTATCGTAGGTATAGGACTGTATAAAGTTAAAACTTTGGAATTATTCCAGAAAAGAAGTGTAGTATATATTAAATAATATATACCAAACTCCCATATGCAGGTAAAGTCATCAAGTGTACTTGTTGCTACATGCATAATTTAAGTTACAAGTAACAAACCTTTGTAAGAAGTGTAGTATAATTAAATAATATATACCAAGCTTCATATGCAGATAAAGTCATCAAGTGTACTTGCTCCTTCACCAACAATAAGCTTTTATGTTCTGCACGCATTAGTTCTATAAACATGCATTCAAAGACTGAAATATAAAAATAAAAAACCACCCACAACCATTCAGAAACAAACAAAAAAGAGGGAAAACAAGCCACCGAGAATTTCCAATTGGTTTTATTCAATTCATTTGGAAATGGCTGAGAAAGATGAAAACTTGGTTACCATGGAGAATGAGCTGTTTGTGAAGCAAGTCACCAAAAGAGGAATTGGACAAGGAAGCCGAGGAGATCATCCAGCTACCGAAATTGCCTCCACCACTTCAAAGGTGAGCATTTCAATCCATGAGGAGGCAATCAAAACCAGTTCTAGGGAGAAGAGACTCAAAACATTCAGGGAAGCAACAGCAAAAGAATCTCAACCAAAATTGGCTCACAATCAAGATTCCAAACCAAAAATCCAAAGGGTTCCCTTCATGCTCCGAGATCACAGGAATTTTGACAAATACTACGAGCCAAGGGTAGCAGCTCTTGGTCCTTTTCATCATGGTAAACCAAAGTATGAGCCAGCAGAGAACGTCAAGCTCAAATTAGCAGTAAACTTTGTCACAGATAGCAAACAAAATGATGAAGATCTGCTGAGGAAGATTGAGAAGAACATCAAGCAACTAAGGGAGTTCTATGAGGAGGAAGCAACAAAAGACTATGACGATGAGGCCCTTGCTTGGATGATGTTTGTTGATGGATGTTCGACATTGGAGCTCATACACAAACATGACAAATTGGAGAAATCCAAGATCAAGAGAGACCAGGTGGCCTTTCTCGAACAGGACGTGTTCTTGCTAGAGAACCAACTCCCTTATCTAGTCCTCGAGTTGTTGATCAGCTCAAGCAACAAACATGAGGAATTGAAGAACTCCATTAAGAAATTTGTTCACACGCACGGCGTGGATCCAGATAAGGAGCCATCAGATCACGCACTGAATCAAAATCAACAATCAACCGGGCAGCAGGAGCACATAATACCCATGGAAAAAGACCAAGAACCAGCTCATCTTCTTGATATGCTTCGGACAACAATGTTACGATGTCCTAACAGCAAGAGGGATAATCGAAATTATATTAGCAACGGTCGTCCCCAAACTTTTCGCAATGTGCAAGAGCTTAACGCAGCTGGGATCCATTTTCGCGTGAGTACGGGCAACTGCTTAGGGGACATATCTTTTCAGTCTTGTCTTCCGTGCTGTGGATTCCTTTATCTGCCTAGAATAAAGGTAGACGACTCGATGGGGCCTAAGTTCATGAACCTTATTGCATATGAGATGTGTCCAGATTTCAAAAATGATTTTGGGGTCACCTCTTATATAGGCTTCCTAGATTCGCTCATTGATCAAGCAGATGATGTGAAGCACCTGAGGAAGAAGTGCATACTTCACAACTTTCTTGGGTGTGATGAGGAGGTGGCTACACTCTTCAATGAGATAGCAACTGACTTGGTGCCTAATCCTGATATTTACAGCAAGGTTAAAGATCAAATTGAAGATCACTACAAATCCAAGTGGAAAACGTGGATGGCTCAATTCGTCCACGACCATTTCAGTAGTCCCTGGACTTTCCTGGCTTTCATTGGTGTTCTCGTGGGGCTTGGGCTGAGCGGCATTGGGACATGGTATACAGTCTATCCTAAGCCTGGCGCCGAGTGACAGATGTAGGTGAATTATATATAGTGCGGATTACGGAAGGCTCAATCTTTACTAAAATCCGGATGTGTGGATTGTACCGTTAGATTTGACCTAACGCATTTGCTACAGCATCAGCAATACTTTAGTGCTGCACAATCAAAAAAATATTTATGTTGTAGTTATTTATGTTTAGGTGTGATTGTGTAAATTAGAAGTAGAAAACCTATATGGACTCTTATGTAATAGTTATACCCAATCCCGGTTGTGGATTGATAAACCTTAGTTGTTTCTCTATATAAATAAAAGACTATACAAAGGGATGATCATGGTTGAGATCAATCACATATTGTCTACTTTCTTTGATTCCTTCTCTATCACTTTCGATATAGTTACTTTTGCAACACGTTATCAGCATGATGTGCAGCATGACATTCTACAAGCTGCGTTCTAAGATTGAACGATTTCCCAATATGGAGTTTGGCCATCTTCAACAAGTAACCTTAAACCTAATTACAATTTGATTTTGTTTTTGTGCCATGTTCATATTTGTTTTCGATTATCGAATTGTCTATTTGCTTGAGCTGGGTGTGATTTTGAAAAGAGAGAAGAGAGGAACATTAGTCTTTGGCTCAACTGCACCTGACTCTGCGATAGCTAAGCCGTTCTCCTCCAAGCAGTACCAAGCAAGCCACGTGCCTGAAGCCGCGCCTAGACGCTGGTCTAGAAGACCTAGGCTCCCACCCAGATGATGACGCTTCGTGTCGTCTCCCTCAGCCTCTACAACCCATCGCTGCTCATAGCACCAGCAATCGCGATACACCGTTTCTTGGTGTAGACCAACGCCCAAACTATCGGGACCTCCAGCAGAGAAATCTGGTTGATTTCTCGTTAGATTTGGAGAAGCCCCTACTTTCCTCGCTAAATATCGTGAAATCATGGCCACCACGCCTGCCGCCGAGTACTACTGCGATTCATGAGGATCTTTGGTGATTGCACACGTCGACGACAATGTCATCAACCGGCCTAACCCCTTGCCCAATGAGAAACCCGAAGATTTCTCTATGTAGCTTTGGTGACATCCATGTCCATTGCGTCCCCTGTGCTTGCAGCCATGAACTACCACCAATTCTTGGTGATAGAGCATGCCAACGACGTCATCCCCTTCATGGATGGACATCCCTGAAGGAAACCCGAGCTATTCCATCACCCGACAATTCCCTTTGAAACCTGCGAATCCGCAAGCTCCACAGCGATCGTTCCTCGAGCATGTCTCTCAGACCATCTGCTACCCGCGCGATCACGACCCCAAGTGGCACCGTCATTTTTGACAATCCCAGCCTCCGGTCGCTGTTGCGACCAAATGAGCAAACCACCCGCAACAATTCTTGGGCCGAGTTTTGTTCCCAAGTCCCTAAATCAAACCCAACCTTTGACTTGGGCTGTGGACATCTATGCCCTTCCTTTCAATCTAGACTGAATCATGTATGGTCCATCAAGCCTCTCACACTCAATTACAGGTCTAGTAGTCCAACGGTCCAAATGGCCATGGGTCTCGCAGATCCAAACTTTTTTTGTTATTGTTTTCTTGCATTTTGCTTTTGTATATTTGTATTCATTTGAATTTGCAGATGTAACTAAACTGGAAGTTCATCATAAACCTTGAACCCAAAGTTTTGAGCGTATATACCTAAAGTTTCGAACCTGAACATCACCATACATGTCAGCTCCTAAAGTTATGCGCTATAACCTAAAATTATATGTTATAACCTAACGTCACATGTTATAACCTGAAATTTGCATGTTAATCCAAACCATGTCATAGAAATTGAAGTTCTCAACTTATTGTTCACCTATTTCTGCATCCAAATATTCATCAAAAGTTTCAACATCGATACCACTATTTATAATCCTACCACTATGTAAAGTTGTGACATCTGACCTAATTGCACCTCCAATTTGGAAAGCGCGGTAGTGTGTTGTTGGAGGGTACTATTAGTTGCTTGTTGATACTACAGAGAGTCCTAAGCTACCGTTTTCATTTTATCTTCAAGAGATGGTGATGGTCACTACTGGAGTGAAGTGTTTGGTGGATTTAGAATATTGTTGGGGTTGCTCCATGACGGATTGGGATTGAACTTCAGACAAAGATTAAAGGTGTTGGAATATGCATCAAATATGTGCCTCTGACTTTTATATGCGTTCATGAGATTGGTTTGTTCTTGATTATACTCAGGTTAGGTAGAGATTGTAAAGCACAAATGTGTAGTGTGTCCTGGAAGTTAATCCATCATAAACCTGAATTTGAAGGTATAAAAGTAACCCGTGATGTGGACATTTCAGCAGGTTGTTTTTGAAAGATTCCCAACTTTCATTAAGTGATTCATCATTTGGCTCCGAGAATGTGAAGATTTGGTTCCTCCAAGCTGCAGTCGTCTATGGTGAAAACCACTTTTCAAGGAACTTCTTGTTCATAGCATTTCATGTAGTGAGCGTTGAAGGAGCTAAAGTCATTAGCCACATTTTTGCCTTATCTTTCAAAGTATGAGGGAAGATCCTCATCCTTAATTCATCCTTGGAAATATTCTGCAAGGGCAAGGAATTCACAACAATGTATAATTCTCTCATATGAGCTAACGGGTTTTCATTAGGTAAACCATGAAAGAATGAAAAGTATTAACATGTGAAGACTTGAGTTCAGAATTCCTTGTTGTTTGTATCAGCTGAATGCATGTTGGAGAGTTAGGTATGATAGGTTGAACATAATCCTCAAGTGCTCACTGAACTTGGTCTCACATTTCGATTATGTGAAAGCAGATTATCGAAAGCTGATAAGGGGTGGATTTCCGAAAGCTGCTTTCATTTGGGACACGTGCGTCATTTTCAGATTTCTTAGTGAAATTTCTTTTCTTCCCATTTTAGCCTTCTAAAACATTTTAATTTACAACAAAAACCCTAATATCCTAAAATTCTCTTTTAACAGCCGATGCCAACTTCTGCAAAACCTCTCGACATCAAACCTCCATCCTCCTCCAATCTCTGCCAAGATCCCGAACGGTTGCCATCGTCGAAAGCCCAGAACCCGTCGCCTTCACCCAGAAGCTAATTGATGGAGGTAACTGTGATATGAGTACATGATCTCATTAGAACTGATGAGCTTTGTGGTGGAAGCCACAGAGTTGTGCTATTGTTTCTGAACTTTGAAGATAATCATGGATTCAGTATTATTTCCTGATCTGCTGTATTGTTTCTGAACTTTGAAGATAATCTGAACTTTGAAGATAATCATGGATTTCCGTGTTATTTCCTGATTGGTTAGGGTAGGCATTATGGATGAGAATCTAGGAAGAGTGTGATTAAGCTCAATTGAAGTTGTGTTTGTACTGTTTTTGTGAAATTAAAGTATCTAGAGCATGTTAGGCTTGCAAAAGTTGTGTCCTTTGTGATCTTTTGCTGGTCTTTTCTCTTTGTTTTCTTGGAAACCAAACAGTACATAGGGTTTTAAGTTGCTGGAAGGAGTGAAGTTGATGCTGTAGATTGTAAGATAGTGTATCTTTCAGGGCATGCAATCACTTCCAATATCTATTGTAGGTCTTGTTTTTTCATTCATGTTTTCTAGGGCTGTGAATGTGCATTTTGAGTACTAGTGTGTAACAATTACGAATGAATTCTGCTTCATTGTTGCAATTTCAGGGCTGTGATGCTTCTTTAACAATGCTAGAATGATGCAGCTTGGGCTCACAAGTTTGCAGCAGTTATTGTGAAAATGGGTCCATTGAAGTCCTCACAGGAAGCCAGGGAGAGACCAGGAAGAACTGCAGGGTACCCAACTAGGAAAAAAAATAAAACCAAAGATGGATATCATTGTATTACATTCATTTTTTGTTTGTCGACATTGTATTACATTCATTCAATTGAACATAGATGGAATTAATTTTTGGTTCCAAACATATTCATGATTCAAAATTGGGTATCAAATAATTTATGATTTAAATGTATACATCTAAATCGTATGCATTTCTGCATAAGGATTGCATAAATGCATTTTGCTTGGTTGTGTTATGCTGTCCATTGACATTAGTCACATTAGTATCTTATATGTCCAATTCTTACATTACTCACTATTGTTTTTTTTATTTTTAAAAAAAAAACCTTGATGATTATACAAAATAATTGTACAAATTAAAATGTTTTTCTTTTCAACAATTAATTTCATAAAATAGTCATTTAATAACATGTTTGTTTTGGTCATTATATACATCTCACAGCACTTTACCAAAAATGTTTACCAAACACCTAAAACTGATTATTGTGATCCAATGCAGTTTTGACATAATGTTTACCAAACGCCAAACTAATTATCCTCGAAAGCGATTTCGCGAAAGCACAGCAATGCCAAACTGGCCCGTAGAAGATGGGGGGGGGGGTGGGTACGTGAGTGTTTTGTGAAGTCAAGCTTCCACGGGAAAGAAGAAGCTAAAGTTTGGGCCTCAAACTTTTGGGTTTTTTAATCTTTTAACATATATACTACTACTAATAAAAATTTTGGGCCTCAAATTTTAATCCGGACCCAAAATTTTAAAACGGGCTTCAACCCGGGTCAGCCCTCCATTAGCTCCGCCCCTAAAGTACAACCATATATACTGTGAAAGCTACAAAGGCACTCTAAATTTGCAGATGTTCTATGCAACGGAAACCTGTTTGTAATGCAAGAGACTAGTGCTAAAATCTTATGTGAAAGTCAACAAACTGATTGATCTTCAAACTGAAATAATTACCATGAAGCTACAAGCTTATATGCGAAATGTACTCAAAAAGCAAGAACATAGAACTTGTCCATCACAATAAGGCAGCAATTATTGGATATATATATATATATATATATATATATATATATATATATATATATATATATATACATATATATAATATAGATTATTAGGGCATGTACTATTACAATAGTGTGTGCATGAACTACCTGGGACGGTTCTGGTATCAGAGCCAAAGAACCTCTAGGAGGGATACTACTTAGGTAAGATTTTTTGTCTAAGTTTTCGATTATTCTAGTCTCTTTAATCAAGATACTCCGCAAGAACTTCTCACTCAGGCAAGAAGGATCTGTCAGCCAGCCGTACCGACGTTTGTAGCCGTGTGAAGGCGTTTGTAGTCGCAGGCAGTGGTGCTGTAGCAGGTGAATTGTTTGTTCGGAACAGAGAAGTAGAGAAACTCTCTTTAAAGATGGCCAGTTTAATTCGATCACTTAGTCGAAGATCAAACAGCAGTAGTGACGAAGGCTCTAGTAGCAGGAGACGACCAGATATTATGAGGGTAGACAATACTGAGGTAGCTACGATATTAAATGTTGAAAAGGATCTTGAGAACTGGAACATCCCTAAGGTTCCAATTACTGATATATATCATAAAGGAACTTTTGAGTTTAGTTCTGATTATACAATTAAGACTGTTGAAAAAACAGTGTCTGTTACTGACGCAAGTGCAGATTTTCAATTACTCTCAAACAGAGAAATTGAGCAATGTGTTAGTAAAGGTCATAATTATTTGCATATAGGTTTGGTTCAAGTAGCTGTCAAGCCTTTGACTAGAAATGGCTTAGATACTTCCTTGTTACTATGTGTGCGGGACAGGCGTCATAAGGAGTTTACGGATTCTTTACTAGGTGTGGTTCAATCTACACTTTGTGAAGGACCCATCTACTTTAATTGTTTCCCCAACTTTTCTGTAGCCCTTGCAGATCCAGGCATACTAAAGACGTTATCCTTGAGTATTGATACACAAGGATACAATATGGATAAAGGGAGTCAAAATCTGGCGGTCATATACCGGATTTCCTAGAAAGCCATGAACACCATAGTTCCCAGAGCAAAGGCTATGAGTGTTGAAGGAGAAACCACCTTGTTTCAAGCAAATTTAGGTGAGACTCACATGGTCATACCTAAAACTATCAAATGGAGTGATGTTCAAATGCCAGAAAGGTGGAACTTGACTGATGCAGTTCAACCTAAGCCTATAGAAAATAGGCATCCAAGCCAAATTATCCAACACGATAATGGAGAAGTAGAACTGATCTTTAACAATAGAGGCAGTACTAGAATTAATTCTAGTACCGGTCGGAGTGTTGAATCATTGCAGGATCAGGAAAGAAGGGCAGTGTTGGAAGGATTAAGGCGAACTCCAAAAATGTTCAGATCCCTGTTTATCGAGAAGGAGAACAGGTAAGAAATCCACCCCAGCCAGAAGTGGCTTGGTCTGATGTGGATTCACAAATTTTGGTTTTAGAAAAATTTGAAATAAAAAAGGATATAATTAATCAAGATTATTTTAGTCTTGAAAACAAAGAAAAAAGAAACTGGTATGAGCAGACCTATTCTCATGAAAGAAGAAAAATTTTAGAAAGAGCATTTTGTCTTTATTTAAAGAAAAAGAAAATAAATGCTAGATTTTTTGACTGGTTTGAGTACTGTGCGAAAAAATATAATTTTGAAGAATATTTTGTAGAAACTATTGATAACCCTTTCAGAGTGTACACGTTGAAAGAAGGAAAGACAGAAAGTGCCATTCATCCACCGGAGAAAGTGATCCAGGTGAACACTCAAGGAACATTTGCTGTCCCATACAAAGGAGAATTGGGAGAGCAACGGGATTCAAATTCAGGAAAACTCGTCATTGAAGGAGTCTCTGCTGTTATTCAACAGAATAATTATACTAATCTTTTTCTTCAATCTTTAGGAAAACAGGCAACGCGAATAGAAAACTCTATTCCCGGATTGACAAAGTTGATACCTATTTCAATTTGGGAACCTAGAAACCCGAAATGGGGATCTAGCTCTAAAAGCGAAGAGAAGAAAAAGCAAGACGAGTATAAGCCGATGCCAGCACTACTTCAGTCGCACGTTGACAAGCCGAAAGGTTTCAAACTTGGAAAGTCTCTCGCAGAGGACGAGACCTTTATTGACGCTTTGACAAAAAGGATGGACACATTAAAAATTTCTAAAGAGCCAAAGATAGCCACTTTAGAAGAAGAAGAAGTTGAAGATGACCTGTCTGATCTAGAGGACCAGTTCAAAAATATTTCTCAGACAGCCGAGATTAATAAAGTCACTTTTGGTAAGCCAGTTCAAAGAACTGCTATAACTCGTAATTATTACCGTAGACCTTCACCTGTTGACATGCAGTATGAAGAAAATGACCACACTGAAAGAGCTGAGTATACTGGGAGGCCTATCATCGAATGGAACATTGATGGACAAGCGGACTATCAGGTAATAAATACTCTACGTCATATGATGATTTATTCCACAGCAAGTCAATTGCAAGGGAATACAGACAAAGGTATTGCCCAAGCAATAATTGCAGGTTTTGTTGGGCAACTACAAGGATGGTGGGATCATTGCGTAAGCGCTGAAGGAAAAGAGCAAATCCTGAATGCAACCAGAATAGGTGAGGAAAATGGTCAGCCAACTGTTGTGCAGGACGCGGTAAATACTCTGGTCCATACCATTGCGTTACATTTCATAGGAAATACAGAACTCTTAGAAGATAGGTCTAAAGAGATTCTTATGAATCTCCGATGTCCTACTTTATCCCATTTTAGATGGTATAAGGATGTGTTTTTTATTAAGGTTTTCCAAAGAGCTGATGGTTATTCAAATTTTTGGAAAGAAAAGTTTATTGCTGGTTTGCCTCCTCTTTTTGCTGATCGAGTTAGAACCCGAATGAGAGATAGATGGGGAGGAGTTATACCTTACGATAGGTATACGTTTGGAGAATTAGTTTCTGAAATTTGTGCAGTAGGTGTTTCTCTTTGTAATAGCATGAAGTTGACTAAACAACTTCAAAAACAAAAGAATCTTGGAAAAAGGGAAATGGGAGATTTTTGTGAACAGTTTGGATTTCCATCAACAAAAGAATTCCCAAAAATTCCTAAAAAGTTTAAATCTTATAAGAAGCATCCCAAAGCCTTTTCTTCTCGTACCTCAAAACCCTATAGGTACTCCCAAAAACGCTTTGTTTCAAAACCCCGGGGGGAAGGAAGGGAAGGAAGAGAGGATAAAAGAAAGGGGAAAAAGAAAGATTTTCAAAATCGAAAAAGTTTCACTAAACCCCCAGTTTGTTACAAATGTGGAAAAGTGGGTCACTATAAGTCTGAATGTAAAATGAAAGAAAAGATAAATCAACTTTCAATTGATGAAGGGCTTAAGAAACAACTTATGCAAATTATGTTGAATTCGTCGGATTCGGAAGAAAGTGATAGGGAAGTTGCAGCATTAAATGATGAAGAACTATTTGACACCTCATCTAGTAGTAATGAGTCAGAGTCTGATGAATGCGCATGCAAGATGAAAAATTTAGAACTATGTGTAATTACCCAAGAAGAAAGTTTGGTCCTAGATTTGATTGACAAAATTGAAGATCCCACAGAAAAAAGAGAGGCGTTAGAAAAATATATCTCCATGGCCAGAGAAAAGAAAATAGAAAAGCCAATTGAAGAAAAGAAATTTGAACCATATAGTTTGAAAACAGTAATTCACAGGATGAATAAAACAAGCTCAGTCAAGGAACCATCCATGGGAGAGCTACAAGCAGAAATTAAAGAAACCAAAAATGAGCTTAAAGAACTTAAGAAAAGGGTCCAAATCTTAGAATTGTTTCAATCAGGACAAGAGTTAGGTGAAGAACAATCAGATGGAGATGAACAACTTGAAACATTATTTGCCGAATTCTCAGACAAAAGACCAAGCTTAAAGATCTCAGATGAAGAAGGTGAGAAGATAGAAGCCATAAAGGTAATTAATAAGATTGATAGACTCATGTCCCAAAAATGGCTTGCTAACATTCAATTCGTTATTAATGGGACTCATAAGTTTTCTGCAGAAACTTTAATTGATTCAGGAGCTGAATTGAATTGTTTTAATGAAGGAGTTTTGCCAGTAAAATTCTTTTCTAAAACAACACAAGGGTTAAGAAATGCTAATGATGGGCAGATGAAGGTGAGATACAAGATTTCTGATGTAGCCGTACTACAAGACGGAATTGCATTCAAAACTTCATTTGTAATGGTCAAAGGTCTTAGCAGAGCAGTAATTCTAGGAACCCCTTTTTTGAACATGATTTATCCTTTTAAAGTGTCTGAACAGGGTATTGAAACAGAAGTAGAAGGAGTCAAGGTATGTTTCAACTTTGTTCAAAAGTCACAAATCGCATATGTCAACTCTCTGCAGGAGAAGATTAAAAACAAAGAAAATTTTCTTTGTTCACTTCAAGAAGATGTCCAGTACAAAAGAGTTGAAGAACAGCTAACAAACAAAGAATTGAAAGAGAAAATTGAAGCTGTTCAAAAAGACTTTGAAAAGAAAGTCTGCGCAGAAATCCCAAATGCTTTTTGGGATAGAAAGAAGCACATCGTTGAACTCCCGTATGAACCGGATTTCGACGAAAAGAAGATTCCAACCAAAGCTAGACCCATTCAGATGAATGGAAGGTTGATGGAGATATGCAAAAAAGAGATCTCCGAACTTCTTAAAAAGAAGTTAATCCGACCCAGTTACTCACCCTGGAGTTGCTCAGCTTTTTATGTTGAAAATGCTGCAGAATTAGAACGAGGAGCGCCAAGGTTAGTCATTAATTACAAGCCTCTAAACAAGGCCTTGAGGTGGATCAGGTACCCGATTCCCAATAAAAAGAATTTGCTTGATCGATTGTGCAAAGCTGTTATATTTTCAAAATTTGACATGAAATCTGGATACTGGCAAATTCAAATTGCAGAGAAGGACATGTATAAGACTGCATTTAATGTCCCATTCGGACATTATGAATGGAATGTAATGCCTTTTGGTCTCAAGAATGCTCCTTCTGAATTTCAGCACATCATGAATGATATTTTTAATCCAAACTCTACTTTCACTATTGTTTACATAGATGATGTGTTGGTCTATTCAAACTCTTTAGAACAGCATTTAAAGCATTTGACTATTTTCTTGAGGGTTCTAGTAAATGCAGGGTTGGTGGTGTCCACCAAAAAGATGAAATTGTTTCAAACTAAAGTACGATTCCTAGGCCATAATATTCATAGAGGCCTAATCTTGCCAATAGATAGAGCTATCAACTTTGCTGATAAATTCCCAGATGAAATTCTAGATAGAAAGCAACTTCAAAGGTTTTTAGGAAGCTTGAATTATATTAATGATTTTTACAAGGATCTTGCCATAGATAGCAAACCCTTGTATGACAGGTTGAAGAAAACCCCGGTTCCATGGACAACAGCCCAGACTCAGGCTGTTAAGAAGATTAAACAAAGAACAAAGGAGTTGCCATGCTTGGCTCTAGCGGACCCCGATGCATTTAAAATCGTTGAAACTGATGCATCTGATGATGGATACGGAGGAATTTTAAAACAGAAGGATGGGAAGAAGGAAGTGCTAGTTAGATATACTTCAGGCGTCTGGAAACCAGCGCAAAAGAATTATTCGACCGTGAAAAAGTAGATTCTGTCAATTGTTCATGCAGTCACAAAATTTGAAAGCGATCTATTAAACAAGAAATTTCTTATTAGAGTAGATTGCAAAGCAGCAAAAGATATTTTGCTTAAAGATGTTAAAAACTTAGCATCAAAACAAATATTTGCTAGATGGCAGGGAATTTTATCTGCTTTTGATTTTGATATTGAATATATTAAAGGAGAAAATAATAGTTTGCCTGATTTTCTAACGCGTGCATTTTTGCAGGGCAAGCCAGAGAAAAGCTATAGAGGCGACAAGGGGCAGACTGTTCAACCCCTCAGTTCGCAGAGGAGCTAACCGCGCTCTGACGCAGTTAGAGTCCTCTCCCAGCAAAACAAAGTCAGTACTTCTGGACCGGCCAAATCCCCATAGCAGTAGTTTCTGAGGCAGAAAGAAATTTTCCCCCAAAGTTGGCCGCAGGCAGATACCTGGTGAATCACATGTTTCCACTTTCTCATCCGAGGTGGTGGTATGAGAGTATTTTAGTTGATTCTGGTTCGGTCTATATCGTACACAGGTATAGGCACAATAGCATAATGGTGTGTTTGGATGCGGTAAAGCAAGTCGGAATTTCACTTAAAGTCGGAATTTGGCATATGGAAAATCGAAATTTCCACGTTTGGCTAGTCTTTTTGTGGAAAATTTGAATTGACGCGGAAAAAAAAACTGGAAATTTGAGAGCACAAATTCCGACTTAAAATTCCACCACAAGGGTCGTCATTCTCTAATTTCTCCACTAAAGAGGGTTCTCTTTTCCTCTTCTCTTCCCCTGAGTCCGCTGCGCGCCATAGCTCTGGTTTAATAACTGCCCGGGCATAGAAGGAGAAGAGAACTTTATAAGGCTTGGTTTGATGAATTTGGCAAAAAGCAACAATGGGTTTGATGAATTGGACCAAAAGAAAGAAGGAGTATCGTAATTGGTGGGTGAATTTGGGTTGCGCAGATTCAATTGTTTGTCGATCGGCGACTTGCTGCTTGCCGAGTTCTTCTTCAGTTAATTGCTTGTGTTTTGTCTTTTCATTTGGTTATTATATTAAATTATGTCCTTTGATTTATGAATTGTATTGCTTTTGTCAAGATAAACTTCTTGTTGCTGTCAATAATGGTGGAGTTCGATATTTGATGACTGGTGCTGCTGGTGGTAAGTATGTGAGTTGGTTTTCAAGCAACATGAAATATCCAAACAAGAAAATTCACAATTGACGGAAATTTAATTGACGGAAATTTAAATACTATCATTTTACAATTCCTAGTTATTAGACTTTTCCTTCATCCAAACGCACTGTAAATGAAATTGAGTTTTCCAAGCTAACCATCACCAATATCTTGTCTTTAGCAGACTGGAATTATGATCCTAGCTTTAGAAAGCCATTTCGAAACTCTCAAATTAGAGGAGCAGGTTACATCTTTTATGATTATCAAAATGCCTGGGAAATTATCTTGACCTTCCAAAATGAAAGATTTTCTCACTCTTGGTTCATCTAGTTCAGACTAAGAGGAAGTTGCATTGCACCACCGAATTGATTTTAATTTTGGATGGCAACTTGGGGACCAATTCTAGATTACCTGCCAGGCCCTATTAGGGAATCTTTTGAAGTTCATTTCAAGGGAATTCATCAATCAATTCCCGCAAGAAAACTCTTTACTCAATTTCTGACGCTTTATGAATTACCATGGATTCTTAAATGGGGTTATGAGTTTTCTGAATCGCAGGATGCCGAGTGGTCCTTTCTCCCCGAACTGGAGAGAAGAGTCTATACCAGATGGTGGGACAAGTTTTCAGGAGATCATTTATTTCCTGATGAGTTTAAGAGATCACAGGTAGGCTCACATAGACAACTCTTAGTAGAAGATCTACCAGAAAGGGAAGTGGCACCCACCAGGCCTGAAGAATCAGCTGGTAATTGTTCCAAATCTACCAAAGCTCAGCTAGTAAAAGAATTACTAGCCCCACAACTTTCTCAAACGACCATCGATCTTATGCAAGGTATGACTCGCAAACAAAGAATAAAATTTCTTTTGGAATGTGACAGTGATGGTAATAGCGTGGATGAGTCCGAAAATGGGCTGTCTCAAATGGATTATGCAGACGAAAATGAGGATGACTGTTTCGGGATTCTTCCCCCAATAAGAAACAATTCCAAAGGCAAAGAAAAAATTTGAGGCCTAAAATGAGGCTTTAAAAGAAAGGCTTAAATCAGCCTAAGTCCAAAAGATTGAAAATCAGAAGGATTCAAATAAGTCCTTGAAGTATTCTGATTAGCCTTTAAAATTAAGGGCCACAAAAATTTAATGCTATGAAGACTTTTAGAAAGAGTCATGGGTTTAAAATCAGACCCCCTATCTTATCCTTTGTCAGCATGGTGAGTAAAGACGGGAGATTGCTAGAGCCTTCACGAAGATTGCTGGAGTATTCATGCAATGCCACCTATTTGATACTATTGTAAATTATTAGAATTTTCTGTAGAACTTTTGACTTCCTTGCCAGTATCTATCACTGTTGTAAAATTTTTGAAGTTTTACTTTAGACTTGTGGACTTTAGAAACAAAAGAAGACAGGAATCTGACACAGCTCTTACTAAAGGTGAAGATGCCGCCCAACTGTGTAGGCTGCCTTTTTTATCGACCGCTGGATGTCGTCCACCTGTTCTCGACAACTTCCTTTTGAAGTTAGTATAAATAGGTTTAGTATGCTCGTAGCTCGGTACCTGTTCCTGAGGCCCGTTGTTAGTACCTGTACCTGTTTTCGAAGACCTGTTTTGCGAGCTCTAAGTTTTAGTTTGCTATAGTATTGAGTGTTTACTTCTGCAAGTGTGATCCTGTAACAAATTACTTTCTGCAAGAGTGCCGCTGTAAAAAGTGTGAACCAAGTTTGGTGTGTTCTTGCTGTAATCAAGAATTCAGCAGTATAAATATATGTAAGCTTCTATGCTGTTTATATCTTTTTTAATTGCAGTTTTTCATAATCCGCTGTTATATCTTTGTTACTTCTTACTTATATTTGTTGTTTTATTAAGTTTGCAAGTATATATCTTGTCAAATCGTACTGTAGCTTATACATGTAAAATATGCGTGCATGTGCATAAACCTTTAATTCGGAAATTTAAGCAAGAATAATCTATACATACATACATACATATAGATTATTAGGGCATGTACTATTACAATGGTGTGTGCATGAACTACCTGGGACGGTTCTGGTATCAGAGCCAAAGAACCTTTAGGAGGGATACACTATTTTGACACATCATTTGAAACATCCCTTCTTGTTCATTGGATAAGATCCATTATCAATGGGTCCCACAAAAAATTGCAAAATCAATGGACAAGAAGGGATGATTCAAATGGTGTGTCAAAATAGTGTGTTTCATGATCCTAACCCTATATATATATATATATATATATATATATATGGGAGAGGGAGATCAAGGGACACACCCTTTTCAAAAACATCTTTTCTTGGCCGTTGGATCGGCAACTTTTTGTGGGACCCATTGATAATGGGTCCAATCCAACGGCCAAGAAAGGGTGTTTTGAAAATGGTGTGTCCCTTGAACCGGACCCTATATATATATATATATATATAGGTACGAGGTGAAGAAAAGGTGGAACACGCTATTTGACACACCATTTGAAACATCTCTTCTTGTCCATTGATTTTGCAATTTTTTGTGGGACCCATTGATAATGGATCCGATCCAACGAACAAGAAGGGATGTTTCACATGATGTGTCAAAATAGTGTGTCATGGGAACCGGACCCTATATATATATATATATATATATATATATATATATATATATATATTTCACAGACTTCAATGATAGTATCCTTGGAGTTATTGAATCCAGTCTGTATAACGGTCCGATTCACTTCGACTGTTATCCCGATTTCACAGTAAGCATTAATGATCCTCATGTCTTAAAAACCTTAACACTAAACATTAAGACAGCCGGATACAAAGTCCTCAACGGCGTTCATTCCCTATCACTCATTTATAGGATTTACTATAAATGTACTGGTACCAATCTGAATGTCCAAGCAGTCAACAAAAGTCCCAAAGACCAAACACTCCTCATTCAAAGTAACCAAAGCAATGCCAACATCAGAATTCCCCAAACACTCAGATGGTCACTACCGATTGGTTATTAGTCAACGGAAACCAACCAACTGATATCCAGAACACCCAGTCATCTCTAAAATACATTCAACAATACCTAGACGGTACAGTCAAAATAAACTTTAGAGGTCAACCTTCTTCCTCCTCTGATCCAAAGCCAATCAGTATTCGAACTGTTCCTAGTCAAACAAACCGTATCTTGCCGCCAAGACATTCCTTTGCCGAATCAGCAACCACAGAAGGAGTTCTTAGACGTGATCAAGATATCGACAAAGAATTTAAAAAACTCAAGTTAAAAGAAGTCCAGACCACTTCCCAAGTCACCCATCCCTGCTACACAAATAATGACTATTCCGAGTTAGACAAACAGTCACCCACAGCAACCGATTTCGAAGTCACCCCTCCTATTAATTCCCAACTTCTTACCATTACCAGAGAATTCAAAATCAATTGGAAAATGCTTGACAAGCATTTTACACACGAACATAACATCCAAAGACGAAACCAGTTCCGTCAACAATTCTCTGAGTCAGAGAAGAAGGAACTATTTAGTCAATGGAAAAACACAATGATTGAGAATCAAAAAGAAATTTTCTTTTTGGATTTCATTGATGAGTCACAGAGTAATGTCAATGTAGTCACCAAACAAAGCTGGGTAAAACCAGACAAATCACATGCGTCTGTCAGCCATCCTCCAATCGAAACAATAGTCATTCCACACTTGAAAACATTCATTATTGCTTCTCCATTCAAAATCCCTGACAAAGATTCTGAAGTCAAAAAAGTCATTGAACAAAATAATTACGCCAACCAATGCCTTATTACTATTGGAAAACAATTAGACAAAATTGAAACCAACACCGACCAACTTCTCAGTCAGCCCAGTTCTTCCAAAAAAGAAAGCCCATTAGTCAAGTTCGAATCCAAACCAGGCCCGAGTCTAAAGCCCAAGGATTCTACACTAGTCAAAATTGAACAAATGTTAAAAGATCTAACACCATCCAAACCAGGACCTTCAGTCAACATGATAAATGTCTCCCAAACAAGTCAGCCATCTGATTCTTTCAGATTGGGCAGATAACATCAGTCAAATCGAAAATGCTTTTAAAAATCTCGAAGTCAAACAAATCACTAACAAAACTAGAGTCAATCCTACCAGTCTCACTAAGAACTGGTATCCAAGGCCAACACCTCCAGATATGCAGTTTGAAGAAAGAACGTTCCAAAACCAATTCGCAGTTTCTGCAGACAAGCTTTATGAATGGAACATAGATGGTCTGTCAGAACAAGAATTGTTAAACAAACTTCAACACATGTCAATGGTGGCCAACACCTACTCTACTACTCATAATCTTAGTCAAACCCAAATTCTCGATTTGCTAGTTACCGGTTTTACCGGCATTCTCCTATCTTGGTGGGAAAAACATCTCACTCCTGATTCCAAACAAGCCATTCGACAAGCAGTCAAACAAGATGAAGATGGATTACCAATTTTCGATGAAACCATCGGACAAGGTATTCCAGATCCAATCAATACTCTTCTATTCACCATTATAGAACATTTCATAGGAACTCCTAGTAATATCACCTCTAGGATCCATGATCAACTCAGTAATCTTTGATGTCCAACTCTCAGCGATTTCAGATGGTATAAAGATGTCTTTATATCCAGAGTCATGCTCCGAGAAGACAGTAACCAACCTTTCTGGAAAGAAAAGTTCATTAACGGTCTGCCAAATCTATTCGCACACAAAATCAGACAAGTTCTCAGCAACGAGAACAATGTCATTCCATATGATAATCTCACATACGGAAATATTATCAATACCATTCAGCAAGAAGGTCTAAAAATGTGTATTGATATGAAAATTAGTAAACAAGTCAACAGCGACAGAAAAATCGCCAAATACGAAATGGGTAATTTCTGTGAACAATACGGTCTACCCCCAATAGCCCCTTCCAGAAATACCAAGTCAAGCCAAAAATACCCTAGTCACAAAAGACACTACAAATACAAAAGGTACGAGAAAAGTAAACCTGCCAATGATGTTTTCTACTCCAAACCTAGGTCAAAACAACATTGGAAAAAGAATACGAAACCAAGTAAAAAATACCAAAACAAAGACAAAAGCAGTATTACTTGCTTTAAGTGTCAAAAGAAAGGTCATTATGCAAAAGATTGCAGAGTCAAGAAAACCATCAGTCAATTAAAAATCTCAGATCAAGAGAAAGAAGAACTTCTTAAAATACTCCAGATCAGAGAAACCAGTGATGATAACTTAGAGTCAAATCCTGAGTCAGACACAGAGTCAGCCTCTGATAAATCAAGTTCTAGTTCTCCTGATATCAATTTTGGTTGTAAAGACACTTGCTGTAAAACAGTAACTGTTCTTACAAAACAAGAAGAACAGGAAGAACTTTTAGTTGATCTTATCAGTAAACTAGAAAACCCAGAACTCAAAACCGAGTACCTAAAAAAGTTAAAGAAAGTCATGCTCCAGTCAGAAGACAGTCAGCCTAAGACTCCAGAAACAAAAATATGTCTTAGCGCCACACTAGAGAAATTCAGTAAAAGAAAAGATAAGTTACCAACACTTCAAGACCTCCATTCCGAAGTCAATCATCTCAAGTCAGAAGTCAGAGTCCTCAAGCAACAAAATCAAGAGTTAAAAACAGGTCAGCATTTAATCATTCAAGACTTAGAAACATTTAAGTTAAGACTTCCTCAGAAAACACCAACTGAAGAAGAGAAAAATAGTTACGAACAGGTTTTGTCATACCTCGAACGAATTCAAATTCGAAAATGGTATTCCAAAATAACCATAGTCATCAATGATTTCAAACTTGAAATCAAAGCTTTAATCGATTCTGGTGCAGATCTAAATTGCATTCAGGAAGGATTAATCCCCACTCAGTTTTATTCAAAAACCAAAGAATCTCTTAAGTCAGCCAATGGTAGTAGGATGGAAATTAATTATGAAATTTCCAAAGCTCATATCTGCCAGAGTCAAGTCTGTTTTAAAACTTCATTCGTCTTAGTCAAAAATATGACAGATCAAGTCATCCTAGGTCTTCCTTTCATTGCCCTGTTGTATCCGTTCACAACAGAAAATTATGGAATCACCACATATCCAATGGGTGAAAAGGTCAAATTCAAATTTCTCAGTCATCCCGAACTTAAAGAAATTCATGCTTTGCAAGAAAATTCTATCTCCAAGTCAGTCAGTTTACTCACTAGTAAAACCAAACACATTAGTCATCTCAAGAGTGAAATCAAGTACAGAAGGATCGAAGAACAATTACTTCATAGTCATTTCAAACAAAAACTCCTCTCATTCGAAGAACAACTCAGAACTGAAGTATGTTCTGATCTTCCTAATGCTTTCTGGAACAGAAAGAAACACACAGTCAAACTTCCCTACATCAAAGAATTTGATGAAAGGAATATCCCTACCAAGGCACGTCCTATTCAGATGAGTCACGAACTAATGGAGTTCTGTAAGCAAGAAATTACAGATCTAGTCAATAAAGGAATTATTAGAAAGAGTAAATCTCCCTGGTCTTGCGCAGCCTTTTATGTCCAGAAAAATGCTGAGACAGAAAGAGGAGCCCCCAGATTAGTCATCAATTATAAGCCGCTTAATAATGTCTTGGAATGGATTAGATATCCCATTCCCAACAAGAAAGATCTCATTAGCAGATTAAGTCAAGCAGTCATATTTTCCAAATTTGATATGAAAAGTGGATTTTGGCAAATCCAGCTTCATGAACAAGATAAGTATAAAACGGCATTTGTTACACCATTTGGTCATTATGAATGGAATGTTATGCCATTTGGCCTAAAGAATGCGCCTAGTGAGTTGCAGAACATCATGAATGAAATATTCAATCCCTTCAGTCATTTCTCTATTGTTTACATAGATGATGTTCTCATATTCTCTAACTCTATTGAAGAACATTGGAAACATCTTAAGTCATTCTTTCATGCAGTCAAAACTAACGGTTTAGTTGTTTCAGCTCCCAAGATTAAGCTGTTCCAGACTAAAGTCAGATTTCTAGGATATCATATCCACCAGTCAACCGTAGTTCCTATTGACAGAGTCATCCAGTTTGCAGAGAAATTTCCAGACAAAATCCTAGATAAAACCCAGTTGCAGAGGTTCCTAGGATCACTCAATTATGTTGCAGAATTTTACCAAAGTCTTCGAGTCAAATGCAAGCCTTTATTTGATCGGCTCCAGAACAATCCTCCTCCCTGGACTGATACTCATACTTCAATAGTCAAAGAAATCAAGACATTTGTTAAATCTCTTCCATGTCTTGGTATTCCCACAGTCAACTCTTTCAAAATCGTTGAAACAGATGCCTCAGAACTCGGTTATGGAGGTATTCTCAAGCAAAAGACCAGTAAATCCGATCCGGAACAAATAGTTCGTTTTCATTCCGGTACTTGGAATCATGCACAGCATAATTACAGTACTATTAAAAAAGAAATTTTTTCTATTTTACTATGCATCTCTAAATTTCAAGATGATTTGCTAAATCAAAAGTTTTTAGTCAGAGTAGATTGCAAAAGTGCAAAGCATGTTTTAGAAAAAGATGTTCAAAACATTGCATCAAAACAGATTTTTGCACGATGGCAAGCTATACTTAGTATCTTTGATTTTGAAATTGAATATATCAAAGGTAGTCAAAATTCAATCCCTGATTTCTTAACCAGAGAATTTTTACAGGGAAAGCAAGATGGGATCTAGGTATCCCCTAAGATCCGCCAAACAAGAGTCATCTTCCCAAAAACCAGTCAGACCAGAACAGCCATCCCAGAGTCTGGTACCCTTTAGTCAATCTTCTCCTATTGCAGTATCAAACAGATTTACAACATTAGGGCAAATCCGCCCCAATTATCAGTCAGCCTTAGTTACCCAATATGACCCTTTTCAGTCAGTAACCCAGTCACAGTCCCATGTACAACCCTCTACCATTTATCAGAAGTCATCACCGTACTTCCCTAAAACTCCCAGTCACCCTTTTTTCTACATTGAAGATTGCCTCAGTCATATAAAAAATCCTGGTCAATTAGCCAAAGCTTATTTTCCCCCAGGATTTCATTATGCCCCAATGCATCCCAGTAAATCACTTGCCTATTTCAGAGACATCCTATTCTCTACCCAGTCAGTCACTATTAAACCTATTTATGATAAAGGCGACCAACCAAAACTCCTTTATCACTCAATTTACATTCTCCAAGTAATTACTCAAGAACAATGGGACAGTCAACCCTTCAAGCCCAAGACTCTTTGAGAAGGAGTAGTATACAACTACTACGACTACATGGAAGCTTGGTTTAAAATATTCCTTCACCAGAATGAAGCATTCAGCCACTCGTGGTTCATTTGCTTTGATAGTAAATTCAGAAGTCAACTCCCGTTATGGTTCCAGAAATGGTGGGCCATGTTCGGACCAACATTTGAGCTCCTCCCTGAAGAGCTCCAGAATTCAGTCAAGCATTTTTCAGCAAGATACAGACACAGTCAACAAAATGCCAGATTTCCACAATTATTATTATTTGTATCAAAATATAAAATGCCATGGATTATGAAATGGCAGTATATAGTCAATACAGGTATCCTTAGTCGATCAGTCTCAGTCAAATGGTGGGATAAATTCAAGCACCACAGAATTATTTCACAAGTCAATGATGAATTCCCGGCAGTTCAGCCCAAAGAAGTCAAGCCATCTACATTACAGTCATCTTCCTCCTCTCTCTGTATTGAAGGAAAGTCAAAAGCCGAATTGAAAGAAATGGCCAGTCAATTACTTCTCCTTGCCAACCAACAAGAAGGAGACAAAGAAGAAACTCCAGTCAAAGAAGAAGACTCATCCTCTTCTACAGCAACAGTCACACCGGCTCCCAGCCCGGCAAAAGCAGTCACACCAGTTTCCAGTCCGGCGATACCACTAAGATGGGCAGATTACCCGGAAGACGATGACCACAACAGTTATCAGAACTTCCAAGATGCCCAAGACCCATATGCCGACATTGATCCTTTTGACATGGCCAGCTAAAGGAATAGTCACAGGAACATATGATTCAACAGTCACCTGACAAGTCACTAGTTACCAACAGTAAAAGGCTCAGACAAGTCACTATTCACAAATAGTCAAGATTCCCAGCACTTTCGGTGGGCAATAATGCAAGTCCTTATATATATATAGGCAGAGAACAGTTTAAACTAAAAGGCATTACAGTGTGTCTTTCACTGGAGATATTGGCCAAAGAGGTTAACCATTACTTTCAAAGCTCCCCAAACTTGCAAATCACAAACAACTAATCGCCATAACTTTCAATCTTTCAGATCCTTGAAAAACCTTGTGAATTGCTTGCATCCAAATTGCAATTCAAACAGATAATCGACATCCGAATCACTTCAATTACTTATAAAAATTCAATATCGAAAACATTAATCAAAGAACACAACTACATTTTATCAATTTCCAACTCCAAATATGTTAGAAAGGCAAACAATCAATCAAGCATGATCTAACGAGCCAATAAATCTTAATCTAATACAACAAAGATTTTGAAATACGGGGAAGAAAAAACTCACCTCACAATGCAGATCAAGCAGATCTCAACAACTAGCTACTGTTTCCATATCAACTTCAAACATGAGAAAATCTCAAATCCTTGAGTCCCGAAACTGTACCTAGGAGTGATAGCCACCTGGGTATCAATGGCAGCGAACCTTGGGTGGTGGTGGTGGGCCAAGTCTTGGGGTTTCGGGCCTCGGAAGTTGACTACGAGCGAGGAGTGGAGGTCGAGAGACAGCCAAGAGACTCGCGTAAACAAAAAGTTCTGAACATGAGTGCTTTTGAATTATGAAGCATGGAAATGGAAACGGGAATGGTGAAATGATACGATACGAAACGGCGATTCCTAAAATTTTAAAAAAGGCCAATACGAAACGTTTACTGAAACGTTAATTAAAAACTACTTAAATTTATATAAATTAGTATTCTGAACTTCTATAGCATAGAAAATATTGAAATCCAAATGAAATACTACAAATTCAAGTTCAAATTTGAAGGGAATGTGAATACTAAGGTATGAAATTAATTAATAATCCAAAAAAATTTTGCCAAAATTTTTCTCTACATCAGTTTCAAATAGGGGTGGGCAAAATATCCCGAAAATCCCGTATCCCGAATTCCCGTCCCGTTCGGGATTAATTTCAAAATTAGCTTATCCAGTCCCGTCCCGTCCCGATTTAATTTTTTCAGGACGGGACGAGATGAGAAATTTCTATCCCGAAATCCCGTCCCGTCCCGTATAATATGCATGGTATTAAATAAATAATAAAAACCCCTTAAGTGTCACCATGTTATTGGCTCAAAAACAAGTGTATACTAAAAAAATATGTACCCCATCACATGTAAGATTATACATATCATTTGAACTCCGCTTTACTTGAGATTTTGGAAGGAGTCAGTTTCACATGTTTACTTATGATCTGAAAATTTTCGACTCCATCTCATGAGGGGTTGAGTTTTGGTGAATTTTACAAAAACGGTCGACGCCCAGTTTTTTATTTGTGTAATAATCTGTTTTTGGTTTCTTTTGGTGAACATATCATTTGAACTCCGTTTTACTTGAGATTTTGGAAGGAGTCAGTTTCACATGTTTACTTATGATCTACAAATTTTCGACTCCATCTCATGAGGAGTTGAATTTTGGTGAATTTTACAAAAACGGTCGACGCCCAGCTTTTTGTTTGTGTAATAATCTGTTTTTGGTTTCTTTTGGTGAAGTGCTCTTAGCGTATTTAGATATATTTTGATTTATCATATTTGGGTTAGCTTGTTTAGTTTGAAGTTGATAAAATTTTTATAGGATAATCCTGTCCCGTCCCGAACCCGTCCCGATTAAATTCGGGACGGGACGGGACGAGACCAATTCTTAAAAACATTTATCCCGTCCTGTTTCAATTACATGGGACTGGGACGGGATGACCCTCATCCCGTCCCATCCCGTCCCATCCCGTCCCGTGCCCACCCCTAGTTTCAAACTGTTTCCATAATATTTTCTCTCTTATACATGCTTCGAGAAGTTTCGGCCATGTTTCGGTCTCAAAACATTTCCGAGACGCGAAACGCTAGGTGCTTGGAGTTTCGGTGCTTCATAGCTTTTGAATGTAGATTGTGGGATAAAGTTTAGGGGATAATGCTGCAAACAACAACAACTCTCTCTCCTCCTAGCAATACTGGTTGTTCAGTCTAAAGGATTGGGCATATATTCCAAACTTGCAAATAAGTTAAAGTCACTAACTCACAAATGTGTGAATTTCTACAGCTCAAATCATTCTTAGCTTCTCATGTAGATAAAGAATAAATATGTAGCTTTCCTTTTTGGCAAGGAATTTGCTTTTATGTTTTTTTTTTTTTTTGTCAAAGGAATTTACTTTTATGTATTTGTTCCTTGGCAAAGTGCATATCAAGATATCCCTCAATAATAATAATAATAATAATAATAATAATAAAGCTGACACACCCTATTTTCTTTGCCAAAGCTCAACTTTCTAAACCATACCATATGAAGAGTACTTCGGAACTTGCCATACTTGGACGAGTACTTTGTAAAATAGCTTGAGATTCATAAAAGAAAAAAAAAACACACACATACAATGTTCATGGTGGAGAAAGGAGCTAGTTATAGTCAGGAGAGATTCAGAAAATTGAGGGAGGCACCACAACCTCCAGCTCAAAGCTCAAAACCAAAGATCCAAAAGGTTCCTTTCATGCTCCGTAGTCAGAAACATTTCGACAAATACTATGAGCCAAGGGCAGTAGCAATCGGTCCTTTTCATCATGATAAACCAAGGTGCCAGCTTGCTCAGGAATTCAAGCTCATGTTGACTTCATGGTTTATCAAATCCAATGGCCAAGAAGATGAAGTTTTGTACAAGAAGATCGAGGAGAAGATCCAACAATTCAGGGAATGCTATGTTGAGGAAGCAACAAAGGACATTGATGATGAAGCCCTCGCCTGGATGCTCTTCTTAGATGGGTGTTCAACCTTGCAATTCATACACTCCTTTATGCAAAATGAGTTAGAAAAATTGTTCAAGATCAAAAGGGACCAGATAGCCTTTGCTCAACAAGATTTGTTCTTGCTTGAGAACCAAATCCCTTATCAAGCCCTTGTGTTGCTGATGAACTCATGCCAGGAACATAAGAAGTTGCAAGAATCAGTCGAAAGCTTCGTTAAGATGTACATTACTACACCGATAGAGAAGCAATCAATATGGAATAAACTGAAGGAAAAACTACAAGTTGCAACAAAGACGGAACAGAATCAACAACCAGACAAAACAAATCCTATGGAGAAGGTAATCACCATGGGCAAGGAGCCCGTTCATCTTCTTGATCTTCTTCGGACAAGAATGCTAGATCAACCCAAAGAGGATGATTCAAGTCAAACCAAAAAGGATGATTCAAGAAAAGTTAAAGTTCCAGAATTCTCTCGACAATCTTTTCGCACCGTACAAGAGCTTACTGCAGCCGGGGTCTATTTTTATCCTAGTAAGAATAACTCATTGGGAGACATAACTTTTGTTTCTAATTATGCAGGACATCTGAGTCTTCCCCCAATATCTGTCGATGACTCAACGGGGCCTATATTCAGGAATTTGATAGCTTATGAAATGTGTCCCGATTTCCAAAATGATTATGGGGTCACCTCTTACATAGGTTTTCTTGATGCACTCATTGATCATGCAGAAGATGTTAAGAAGTTAAGGTCGGCGCATGTGCTTTACAACTTATTGGGGAGTGATAAGGAAGTGGCTCGACTCTTCAATAAGATAGGCACTGACTTGGTACCTAACACTGCCATATACCTCAACGTTAAAGCTGATATAGAAAAGCACTGCAAAACCGTATGGAAAACCTGGATTTCACAATGCTATCACGCTCATTTTAGTAGCCCCTGGACAATCATAGCTTTCCTTGGTGTTTTATCAGCACTTGGGTTAACCGCCATCCAAACTTGGTACACCGCTCAACCCTCTCCGTGTGATGTTGTATGCCGGTACATGAAATCACGACTACACTTACCCTGAGAGATACCTAGAGGTATAAAAATTATGTTCGGGGGTTCTTTACATACTTTTTTTTTTCTCGTTTGTTTTTTTGGTTGGACACATAGGTTTACCCTCCCATCTTTTTGATGCCTAAATAATCTGTCACTGGTTATAGTTTGCAAGGTCTATTCCTCTCAGTTTGGTATTTCCAACTTATCATTTTTTAATTTACTTTGCAGCCTGTACAAGTGTGGCAAAAATAAGTGAAGGTGAACCACTAGAATTCTATGTCAAATTGGCTGAGGTATCCAAATGTAGTTCAATTTTTGGTGTGGTAAAGTTTGAATTTAATAAAGTAATTTCCTATGTTCCCTATTGGATGAATTGTTGTAAACTAACTAGAAAAAACTAACTAGAACCCATAATTCAAAACCAAACATGATAGAGATTGTTCGAATTGGTGAAGCTCGAACTAAAATTTTGACCAATGATTTAATATATTAATAAGGCATAGCACGAGGTAGTCTATAGCCACACTGATAAGTAACCATTGACCTTATGACGAGGGGTATGTAAACTTTTTTTAAAAAAAAAACAATTGGGTTGACAGACTATTTAGGCATCAATTCCATCAAAGATTGGTTTTGATCTTGGGGTGTTCGCAATTATCTCGGATGAGATTGAGACTGGATGGGCTACTGTGCAATTATTGGAGGAAGAAGAGGAACCGATTCGGCTAAATTCAACGGTGGTGGAGGATGCAGAATCCGCCCAAATCTACTTGTGAAGAGTCTCGGGTGGGTTGAATTTGATTGGTAGATTTTGAAGAAGGATGGAAGAGCTAGAGATCGGTAGATTTTATGGAGGTCAATGAGGGCCGTTTCTTGGAGGCATTTGGTATGGAACAATACAAGAAAAGACATCATTAGCAACCAGCCTTATCCGAAGGACCCCGAAAATTGTCGGACAAGGTTGTATTTTCAACCAAAAAATATTTCTAGTCAAATAGATCACGAGAACTCCATTGCTTTCCAAAGAAAGTCCATTGCAAAAAATCAGAATTTTTCATTGTAATTAATTTTTTTTTTCTTGTGGGAAGAGATGGTGCCTGTAATATTAATTCTGAAATTTGTGGTGGTCAGTTTGGCTAAATATTATTGGAGGCACTTAATTTTACCCCCTTTTCCTATTTTTCCATCCACCAATTTTAATTAAGTTTTGTTATAATTTAATTTATTGTGATAATCCAAAATTACCCCATTCTAATTCTAAATAAACAAAAAAATAATTGTTCAATTCTAGGGGATAAAGGCAATTATGGGTATAAAGGCATTGTAGGGGAGTCGTGATGGATCAGCCTCATGGTTGAGCCATTGGATATGTTTCCTAGTGCAATAGTAGAGGCAGTACACAATAGAAACAAGCTAGTACATATAATGCAGAAGATCGAATATTGATTTGGCAATGGCACTGATGATATTTGTGAGACCAAACACCATTTGCCACCATCATCCCGGAAATTGTGAATTTGGGTTGGCGGGTTTTGAGGCGTAGACAGTGGGAAAGCTGCCTCTGCCAATTTCCTTTGCTGCAAACCCACTCCATAGTTAAAATTGAAATCGAAGGTTTGAATCAAAGATTGGAGGTTTTCTGTGTGAATATTCATTTGTAAGTTTATGGTTTCTTTAGGGAGAAGATGAGGGTCATTTAGGAATAATGCAATAAAATAACAGCCCCATATTATTTTAGAGGACATCGGTAGACACTAGTTTAATTTCGAGGGGAAATAATTGTTGTGGGAAATAACTATTATTTTGTTTTGAGACAAAGACCCCTAAGGACAAAAACCACCCATACTTCCTATGGTAGGCCAAAATTTTGAAATATTCATACCCAAGGACAACAACCCAATCCAAAACAGAAAACAGAAAAGCCTAACTAAAAAGCCTAATGCAAATTGGCACGTTTGACCCTGACGGAAACCAAATTGCCATTAACTTTTATTTAAAGTTGTGCCACTGTAGTAAATAGCCACCAACTTCAGATGCTGACACATGTCCACTTTTAACATGAAACTCTCCAAGATGATGACACGTGGACTCACACCTCAAAAATAGTTTTAAGGATTTGGACAAAATCAACCCATTCGATGGTTTCCAACATATTTAAAAACCCTAACATCCTCCCCTACCAGCTCAAAATCGAAGTCAAACTCAACTTCCTCGCCAAGGACACTCGCAGTTCTGTTCGAGGTTGGAAATTGGATTAGCAGGAGGTGAGTGGACGCGAAGAACTTCATCTGATTAAGGGTGGGTCGCCAAATAATGACATTATACGCTGTTGGGCAATCAACAACCATTAAGGTTGCAGTGATCCAGGTCCTCCTTGGCACCTCTCCGACTGTCATAAGTTGATAGACGTTACCAATTGGTTCCACCTATATATAACTATGCCATAGTATCAAATTGATCATACTCAAATACAAATCTAATATTAGCTTCCTAAAGTGGTTGTTCGTAACACATAAACTCATAACAATTTCCATAAAAAACAATGTCAAGCATAATTCTGACCTAAGGCAACAAACTATTAAGCAAATATGTTATCGAAAATTGTACCAATATGCTAGTTCACTCAATATCTTAAAAGTATGGATGTTGACATCAAACAATAGGAAAAACATGATTGAACATGAATAATAACAAACAACCATCAATTAAATCCACCAAATTAAATTAGATACCAATTCGAACAATCTCAATAGAATTTATCATTGAAACTCCAAATGATTTGGATCAAAGTAATACAATTCGTATAGATAGATAATTAGCTCTCCATGAAATTGAAAGTAAAATACACAGAAAAACAATTCACCGCGAGGGCCCATTGATTTCATTCCTTCATTTGACTTGGAATTGAATTATGTTTCTTCACGTTTGTAGCTTGAAGAAGTAGTGGGGCCCCTTCCTGCATTTGATCCTTTAATTTAAATTTTTTCTATTTTAGAATTATTTATTAATGGATAATCTTTTTTAAAAAAATCTCTGGCAAAATGCAATTCATTGGAGGAAAAAAATAAAGAAGAGAAAGAAAGGGATGTTTTGTCTTTCTTTCAATAAAAATAAGAGAACAAAGAAACTACTCAAAAATGAAAGTTAGAAAAAGAAGTTTCCGCAAGAATTGGCACTAGACTTCTTCCCCCCTTTCTACTTTTCCTCTCTCCCTTTGTTTATGCTTCTACCAATGCTTTTCATTCTGTTTTATAGAGACTTGAGGAAAAAAATTGTAGATGGTTGAGGCACTGTCCCCAACACACGGAAACCAAAATCCAGGATGACGACTTTCAAAAAACGAGTAGGGGACGAAGGGAGGGGGGAGAGGTTCCTCGAAACCAAACTAGACTAAAAGGAACATCAGAATTAATTCCATTACTATGCTTTATCTTGAAAAGCCAATGGGCAGCCCTATCTCTCTATCTCGGTCTTGGTTTAGCATCATATAGAAATATGGATAAATTTTTGATTGGTTGTAGTGCAGATTAAGGAGTTGCATTCACGCTAGTTTACAATTACATGGGTCAACTTAATAACAGAACCCATAGAGGAACAAGAAAGGATTCCAAAAGCTACTACAATCAATCTGGGGGGAAATTAGGATGCCTAATCTAGACCCATCTGCCTATGAAAGATAAAACATGAAGATCCGAAGGTACCGAAGTTGTTGTTCGGGTAGAATCTATTGGTTTTGGTGCATTGTGCCTCAATGTGTGCTTAACAATCCCTTATTACAATCATATAGAGCAAAAAAAGATGCTAAGGGAGCCAGTTCCTGTGAAGGATGGGGACACACAGCTTCGACAAGTATTTCTATTGGATACTACTGGGAGAGGTCCAGCTTGCTTGTTTACCATGAATATACCATATCTATTTACCTAGTTCATATCTTTGTTTCGTGACGAATTTGATCTTTTCAATTTCGGAATACCACCTAAATAACTGCGTCCAGAGAGTACAATATGTCGAGAAGAAAGAGTATGTGGTTGGGTCGGACAACATACATCTCGGAAGGTTCATTTTTTGAATCTGATGGTTACTTTTGTTCCACTGCTATCATCAAGCTTGGACACGGAGCAACAAGAAGAGAATTAGCAAAATAGGATAACGAATAAGCCACTAAGTGTAATGCCCAGTGAAAGTAACTCAGCAGTACTGTTTGAGGAGTCGTGCCTTCAATTGAAATGCTTGCTACTGGCTGAGTAGTAGCAGTAAGGATAGGAGTAGACTCGGTAGTAGAAGCAGGGTCTTCGATCATGTCGCATGCCATCTATCTAGTTCAAATGGGATTTCCTGACTTGAGGTTGTTCGATTACTCAACGTCGCTTCTCCATTGAAGTCATGGTACATTCTAATGCCCTACGAAGATAGGATCGAGAAGGAATAAGAATTGTTGAGAGGTTCCTAAACCTAGTAACTATTCAAATGAATTATCCTTCCATTTTTGCTCTCTGGTTTTTGCCGACTTTGATTATTGGCATGGAACTCTAGTGATTTTCCACGTGAGAAAGGAGGCTTCAATCCTCATCTCTTGTTCTATCCTCATGTCTTGGCTTGGTTTTTTGTTTCTTTTGGCTTACTTGTCTTCTTTTAATTAATAACACAAGCCCAATAACTCTTCTTCCAACAGTTTGCAGAATCACACACATCAAGCCAGCATATGCATGTCTTTTGGCTTAGTCAGTTTGATCACATAGTACCACCACAAAATTTTCAAATAAAAAAAATTCAAATTAAGCATGAAAAAAATTACTAAACTTATTTGTTCATACATCAATTATACTAACTCCAAGTTAGCAAACAAATATGTTCAACAAAGAGAACTTAAGAACAAGAAATATGCACTTTTGAGCTATTATCAATGTTCCGGGTTGTTGAGTGTTCAGCAGGCCTTCATGAAGATAATGTTGATGGAGCTTCCCATATCGACAACTCTCCCATCGTCAAAGTAGGCAATCTCTACACTGATGACTATTGGGTCAACATGGGGGTACAATATTTCCTCCTCGTCCTCTTCATAGAAGATCATGGAGCCCCATTCGGTCTTGAGGATTTTCTCGGCCCGATAGTTCAAAGCCATAACTTTACATCCAGGGTAGCATGATCGGGCGTGCTCCTTTTGGGTCCGATTTGAATCCCCTGCAAGAGTGGTGCCGCCACCGATGGTGTTGATTTGGCGTAGTTGACCCCAATGCTGGACTTACCTGCGGAGGAATTTGTTAGTCTTGTCATCTCTTACTAAGGCTTCAATGTGATCTTTCATGACTTGGTAGTCTTCGGTGCCATGACAGTTAGCTTGAGGGTATCGGTAGAAGATGCTGGTGTCTTAAGTATCTTTGAAGCTCGGTATTTGGGATTTGGGACCTAGGATGAGATGACTTACGGCTGTGAGGGTTGCCTCATAAGTTGTATTAAGGGGATTGTGTCTTTCATTCGAAAGTACATAGCCTTGTCTCTGTGGATAGGCATGGAAGCCTTGGTGGAGCTGAGATAAAGGGTTCGGCCCCTGGTAAGCTTGGTAGACCTATTGTCCATTAGTAGTTATTACCGAAGACCAGGTGATTCCCATCTTTCCTTTTGTTTTGATTGTAAGGGACACTAGCTTTTCAAGTTGGTTAGGAGTAAGTGACATGTGGTTTGGAAGTCGTCGGGCTTTACTAGGCAAGCAGAGCAGAAAAGCTTGTGTCGAGGCCTGTCCCCCGAGAGCTACTTGGAGTTCCGTGCCGAAGGTTCACCTTATGTTGGAATTCAGCCCGAGCTTGGCTGTTTGCTATGTGCCTCAGTTTGGTGTATGTGATGTTCTCTTCCAAGTTGACAGCCCACCTAAACTTGCACATTCGGAGGCCGATCATGAAGGCATTGACTGTTGTGCTGTCATCATTTGTTGGGCATCAAGCATACTTATGGTTGAAGCTGAGTATGTACTTCGTAGACTCTCATTAGGTCCCTAGGTGATAGCATACTTATGGTGCTGTCACCAGTTAAAGGATGCTACGGATAGAGCGCTTGGGAAGTACAAGCACTAGACATGGTCAGGTATCTTTTTGAAGACCATATTCTACTAGGACCTCCTCTGTAGTGTGCGATGCGTAGCGATCAGAAGTTAATCTCTTGGAGCTAATGTACACAAGCCCTGACTTAATCTGTGAATAATCCATCCTTGGTCGGGAGTACTTAAGGCTGGATGTTTCTCTCTTGCCTTTCTTTCGCCTTGTCGTTCACTAGTTCTTGAACTTGGTCGAGTATCATCTATATGGTATTGTTGTCATATATCGTCAGTTGTTGTCCAGGTTCTCTTTTAGTCGGGGCTTGTGGTCGAATCCAAGTGGTGCGGGTGTTTGCCTGCTTTCCCCAAGGAAGATGTCATTAATTTGGGATAACGGCTCATTGCCGATGACTGGATTCAGCCTCTTGTTCCTCCAGATGAGTCTCATTGTCATTTGAGGGAATCAGGGTTGCCTTAGGTTGTGATCTGTGACCACATGGACTGTTGTTCCAAGTGACCACTTCCAGCTCCTATTCACTTCGTGCAGGTTGGCAATGAGGGGGGTAATTTTCAATTAAGTCACGGGAAGTACAATCAATTCACACAACAAATCACTTTTAGGTGACCAGTCACCTAATGTGATGAACCTGATACTTTGACTACGTGACCAGTCATGTTGTTTCCAAACTGAAGTATCTGACTAGTCCTTTAGATTACATATTGTGTATGCTTGTGAATTTGTTCAACCACACTCGAATGCTATGCCAACTTAGGTCCCCATAACAGATTCAGTGAAGATGAAATCTGTGGGCTATCCACAACGACAACCTATTCAAATCCAGCGGTTCTAATGCAACAGTTTATAGGATGACCAGTCACACGAGTTTGTCCAGATTGGATGTTAAGTCAAGTTGGTGCATAATTAAATTTGATTTTATAATTAGCCAAGTGATTAACAAATCAAAGAGATGGACACAATGTTTTGGTACCCGGAAAAACCCCAAAAGGGTAAAAAACCGGGGGTCTATCAGAAGACCGGTCTTCCACTATGAAATGGCAAAAAGATGCCCAATACAAGGTTTCGGCAAGCTCAATATCTAATGTACCTAGTCTTAGATGCAGCAGTCCCTCGTGCGGCTTCTTCAATCACTTCACCTCCAGTGGTACAGATGACTGGTCAATCACTTTCCAGAGAATACACACGTATGTCTGGTCAATGGCACCAAATGTAGTAAGCTGTGAAACTGTATGACTAGTCACCAACTGAGTTACAGAGAGCTATAATGCTTCAGTAAATCCGCTGGGTAACTAGATGTTCTGCTGCAACAGTTTATAAAAACTGGGCAAAGAAATCCGAAGTCACAAGACTCCTAAATATCAACCTTGTCTCAAATTATGTGTGAACATGGGAGACAAGATTGAAGACCACTATTTCAACTTCTAAACTAAATGAGTTTTGAAAACTTGGAAGTTGAAACGGTGAAGATAAGAACTTCTTCAAGGTTTTCTTCAAAGATGAATGTTTGAAAAACCGAAACTTTGAAAGAAGTTCAAATGCTTGCCATCTTATGAATTCTTGTATGAACTTTATGTGAATGAAAGTCAACAAGTATGTAAGAAACAATTCAAAGCAAGAAGGCAGCAAGAGAGTTTTTGAAATATGAATGATGAAAAGCTTTAGGCAAAAACCCCAAGGAAAATGGCGGAAGAGGTTTAGAATTTATAGCCAAAGAAGATATGAAATGGATGACCGAGATTTCATCAAAGGGACGGCTGAGATTTCATTAAACAAGGATGAAACCCTAGGCAGATTTAGTTAGTGGAAAACAGTTGACAACCCAGCGGGTAAAAGAATGTTCAGTCAAAACTGGATAATAGGATGATCAGTCAATCTGACTGATCAGTCGTTGTCAGGAAATCTGTCACATGCGGAGTTTAGGTGACCAGTCACCAAACACATGAAAACTGCAGTTTTGTAAAGAACATGTTTTTCTCAAGAATGATCCTATGTTATGAAATCATATGCAAACATAAATGATGTCTAATGCTGTAGAAATCTGGGAATACTTCTTCACATCTTGATCTTCAAGTCAACCACCATCTCACTTATTCTAATATCTAAACATTAAAACCTAAATTGAGCTTGTGAATGTTTATACAAAGTTTTTGTGCAAGGATAGCCAATTTACATTATTTTCTAAGATACAAATATCCTACACTTCGATTGTTGTTGATGTGTGTCCGGGTATCAGCGTAAACTTTAACCATTTCCTTATTTCAAGCAATAAATACTCACGATCAGAGAGATACGGGACATCGGTGTGGACCGTTCTTATGACAGAGGATTCTTTCAAAAAGTCCTTGTCTAGAGCCCGTGGTTGGTTGCTAAGGCATGGCTTTCGATATGGGGTTCTCCTAGATGTAGGATTCGGGTTCGGGTTGAAGTTTGAAACCCAATCGGGTACCCGACCCAACCCGACCTCATTTTGTTATATATATATATATATATATATATATATATATATATATATATATATATATATATAAAGTAGGGTTTTGTGTTTTCATTTTCCCTCCTTTTGACTCAGTCTCCACCTCCCTCCATTCGACCTCGCCTCCAAGTGCAGCGACTCCATCAAGATCGTCGACTCCTCCAACGCCTCCATTCGACCTCGACCTTGCCTCCAAGTGCGGCAACTCCATCAAGATCCTCGCCTCCTCCAATGCCTCCATTCGCTCGACGACTGAGTCTGACGGTGATGATGTCACCACTCTGGCCCTTAGCCCCGACGACAAGCTGCTCTTCTCCGCTGCCCACAATCGCCAAATTAGGGTTTGGGACCTCTCCACCTTGAAATGCCTGGGTTCCTAGAAGGTAATCAATTGTCCGCCTGCCTAGTCCAAATTATTGGAACTATTGTTAAGAGACATAAATGATTATTGATTGTGAAATTACTACGGTCATGACGGGCTTGTGATGGGGAAAATGGGTCTATTGGGTTAGGGTTTTTATAGAGTATCGATTTTATGATTTCGATTTTTGATTTATCGAATTGGGTAACTTTTCGATGTGTATTGGTGACATTAAATGAAAATTGGGTCGCTTCTGTATTGGAAGCCATTGACAGAGGTGGTCCAGATGGTTTTGCTTTCAGAGCTCAACATTACCAAGATAAGAATTGCAGTTTTTGTATGGTGTCATTTATGCTCTCATTTTGGTAATCATGCTATTCATGGTTTGGTTTTGGTTCCTGCATTACTTTGTTACGGTGTAATGAATTGAGAAATGTAATGCAGGTATTGGACCCAATTGATGGAACGAAAGGATTCGTGCAAGGAAATGGCCCAATAATTTTTGTTTTGGCCCAAGCCTAATTTTGAAGCCCAATAGTGTCGGGTTCAGCCCATCCCAACCCGACCTATGTCGGGGTCGTGCTCATGCAGTAAATGAGGAACCCGATCCTTCTCGGGTCAGGATTTAGGTTGAACCTTTTCGGGTCGGGTCCCAACCCGATCTCAGCCCTAGGGTAAGGTATGAATTGGAGGTGGCATGTAGCCAATTAGGGTAAGGTATGAACAAAATATATACATGCTAAAGTGGGACATGCGATTATCTTTGTGGATGCGCAAGTCCCACTTATTGTCACTAGGGCTGGGATTGGGCCGGGCTGGGTCTGGTTTTGGGTGAACCCGAATAAAGCCAGTCAGAAATCGGGCCTTCAGTTTTTAGGCCCATTTGGGCTTCCAATTTAGTCGGGTGAGGTTCGGGTTGGGTTGGGTAAGAACCGTTCCATTATCCAAAAAAAAAAAAATCAAATCGTGAAAGAGGAAGAGGGCTAGTTACAGTCTTGTCCAAGGAGTGGGATCGTCGAAATCGGCATCTTGAGCTTTCGTCGGAAGCGGCATAGGCAAACAAATCGTCTGAGTCGTCATCTTGGCCTCATCGTCTTGTCCGAGGAGTGAGATCGTCGGAAGCGGCAGTAGGACGATGTTGGACGCTGATGAAGATCCGAACGATGCAGCGGTGGACTGCAGACGACAATGATGCTTGTTTCGATCATAGCAACGGAGGAGAACGACGGCGAAAATGGACGAAGGCGGCGGCAATAGAGGAACGGCAATTTCTTCAGATTTGCTCACATCAGTCCGATTTCTTAAACTTTGATCACAATCGTCTAATTTTCTAAGTTATTAAGTATTTAGATTCTATTGTAGCAAATGTGTAACATTTTTCCAGCAAATAAAGATGTTGACACATGTATAAGAGATAAATATATATATATTTGGGTGTATTTGGCAGGATGGGTTGGGGAAAATTGGGCCCGTATTTAAGCATGGCTACTTCGGGCCAGGCCAGGTTTTTTACAATTTGGGTTGGGCTTATAAAATTAAATCAGTCCATTAAGGTTTTTTGAGTCGGGCTCTAGTCAAGTTTCGAGTTTTCGGTCGGGATTTTGCACCCCTAATTGGCACATGTGTGGAGAAGGAAAAGGTGATCTTTGGTGTTGGTGAAGAAGGGAGTGGTGGTGGATGCTCAGCTTGAGTTGGGCTTTACTTATGTTAAGTTTGAATAGGGCATGGTGGGGAGTTTTTTTTTTCTTTTATGAAATGCGGATTTGAACCTTTGCCAGTTTGGATGCGAAAGCAGGGCCTTTACTCCATATTCATTAATGAACATGTCGATTACTATATAAAAAAAAAAAAACTAATATAAGTAATCAACTAACCACATATTCACGCGAAATCTCAGATCGGCTTGTGATCGTGATGTCCGACTCGTTTACATCGAGATTCCTACATTGTCGAGATTCGAAAATTGGAATCCCACCTTATTTTAGGATGAGAGTGTATTATTTTTCACATTGGATCAGGATCGAACTATTGCACCCATAATCGATTTTGTCCCGATCTCAACCCTTCCAAAAGGAGGGTTGGTGAGAGAACCCAAACTTATTTTGATTAAAAAAAAACAATTAAAATGGAAAACTTGGTTGCCTAATTTACACCATGCCCTTGTCATCTAAGGTTTTAAATTTTGGGGAAACTGGTTGTCATACAAGTTAGTTTTGGTCAACGTTTCAATATTCTCGCCGATATTTCGGAAGTTTCGACGACATTTCGATATTTTGCCAATTTCAATGTGATTTTGTTCTTTCGCAGAAACGGTAGCTTTGTAAAGTTATGAAGAAGATGGTGTTAAGTGGAAACGGGCCGTTTTGCTTTCTTTTAGTTAATGGGCTGGTTCTATGTCTTTTTATTCTTAGGATGTGTTGGTTTGTTGTAAGGCACATCATTAGGCCTGCTCGGCCTAGCCTGACTTGTCTCTTTTGGATTGGGCTGGATTTGGACCACACCGTTTGGATTTTTATAATATTTTGAGCTAGGTTAGGCTAGGCAAAACTTCAACTCTACACCCTTCGCCTATCTATTTGGATTAGACTATTTGGGCTTTTTGGGCTGATCCAAGCAGGTCCAAATGGGCTTTTCTTAAAAAAATATACTTTACATTCTTGGTCAAAATACTTGTAATAAAAATTTATCAAATATATTTTATTGTTTCTATCAAGTCTAAAATAAAGGTGAAGGAATGCATCACTATAAAGATATGTACATCCCAATTAGGTTGGCACCTACATTCTTATCAATCTTTTGCACTTTTTGTTATCTTCAATCTTTAATAATCTCCATGTCGGCTTGGTATTTAATTTCAAACATGAAGTGTGATCTTGTTAATTGTATATTCCTCAAGTCTTCATTGCATTCATCGTCCCTTTCTTGTCCTTGAAATCTTGATTCCGCTAGTCTCCAGTCCTACAAGCAAATCAATGCTTTTATTGTATTTGGATTCAAATTTGCTCTCTTTTCTAATACAACTCGACACTTGCACTAAAAGCGCATTCGAATGTGACGGTCGAAGCTGGCATTGTTAGCAAAATCTGAGCCATATAGATACAAGTTCAAATTACAATTTAGTACCATGTGGTTTGGGCCAAGTTTCAAAATGATACCTAGACTTTTTTTTTTTTCTTGCAATTTAGTTCCCTATGGTTTCAATAACTTTCATTCTTGCTCTTTCATTAGTAATTTTTTCATGTACTCCGTTTAGTGCTAATATGATGAAAGTGGAATCTATTTTTTAATCACATAAGAGCCAGGTGGAAAAAAAAACTAAAAAATTGCTTAAACACCACAGCAGCTTCTTCCATCTTTTTCCTTCACGTCCTTCAAACACACTATCCGCCGTATCTACCACCACCCAAATCCCTAAAATTAACAAGAAAAAGAAACCTCGAATTTTGAAACCAAATCCACAATCTCCCTAATGTCCTCATCCCTATACTCATCCACAACCTCCGCACAAACTCCATTGGGCTTCGCCGTCCTCTCCATCTCAACCACAAATCTATTAAAAAACAACGCATCCGCCAAATGTGCATGAAACCCCAAATCAAATCAAACACATCATAAAAAAAATGCCATATTATTCGGATAGGCACGGCTCAGCAGCGATGGTGAATCCAGGAGCTCGATTTGCGGTGATGTCAATGAGGCCGAGTTGGTTTAGGGCCATAACCACATGGCCGACGCCAGCGGGGACGAAGAGGTCTTTGCAGTCGTTGTGCACGAGATCCATTAAATAAAATTCCGTAAAGAAGTCATAAAATGATTGGACTTTGTTTCACCAGGCTTGGGTAGCCCAGAGGCGACAGTTCTTCTTCTCAAGAAGGAGGAACTCACGGGGGTAGTGGTTAGAAGACAATCAGGTGGGGCTTTTATAGCGAGTCTAATAAGACGCATGTGTTGTGGTTTCGAGGAGGAGGAAGATGAAGGTGGTGGTGCCGTTGGCTATAGAGTAGGGCTGGGTTTTTTATTCCGAAATCCCAATCCTGCCCGATCCCATCCAGAAAATCCCGTCCCGATGTCATCCCGTCCTGAAAAGTCGGGGTTTGCATCCCGTCCCGATCATTAGGGATCGGGACCGGGAAAAATTCTGAAAAACTTCGGGATCCCGCTATCCCGAGTGTATACTGCTTTTTTTGCACACATGGCAGCGTGTGATTGGTGTAAAGATAATGGATATGTACCAACTTCCTTTTTTTTATTCAATCCTGACAAAAGATAATGAGAAGACCTTTTTTTTATTCAATCCTGACCAAAGATAATGGGAAGACCACCTCCCATTTGATTTCTTCGGTGCATTTCATTGGGATTTCCTTCATCTCCCCTTCTATCTTGGCCATCACCACCAAAGACGACGAGGAAGCCCTCTGAGAAGACAGTGACGCTGCTGTCTGAAGGCGGACCCCAACGTTTAGGTATTCCTTCATCTCATCTTCTCTACTGCCCATCATCACCACCGAAGACAACTAGGAAGCCCTATAAGAAGACGGTGACGTTGCTGTCGGAAGGCGGACGCCAACGTTGGATTCGCACTCTGTTGAAGGAGAACTTGGGGATTGGCAAGAGAAGCCATCGCCGGCCTCCAATCCCCCTCCGCTCTTTTTCATCTCCATAATCGCCGCTGCTCTCCAATCCCTCTTCACCATCACCACCTTGAATCCACCGTCAGTAGACTTGTTCTTTCTCCATTGGGTAATTGTATTGTTATTGGATTGATGTTGTTGATTAATGTAATTGGATTTGGAGGTTGGATAATTGAAATGATTGTAATTGTATTGGTGCTCTGTTTTGTATTATGTGGCAGAGATGAAATCGGGATTTTTGGACAAATCTCGATCCCTATCCCGCAAGTTCGGGATCCTGAATGTCGGGATCCCGGTCTTGCGGGATAGGGATAGGGATTCAAATATAGTCAAAAGTCGGGATCGGGACGGGATCAGGATCCAGTGTTCGGGATCGGGATCGTCCCGAACCCAGCCCTTTAGAGACGTAGGAGTAGATGTTCCTCTTCATTAGCAGTGGCCGGAAAAACAAAAGCTTTGTATATAACTCACCATCACTACCACCACCCAAATCCATAAAATCAACACAAAGATTGCATTTTTACTATGTATATACGGAATTACTAGTATTCAAAGACGAATCGAAAATCTGGTGTCTGGAAGAGGGGATGGGAAAGGATGGAAGAAGAAGACTGCTTTGGTATTTAAGTAATTTTTTTTTGTTTTTTCCACTTGGCGCTAATGTGGTTAAAAAAATAAATTTCACTTTCACCACATCAGCACTAAACAGAGCACATGACAGAATTGCTAAGGGAAGCTCAAGAATGAAAGTTATTGAAACCATAGGGAACTAAATTGCAAGAAAAAAAAAGTTTAGGTATCATTTTGAAACTTGGTCCAAACCACAGAGTACTAAATTGTAATTTGCCCTAGAATCAAAAGGATACATTCCTTCGTGTACTTTCCACCAATCCAAAACACTAAAACTGCTAGCATCATCAACTTCTATTGTAGCCAAAATAGTACTGCAAATCGGAACTGAAGGTGGAAGAAGCAATAGATACCTTGGCCTTGTTCACACAACTTTCAGCAAAGTCTTCTTCATCATCTAAAGAAAAATTTGTTGTAGGAGTGGAACTAACACTTGAAGAAGATGATGCTCTTGTAGTGTTCATATAATTCAAACAACGTTTTTTTTTTAATAAAATCCATCATTGCTGAATACTTTTCTTTTTGTATCATACCTTTAGCTTTCATCCATTCAGCAATTGCAAATAACTTATATCTAAGATCCCTAGTAGAAGCAACACAAAACATAGTACGAAAAATTGCCTAATATTTTTCATACTTAGATTTCATAGCATCTAGGCCCTTTTCAATTACCGGATATTGAGCGTAACAAGTAAATGTAATACCCCGAGTTAAACATGAGAGCTTCAAAGGTCGCCATTAATTGACTAACATGATTAAGGCATTCAATGTCATGATTAGAGAGACTTTTCCTAGCTAATGGTGGTGAGTGATGGGAGAAAAAATAGGATTGATTATTACGAAATCATTTTTAGGGGTAAATGTCATCGAAATAATAAGGAGACAAGTTTTTAATTGGTATTAATAAGAAATTTAAAACAATTTTAGTGGAAAGGTAATGGAGCAACGGCTGGGAGTGGAAGGGCTGAGCTTAGGAGTATTTATATGATATATGGCTGCTGAAACACTCACACATTACAACCCCTAAATATACAAGGGTTTTGGGAGAGAAAGAGAGAGATCGTTATTGGACAAAGAAGGACCCTCATAAATACCTGCACATTTGGAGGGAGAAGAGGAGTGTTTTCTGTAAGAGTTTCAGAGGTAGGGACGTTGTCTCATGTTTCTCAAAAGAAACTTAGTGAACATGTCTGTATTCTGCTTCCCAGGCAGATTCATCGGCTTAAGTGGTAAAGACAGAAAACCAAACCTAAAGGAGTCTTTTTGTGATGAAATTTTGACAGGCCCTAGACAACATGTTCATAGATCTACTGTAGAAATTTTATAGAAATCAGACATCGTTTGGTACCTCGTTTGAAACTGAATAATAGGACTAGATGCTGCCAGAACTGTTTCAGAAAGACTATCTTGTAAGGAGTTTTAGGATAATTTAAACTCTTTATTTCTTTTTGCGTATCAAAGAAAAGTTGTAGGATTAAGTTTTTTGAATCTAGACGTATGCTCATTATGTCTTTCTACAAAGTATAGCATTAGTTACAGCTGATATGATTCAGGAAGGTAAGTGACTATGTGATTGCTTGTTTGACTGAAACAACAAACGGGATGGTTTGGCTTGTTTTACAGTATGATTGTGTTCATGTCTTATATGTATGGAATGATTTTATTGATTGACTCATTGGTATGATAAAATAATTGATGCGCATGTACATATTGGTGTCATGATTGGCCATGTATAAAATTGTTAAGCATATTGCATGATGGCATGTTATCATATGAAAATGTTTGAATGAGATGTTTTAAATGAAAGAAAGGTTTTCAAAGGGGAAACACTTAGGGAGGTAGTGATGAAAGTTTATAGGCTGTAAAGGAATAAATTACTGTAAAGGAATGACTCCCGAGAGGTGGGGTCTAATGAAAAGGTTTTGCTTCTAGGGAAGGCGCCCCTACTAGCTATGAAGTTGCCTCCTAGGTATGTACCCGAAGGGGAAAGAAAGGAAGACTGATTTTCGAATAAAAAGGATTTTTCTAAAAGGCATACATTGGTACATTGCATCGCATATTCACAGTTGCATCATAATGATAGTCAGTCGAATGCTTTCTTGAATGTAATGTGCTTGTTTGATAATCACTTACTGAGCTTTGCTCACATAGTCCCGTTTGTGAGTTTCAGGTAGAAATGAGGAATAGGCGATGGTAGCAGGCATTGGACAAGCAACGGCAGCCCCCCACATCAAGTCATAGAGTAATAGAGCCTTTTTCAAGTCTTTTTCGTTTGATGATGAGTTTATGTTTGGTTGTCTTAAGAGTTTTGGTAATGTATTCTCTTTATAAAGATGTTAAGTTAGTTTGTGTGACATTGAAACCATTTTACATTAATACAGTTGTCCAATGCTTTATTAATAAACGTATGCTAAAACTTGATGTCAAAAACCTAGTCGTACGGTCGTGACACCCCAAAGCTATATAGATTTTCCGGGGTGTTACAGTAAATGCTTTATGAATATTAACTAAACATGGAATAACACGAGTAGATATTGGATAATATAGAGCGCTATAAATCTTTGTCAAGTTATCAAATATCTTTAAAGAAAATGACAAACAATTTGAGCTATAGACCAATCTTCCTCCGTAGGAACCTGTAACTCACAAGTACGAGATGATTCTCTTAATTTATGCACATATGTATTCACAACCAATTTATACTCAATTGCTACTTGTAAAAGATGAAAGGTAGAGTTCCACCTATGTGGAACATCATTATCTCTATTTTTCTTTTTCATATTCAACTCAGTGCAACAGTGAGCCCATAATTCATGCATATTATTTGATGAATTCATGTTACTAACAATATCAATCACTTTATCAATGGAATGGGCTAAGGAAAAATCAAAGTTAATATATGGGCACAATAACGAACATGAAATAACTGTCTCGGCACGAAATCAATAATAAGATAATCGGGAATTAATTTAATAAGTCCATCATTGTTTGAGGCATTAAATGACAATGAAAACACTTTCTTGTGAATGCGCCATGCTATTAATTCATCATGGATATGACTTGCATGTGACTCTCCACGATGTGGGTACTCAATGTAAACATATTATTCTTTTGTTTAGAATTCATGCTTTGTCAATGTAAGAGACAACTAACTCATTTTTTGACGTGATGACCATACATCAGAAGTTAAACAAATATTTCCTTCATAAGTTTCAAACAACTTTTTTAGCTTGTTTTCCTCATTGGGAAAAAGTTTCATCACATCTCTTTTACGAGTTGAGGCAGAAATCTTTTAAATTGAGGACAAAATGATCTTTGAATGTATCCTTAAAAATCATGCTTTTCCATCAGAACTAAAAGGGAATTCGGTTCTAATAATAAAATAACTATTTATTTTCTTGCATTAGATTCATCATATACAAACTTTCCTAAGTTTCCATTAGCATCTGAACCTAGTTGCATTTGACTTCTAATATCAACATTTTGGCTACTAGCATGCGAGTCCAAGTGTCGTTTTAAGCTACTTGTACCTTTTCCCAATGCACAAAGCTTCTTACAAATAGATTATTGTGCTCTCTTCACTAAAGCACAACCCACAATTCTATCAACTTGCGAAAACACTCTCAAATAGGACGTTTTAGATTAGACTTAGTAGTTTTACTAGATGATGCAAGGGTAGGAGAACCACTAGATGATGCAGGGGCAGGGGAACCAATGGATTCAATGAAATTTTCCTCTTCAATATTAGCATAGATAACTTAATTTTACCTAAATGACCAAAATAAGTAAAAGAGAGGAGGGGGTTTGGTGTTAGAGTTGGAAAAGAGGGGGTTTGGGGTTGGGGGGTGTAGGTTGGGGTTGGAGGTGGTGAGGAGTAGAGTGAGTGGGGGGGGGGGGGTGGGGGGGAGGGAGGCGCCTCTTTTGTTTATAATAGAGGGGGTTGGTGTGTGTTTTTTTTTTTTTTTTCTTTTTTGTTGTTGTCTCCGTCTTTGTTTCTTGTGGCCTCCCCCCCCCCCCCCCCCCCCAGTGGTATTTCTTGGGGGGGGGGGGGGGGTCTCTGTTTTTGTGGTGTTTTTCATTTTTTTTTTTTTTTTATTATTGCATAAGATTGCATGAATCCAATATTATGAGGTTTACTCAATTGTTTTTGGTAAAAAGAAAAAATAATCAATGTTACGACCTGTTCCAGGATTTTGGGCGAAATGACCAAAATGCCCTTGTGGGTCAAACTGTTGACTTTTGAACCGTTGGGAATTACATATCCAATATTATACTTGATGCGAAGAGATCGTCGATATGAACGCGTTCGCGAAGACGGAATCGAATTCCAAGCTATATCGAAGTAGTTATGGACGAAAAAGGGAAGTGAAGTGTTGGGGTGAGGTGCCACGTGGCAAGCCATGATTGGCTGCCACGTCATATTTTTGGATGTCGGTGGAGCGGGTTTAAAACCCGAACTGCCCACAGTTTCGAAATCCACATGCCCCTCACCTCATTCAACGCCGTTCGGCCGCCGATCGGGATTTTTGACACCGGATTCATGTTATGCTTGACAAGGAGAACTCAGAGCACCAAGTATCGTCGACGGAAACCTCGGGAATCGCCGGCTATGAGACCAAACGGAAATGAGATTTTTCGATCGTTTTTCCAGCCAATTCCGGCTGAGGTGAGTCCCCAAACCTTGATTTTTGGATTCCTTTCGTTGTGTAGATGAATTTAGACATAAAACTTGCTGAAAATGGTTGAGTATTGAAGGAATTAGAGCTTGCCGGAAAAAGTGGAGTTTTCACCGGAATATTTCCAGATTCCGGCCACGGCACGGCGACACTGACGTCAGCAACAATGGTGGTGACGTCAGCACCAGCGTGCTGGTGCTGACCGTCATTGACGATGGTCAAGCGGCCATTTTTTCAAAGCGTTTCAACGTTCAAGGTCCAATGGTAAGCTCCATTTCGCCATCTGAGATACTGTTAAACCCTGATTGAGCAAAACAAGGGAGATTAGGGTTTTAAGGGTTGTTTTTCAATACGATTTTTTGTATGACAGTTGATTTTGGAAATTGATTAGGTACTCGAGCTCCATTAGACGCCGGAATCAGGCAATACAGGAGGACAATTTCGACGACCCTGATTCACTATGAGTGGATGGGTTTTGTTTTCAGTTAATCTTGCTTTTTATCACAATTTTTATTATATATAGTAGTTATGGATATAAATATCAGTTTTTCAGCAGCCTAGTATCCTTGTGCACGTAGAGTCACACGTACACTTTTAGTACTCGGACTACGGCCGTAGGACACAGCTTCCACTGTGTTGCCAGGTCTCCACTGCCTATTTTGTTTTTTGTGTTTTTTCGGTGCCCGCGCCCCCCCCGGGCCTTGGGGTTGGGGGTTGAGGGGAGGGGGGGGGGGGGCGGGGGTTTTTGTGTTCAGTGGTTGGGGCGGTGCTGGTTTGTTTGAGCGCGGTGTGTGTTATTTTCGTTCGCCTTCCCGCGCGCGTGGGAGGAGATCAGAATGTTCGGTAATTTTTTTTTTTTTACCGCCGGGGTTTCGGTGGTTCTTTGTTTTTTTTTTTCGGTTATTTATATTATGTTTTCAGAAACGCTTTCGAAACTACTTATTTTTCCATCCACTCGCCCTTTGTTTTGCGCCCCCTCAGGGAATGGCTGAGCTGACTAGTGACGCTAGAAATAATATGACCCGTTCCGGAAATTTTCCAAAGTTTTGCGAAATAACCAAAATGTCCCTGATGGTCAAACAGTTGACTTTTTACCCGTAAGGAATTTCATACTCAATATTGAACTCTATGCAAAGAGCTTGATGATACGAGTACGTCCGCGGAGTCGGAATTGGATTCCGAGTTTTTATGAAGCCGTTACCGACAAAATGAGAAAATGAAGAATTGGGGGACAAGGTGACATGTGGCATTTTCTGTTTGGTTGGGGAGTAAAATATGATGGGAAAGTGTGGTATGGGCTGGAAAAGGAAAGCACGAGAAACACCAGAACAGCCGTGACTTTTCCAAAGAGAAAGTCGCGACCGCCAAGAGCTCCCCGCTCCAAATCCGTCGTCGTCCGACCATCTTTGGACACGCCACCACCATGGAAGTGTTCCTCTCATCCCCACGATCACGAAACACCAAAGATTGGCGTCGGTAACACCCTGGAGCGTTACCGACGAAGACAACATCAAAAGTTTTGCCATCGCTTTCTCGTCGCCGATTTCAAAGCTTCGGCCACTGATTGAGGATGTCGTCACCACCAATCGACTCCTCGCATCTCAGGGAGCTTCCCCATGAATTTCCAGCTCGAAAGACGCCGTGGATAGCCGCCGGCAATGGTGAACGGAAATTGCCACTTTCCGTTCCTAATTCCGGCCAAACCCGACCTCGGTGAGTGGTGTAAGTATGATTTTTAGGTTCCTGGTGATTTGTAGATGAATTTCCATATGTTGCATGTTGAAATCGGTTGAGAATTGAAGGAGATTGAGCTATGGGGGTTTCGGCCGGAAAATTTGCAGAAACCGGCGAGGTCACGGCGGCGCCGGCATCGGTGCGACGGCGGTGACGTCACCTCCGGTGATGATGTGGATGACACGTGGATGCCAAGTCAGCGCCACGTCGGTGCCACATGGATGATACATCGGCTCCACGTGGACGCCACCTCAGTTCCACGTGTACGCCACCTCACTGTTGACTCAGCGCCACATCAGCACCGAAGTGCTGACGTCAGCCTACCGTTGATCAGCGTTGACCAAGTTTGACCTACGACCATTTTTAGGGTTTTCGACGTTCCGGATCCGATGGCGAACTCTGTTTTGCCATCCGAGATACGGTTAAACCCTAATTGAGTAAAACAAGGAGATTTAAGGTTTTACGGTTATCGTTCACTTCTATTGGTTAACCGTTATTTGATGGAACCTTTAGGTGATTAGTCGTGGAGGCAGCGTAACCAAATCGCTCAGACAGATGAGGAGGATGACGATGACCGCTCGGTGTCACTGTGAGTGGACGGGTTTGATTTTAAATGTGTTTTCAGCATGATATGATTTATATATATATATGATTATGAAATGGATTTTGTGCATATGGTGATTATGATTAGTACAGTTGATGGCACACTTGAGAATCCAGTGGGTTGAATTCCCAGCGGGTTATAAGCATGCGATGTCTGGGCATTGGTGGCTAAATTCCCCTTGTCCTGACATCCGGGCATGGTGGTTGAATTCCCCTTGTCCTACACACCGTCACTGGTGGTTAAATTCCCCAGGTCAGATTAGATCACGGCCGTAGGTTTATATTTTGAAAATGCACAGGTATGCCTATTGTGATACCTTACTGTACTACTGCTGCATGCTCATTATAGTAAAGGATTTTACTACTTGTTTTCAAACTATGGGGGTTATTATATGGTTTTGTAAATGTTTTTCACTGATCTTTATTTTCCCTGTCCACTCACCCTTGTTTTTGCGCCCCCACAGGTTCTGATACTGTTGAGCACCACCGAGACGAGCGGCAAGGTTCCGAGTAGCTCTTTCCTGTGTTACAAAGAGTAGGACTCTCTTTGTATTTTGTGTAAACTCTTCACTTCCGTTGTATAGAAGCTCTGATATTATGTTTACGGTTGAGTTGTCGAGTTACATCCAGTTGTTTTATCTTTTGTTGTTTCTTTTGAGCTTAAAGGCTTCGTCGCTCTTTGGGGGTGACGGCCGCACCTCCCGAGCCCCACTTTCTGGGGCGGGGTGTGTCAGTTGGTATCAGAGCGTCAGGTTTCCGATTTTCCTGTTGATTCTAGCGTACAGTGTCATTCTTGGACTCCTGTGTTGGTCTCGTTAGAGTTATGCCGCTTCGTCGGTGTGGTGCAATGGGTGCATGTGGGGCAGTGGGACAGGGGACAGAGTGCCAATAACCCCTAGTTTTGCAGTAGTAACCGATTTAGCCTAGTGCTGCAACGGAGAACGTCGCACAGATCAACCTATGCTAGGGTGGGGGACCCACTCTGCCTGAGGTAGCCCGTGGTATGAGGGCTTAGGAGTTGAATGGTTTCGATGGTGAAGATGCAATTGAGCCTTGGTGTGACAGAATGGGAAGTTGTGTCGTTGTTTGTGAGTTGTCCGCCAGAGTCGATGATAGAGGTGGTTCCCTCTTTCTTTCCGTGGAGGCCGCAGGATGGTGGCTGAGAATGCTAGAATACTGCCCCGAAGTACTGTGATTTGGGAACTATTCATGAGCGTATTTGGGTGACCAGTTCTGTAGCTTTAGTCGTCATTGGAGGAAGATGTCCGAGTTTCTTACCTTCCACCGGGGAGAGCTATCTGTGGAGATTTATGACAAACAGTTTTGAGCACTTTCACGTTTTTGCCTTACGGTATTGGGTAGTTCGTTGATTTTGATGTTTTAGTTGCAAATAAGTTTACGGGATGATGTTAGGGTGGCTGCAGCTGGTAAACCGTCACCACTAACATTGACATCATTCAGGCGTAGTGGGTGGAGCAGTTCCAAGTTGAACGGTTCTATGAGCTTGATCAAGAGGGGTAGTGCAGTGATGTTATTTGAGGTGTTGTACGATATGAGAAAAAAGACCCTTCATAGGGGAGCAAGGCAGGAATCGTTATTTAAGAGAACGTCGCAGAGTCGTGTATGCTATGGTGAAGCGCCTAGCTCAAGTAAAGGACTTTCTTGGAGTTCTCGTTCCTCTAGTGCTCGAAATTTTATGCTTGGTCAAGGTGTATGATGGTGGTGACCAGGGTCGTTGATAACGAGAGTGTCCCTTAACACCGAGTGAGGTGGGGAGACTTTTAGATGAAACATGGGCTCTCAGCTGGAGCTAGGTGCTGGTAGAAACACTAATGGACAGATTGGGACTTCGAGCCAATTTTAGATTGGAACGACCAGTGTGGACCAGTGTAACCGAGGCAAAGTTTTCGCCATGTAACCAGCTGGATGCTCATCTAAAACTCGACGTGAATGCTGGCATGTTGTTCATCTTGGTGGTTTTGTTGAAGTTTGGTTGGTCTCGGATGTTACACATGCGATAGTTGTGTTAATTTGGTTGTGAGATTCAAGCGAACTCTACCCCTTAGGCTATTCTAGTTTGAGGGATGTATAGGAGTAAATGGGAAATACATGGTTGCCCTGTGTTCGATGCCGACACACGTTTCTGAGGGCCGGTCAAGTGGTGCACCAGAGGATAAGGAATGGGGATCTTGTTTTCGTAAATGGACCCCCAATCACCCATAAGTATTCACTTATAGCACTGCAAGTGTATGCGCATGATGGCCATGTGGAGAAGATAAATTCCCTGATTTGTGACCCATTCAGTGCAGACTTTGATGGTGATTGTATCCACTTGTGTTATCCTCAGTCGCTTGCTGCAGAAGCGAAGGTATTGGAACGGTTTGCGGGGAGTAGCAGCTTTTGACTCTCACAGCGGGAAACTGAATGTCTTCCAGATAGCTACTGTTTTACTAGTGTTAAGGATGAAGTCTAGAAAGAGTGGAGACACTACGGTATAGTTGAATACTGGCTGGAGGGTGAAGAAATTGTTGAGTACGGTTTGTGTTGGTTATGTGGCTCATGTGGATGAGAAATCTGAAACACGAAGATGGTACATGACGTACTGGTGAGAAAAGGGTTATCAGATGCCTTTCCCCGGAGAGTTGCTAGGGTTACCACTTTTTGAGGAACTGACGGTGCTTGTGATTTAGTTACAAATGTGGAACCCATTTTCCGAGCACCCTATCGAATGGCATCCGTCGAAGGTTTAGAGAGTTTAAGATTTACTTGCAGGAGCTTGTCGACAGTTTTGTATTTTGACAAGTGTATGTCTCTTTGAGGCGCACCGGTCTTGGTTGTGAAGAAAGAGGACGAAAGCATGCGTATGTGCATTGATGATAGATGGCCGAAAAGAGAGACAGTGAAGATTTGGTTTTCCTCACCTCGTATTGACGATCTTTGTGACCAGTAGGCAAGACGTGTGTAAGTTCTGGAGGGATCTCTGTTGGTTACTATCAGTCCCGCTTGTGACCTGTTGGTGTGTCCAAAACAATTTTTGAACGTGGCGAGGGCGAATGCCTTCTAGGGTAACCAATGCCCCGCGGTATTCTTGGAGCTAGTGGACAAGAATTTTCTGTCATATGCGGATTGGTGTGCCATTGTTTTTGTTGAGAATCTCCTTGTCATTTCTCGGAGGGTGTTGGAACATAAGGGGTATTAGAGAGCAGCCCTGGAAGTTGAGCGGGGTGCAGTAGCATGTTAATTTCAGTAAGTGAGTTCTAGTTGGACCAAGTGAGCATCCTCGGTCACATGGTGTCTGTACATTGGGTCATCGTGGACCTATAGAAGAGTGAGGTCTGTTGGGACCTAAGTCGTGAACAACAGGCTTATGGAGGTTGCCCTTTTCTTTACCAGTTTGAAGGGATTGTTGGTGAAACAACGTACGGTGGTATTCATTGATCGGATTGTAAGTTTGCATGGGTTCCTGTGACCATCATTTTCGGCCATGATGCGAGATTCCGATCAAGCTGGAGGTGAGTTTTTGAGAATACAATGAGGCTTTAGTTGTTGTACTGTACATTATTTTGTCCTTATACCGATGGACAATCAGAGTGAATTGCCCAAACACTGGAGTTCGCATATAATAACAGTAGTCACTCCGGTATCGGAGTGTCACCTTCTGAGGCTTTGTATGGGAAACCATGTCGGACTCCGTTGTGTTGGTCTGAGGTAAGGGAAGACTTTTATTAGGGGCTGACGAAGTTGTTATGACGTTAAGAAGGCACAAGTGGTGAGGAAGAACTGTTGGCTGCTTAGGATCAACAAAGGAAGTTTGCTAGTCGTTATTTGAAGGAACGAGTGTATTAAGTTGGCGATCTGGTGTTCGCAAGTTATTTCCTTAAAGAGGAGTTGTTTGGTTCATGAATCGAGGTGGACTCAGTTCTCGATTTTCTGAGTCTTAAGAAACTAAGTGGAGGTTGATGAGATGACTTTGTGGTTGGGCCTGTTAAGGTAGTGGCCCTAGTGCATATGATGTGCCACGGTTTGGTACCTTGGAGACATGTGCTGACATGTCACATGTTTTGGAAGGCTTTATCACTTGAGATGGTGTGGGAAGTATAGAAATGATAATTACGCATCCCAATGACATGGAGAAGAAATACTCCGCTTTGCGGTGGTGAAAATGAGTACCCTGGTGTGGGCACCTAGGGAGCATGAGTTTGTGGTTATGGAGGAGACTTGCATGTCGAATTTGTTGGAACAATTTGGCATCGTTTCAATAGGGTTGATCTAGGAGGGTAACGCAAAACGAAGACCTTGATCTCCTTGTCAAGGGTTGTAGCTCAAAGTTGAAGGTAAAGTTGAGCATTGAATTTCCTCATTCACTGCATGACGACATGTTTGAGTTGAGTCGGATGAGGGTTTCAAAAGCCTTGCTGTTACCGCTCTCGGGTGACAAGCAAACTGGATAGGATATGATTTGATATTATCCAAGGCTTCAGTGAGAAATCAGAGTTGAGTAGCGGATGCGTGGCGAGTGGAAATTGTCACATTTGATTGAGGCTGTTGTGATGAGAAGCACCACATCGCAATTTATTGTATGAATTCAGGAATGAAGGAAAACCCAGTCCTTGATGTATCGGGCCTTACGAAATTATAGATATGATTGCTGACGTAGCATATCGGTTGGACTTGCCACCGGAACTATCCTCGGACGTACGGGGTGTATCATGTGTCGATGCTCCGACGGTATATACCAGATCTGTCTCATGTCGTAGAATATCCACCACGTGGGTTATGGTAAGAGATGTGTTGAGCGGTGTGGAAGGCCCGGTATACTTGGTAGGTAAGAAGGATCGGGTTCTGCGCGGCTGAACGTTCTGATGGTGAAGGTCTTGTGCAACACCCACGGTGTTGAGGAAACCATGTGGGAGATGGAGGAGTACGTGCGGAGGGAGTACCCGCACCTGTTTTAGATATGTACTTCCTCCCCGGGTTGTCTTTAAATTTCGAGGACGAAATTTTTGTAAGAGGGGAAGGTTGATACGACCCGTTCCGGAAATTTTCCAAAGTTTTGTGAAATAACCAAAATGTCCCTGATGGTCAAACAGTTGACTTTTAACCCGTAAGGAATTTCATACTCAATATTGAACTCTATGCAAAGAGCTTGATGATACAAGTACGTCCGCGGAGTCGGAATTGGATTCCGAGTTTTTATGAAGCCGTTACCGACAAAATGAGAAAATGAAGAATTGGGGGACAAGGTGACATGTGGCATTTTCTGTTTGGTTGGGGAGTAAAATATGATGGGAAAGTGTGGTATGGGCTGGAAAAGGAAAGCACGAGAAACAGCAGAACAGCCGTGACTTTTCCAAAGAGAAAGTCGCGACCGGCAAGAGCTCCCCGCTTCAAATCCGTCGTCGTCCAACCATCTTTGGACACGCCACCACCATGGGAGTGTTCCTCTCATCCCCACGATCACGAAACACCAAAGATTGGCGTCGGTAACACCCTGGAGCGTTGCCGACGAAGACAACATCAAAAGTTTTGCCGTCGCTTTCTCGCCGCCGATTTCAAAGCTTCGGCCACCGATTGAGGATGCCGTCACCACCAATCGACTCCTCACATCTCAGGGAGCTTCCCCATGAATTTCCAGCTCGAAAGACGCCGTGGATAGCCGCCGGCAATGGTGAACAGAAATCGCCACTTTCCGTTCCTAATTCCGGCCAAACCCTACCTCGGTGAGTGGTGTAAGTATGATTTTTAGGTTCCTGGTGATTTGTAGATGAATTTCCATATGTTGCATGTTGAAATCGGTTGAGAATTGAAGGAGATTGAGCTATGGGGGTTTCGGCCGGAAAATTTGCAGAAACCGGCGAGGTCACGGCGGCGCCGGCATTGGTGCGACGGCGGTGACGTCACCTCCGGTGATGACGTGGATGACACGTGGATGCCAAGTCAGCGCCACGTCGGTGCCACATGGATGATACATCGGCTCCACGTGGACGCCACCTCAGCTCCACGTGTACGCCACCTCACTACTGACTCAGCGCCACGTCAGCACCAAAGTGCTGACGTCAGCCTACCGTTGACCGGCGTTGACCAAGTTTGACCTACGACCATTTCTAGGGTTTTCGACGTTCCGGATCCGATGGCGAACTCCGTTTTGCCATCCGAGATACGGTTAAACCCTAATTGAGTAAAACAAGGAGATTTAAGGTTTTACGGTTATCGTTCACTTCTATTGGTTAACCGTTATTTGATGGAACCTTTAGGTGATTAGTCGTGGAGGCAGCGTAACCAAATCGCTCAGACAGATGAGGAGGATGACGATGACCGCTCGGTGTCACTGTGAGTGGACGGGTTTGATTTTAAATGTGTTTTGAGCATGATATGATTTATATATATATATATATATATATATATATATATATATATATATATATATATGATTATGAAAGGATTTTGTGCATATGGTGATTATGATTAGTACAGTTGATGGCACACCTGAGAATCCAGTGGGTTGAATTCCCAGTGGGTTCTAAGCATGCGATGTCTGGGCATTGGTGGTTAAATTCCCCTTGTCCTGACATCCGAGCATGGTGGTTGAATTCCCCTTGTCCTACACACCGTCACTGGTGGTTAAATTCTCCATGTCAGATTAGATCACGGCCGTAGGTTTATATTGTGAAAATGCACAGGTATGCCTATTGTGATACCTTACTGTACTACTGTTGCATGCTCATTATAGTAAAGGATTTTACTACTTGTTTTCAAACTATGGGGGTTATTATATGGTTTTGTAAATGTTTTTCACTGATCTTTATTTTCCCTGTCCACTCACCCTTGTTTTTGCGCCCCCACAGGTTCTGATACTGTTGAGCACCACCGAGACGAGCGGCAAGGTTCCGAGTAGCTCTTTTCTTTGTTACAAAGAGTAGGACTCTCTTTGTCTTTTGTGTAAACTCTTCACTTCCGTTGTATAGAAGCTCTGATATTATGTTTACGGTTGAGTTGTCGAGTTACATCCAGTTGTTTTATCTTTTGTTGTTTCTTTTGAGCTTAAAGGCTTCGTCGCTCTTTGGGGGTGACGGCCGCACCTCCCGGGCCCCACTTTCTAGGGCGGGGTGTGTCAAGAAAAGGCAGGCTCTACATCCATCCCAAGAGAGTAGGGGCTTAACCTTGTTTATTTTGAGTTGTATTCAGTTGCTTCCGTTCATGTACTCCTGTTTTATATTGGTGTTGGTTGTAGATGCTCTGGTACTGTTGAATGTATGCTATGGGCCCAGTTGTGTCTCGTGTGATTCTATTTCCTTGTCTTGTAGTCTTGTGTGTGAGTATAGGCTTCGTCACCCTCCAGGTGACGGCCGTACATCCGGCCCACTTTCTGGGACGGGGTGTAACAATTAACTGTGAGCAATTGTACTAAATCAGTAGTTATTGTATGTTTAATTATAGAAATTATTACAAAATAGTCCAATTTTAAGAGTCTAATACTCAAAAAATATTATAATTTAATCTTAACCATTTAGTCCTAAAATGATATATGACAACTTTTAATTGGCTATTTAGCAATTTCAACCCCACTGGCCCTTGACTTTTTCCTCTTCCCTTCAACTTCTTCATTGAGATCATCCTTCTCTGTCACCTCCACCATTGTTTCTCTCTCCACCATATTTGTCAATTTCTCAAATCAGATTTGGCGGCATTGTTGTCAACAACCTCATAAATCCACTATTTTTTCTAGGAATTTCATTCCCATTCGAATTCACAATTAGACTATCCTAATACCCCTTTTGCAGCTTCTCGAATGCAGGTCGCCATAAAGTCCCACATGTGATTAGTGTTCCCTTCCATCTTCCAGCTGCCTTGAGCTAGGACCCTTTCTTTGAAAGCTATTTGTTTTTTCTCCTTTTAGATTCCACCATGTAGTTCTTGGACACTTTAGAGCCTTGTTCTTCCTCCTGTAACTCTTGATGTGTACATCCATAACCAATAGGCGATGTTGGTTAGCTAGGCTCCCCCCGGTATAACTTCGCAATCTTTGCAAATTATACGCTCCTTCTTCCTCATTAAAAAGAAGTCTAATTGTGTTTTTGAGGACCCGCTCTTACAAGTTATCACATGCTCTTCTCTCTTCTTAAAGAATGTGTTGGCTTGGAAGAGATCATATGCCATTGCAAAATCCAAAATGGTTTCCGTCTCCATAGCCATGTCCCCCATGTCAACCCTCATAGTAGAAGACAAACAAAAATGTTGAGTCCAAATAATTCATGCATTCTACACTGTGTTTTAATTCGATTTGAGATCGAATGACTATTGACCCTAATTTCCACGTAAGGAAATCTTACTTTTCTTGAATGCGCGGGCATGCCACCAATAGCACCGTTTTGGTCTATTGGATGTGAGGTTGAGTGAATGTGCGCCTTTGAGTTCCAATCAAACAATTGTGCTAAATAGGGGACAAACAACAAGTAAGTCTAGACAAAGGTGTTGGATTGTGCCCGTTAAGACATTGACGTGGCAATACGTGATGGGACGTGTCAATCCAAAGTTGACAAATCAACAGCAAGGGCAAATATAGACACCCTCGACGGAGCGTGTGACCTAATAAGTGTATTCGGGAGGCTCGCGGTCGAATGCCAGGGTGAGTCCTAGGATAATACTGAGTGTAGGGATGGAATCACAAAGAGATTGTGATTTGAGATACGTTCACTACTGTCCTCGACTCCTAAAGAACATTCCTAGCCATAGGATATCCAGCTAGGGCTGTTGGTTATCCGTTACGGGCGGTTCATGTCGTATTTAGTAGTCGATCTCAGACTAAGCATATAGTGATATGAAATAGGCATGAAGGTTCTCGTATATAGATACGAGTTCACTGAACACTGACCAACCACAGAGCGTACGAATGGAAGTTTACCTACTATGTCAATCGTACAACGTTCTGGCTAGTTATGGGTGCAAACTAGTTCTTAGACCTGAGGTTTCACCGGATTTCTCGTGTTGGGAGACTTGAACTTTGACCTCAATCTCACGGTTCATCAAGAATGATTTGGGCCAAGTAGGTGAGGATTGGGTGCATGGATTCAAGCATGCAGATTTGTGAATGCGCAAAATGGGATTCGTCACCTTCTAGGTAGTGAATGAAGATTGATATTCCAAGAGCCCCTTGAATATCTATCTCTAAGTCTTCGGCCGAAGCATATAAGTAAAGAGATACATCAGGGCGATCATATCAGCACACTAATGTATTAGGGCTTGACAATGAGTTTCCATGCCCTAAATGATTTCATCGGAATATAGGAGACGAAGGAACCTTATTGCACTGTAACCATAACTAATGGTTCTGCTCGATGTGTGATGAAGAAGTTCGAAACACATTCTTGATAATCTGGGTAGCCGAGAGCCATAGCTAGATGTTACTACTTGGTTTGTGAATAATCTTCCCTATAAGGTTGAATATTGGTAATTTTCATATTCGGAAAAATAAGATTGTTTACTGCCAGCTTTATCGGAACATACCGAGGTCAGACACACAAGAACTCATGCCTTCGGGTAAATTGATGAGGGTGTTTAACATGAATTAGTTTATGTTAAATAGTAAATTTATTTAAGTTGGTGATTGGGCTTGAATAAATAAATACAAGTCCTTTGTGCTTGGTATTAATATTAGCCCAATACAATTTGGAATTGACCAATTAAATAAATTAGGATTGATGACACATTAGTGGGCTAAGCCCACTAAGAGGTGCAGCACCATTAGGGACAACAACTCTAGAGTTTCTCCCAGAGTTGCCGCACCCTATACCTTGTGAGACAAGGATTTGTTTAATTGTTAAATAAGAGTTCAAGCCTGTTAGGAAAAGGTTCTCTATAAAAAGGCTTGTTGGGTATTGACCTAACAGATGTTGTGAACTCACATATCAGTAAAGAATCTCATGTGTTGAGAATACATTCTTTACTAAAAAACATAAAGTCTGAAAAATTGTTTCTCTGAAACCCTTATGTGCCTCAAATCCTCAGCCTTGCCGCAATTATTGGTGGTGCTCGTCATTGTCCGTTGGAGTTTGGTGATTCTAGCTGATACATCCTCTCTCTGCCTCATCAACCGAATGTCGTTCGTGTCGATACTTGTAGAGGACGGACACTAGAACGGCTAGGACTTCATCATCATCATCATGGCAAGCAAAGGTTGGTAACTCTAATCTTCTTTTAGATTAGGGGTGATCTTATTAGTATGCTAAGAATCACATGGCACGTCGATTAACCATGCACGCGGATTAATTAATATGATTAATGGAATCCAACGTTCCGCCAACCATGTATGTTTACGATTGAATCATAAATTTTATTATTCATACGTGTCACACCACGCTTCCGCACACGTGGAAATCTCGGCCCATAACCCAACAGTTGTATCAGAGCCAGGTTAATCGACTTAGGGTTGTTTGTGTTCTCATTGTTGTGATTATGAATGTGTATGAATATTGGATATTATGCATATTTGTTGAATTGTTCATAAGCATGTTCTTGATGGCTATGTTGATTAATTTAATTGTTGGATTAATAAATAGTAAGAACATGAATTTTATTTGCTTGGTAATTAATCTTGAAACTTGCAAAATTGTTTTTGAAGTTTGATTAATTGTTTTGAATGATTAAACCTTAATTTTAATCATGTTTCACTAATATAGTGACATGTTAATTATATGTTTAATCATGTCAAAAAGGTCCGAAAATTGGGTGAAGAAAGCATGTGATTTTGTGGCAAAGAGTTTGTTGCAAAATGGTTAGAAAGCTTTAGCTGCGGAATCAGTTCTGCAGCAAAAGGTTGGCTGCCGTATGCATAAGGGGGCTGGGAGAATTTGCGGCAGAAACTGGTTCTGTCGTAAAAGGTTCCTGTACGCGCTGGGATAAAAGATCCACTGACCTTTTAGCGACGGAAATTGTTCTGCCGCCAGAGGTGCAGCCACATTCCTTATGAAGGATTCTTGTTTTTTCCAACGAATTTTTGTCGCTGCCAAAGTGTTTTTTTTTTTTTTTTTTTTTTTTTGCCAGAAGAGAAACTTTTATTCAACTAAAGCCGAATAGAAACATTAGCTTCAGTAGCTAGGATATCAAACAACCAACTGGGACCAACCGAGTCCCAAACAAACCGACCCCCCTGCCTAGCTACGAAAGAAGCAACAGTATGCGCCGCCACATTACATGAACGCGGAGCATAAGAAATAGAAATAGAATCGAGCTCCCCAAGAACCAAAGCATCCAAATTCATATTTTGGTATTTAATTTCGAATTGAAAACTTGCCCAATTGAATTGGTCTATTAGAAATTTGATTTCTAGTAGGAAACATATTTTGATTGTTGAATATAAATATGATTACCAAAATAGTGTTTATAAAGGATTCAAAATTGGATTTTGACTAGGATCCTTGAAGAAGTGGGAGTTTTGCCTATTAGGAATTATTTAATTAAATTTTAATTAAATACTTTCCTATTTTATTTAGGAAACCTAAATAAAATCCTATTTTTATTTAATCATGATCCAAATATGATTTGGAGAATTAAATTAGAATACTTAAAGGAGTAGGAAACCTTGTTTGAATGGGAAATTGTTTCCCACTTAAACATCCATCTCAAAAAAAAAAAAAAAAAAAAATCGGCACCTATAATTAATAAGTATGTATAGGCTTTAAGTTGGACTTAAGGCATACCACCTATGCATACTAAACCAAGAAATAATTATCACAACTTGAATGAGATGTCAATGGGATTGACAAAAGGTTTGCATCATTCTTTAAATTGTTTTTTGATTGAATGCATGAGGTTGATCATGGACTTAGGCCGAATATAATTGAGCTACTTGTGTATGGCTTTGTTTACCATGATTGTTATGGGATGGGACGTTTCAATTGTTAATCGGATTGTAATAGATAGTTTTAATTTGTTTTGCTCGGTTGTAAATTAAATGAGATTTGTATGTCTCCTCTCCTTCTTTATTCTTGATGTAATATTCTATCTCCCCTAATGTAATTCCCCTTGGGCTTGTCCAAGGTTTCTTGAACATATGATGTATAGAATTTAGGATAGATTAGGGCGAAGGAGAAAGATGAGTATCAAGACGAAGGAGAGACAAAGGGCACGACCCCATGGCTAGCACAAATGAAGATTTGGTTTTGTAATTTAATTTTTCAACGTGGGGCAAACTAAGGGAACCCTAAAACTATACAATCACGCCGTCCATCGGATTCAAACCTAAGGCTTGGGTTTGGATCCAAAATTAGATAGTCCATGATCATTCCTAGATGGGTCAAGGGATGCGAGTCCCTAACCCAACGTTTTATTTATTGTTTATGAAACTTTAAATTGCCATGAAACCTATAAAGAAAAACCCTTAAACTTTTAAGTATTGATTTTGTAAAGGTTGCTTGGAAATTGTTTCTGGGAATCCAGGCCTTCCACCGAAACCTACTAATTCTATTACCGACCGCACCCCTCTGTGTCTTAGCATGTCATTCGGGGAATTTTGGGTGGCAATGGGAGGGTTAGTAGGACGCAAACATTGGATGTCCGATAATACCAGAACTCACGGTGTCTTAGCATGTCATTCGGGGCATTTTGGGCGGCAATGGGAGGGTTAGTAGGACGCAATGATACGACCCGTTCTGAAAAATTTCCCACATAGAGTGAATTGACCAAAATACCCTTACGGATCAAATGGTTGGCTTGGAGTAGTACGAAAACCCCCTGGCCAATGTTATACTCTATGCAAAGGGCTCGACGATACGAATGCGTCTACGGAGACGAAATTGGAATCCGAGTAGTAACGAACAAGTTATGGACGAAAAACGATTTTGAGAAGAAGTGGGTTGTGACACGTGGCAAGCCAGGATTGGCCAATGCCACAGTGTCAGCCCATTATTGACGGTTACTGTTTTGGGGTTATAAAACCCGAACCAAACCCGTGGGTTTCCCAAAACGAAAACCCAAACCGCCGATGCAAACCGCCACCACCGACCACCGTCCGGCCACAGATCGGAGAAAAGAAGCTTGGATTCTTCTTCCCCTCGCCGAGAGGAAGCCGGAGCACCCCACATTGTCGACGGAAACCTCCGAAATCGCTGGGAAAGAGACGCACGGAATCCGCGGGCTTTCCGGCGAGATTCCGGCCAGCACAGTTGGAGGTGAGTCTGGAAAGTATGATTTTTGGATTCCTCTCGTTCCGTAGATGAATTTTCATATAAGGATCGTTGATTTTAGTTGAGAATTGAGGAAGATAGAGGGTTTTGAAATCGGATGAATAGTCGCCGGGAAATTCCTTGTTTCCGGCGACTGTAGCGGCGGCCGGCACGACTGTGATGACGTCAGCTGCCACCTCAGCACTGAGTCGGCCCCACATCAGCACTGTGTCAGTGCCACGTCAGCACCGGAGTGCTGACGTTAGCAAACGTTGACCGGCGTTGACTGGCCGTTGACTGGCGTTGACCAAGTTTGACCGACCACTTTTCCGAGTGGAAACGACGTTCCGGATCCAATGGCGAACTCCATTTTGCCATCCGAGATACGGTTGTACCCTAATTGAGTGAAACGTGGGGAATTAGGGTTTTACGGGTTTTCGTTTGGTTCGTTTATTAATCGTTATTCTTTGGGATTGTTAGGTGACCGGTTCCCGAGGTACCACTATAACCGAACCACTCAGATAGATGAGGAGGACGACGACGATCGCCTGGCATATCTGTGAGTGGACGGGTTTTGGTTTTAAAGTATTGTTTGAGTATGCTTTATATTATGTTTACGTATCTGTATGCTTTGGTGATATGTTGGTTGGTTGTTGGCGTATGGTTTTGAGTATCGTTCAAGCATGTTTATGTTTATACACATATATGATATGATGATGTGATCGTGGGATATTTGTTGGTGTTGACTGTTATGGAGCTTGGGAGGTATGTATGTGTTGGTTATGTTGATTCTATGCTGGTTATGATGGGTTGATTGTGGATTGCTCGGTATTGTCATGTGCAGGTGCAGGTCGGTTTGGGGTGAAGTCCCCTTACCCCTTTATATCGGTATTGGGGTGAAGTCCCCTTGCCCTTTCTGTGATGGTTTGGGGTGAAGTCCCCTTACCCTATTTATCGGTATTGGGGTGAAGTCCCCTTGCCATTGCTATTGGGGTGAAGTCCCCTTGCCACCCATCGGTGTTGGGGTGAAGTCCCCTCACCCTTCGATCATGGCCATATATTCTGTTTATGTGTGACGGTTTATTGTCCCTTATCTCGTGCTGTGTTTTTGGTTGTTGTTGTATGCTTATTATAGTATAGTCGTATACTATTATTACTGGTTTTCAACTGTGGGGGTTATTATTACTATGTTTTATAACGGTTTTCACTGACGTTTATTTTCCATGTCCACTCACCTTTGTTTTGCGCCCCCCTCAGGACTTGAGACTGTTGAGCACCACCGAGAGGATCGGCAGAAGTCAATTTAGCTCTGTTCTTGGTCACAAAGAGTGGGAGACTCTTTTCTATCCATCTTTTGACTGTAGTTGGCGTACGTAGCTGTATTGTGTTTTATTTCACCTTCGGGCAGTATAGTTGTGTGTTTTTCCCCTGTGGGGGGGCTGTTGGTTTTTTTTTTTTTTTTTTTCTTTTGGGCCCCCCCCAGTTTCTCCTTTAGTTTTTTTTTCCCTTTTTTGGGTTTTGTTGCGTGTTTGTCCCGGGCTTCCCCCCCCGCCCGGGGGAGGGCCGCCCCTGTAGGATATTTGTATCTTAGACTTATTGTAAGATTGGTTATCCTTGCAACAAAAACATTGTAATATCATTCATGCTCAATCTAGGTTCTAGAAGTTTAGCATTAGGCTTAGAAATAAGTGATTGAAGTGAAGATCAAGAAATGAAGACAGGTTCAGTTGCATTGTGATTAATTCAACATGTAGCATCATTTGCATATGCATAAGGTTTTCATAAACTTAGGTTTAAAATTGAGAAAAATGTGTTCTTCATCAAATTCCAGTTTTCACATGTTTGGTGACTGGTCACCTTAAGCATTGCTTTTGACAGCTCAGTTCTAGCGACTGGTGATCAGTTGCTTGACAGATCAGTGGTTTATCCGGTTTTAACAGGTCATGTTATTATCCGGGTTGACTGAACATCTGTTTAACCGTTGTGTAGTCGACTGGTGATTGGTCACCTGACAGAACACTCTTTTACCCGGTTTAGACAGGTCATGTCTTTATCCGGCTGAAGCATGCTTTTAACCACTGTGTAATCAACTGCATCCCACTATCTCGATCTTGCCTAGGTCAAAAGAGTTTAAGAAAATCTCAGCCGCTCCTCTAGAGAGATCTGAGCCGCCCCTTTCACCTCTTCCTTGGCTTTAAATACCGAACTCTATCCGCCTCTTTTCTTTGGGGTTTTTGCATAAAGCATTTCAAACATTCATCTTTCAAAAACTCTCTTATCTTGCTGCCTCCTTGTTCGGAATCATATCTTACATCTTTGTGAACTTTCATTCTTATTAAGTTTCTACAAGGATTCATAAGTTGGCATGCACATGAATTTCTTCTAAGTTTCAGTTCTTTTCAAAATCATATTCTTGAAGGAAACCTTGAAGAAGTTCTTATCTTCACCGTTTCAACTTCCTTGTTTTTCAAAACTCATTTAGGTTAGAAGTTGAAATAGTGGTCTTTGATCTTGTCTCCCATGTTCACACATTATTTGAGACAAGATTGATACTTAGGAGTCTTTTGACTTCATGTTTTTCTGCCCAGTTTTGTAACTGTCGTAGAGGAACACTCAGTTGTCCAGCGGTTTTATTGAAGCTCTTTAGCTCTCTGTAACTCGGCTGGTGACTAGTCACATATAATCACAGCTTATACATTTGGTGCCGCTGACCAGACATACGTGTGTATTCTCTGGAAAGTGAATGACCAGTCATCTGTACCACTGGAGGTGAAGCGATTGAAGAAGAAACCGCACGAGGATTTGCTGCATCTAAGACTAGGTACATTAGATATTGAGCATTGTATGAACCTTGTATTGGGCATCTTTTTGCCGTTTCATAGTGGAAGGCCGGTCTTCTGATAGACCCCCGGTTTTTTACCCTTTGGGGTTTTTCCGGGTACCAAAACATTGTGTCCATCTCTTTGATTTGTTAACCACTTGGCTAATCATAAAATCAGATTTAATTATGCACCAACTTGACTTAACATGCAATCTGGACAATATCGAGTGACTGGTCATCCTATAAACTGCTGCATTAGAACCGCTGGAATTGAGTAGGCTGTAGTTGTGGATAGCCCGCAGAGTTCATCTTCACTGAATCTGTTTTGGGAACCTAAGTTGGCATAGCATTCGAATGTGTTTTGAACAACTTCACAAGCATACACAAACTGTTAATTAAAGGACTGGTCACATATTTTAGTGTGGAAACCAAGTGACTGGTCACGTTGTTCAGTACAGAAAACAAAGGTTAGAGTTCATTACTTTAGGTGACTGGTCACCTAAGTAATCTGTTGTGTGAATTGTTTGTACTTGCCGTGACTTAATTGAAAATTACCCCCCTCATTGCCAACCTGCAATTGGCATCAGAGCAGGGCTTTAGATATACATAAAGCCGGTCTAGGGACTGGTTGGTTAGGGGTCTAGTCATGGAAAGAGATCGAGTAGCCGGTTCGGTGAATTCACCTCCCTACTTCGATGGCACAAACTATGCTGCTTGGCGTGATAAATTTGAAATCTTTCTTGATGCTTATGATGAGTTTGCATTTCAGTATTTGTCTATTGAATGGCGTCCTCCGCTTAGAATCGTTGACGGTGAGAGAGAGAACATTCCAAGAGATGACTGGACACAGGTCCAAGTCAGTGCGTCTAATGCAAACAAGAAAGCTAGGAATGCTATAGCTGTTGCTGTATCCAGTGCGCAATATTCACATATTCAACACTGTACAACAGCTAGGGAAGCTTGGGATAGATTGCGTGTCATTCATGAGGGTGATGACCAGGTTCGGGATTTAAAACTTGAGATGGTCCTCTCCGAGTTTGAGGAGCTTAGAATGACCGATTCAGAGAGCTTCTCTGATTTTTATCTTAGAGTTGAGAATGTCACTAATTCTGCAATGAGTCTAGGGTCACCAATTTCAGAACTTACGGTTGTACAAAAAATCTTAAGGGTGTTGCCTAGAAGGTTTTCTGCGAAGAAGACCGCGATCAAAGAATGTCAAAACATGTCTGACATAAAGCTTCCTAAACTTGTTGGAAAATTGAAAACCTATGAGCTTGAGTTAAAATTGGAAGAGAGTATGCACAAAAAGGACAAAGGTGTTGCACTGCAGAGTGTGACCGATCACCCAGAACCCAAGAGTTTCAAGTCTGACCAGTCATCTTCTGTGGATGATGATATGGCATTATTTGTGAAAAGGTTTAGAAGAATCTTAAGGGATAGAAAGGATCACAAGGGTAGTACAAGTTATCCTAGAGAGTCAAAGTTCAAACCTCAAGGTGAAATGACTAATGAAAAGAAATTTGAAAGGAACTCAGGGTCTAGAGATAACAAGTTCAAGAAGGGTCCGATTAAATGTTTTACTTGTGGTGGGACTGGTCACATTTCTGTTGATTGTGCTAACAATAGGAAAAAGTCATACAAAGGCAAGGATAAGGCCTTGAAAGCATCTTGGAGTGATAGTGAGGATGAGGAATCACTTCACTCTAACTCTTCTTCTGATAATGAAGATGATGAGATTGCCTTTGTTGTTAGAATCTCTGATCACAACTCAGTGGGTGAGGAATCCGAGTCGGGTTCACAACACATGACTGATGATGACCAGTCACCTGAGATGTATTGTCCTGTTTTTCATGATTATGATGCTCTTCCAGAGAATCAGACTTATGAGAAGATGTGTGAAAGGTATGATGCCTTATTTGATGAAACTTGTGTGATCAAGGCTGATAGCATTGAGCTGAAAAAGCGCTGTAATGAGTTGGAACTGGAAAAGGCTGCACTCTGCCTCGCTTTAGAGGATTACGAGACCGGTCATTCACATAGAGAAAGGGAGAGTGCAGATGACCAGTCATCTAAGTCTAGATTTGAAGTCTTGTATGCACAGATGTGTGTTGAAAATGAAAAGGTTAAAAAGGAAAACAAAGATCTTAGGCATCAATTGTGCATTTCAGAAAATGACATCAATCTCATGCATAGTAAAAGTCTTAAGTTGAAGGAAGAAGTTGAGTCACTCAAGCAATCTAATGTCTACTTGGTTGAATACAATAAATCACTGCAAGTAAAGGTCAATGATCTGTCAATTGGTTCGGCTAAGTTGGATAAGATGCTTAATGTTGGGAAAAGTCACAATGATAGGACTGGTCTAGGTTTTGTTGCTGCTGGTTGGTCCCTCAACTTCACAAACGAGGTTTGTAAAAGCAACAGTAGCAACATCATCTAAATCACCTGTCAAGTCTGTTGCACCAGAATCTAGAGTCAGCACTAGCAAAAAGAGTCTTCAAGTGTCTTCAAGTTCCACTGGTCTGTTAAATTCTAGATTTGTGCCCACATGCCATCATTGTGGAATGACTGGTCACATTAGGCCAAACTATAATAAGCTAAAGAACAAGAGTGTGACTGGTCACAATAATTCACTCAGAGAACAGGTTAATTGACTGCTAGTTGAAGTAACTAGAATAGCAAAACTTGTTGAGTCATCTTCCCCATCACCCAGTGTTTCTCAAAAGAAGTGGGTAAAGAAAAATGAAACCTGTCTTGTTGCATTGTCTGTTTTGAATGTGCGTGATCCAACTCGTTGGTACATTGACAGTGGCTGTTCCAAACACATGTCTGGTGACAAATCTGTCTTTGTAAATTTTAAGAATTTTGATGGTGGTTGTGTTGAATTTGGAGGTGGTGAAACTGCTAAGATGACTGGTCAAGGTAGTGTTAAACTTCCGGGTCTACCAGTCCTTGAAAATGTAAGGTATGTAGAAGGCCTTAAGTCCAACCTTATCAGTGTATCACACCTGTGTGATCAGTGGGCTGAGGAAGTCTGCATGTCAACAAAAGGTTGTAGGATTATTGATAGCAAGGGTCGGGATCTAGTCAGGACAGGCAGATCTAATGACAACTGCTATACTCTTGATAGCCAAACCCTGGCTACCAAGGTGACCTGTCACTCTGTGACTGATAAGACCACTGCTTTATGGCATCAACGGTTAGGACATATGAACTTCAATGATTTGTACACCTTGGCCAAAAAGCAGCTTGTTAGAGGTATTCCTGAACTAGATAAGCCGTCTAAACACATTTGTGGACCATGCCAATTGGGCAAACAGTCACGTGTCGCACACAAGAGAGTCAAGGATGTTGGGACTAGTCACCCCCTTGAACTCATTCACATGGATCTTGTTGGTCCAGTTCAAACCGTGTCTGTTGGTGGTAAGAAATACATTCTTGTGATTGTTGATGATTTCAGGAGGTTTTCTTGGGTGTCCTTCTTGAGAGAAAAGTCTGATGCTTTTCAAAATTTTGTGATGGTATTCAAGCAAATTCAGAATGAGGTTGTGACTGGTCACCCCTCTGTTGTCAGAATTAGGACTGATCATGGCACTGAGTTTGAGAATTCCTTGTTTGCTGAGTTCTGTGCCAGCATGGGCATAAAGCATGAGTTTTCGGCTCCAATTACCCCTCAACAAAATGGAGTTGTTGAGAGGAAAAATAGAGTCTTGATTGAAATGGCTAGAGTGATGCTCAATAGCAAAAATCTAGCTAAAAATCTGTGGGCCGAGGCCATTAATACTGCTTGCTATATTTCCAATCGAGTCTACTTGAGACCAGGCACATACCAGACTCCCTATGAGATCTGGAAAGGGAAGAAACCAATGATCAGTCACCTAAGAGTCTTTGGCAGTACTTGTTACATATTGAGAGATAGGGAACACCTTGCCAAGTTTGATCCCAAGAGTGATGAAGGCATTTTTCTTGGGTACTCCACGACCAGTCGAGCCTATAGAGTTTTCAATCTTAGAACCAATACCATCATGGAGTCCATAAATGTCACAATTGACGACGTTGATGCGTCAGTTGATCAAGCCTTAGATGAGGATGGTTTGTTTCCGGAAAAGGTCACTGAGTCTTCTAGTGAGACTCAGACAAAACAAGATGACCAGTCATCCCTTCTACTTCTGAAGGGTCGGATGTGTCTAGTCAACCACCAAAGAAAAAGCCAAATTGGGTAGTGTCTAGACACCCTGAACAGAACATAATTGGGTCAGCAAAAGAAGGTGTGAGGACTAGAAGTCAGATCCAAAGTGAAGTAGCACATGTGTGTTATGTCTGCACAGGAGAACCTAAGAACATCAAAGAGGCTCTCATCCATGAGGAATGGGTGCTTGCCATGCAAGAAGAGCTGAATCAGTTTGAGAGAAATCAAGTCTGGACATTGGTCAAGAGACCAGTCACCTCAAATGTCATAGGAACAAAGTGGATCTTTAAGAATAAGAGTGATGAGACTGGTCACATAGTGAGGAACAAGGCTAGGCTTGTTGCTCAGGGATATTCTCAAGTCGAAGGCATCGATTTTGAGGAAACTTTTGCCCCTGTAGCTAGACTTGAGTCAGTCCGTTTGTTGTGTGCTATTGCTTGTCATCTTAAATTCAAGTTGTATCAAATGGATGTCAAAACGGCATTTCTCAATGGATACTTGAATGAGGATGTGTTTGTTGAACAACCAAAAGGCTTTGAGGATCCTCATATGCCCAATGGTGTGTATAAGTTGAAAAAGGCATTGTATGGTTTGAAACAAGCTCCTAGAGCTTGGTATGATAGGTTGTCTAGTCACCTTCTGTCGAATGGCTATACACGCGGATCAGTTGATAAGACCTTGTTCATTAAGCAAACTAAAAGTGATGTTGTGGTTGCTCAGATTTATGTTGATGATATTGTTGTTGGTTCCACATCCAAATCTCAAGTCCAACAGTTCATAAAGATTATGACTAGTGAATTTGAGATGAGTCTCATTGGTGAATTGAATTATTTTCTTGGTTTGCAAGTTAGGCAAGAAGAGATTGGTCTCTTCATTTCTCAATCCAAGTATGCTGCAAACCTTGTTAGCAAATTTGGATTTTCCTCTGCCAAACCCGCTAGAACCCCCATGAGCAAATCCACCAAGTTGTCTAATGATAAAACCGGAAAGAGTGTTGACCAGACACTTTACAGAAGTATGATTGGCAGCTTGCTATATCTTACAGCAAGTAGACCAGACATCTCCTTCTCTGTTGGAGTATGTGCCCGCTTTCAAAGCGACCCCAGAGAGTCTCATCTTCATGCTATAAAGAGGGTCATCAAGTATGTTAGTGGGACATTGTCTTATGGCATTTGGTATACATTTGACACAAATACCAATCTTGTTGGGTTTAGTGATGCTGACTGGGCAGGATGTAGTGATGATCGGAAAAGCACCTCCGTGGTGTCTTTTATCTAGGAAACAACATGGTTTCTTGGTATAGTAAGAAGCAAAATTCGGTTTCGTTGTCCACTGCTGAGGCAGAGTACATAGCAGTAGGTAGTTGCTGCACACAGTTGCTTTGGATGAAGCAAATGCTCAGTGACTATGGCATAGTCCAGGACCAGTTCCTCATTTACTGTGACAACACGAGTGCTATATGCATCTCGGAGAACCCAGTGCAGCATTCTAGGACTAAACACATTGATATTAGGCACCACTTCATTAGAGATCTCGTTGAGTCAAAGATATTAATGCTCAAATTTGTTCCTTCGGAAAAACAACTGGCTGACATCTTAACAAAACCTTTGGAGGATCAGGTTCTGACTGGTCTCCGCAAAAGTCTTGGAATCTGCTCTATTGATTAGTATGACTAGTCACAGTTAGTGCTTGTACATTTTTCAATTCCTACATATCATGCATCATGTTTTAAATTGAAAAACACCACTCAAACTGGTCTCCCTTGGGTTGATATTGCGAATTGGATATTTGATTGGATATATTTGAAGCCCTAGGTTGAGTCAAATAGTCATAATCCCGTTTTCTTGATCAAGAAGTAAAGAGTGCATATTCTAAAGATTGTTGATTTAAATTTGTCTTCTTCACTTTCTTAACTCCCTTACTACTTGATGATAACTAATCATTTTGAGTCTTGAGTTTTCAAAAAGTGTGTAGTAAAAAGAAAAATTGGAGATTTTCCTCGAAAATGAAAACGAGAAGGACAATAAGGCCCTAACTCAAAAGAAAAATAAAATCAAAAGATTAGGGTTTTGGGCTTGAGTCAAAGAAAAGATGTGCCAATGTTGCACCACTCCTTGAAATTGAGATGTTTATCATTGATCTACACTAAAAATTAAATTTCGGAAGTTTTCACTTGATTAATAAGTCTAAAGATGTTGTGGGTGCACGGCATAGTGTGTCATCAAATGGTAATCTGTTTTCTTTGTATTATACACTCAATATGACTAGTCATCCCTCTCCCAAATATGTTGTCTGACTTAGCCATTGAATCATTTCTATCCGTTGAATATGCTCTTGGGAATGTCAAACTAATGTGTGAGAATCAGTTTGGGTCCAAAAATAAATTCATGCACTTAGTTAAATTTGTTTATTTTTGCATCACATTAATTCAAGCACTAACCATGGAAGGTTGTACTAATCAATAATGTTTAGTTGTCGGCTATAAGTAAATGTTTGATCATTAATGTGTTTGTTTCGGAATCCGAAATGTGAGTGGGTCTTCATATTTTTGTGTGTTGGTTGACTGGTATAGACCACCATAATAACCGTTACATTTTTTAAAAAGGGGTATAGTTGTGAACCGGTTCCTCTTTAATAAAAACGTCTCCCCAGGTTGTCTAGTGTTCTGCCACGTGTGATCTGGTCATAGACCAGTGTGTTCTTTCGAGTTCCATGGCAGCGGTTCCGAATTAGGGTTGAGTGGGTATTTAAAGCAAGGGTTCGGCCTCTCTTCATTTCATCTCATTTTCGCCGCTCTCAAACCTTTGCCAAAATTCTCTAACTTCTCAGAAATTCCTTCAAGCCCCTCTCAATTCTCACCGCCACCATGTTTCTGGCACTACTAATTGCACACTTGGTGCATCTCCGGTACGGATCTGACTCCGACGAGGAGCCTCAGGTCGTCGTGTCTGAACACGCCGCAGAATCGCAGTCAGACTTTGTATCAACACCCTTGGCTGGTCCTGACAACCATGAAAAGAACTCTGATAAACCTCCTGAAGAGTCCTCTGCTCGCCCATCTTCTGTCCAGACCAACCCATCTCCTCCTCCAAATAGCCGCGGCAAACGTGTGAAGCACCTGGCTCCACCGCGAAAAGCACGAGGATCCACCTCTCAGTCGACGACCAGTCAGTCTCGCTTCGTAGATGAAGATGCGCAGAGGTATTACAGCCAAGTCTCTACACGGATGATTGTGACCGAACGAGGGTATCCCATTCTAAACTTTCCTTCCAAATTGGTCAAGTCCTTAGGTATGGGCTGGGTTCAAGAAGTCATTAGGAGCTTAAAGCTTGAGAATTTGGTGGCTGGGTTTCCCAGTTCCTTCCGTTTTAATGTGTCAGTTGTGCGTGAATTTTATGCAAACTTCCCTGTTGTAGAAGAATTTGAGTATGGTATACAGGTTTCGGTTAGAGACACAGTGGTTAGGTTGAGTCCCTCTGTAATTTATGATCATTTCTCTTTGCCTAGTCCTTCAAGTCATGATGCATATGATACCTATCTTGACGAGTCGAGTAGATATTTTATGCATGATTTTTCTGTCTTAGCTTTTCATGACCCAGAATTAGTCTTGGCCCATGGTACAAAGCCGTCTAGACACCACTTGTCCCCTAGCTTTAGGTATTTGGTGCATTTCATTAAAACCAATCTTGTTCCTACCGGCAATGCAGCCAATGTCACCTTAGAAGCAGCCCGTCTAGCAATTCTCTTGTATCATCGTTTTCCTGTTCCGTTTGGTCACCTCATTTATGATGCAATAGTGTCTAAGACTAGGAATTGTGGGAAAATGGAAGGGTCACGTGGTTCTATTGTCTTCCCTTGTCTGATCCATCATCTGTGTGAGACCTCTGGAGTCGACATGTCTGGTCCTAAGGATGTGTTTCAGGCTCCCACCAGTCCTATGACTGCGGATTTTGTGCAAAAGAGTGAGACTGCGGTTAACAACGCTCGAAAGGGTAAGGTCAATCTAGGATCAGTCATCGAGGAGTCACTGCCTGCCACCATTGACGCTGCTGTTAAGAAGGCCACATCACAGCTTCTCGAAGCTTTTGGTGTGAAGAAAAAGAAGAAGTCCAAGACCTCATCTTCGAAGGCGACTGATCAGGAGTGATCAAGTGTTGTTGTTGTGCGGTTGTTTGTGTTTGTTGTTTACTTTCTGTTGTGTCTAGTCTCTATGAACAATATTTATGTTAGTTGTCTTTTTGCTGGTTGTAACTTAATTAGCCCTCTTGGACATTGAGGCTTTTGTGTGTTTGTGTTTGTGGTTTGTGTAGTTATGCTGTTCTGCTTTCAGTTTCTTGAGTACTACATAGCTATGTTGTCATTCTTATTCAGTTCTGCATATTTCCTTAATGTTATCTGACTAGTCCTGTGTGAAGTTCTAAATTTTTATTGACTAGTCATATCTATGCTACTGCTTTCTTCATTGTCTCTGTTTCCGCATAGTTTGTTAAGTTAACTCTCCTTGTGTATCATGTCTGAAGCTTCCGTTTGTGCTCATCCTTTGTCTTCCCATGACAAAAAGGGGGAGTAAGTTTGGAGTTAGGGGGAGTATAAAAAATTGCCATGCTCATAATTGCTTTGTTTTTTCTGGCTAACTCCCTTAACTGTGAATATCATGTTATGGTACTTAGGGGGAGAAATTGCATACATATACATTTCTTGAGTTTCAGTGCAGGAACATTCATTGACTAGTCACAGTCACTTGTTGACTAGTCACGCATGCATAGATATATATGTGTTTATTGCAGGAACATCTGGTGACTAGTCATTCTCTAGTCAATCCCTGGTGAGTGTGAGAGATGTGAGCATATCGGGTAGTTTTTGTCAAGGAAAGCCAAAGGGGGAGATTGTAGGATATTTGTATCTTAGACTTATTGTAAGATTGGCTATCCTTGCAACAAAAACATTGTAATATCATTCATGCTCAATCTAGGTTCTAGAAGTTTAGCATTAGGCTTAGAAATAAGTGATTGAAGTGAAGATCAAGAAATGAAGACAGGTTCAGTTGCATTGTGATTAATTCAACATGTAGCATCATTTGCATATGCATAAGGTTTTCATAAACTTAGGTTTAAAATTGAGAAAAATGTGTTCTTCATCAAATTCCAGTTTTCACATGTTTGGTGACTGGTCACCTTAAGCATTGCTTTTGACGAGCTCACTAGGCCAATAATTGGATTTTACAACGCTGGGTAGACAACGGTATTGCTGAAAACCGTTGCAGGATTGAAAAAAAGTACAATAGACAACGATTTTGTCTATTTATGTCGTCTACAAAGTTCTAAAACCGTTGTCTTCAATGACTTTAAATGTCAGAAACAACGGTTTGTAATTTACCGTTATCATTGAAAAACACGGAGGTTACTGTGCACTTAAAAACAAAACTCAGAATTCCCTCCATGTCCCCCTTTGAATCTCAAAACCCTATCTTCTCTCCCCCGCAACTCTTTCCTGGCGACCTCACAGCCTCCTCTTCGACGCCACCTTCAACCTTCCGTCCCGACGCAGCCCCTCTCTAGATCGAGCCTCCTTCAACCTCTGTGTCATGCTTTTTCAGTTTGTCGTCTCTGTTGGGATGGCACACGGGGAGCCAAAGCAACATCGAAAACATGTGGAAGGCGGAGCAGAAGCGCGACGCCGAGAACAACAAGCTCGACGAGCTTCGCAAGCAGATCGTCCAGGAAGGACAGCGCTCCGTGTTCCGCCTCCTCCAGGAGCAAGCCGGCTATGTCCCGTAAGTCAATTCCCGATCCCCAATTTCTCTTTCTAGGGTTTAGAGTTAAAGTTAGGGTTTTGTTTTTGTGAAATTTGCTCGATTGAACCGCTGACCATGTGATTGATTGTCAATTGCAGAAGGCAAGAGCATTTGGAGTTCATGTACCACTCTGGGTTGTTCGTTGGTCGACCTAGCGTTTCCTGTGTTGGGTGATTCGAATGTTTTGCTTCCTGTCTTTGCTCTTCCCTTTATCTTGTTTTGAATGCTTCTCGTTATAAACTACATATATTTCTTTAAATATATTTGCTCTTCTTCAAGGGGTTTTGCGATTGATTAAGGTTCGAGACCAATAGAAATCCAATCAATCGGATTGCTCAAAGTTTGTTCATCTGCGATTGTTCGTGTTCGTTTGCATTTGTTCGTGTTCATCTGCGATTTGTAAGTTTTCACACTATTTTGATTGGGCAATAGAAATTGTGTTTAGATTAGCTTGAATTTGAGTTCAATATCAATTTTCTCTGGTTTTGATACGAGGATTTTGGATTTGTTTGGTTGGGCAGTCTGTTCGGATTTTCTTAGTTGTTTGATTGAATTGGTTATACGTGGGTTATTTGAATTCCGGATTCGATGGTTAATTTAGTGTAAATTTGTTGTATCATTGAACTCTTGTGGTTTATGACTGTAAGAGTTGGAAATTGAAAGTTTTGGGCCTCTTTGATCTGTTTTTGGTGTAACGGAAGATGAAGTTTTGAATTTATGCTAGTCAATTTGGAGCTTCAAGGTTGAATCTGCTTGAAGCTTGGATATTCTGTTGGCCAATTGTATGAAGAAAGTTTGGTTAAGTTTTCATTATGCGTGTTTTGAAATATGCTGACCTACCAGAAATATGAATTGAATTATGTAGCAAAGTTTTCTATGTAAGTATTGACTTTGAATGTCAGTGTGAGGTTGGAATCTTTGTGTTTTGTATATTTCTAGACTTGTTTTAGCCTAATGGACTTTCTGGACTAGGCTGTTGGAATCTTCTTGTCTTTGCTCTTCCCTTTATCTTGTTTTGAATGCTTCTGGATATAAACTACATATATTTCTTTAAATATGTTTGCTCTTCTTCAGATTTGGGTTTTGTTCAGGTAATTGCTCTACCATAGTTGAAAATTTCTGTCCTGTACGTAGTATACGATTAAAGAGGTAGAAGGAGAATTCAAATTAGGATCTTATGTACTGGTGGTGAGATCTTATGGCGCCTAAACTAAGCTAGGTCAGCTGGTACTGACTTAATCATTCCACTGTTAGTGCACTTTCTAGTGAAATACAACCTTTTTTTTTTCTACACTTTCCGAGCAACTCAATGCGATTTGTTCAAACTATACTTGAGTTAACTTGTATGGGTTGGTGGCCTTTACCCACATTTAGTTGTAGGAAGACATGTCTTTGTACAATGGTAGTGTGTTTGAAATTTTTTTGAAGTGTATCTTTTGATGGTTTTACAGAGTAATCAGTCTTAACGAAATGATGAGAGTAGGCCGAGATTATGGGGACAGTGGCAGCTGATGTGATTTTTGCCTCAAGTTGGTTTCCTAATTATAAAATTGGATCAGTTGTTACCCTACTGTTACCCTAAGTTATGTCTGATAAGTGATATGAACTTGGTGAGTTGGAAACTTAGAACTGACATTGATTCGTGCTATGGTTTTGTGTTGGCGGCGTATAGGTTGGAGCATGCTTGGTGAGTGAGAATGGTGTAATTATAGGTGAGGATGAGATTATTTGATATGGAATTGTTAATTACTTCACAGTTTAATATTATGAACCTTATTTTCTGGTATTCATTGTCTATGATTTTTATGGTCCACATTCAGTATCCTTTGGCTTCCATCATTCCATGGTAATTTCTCTTTCTTCAGGAATTGGGTAAAGTGACTTCATTGCCCTTATTTTCTAACTGTTGTGGTTTTTGTTTGCTTCTTCTAATAGATTATTTACTCCCGTCATCATTGTGCCTATGCTGATTCTTCTAGTCAATCCCCAACAGGTAATGATGTTATCCAATCTTCCACTTTTTGTTCTTAGATTATACTTTCTTAGTTTAACAAGACTATTGGTTAGGCATTATCTGAGGCGTGTTCTTCCTATAGCCCATAATATGTTTTCAGACTTTAACCCTCTGTTGTGAAATATTCGTGGATAGATCATCTAAATTTTGGTTTGATGCGTTCTTTCTCGGATCACATTCTTCTCCTTTCTCAGATCACATTCCTTACCGCTTTCTTCTTTTCTGGTTTTCTTTTTGTTTTCGGTTTTTGAAGGGCAGTGGCAAGGCATTTTGTGCTGGTGGAGATAAAGTGTCCCTTTATCACATGATAAACAAAGGTAAATCTCATGATTTTGGTGGCTTACCTGGTTTTGTCTTGTTGTCAAATTTAATAAGAGTATACAATTAGATTACTCCTGTATTCTCAGTTAGATTTCTCTTCTAAGTAATTCAGTTGCATGTCTATGGCTAATTTTCAGTTGGGTTTTAGTTTTTAGGTGCATTTTGCAAATTTCTGCAAACCAATTTGCTTAATTCTTGTACTTGGTTTTGGTTTTCTGATATGTGGCTACTACTAAGAGTGAGTGCTTTAGTTGGATATTAATGGTTTGTATTCTTTACCATGTACAGTACATTGTTTGGAATGTCCAGATTGACATTTCTCTTGGATTTGTAGATGGAGCTAGTTTCTAAATTACGAAATCCATTTATTGTGGAGTACAAAGATTATTGGGTGGAGAAGGTACACTACAACTATATCTTGTGTACTTGTGTTTAATGGTGCATGGTTATTTTTTTTTTTTTTCATTTGTAGGCTATATTGCTATCATTTGTTCTAAGTGTTCTTGTTATTGATACCTCCCTATGGCCTAAAACTTGCTCATACCGGTTCTTTTGCTCTCAGTGTTTTGCTGCTTTAGAGAAGTGATCTTTGGTTATTATCAGTTTTGCTTTGAAAGTGGTAAGTGCTTATTGAAATTCATTTAAACAAAAGTTTCCCAACTGGAAATGATCACTATGTAATCAATTGACGGTTTTGATTTGTTATTTGTCAGTGTTTGTAGTCAATTACATGTGAAAACTGTTCTAAGTTTGGCTACCTTAGGTTAAGTGTAAATGTTATTACCCAGAACTAGCTCTCTGTGGGAAGAACAAAGAAGCTACTTTGGAGACGCAACAAAAGGGCAATAAGTGCTTTTCGATTGGTGATTATGCTAATGCTTTGGATTTTTATACCCTCTTTGTTTGAAATTATGTCTTTTAAGTTTGAATTGTTGTTCGGCTGATTAGTGATTAAGCTTTTGCTTAGATTGATAGCTTCTCTGCTTCGAAATGATTTGGTTTTATTTGTATGTTCATTGTCATTGGAATATAGCCACAGGCGTTAAGAGTTGCTCCTATGAATGAAGATGAAGAGAGAAATCTGGTTGCTACTGTGTATGTGAATCGGGCTTCTGTGTTGCATGTAAGTCTCATCTTTTTCCACTTTGGTATGTACCAAACTTAACAAGTTCGACTCTTTTTCGATTGATTTTGTTGCTGATTGTAAATGTTTCTGTTATATGTCTTCATTAGACAATGGGGCTGGTAAATGAGTGTGTGCGGGACTGCAATTGGGCAGTCCTGATTATGAGTTTTGGACTTTTTCGTATATGAGTTTAGAACTTTTCTGATATCTGATTGTTTCGAGAGTTTTTTTGTTTAACCAAATTTTGGTTCAATTCTGCATTTGGGTTTTCCAAGTTATGCTGAAAGTTTGAAACTTTGAAATTGGCTTGCTTGGTTTGGTTGTGGAATTGTAGAAGTGGGTGCTACTTTTATGCATCTTTGTAAATTGTTAGAATATAGCTTGCTTCGGTTACTAGAGTTCAAAGGGATTCTACCTAATTACTGGAAAGATCCTAAATTGGCTAACAAGTTTACTGGTTAAGTATTAAGTTAGTGAAACAGCAGATAATAGATGGCCTTTTACTGTCTGTCCATTAGTACTGATATATTAGATACAAACTAATAGCATGGTGATGAATATCATGTGCTTATTACTTCCCAGCAGAAGCAGCAAAGAAATTGAAGGGAACTGATGTGTGAAATTGAATGTATGGTATTAGCATCCTTTCCTCATTTCCTGATTAGAAATTTGCTTTTGTTATGGCATGCCCTCATACTTTTCTCTTTGGTCTTGATTTGTTGAACCTTTCAGTTTCCGACCAAGAGCGCTGGCTTAGCAGAACAATTGCTATCTTCATGTTGTGAGGTGAGTATAAGTGGATCAAATTTATTCTTTTCCTAAACGTGAAGCATGATTAATGCATCTAATACCATGATTATCTCTCTGTCGCTCTTTGACTCACTCAATCACACACACGCACCATACAAGTTCACTCTCACACCCTGTCTTGCTAATTCAGTTTTACACTGAATTCATAAACCTTTTCACATGCAGGAAAACTCACTTGATGTATTTGTTGTCAATTCTTTTGGATCTAGGTTTCAGGTGACTATTGTGTTACTTTCTTCTAAGGTAGTTTTATTTTATATCTTATATTGCTTTTAGTATCTTTCTGCAGCTTTGGTGGTGCGCAGGAAGAAAGGAGACTCAACCAGAACTACAAATATTAGAGCTAATCTCTATTCAGATTGATATGGTGTTAAGGGTCTCTATAATTAGAAAATGACCATTGATAGGGGCTTATTAGTAGCATGTTAACTGCCGATGGTGATGTTTTTTTTTGTATATTAGTACAATGGCTTAGTTGCCCAGGGTATTTCTGGTTTGCTATCTTTTGTATATGGTTGCACAATTGGTCATTTTTTTATCTTGAATACTTTATGTATGATATCTCACTTTGAAGATGAATGTATGAAATGATTTGAATGAGATTTGAATGAATGGAATGATTGGAATGAATAAAATTATACATGTGGTTCATTTTCAATGAATAGTGGATCCTAAATTAGCACAAATATGCCCAGAAAATTTTCCCAACAACTAGTGTAGACAACGGATTTTAACCGTTGTCTGCGAGTTTTCACGACAACGGTTTCTAAGATACAATCGTTGTCTATGCCACATTTAACAACGGTTTTAGTGTGAAAACCGTTGTCTAATGTGGCATAGACAACGGTTTTAAGTGTTGTTGAATGGGGTAGGAATAGACGACGGTCACTTAGATAACGGTACTGAGAGGGAATAGACAACGGATAATGGCCGTTGTTAAAGCCATTTTTTGGCCTAGTGACTGGTGATCAGTTGCTTGACAGATCAGTGGTTTATCCGGTTTTAACAGGTCATGTTATTATCCGGGTTGGCTGGACATCTGTTTAACCGTTGTGTAGTCGCTGGTGATTGGTCACCTCGAGAACACTCTTTTACCCGGTTAGACAGGTCATGTCTTTATCCGGCTGAAGCATGCTTTTAACCACTGTGTAATCGACTGCATCCCACTATCTCGATCTTGCCTAGGTCAAAAGAGTTTAAGAAAATCTCAGCCGCTCCTCTAGAGAGATTTGAGCCGCCCCTTTCACCTCTTCCTTGGCTTTAAATACCGAACTCTATCCGCCTCTTTTCTTTGGGGTTTTTGCATAAAGCATTTCAAACATTCATCTTTCAAAAACTCTCTTATCTTGCTGCCTCCTTGTTCGGAATCATATCTTACATCTTTGTGAACTTTCATTCTTGTTAAGTTTCTACAAGGATTCATAAGTTAGCATGCACATGAATTTCTTCTAAGTTTCAGTTCTTTTCAAAATCATATTCTTGAAGGAAACCTTGAAGAAGTTCTTATCTTCACCGTTTCAACTTCCTTGTTTTTCAAAACTCATTTAGGTTAGAAGTTGAAATAGTGGTCTTTGATCTTGTCTCCCATGTTCACACATTATTTGAGACAAGATTGATACTTAGGAGTCTTTTGACTTCATGTTTTTCTGCCCAGTTTTGTAACTGTCGTAGAGGAACACTCAGTTGTCCAGCGGTTTTACTGAAGCTCTTTAGCTCTCTGTAACTCGGCTGGTGACTAGTCACATATAATCACAGCTTATACATTTGGTGCCGCTGACCAGACATACGTGTGTATTCTCTGGAAAGTGAATGACCAGTCATCTGTACCATTGGAGGTGAAGCGATTGAAGAAGAAGCCGCACGAGGATTTGCTGCATCTAAGACTAGGTACATTAGATATTGAGCATTGTATGAACCTTGTATTGGGCATCTTTTTGCCGTTTCATAGTGGAAGGCCGGTCTTCTGATAGACCCCCGGTTTTTTACCCTTTGGGGTTTTTCCGGGTACCAAAACATTGTGTCCATCTCTTTGATTTGTTAACCACTTGGCTAATCATAAAATCAGATTTAATTATGCACCAACTTGACTTAACATGCAATCTGGACAATATCGAGTGACTGGTCATCCTATAAACTGCTGCATTAGAACCGCTGGAATTGAGTAGGCTGTAGTTGTGGATAGCCCGCAGAGTTCATCTTCACTGAATCTGTTTTGGGAACCTAAGTTGGCATAGCATTCGAATGTGTTTTGAACAACTTCACAAGCATACACAAACTGTTAATTAAAGGACTGGTCACATATTTTAGTGTGGAAACCAAGTGACTGGTCACGTTGTTCAGTACAGAAACAAAGGTTAGAGTTCATTACTTTGGGTGACTGGTCACCTAAGTAATCTGTTGTGTGAATTGTTTGTACTTGCCGTGACTTAATTGAAAATTACCCCCCTCATTGCCAACCTGCACACTCCCAGGCCCCACTATTCGGGGCGGGGTGTGTCACGTAAACATTGGAAGTCCGATAATAATAGAACTCACGGTGTCTTAGCATGTCATTCTGGGCATCGGGGTTAAATTTGGTCCCTTATCGATTCGGTGGGAATTGAATCAACTAATAGATCACTTATCTTAGGTGAGCTCCGGGGTAATTGACTATTAGAGGCCAAACATTGGAATGTACGGAATTTGGAATTCCCCTATGGTGGATAACTGGTAGGGTCGTTAGCGACACGCGCGGCTTGGCCCTCCTATCATAGGCGTCCAACCCGATTAATGGCGCCACCTTATGTTTGGAACATGAAGATGGCACCACGAGCATGCTAGAGGGTTAAATGCATCTCGATAAAATTAATGGGATCCAATCTTATTCTAAGACCCGAATTAGATTGGTGTTTTTGAAATCCATTTGAACTAATTATTAAAATTTGTTTATTTTGTAGCAATGACAAACTCAATCACCAAAAACCTCGAAGAGAATCGGCTCACTGGACCTAACTTCTAGGATTGGTTGCGAAATGTTCGCTACCTTCTTACTGTTGAAAGGTTATCTGTTCATATGGATGAAGAGCCACCTACGGAGCCTCTTTCTGAAGATGCCTCCAAAGCAGATAAGAAGGAGAGAACCAATATGTTGGAAGGCCATGAGAAGGCGCGGTGCATCATGTTAGCGAACATGAGCTTGGATCTACAACGACAATTTGACAAGGTCAAGACTGTCAAAGAACTCATCGATCAACTTACGAAGTTGTTTGGTGAAGACAGTCATACCGCAAGGTTTGACATAGTCAGAGAGTTCATTAGATGTCGTTGTCGAGAGGGAAGCGATGTGCCGGCTCACTAGCTCAAGATGATTAGCCTCATTGATGAGATCAAGAGGCTTGGGATCAGTTTTGACGAAGAGCAGCAACAAGACATCCTCCTTCAGTCCCTACCTGATTCGTTCAGTCAGTTCATCATGAACTTTCATATGAACGATATCAAGTGTACCATGCAGGAGCTAGTCCAAAAGATCTCTGTTGCATCGAAAGACATTAAGAGGGATAAGACTAGCAAGGCGGTACTATTGTTAGGTGAATCTTCTAAGCCCAAGGGCAAGAAGAAGAAGAAGGCCAAGTTCAGTGGAGAGAAGCTGAAGCCCAAGGGCGACATTGTCAAGAAGGACAAGGCTAACAAGGGTCCCTACCATCATTGTGGACAGATGGGACATTGGAGAAGGAACTGCAAGCAGTACGTGGCTAGCCTTGCCGCCAAACCTTCAGAAGGTGTGAAATTTGTGATTTCGAAATAATTGTGTCTTCTTTCATATTGATGAATATTGGTTAGTATGACTGAACAATATCTTCATTCTTAATGTAGGAGCGAAGAAGAAGAAAGACGCCGAGTAGAGACTAGCGCATCCATGATGAGTAGTGGGAGTTCTTGTGAAGAATAGAAAACGCCACTCAAGACTATCTAGTTATAGTTATTTTCAATTCAATAAAAACAATTGTTGTTTTTTGATATTGGTTTTGAAATTTGGTCATGGATAATTATTTTGGGATTTTTGAGAATTATGAAAGTATGACTTTATGATTATAACATGAATTATCATTAGTCTTGAACAATGTTATTCAAACCTATATTGTCGCCATACATAAAGGAATTGAGAATTCCGAAACCAATGATATTAGATATCAATATCTCAAAGGACAAAGTGTTGGCTAAGATTCTCATGTTAGTTTTAATTATAGTCAAAGATCCCTCATAGGATCTAAACGTATTCCGTTAAATGGAATAAAGGTGTGACTGTAAATTGTACCCAAGTTAGATGAGATTAAAACGCATGGAGAAGTCCTTCGATAGGACAACGCAAGAGAAATCACAAAGTGATTCGACTCAATTTAATTAGATTTGATCTAAATACCATAATTTGGTATGTTTGGTAATAGAATTGTTCTATAACCAAGGATATCTCGATAATCTTTAAAGATGACATCAAGATCGTTCCCTTCTATTTTGGTTGAGGCCTTCATTCGTATCAAGCAATAAGCGGAAGCTTGATTCTAGTATTGAAACATAGTCTCGGAAGAGATTAACTTTATTAATTGATATGAGATCAATAGTAAAGGTTCATACAATTTCACATCATATGTGAATGAATGAATATGTTGAAATTGAACTCCAATGTTGATTTCAATTTATTGCCGAAAATTGAGACCAAGGGATTGAGTGAACACTCAAGAAGTGGGAGCTTGAGTTCATCTGCTTAGTGGGAGTGACAATGTCCAATGCGATTGGATTGAAAGGTTTGAGCCAAAAAGAAAGTTATGGTAACAACAAAAAGGGGCGCGTTCGATTTGTGGTTGATAATCACAACAATTCGTCAAGATACAGAACTTGATGATGAACACACATGGATTTGAGTCATGTATGGTACTTGGACTTGGAGTTCTGAAAAGTTAGAAGTCTCTACCGAATTTTGGAACAAGATATGGCTAGCTCAATCTTGCATGTAATGCCAGCTAGGATTGATCGACATCTAGATTACCTTGCGCCATAACATGTGACGTTCTGTATGTGTACAAACGTGGTTGTTGATTGTACGATTAATTCAAAGGTTGAATTAATGTGGTTTGTTTAAAAGTTAAATGTTTGAGATGTGGGTGACCCAAGTGTTGCCTCACGCCATTACACTTGAGAGTGAAACTCAAAGTGTTTTTGTCATGATGAGAGTGCAGGCTTAGAGACTTATGAAGTTCTAAGCGGGGCTGTTTAGAGACTCCGAAATTCATTGAGATTGAATTTAAGGTTCTGAACCAATCAAGTAAACCATGGATTCCCTTAGATATGGCCTTGATAGGGCAGTAGCTCAAGCCACCGGAACAGATCGGTTTCACGGATTCTATCTGAACATCCTGCGCATACGTGTTATAAATACGAGCGTAAGCATTCTCATCGCAACGATCAAAATAAGTGTAGTGGACCCAAAAGCCATTAAGAGCAATTGATGCATATAGCTGGAACAGGATTCGTATGGTACGAATGGACGTGCGCGTCAAGTTGCCTTAGCGTGCAAGTGGGAGATTGTTGGATTGTGCCCGTTAAGGCATTGACATGGCATTACGTGGCGAGAGACACGTGTCAATCCAACGTTGAAAAATCAACAGCAAGGGCAAATATAGACACCCTCGACGGAGCGTGTGACCTAATAAGTGTATTAGGGAGGCTCGTGGTCGAATGCCAGGGTGAGTCCTAGAAGAATACTAAGTGTAGGGATGGAATCACAAAGAAGTTCTGATTTGAGATACGTTTCCTACTGTTTTCAAATCCTAAAGAACGTTCCTAGCCATTGGATATCCAGTTAGGGCTGTTGGTTATCCGTTAAGGCCGGTTCATGTCGTATTTAGTAGTCGATCTCAGACTAAGCATATAGTGATATGAAATAGCCATGAAGGTGCTCGTATATAGATACGAGTTCACTAAACACTGACCAACCACAGAGCGTACGAATGGAAGTTTACCTACTATGTCAATCGTACAACGTTCTGGCTAGTTATGGGTGCAAACTAGTTCTTAGACCTGAGGCTTCACCGGATTTCTCGTGTTGGGAGACTTAAACTTTGACCTCAATCTCACGGTTCATCAAGAATGATTTGGGCCAAGTAGGTGAGGATTGGGTGCATGGATTCAAGCATGCAGATTTGTGAATGCGCAAAATGGGATTCGTCACCTTCTAAGTAGTCAGTGAAGATTGATATTCCAAGAGCCCCTTGAATATCTATCTCTAAGTCTTCGGCCGAAGCATATAAGTAAAGAGATACATCAGGGCGATCATATCAGCACACTAATGCATTAGGGCTTGACAATGAGTTTCCATGCCCTAAATGATTTGATCGGAATATAGGAGACGAAGGAAACTTATTGCACTGTAACCAATGGTTCTGCTCGATGTGTGATGAAGAAGTTCGAAACACATTCTTGATAATCTGGGTAGCCGAGAGCCATAGCTAGATATTATTACTCGGTTTGTGAATGATCTTCCCTATAAGGTTGAATATTGGTAATTTCCATATTCGGAAAAATAAGATTGTTTACTGCCAGCTTTATCGAAACCTAGACACACAAAAACGCATGCCTTCGGGTAAATTGATGAGGGTGTTTAACATGAATTAGTTTATGTTAAATAGTAAATTTATTTAAGTTGGTGATTGGGCTTAAATAAATAAATACAAGTCCTTTGGGTTTGGCATTAATATTAACCCAATACAATTTAGAATTGACCAATTAAATAAATTAGAATTGATGACACATTAGTGGGCTAAGCCCACTAAGAGGTGCGGCACCATTAGGGACAGCAACTCTAGGGTTTCTCCCAGAGTTGCCGCACCCTATTCCTTGTGAGACAAAGATTGTTGTTTAATTGTTAAATAAGAGTCCAAGCCTGTTAGAAAAAAGTTCTCTATAAAAAGGCTTGTTGGGTATTGACCTAACAGATGTTGTGAACTCACATATCAATAAAGAATCTCATGTGTTGAGAATACATTATTTACTAAAAAACATAAAGTCAGAAAAATTGTTTCTCTAAAACCCTTATGTTCTGCAAATCCTCAGCCTTGCCACAGTTATTGGTGGTGCTCGTCATCGTCCGTTGGAGTTTGGTTCTTCTAGCTGTTACATCCTCTCTCTGCCTCATCAATCGAATACCGTTCGTGTCGATACTTGTAGAAGACGGACAGTTGAACGTCTAGGACTTCATCATCATCATCATGGCAAGCAAAGGTTGGTAACTCTAAATCTTCTTTTAGATTAGGGGTGATCTTATTGGTATGCTAAGAATCACATGGCACGTAGATTAACCATGCACGCGGATTAATTAATATGATTAATGGAATCCAACATTCCGCCAACCATGTATGTTTACTATTGAATTATGAATTTTATTATTGCATACGTGTCACGTCACGCTTCGGCACACATGGAAATCTGTTCCACAACCCACCAAAAGGTTCTTTTGTACCTTTGATCGATAAAGGACTTTTAGTGCTACTCTCCAACAATCAACAAACAATAATAAAGAACAAATAATATTCTTTATTGCTTAATGAAACAATATGAAGCAACTGGGGGCTTGGTGGGGGGGGGTGGGCTTGGTGTGGGTTCTTGTGGGGCGTTTCTTGGCTTTGCTTTCCTTCCTTTTTTTGTAAGGGTAGAACAGGGGGGGCCCTCGGGGGGGGGGGGGGGGAGTGGGCGGGTCTGGCTGGGTTTGTGGTGGGGGGGGGGTTCGGGGGTGGTTCCCTGGGGGGGGTCTCCGGTTTTTCTCTTCGGCCCTTCCGCGGGATCTGTTTTCCTTCCGCCCAATCTTTTTTAGGGATTTGTTGACACACCCCACCCCAGAAAGTGGGGCTAGGGAGGTGCGGCCGTCACCCCCAAAGAGTGACGAAGCCTTTAACCCCAAAAGCAACCACAAAAGTTAAAACAACGGAAAGTAATTCAACAACTCAACCGTAAACGCTATATCAGAGCTTCTAAACAGCGGAACAAAAAGGTTTACACAAGTCTGAAATACAACAGTGACAAAGAGATTCCTACTCTTTGTAGCACAGAATAGAGCTACCCTGAACCTTGCCGCTCGTCTCGGTGGTGCTCAACAGTATTAGGACCTGTGGGGGCGCAAAACAAGGGTGAGTGGACAGGGAAAATAAAGATCAGTGAAAAACATTTACAAATCAATATAATAACCCCCATAGTTTGAAAACACCTAGTAAAAGCCTTTACTATAATGAGCATGCAGCAGTAGTACAGTAAGGTATCACAATAGGCATACCTGTGCATTTTCACAATATAAACCTACGGCCGTGATCTAATCCGACCTGGGGAATTTAACCACCAGTGACGGTGTGTAGGACAAGGGGAATTTAACCACCATGCCCGGATGTTAGGACAAGGGGAATTTAACCACCAGTGCCCAGACATCGTATGCTTAGAACCCACTGGGAATTTAACCCACGGGATTCTCAGGTGTGCCATCATCATCTGTACTAATCATAAATCACAATATGCATATCGTCCAACATCCAATCATTTACCAACATATAAATATATATAATAAGATATAGCATGCTCAAAACACATTTAAAATCAAACCCGTCCACTCACAGTGATACCGGGCGGTCCTCTTCATCCTTGTCTGCATGCTCGGTCCAATTATGCTATTCCCAAGGAATGCGTTCACCCTGATTGTCCCAAGAACCACAACAACATCAATAACCGAACTCAAATCGTATAAACCCTAATTCCTCATGTTTTACTCAATTGGGGTTTAACCGTATCTCGGATCGCAAAACGGAGTTCACCATTGGATCCGGAACGTCGTTTCCTCTCGGAAAAGTGGCCGGTCAACGTCGGTCAACGGCCAGTCAACGCCGTTGACTGACGGTCAACGTTAGGGCTGACGTCAGCACCGGCATGCTGACGTGGCAGCCACGCGGCAGTGACATGGCGTCCATGTGGCAGACACGTGGTGCCCACGTGGTAGACACGTGGCGCATACGTGGCACCCACGTGTTGCTGACGTCAGCACCGGCGCTGACGTCAGCATCGCCGCGCCGCCGTTGCGTCGCCGGATTCTCAGGATTTTCCGGCCTAAATCCCCAAAGCTCAAACTCCTTCAATTCTCAACCAAAATCAACGATTTTTATATGGAAATTCATCTACGGAAGCCAAGGAACCCAAAAATCCAACTTTCACGACCTAGTGTCGCCGGAGTTGGCCGGAAATATCCTCGAAAGGCGGCGGATTCCGGCGACCTCTAATTCCTTCGATTCTCAACGGTTTTTCATGAAATTTATATGGAAATCTATCTACTCAACCCAACAACTTCAATGGTACAAGAATCGGGACTTACCACGGCCGGAATTAGCCGGAGTTAGGCCGAGAATCGATTCCGTTCATTCTCGTCGAAGCTTGTCGGCGAGCTAAAATTCATGAGTGCTTCGAGGAATCGATTGCTGGTGGTTTGTTGGGGTCGATTCGCAACGTCACAGTGAACATTTTGCAGGCAGCGGTAGGCTCGATGGTGGTCGAGCATGGTGCGGTGACTCGGGGGCGATCGTGAGGTGGGTTCGACTCGTCTGTTGCGGCGAGTTGTCGGCGTGAGGAAGACGGGTATCCTCTTCTTTTCTTCTTTTTTTGTTTTCCTTTTTGCTGCAGCCACCTTAAACACGGGTATTCCCACATGGTGACACGTATATGTCACATAACACCTGGACCACTTGCATACGCCACGTGTCTCCATGTCCCTTATGTTTATTTTCGTTTTCGGTCCATAACGTCTTCGTCACAACTCGAAACTCGATTCCGTCTTCGCGGACCTAGTCGTATCGTCGAGCACTTCGCATAGAGTCCAATATTGAATATGAAATTCCTTATGGATCAAAAGTCAACTGTTTGACCATCAAGGGCATTTTGGTCAATTCACAACTTTTCAGGGATTTTTCGAAACGGGTCGTATCAACCTCCCCACCTTACAAAAATTTCGTCCTCGAAATTTAAAGACAAAGCCGGTGATGAAGTACATATGTAACAACAGGTGCGGGTACTCCCTCCGCACGCACTCCTCTACCTTCCACCTGGTTTCCTCAACACCATGGGTGGTGCACAAGACCTCCACCATTGGAAACATTCGATCGCGCAGACCTACCAAGTATACTGGGATTTCCACACCACTCAACACATCTCTCACTATTACCCACATGGTTGAGATTTCAATACATGCGACAGACCTAGTATATATCGTCGGAGCTTCAACACCTGATACATCCTGTGCACCTGGGATAGCTCCGGTGGCAAGTCAAACCGATATGCTACATCAGCAATCATCTCTGCAATCTCGTAAGACCCGATAAATCAAGGACTGAACTTCCCTCGTTCTCGATTTCATACAAAAATTAGCGTTGTGGTGCTCCTCAACATCTGCCTCGCATTCGCTGCGCAAACTCTGATTTCATCCAGAGGTCTTGGATAATATTGAATCACATCTCGTCACTACAAAGTAGTAACAGCAAGGCTCATGGAACTCTCATCCGACTCAACTCAAACGTGTCATCTCGTAGTGAATGAGAAAACTCAAAGCTCATTTCCACCTTAAACTTTGAGCTACAACCCTTAACAAGGAGATCGAGACCTCCATTTTGCGTTAACCTCATCAATCAACCCTCTTGAAACAGTGCTAAACTATTCCAACCAAAATTTTACATGCAAGTCGTCTCCATAAATATAACATACTCATGCCCTCTGGGTTCCCACATCTAGGGTACACATTTTCTCCACTGCAAAGCGGAGTATTCCTTCTCCATGTCATTGAGTCGCGTAGTTAACGTTTTCTTGCTTCCCACGCCATCTCAAGTGATAGAGCCTTCCACAAACATGTGACGAGTCGAGCACATACCTCCGAGGCACCCAAACATGGAACATGGGACCCCTTAGTAGGCCCAATTACAACGTCACCTCATCAACCTCCACTCCAATTCATAAGTACTCAAAATATCCTCCTCGATCTCATGAACCGAACAACTCCTTCTCACGGAGCAACTAGCGAGTACAAGATCGCCAACTTAATACGCTCGTTCCTTCGAATTGCGATTAGCAATCTTCCTCAGCCTATCCTGACAGCCAGCACCTTCCACTTAGTTGTCATAACAACCTCATCAGGCCCTTCCAAAGGTCTTCTCCTACCTCAAGCCAACACAACGAAGTCCGACATGGTTTCCCAAGGTTTGGACAATCCACTTCAATTTGTCCATCGGTTTGAAGACAAAACGACGTTCCAAACAACTACTAATGGCCCATTGTATTCGCAACAACTCACTACAACCTTCACCGGAATCTCATGTTGTGACCGACAATAGTGGTCATAGGGACCCCATGCAGACTTATAATTTGATACCTGAAAGCTTCCACAAGTTGCTTCGCCATACAACTATCTTCACTGATAAAGAATGAACAACCACAATAAGTCTGTCGACTACAGCTTAGGTCCCAACATATCCCACTTTTATATAGGTCCACAATGACCTAATATACAGACAACGCGTGACCAAGGAAGTTCAGCTGGTCCAACCAAAACTCACTTTACTGAAATTAACATGCTACTGCACCCCGCTCAACTTTCCAGGGCTGTTCTCTGATATCCCTTATGTTCTAACACCCTCCGAGAAATGACAAGGAGATTCTCAACAAAAATAATGACACACCAATCCGCCTACGACAGAAGAATCTCGTTCACCATCTCCAAGAATACCGCGGGGCATTGGTTAGCCTAGAAGCATTCCAAGAACTTACAATGCCCTCTCTGCGTTTGGAATCTATTTTGAACACATAATCAGGTCACATACAGGCTAATGGTCTCCAACGGAGATCCCTCCGGGACTTACACACGTATTGCCCCCTGATTACAAAGATCGTCCATACGAGATGAGGAATATCAGATCTTCACCGTCTCTCCTTTTCAGTTGTCGATCCTCGATACACAAACGCGGGCTTCCGTCCTTTTCTCCACAACCAAGACCGATGTGCCTCAAGAGACATGTACCAAACTACAATCTTTGTCGACAAGCTTCTGCAATTGAATCTTCAACTCTCTAAACCCTCCGATGAATGTCATTCGATAGGGTGCTCGGATAATGGGTTCCACATTTGTAACTAAATCACAAGCATCATCAGTTCCCGAAAAGTGGTAATCTTAGCAACTCCCGGGGAAAGACATCCGATAACTCTTTTCCCAACAGTCCATTCTATACCCTCTTCGTGTTTCAGATTTCTCAACCACATGAGCCACATAACCAAAACAAACCTTACTCAGCAATTTCTTCACCCTAAAGCCGGTATTCAGCTATACCGTAGTGTCTCCACTCTTTCGGAACTTCATCTTTAACACCAGTAAAACAGTGGTTATCAGGAAGACATTCGGTTTCTCGCTGTGAGAGTCAGATACTGCTACTCCATCGGAAATCGCTCAAATACTTTCGCTTCTGCAGCAAGCGACTGAGGACAAAACAAGTGGATGCAATCACCATCAAAGCCTGCACATAGTGAGTCACAAAACAGGGAATTTATCTTCACCACATGGCCATCATGCACATTCAGCCCATTAACGAAAACAAGATCCTCATCCCATATCCTCCGATGCACCACTTGTCTGGGCCTCAGTCACACGTGTCGGCAACAAACACAGGGCAACCCCATGTAGTGCCCACGTACACTTAAGCATCCCTCAGACCACAGTAGCGTAAGGGATAGAGTTCGCTTGAATTTCACACCCAAAATTTAGTACCACCCAACTGAACATGGTAGCATTCACGTCGGGTTTCCGCTGAGCATCCAGCTATTTCATGGCGGAGACTCGCCATTGTACTCGTCCTCAGCATCTAGTGCGGTTATCCTAGCCCACACTGTTGGTTGCTCACTCTAAACTGACCCGAAGTCACAATCGGTCCAATACCAGCACCTAGCACCAATTGAGAGCTCCTATTACATCCGAAAGTCTCCTCCACTTCACTCGGTGTTAAGGGACACTCCCGTTATCCATGACCCTGGTCACCATCATCATATACTCTGACCAAGCATCCAATTTCAAGCACTAAAAGAACGAGTTCCCAGACAATCCTTTACTCGAGCTTGGAGCTTCACTAGAACATACGTGACTCTGTGACGTCCTCTTAAAGGACTGTTGCTACCTTGGCCCCCCTCTATAGAAGGTCAGTTTCTATCACATGGTTTAGCACCTCAAATATTCGCACTGCTGCTACCCCCTGATCAAAGTCATAAAACTGTTCAACCTGGAACGGTTTCACCCTCAATTCCGCCTGAAACATATCATTGTAAATGGTGACGGTTACCACCTACAGCCACCCAACATCATCCCGTAAACTTATTTGCATCTAAACATCGAAATCAATGAACTACCCACTACCGTAGGCAAGAACATGAAAGTACTCGAAACTGTTACTCATAAATCTCCGCAGACAGCTCTCCCTGCCGATAGGTAAGAATTCGAACATCTTCCTCCAATGTCGATCAGGCTGTAGAACTTGTCACCAAATACACTCATGAATATCTCCCAGATCACAATACTTTGGGGTAGTAATCTAGCATACTCAGCAACCAACAGGCGGCCTCCATAGAAAAGAAAGAGGGTACCACCTCTATCGTCGACCCTGACGTACAGTTCATAACCAACAACACATCTTCCATTTGGTCCCGCCTGGACTCGACTACATCATCATCATTGAAACCACTCAGCTCCTAAGCCTCCAAGTCATGGGCTACCTTAGGCAGAGTGGGTCCCCCACCCTAGCCTAGGTTGATCTGTGCGACGTTCTCCGTCACAACACTAAGCCTAAATCGTTTACTGCAGCAAAACTAGGGGGTTATTGGCACCATGTGCCTCCCCTGTCCCACATGCACCACATGCACCCATTGCACCACCTGACGAAGCGGCATAGCTCTGACGAGACCAAACACAGAAGTCCAAGAATAACACTGAACGCTAGAATCGACAGGAAAATCGGAAACCTAGAGCTCTGATACCAACTGACACACCCCGCCCCAGAAAGTGGGGCCCGGGAGGTGCGGCCATCACCCCCAAAGAGTGACGAAGCCTTAAAGCTCAAAAGAAACAACAAAAGATAAAACAACTGAATGTAACTCAACAACTCAACCGTAAACATAATATCAGAGCTTCTATACAGCGGAAGTGAAGAGTTTACACAAGTCTGAAATACACAAAAGACAAAGAGAGTCCTACTCTTTGTAACACAGAATAGAGCTACTCTGAACCTTGCCGCTCGTCTCGGTGGTGCTCAACAGTATTAGAACCTGTGGGGGCGCAAAACAAGGGTGAGTGGACAGGGAAAATAAAGATCAGTGAAAAACGTTTACAAATCAATATAATAACCCCCATAGTTTGAAAACACCTAGTAAAAGCCTTTACTATAATGAGCATGCAGCAGTAGTACAGTAAGGTATCACAATAGGCATACCTGTGCATTTTCACAATATAAACCTACGGCCGTGATCTAATCCGACCTGGGGAATTTAACCACCAGTGACGGTGTGTAGGACAAGGGGAATTTAACCACCATGCCCGGATGTTAGGACAAGGGGAATTTAACCACCAGTGCCCAGACATCGTATGCTTAGAACCCACTGGGAATTTAACCCACTGGATTCTCAGGTGTGCCATCATCATCTGTACTAATCATAAATCACAATATGCATATCGTCCAACATCCAATCATTTACCAACATATAAATATATATAATAAGATATAGCACGCTCAAAACACATTTAAAATCAAACCCGTCCACTCACAGTGATACCGGGCGGTCCTCTTCATCCTCGTCTGCATGCTCGGTCCAATTATGCTATTCCCAAGGAATGCGTTCACCCTGATTGTCCCAAGAACCACAACAACATCAATAACCGAACTCAAATCGTATAAACCCTAATTCCTCATGTTTTACTCAATTGGGGTTTAACCGTATCTCGGATCGCAAAACGGAGTTCACCATTGGATCCGGAACGTCGTTTCCTCTCGGAAAAGTGGCCGATCAACGTCGTTCAACGGCCAGTCAACGCCGTTGACGACTGACGGTCAACGTTAGGGGTGACGGCTGACGTCAGCACGGCATGCTGACGTGGCAGCCACGCGGCAATGACGTGGCGTCCATGTGGCAGACACGTGGTGCCCACGTGGTAGCCACGTGGTGCCCACGTGGTAGACACGTGGCGCATACGTGGCACCCACGTGTTGCCTGACGTCGGAGCACCGGCGCGACGTCAGCATCGCCGCGCCGCCGTCGCCGTCGCCGGATTCTGCAGATTTTCCGGCCTAAATCCCCAATGCTCAAACTTCTTCAATTCTCAACCAAAATCAACGATTTTTATATGGAAATTTATCTACGGAAGCCAAGGAACCCAAAAATCCAACTTTCACGACCTAGTGCCGCCGGAGTTGGCCGGAAATATCCTCGAAAGGCGGCGGATTCCGGCGACCTCTAATTCCTTCGATTCTCAACGGTTTTTCATGAAATTTATATGGAAATCTATCTACTCAACCCAACAACTTCAATGGTACAAGAATCGGGACTTACCACGGCCGGAATTTTTTGTGGTTTGTTGTTGGTGGGAAATTCTTCTCGTCGGCGCGCGGTTCTGAAAATGATTATCGATGGAGGGAGAGGGGGGCTGTTGTGGGGGAAGCGGAGAGAGGGGGGAGAGACGGTTGTCTTTGTCGGCGGTTCCGCCTGCTAGAGCTGGCTCGGGGAGTCGTGGGGTGGGGGGAACGGGGGGGGGGGGGGCGCTGGGGGATAGTGGGGTGAGTGGGGGGGGAAGGGGCGAGGGGCTCGGTTGAGGTTCTTCTTCGTTTTTTTTCTTTTTTTTCTTTCTTTTTGGGAGGAATTTAGAGAAAGGGTCTTCCCTGGGAGAAGTAAAAGTCAATAACACATGGACCAATCATAGCCCACCACGTGTCTCGTTATCCCTTGTGTTTAATTCCATTTTTTTGGTCCGTAACGTCTTCGTTACAACTCGGAATCTGATTCTATCTTCGTGGATGAGATCGTATCGTCGAAGTCTTAGCATAGAGTCTAATATTGAATATGAAATTCCTTACGAATCAAAAGTCAACCGTTTGACCATCAAGGGCATTTTGGTCAATTCACAGCTTTTCAGGGATTTTTCGAAACGGGTCGTATCATTTGTGTTGAGGGATCGGGGATCCTTAACCTGATGTGAGGCTCTCTCTTATATAGTGGTGCTCCACGAACTGGGCTTTGACTTGAGCAGCAAGCAATAAATCTCCCAATTGAGGTCTACTTTCTCTTCTCTTGAAATCCTTCTTAAATTGGGTTTGCCGAGAATCCTTCTTTGCTTTTAACCTGATCTCCTTCGGCCCATGGGAAATATGTTCCCAATCTCTTGGTGAAAATCCTTAACCGCCGAGATCACATTAATTTCCTGCTAACTATGGGATTCCCCCACAATCTGCCGTCTCTTGCTAGGTTTTAGCCATTAAAAGGCTTTGAATTAATATGCACATCGGCCTAATTCCGTACTTGGCCCAGCTGCACAATTCAGGCCCAAACAATGACAAAAAAAATGTTTTCTAATTTTGATAGGTCAAAATGTTCATCAAAATTATTTTAACAAAATATAAACAAAAATTAACCCAAGAAAAGATTTAACAGAAAAAGAATGATGTTAAACTTAATTAATCAAAGCATGAAGTCAAATTTGTGTCTTTATTAGAAACAATGTCAAATCTGTATGAATAAATAGTTATATTTTGCGATGTTAAATTTGTGTTTTTATTAGAAACAATGTCAAATCTGTATGAATAAATAGTTATATTTTGCGACGTTAAATTTGTGTTTTTGACTCCAATCATTGGAGATAGGGGTGGGCATGGATCGGATCGGATAGGATTTGACTAAAAATCAAGAACCAAACCATAAATATTTATCTGATCGGATCGGATCAAATTTAAAGGTAAAAATTCGATCCAATGTCATTCAAATCCAACTAATTCGGTTCAGATCACGGTTCGAATTCGGATTTTCGGATCGTACAATTCAAGTTTCGTAATTCAAATAAATATACTTCCATCAAGATCAATAGGTGAGTTTGAAAGTGTGGTGTTGGTCATCCTACTTCAAAAATAATTTGTTATAAGTAATGGCACACAAATAGAAAGAAATTAGCTTCCTAAAAAAATGAAATCATGTAATAGAAAATAATCTCCTCTACATATAATTCATAAGTTTTCTTAACCTACCATAAGAACTTACATGATTAAATAAATCATGTGTATATTAATAAAATATACACCAATAATATTATGACATTGTAAATTAATAAAATATAATATAATATAATTAATATTATTTCGGATCGGTTTTGAATTGGAAAAATTGGATTTCATGAAGCAAAATTCATGAACCGATCCATTAAAATTCGAATCGATTCGGTTTGAATCTTGGATTTTGACTTTTTTAATCAACTCGGATTTTTTTGTTTCGGATTGAATCGGTTCTTCGGTTCTTGGTTTAAAACACTCACCCCTAATTGGAGATGGTTTTAGTGAGCATCCTATAAAATTTCATTTGAAATTTCCATCATTTCCATGCGAAATCGGAAATTTCTTAAAATTTTCAAATAATTTTCCGTATTTTGGAGTTATTGAAATTTTGGAAATTTAGTTCCTTCTTCCCAACCCCACCCATTGAATGATAAACCCCGAAAAGGTTATGAAGAGAAAACTGTAAAAGGGAAAGGGGGCAAAATGCTTAGAGCTTTCACTCTCAGGCGCTCCCTCCAGTCCGTCCACCACAACGACCTCAGACCCGTGGTGTCCACCACCGCCCCTCGAAACCCACTGAACCCATTGAGCTCAACACGCGCACTCTGCACTGCTTCATCGCCGGCACCGTCGTCGTCGGCCTCTGAGCTCCGCAAGTACTTGGGCTACACAGCCCTCGTCGTCTTCTGCGGCGCCGCCACCTACTACTCCTTCCCCTTCCCGGAAAATGCCAAGCATAAGAAAGCGCAGCTTTTCCGGTACGCGCCGCTGCCGGATGACCTCCACACCGTCTCCAACTGGAGCGGGACCCACGAAGTGCAGACCCGAGTGTTCCACCAGCCGGAGACCCTCGAGGACCTGGAAAGAGTCGTCAGGGATGCCCATGAGAAGAAGACCCGGATCCGGCCCGTCGGGTCCGGGTTGTCGCCGAATGGGATCGGATTGTCGAGGGCCGGGATGGTGAATTTGGCGCTGATGGATAAGGTTTTGGAGGTGGACAAGGAGAAGAAGAGGGTGAGAGTGCAAGCTGGGATAAGGGTGCAGCAATTGGTGGATGGGATCAAAGAACACGGGCTTACTCTCCAGAACTTTGCCTCCATCCGCGAGCAGCAAATTGGTGGCATTTTGCAGGTGGGTTTTGCTTTCATTTCTCGGTTATGCTTTTTCTGGGTTTGATCTTTGATGTGGGTTTTTGTCACTGCTTAGAATATCTATCAGTTAAGTTATGTATGTGTTGGGATTGAACTTAGGTGTGTTTTAGCTCTAGGAATTGGTGCTTTAGGTCCAATGGAGATATCCATTCTATCTAAGATCGACACTTTCGTGAATGCAATTCTTAGTTCGTACTTTGTAGCCGTTATGGTTACTTCCGATGTACTGCTACATTGTTATAATATGGTTTTTCTGTTCTCCTTACCTGTATATGGTTTTAGGTTGGTGCACATGGCACTGGTGGAAAATTGCCTCCGATTGATGAGCAGGTGATCAGCATGAAGCTGGTCACTCCTGCTAAGGGAACCATAGAAATCTCGTCAGAGAAAGATCCTGATCTGTTTTATTTAGCCCGCTGTGGCCTTGGTGGACTTGGAGTGGTTGCTGAAGTCACCATCCAGTGCGTTGAGAGGCAGGAGCTTGTAGAGCACACAACTGTTTCAAACTTGGAAGAGATCAAGAAAAACCATAAGTATCTATTCCTTTCACTGGTTCAATTATCGAATTAACTTCCACTTAGGTACATAAGTACATGGTCCGTCATGATTAATACCTGCAAATTGCAACTAGTTGATAAACCGTTGAGTCATAAGTGTGAGGCAACTTTTAATATGTTTTGAGGATGATGAAAGACTTGGATTCAGTAAATTGATAGAGCCCCCTATATGCAATACCCTTAAATGAAATTCATGTAGTCATAAACAAACCATACTTTCGAGTGGTAATGAAATAATGCGCTTGTGATTCTTAAAGTTAAATCTACTGAGCTACAATGTGTAGGTTTTGCTTATGTAGAGCCCTTGTTTTTCAGCTTTCTCTCTTTCAGATATGGATACACAGAGACTTTCATTAGTAGTGTGTGTTCATTTATGTGTGTACTACAATATTGGATCAGGAAAGGAATTATACTGAATCTGTTTGTTTCACAAAAGAGTTCCTTTTCTCTGTCCCTCTGCAGGAAACTGCTTTCTGAGAATAAACATGTGAAGTACCTTTACATTCCATATAGCGACACTGTCGTGGTTGTGAGGTGTAACCCCGTCTCAAAATGGAAAGCTCCCCCAAAGTTCAAACCCAAATATAGCAAGGATGAAGCCATACAGCATGTTCGAGATCTCTACAGGGATTGTCTCCAGAAGTTCAGGTAAAAAAACATTTCGTTCTTGTTCAACCTATAGTCTAGCAAGGTAGTTTCTCCTGTGGAAGTTGAATGACATTATAGCATTGGTATTCGTTCCTTTGATGGAAATGGTAGGTACATGTCTGTCATAGACCGTACTGACATTTCCCACCTTTGTAGCGCATCCTTGGTGTTAAAAGAAGAAAATTTTGATTTTTTGCTGCTCGTAATTTCCCCTTCTAATTCAACTTTTATAGCTTGTCCATTCTCAATGGTCCTAGTTGACTTGATGATCTCATCCTCTCTTTGGAATCTGGATCAAGTAAAGAAGCTGGAATAACTGCTGCTTCATAGCTTCATTACTAGTCTGAATCCTTACCTTTTTGATTAAGATATTTGGAGATATTCTTGTAATGTGCCTTTCATTCCATGATAAATCTGGAACAGGACATTGCAAAGCAGATAGCTTGTTACTATAATCATTGTCCTTCAATATCAAATGCTTAAATCATTTGGAGTAAAAGTAGTGGCATTTTTCTCAAATGACATAGCAATTGAAATACTTGGAGCAGGAGAAAGTGTTTCACTTCATTATGGGCTTCAGGGTCACGAAACACTATTTTCCAAGATTGATAGAGTGAAGTATGGGATTACTTTTCTTCTTTCCTTTAATATTGTCTTTTTTGATATTTTTCATTTAGCATAAAATGGGTTACTGGGCCTCCATTATTGTTCCTTTATTTTCCATTGTGGTAATTCATACAACCAAAAACTCTTGTATTGCAATTGTGTTGCAGTTAACCATTTACCCATTTTACTTGCAGAGTAGTTCCAGAGAAGAATGAATTAGACATAAATGAGCTCTCATTTACAGAGTTACGAGATAAACTGCTTGCCCTAGATCCTCTCAACAAAGACCATGTTGCGAGGGTTAATCAAGCTGAGGCCGAGTTCTGGAGGAAATCCGAGGGATACAGAGTAGGATGGAGTGATGAAATTCTGGGCTTTGATTGTGGTGGTCAACAGTGGGTTTCCGAAACTTGTTTTCCAGCTGGAACGCTTGCCAAACCAAGCATGAAGGACCTTGAATACATAGAAGATGTAAAGCGACTCATAGAGAAGGATGAGATACCAGCACCTGCACCCATCGAGCAGCGCTGGACAGCCAGCACCAAAAGCCCCATGAGCCCAGCATCTAGCTCAAAAGAGGATGATATATATTCGTGGGTAATTTTCTGAACCAATCTTTCTTCCCACAGATCTTTATATCTCTTGGGTGTATATCTTCTACAGATTTTGATTTAGTATAGTGCTAAGTGGTGTAACTGATCAGTCGCCTGTTTTTTGGGCATACAGAACAATTTGAAATGATACCTGACACTAAGGATTTTTGTTTTACAAAACAATTGGAGGTGCAAGTCCGCTGTGGTTTAGTATAAAACTGTATTCCCTTGGGTTCAATTAGAGGTGATGTTTTAGCTTATAGCTGGTGTCTCTGTCACAGGTCCTAATGAGCAGGAAAGTTTTTTGTAAACAGTACTGCACCCCTATCTGTGTAACCTGTTAATTTACGCATTATATTCACAACCCGTTGTTTTCCAAAAATTCATTAGTAACAGTCTGATGATATTTTGTTCAGAAGTTACCAAAATATTGAACATTTACAAATGAATAAGCAATAGAAATATTGTTTTTTATGACAGAATATAAAAAGTGTAAAAGTTATAAAAAAGCAAATCAGCATTATCTTTATGGGTTCTCAATTTCTAGTAGTTCAAAATACAGGCTTAATGGTAGATACATCTATGGGGATTTAGTTACCTCTCTTATCAAATGATGTTATCAACTACAATGCTCATATGTAAAAGCTTCTTTTCATATTGTTTCAGGTTGGTATAATCATGTACCTTCCTACAACAGATCCCCGCCAAAGAAAGGAAATTACAGAAGAGTTTTTTCACTATAGGCGTCTGACTCAGGCAAAGTTGTGGGATAAGTACACAGCTTATGAACATTGGGCTAAGATTGAGGTATTAAATGTTCATATTAGATCATTGCCTTCTTAATTAGATCATTGCCTTCTTAATCAGATCATTGCCTTCTTTAATCTCTTTTTAGAAATATGTTACCACCTTAATATAATAGAATTGAAGACTGAAGTGTTTCTTATTTTGTATCCTTAAGGTTATACTAAACTTCTCACACCGTAGCTAACTAGAATTTGAAAGGTTTGTATTCAAATGCAACCAGAATAGAAAGTCTTCTTAAGCGAACACAGAGTAACATGTGCGGATTAAAATTGCTTTGTAGCTGATCAAGCCACTTCTTTTAATAAGTTCCACCAGTTTACCTCTGTGAAATGGCTGAACAAAGATGTTCTATCATCACTGTTGTGAATTTTATTTTGATATGTATGATGCATAGGTTCCGAGGGACAAGGATGAGCTTGCCACTCTCCAGGCCAGGCTAAGACAGCGTTTCCCAGTTGATGCATACAATAAAGCGCGAATGGAGTTGGACCCAAACAGGATCCTTTCAAATAACAAGCTGGAAAAACTTTTCCCATTATCAGAAACCATCTAAGAAGCATCCTTCCTTGGTTATTCAGTAATTTGTTTTTTCTCTGAAGTTCAGTGCATTTTATTTTCAATCTTTGTTGTCCGATCTACGTTGAGTATTGTAAATTTTAGAAGAATTTTGTGCTACGGTGTGTATTTGGAGTTTATAAATTATGGTACAAAGGGGTCTTTGTGATACAGAACTTAAGGTCAGAGATGCTGACTTTGATTCCCAAGCCTAGTTGGGCACAGAAACATATTGTTATTCGGGGAAGTATAATAATTTAATGAGCAGAAAAATCTGCGTTCGATATCAATTGCTTGTTGTTTGATACCTTGGAATGCACTTAAATTAGCTGCGAAGTCATGGATTTAGGTTTTCACGTAGAATAATCGCGTATGTTTTGCATAGCTGGCATTGTTCATAACCGAGTAATAGTATGCAAATTGTGTGTAGAAAACACTACAATATGTATTTCGTTTGTAATTGTGTACAAAATTGAATTTAAAAAAAAATTATAAAAATAATCTCACATAAAATGATGTACTTTTAATATATTAAAAGTAAAAATGAGATTTTGCTTGTAGTAGGGTATGAAATTGAATTTTAAAAAAAGAAAAATTATAAAAATACCCTCATTTAAAACTGGCTTTTGATTTATTAAGAATATAAATAGAAATTACTTATTTCACTTTCTTGGATATACTTAACCTTAAATATACCTAAGTAATTAAGAAAGATATAGAATATGTTTAACTAGTTAAAACTTAAGTTTCAGAAAAAAAAAAAAAAAAAAAAAAACCAGTCAAAACTTATAGAACCTGCTTATGTTTGATGCCTATGTTTGCAGAGCCCCCTCCCAGTTAATGAGAGAAGTACATAAACACAAAAACCTTTTCAAGAATGAGCAAAAGTTGAACGTTAACTGAGCAGATAGAGAAAATATGATGGTATATATATTATTACAATATGTCAATACACATTGGGGAAAATAATCAGTGAGGGAACCACCCAAAGATAGGAGGAGATACAGAAGTAAGCTATCATAGTGGTCGTGTTGATAAAGACTTTAGAAGCATTCCTCACAAAGCCAACAGCAGCATAAGGCGAAGAGGCTACAGAGATCACAAATGAACAAAATGATTAGCATCAATTGGCAGGAAATGGAAATAAAGCGGTTTTGTTAAGAAATAGGCCTCTGGGGCTTAGCTCAACTAGTAAGGAGAGGGTGTAGAAACGAGTTGGGATCAGGAACTCATGTTAGGTCAATGATTTGATCCGTTTCAGGGCAACCAAAAAAGATTAAACATTCCTATGGAATTTTGTTACAATGATGACTGAAAAATAGTGATGCATAAGATAAGATTTACGAGAACTTACCATCCCTCAATGAAGCCCCTATCACCTCTCTTTTTTGTCTCTGGCCTAAACTTCTTCCTGGTTGGTTGATTCTTAGTTGCAGTTGGGTATCCTTGACACCAAAACAAAATCAAAACGTTAGCTGTGGTCTTAATCGAAAACAAGAGTTCATTACCGGGATAGATGGGTTGTTTCAAAGGTACCTGGTGGAGGTTGGTTCTCTTGTTCTGTCTTGGCCATGCTGGAGAAGAAACTGCTGAAGATACAAAGCTTACTTATTTAGGTGGATTGTCTATCAATCACTAGTGATCATTCATCTGTCAATGCATATATTTATACACGTTGTTTACCTTGGAGTTAGATTCTGTTTGAGGGTCATTGGTCGGCTGCTATGTAATGTCTAAAGAGTCTTCTGGTAAAGGCGAGGGTGTCCAGGTCTCGTTGGTCCATTTGTACACCGGAGCATGTTGCGTCTCGCATAAGTTTGGAACAACTATGGATGCTATAGTCGAGATTGATTCCCGAGATTGATTCTAACCTTTGCTTTATAGGGTTCACATGCATCAAGCGTAATTGGTTTAGGTTCGGACGCTGTTTTATGAATCCGTTCAAATGACATCTGGTTTTGATTCTTGAGAAGGCTCCGGAATCTGGGTACATCTGTCACCTTTTAGACACTACCGTCTTTTGTGCACCTTTTGCTTGTGGCCAGATCGGTGAGTGAAACTTTGTAAAAGAAAATAAAGAAAGTAATAAGGTTTATCTAAGTCATGCAAATTCTAAAGCAAACAGAAAGGCTAATGGATTAAGAAACAGATCCAAATGGCAAGCGGGTTGCTTTTGATTGGGATTCTTTACTTGGTGAAGAGAAGACTAAAAAGCAGTGAAAAGGCATAAGAAGAATTCAGAAAGGTGTTGGAACAAACCAGTTTTACACTATGAAATATTTCTATTCAGTACAAAGTTGTACACAACTTTGCTCCTTAAACATACAAAGAATTTAGGAAAAATTGCACAATTAGCACCTAGATTTTTTCACGTTTATGCATTCACCATCTAAATTTTAAAAGTTTACAATTAATCATCTAGATTTTATACATTTTGACAATATACCACATTCGTCAACTTTTCATTAAAAAAAATAGTAAATAAGATCAGTATATATATATTAGATCATTCTTGAGATCATATTTTTTGATCCATGCACCACAAAACGTTTTCCATTAAAAAGTTGAGCTTAAATGTGAATAATTTCGAGATTTTTTAAATTATTTTACATTTCTTATTTTTGAAGTTAAGTACCTCAAAAATGTAGTTTTGTGACACGTTTTGTGATTCAACTTAATGGCATTATGGATGAAAATCTAATTTAGGTGGAGTATTGTCAAACAGTATGAAGTTTAAGTGGTTAATTATAAATTATTTTAGTCTGTGGTGAATATACAAAAATAAAATTGTTTAGATGTTTAGATGCTATTTGTATAATTTTCCAAGAATCTATGCTCTAGGTTCCACCATTGTGAAAAAGATATTCATTACGAACTCTATGCGATGTTTACAAAGATAATATTTTTTTATTCTTTTGCAAAAGATGTTTGAAGGACCAATATTGATATGACTTGTATTTAGGTGCCTTTGACACGACATTACATGCCTAGCTTGATGGCCAAATGTGGAGCTAACCCTGTCAGGGTGTTCCAGACGTGTAGGCGAATATCTTTTGACATTTTGATGCACATTCGTAGTGACTAGGAAGACCTACTAACCCCAGGATTTATGGCAATGCGAAATTGGCGCCTACAAACACCATTTGATGGTAAATCGTCTGTGATCTTTTTCCCACCTAATTGAGGCTTCATCACAAATCAATCACTTTAGTGTTTTGCTTAGTTATCCACCCATGCTATAGCTATAGTCACGAGGAGAGGAAATGCAAATTTAGTGCTTGAAATTGGGAGGCTATAGTAAAGGAGAAAATGGCATGACAATCAAGCAAGAGGTATTGATCAAAAATTAAGCAATGAGGCATGAGCTTTTCTCGTCCCTGGGTCATGGGGGCTAATATTGGGCTTACCGATCCAATAAGATCTAGCCCATATATTTTTGGATTTTGTCCAAAAGCATTAGTACAACCCAGTCAAGCCCAAAAATGATTGGTCAGGTTTTGGTAACCATGGATAAAGAATTTGGACTCTTGCACATGGCCACAACAGATCCGGTAACTGTAGCGTAACTACTTGATATGATGACATGTTCATGAAGAAAGACATGCAAACACTTGTAAATCGATAACATTATAAGCAACGATATGATCACACAGAACAGCTTAGCAAGATGACAGGCCAATCTAGTCATTCCAAGAAGAAGAACCAAAGAGGGGAAGGAAACTCAGCTAATCCATTACTCTTCTTGATATGTCAAAAGGGAAGGGGACATGCCACTAAATACGAATACAAAGTTGACATGACAAGACAACCCCACGCTTGTCCCCCTCTCCGCCCACATAACAATTAACAATTTATCCACCCTCTGTTTATCAATGTGAATAATTATTTGTTTACATTTGCACTGCATACATAGTTTGATAGCGCATGAGATCTATATGCTGCTGCACTGGGACTGCTTGTTGAGATTCATGGGCTCCTTTTTTGTTCTTTTGGACCTATGGACATATGAAAATATACTCAGTTAACTCAATTAATTAAGAATACTAATTATTACTTTTGAGGTTCAATCCCGGCCAATATCTCTGATATACTCAGAATTTCTTTGCTTGGTCTTTTTCTAATTTTTGTCAACTACCTTCATGTTTTTACTCACAAGTACAACGACAGAATATTGGATTAGGTATGCATCTGGCTTTCATTGTTTTGGTTTCATCATGATAATAATTTCGTTAAAGATCTATAATTGAGTTATAATAATTTTCTTTGGACATTTGTTCATTTGTATCGTGTGGCCATGAGGTAAGGGGTTTGACAGGATCTCTAAATTCAATGTTTTAATTAATTCCGACTCAAATCGTATATAATTTGCCCCAAAAGACTTTTCTTTTTGGGTTTTTATCAACAATTGTACCTAATCTTGGTACTACTATCATCAATGGTCATTCACTTTTTTGTGTCAAATATCATCTTCAACATTGGCTGCCTGTATCAAACGTGGTCTTTGGCATTCAACTCCGTTAGTTTAGTCGTTAAGTGCTGATGTGGTGCACATGGACCCCACTATTTTAATTTTTTAAATAAAAAATCTAATTATAAAAGTGATTGAAAAAGATGTAGGGGATAAATAAGAAAGCCAATACAAAGTCGCCACCCCCATCTCAACAGCCATCACGCCGACGACTCGGGGAAATTACTCTCCTACTCACCCCGCCACAACCTTTCTTTTCCCATAGCCGAACCCAATTTCTCCTTTTCCATAGCCATATTTCCTTATCTCTGGGAAACCTACCTCGCCTATTCGCACCAAAACCCCATATACAGAAGTTTATGGAGAGATTCAAATTTAATCAAAGTAACAATTTTGGTTTCTCCATATGTCAAAGAATTAGAAGAAATAAATAAAGTAAAGTGGGAGTGACAACTTTGTGTTGTGTTTCTTATTTAATCCCCTACTTTTTCAATCACTGTTATAATTAACTTTGTTCACAAAAAAATAAAATGTGAAAAATTAAAAATGGTGGAATCGTGTTCCACATCAGTATTGAACAGCTAAACTAACGGAGTTGGATGGAAAGGATCACAAATGATACCGGCAGCCAACGTTGAGGATGAAATTTGATATATACAAAAAAAAAAAAAAAAAAAAGTGAATGAGGGTATCATTTATGATAAAAATAAAGCCCTTTCTTTTTCAAAAGAAAATGTCCAAAGACTTACAAAAAAAGAAAAGAAAAAAGGACTATTCAGTAAGCTCAATAAGTATTACACACTTGTATCTTGATAGAGGATGTCAGTCGACAAATCCGAAGGGGCGTCGTACCAAACCATATATAGAAGGACTAGACAATGCAACCCGCGCAAGGATGCACAACATTGTTACAACTTACAAGTGCGGGACACATAATAAAAAACTACATACTTATATTTTGCCCTAAAGACTTATTTGTTCCTTTCCAAACCCGGTACTAGGGAGTGCAAACTGACTTGCAAATTCAAAAGTTAAAGCATGGTAGCTTCAAATCCCATTAATAAATGTGCTATCGGAAGTTACTTTTATTGTAAACTAATATACCTAATGTGCTTCTAAATTTTGCAAACCTTTTTTTTGGTCAAATCTCGATTATTTTGAATATTGTCGTTTACAAAAACATCTCTAGACAGAATATCTTGGTTTTCGGCTTTTTAGGAGTCCAATCCATAAAGGTAAAAGAATTTGAAAACGATAGCGAATTGTTATAATTACTTGCAGCAAAAGGGCTCAGACAAAACCTAGAAAAGTTGAGGAAAATTCTATAAGTTATCACCCTCCCTTCCCTTGTTATGATATGTTTAAGGTAAGATTACTCTGGAAAATCTAAAATTTGATTTTTAATTCAAGTCTTTCTTCATCAAAAAAAAAAAAAGAATTAGCTTTACATGCATTGATGGGGTTAGACTAGAAATTCCATTATATAGTCACGAGGGCAGCTGGCACAAGTGACTTTTTTGCCTTTTTCAGCATTATAAAATTAGTTGTGGGTGTGGCCCTTGGAAGATTTGGTATCGTTTATGAAACTTTACTAATAAGTAAAAAGAGCATTAACATCTTATTTTTTTTCCACTTGCCAAATTCGCTAATATTTGTCTGCACTTTTGTGTGACAATTAACAAAGCAACGTCTGATTAACTTCCAATTTTGGACATTAAACGCACTTTGTGGTTTTCAAGAGCAGAGGGAAAAATAATCCTATAATTCAACAATCCGTACTGCCAAAAGTTTGGTAAAGGAGGAGGCCTACGCGTTAAGATTTGGTACCTGATAGATTTAGTTTTATAATTAATAATTATCAGTCCACTTGCTCTAATTGGAGAAGAGGATCCGTGTCTCACCGAACAAAAAGGGCCAAAAGCTGAGCCCAAAAACAGGATTAAATATAAAAACTAATCTAGACCAGGAGACTTCCAATCGTTTATCAAGATAGGAGTCCCTTATAAGGAAGAGCACAGAAAAAGAAACTAAATTGTCGAATGGTTTAAGAACTTACCATGGAAACAAAGTGAGAAGCGAAACATCAGTCAAACGAGAAATAGAGTTCTTCATGAGTCATGACTATATGAGGCAGTATAATTTGATCATTTTTTTCTTTTCACACAACGTAATTTGATCATATTTTCAAGTTTAGTTATAACTTTTCATGATTTGGGTGGGGTAATTAAATGCAACCAATTATATTGTTACTGTTCATAGAGACACTTGTGCTGCTGACAAGAAAGCAAGGGTGAGGGACGTACGTTTCCCAACCGTGTCGTGATCCGGAAATTAATTAATCGATGAACGATCCAATACAAAAGAAATTTGACTGACTACAGTTTACATTAATTGATGTGACTTTTGGGGACAACTCGCAGCTCATCATCAATCAAATTATACTGAGTCTAAAAACCAATCTAGAAAAGCAGTTCAGAAAATTACCATACTTCAAGTTTGTCTAGCGCACTCATAGCTAAAACGTACGTCCGGGACTGTAATTTCTATAATACCTAGCTAGAATCTCTCATATCAACAATGTATTTGCTTGATTACGTACCTGGAATGTTTTAATCAGGTTGTGAATTATGCAATATGGGTTGAATTTCCGTTATTGTACTATCAGTTATGTATTACAAGTCTCTTATCTTTTCTTTTTTTGTAAGTAGTATCATGTATGCAGTCTCTTTAGCATATACAAAAAGATAATTAATAAGTTAGAAAACAACTAAATGTTTGGGTTTGATTTGGATAAAAAGTAATTGAAGAAGCAGAATCATAAACGTGCAAAGGTCGCAAGCTTCTAAGTTTGCAACTGCAGTTCACACTGTAGGGTCGTTTTCATTTTTCTGTTTAGAAGACAAAGATGATCTGAAAAGGTGATGAAGCTGGGTAGAGAGGTGAAGTGAAGAGATGGATCATGATCAGTTGGGTTCAAACTTCAAATTGATATATGTATGTATCATGCAGAGAGAAGAATCTATGTTGATCAGGTATAGGCAAAAAGAATATATATGAAAAACGAAAAGATAAATACATGATGGGTGGTTAGGATCAGCTCACCTCTCAATCTCGACACAAACTGTTTTAATGAAAAGTCCCATTTGACAATCACACACTAGCCTACTATATAGCTAGCTATGTAGCTAGGGTTTAGTGTTTTTAGAGAGAGAGAGAGAGAGAGAGAGAGAGAGAGGGAGAGAGAGATAGAGATAGAGAGAGAAAGAGCCATTAATTCAGTACAAGTGTCAGTGGTGTCTGCTTCATAGGTCATGATCATGGTGATAGTTGGCACGTGGGAATCAGTGCCCCCCACCTCGCTTAAGAAATACAAAAATACACACAACTACCTGCCACTTCTCTTCTTTCAAAAAACAAAACCACAAACCTCCTGCTGCTGCTGCTGCTGCTCTGCAATACTTATTAATTACATGTATTTTTTTCCAAGTGATTAATTACATGTTTCCTTCATTCATCATTCTCATTATTAGGGTATCACAGCCACATAATCATGTGTGTTACTTATTTCAATTCTTTAAATGTACACTGACACTGTAGCTTATATTAGTGATTTTTAAACCCTGAATTCAGCGTATCTTTTAATATTAGTCTAATCTGGCAAATCCTCATAACCTTTTTTTATTAAAATATCATAATAGAGAAACTGATAGCACCAAGCTTACACAAGCACACGAGAGAGAAAGAGGAATGAGTGATGAAAGGAATGATGAGATGATGGAAGGAATGATGACGGGGGGATCGAGGGATTTGTCCACGTGTAGAGTGGTGGGAGGGGGTAAGGCCATGGACACCGTTTGCAATAGAGGGTACGGTTCCTAGCCGTTTTCTGGTAAAAACTAAAAAGGAGTCTGAAAGTGTGGAATCGTGTGGCTGTGGGCAGGTGCGTCTGCAGAGCTGCAGCTGCTGTTTGTGATCGATTGAAAGGTCAAGTCATATGTCATGTCCCTCTATCACATGGAGTCTCACTCGTCTTGTCAAATCATCTATATATGGAATCATTAGAGTTCATTAGACAAAAACCACCCATTTAGATTTACCGAACAGAAAAAAACACTTTTTTGATTAAAAAAAAAAACAGAAATTCCACTTATCAAGGAAAAGTTTTTCAAAACACTATAGGTCCTGCTCAAATTTTACAGTTTGACCATATATATGGGCATGACTTTGGTTTTTAACAAATACCACATTGCTGATATACTAAATCTAAAAGTCCAATATCTAGGCAAGCTAAGAGATTACATCTCCGCACATGTGAGTACGTAACAAGGTGTTGTGAGATGATCACACAACACAATATTGCTTATGCCGAGTGCCAACATATATGCATCATTCTACCCATGCAAAATTTGGGATTGTTAACGGGGACCTGGTCCTGCTGTGTGCCTATTTTGGTCGTGTGGTAGTTCAAACGGTTGAAGCACTACATGAGCATGGTACGTTAAATACTTCTGAAAGCTACGAACCAAAACCAGCATAGCAAATACAGGCCCAGCATGGATCACCAATCCCGACCCATTTGCGCACTATGACTATTGATTGAACTCCTACTTCTTTTAGTTTCTAAATATTATATATTTTAGAAAAGCGAAGTTCTTTCATGTGCCCAGCTATATAGCTACTACAGGTTTCCTGATTTTGAAAGATTCATGAAACGGAATGTCCAGTACCTTAACTGAATATCACTATGCTATCTCAAGTCTAACCAAACATTTAGTTTCATTGGTGGAGAACAGCAAAAGCGAAGGCTTTTAAAAGTTGGATGTCCAGCCTTTAGGTTCTTTTTCATATTAGATAGTAAAGATTTTGACCACAATACTTCCACACACACACATATACATATATAATATATATATATATATATATATATATATATATATATAAAAGTGCACCAATAATAACGGACTTATTGGCTACTGTAAGGCACGAAAGCAATAAGTTGGGGCATGCCAGTCCCTTTTAAAAGCTATATGGGAAAGAGCTAGTGGGACCTATGCGAGACCACAATATTGAAATTGAACGATATGTGTACAAAATAATTTATTGTGTGTTTCACACACCATCACGTAACGTTATAAATTAATAATATTACTCTTCGTTGTTTGTTTTATCTTTCTATTCTTGGCAAGCGTCTTGGACATCCGGAAGGGAGCTGGAATAATAAGGGTAAGGCAGTTCCGGGTGGACCTGGAGTAGACGTTTTCCATTATTCTTGTTGAGAAATCGAAGGCGTTTGATTCCCCTAATGGCTAGATAATTGAATGCCAGGGAACTCTCTATGCCTCTATTGGGAATTTATAAATTTCCCCTAGTTTATTGTTCGTAAGTCGAGTCTAGGTACTAGGTTGATCGTAGCAAGCTATCAAAACATGCCTTATGATCATTTTGCGTAATTTTTTGGAGCTTACCCTAAAAATAGACCTAGGAAATGGCGTAATTATAGAGAGGAAAAAAACCTACAATCTGATTCCCCACTCATGTAAGTATTCTGCCCAATTCATGATGATGGGGACGCACAAATTGCCGGAGGTCAAAAGGGAGAGAGCGTAGAAAGTGGGCATTGCTTTCATCCATCTTCTTCCTTTTAGAGATACAAGTGGATGGTGGTCTCCTGGTGACCTTCGGGGTCACTCAAGGTATATTCGACTTCTTCTCCAGTTTGGTCAAAGTTAAACAAATAGGCCCGTACAGAATTACCTAACAAGGTGTTCTCTATTCAAATCTCATCCACGATAATTGTGGCGGGTAACCAATAGCACATGCATGTCCATATGCTGAATCAGCAATGAGAATTCTACCTTAAATAAATGATGTAATTTTTACAGTACCATTTTCTTCCTCACGTATCAACTCGGTTCCTTTTTTTCGGTTGCCTGACCTTAGAATTGACTAAATCAAACTAACTAAAACAAATAAATGCAAAACTCGAAAGTTAGTGGATAATCTAATTAACCTAAAAGAATTAGAGTGAAGGATAAACGACAATATTGGCTTCAACATTAAGGCCGTGCCAGTGTTGTCGTATGTTGTTATAGACAGCCAGCGAGTTCTACTTCTCGGTCCTCACCTCCACATGGACTTCATTTAGTGGTCCTTCCACGACTGCACGATGTCTCTTGTAATTTGACATAAACCGCTTTTGTCCGCCACTTGCTCATTTTCGTCTCATGTGCATACTTTTGTCACTATATATCGAACGTATACCAATTTATAAGGGTTAATGAAAGGGTGCTGCTTGGCTGCTGAAGCCTTCAGCACCTTTGGGTGCTGAAAATCATAAATTGAAACTTCCACACTAACTCAAATCAAGATCTGAACCGTTCACGTTATTTATTACTTAGTAAAGATCATCTCTGCAAAAAATCACTTCAATCAGAGATCGTTCGGGTTATCTAAATGTGTCAAACATACGAACGGTTTAATTAATATCTAATTAAACCGTTCGTATGTTTGACACATTTAGATAACCCGAACGATCTCTGATTGAAGTGATTTTTTGCAGAGATGATCTTTACTGAGTAATAAATAACGTGAACGGCTCGGATCTTGATTTGCGTTAGCGTGGAAGGCTTAACCATCCCTTTTCAGCACCCAAAGGTGCTGAAGGCTTCAGCAGCCAAGCAGCACCCTTAATGAAATATTAATCTAAAAACTTTAGTTTTATTGAACTTATATCTAGGAACAATTTTTTCATTGACAACATACCTACATACATTATTTACAAAATATGCCATTATAATCCCCCAAAACAATTTTCAAATCACCTAGGGGGCGTTCGGTAACGTTTTCCACCCTATTTTCACGCCAGTTTTCATTTTTCAGTCAGTGAAAACGGCAAAAAGGCGTTCGGTAGAAGTATGCGTTTTCGCATACGAAAATGCATACGAAAACTGCTAAAACACTAAAATGAAAACAAGCTGCCAAATTGAACTACTATGCTGAAAACACCATTTTGATGTTTTTAGCAATTTCAGTCCGCGACTTCCATCCGACCAGAAGAATTCTGCCGCGAGCCCTCTCCAACCACCCGTGACCTCCGCCGACCAGCCTTGACTTCCGTCTGACCAGCGACGGCCCGCCGAACTGCAACAAACCGGTGTCACCCGCGACGGAGACAGCGACACACCTATGATGAAGAAGGCGGAGAACCCGCATTCCACCCGCGACGACGATGACGACCCATGATGACGCGACACACCCATGTCCAACTAGTGACAAACCAGCGACGAACCCGTTACCTCGACCCACGACAACAAACCTGCACGACCCATAACCAACTTGTGACCGTTATCCATGACGATCGGCGACTCAATGCGAGCAAACCCATGACCCGCAACGAACTTGCGACTAGATCCGCAAACCAATCCGTGACCCATGACCCACGGTGACTCATGACCCATGGCGACCAAACCCACGGCACCCAGATCTGCTGATTTATGGGTTTTGGAGTGGAAGCTTTTTGTTGATCAAAAAATTTGTTTTGTTTAAAACTACCGAACGCATTCTTGTATCCTTAAAATGCAAAAATGTTTTTGTCATTTTCCTTCTCTAGGTACAAACTGCGGAAATGGACTGCGAAAACGTTACCAGATGGCCCCCTAGTCTTTCGATAAATAATTTTAGTAAAACGTACATGCAAAAACTGAATAAGTAAGAAGTATAATCACCTCTCCATGTGCTTCATTTTGTGGAGGGATTTTCTACAAAATCACCTATAAGTCACCTAGATAAAATACCAAATAAGTAAGAAGTATAATCATCTCAATCACACACCTAATAAAAAAAAAATGAGCACAAGAAATATATAATCACCTAAATCATGCAATCTAAGTATAGTTATATTACTTTGATTTATAAACACCTAAGTCATGCCACCTAAATATAGTCATATTATTTGGATTTGTAAACACATAAGTCATGCCGCCTAAATATAATAATATTATTTGATTTTGTAACAAACAACCAATCATGTCACCCAAAACTAAATATGATCTTCTATCCAAGTTCAAATTCCTTTCGTGCACCAAAATGAATATACCGAATAAACATTTTGACACCTAAATTAAAATATGATACCTAAAGCGTGTAGGACTAGCAACCACGGAGGAAGAAAATGAAAAGAAGAAGAAGATAAAAGGAGGGTACAGAAGAAGAACACAACAGAAGAAGAAATGAGAGGAAGGTGTGCACTATATATAAATCGATTAGGAGTAGTTAGTCTTAAATTCCACCAAATTTAATAGGAAACAACAACTAATAGGGGTATGTTGTGTAGAACAAATTTACAAATCTGACTCTAGGCAATGAACATATGAAAAGTTCTCGAGTAACAGCTACTCAATGGGTTTCATTCACCAAAATTTTTTACGGTGAGTTGCTATTCAAAAACAATAAATCTCATGGATATTTATCTCATTTAGCCAATTTATAAACAGTGTTAGCGCTCCAATTTTCATCTCTTTTTTTTTTAAGCTTACGTTTTTTGGAGGTCCTGCACGTTTATACTAAACTGTCATCTTCCCCTAATGTGGTCCTGATCCAACTTTTGGCGATCAGTCCTTTTGATAGAGAGAAAGGTGAAGATCGAGAACCAATAAGAACTTGCTAGCTAGTCTCCTTTCATTAAGAGGGAGTAGGACCAAACAAATCTCGCTGTTTTACCTCAAAAATAATAATATTAAAGTAAAACAAATGGAAAATGGTAAAGATATATATGTATATGCATGCTTACCATCGAATGCGTCAAAGGACAGGTAATGATTTTCATGAAGACCTCCGGATTCAGATGTTTATATGTACACGTGGCTGTCCGCATATGGGCCAATCAACTCACCAAGTCAATGCTGCTGGCCAACCTTTCCATTAGTATTGTAGAAACGAAAAGAAAAAAACAGACAGAAAATGTCTTCTCGAAAACCCTAGGGCTGGTTGGTCAATGGGAAGGAGAAAAGAAGAAGCTAAATTGGTGGTATGTGCATCAGGTAGTCTAGACCTTGAGCTGAGTCCAATAAGATTCCACCACTACATGGAGAAATAATTGTGGTCCTTTTGACCCTTTCACCTCCACACGTACAAAAACCCTAATGTGATTGTTCACATGTTCTCACTCACTTCCACATCATGTAATTGCAGGTTATATCCATCTGCTATATATTGTAGAGCAAACTACATTTTACTCCACAAGATACACAAAATTTTGATTTCATCAATTTAAACCTCATCACCGAAAAAAACTCTAATTTTTGACCATTTCCACTCTACTCCTCCTCCACATTCAAAAAACACAATATACAAATTTGGGTGCTGATTTTATAGTCTTCTTTGCAGCATAACATTTTTTTTGTTGCTTGCATACTGTATCTCCGGATCTAATCCTGAAAGTTTTCACTTTTCGATTCAAAATCTCCGCGTCTAAATCCTAAAAGTTTTCACTATTTGATTCCAATATAAAAGAAGCTACTAGATACACAGAGGAGGTGGACTCCAAATTCCTAGTTGAAGTTGTGTGCCTAAACGACTACACTAAGTTAAAAGGATTAACCGGGAAAAGTAAGTGCAAGCTTGTCAAAAAAACAAAATAGCTATTAATTAAGTCTGACGAAACCTAGAATTTTTAGTCCTTTTCAAGCATTGTTTTCTAATAGAAAACTAGAATTATCAATTATATTGGTGGTTACTTATAGAAAGGTGATGATCTTCAGGTAAGTAAAAGTTGGGGTACTTTTGACTAGAGGCCTCTATTCCTTCTTTAGAATTCGTAAAAGAACTAAGCCTACTTTGAAGGAGTATGTAGTATGTACGTGTATGTGAGCTTTGTGTCCAGTGGATGGCCTACCAATTTACGAACCAAATCTCATAATCCATATAATAACCCCTTTCTATCATAGGATATAAAATTCAAACCTTTTCATGTTAGGACAAAAATACAAATGGCATAAGTACAATGGTGGTCCAACCATTTCGTTCTTCATGCTCCTTGCAAATCGAACCAAACCCACACAACCCGATCAAAAACCCCACAACAACCCAAGCACCGCCTCCAGTTCCTCTCCTCCAGCACCCTCCGCCTCCTTAATGGCTCTCGCGCCACCGCTTGGGACTGCAAGACTCGGCATAGCTTGACGACGTAGGGAACCTGCTGCTTTGACACCGCTCCAGTTTTGTCCAGCTTCAACAATCTAACCGATTTGATTGTCCCCGACCAGAATTTCATCATGAGTAAGGTTTTGAGATCTGGGTTTTGCTTGTTTAAGTTGAGAAATTTTATCAAAAATGGTTCCTGAACTTTTAAGGACCATACTTCATAGTGTTTGGGCTTTAAAAGTGATCAACTTGGTACCCGGATTTTCAAAAACAAGATTATGTGGTACTTCTATCTTTTTTCCATTAATTTGAGAGTTAAAATGGTCTTTTGACATTAATGTTTTTGTAAAATAGCATTTTGACCTCTCAACCTCTATATAAATATGTTTTATGTTTCAAAAAAAAGATATACATATTGCTATTGCTGAACAATAGGCAAATTTATGAAAGAAAATATACTCAAATGTTGACAAAGATTTCTAGCACTAGCATAAACTGAGTAATGGTAAAAATCTACCATTGACAAATGAAATGACAATCATCTTGGCTCCAAATTGCTTAATGGTAAAAGTCATCCACAAACGCAATGTTTAGTACAAAAGTAGAGCAAATCAAACATGTCGAACATCATAGGAGTGAACCACAAAAACATCCATCAATTCTTCTTCGGTTAAGGATCTCTCTATGAAAGGAACTTTTGTCTTATCACGTATGGCTTTCCTAACCTCGGGCTTATATATGATAAAATAAACTCAATACCAAATGGTAGACTTTTACCATTACTCAATTTATGTTAGAAATCTTTTTTAACGTTCAAGTATATTTTCATTTGTCAATTTGTTTATTGTTCTGCAATAACTATATGCATATTTATTTTTTCTTCAAAGCACAATAAAACACATTTCTATAGTGGTTGATAGATAAAAAATATTATTTTACAAAATATTTAATATCAAAAGACCATTTTAACCCTAATTTTAACAAAACTTTGACAGAGAGAAGACAGAGGTACCACATAGTCTTGTTTTTTAAACTCCGGGTACCAAATTGATCACTTTTAAAGTTCATGTACTGTGAAGTCCAGTCATTGGAATCCATGAACTGTTCATGATAAAAACCCTTCAGCGAATAAAGACCATTTTGTGTAATGATAGCATTGAGTATTGGAATCAAGGATTGGATTCTTCCATATTGGAGTCTCTCAGCTAAGACTCCATAAATTAACATTTGTTCATTTTTGTAGCTTTGCGCACGTAAAATGAAAGCTTGGAATTTAAAAGTCTTGGGCTTTTTGACAATGTGTACATACAATTGCAATCAAAACCAAAACTTTTGTCTGTCAATTGTTCTCACTCAAAATGCACACTTCATTGTATCAATTTTCCATACTTTTCTGTTTGACTGACTGTAAAGTATAGACATATGTCGCAGTGATAAAATGTCCTTGTGTTGTTTTGAACTATTTCTGTGGTGACACGAATTGTTTCTATATTGGCATAAATTATTTCTGTGGTGGCATGAACAGTTTTTGTGTAGAACAAACTATTTATTTGAGCGTGATTTTTGAGAAAGAGGTCTCGTGCTTGGTGACTTTTTTTGTGGGCGTGGGGTGGTCTCCATTATTTTGTGCTTAGAGGTAATCATTCAAAATTGTGACATACCATAAAATTAAGGGGTCTATTTTGTCCTTAGGGGTCAATGCCCAAATTTTATATTGAAAAAAGAGTGCGAGTAAATCTTATACCGAATATATTCATTTTAGGGAACCGTACTCTACCAGTAATTCCAGAAAAATGAAGCAAGGTAATTTTGTGCCTATAATTAATTTTTAGAGCATCTCCAACAGCCTCGCTTAATGAGGCTACTTAGCTACTTTAACCCAAAAGGCAACGATTTCTTCTTCCAACAGGCTCGCCATTTTCCTTTGGTAAACAGAGCCAGCATGAGAGAGAAATACCATGCTCGTCAAACATACAATAATATCAGAAATCTACTCTCTCCTTTTCTCCACACAACGAGTTGAGCAAATTGATCTGAGATTGAGCCACTAGGAAGGAGAAACGGAAAGCTTGTGGTGGAGGCACTGTCAATCTTCAGCTGTCCTTGTTGCGTAGCGACATATCTTGATGTAAGAGGAAAAAACAAACAAAAGAAATTAACAGCTGAGATCAGAGAGTATGCGGAGAATGATGGGTGCGGTGGATTTTCAGTTTAGGAAGACAGTGCATGCGACAGCATTTTAGTTTAGTACGAAAGGGGGACATCAGGTTTTGAAAGAAACTAAAAAAAAAGGATGGCGGGTGCAGTGGTGTGGCATTTGACTGAGAAGGAAGGAGGGGCCCATGTGCTATTTTACTGGTGGAAAGATTTCTTCTTAGCAAACTCCTGATCATAAGTTTGATGGGGAGTGTTGGAGGATATTGAGCTATTTACCAGATTTGGAGCTGAGACTAAATTTGATATATGGAGATTTGATTATATTCTATTTCTAATGTGTTACTTCATTCTAGATTAATTGGGGTTAATATTATGACAGTGAGTTATCTTTACCTATTCCAATAAGTTTAGAGCTCTTCTCTTACAAGGAATGGAACCCACGACATATCTATATAAATAGGCTTGTTGGCTTGTTGGGAGGGTTATTTGTACACAATACAATTATCAAGAGTTATCAAAGAGTTATTGAGTTGTTCTATTATTTCTTTCAACTTGGTACCAGAGCGTAGGTGATCCTTGGTGCCTTAACCTCTCTATGGGTGTGCAGAGGTTAATTGATTCTTTGTGCATCGACGAAGCTTTTACCTTGTTAATATGTACCTACCCTTTACCATATTACTTCTTTACCATATTACTTTTATGAGATTTTTTTTCGCTATTTTGATTGGTGAAGATACGAGAGGATGGTTCCACTGCTTAGATTCGTGGAGTAATTATCTTGCTGCTTCCACTATTAGAGACATCTACAAAAATGGAGTTGATTAACTTGACTTGCGAAGATTTATGAGCTAAGGTTTGATTTACTCAGGCTGTCGAGTTACATCTAAGCTATGGCCTTACCGTGTTGTTACCTACTTTATGACTCACTGACAAGCTCTTAGTGTAGACATCATCATGAGCTTGACAGAGAGTGTCAAGTTCTTGCACAAGAGGAATTGTTGGAGGAGTTTCTATTGAATGAGTTACTACCGACACTGATCTTAAGGCATGAACAAAGGGAGAGAGAATTACTCAGAGTTATTTAGTGAGTTACCATATCTATTGAGTTACTTAACCGATTTATTGAGTTATCTGAGTTACCAAGTTATTAAGTGAGTGGCGATGATACTAGCGTATCATGTGGTGATGACGCTAGAGTGTTGCATTTGTGGTTATTTGTCGCTGCGGTTGCGGATGCAAATATAGTTTATATTTGCGATTATTCGCAATGATTTGGATTTAAGAGTTATCCGAGTATGAAATTTTTCGCAAACTCTTGATCAAGAGTTTGATGGGGTGGTGGAAAGATTGCTTCTTGGCAAACTCCTGATCATGAGTTGATGGGGAATGTTGGAAGATAGTGAGCTATTTACCATATTTGGAGCTGAGACTGAATTTTATACATAGAGATTTGATTATAATCTATTATTAATGTATTACTTCATTCTAGGATAAATGCATTTAGTATTAGGAAAGTGAGTTATCTTTACCTATTCCAATTAGTTTAGAGTTCTTCTCTTGCAAGGAATGGAACCCACAACCCTATCGGTATAAATAGGCTTGTTGGTTTGTTGGAAGGGTTATTTGTACGAGTTTTTATCAAAACTATACAAAATTTGACCATCACTTTCAAAAATATAAGTTTTTTTTATAAACTTTCAAATATGTCATAAAACACGGTTGAATGACTCAAATGCCCTCCATAATTGATGTTCGGCTTCAAAACACCATAATTCTTGACAATGGAGCTTTTCCGATCACCGACTGTCAAAAGTGGGAATTTTGCTGTTAAAAAAATTCAGGAAAATCCATATCTAATAAAGCAATATACAATACCATTGCTTTGTAGTTTCTTTGTTGGGCTTAGAAACCAATCTAATTTACGAAAATACAAAAGTGTTGATTAATGTTTGCAGAAGTTCATTCAAATCACCAACCATTTGAACTCCAAGTTCAATTCAGTTTCTCACAATTTCACAGTTGATGAAACAAACATAAATTCATTCTAATGTGACCTTCATTTCAATGATTAATTCAAATACTACTGTTATGTTTCTGGGTTTTGCTTGTGGTAATAAAAGTATCGAGTCTGATATAAAATTGATGTCTTTGGTTGATAAGGAGATTGAAAGAAGTGTTGGGTTGATGAGGAGATTGAAAGAAGCGTTGGCGGCAATGGTGACGGCAGCTATGCTGGCACCGATGGCGACAACGATGAAGGAGGAAGTGGGTGGGTTTGAGGTGCAGATGCAAATATGAGAAATCAAAGAAGCAAAAACTTCATGGAAACTTTGAAAGGCCAAGCTAGTGGTTTTGCAGCATTCACGAGATCCAATAGGCAATTTCCGAGAACACAAAAGGCAAATTCTTGGGTGTTTTCTTCAGATAAGAGGTTTGGCGGCGTTAGTGGTCGAATGATAAGTTGATTTTTTTTATTTGGTGTAATTTCTTTTGATTTTGAGGGCACTTAGGTCTATTCAGGTAACATTTGTGATATATTTGAAAGTTTTTATAAAAACTGATATTTGTGAAAATGAAGGTGAAATTTTGTATATTTTAGATAAAAACTCTATTTGTACACAATACAATTATCAAAGAGTTATTGAGTTATTCTATCATTTCTTTCAATTTTTACAAAGAAAAATAACAAAATATTTGAACTTCAGTTAAAATAATTAGTGTTATTACATGTAGGTGTGTTTAACTAATTAAGTAATATAGTTTTAACTCATTTTTAAATTAAAATAATCAAAATTTGACTAGTGTTATTGGAGATGCTCTTACCGTCTCCCATCCATAGAGCTTGACCTTTATCCTCAACGCCTTTTGCAGCCTCGAGTGGTTGACTCTCTTGATCACCATGTGGGGTTCTCAGGCCACTCAGAGTGAGTTGGTCATGCTACTTGTGGGCTTCTTTCCTACTAATTGTATTGTATTGTATGCGTATTTTCTCCCTTTGTTTCTTTTTTTTTGTTTTGCTTGTTGGAAATGAAAGTATATATATATATAGGACCTTCAACCCTTAACCACGCCCCTAATGTGCCTTATGTTTGTTTTTAGACACCTTCATGAACTCCTTGACCAAAAATAAAAGCACACCTTCCGTACGAAACATTTGGTGTTACATTTTCATGTGTTGTACTCATGGAACGAAAGTTGTTAGGCTATTAGACTGCAAGATACTTATCTTATGTGGCAGTTAGTAGGTCTATTTACAAATTACGTAGATATTAAGTAACTAAATAGTAATCTAGCTGTTTCCAAAGAGGTTTATAAGCTCGGATTAATTGTTTGCAACACTTTTGTTACGTCCATTCTACTTTCAAATAGACTCGCACTAGAAAATTCTTCATTTCCAGTTAATTATATTTCTTCACTTATGCGCACTTGTGTTATTCAATGAATGATATTGGTGATATGTGATGGAAAAATCAATAAATATTTTACATGTAGCATAAATAGATTGATAAGTTCATGTGATAGCTACCGTCGATGATTATAGAAAAGTTATAAGACATGCAGGAGTTAAGAAAAGGTAGAGTTTGTAGATTCATGCATATAGAAAAGGGATGGCATTAAAAACGAGGAAGTTCTTGAATTACCAATGAAGTAATGTGTATTAAAACCATCTTTAAAAAAATGAAAAGTAATTAGGTAAAATAGTATTTTATGCTTTGGCACAGTACGTACTCTCTAACTGTTGATATGGTATGTATAAGTCAGTAGGTACGTACGGTACACATGGCGTTGGCAAATGTGATGTAACATGTAAAGATAGATGTATTTATGTTTATTTGTAGTATGTAGTACGTACACAACACAAGGCAGTAGCTGAGCAGCAGCAGAGACGGAGGAGGCAAGAAAGAGCACAAACAAAGAAGAGGAAAGGAAAGGAGAGTGGTGTGTGTGTGGTGGGGGGACTGAAAAGACTAGTCAAACGTCAAATCGGAGACCTTTGAATTGGGTATCATAAGACAGTCAGTGGGTTGGGTTGTGCTGTCAATCCATTGGATTTGATTTCCCTCTCTTCTTTTCCATTCCCGGGCAAAACAACAGCTTCCTTTCTTTTCCTAATTCTTCAAATTTATATAAATTACGAAATTAACATTAGTTTACAATCGATTCTGACTACAAAGAAAGGGATTCATTTGAAATTGGGTCCATAGAAAAAGCACATTTGCCGTAACCAACTTAAGTAAATGCAAATCAAAGAGGCAAAGAAGATATGTTTGATCATTTGTGCATTTGTGTGACGTTGTGAAATCATTTGTCCCTAGTCTTAGATTACAAATTTCAGTCCTACGTACAGTATAATCACCATCGATGTTAAGCTGTTATTTGCAAGTAACAAACAAGAAAAGCTAGCCGACCAATGTTTGTCTCACGTGCACACAACCATGGAGGCCGATGATGCAGTTGTCTGAAATTTAATAAACTTGGTGTTTGGTGGCAGCAGTCCCAAAGTATGAATCTTGAAGTCCGACACGCTTCCCCATGCTCACCATTACTCTTAATCTCTTGTCCACTCCCTCAGCTCCTCTCTTCTTCAATATTACGCTCACCATTAATCAACAGCCAAGTAAGAAGAATGTTTCACAATTTACTTCTTATTTTAGCATTAGTGTGGTTTAAATCGAGGCTTTAGTGGGCATGAAAGTTTAAGAGAATTATGTTTCTAGGTGGATCCCTAATTATATTCATGGTCGACTAGTATAATCCGTGAATTTCAACGTTCTAAGTTTAATTCTACACATCTCTGCTTATATACCATATTGCAACAAATGAACGTACTATTTCAGATAACTATATTCGATTATGAGAGAATAATTGATCCTCACTTGAATAAGGAATTCAGAATAAAATGAGACTTGTACATATGTGCAATTCTCATTTGATATTGTTTCTGAGTGATTTCCTTGTTCCAAAGTTAGGTCATCTATCATCCATTTATCTTAAACTTAATGAAAAGGTATGGATGTATTTTCATACCATAGGGGCATGTATGCCAACCAAAAGTTTTGGTGCTGCAATGGACTAATTAAACTAACTTTCCCAAAAGAGACATATTACTATTGTAATCATCATGCACCAACGGAAAGTTGGTGTTTGATGCTTATGCATTAATAAACGCAAAGCTGCATCACTAATCATTCAGTTTTCACTTATCCAATTTGTTCTCCAATATCCAAAATCTTTTTCACCTACTTTGTGTTTAGATTTAAATATGGAAAGGGATTCAAATTAAGAATAGAAATAAGAGCGCATGTGTTTTAATAATCAACTTGAATGAGCGTAAGTCTGCAATAACCATTATAATTAGATAATAATTCTTACATATTTCTTTGAGACTGATACTTTGATATGTATATGTATTTTAATCCTTTGAGGAGAAAATTTTACAAATAAAAAAGTAACTCTTTTACACTAATTTGCAACTTTATTAAGGCTTAATGTCAAACAGAAACATGTACATCCTCACTCAGTGCGTCAATTTAGATGAATTAGTATCCTATTGTCTAGTTTAGCATAACATGCGCGAGAATATTTTGCATATTAATTGTTACACCAAACAACTTACACACGTTAAGTCAAAGCTATAGTATCCTTTTGATTTGGAGGTTCCTCATACAACCACTGGCTACAATCACAATTAATTAAGAGAGAATGACCATACATTAATTAATATAGCCTAAACCTTTACCCTATGGTTGAAGGAATTAAATATAGGATGCATACTCTCTCACACACACACACACCAGCCATATAAAAAGATCGATACAGTCTAAAAGTGGTTCGCACCACATTAGACAATAGTCTTAGCTGCAGTCAACACAAATCACCAAAGGGGAAATATCATTATCTTATTATTATCCAACGTTACCCACTTTTACAAAAAGGGTGAAATTCTTTAACTAGTTTTTGCTGACATCTCATTTCTATATTCAGGTAATTACTGTAGATTAGGGTTACTGATAGTAAAACACGCGGCAAATCACCAATAATTATTGTACTAAAACATAAACTAATATAAAAGAAAATCTTTGGTTGATTTTCTATTCCTCAGTGACCCCCCTCCCATCATTTTCCTCCCTTTCCCATCATTTTTTTAACTAATCAAATTTATTTTATTTTTAGATTTCCTTTTTTTAATCAGCTCAGCCGCCCAGAACAGCCACCCAATTTGCTCTCTCTCTCTCTCTCTCTCTCTCTCCCTCTCTCTCTAACAAAATATCTACCAACACAAAAACACTCCTCCATTGACACACACAAAAGAATCTCTCTCACAACTGTAGAGAGTTTTCCTCTTCATCTTCTCCAACCTTCACCAACAAAACCAATCCCCTCAAAAACACCAAAATTACAGAAAAACAATCACCTGGCCGTCAAATTTTCATCATCTTACCCATCTTAATTTTCTTCAACCCTAATTAGTTACCACACACCATGAGCAGCCTTGAGGATTCTTTGAGATCTCTGTCCCTAGACTACTTGAATCTGCTTATCAACGGCCAAGCCTTCAGTGACGTCACCTTCAGCGTCGAGGGCCGACTAGTCCACGCCCACCGCTGCATCCTGGCCGCCCGCAGCCTCTTCTTCCGCAAGTTCTTCTGCGGGCCGGACCCGCCTTCCGGTCTGGACCCGATATCCGGGGCAAGGATGAGCCCCAGTAGCACTTCTTCGACGTCGTGCCACCGGGGAGGGAACTCCCCCGGGCAGCAGCAGCAGCAGGTAATACCGGTGAACTCGGTGGGGTACGAGGTGTTCCTGCTGCTGCTGCAGTTCTTGTACAGCGGACAGGTCTCGATAGTGCCTCAAAAGCACGAGCCTAGGCCGAATTGCGGGGAGAGAGGGTGCTGGCACACGCATTGCACCTCCGCCGTTGATCTCGCGCTCGACACGCTTGCGGCCGCTAGATCTTTCGGTGTTGAACAACTTGCATTGCTCACTCAGGTACTTCTACGTCTAGTTCTTTCTTTGTGTAATTACTTTTTTTTTTTCTCTTTTTTTCTCCTTGGTTTTTGTGTGTGCCTTTACAGTCTTATGTTTGGTGGGTTTTGGGAATTTCCACAATTCCTAACTTCTGATTTGGTGTTTGGGAACTGGGAAAACATTTTAATTTTCACTCCATTATTTGTTCTTTGTTCCAAAAGAAAACCCAATTATCTCATCTCAATTGGGTGAACTTGGGATGTTGATTTTGGTTTCTAATCCATACCAATTGTGTGTTTAAATCATTTTACAAAGAATTTGGTTTAAATTGCAATCCCTTTGGTCATGTGATTTCCTACTAAGAAGAATGTTTAATGTTCAAGTCCATCATCTAACCATGGTATTTTGAGAATACATGTTTTTTTTTCCTCTTGATTTTATGGTTTGAAATCAAGTTTCTTGAATTGGGTACGTAATTTCCGAACTTTGAAATGCACATCCCTCACTTTCTAAATTTGGATCTTGATGATATCAAGTCTTGTCTTCCACAGTAAACACTACAAATCTAACCCCAACAGCCACTTCCCTCATTTGGGTTCACTGGGGGAAAAAAACAATACCAAATCCATGAAAAGCAAACATGACAATTTCACCGTGTACAAAAAACATCAAATCTCAACGCAAGTCTTATTAAATTATTAATCAACATAACATCCCCAAAAGTCCATATTTCTCAATAATGGAAGTCCAACTAGTACAATTGTCAATAAATGATATATCTAAATGTCCTTATGTGTGTGTTCTTTTTGTATAATGTAATTCACAGAAGCAATTGGCAACCATGGTTGAAAAGGCCTCAATTGATGATGTGATGAAAGTCCTCTTGGCCTCAAGAAAACAAGACATGCATCAGCTTTGGACAACTTGCTCCCACCTCGTCGCCAAATCGGGCCTCCCACCCGAAGTCCTCGCCAAGCACCTTCCCATCGACGTCGTCGCCAAGATCGAGGAGCTCCGCCTCAAATCCTCCATCGCACGCCGCTCCATGATGCCCCACCACCACCTCCACCACCCTCACCACCACCACCACGACCTAGGCGCAGCTGCCGACCTCGAGGACCAGAAAATCCGCCGTATGAGGCGCGCATTGGATTCCTCCGACGTCGAGCTCGTGAAGTTAATGGTCATGGGAGAAGGCCTCAACCTCGACGAGGCGCTGGCGTTGCACTACGCCGTCGAGAGCTGCAGCCGGGAAGTCGTGAAGGCGTTGTTGGAGCTCGGGGCGGCGGACGTTAACTATCCGGCGGGGCCGGTTGGCAAAACCCCGCTGCACATTGCGTCGGAAATGGTGTCTCCGGACATGGTGGCCGTCTTGCTCGACCACCACGCGGATCCGAATGTCCGGACCGTTGACGGGGTGACTCCGCTCGACGTGCTCCGAACCCTAACTTCGGATTTTCTGTTCAAAGGAGCTGTGCCAGGTCTGACCCACATTGAGCCCAACAAACTCAGACTCTGCCTCGAGCTCGTCCAATCCGCCGCCCTCGTCCTTTCCCGCGAAGAAGCCGGAAACAACAACAATAATGCTGGTTCGAATGCGTCGAATTCCGGGACGATATATCCGCCGATGAGTACTGACGATCGTCAGAGTAGTGGGGGAAATAGTGGCAGCATTGGGAACTTGAATTTGGACTCGAGATTGGTGTATCTGAATCTCGGAGCAGCTCAAATGGGGTCGAGGAATATGGACGGCCATGATCAGCATCATCATCATCAGCACCAGCAGCAAGATCATGATCATCATGGGAGTTCTAGTAGTCATCATAGTAGGGGATCACAAGGTGGCTGTGATCCAACCACAATGTACCACCAACACCACCATTCTCATGACTACTAGCTACATATATATCTCTTCATAGTTTCATTAGCTAATTAAGCTATAATATTAATTAAGACACTTCCTCATGAGCTGAGTTAAAATATCATCATTATCTTATTATTTCCATCTCTTTTTTATTATTAGAAAAATTATTCAGGAAATTTTATCTCTCTGTGGTTAAGTAATATTGGGTTGATTAATTATATATTGGCCTTTGCTCCCTTTGTTTTTTTTGTTTTTTTTTTTGTTCTTATAGGTTTTTCGTCAATGAAATTAGAGACGGTTGATGAGACAAATGGAGATTTTTGAAGAGAAGCAAAGCAGGTCAATATTTTGAACCCCTTTACTTTGTTTGGGCTGCAGTCATTTTCGTTTGTATTTATTGATCTATCTAATTTTATATTCCGCATTAATTATGGTCCTTGTATTTTCTTGTCCCCCACCCGCCTCTCATCTCATGCATCATCCCATCCGTCTATGCATCTATACATTCATATTCCCATTCTTCTGTATTTGAACCCCAAAAATCAGCACTCCAATGGTTAATTAATCATGGCTATATAAAATAGTTGGCATATGATTTTAATCAGTGGTATAATTAAGGGTATTTTCAACTTAAATGACTTAAATTATCCTCATTTAAATCAGTGGTGTATATATATATATATATATGTGTGTGTGTGATAGGGGTATTGGGCATCTTATGGTAAGGGGTTTTGTTTGTACATGGGATGGGAACTTCTCACAAGGGAAGGAAATTATGGGGATATGAGCTGTCTCTTCCCCAATTTTCAAATCAGTAGTTGTTTTTGGGTGTTTTTTTGCATAATATATAAGCAGAGTGAAGAAAGTTTTGATTGGGTGTGGATTTTGCTAATTGAGTTGTTGTCTTGCATGACTGCAACCAAACCAATTAGACCGTGACAGCACCCTCTCTCCCTCTGCAGACACTCACTCACTACAGGGTACAAACTTTATAAATATTATTTATGCATGATAACAATCTGTCCGGATTCCCTTGTTTTGTAAATGTAATCGTCTTTTTTGTCTCCCGATATGTGCAGAGTTGTTATGCTTAACTTAAGGCTACAACCCTACTTTATTTAATGGACTTTTGTCCGCACCGACCGGGGTATAGATATATATATACGGTGGTCAGTGGTCAGTGGTCAGTGGTCAGTGGTCTATACACATGTTTTGGATACATATGTACATTTCATAATCAATTATTTAGCTACACTCTGCACCTCTCCGACATCTACTGCACCATAACTATTATGTATCATTTTGAATCAATAACGTGGAAATCAAATGGATCGATCTTATCTCTTAATTAACTGGGGAATGTTTTCTTTTGATGATCAGTTAATTAATTTTTTTGATGACTTAGTGGAGCTCCTGTATGCAATGCAACAAATTAAGTTACCACCATCCATAAGTAACATGTATGGAGTATTTGATCAGTAATGCAAGTTTGAGAAAGCTTAATTTGTAAGTCTCATTATCGTTTGCAGGTTAGTATTAATGTCGAAAAGAATGGTACACATATCGTGCCTCCCGGAGAAAAAAAATAAATTCCGATTTGGTATAGGAATGGTAACTAAACTGCATGAGGATACTTAGAAAGCACCGTACTATTTATAGCATTACATACGTACCGCAGATTTGGCCAATTAAAATTGGCTCCCCTAAATTAAAGACAACGCACATAGGATATCAGCTTCAAAGTCGAAATGGATCTAGTTACAATGCTATTCTTCCCGCATTGTTTGCAAAAACTACGAACTCCGAATAATAAAAGTTGCAGCTGCTAGACCATTTTGAAACAAAACGCTTATCGAAATTTGAATACAGGAATCGTTTAGTTACGTTTTAGAAATTTTGTTTTCGCCAAGTATAGGTTTAGGTATGTTTGCGAGATACTAAGTCAGTGGGTTGAAGTGTCATGATGTGTAATGAGGTCCAATTGGAGATGAAAAGGGAGACCTAAGTTGAAACTTAGCTGGAAGCCCATCTGGGCCCAAGAAACACTAGAAGAAAAAGAGAGATGAACTCATAAGACCTATTAATGATGCCGGCTCTTGAAACGTGCTGTGCTGTGATAAGCGGTGGGACTTTTGTATTACGAATAAGATAGTCGGGAAAACTAGAAATCGGGTAAAGGAAGAATTAATGGTGTGATGGTTTGTCTGTGGAAAAGAGCGAGCATTTTCTTGATGTGATAGACTACAAATTTACTGTACTAATGCTCAGAATGGAACGTTGTAGTGTAGTGGACCGATGTCTGAGGATAGATTTCTTCTCGGGTTGAATATCCATTCATGATTAACATCTACAAATAGTTACAAATGCCATTTCATTGACCTTTGTGATGATACCGTATACCAGAACGGCTTGTATAGAATACTTAGCTGCTTGGGTGATCAGTACGGAGGGCGTCAACGAATGTTCCGACTTCTATCAGAAAAAGACTCTTTTTCTTTGGGACTTTGAATGAAGAAGAAAGCCATTGACGAGCTGGAAAACCGTGTTTGGAAAACACGAGAACATGATTGCGGAGGAAGATATGGATCGCGTTTGGGTTTCCTTCACGAAGCGATTACTCATGAGTTCTTCCCATCCCCGCATGTTGGACCGCGTTCGGGTTTCCTTCTTCAAGGTTCTCTCACCAATTTCAACATCGCTGGTCCAGTTTGTGGTCCCTGCTAAGTCGTGCTGCCATCGCCTATCTTCGTGCCGTTGCTGGCTCCCTAAAGAAGAATAATGGAGAGATTGTTGGAGAACAATAAGGAATAGTACAAACAGTATTGAATAGATTTCACTCAATGTAAATAACAATACAAAATCGTTTTACAAATATAATTACAAACTTGCAATACAAGTAACAAAGGGGTAATCAGAAAACTGACTTGAATGAAGATTGAGGCTAGCGTAAATGTTATGTCCTATAGCAGAATTTCGCCCCTACTCATTGCTGTAGTTCGTTGAGCGTCTGCCACCAGGATTCAACAATCTATAACCAAGAACCTAGCACTCGGTTCTTGGTTCTGGCAAATGTACTCGGTGTATTCTCTCTCAAAGCAGTTTTCGGAAGATGAAGGTAGAGATGGAGGTTTTTGATGATTAAACTGACGCCTTGTTCTTCAGTTTTATAAGGCGTATAACACCCTTTCGGGTAAGAGAAAACAGTTAGGAGAAGTTGTGGTGATCAGACACACCTCTCACAAAACGACGTCACTGTTCATAAACGCAAAATAAAACACGGCCAAAAAGAATTATTTTCGGATCATATGACACCCCAAGAGCCCCAAGGCCCAAGGCCATCTTTGACTTTATATATAGAGAGCTACTATGTACACTCAAAATTTTTCTTTGGACACTTTTAATATTTTTACAAGATGCAATTACTTTTATATCCATATATGAAATTACATCCAAGTACCCTTCACCATCTTTGGTGATTTGGTCCTTCGTGATCGCTATCCTCTCTCCTCTGAGAGAGTTCCCTTCACCATCTTTGGTGATTTGATCTAGTTCTTGTTTTCGGATTTGTCTACATCTCTGTAACCTCAGCCCAATCTTCCCCTTTAATTTCTTTCCACTCCTTCTTTTCTACTTCATCTCCGTAACCCAGCCTGTCCTTCTTTTTCAAAATCCGTTCCCACTCTGTTCTTAAATACCTCATTTTCTCCTTTATCTTTAACCCAGAACCATGCTTCCAAGTTTTTCCAACACTTAGTTCTTTTTCACTGAATTTTGGAATCCCATAAAATCTGAAATTTACTACTTTCTTCACCGGGTTTTGGAATCCCACAAAATCCCAAATTTACTACTTACTTCCTTATCGTGCCTAGCTTTTTTATCGATGGGTGAAAACGAAGAACCGGAACAGTGATCACTCGAACTGATTATAGCTAAAAGACTGAAAATTTATCAATACTCCAAAATAATTAATTGGGTGAAATGATCAGAAAACAACAAAAATGCACAAAGATTCATACTTTGACAACTTCATTCTCAATATGCAGCTTCCAGAACAAAATATTGAATTGATCAATTTGAATTATAAAACAATAAGATGCAATCCAGACAAAACACAACTGGGTTCTTGAGATTCACTGCCTGGGTTCTGAATTTTATCGAAGAAGATGAGTGATCCCCATCTTTTGGTGATTTTCTTTATCTACAACAAAACATGCAAAAAGAGAGCTTGTCGTAGTAGTTGACAGAGGAGACAGAGAAGAGAACCTGCCTTCGGTTTATATACTTTGATTTATATTTGATAATCTGTAGACCGAAAATGATCAGCACCACTGTAAAATCATTACAATTCATCCAATGTAAAGATTAGAAAATCTTGAATAACAAGGGGTATAAGTGGAAAATTTTAATTAAATTAGAGTGTCCAAAAAAAATTAATAAGTTGAAATGAGTGTTCATAGAAATATGAGTGTCCAAAGAATACTTTTGAGTGTACATAGCAATTCTCTATATATATAATATATATATGTAGCCCAAGCCCATCACCAACACACTTTGATATGTGTTCTCACTTAAAACCATTCAAACCCAACTTTCTCTTCACTTCTCTTAAATGTGGGATTGTTTCCTACAAACTCCAACAGCCATTTTTTTTTTTTTTTTTTTTTTTTTTTTTTGTTGTGGGGGGGTTTTTTTTTTTTTTTTGTGGTTTTTTTTTTTTTTTTTTTTTTTTTTTTGGTGGGGGGTTTTTTTTGTTTTTTGTTTTGTTTTTTCTTTTTTTTTTTTTTTTTTTGTTTGGGGTGTTTTTTTTTTTTCTGTGTGCGGGGCGCTTTTTTTTTTTTTTTTTTTTTTTTGGGGGCCGTCTTTTTTTTTTTTTTTATGAAAATAAAAAAAATACCCTTTTTTTTTTCTTTTTTTTTTGTTTTTTTTTTTTTAAAAAAAAAAATTTAATATTAACCATTTAATCTTTTATTTTTTTGAAAAAACCCCCCCTCCATTTTTTTTCCATCTAATTTGCCATTAAATTGGAGAACGACTTATTGAAGAACATCTAATAGTCAAGTTATTTTCTAGAATTACATAAGACAATCAATTACAAGAATACTAACAAGTATATGATCAAACATCTCAACTTCTTGATTAACAGAAAACTTACAATTAGACATGAAAGAATCAAGATATAGAGGATTGCAGATTATCTACTCACTGCTAACCAGAAACACTCAAGAACACTTCAATAGGGCTTACGTTTTCAATAAGAAAACAATGTGTAAGAGAGAGCAGGGACCATCAATATATAGCTTTAGTCTCAAAGAGGCGACCTATCACATCGTTCAATGAAAGCCTAATTGTCTCATAGCAAGGACTCCTTAATATTGCAATCGATTTTAACCATTTAGAGGTCTAAAACGTGTAGAAGAGGTTAACCAAATCTAAAGCAAATACAACTCCTAATTCTGTCCATTACTTGCACACCAAGGCAACAAATCTTTTTATACTTATTCTAACATTCTCCCACTTAAGTATCAAGATATCGTAGCATATGAACTTGCTAAGTTAATGCACATAGAACTAAGATGATCATTAACCTCTCAAAACTGCTAAAGATTTTTGTTCTTGTAAGTGAACAACCAGACTAGAAAGAAGTACACAAATGGAGAAATCTCAACATTGAAGCATGGTATGTGTTGATTCATTATACAATTACTAACACTCCTGGTAATCACAATAATTTCACTGCCCCACCAGTTGCAATCATCAAAATTGAGCAGACAACAATTAAGTTCTACTCCCATATTATTTGTTCATGGATAAAAGTTTCAGAAGAAACTTTGACCTTTTTATCACATAAGCATGTTATCAGTACAGAACATCAGTTCAGGTAAAAGAAATGATAGAGACCAATTCGATTAACATATCCAATAATCATCAATAGTAATTCACACCATTATCAAAATACCAGAACATCAATTGCAGTTTTAACTAGCTAGAAAGGAAATACAAATTGTTTAAAGCATCAAAATATTAGCTAACCTAGTGAGTAACTAGTGAAATAGTTACTCCCAGTGATCAACTGAATCAAAATGTCCAAGATTCCCAGATTACTCATATGTCTCATGAAAACTTTAGATTCTAAAGTCTTTGTGAGTGGATCTGCCAGCTAATCATATGTCCCAACATATACCACATTAATGAATCCATCTCTTACTTTATCTCGAAATAGAAAGTACTTCACATCCATATGCCTTGAAGATGCAGTCCGTTTGTTGTTCTTGGAAAAGAACCTTGCTCATTGATTATCATAGTAAAGAGTAATTGGTTTTTCTACTGAACCAATTATTCTCATTTCTGTGATACAATTCTTCAACCAAACAGCTTGCTTTATAGCTTCAAAGCATGCCATAAATTCTGCTTCCACATCTCCAAGATACTGCTGCTCCACATAAATACATAACCACTAGTAGACTTTCTGTCTTGCTTATCTCCATCATGATCTGAATCTGCATAAGATAACAATTTCAGATTTTCCACATGTTTGTATGTCAACATGAAGATTTTGGTCCTTTGCAGAAATCTCAATGTTTTCTTTGGAAACTCCTAACATGAAGATTTTGGTCCTCCGTAGAAATCTCAATGTCTTCTTTGAAAATCCTAATGTTTCTTTGCTGGATTGGATTGAAACCTACTTAGTAAGCTCGTTATAAAAGCAATGTCAAGTCTTGTGCATACTTGAGCATACATCAAACTCCCAACAAGAGAAGCATAAGGATATTTGTTCATCTTTTCCGTTTCTATATCAATCTTAGGGCACTGATCTTGATTGAGTTTTTCCTCTTTCTAAATCAGAGACACCACTCCACCACACTTGGACATATAAAACCTCTTCAAGATTCTGTCAATTTAAGCTATTTGCGACAATCCCAACATCCTTTAACTTGATCTCTGGTGATTTCAAATCACAGCACATGGTGTGCTTCTCCTAAATCCTTCATTTCAAAATGCCATGATAAAATCTTCTTTGTTTCCTCCCAAAAGCTTATTACTGGAACTAGTTAGTAAAATATCATCCACATATATTACCATAAAAATGAATTATGAACCCTAAGTACGCAGATAGATACATTCATCCAACATGTTGACTTGAAAACCAACAGCTTGTTACTACTTCATCAAATTTAATATGCCATTGCCTGGAAGCTTGCTTCAGTCCATAAATGGACTTATTGAGCATACAAACATAGTTTTCTTTCCCCCTTTCAACAAATCCAGCAGGTTTGTCCATATAAATTTTCTCATTTAGATTTCCATTCAGAAAAGCAGTTTTGACATTCACTGATGAAGTTCTAAATCATAATGTGCAGTAAATGTGTAATCAAAAACTGCTCTATGTGTGGAACGAACTGGCGAAAAGGTTTTTGTGTAATCAAAACCTTCTCTCTGTGTGAAACCCTTGGCCACTAAACGTGTTTTATACATTTCAACTTGGCCATGTTGGTCTCGTTTTGTCTTATAAATCCATTTGCAGCCAATTGGAGTTATTTGTGAATTTCCAGGCACCATGGTCCAAACTTTATTCTTATACATTGAGTTCAGCTATTCATGCAGTGCTTCTTTCAATAATGAAGATTGAGGGCTAGACATGGCCCTCTTGAAAGTAGTGAGATCATCATGAATATTAATTTTAATTTCCTGCAGAAATGCATACTAATCAGGTAGTGCATGCTTCTTTGGCCTACTTGACCTTTCTCAATGCATTATCTTCAGGTTGATCTACATCTTCATTGGAATCGGGCACATTAGAACTGAGATTGGACACATTTGGATTGAGATAAAGGATTAAAATTTTGGTTTCGGTTGAAATTTCGGAAAAAAGTTTCGATTTTGGTGGAAATTTCGGTAAAAAATAAAATAAAAGGCAAAAAACATGCTTGAAAACCTATAAATTAATATCTTTACTTTGTTTAGGCTCTAAAATCAACAAATAATACAATTTAACATTTAAACTATGAACATTGTTCATATGGATTAACTTTCATATACATAAAGGAGAAGAATTCGTATTTTGCATTCTACTAAGCTATCAATTAGCAAAATATTTTAAATGCTATTGTTTATCAAAGGAAATAATTTCATTAATAAAACATACTTACCCTTGGTATGTGTAACCAAATTATTGTGAAATACTTAAGGTGGGCCTCATGGAACATACAATAACCATTATATTAACATAACAATTCTTACCTATTGTTTGTTAGCTAAATAATTGATGATGGAGGTGGTGGTAGGAGGTCAGAATAAGAATATACATATAATGCATAAATCAATTTCATCTTACATGCCTTTGTCCTTTTGTAGCTATATAATTGAGAACGTGGAGATGGTGGTGGGATATCAGAAGATTGAATGAATTGAAGTAATAAAAAATAGACTGAATTGAATTGAAGTGACCAAAGTAATATCTTCACCAAAGACTATATCGAAATTTCACTGAAATTGTATCGAAATTTCACCTAAAGTTTACCAATATGTCCGTTGAAATTTCGGTAATATCGGTCATCTTTAAGAGCGTCAGCACCATATTTCCGAAATTTTACTGAAATTGCCAAAATTATCGAAATTACGCTCTTTTTCCGAAGGTATTGATATGTACCCCGATTCAAGTTTCGGCACTCCAAAGTTTCCAAAATTTTGATGTTTCGGCCGAAATTCGAAATTTTAATCTTTGACTGAGATTGGACACATTTGGCCTAGTTATCCATTGTAGTCTACAAGACTGGATAACACCGTAGAGTTTATTTAGAAGAAAAGTTGACAGATGTAGTATATTATCAAAATATATAAAATTTAAATGGTTAATTATAAAATTTTAAAATTTGGATGGTAGATGTGCAAATGTGAAAAATTTGGCCCATTTGGTTCACTGAATTATACCAGGGAATAGGATTCCTATACATTTTCCCGGGGGAATGGAATTCAAGATTCATTTCCCATGTTTGGATGGATCAATGAATCATGCTTGGGAAACAACAATTTTTTTTATTCCTATGTTTGGTATATCAAGTAATATGGATCATTATTTGTTAACATTTTCAATAATACCTTTGTAATTATTTTTAATTGAGAATTGTCTAAATGATAATATGTGTAATTTTTAAATTTTTATGAGGATATTTTCGTCTAAAAAGTTTTGCTTTCTAGGAATGAAAATCTATTCATGGGTGTGGGTGGGAATAGAATTCCCTCATTCATGGGAATCCTTTTTTTTTTTTTGATATGGAAATTCTTTATTGAAAAAGACCATCGGAATTACATCACAGATTACATGGCTGGTCAGTATAACCAAACCAAAACCCAAACGTGAAGCCAGGAACTAAAGAAGGAACTTCAAATGAAGAACCCCTGCCTGTCAATCACAGGGAAAAACAAAAACAAAAACAAAGCCTTATTCCAAGGCAAATAATCACAATCCAAGCGAAACATCGTATCTCCATATATGAGCATACATCATTCCATTCCGAGCATTTCTAAACATCTGCACATAAATTAGAAATAGAAGAAAATTAGAAAAAAGAGATAGAAATAAAGAAATAAATAAAATTTAAACACAAATTAGAAATAAAACATGGCTAGACCCAGAGAACCTCCCAATACAGCCCGCACATTTATGCACCCAATATTAAACAGTCATAAAAAATTATAAGACCGCATACCCCTATCAAAGATGCAGAAATATTAAGCCTATATAAAACGAATGTATAAATTCTTGCAAGTCCAGAGCACTATCATATGTAAGCTCCACTTTGAAATACGAGATCACCGACTGCTTTCAAAGATGCAGCAATATTAAGCTTATAAAAAGAGACAGAAAGTTATTAAAAGTGCAAAAACACTAGCAAATACGAGCACCGAAATACAACTATTAGAAAACCACTTTTCCACTCTCTTCATATGGATACTCAGCATATTACACGAAAATACATTAAAAGGTCGACTCCAAATTACAAGTCATAGAGTTAGTAGTAATGTTTAATACCAAATTCCAACCAAGGCAGTTTCATTCAGTATTTAACAACATCTAAAAAACACGCAACCAGCCTCTTAACTTAAAATACAAAGATATCCTTCAACAATCCACTTAACATATTCTACAATATCAAGCAAGAACAATCCGGTTATATGAATAATAAATCATGGCTGGCCATTCAAACCTCTTACCCCCAACATTGGTGCTCTAAACTTAGATAGAGACCTAGTGTAGGTATTATTTTGTGAAAAAATTCTATCTCTAAAGCATTTTAGGCCATACACAACTACAAAAGACACTGTCCATCGTTCCCCAGAAAGACATTGTCCAAAAAACAAATTCCCCTTACTCTATTCTGAAAAATTCAAGGGATTACTGAACTCATTGTAGATGCGAATAGGAAGACAGTATAATCATAACAGAGGCAACTAACAAAATTAAAGTTTGATATAACATAAACCACTCCCAACATCTAGCAATTCGTTCCTGTGTCAAAACACAAACAAAACAACCCCTTAAATACACCGACAACGTAATAAAGGGACAAAATAAAGATCTCACATATCGGCACATGACATCTTAAAAGAAAGGAAAACCAGCTTCGTAATTGAAAGATTTTCCGAATATACTTACTGCCTACAGGTGGATACTCCTCTTGCAGGGATTCCAGCAACCATTTCGGTTCCTCTTCAACCCATGTTTGAAAAAGTGGATATGAAAGTGCATACTTTGCTAGTAGATGAGCTACATTGTTGCATGTTCGAGAAACATATTGGCATTGTACAGCGCTAAAAGCAAGCATATAATTCATTGCCTCTTCAATCACAGCACCATCTGCATCCCTATTTTCACTTTGATCATTAAAACATCTGATAACCTCTTGAGCATCCATCTCTAGAACAATGTAAAGATATCCCATAGCCTTCGCGATTTGTAAACCGAAACAAGCTGCCATGATTTCCGTTGTCCTTGGAGAAAAATTTCCTCTAACTCTTTTTGTAGCAGGAACCATTAGTTCTCCTCTATGATTACGAACAATTGCCCCCAAACCTCTAAAGCCAGCATGCTTTTCAACTGCCCCATCTACATTTAACTTCAAAAATGGATCTTTCGGAGCCTCCCAGTGCAAAACTGAACTATCAATAGAAGACCGATGTGGCTGTTCTTTACTATTAACTTTGGTAAATTCCTCCAGTAAATTTTTGGCCTTAACCACTACATCAGCCGTGTGAGAAACTTTCCCATGCACCCAAACATCATTTCTACCATTCCAGATAATCCAACACAAATAGGAGAACAAATCTAGCTCCCATTTGGTCATAGCATGTGTACAAGAACAGAATAAAACAGTAAAATCATGAACGGACCAGGCCCCTACTAACTCCGAAAAAGGAGAAAGTAACCAAACCTCTTTGACTTTCGGGCAGAGCCACAAAGCATGAATGATATTTTCCGGTTTCTTCCCACACCGAAAACAAGTAGGACTAACAGCTCGCTTTCTTTCAAACAACTTAACCATACAAGGCAAAATACCGTGAATAGAACGCCAAATGAAAATCTTGACTTTATTGGGAATACGAAGAGACCAAATTGCATTCCATATCGGATCCAATTGCGAAGCAGATTGGCCGATATCACCTGCCTCACGTGAAAGAACAGCTTGGGCAACTCGATATCCACTTTTTACTGTGTAAAAACCCTTCTTCTGATAATGCCATATCATTTTATTAGCAACTGCTAACTCTGGTAAAGGAATAGACAGTATAGCAGCAGCTTCATGTTCCCAAAAATTTTGCTCAATCAGATCAAAATCCCAACAACCATCAGACCCTATAAGGTCCCTGACCTTGGCATCAGCAAGTAAGACTTGTGGTGAAGACACACGGAAGTAAGTTGGAAGTGGAAGCCAAGGATCTGAATAAAGTTGTATAGAACAACCATTACCTACTCTCCATCGAAGCCCATGATTAAGCAAATTTCGTCCCCACAACAAAGAACGCCAAATAAGTGATGAAGATTTCCCAACTCCTGCTTTTAGAAAGGTATTGTGAGGAAAATAACGTCCTTTATACACTTGACTTACAAGCGAATTGGGATTGGTATATAGCCGCCAACATTGCTTTGCCAACAAAGCCTGATTAAAGGTTTGAAAATTGCGAAAACCTAGCCCTCCTTCCAATTTATGACGACAAAAAACTTGCTAATCTAGAAAATGAATTCCTTTTGGCCTTTGTGCAGAACCCCACCAGAACTTGGAACACATTGATACAAGTTCATCACATAAACCTTTGGGAAACCGAAATACTTGCATAGAATAAGAAGGTAGCTTGAATGACTTCTTTAATCAGAATCTCTTTCCCAGCCAAAGATAAATGCTTTTCTAACCAGCCACTGAGTTTTTTCTCAACTCTGTCCTTTACAAACTTTAAAGCTTCTTTTTTACCTCGTCCAACCAGCGTGGGAAGACCCAAATATCGTTCATGACACTCTACAATTGGTACATTAAGAGCATTAGCTATGAACTCCTGAAAATCAGATGGACAATTAGGACTGAAAGATAGAGCTGATTTTGAAAAATTTATCTGCTGCCCGAAATTTCTTCATAAATTTGGAAAATAGTCTTTAAAACATCCCATACTCCATCAGTTAACTCCAAAAATAAAAGGCTATCATCGGCAAACAGAAGATGAGATATTGACGGGCCATGTCTACCAGCTCGTACACCTATTAAATCGCCTTGTAATTCAGCTTGGCGAAGAAGCCCTGAAAAACCTTCCGCACAGATTAAGAAAAGATAGGGGGAGAGTGGACATCCCTGGCGTAAACCCCTCTTTGGAGAAATATGACCAACTGGATTTCCCTCCCACAATACAGAAAAAGAAACAGTCGTTATACAATCCATAATGCGAGAAATCCATTCCGAAGAAAACACCATCTTGAACATCATAGCCTCAAGGAAACACCATTCCACACGGTCATATGCTTTTGCCATAGCTTTAGTGCCATAGCCATTTTATTGCCTTGTTTTCGTTTTTTGACCACATGCATTGTCTCAAAACCAACCATGACATTATCAAGTATATTACGATTCGGGACAAAAGCACTCTATGGCAATTTTGGATTAATAAAAAGTAATCCCTTGTTCTTGTTCATGGGAATCCTAAACTCCCATTATTCCCCCATATTCCTATTCCTATTCCTTCCCAACCCTCAATCCATGAACCAAACGTTACTTGTGTAATTTTCCTGAAAATTAATATTTTTGTTGTGAACAAGAACAAGGGATTACTTTTTATTAATCCAAAATTGCCACAGCGGGTAATCTATTCAACCATGACTCAATCTTTTTCGTTGTCGGGATTACCACCCTCCCCAATAAGATAATTTCATCCACATATCCACCCTCGCCGTCATTCCACTACTAAAGAACATAACCTACCCATTTACCACCAACAAATCTGACGGGAGAATGAAGCCTAGTTGGAAAGGTTGGGTAGTTGTGTGGGTTTTTTTTTCATGTCTTTATTTGTGAGACCACGGGTGCCACGTAAGAATTTAACAGTCAAAACTAATGAAGATACCCAAGTGTCTAACTTCGACATAGAATGAATACAAAATTACTAATTTTGACATAGAATGAATACAAAATTATCTATTTTTAACAATTAAGTACCAAAGTATCTTATTCGACATATATTAGGTACCATTGAATTATCTCCATTTTTGTACATTCAAAGTCTCTTTGCATGCCGTGAGACATCTTCAAGCATCTGTATGACGTTATTCATCGTATTCTTTATGCTCCATGCAAAGGATGTTGTGGCCATCGGTGTCCTCTCATGCGTGCCCTAGTCCACCACAATTGGAAGTACATTTATGAAGATTAGAACAAATAAGTTGTTGCTTAGTTAGTTAATAGCAATAATTATTAGTATAAAAAACCAAAAAAATACCATATGCATTAAACAATCTATAACGATATAAAACGAGTGAATAGCCGACTCATAACAGACCTAACCTAAATGACCTATAACCAATTATAGACCTCATTAAGGACATTTTTCGAGGCTTTAATGTTTTCACAGTCGTTACCACCACCATTGTGAGTCGAACCTGAGGCCTTCACAACTGAATGTATTTCATTCCTGCCACCAGTGTGAGTCAAACATGAGCCCCTCCACAATTGAACATCGAACTCATGGAATGCATCTCCTCCTCACCACTACTACTACTTTGAGTCAAACCTAAGCCCTAATCTACCAAAGTGGAGTGAAAAATGACGCTAGAACCATTGGCAATGTGCGCCAATTCAATTAGTGGCAAGGTTATCACAATAACTAGAGGAAAGTACACTTGTCTGAGAACACTACAGTCCGCCTTTTCTAAGAAGAAATAACTTGTACGCTTCAAGATGACTACAGATATTACAATCGACTAGTAAAACTCTACTATATCACTATGAGTATTAGTACTAAAATTTTTAAAAAGTGCTCTGTTTAGAAACTGCTTTTCAGAGATCAAAATGTGCTTTTGGATTTATCAGAACACCTCGCGGCATTTCTTTTTCATTTAAAAGCTGTTTTGTCTAGGTTAAAATCACATATCCAAGAGCATTTCGAAGCATCCGTAGCATTTCCAAACATAGTTTCGTTTTCACCGTTCAAAGCAAAAATCGTCTACAATTCACACTGTACACATAACGACTATAATGATCCTTTTACATCCTGGAAATAAGCCCAAATGACCGACAACGGAGTATCTACCTCACTCTTAATAGATCTCGTCGTTGCATCACTACGAAGCTGCGTGTTCCGATCCATACATTCTCCACAGGAACTAAAAACTCAAATGTGAGATCTCCTCAAACAATGTAGACACATGTCACTAATTAGTCATGTACAAGATGTCCAAACTTAAATTACCCTGTGTTTTATTTGCCCCTATATACAATTTGTACTAAGACCTGATTTCATACAACATCAGGGGCCAATAAGCCTACAAAGATACAGAAAACAAGTATCATGCTATCTAACAACGACAAAATCAAGTATCATGGTACAAGGAATTGACAACGTCAGAAATGAACTTCTATCAGCAAAGTTTTGTATGATCGTACTTCTCAGAGGATTGCCCAAAACTTCTTTCTACAAATTAGAACGGTTTCAGCCTTCTTCTCTTTGTTTTCCAGTAAATGTGATTCAACCTCCCACAAAAATTTGGGAGCAAGATCCTGGATCCGTGATGTTATTGTTACCTCATCTCTAATGATTATAAATCCCTGCACAATAATTCACTCGTTATGATTCTGCATCATATAAAATCAGGAAAGTTGCAAGTGATTATTTTGTGGTTTGACTAAGAAACTCAAATATGTTAAATTTACACTAACGCTAGACTTTGCACTTTATCTGAGAATCTAATCACTTCCAGATACTTAGCACTAAGTCCTTCCTACTGAATCTTCAGTTATGAATCTTCCAGATACAAAACATGTAAATTTTAATCATTTTGTCGGAGAATAGAGAAAATTAGTTTCCTTTCCTATCATTAAGTTCCATGACTTTATGTTTATAGTACTAATACAGCAGAGCACAAGGAGATGACAATCATTGAAACTATCACCTGAGGTCTTATTATCCTGTCCATCTCCAGAAGGATATCCTCCAAGAAGCAACCTTCTCTGCGCTCCTTGTAATGAGAGAATAGACTGTTGGCATGTAACAGATCATATGTGCGTGGATAAGTGGAAAATGGTTCACACCTAACATTGAGCACAAAGACATCAAGCACAGGTTAGATGCCAGATTCTAATTTTGAGGAGTTGCTTTTGGTTAACCTTAAAATTTCAGCACAAATTCCACATCTAGCTATATATTCTATCAACTATATTTAGAAGCTGAATAGGCAGCAGATAAAGAAGAACTTACCAATCATGGAAAACACCAAGAAGACCACGATTATATATGGCAGACAAGGTATTCTCAGTGCTTGCAGGAACTATATTCATCACCCATGTAGGGGACTCATTAAAGGCCACTGAAAATCCACCTAAAAAAGCATTCATGTCCATGACATTTCGTATTTCTGTCTTATTGACATTCAGCAGCCTCCAGTAATCCCGGACTTGACCTTTCCAATAAATGGTGTCTGAAGCAAATTCTTCTTGGGTAACACCTATCATAAATGTTTATGAGGAACGCAATTGAAGTAGCATGTCTCCTAATACATTAACACTGGCATTCCTTCTCATGTATCAACAAAACCTAAGCTTCTACTTTCTCATTTACGTAACTTGGTGATAGACGCACCAAATGATGCCTCTAGATAACTGGGGAGGTGACAAAACCAACTTTTGAAAAAAAAAAATAAAATAAAAAAAAATAAAAAAATAAAAAAATAAAAAACAGTTGAGAGGAAGTTAAAGGAAACGAAGGAAATCAAAGAGAACCAGAAAAGCTACATATCAGATAGAGATGGAACAAACCTATTCTGCTAAGACTCTCTGAGTATGTTGAAAGGCGCTTGGGAGAAACTGTTTCCGTGCCCCTTACTTCTATACAATTCCTTAGTTTTGTATTCCATGATGGCTTGGAATCATCCACAGATTCACATAAATGAATGAGTTTCTGTTCAGAATTTTGCCGAAGGCATGATAGATCATCTTGTTTAATCCAGATCGCAGTCTGAACCTTTCGAGCAATGAGTTTCCAGCACATTGCTGAAGTCAAATTCATTAACTTCTCCCAAATTATTGGATAATCTTTATCCTTTTTATAAGCAGGTGGAGCCGAATAGACGAAGTACCCATTAGATCGCATAACGCGGTTCATTTCTTTTAGTAAAATGCCATCTGCACAGAGAAAATTAAGAACAGAACACACAATAAGCAAACTCATGGACTTAAAAAAATACTGATAGGACTCAACATTGTAAGGTTTCCCAGTTTCCAACCCAGTAATGGCCAAAACAACCTCACTGAATCTACCATATTTCTTAGTTATACCTCATCTCCCATAAAAAAAGGATTATCTAGTTCAATGTTCAAAACATCCAATAAAATTTCCGTTTTCTGAAGTCACTAGAAATTGATAGAATGGAAACCAAGGTGTCCAGGGCTTTTGGTGTTGATGTTCAATTTATGTTTTGGTGGATATTATATTAGGTAGTTGCAAATTTAGGAAAGGGAGCTCATCTACAATAACTGAAATGCCATTTTCATGAAGGTTGGAAATACCATTTTCATGCCAATCAACTCGACACCTAGAACAGTGAACCATCTCAAAGGAGCTAGTAGGATATGGAAGTTGCTTTGTTGCTATAGCAGAAATCATAGCACCAATGCCTCGCTCTAGAGCAAATTGAATTTGATTCTCATGGCCATCCTTTGGAGCAAACGACATTGTTTGTATACCCAAGGCAAGAAGAAAAGCAGAAAAGCTGGCAACTCCACAACCGACATCCAAAACTTGAACGACCCCGCCAGTGCGTAGATCACCTGTTCCATTTGTTATCATATCTCCCAATCTGCGAAATTCACACAACTCATTAAACTAACTGAATCCGACATCTTGAAATGAGAACTTAACAAATATTCAAAATCAGATGTACCCTCTCTTGTTCATCAAAACTACAGTCTAGCCTTCAGATGATTTAGCCTCTTAAAACTCAACTCTTTTACTCGGTCTTCTTATATATTCTAATTTGCGTACCTTTTTAACTTTTACTTTCACAACCGGAATTCTCCAAAATTCCAATTATTTAACAAAATATCTTGATTCTCTTGTCACTCAAACACCATTTTGAATTTCATGTGCAATAACTTTGTGGCTACAAAAAATTGGCTTGATATCCAGAATATCATATCATTGGATTGACTTGATTTGCGAGCTTTATTTTTTATTTTCTGAGATCATGGGTTAATTTTATACTTTTTTCGAGTAGGTAATTCATATATGGTTACTGCACTTGTCTAGGATGAAACATAGATTTGTTGGTGCACTTAGGCACATGTGCATACGCAGATTCCTCGAGTGAGTTTTATTCATTGAAAAAATGATCACAACAATGCTTACTTGAAGTTAACAAATAGATAACATTTTCCTCGCATTCATCAAAGCCAATTCCAATAGCGTTATACGAAATGAAACACATGATCACGAAAATTGGCAAGCAAATAAATTTAGAGATACCTCTGAATGTATTCCGGTGCACCATGTTTGAAATGGGTACCACCACCAGGGAACCACCAAAGTTGATCCTTTGGGTGCACCCAATTTTGTCCTCCCTTCACTTCAGCAAGATGAGTATGATTCACATTGCTTCGCCACACATAATCCCTGCTGGTAGGCCATCTTATTGGTGTCTTATAATCTTCTGGTGGCGGAACCAAGCAAAACAACCGCTTTTCAATCGGAGGGCAGTGCCTCTCTAGTTCTTCTCTTCTATTAGTATCCAAGCTTGGGAGCAAAGTTTTTATATAAGAAACATCATGGCAAGGGATATACTCATTCAACATCAACGGGCATACGTCAACACCAGTCTCTGGGATCAAAAGTGGCGATCTTCTGTAAGTAAGAGCAACTTTATTTGTAAATTTCGAAGTTCCTGCAGCACCACCAATCACAAGAATTTAAGTTCCAACAACTAAGTAGCATTACAGAAGACAAAGCTTTAGCGAAAAGAATTACAACTAGATGACACCTTTGAAATTAGATTTGAAATACTACTGGAGCTTTCAGAGATTACAATGAGATGCCTAATTTGGACTCCCTATCCCAAGTGATCCGAATCTAATTTTAGACAAATAAAAGAAGAGTCTGCTGCAACCAGAATGTACAAATTCTTATGGCTTTGCTCAACAATGAACTACCAAACATAAATTGCACCCGTAAATAAAACATGGTTTGACATTGTATACTTCATTTTACAGAAACCGAAACAAAACATCTGATTTCTTCCACAAAGATGCACAATGTATGCATAAATTTAAAGGTTCTGAAAAGGGGGAAAAAAAAAACAAGCTCAGATGAATAAAGAACGCACCAAGAGATGAATTGGAGCTCGATTTGGTTCCATAAAGAGGAGCATTATTGGCAAAGAGAGTTCCAGCATAAAAGCAACCCACCATCAGTAGCAAAGCCACCACAATCATCTGCCTTGATTTCAACTCAAAAACTGAACCCAGCACTCGCCCACCTGCCATTTTCGCTCGATTCCCTCAACTGGGTTTCTTCTGAAATTCCCAGAAATCAAACAGATCCAATCGAAATCGAAGATGAAGATGGGTAGATTTGCTTCTTTGGGTGAATGAATGTCGTTTGAGTTTTAGAATGTTTTCACCGTGGAGAACTCGGAAGTCCAACACAGATGACCGCAAGTCTTCACGAGCGATGCACGTGAAACGGCGATGACTCGTTTAGACCTTCGTTGAATATCAATGGATTCGATTTTGTAATGAAAATGGGATGTTTTATACTTTACTATACTTGACAAGCAACCACCCAGAGACCCAGGTTGTTATGAGTTTTTAACTAATAAACTTTCACCTAACCAATCTAACAATTCCTTTAACTATCTAATCTAAGTTCTAACGAACCCATCAGCAACATGCATGATGAAGAAAAAGAGGACTTTTCCAGCTTAAGTTAACCAAATTAACAAATATTAAATTTGTTAAGCTGCCCTAACTGAAAATAAGATACAACTAGGCTAAACCTCCGACTGAAATACTTAAATTGTTTTGTCTTTTTTTCTCTTGAGATGGACAATTCCTTATCCAATTTATGAGGGGAACGGTAGTAACGTTTCTAAAATAAAAACACCTGCATACTTTGTTGGACATTACGGGAGTTGCATCATATCAAATGATGCATGGGTGACAACTAATGTTAGTATACCTGCCAGCGCATGGATGCTAGCTATATATAGTAATATGATTTGAAATTGTAGAGGTTTACAAGGACTGCAAGTTTGGATTTTAAATCACCAAACGGAAAATGTGAAGAGATGTAGTAAACTTTTTTTTTTTTTTTTTTTTGGGTCGAGTGTTATAAGCATGTTGGTCTGAGACGATAAGACCAATTTATTTTGAAGATACATATTCCCGATATCTTTTTCTGTTTACTCAGGCTTCATACTTCAACTCACCAAATAGGTATATATGTGAGTTTTCTCATCATGATTGTAAAAATCTTTCCCTCAGCATCAGATAGTGCAAATCCAGCTTCATGATGTCCTTTCTGACTAAATCCTTGGGCCTTTTTTTCTGACAATAATGAGAAGATACTGAGTTGGAACCCTTATCATCAGAACTACAGAAATCGGAATCGCATGTTCACATTGAAATTTTTGCTTGAGTAGTCCCTTCAAAGCACGTGGCCTTCCGACCAAAGCATCAGAATTCAGCTTAGGAAAGAAAACACAATAGCCAAAAGTGTTCCAGCAAGCAATTGATTTGAATGCCGCAAATAACATATCAACTGAGCTTATCCGCGCCTTTAGATAAACTCCTGTGTCATCCTACTTAAATATTCCAATACTTCGTGAATTGCCCCCACTTGATGGTGTGATCTATCTCCAGAAACAAATCCATAAGTTTTTCCTTCAGCCTCAATGCAACTCCACCCCGGCTTCTTCTTTAGATTCCCCTTGTTCATATCTCTTCTTATCTCTTCTACTTCATCCCACTGTCCAGCACTAGCTTGTGTATTGCTCAAGAGGGTATGATACCCAACATTATCAGCTTCTAATTCCAAAACTTTACAAGCTGCATACTCCCCAAGATCTCTGTGACCATAAATTCTAGATCCTGAAAGAAGAGCTCCCCATATCCTACTATCTGGAAAAGGCTTCATTTTCATAATGACAGCTAACGCCTCTTTGAGCCTCCCAGATCGACCCAATAGATCGACAATGCTAGTGTAATGGTCTAAACCGGGTTCCATACCAAACTTCCATTTCATGGAACAGAAAGCTTCACAACCTTCAGTCACAAGGCCAGTGTGGCTGCAAGCAGATAACAAGCTTAAGAAGGTGACACTATTTGGTTTTATTCCCTCTCTTATCATCAGATCAAATAGTTTCAGGGATTCTAAGCCAAGTCCATGAATCCCGTAGCCCTCAATCATCGATGTCCATGTCACTATATCTTTAACCAACATCCCACTGAAACACACTGTAGCTGAAGATATGCTCCCACATCTCATGTACATGTTTAGAATGGAGGTTTCAAGATGAGTATCGCATGCATCAGCCTTGTAAAATGATTTCCTTATTATGTAGCCATGAATTCCTTTTCCTAACTTCAGAGAACCTAGGTTTGCAAATGCATCAACAAGGATTCTTAGTATCTCAGCCCCTGGTTGCAGACCTGCAGCCTGCATTTGACGGAACAATCCAAAAGCTTGATCATAATGACCATTTTGAATGAAGCCAAACATCATTGCACCCCAGGTAATGCTGTTTCTATGAGGAATTTCTCTAAAAATTTTAGCAGCGTTTCCCAATTCCCCACACTTGGCATAGAAGTCCAACAAAGATGTCTTCAAAACATCATCAAAGAGCCCGCTTTTCATTGCCAAACAATGCGTACTTTCACCTTCCGAAAGAATCCCATATTTGGTTAATGCTGATATAACTAAAGTCAGTGTCTTAATGCTTGGTGCTACTTCTTCCCTTCGCATTTCATTGAACAAATCTCTTACTTTCGCAACATCCGCTGTCGAAGAATAGAAGGAAATATAAATGTTCCAGGACACAACATCCCTTCTATCAACTTCACCGAAGAAATCTTCGACTTGGTCACTGCTACCTAATCTAGCATACATTCTGAAGATTGAATTCTGCACAGACCCGTCACTCATTAAACCACTCTTCATCAAAAAACCATGAAGTTGCCTCCCAAAATAAATTGAAGTATCAAGACCACAACATCCTTGCAGCACAACCAGCATTGTCACAGAATTCGGTTCCAACTCCATCCTCATTTCATTGAACAAGCTAAACGCACAGGCAACATTTCCTTCAGAAACATACCCCGAAACCATCGACGTCCACGAAACCAAATCTCTCTCACGCATTTCATCAAACAGCTTGCGGGCATTATCAAGTCCTCCGCATTTCGCATACACTTCAATCATAGTATTACCAAAATACACATCCGAACCAAAACCCACCTGAATTGCCAAAGAATGAACCACTTCTGCATACTTAGCATCATTGCCGAGCAGCAAGACCGCCCTGTTTACAATCGGAAACGTATAACAATCGTGCGGAACGCCCAATTCCCGCATCTTTCTGTACAACAACAAAGCCGAACCGAAAAGACCCGAGTCCACATGAGACTTTACGATCAAATTCCACAGCTTGGTGTCTGGTTCTTGAACCGCGCCGAAAACCAAAACCGCGGCCTCAAGCTCATTGAACCCAGAATACAAAGCGATCAACTTTGCAAACACCCAAACGGGTTTGAACCCAGTTGACACAAGCAAACGAGCATGGACTTGTTTCAGCGTCTGAAGCTCCTGGCATGAATGCAGCAGCGAAGTTAGAGAGGAAGATGAAGAATGAGCGGTTGCGACGAGGTTGTGGCATTGGCGGGGTTTCAGGTGATGGGTGTGAAGTAAAAGATGAAGTTTTGATGGGAGTGAGAACAAGTGGGAACGTTGGAAAACATGGAAATTGGCTAGAATCGTGAAAGCTGAAACAACAAATGTGCAACCCGAGTGTTGAAAGAAAGTTGAAAACTAGATTTTTGTCATCTCAAAGAAATGAAAATGCATTCATCATAATAACAGGGAACGAGTTTTGCGCGAAATATCCCACAAAACTTAAGGACGAGAAGGGGCACTAAATTTCAATAGGATATACGTAATTTATTTATTTATTTACATTTCAATATTTTGTATTTTTAAATTCTTATAATTATGTTCCATCATTTATACAATTATTAATTTATGTTGTTCCATAATGATGTGAACTTTGTGAATTTGATTAGCTCGGTTTTGATAAAGTTATTATGTGGGTCTCACAAAGTCCACGTAATTACTGAACAACCGAAAGTTACCGATTCTACAAACAGTGGAACACAATTGCAAGGATTTGAATGTACATGGTACCGAAATGTAAGAAAAATAATTATATGTATCATATTGAAATTTGACCCAAACCACAGGAATCCAAACCTAGTGAATGAATCATGACCGTGCAATCAGAGTGTGATTAACAGCTTGTGATTCTTCGAAGTCATCAAGCTGTAGATGACCGTTCTCAGCCAGTTCACCTGCCGAGGTGGTTGCTCGGTTGTCTGACAGGTCCCCCTATTTTCTCGATTCTTTTGGCAAACCTTTCTTCCTATTGATGCAGAAGAACGGGATGGATGTTTTGGTTGATTTTTATCTTTTCTGCAATCTCTGGATTTTATAACGCCTATTGGCTCTTAGTTTATAACTTTATACATTCGGAAGAGGATGAGAAATTAGCCTCCAGTGCTGCCCAACCATTCTCCACTACTCAGCTCCGTCTCAGCCCTTTTGCCACCGACAGCCGGGGCACTGGTACTGTGCCATTGAAAACGCTAGGCACCAACTCACAAGCCAAATAAAACATGTAAATCTTGAACGTTGGGGAGTGAAAAAAACCCAATATAACCAGTTATAAGTTTCTCATCTTCTAGGTAAAGATAATCAGATCTTGCTAAACACAACACAAAAGGGAAGAATAAGCACTGCGTCCAAGAATTCAACTGTGCAATACATTTTCATGTCACGCCCCTTTCATAGAACACAGATTCTATATGGATAGAAAATATAAAGTAGAACTTCAACCTTAAAGATCAGTAAATTACAGTATACAATTAACTTGAACTGCAAGGCCCAAATATCAGTAAATTACAGTATAAACTGCAAGGTCAGCTTTGGGAGCAATCCCATTCCAAAATTCCATGCAACCCTGCCGGAGACTCAAAACAGTTGGCATCTGGTTGAGAATCACTTGCTTAAGGCAGCATCAATGATGCTGAATATTACAGTTGCGGTAAGCTTCATCTGGATACCATGCATGCAGGGGCCAAAATTTCACCTAATGTTGTAGTGCAGACGATGAATCTTTGTCCTCTCCTATGTTCTCTGCTCCTGCTCAGGTTTCTCAAGACACGACTGATGGATCACGTCAGCCTCCCTGACGACTACCAAGACTCTTCATCTATTTTTCATGCCAATGCAGGATTCAACATTCGCCAGATTATGAATATATTAGTAAACACGTTATCAAGATACCTTCTGGAAAAACAGGAGATAAAATTGCAGCGCTCCAGCACCTGGCATTTTTTGCTCGACAAACTTTGACATCCCCAGTGACTAAAACTTAGGCTTTGGCTTGACCAAAAATGAAAACTTAGTCTTTGAAGAGCCTTTATCCATCTAAAGAATCTACAAAGAGCACATCTAGAGAGCCCAATCAAACTAAGACCCGTGCATTATTCCAGATTAACGTCGTCAACACAATTTGTCAATCCCAAACATACAATTATGAAACAAAATATGGTTTTAATCATCAGAAACTGAGCTGTAAAGATATGCAAAACCTTTTAATCCCAGGAAACAGGGGCATTTTTGCCAATCTATTTCATTGGTTAAGCTTCTGCACAGACAGACTGAGGAGATAGTTTATACTACTACGAATTCCTTGACATACTGCAATCTTGTTTCTTCTTAACAAGAATTACATGACATAATCACTACTAGATGATGATGCATGCCCTATCAGCAGATTCCAGGTGAAATTACATGAGCAATGGAAAATAAATTACAACAATATGTAACTGAAACTGCATACAGATCAATACAAATTGAAATTACAACAATATGTAACTGAAACTGCATACAGATCAATACAAATTGAGATTACGGTACAAAACGCCCCCCTGGCTTAGGCAGATGCAACAATGCTCAACATCTGTGTGGATCATTGGCAGTCTCTCTTCAGACACCGAGCCAGAGGAAAATAAAGCTCAGTCTACATCCACAAATGAAGTACAATCAATGTCTTGAAAGGTGATTCTCCCCATGTATAAATCATGTATGTGATCAGGACAAACAGGAAAGCATTTCAGATTGAGACTTTCATGGATTGCACCCATCCCAGGGACCCATTTCTTTTCATCCATTGGGTTCACATTCAAGCGGTTTTGTAATAGTCGTACCCGATAAACAACAGTATCAGTTCGGTCACAGAAATGAGCAATGCAAGAATAAGGAGGCTCATCAGAAGCTAATCTAATCAAAGCCAAAGAAAAGACACCATCCACAGGCTTGGGATCCGCAAGATTCATATCTCCTGTCATTTTCACCTCCCTTTCTGTGGGGAAATGCACTTCTTCATTTCCATTTATATCAAAGACTTTCAAATCTTTAGTAAAGTGTTTCATGGCTTCACCTTTGGTGGATTCATGTTTTTCTGCTAGAGTCAAGATACAAGAGAACCTCAAGTGATAAGTCACAACAGTTTTGACCATCTTGAAGTTATGGCAGCAGCAGTAAAATTCTAGCCACCTTCGTCCTATACCCGCATACCACTTAATGATGTCAGTGTCTTCAAGAGCAGCTAGTAAAGGAATTGGCCTGGGACGGCCCATATGATTTGTGAAGCCAATCAACCGAACCATCTTCCTGATAAGTTCTATAGGTGCATCAGCTTTGACACAGACCTTTGTCAAATCTTCAACTGTACCCTTAGCATATTTCTGCTCTTCTTCTTCTTGCACTCTCCATCCTTCTTCCTCCAGTGCTCTTCTAGCTTTGACTGGGTTCACATGCTTGTCCACTTGCTCCTGGAACTTATCATAAGCATCCACAAGATCTTGTGGAAGTTGATCTCTGATATGCCTTAAAGAGAGAAAATTACCAGCTGATAGCTTACGGTACCAATCCCAGCGTTCCTCCAAAGAGCCAAGGTACTCTTGCACTACCTCATCAGCCCAAGTTCTGAAGATTTCTCTGACTTCATTCTCAATTTGATACTCAAACTTAAACCCTTCACTTCTCTTTGCCTTTTTATAAATGTGACTCATTATTTTCAAACCCAATTTCTTCCTATTCCTCTCTCTAGCATTTTTCAATTCTAAAGCTCTCACTTCCTTCTGTCTTTGGTACTTTTTTCGTGCTCTGATAGCCTTTTGTGACATAGGAGGATTCAAAACCGATGGTGTAACTGCCCGCAATTCCATACCCATAAAATCTATCTTCTCAGATACGGCACTGTGAATAGCTGTTTTTAACCCATCTACCTTCAGTTCCAGTCTCCCCTCTAAGTACTTCACAACCCAGTTCTTTAAATCCATAGTCAACAGCTTAGACCCGGATGTTATAACCAATATCTCATCCAAGTATCTAACTGCATATATCTTCACTGGCTTATAAAACATACTGTCCTTCGATCCAAGCTGGTCCGGATCAAATTTGGGATGCTCTTGATTCTTCTTCAGTCTCGTTTCCTGAATTTCTTTATCAAATCCATTAAAGTAGATATTCATCAGAATGGAACTCAACCCGCATTCCTGAGGAAACCCTCTTCCAAAGAAAAAACTACCCAATTCAATACGTACCACACCACATTCAAACAACCTCTTCACAACATTAACTAAAATCTCATCGTCTATTTTCTCTAGCATAAACAAACACAACTTATCTACATGTTGCTGACCAAACTTTTCGCGGTTAAATCCAACACTAAACCACCAACTGGGGTTTTCCACAGAGTTCTTAAGGTACCTGATGGCCGTGTGCCGCCCCATATTAACACGACCACCATAAGAAAATGTGACAAATCGCTCATCATAAACAATTCCCAACACCATCCTAATAGCTTCAATCAAAACCTTGAGTTTCAAGTTTGGCAATACCAAAGACTCACCTCGTTTTCCACGTGCCGCCGCCATTGCAACACCGCAAGCTCCGACATCGAACCGATTCTCGTACAGCTCGCGACCCATTTCGAGGATTGAGAACCGCTTCGAAACCGAGTCGAGAATCGGCGGCCGGAGACCATTTCCGGTTTGGGTTCGTGGGGCGGCGAGGTTCTGGCAGGCGGTGAGGAGAACAGCAGGCAAAGCGACGACGTTTTGGAGGAGGTTTGTGAATTTGCCATGGTTGTATTGGGCGAGAACTAACGCTTTGAGTTGGGACTCTGAAAGAGGCTGTGTGGATTTTGAATGTGAAGTTGAGAAGAGGTTTAGAGGAATGCGAAATGGAATGGCTCTTGTTCTTCTGAGGTTTATAAGCATCGAAGCTAAAACCTCAGACTTGGAAATCGGCTGGAGAGCATAACTTTACCGAGGAGTAGATTATGAGAGTGGCCGGAGATCCTATTATGGGCCAACGGAGGTTTACCAGTGGGCATCCTGCTCGAGGATTGGGCCTTCATTGACGGAACCGGATCCTCTGTTGATCCGGTCTCTATTGGGCCGGTATTGATTCGGCCAAACGCCACATTTTCACGATGATGAACAGTGATTAAAACAGTTTAGTTTGTAACTAATGTAGTAAAAATTATCTCCACAAAAAATGAATCAATTCCGATATCGTTTGATCACCTAATTGTGTGAAATATATACCAAACATGTGAACGGTCAAATTGCGTGATTATACTAGCCGTCCACATATTTGGTATATGTTTCACAGAATTAAGTGATCAAACGATGTCGGAATTGATTCATTTTTTGTGGAGATGATCTTTACTGCATTAGTTACAAACTCAACGATTCCGATCATTGATATTCGGCCAAAAAGGTGGCTTTTTTGGCTGGATCAACACCGGCCCAACAAAGGCCGAATCAACAGAGGATCCAGACCCTTCATTGACTACAATTTCATTGGGGAATTATCCAAATTAGGCCAACAGAGCAAATTATGTTCCAAAATAGGCTAAGGTCAGTAGCGGGCAATTTTACACTAGGCAAATTTCTATTCATCATTTGCAATTAAACCCTGTTGTAGTTGTAGTCCAGCGTAGTGTAGTCGTAGTCCATTTCAGAAAACACAAAATCACTCCATCTAGGTCTCTCTCTCTCGATCGAATAATCGACCTCGTCGGGTAGCCATAACTCAGAAAATTCCGTAAAATCACAAACTAAACACCAATTGGAGAAACACAAGAACAACATTAAGATCAAAACACGTAATTTGCAAACATGATCAGGCCCAACGCCGTCTCCGGTAACTGCTCCACCACCAACAACACCTCATTCTTCAGCGCCCCAAGCTCCTCCGCCGTCGTCAATGCGTCCACAACGAACACGACCTACTAACCCCTCTCGCCTCACCGTCTGCCGCCATGGACCGCGATGTCGACGCCATAAACGACAGCGACGCCGAAGACAAGGAAAGCCCACTAGCCCAATTGTGATTCAAACCCGAATTCAAACACGAATTAGAAACCGGGTTAACGGGCATGGTGTACTCGATGGAGTTGTACGTCAGAAAAAGCTCGGTGGGTAACTCCAATGTCGGAGTAGGAGTGAGGGAAGGCATTCTTGCGGTGGCCAAAGGAGCAGAACCCAATTCGGGTTTGGCACTCGACTTGCGCTTGAAGAAAATCGGCCATGGACAAAACTTCCTCATTTATAGATTCGGAATTTTTGTGCTTTCTTTGCTTCAATTAGAAGAATTGTCAATGTAGGATGCTGGAGGTTTGCCTTGTTTTGAGCAGCTGCTTGCAAAGTTTAGCCTAAATTTCAGCAGTAAATTGACTCATTTGTTTTCAGGTTACAGATGCCTTGAGAAAAGCAGGTCTGGAATCATCTAAAGCCTGATATTCGAAGTCTCCACAATGTAGTGTGGGCGTGGTCCACTCTAGTGTGATCGTAGTCCATTTTAGAAAAAGCACGCACACGCCACGCTCCTCCCGCTTCCTCTGCTCCTCCTCTTCATCTTCCTCCTACTTTTTCTTGTACTTGGACACATGATCAACCCTAATTGTCCTCCCCAAAATCTGAGTTCTATTCAAATTGTCCACAAGCAAGCACCATGCTCCTCTAGTCCTCACACTCAACGAACACGAACCCTTTCAACTTTCCGGTCGCTTTATCCCTAAAAAGGTTGACATCCACAATTTCGCCATATCTGAAACATCAAAAAGATTGAAACTTTGTATCAAATTGTACCCAATTGATCAAATTGAAGAGAGATTTTGAAGATTTGAATTGAATTGAATGATAATTCCGGGGGCATACTATGCGAAGACGGTGAGGAGATCGCCTTCGGCAAGTTTGAAAGGAATGCCGCTGGCGAAGACGTCAACGGAGTCTTTGTAATTGGCATGCCACGAAGCACCCTCTGAAATCCCTAATTTAGCTTCTTTGGAATTGACGCTCTAAATGCGGTTCACTAGGGTTAGCGGATTCATCGAACTGATTTGATAGAAATCGGCCTCTTCCTGGGTGATCTTAGCGAAGCAAGAGAAAAGTTGCAAACTTTGTGTTACACCCCGTCCCAAAAAGTGGGCCCGGGATGTATGGCCATCACCCGAAGGGTGTCGAAGCCTGTACCCGCACACGCAAATGACAACCCAAAGGAAAACAACAACACAAACACACAGCTGGGCCCATTACAATCGCACATACAAACACAACTGCATCAGAGCATCTACAACAAATGAATGGAAACAGCGGAAACTACAGACAACTTGAACTGAACAGGGAACGTCCCTACACTCTCGGAACAGATGCAAAGCCCTCAAACACCCTCTCCTCGCGTCTCTGGTCAAATCAGCTACTAATCCCTGAGGGGGTGCAAAACCAAAGGGTGAGTGGATGGAAAAATAAATAATCTTTCGAAAACATTTCTGAAAACAGTATAAATAACCCCTTTCTGTAAAAACATACTGTCTGAAGTACTGAAAATCTGTAACATACTCTGGTCGGCGCCTGTCAAGTGCACGTAATATCCACACCCGTGCAGGGTTACGCAAGGCACCGCTGTGTACATTTGGAAATATAAACCCCTGTGTACTCCCCCTCACATCATCATCCCCAGTCCCTGGAATACACGCAAGGACCGCTATCACCGGAAATAAAGCTAGCAAATGGGGTCTTCGGATAGGCAACGATGTGAGAGCTGTGTCCAATGGTCGTAGTCCGAGTACTAAAATGTACGTGTGATACTATGTGCACTAGAATACTGAAATACTGAAACCTGATATCCATATGCAAAATATATATATATATATATATATATATATATATATATATATATATATTCATACTATATCCTAGTCTGCAATGAAAACCAATAACTTTATGAAAACAAAACCCATCCACTCACAGTGAGTCTAGGCTGCCGAAGTCCTCCGTTTGTACTGCTCGTCTATGGCGTCTCACTGGAGCTCGGATACCTATAAAGTTTCCACGAATCAACCGTCAGATAATCCATAAATCAACCACCACCTTCAAAACCCTAATTTTCCATGGTTTGCCCAATCGGGGTTCAACCGTATCTCGGATAGCAAAACGGAGGTTGCCATTGGATTCGGAACGACGATTCCAATCAAAATAGTGGCAAGTCGTCAACGGTCAACCCCGGTCAACGGTTGCCACGTCAGCATACTGGTGCTGACGTGGCACTAACGTGGTGCCCATGTGGCAGCCACGTGTCGCTGATGCGGCACCCGCGTGGCAACTGACCTGGCAGACACGTGGCGCTGACGTGTCTGACAAGTGGCGCTGACGTGCCTGGCACGTGGCGCTGACGTGCCACGTGGCACCCGCGTGGCAAGCCGCCACCGCCACCGCCGCTGTCTCCATCGCCGGAGCCGCCGCACCGTCGGCCTGGAAAATTTCCAAATTCGGCATGTTCTTCAGCGTCGCGTGCGTCGCGGAATTTCCCCAGAGCGACTATTCCCAATTTTCCGGTAAGCTCAAAAATCCTCATTTCTCAACCATTTCCAACGATCCAAATATGAAAATTCATCTACTCAATCCCAGGAATTCGAAAATCAAGGTTTGGGGACTCACCTCGGCTTGTACTCGTCGGAATCACGCTGGAAAACCCACAATTTCCGTTCGCTCGTCGCCGGCTTTTCGCTAGGTTTCCATCGACGATGGTTGGTGCTCCGTGTTTGAGCTGATGCTAATGATGGTGGTCGGAGGTCCGATCGATGACCGGCCGAAGCTAAATGGCGGTGAGGGTGAGTGCGGGTTTGGAGGTTTCCCGAAAAGGAAACTGTGGGCTGTTCAGGTTTTAAGGCTGTTCCCACCGACTTCCACAAATATCACGTGGCAGCCAATCACGGTTGCCATGTGGCGTACTCATCCAACCCTCACAAATATGTTTTTCCTTCATAACTCCTCCGGTATAGCTCGGAATCCAATTCTGTTTACGCCGACATGTTCGTATCGCCAAGCCCTTCGCATAGAATCCAATATTGACTATGTAAAATCTCATTGTTCAAAAGTCAACGTTTGACCCGCAAGGGCATTTTCGTCATTTCACCCAAACTTCCGGGACGGGTCGTAACACTTTGAACATGATATAGTCTCTTATAGTATGCACGTAGTGCTTTTGTAGTCGCTCATTTTATGTTCATAATCCGAGCAGCCTTTATGTATAAGGGGCTTGTAGTGTAATTAGGCAATAATTGTGCTTATTTTCAGAATATAAATTGCTGTCCACCCATTTTGGAATACAATTTTTCCCATTAGCCTATTTTAGATAATTCCCAATTTCATTTGATGGGTACAAGTGAGTATTATTTTAGAAATAGTAATTTTATCTACACTCATCAATTTGATTTTTACATCTAATTTGGTTAATCTGAATTTCATCACTACATCCATTTTATATTACAAAAATACCCTTACTTAATATTGAATTTGATTTTTACACCTATCATTAATCACTGCAATCTTTTATTTACCAAATATAGAAAGAGGAATTTGGAGTTCGGTGTCATTTAGGTTTGAAGTTGCCTGGTGTAACGCTCCTTGGCCTTTAGTTATTTCTTCTTTTTCTTCCCAATGGAAGGGGAAGAGAATGGATACTACCATCAACAGATTAGTGTTGTCAATTACAGTCTACTCCATTAGGAGGGAGAGGAATAACCATATTTTCCGGAAAGAATATAGGCCGGTTTATGTGGTATTGGACACTATTTTCTACTTGAACCGATGTAGAATGTGCTCATTTTCCTTCATTCATGCTGCTTCTAATGTTATGTTGCAAAAGTAGTGTTGTTTCCCTCTGAGTAGGGGTGTTGCTTCTCCTTTGGGAGGTGTCTGCCTTCGGACTTTTTCTTTAGGGCTTTGGTCTTGTAAAGTTGTTGGGTTTGTGCCCTCTTCAATTCTATAAATTTACCCCCCCAAAAAGCGTAAGATTGGACTCCAAGCATTGTTCTTTTTGTCTGATCTTGTTTTTCTTTGAGTCTGATTTTGTTTTTTTTCCTTGTGTTTCTAGCTTTTTGTTGTACTACTGAATACTTAGTTATGAATTGACAAATCACGAGTAAACTATAGCACAAAACAAATTCAACTCATTGATATGATAAATAAATAAAAAATAAACATTTGGTACAATTCCTCAAAAAATCACACTATCGTTATCACTGTCACCAAAAATGGACTCCGTAGTGGCTATGTCCTCTAACCCCAAAAGTTACTTAAATTGATCCATACGACATTGTTATCTTAAGCACAAATGTTTAACACTGTTAGAAGCCGATCTATGCCACATGGTAGATATTGGTGGAATAGGAAGCCCCTGAATTACATTAACATACAAAACATAAGCACATCAATTACATTACTGCTCCAATAAGTCTCGAACGGATATTAAAGTCGGTCACATTCCTGAAGATAATGATCTTCACCAACAAAACCAATGGCAACCTCACACATGCTTGCTTCCGTAGATGACTGAAGAGAGTATGGAAGAAAGGTAAGGCATTGTCTCATGCTTAGGTGTATGACAGTCACATTATATCATGAGACAATAAAATGCCCCATACCAGGCATGGTAAACCAAGTGTGCTCCGAAGCCGCACCATCTTTAAAATGATCAAGAGCTATCACAATTTCTTCATAGCGTGTATGTCCTAAGACACACTACTCAAAAAGAGCAGGCATGAAATGTAAAGTATCCAACAAACCCTTATGCCATTGATTACGCCACTACGCCAAAAAAGCCTTCAGACGACGGAGAAAATCAGTCGTTTGAAGAGGTAAAAATGCTATCGTCTTATGGGGTGTCGTCAGTTGAATGCAATCAGACGACGGAGAAATTCGTCTTCTGATGATGACAACAGAGTTTGGTTAAAACTGTCGTCTGATGAAGGCTTCAGATTATAGTTTTAACCAAACTCTGTTGTTTGATGAAGGCTTCAAACAACATATTTTGATTAAAACTGTCGTCTTATGCCTTTAAAACGGTTGCCTAAAAACCATAGAACTGTCATAAATGTAAAGCTAGGAAGGACTTTTATTTACTTTACATCAACAAAACTCAATGATAAAAAATTACTTTTAATTGATGATTTGCAAATTACAAAGCATCCAAACAATATACGTCAAATTGCAAATTCGTTGTACCACCTATATGACATTATACTACAACTAGAAGCTACATATGACTAAAAGTCTAGTAATATAGCAGCATGTTGTGAGCCTCTCATTCTGTAACTTCCTTCGAAGTCAGTATGATCATGAAACTTCAACCTGCAGAGCAACAATAGTGGAACAATCGAAATTGATGGTATAAGAACGACCTTAACAACATTGCAAATACACAATCTGACCTCAACAACATTGCAAATACACAATCTGATCTAAAATGCAACGTCCCAACATCAATGAACAAACTCAAAACCTCAAAATTGAAGGACAAAATCAAGAAGAAAAATATATAGCAAAAGGCAGTTACCTGTTGAATTGACCATCATGAAGCTCAAAAATACAATGAGAAGATTCTAATAAACTCCCAATCTGAGTAAACCTAGCTGATAATGTTACAGAAATATAAACATCATTCCTCTCCAAACCCACCGCACCCTACTCTCTTAAAGCACCCCCACAAAACATCTTTTAAGCCCATATGCCATGTCTAAGGTACAAAACCTAGATCCTTGCAGTTGCAGATGTGGAAAGAACCAACAGATTTCCTCCACAGAGAAGTCATAGGCTCAAAACCTAGAAGAGTGACAAAATTCTCTCTCACATAAGAAGTTTTTGATAAAGAGATAGTGGAAACTTCACATTAAGGAAAAGGATTAAAAATATCACTAAGCCAAAAAAGCATATAGACGACGGTGAAAAACCGTCATCCAGAAACCACGAAAACCATCGTGGAATTGGCACACGTCTATAACATTTGTTATAGACGACGGTCGTAAAAACCCTCGTCTATATACTGTTATAGATGACGGTTCAAAAACCCTCGTCTATAATAATATATACCTTGTCTATTACAATTTATAGACGACGGTTTTACCAGCAAACCGTCATCTATAATAACTATACAGATTTCAGGTTTTGGTGCCACTCTGTTGGAAGACGACGGTTTTTTATCAAAACCCTCGTCTATAGCAGCTATAGACAACGGTTTTGGTGAAAAACCGTCGTCTATAATAACCATAAATATTTCAAATTTTGGTGCCACTGTTGCAATAGACAACGGTTTTTACCAAAACCCTCGTCTATAATAGCTATAGACGATGGTTTTGGTGAAAAACCATCGTCTAGAATGACCACAAATATTTCAGGTTTTGGTGCCTCCATTGCATTGGTGTACTTTTGTTGCTTGAAAAATTCCATACAATCATTTCAATGGTCATTAATAAAATTCCAATTTCAACAAGTACAAACAGCAAAAATTTCATACAAAAATTTCAAATTCAATGATCATTAATAAACTTCCAAGTTCAACAAGTACAAACAGCAGCTCATGTAATTGATTTACATTGGAGCATTTTACTTTAAGTTATAGACTACAACAAACTAAGCTAATCAAGAGCAAATTGAAAAGCACAAAACAATTATCTAATTAGGAAACTTCAACCAAGCTTAAAACATTATCCGCCTTCCACTATCTACCTTTTCGGGACATGAAAGATAGTTCTCTCCCCAACCACCATGATACGACCCGTTCCGAAAATCTTCCCAAAATATTGTGAAATGACCAAAATGCCCTTGATGGTCAAACGTTGACTTTGTGAACAGTAGGAATTTACATATTCGATATTGTACTCTTTGCGAAGAGCTCGACGAAATCGAATTCCGAGTTGTATCGAAGAAGTTACGGACGAAAAACGGAATTTTGGTGTAGTAAAGTGCCACGTGGCAGCTTCTGATTGGTCGGTTTGGGGAAGATATTTTGGGGTGTTTTAAAACCCGGTTTAACCCCGAGTTTCCCAAAAGGGAAACCCGAGTTCGCAGCTCATATCCGAACCGCGAAAAAAGGAAGCCGAAAACAATTCGCCGACGTTGACCCTTCGCCGGCGACGGATCGGGCCGGCGACCACCTGCATCGGCTTCGCCTCGTCGTCACGAACACGGAGCACCAAAGATCGGAGCCAGCAGCCGTCGGAATCGCCGGCAACGACGTCGACGGTCTCCGCGAGCTTTCCGGCGAGATTCCGGCCGTGAGTGCGTGGTAAGCTTTGAAACCTTGATTTTTGGATTCCTGGGATTCCGTAGATGCGTTTTGACATAAAATTCGATGGATTTGGTTGAGAATTGAAGGTTTTAGGATTTTGGGGAAACCGGCCGGAAAATTTGCAGGTTCCGGCCGGACGCGCGGCGGGCGCGCTCGCTGCTCGCGTCAGCGACACGTGGATGACACGCGTGTGCCGCGTGGCGCCACGTCGGCGCCACGTGTCACGCCACGTCAGCACCACGTGGCTGCCAGGTCATCGCCACGTCAGCACTGTGTCCAGTGCCACGTCAGCACGTCAGCGCTGCGGCCGACGTCGCAGCCGTTGACCGGTGTTGACCACTGTTGACCGACCACTTTTCCGAGTGGAAACGACGTTCCGGATCCAATGGCGAACTCCGTTTTACCATCCGAGATACGGTTATACCTCGATTGAGCAAAACTAGGAAAAGTAGGGTTTCTCGGTTATTCGTTAAGTTTCGGTTATTAACTTTGGATTATTGGGATTGTTAGGTGATCAGATTTCGAGGAATCAGCATAACCGAAACGTGCCTGCAGAGGAGGACGACGACGATTGCCCGGTGTCACTGTGAGTGGACGGGTTTTGGTTTAAATGTGTTTGAGTGTGCTTTGTTTCGTATATATATATATTCGTATGTTTTTATGCTTATAAATTGGTTATGTTGCTGGTTGTTGTGACTATTGTTGGTAATCGTTGCTGGGTTGTTCCTAGGTAGTTTGTTGTGATTAGTACTATTAGGGGCGCATTATATGGATCGGGTGGTATGGCCCTCATCCATTAAATCATGGTCTGGGAGATATGGCCCTCGTCCATGAGAGATATATCTCGGTCGGGTGACATGGCCCTCGACCACACATTATATCTTGGACGGGTGTTATGGCCCTCGTTCATGAGAGGTATATCTCGGTCGGGTGTTATGGCCCTCGACCACATTACGTTTTAGTGTTGAGAATGTTTTGTGTGTATAGGTTACTCGGATGTTAGTTACAGTACGTATTGGCTGGATTGAGGTATGATATTATTATACTATCTGTTTTGACAGAGGGGGTTATTGGCATATCTGTTAAATGTTTTTCACTGACTTCTTTTTCCGTCCACTCACCCTTGGTTTTGCGCCCCCTCAGGATTTGATTCTGAAGTGCATTCACCGAGACGACTGAGACCTGCCGATAGCTCTACTTCCACCAACGAAGGGTAGGAGATCTTCGTTGTCTTTGTCAGGCAGGTTATGAGTTAAGCTGTACAGCTGTGTATTCCGCCCTTGGGGCAGTTGTAGTGTGTTGTTTCTCTTCCGCTGTAGATGCTCTGATATTAATTTGTATTTCTTTTTCTTCCGTTTTTGTAGTTTTTATTTGTTTAAGGCTTCGTCACTCTTTGGGGGTGATGGCCACACTCCCGGGCCCTACTTTTTGGGTCGGGGTGTGTCAATTGGTATTAGAGCTCTAGGTTTCCGACTTCCTGTCGAGTCTTGTTGGTCAGTGTTGTTCTTGAATCCTTGTGTTTTGTCTTTGTCAGAGCTATGTCGTCTCAGCGTGGTGCACATAGGCAGCGGGGTGGACGTGGTATCAGTAACCCCCATATTGTCGACAGATTTTCCAGCTTAGGTCAGCTTAGCGCTGCGTTAGAGAACGTTAATCCGGTCAACCGAGGTCAGGGTAGGAGACCCACTTTGCTTGAGATTGCCCGTAATCTGGGGGTTCAGGAGTTGAATAACATCGGAAGGAATGTGGCTACCGAGTACTGGTGGGATAGGATGGAGACAGTGTTAAGAGCCATGAACTGTCCACCGGAGCAGAAGGTAGAGGTGGCATCCTCTTTCTTTTCGGGAGACACTGCAATATGGTGGCAGGATATGCAGAGAACCTACCCCGAAGTTACCGTTACTTGGGAGCAGCTCACGAGCATCTTTTGTGATAAGTTTTTCAGCCCCGAGTTTCAGTGGAGGAAGATGTCCGAGTTTATTTCCTTTCGCCAGGAGGAGCTATCCGTTAGTGATTATGAACAGCGGTTTCGAGAACTCGCATGTTTTTACCCTGGAACAGCCAATCGTCCGCTTGAATTGATGATTCAGTTTCAAATTGGATTGCGGGAAGACATCAGGCTGGCTGTAGGTGGTAGGCAATTCACCACTTACTATGACTTGTTTTCAGGCAGCTTTGAGTGTGGAGCAGTACATGGTAAGACGGCCTTTTGAGTTGAACTACGAGGGCAGTGCCAGTGGAACTGGGCAAGGAAGTGCTAGCAGTTCTATCACTCGTGGCTTCCGATGTCAGGGTAGGAATCGACCCTCGGTGGGAGGGCTGAGGCAACAGCAGTCCTTTAGGAGGACATCACGGAGTTCCGGATCTTCCAGTGGAGCCTCTAGCTCGAGTGGAAGATCTTCCGGGGGCTCTCGTGCCCCGGGCTCCCGCCGATCCGATGATGGTTCGGGATGCCGTATCTGTGGAGATCAGAGCCATTGGCAGCGTCAATGTCCCTTCAACTGGAGGAATATGCATGGGGAGTCGTCCCAGGGTAACCAGATAGTGCAACAGGAAGCAGACATCGATGGGAACACTAGTGGACGAGTTGAAACTCCGGACCAGCTTCTATTTGGAGTGGCCGACAGTGTAGGCCAGGGTAACCGTTCTAGGCGTCGAAATCGGGGTCGTGGAGACCGAGGCAGAAGTCGAGCTCAAGGGCAAGTCTACTCCATGAACCACCTGGAAGCTCAGTTTAATCCCGATATAAATACTGGTATGTTGTTTATCCTTGGTTGTTTGGGTTGAAGTTTTGTTGGTCTAGCGGTGTTAATTTTGGTTGTGAGGCTCAAGCGAACTCTACTCTTAGGCGATTGTGGTGTTAGGGATGTGTTTCATGAGTGTAAGAATCACAGGGGTGTCCTGTGATTGTTACCGACGTTGTACGAGGGACTGACTTCTTTCCTTGGAATATCGTTGGCTTCGATGTATCCTTGGAATAGATTGGTCAACTTACTTTCCTATATGGGTGAACTGTGGTGGGGAAACGGTGGTTTTCCCAAATACCTTGGTTAACCAATGTTTGGTTTTGGGTGAGATGAAGGCGTAGTAGTTAGGTTGGTTATCACCTTTTTGGGTGAAGAAATTCTTGTGTAAGTAGTGGTACCGATTACCTAGCACGTGTGATTGGGAAACCTGAGACATGAAGATGCTACGGGACGCACTTGTGGTAAGAGTTTCTCGGATGCCGAGGCACCAACCGTTATCTTTGGGATGGAGGTATCCCATGGCCCTCACTTGGGCAGTTATATGTGTCATCAATTGCTACGTTGGTCAAGTCAAGGCAGTGACCGCATACTCCTCGTTACCGGACTTGTGAGCGTACTCAGTTTTCTGTGGGGAGGTGATAGACTCACTCTACAAGCGGATTTTCGAAACTGAAGATGATGACATGTGAGATTGCACGCAAGGAGTTGAGGGATCCACAAGGCAGTGAGGTTGCTTTGTTCAGAAAGTCATCATTAGGCGAACTATCTGCTTGGGTGATTCATGAAGGCGTGGTATAACCGTAAAGAAGATCGTGACCCTTGGTTAAGGATGAGACTAAGCAGGGGCAGATTCGAGGATTTATGCAAGTAACAATCATTGTTCGATGGGTCACCTAACTGTCATATCCTTGCCTCCTGATCATTAAATCCTTACCATCCCTTGTTATGGTGGACAGATGGCCAGTTGACTTTTGGTAACTAAGGAATGGTGAGGTGGTTATCGCAATGAGGTGACAAGATGGCGATAATCTGTGTGGAACTTTTGAGATCTTTTCCATTCTTGTACAGAGGGTTGGAGGTTGAGGAAGCGATGATGACACGACCCGTTGTCATAGAGTTGGTATTTTCTGTTATTCCGGGGGTGATAAGGTGTACCTAGTTGTGGGCTTTATGAGATTTTAGACCCTTTGGGGCCTCTTCCTTTTATTCCCGCCAAAAGTGTAACGCGACCCAAGAGGGCAGTGGTATGTCTTGTTGTTGTGTCTGTTAAGGGGAGCAGTTTTCCGATTAAATTGGGCCTTTTGAGATAACATAGAGAGTTGGTGACGTGGCATATCAGTTGGGTTTACTACTGGAGCTATCTTGGGTGCACAGGGTGTTTCATGTATCGATGCTCCGAAGGTGGATACCAGATTCGTTCTATGTCTTGGAATTTCAACCACTTGGAACGGGGTAAAGTGTGTTTTGAGAAGTGGAAGGCTCGGTTTACTCAGAAGGATGGAAAGATTTAGTCCTGCGCGACAGAACGTTCTAATGGTGAGAGTCTTGTGCGACACCCAAGATGATGAGGAAGCCACTTGGGAGACGGAGGAATACATTGGAAGGAGTATCCGTACTTGTTCTAGGTACGTACCTCCTCCCTTGGGTTGTTTTTGAATTTCGAGGACGAAATTCATATAAGGGGGGTAGATTGATACGACCCGTTCCGAAAATCTTCCCAAAATATTGTGAAATGACCAAAATGCCCTTGATGGTCAAACGTTGACTTTGTGAACAGTAGGAATTTACATATTCGATATTGTACTCTTTGCGAAGAGCTCGACGACACGAACGCTTCTACGAAGACGAAATCGAATTCCGAGTTGTATCGAAGAAGTTACGGACGAAAAACGGAATTTTGGTGTAGTAAAGTGCCACGTGGCAGCTTCTGATTGGTCGGTTTGGGGAAGATATTTTGGGGTGTTTTAAAACCCGGTTTAACCCCGAGTTTCCCAAAAGGGAAACCCGAGTTCGCAGCTCATATCCGAACCGCGAAAAAAGGAAGCCGAAAACAATTCGCCGACGTTGACCCTTCGCCGGCGACGGATCGGGCCGGCGACCACCTGCATCGGCTTCGCCTCGTCGTCACGAACACGGAGCACCAAAGATCGGAGCCAGCAGCCGTCGGAATCGCCGGCAACGACGTCGACGGAATCCGCGAGCTTTCCGGCGAGATTCCGGCCAGTACAGTGCGTGGTAAGCTTTGAAACCTTGATTTTTGGATTCCTGGGATTCCGTAGATGCGTTTTGACATAAAATTCGATGGATTTGGTTGAGAATTGAAGGTTTTAGGATTTTGGGGAAACCGGCCGGAAAATTTCCAGATTCCGGCCGGCGCGGCGGTGCTGACGTCAGCAACACGTGGATGACACGCGTGTGCCGCGTGGCGCCACGTCAGCGCCACGTGTCACGCCACGTCAGCACCACGTGGCTGCCAGGTCATCGCCACGTCAGCACTGTGTCGTGCCACGCCAGGACGCGGTGCTCCTGACGTCGCAGCCGTTGACCGGCGTTGACCACTGTTGACCGACCACTTTTCCGAGTGGAAACGACGTTCCGGATCCAATGGCGAACTCCGTTTTGCCATCCGAGATACGGTTATACCCCGATTGAGCAAAACTAGGAAAAGTAGGGTTTCTCGGTTATTCGTTAAGTTTCGGTTATTAACTTTGGATTATTGGGATTGTTAGGTGATCAGATTTCGAGGAATTAGGACATAACCGAAACGTGCCTGGAGAGGAGGACGACGACGATTGCCCGGTGTCACTGTGAGTGGACGGGTTTTGGTTTAAATGTGTTTGAGTGTGCTTTGTTTCGTATATATATATATATTCGTATGTTTTTATGCTTATAAATTGGTTATGTTGCTGGTTGTTGTGACTATTGTTGGTAATCGTTGCTGGGTTGTTCCTAGGTAGTTTTTTGTGATTAGTACTATTTGTTGATACCATACCCGAACCGGTCACATGTCACTCGGGAAAGGAAGCTATTCGGACAACTCCTCTCTTCCGGGAGTGCATCCCCCCGGATCCCCGGAAGCCCTTCCCCGGAAGCCCTTCCCCGGAAGTCCCTTCCCGGAAGGTCTTCCCCGGAAGTCCACCTCCATGCCGACTTAGGCCCAAACCGCACCAACAAGGCCCCCAGAGGCCCATCAAGGCTCCTAGAAGCCCACCAAGGCAACCAATGCCTTGGTGGCACCTGCCTTCCACAAGCCTCCAAGAAGGGGGGCAATGTGGGGAACCTACCCTACATTGCCACTAATTACAAGGGCGCCATCGCCCTCCTCTATAAATACCCTTCACCCTCCAAAGGGTAAAGGGTCCCAAAAACACAAGGTCATTCCTCTCTCTAAAACCCTCTCTACTGTAGAGACCCCTTCTTCCCGGTTGACTTAGGCATCGGAGGATCTAGGCCGGTACCACACCGGTGCCCTTCCGTGCTTACCTCTCTTTGTGTGCAGGTCCCCCCGCGGAGCACCTTCCCGGAGTCATCTTTCCGTCTCAGGTCGGGCCTAGGTAGAAGACATCACCCCTCATCCGGACATACCTTTCCGGACAGTCACCTTCCGGGCCCTCCCGGAAGCCATCATCCGGAGCTAGCCTCTCAGCTCCCGGAAGCTTACACTCCAATCCGAACAAGGATCCGTACACTTTCATTGACCGTTGACCCGAGCCATTTTTGGGCATCAACACTATTAGGGGCGCATTATATGGATCGGGTGGTATGGCCCTCATCCATTAAATCATGGTCTGGGAGATATGGCCCTCGTCCATGAGAGATATATCTCGGTCGGGTGACATGGCCCTCGACCACACATTATATCTTGGACGGGTGTTATGGCCCTCGTTCATGAGAGGTATATCTCGGTCGGGTGTTATGGCCCTCGACCACATTACGTTTTAGTGTTGAGAATGTTTTGTGTGTATAGGTTACTCGGATGTTAGTTACAGTACGTATTGGCTGGATTGAGGTATGATATTATTATACTATCTGTTTTGACAGAGGGGGTTATTGGCATATCTGTTAAATGTTTTTCACTGACTTCTTTTTCCGTCCACTCACCCTTGGTTTTGCGCCCCCTCAGGATTTGATTCTGAAGTGCATTCACCGAGACGACTTGAGACTTGCCGATAGCTCTACTTCCACCAACGAAGGGTAGGAGATCTTCGTTGTCTTTGTCAGGCAGGTTATGAGTTAAGCTGTACAGCTGTGTATTCCGCCTTTGGGGCAGTTGGTTGTTTTTTTTTTTTTCTTCTGTTGGTTCTTTTTTTTTTTTTTTTTTTTTTTTTTTTCTCTTTTTTTTTTTTTTTTTTTTTTTGGGCTTCCTCCCTCTTTGGGGGTGGTGGCCCCCCCCCCCGGCCCTACTTTTTGGGTCGGGGTGTGTCACACCATTGTCCCTCTGTGTTGTGAGTAGAAAATGAACCGCTCTGCGCACTGTAGCACAATTGTTGAAAGTCCTGCCAGCAGTTGCTAATCCTCCAAGGGCAAACCAGGTACCATATGTGAAGCAAACTCCCCAATAGCCATACCTGAGTAAGTTTCATGACTTAGTCCTTTTTCTACTCTAAATGTTGTAACAAACAAGTATATATTCGTGTATACATGAACCATCAGGCAGTTAATATATCTGATTCTGTATAAGTACCATGAACCATCAGGCATTTGTATGGTTTCAATGTAATCTGCAGCATTTGGAATAAAATGATCAATCTCTTTCTTCCTGTGCCCGGGGTGTAACTTCTTAAACAAGACCAATGCTTGGATTGCAGATGAAGTGCATTCAACATATTCATGCTCAATCACAATGTCCACGAAGAATTCTGTGGGATTCAACATCTGCAAGAAATTAAATGATTAGTTTCCTAATCTTTCGACAGCTTTATCAAAAGAATATGAACTCCTGCAACTGGTAAAAACTCTTACTTCTAACCATTCTGCGGCTCCTGCTGGTTCCCATGCTGCTAAACCGCCATTCTTACTCTGCAATGAGTCATAAATTGCTCTTATTTGAGGACCAAAGAGGCTTAAAAGAGCAAGGCACTTAGCAAATAGCAGTCTGGTACTTCTAAAAGCTAATAAATATTTGTAACAAAAGCAGCCATTAGCTGTGGAAACTTAAGGCAGAGTCCTAAGAGCAGTCAAGTTGTCACCTGTGGGGAGAGTATGACGTTGTATAACCGCTCAGGTTCCATCTTCTCACCAACGATCTCTGATGGCATCATCGAGAACAACAGGCAACACTGTAGAGAGGGGAAATGCTGAGAAACATACAAAAGAACAGACAAAGTAGATACTCAATTTAACCATTTGGGGAAATTTTGCTTACCTTCAAACAGTGTAATCAGAAACTTGCCATCCATGATCTTGATCAGAGAAAGTCCACAACCCTTTGGACATGTGGCGGTGCATGCTTTTGAAGTCACCTGATGGATTGTCCTTGACCTTAACAATTGGAGTGCAGACAAGTCATTGGACTGAAAATTAAGTGATACACATTTACTGTGTCCACTATAGTTAATTAGATATGAACCTAAGATTTCTTTACGAAGTCATGTCCTTTAGTGAGCGTTTATGCAATTTCATCATTGAGATTGCTTGCCAGCATAGCTTGAATGGCAAAACCAGTATCCCATTGCTGACTACCAAAACTCTGCATATATTAATCACAAAATGAACTTATCAACTTACAAAGCGAAGAAATTTGAAATAGAAAAAGATGGAAAAGTTTGTTTATACAGTGTATTGTTGCTACTGTTTTGACAAAATTTGTACTAACCTGCATCTTCATCCCATCTTCAGCAACCCACAAATAATTTGGGATCCTTGCAAGATGCTTCTTGAAATAGTCACCATTTCACCAAGTGAATCACAGAGCCCACATCATCCTCATTTCAGCCTCAAAGTTGCAGTTAAATCACAACCATCTCTCACTAATCAAACCCCCAAATCAAAATCGAAGCAGAACCCAATTCCTAAAACCACCATTCAATCCCCCAAATCACAATGCACAACACAAACAATAAATCCAACAACAACCAGCAAAAACCTAATAACTAGAATGCAAATTCTGAGCTATCCGGAAATGAACAATAATAACTAGATAAATTAGCTTAAAAGTGTATAAATGTTGAGACTTTCTTTCACAACGCAATTACACCAAAGAAAATAATACCTTCAATTGAACTTTAACCAACCAAGAACATCTCTTGTTCAACCCACATCCATTGAAAACCAAGTAAACCAACTGAAGTACAAAACCCAAAACGCAATTTAGACATAAACCCAGATACCAGAATCGAACATTGTATATGTCGCGGGGATTGGTGATGAATTTTAGGTCTGAATCTATGAAAAAACTGAAACTTTAAATCGATACCACAATAATTTTTGAATTCATTAACCAACAATAATTTTTTAATTAACATACCATGGACGCTGAAGGTTGGGCCGCCCACTCACCGATTAAAATTGAGGCCCACCAACTCAGCGAACCGGAACCTCCACACGTCGAGCTCGAGCTCGTCCAATCTCAATTGTTGGCCTCCGCCACGAGTCGGAAGCAGTCGGAGCTCTCCTCGATCAAGACGTCGGCATAGGAGCGGAATGGAAGCTCGAGGACGCGGGGGAGGCGGCGAGCTTCTTGTGTGTCAGATTGAAGTCGGAAAGTGAGATTGCTTGTAAGGTTGGGCCGAATCGATAGAACTCATCTCGCTCGAATCATCTACGGGCCTCCTCACTCAAGACCCACCGCCGGATTCCTCCCAGCGCACCGCCGACTCGCAACGTTGTTCGAGCTGCAATTGAACGCCTTAGGGAAAGAGAAGAATGGCGGAGAAGGAAAAGAACTGATGAAGCCATTCTAGATCCACTTTCTCTCTCTTCTTCCGTGCTTTTGAAAACCAGAGGGTTGAAAGAAAGACAGAAAAAAAATTGATATTTGGCTTCTGCACGACGTTTTTTGTCAAAACCGTCGTCTATAGGCTTTTTTCCCCCTAATTTTGAGCTTATAGACGACGGTTTTGGCCAAAAGCGTCGTCTATTTTTTGATGATGACGGTTTTTTCAGCGACCGTCGTCTATCCAACATCGTCTATGACCTTTAATGGCATAGTGTATTTAGTTACTAAGGAGAAATGGGGAGTTAAAAGATGTAAAAGGGGTAAGTCGTAGTGAGAAGAAAACTAAGTATCAGCCATGATCCAGTCCCTAAATATTTAACCAATGCTTCCTCCATTTGTTTGCCCTTCACCCATTCAGTAGCTGAAAGAAGATACAATCCCAGCATTAGACATTAAAAACCGATGCTATCAGTCCACAAAGAATCGTATTAGACCGATTATGAATTCACAAGCTCCAAAAATGTAAACTTTCAATTCAAAACCCAACAGAACAATTCACAAGCTTCAAAATTTGAAACCGAAATTCGTTTCTACCTTCTTTGTATGCATGATCAAGCCATTGCAGGTGTAGATCCCTGCGACCTGAAGCTTCTTAACATCTCAAGTAATCACTAGAATCACTGCACAAAACACACGCGTCACCACTGAAATCTTGAGTATTTCAAAGCTGAATATTGAGACACAAGAGACTCAAATCGCCACCAATTGCATCAGAGTTCAAAAGATTGCACCAAATAAGAAAGAAAGAAATGAAAATAATGCAAAACCTGCTTGGCGTACTAGTAATTTCAAAAACCCAAATCCAAATTACAAACTCACCATGTCGTATTGATTCCCAACATCAACCAATACCCAAATTTTAGTCCTAATTTGAAACCCTAGACCAATTCCAGGACCTCAATGTTCAATACGAAAACCAAGCCCTTTAAATCCCAATTTGAAACCCTAGACCAGTATCTACCAAACCCTCAATGTTCAATGCGAACACCCAATCCTCCACAGCCCCTCCTCCCAATCTTGAAAACTCAAATGAACCTCAAATAGAAATCCCAAATCATAAACCACATAATCGAAACTTACCCAGATTTGAAGAACTCACCAAAAGTGAATTGAGATTGAAATTTCAATCAATTGAAACAGCAGCGTCTGGCGCTTGAAGAGGTCGTCAATTGACTTATCAGCTATGACTCTATATTCACAATTACCATCAGAAAAATTATTAGTTTGATTAACAATATATTTCCTTTGTGCCTCAGGGAACTTCTCAGTAAACCCAGTCGTTCTGTGTGGCTCCATATGTGGTGAAGAGCTATAAGTCTGCTAGCACATAAAAGCATGTATCAAGTAATTTGCAATTAAAGCAAAACTTAATATATTCACAAAATGCTAAGTGCATACCTTATGAAGGATATTATCAAATTTTGTTTCCAAGGCTGCAAGATTGGTGAGCGGTATGGAGGATTCATGGCTAATATGGGTTGGGGTGGTTTCAACATTCACTACAAGAAATTTGACAATAGGTGACGAAAATTTATGTGACGCTTACAAAAATGTCACTGATACAAAGTTTATGTGAGGAATTTTTGCAAGTCGTCACAAATAGCTTTGTGTGTTATTTTCCTATTCAATTCGTCACATAATCGTTTTGCAAGCTTCACAAAGTATACAAGCGGGAAAAGCTGGCGCCCATTCAGATACTTTCGGTGGCGAAAAGTGAAATTCCTTACATAATATATATATTTATTTTAATAATTCAAATGGGAAAAATCATTAAACCAAATAATTCAAGTGAGTTTCAACAGAAGGTGACGAACAAATCATTAAAATTCTTCTCTGCTCTCTCTGAGCACCGAACGAAGCCAAACATGACTCCACCGTGAGACCGTCGCTACGACCATCACTACGGCAGCTGCGACGGCAACGACTCCACCGGCGACGGCGATGACTCCATCGGTGACGGCGATGACTCCATTGAAGACGGCGACGACTCCATTGACGACGGCGACGAATCCATTGACGACTGCGCCCGCGACCGTCGCTTCTTCTCCATCGGTGAATTATTCTATCCTTCATTATTGCAATTGTTCGTTATTGCGATTATTCATTATTGCAATTGCAGTTGTTAGTCATGGGTTGCGATTATTCAGTTTGGTGGTGTGGTAAAATTGGGAATTGAAGTTGTTAATCATGGGTTTTGAATTGTTGTAAATGAATTGAGAAGGGTTTTGAATTGCTGTCAGTCCTGGGTTTTGAATTGTTGTAAATGAATTGAGAAGGGTTTTGAATTGCTGTAAATGGGCAGTTTTGTTTCTGTTCAATTCGTAGGATTTTGACATGCAGGTTTGTTGTTACTCAAATAGCTAGAAGGTTTAACATTAAGTTTTTATTTCAGGGGTCTCTTGAATACAATTAGATTTCTTTTCCAATTTATCTTTCAAGCTCTGCAACCAAGGTGAGTTCATGTTCTTTGAATTGTTCATTTCTTTGTACACGATGTTGTAATTCTCGATGCCATGGTTTTCTGTATTCTAGAGTCTCATCTAGTTCAATGCCATGTGGGTTCTTAATTAGAGCATAAGGTTTTATGTGTTTGTGTCTTTGCAATTTGGGTTAGTTCTTCCATTCAGCCACAGCTTTTTATCATCTCAATGTTGCTTACTGATTGGAGGAATGGCTAAATATTAGAACCAAATCTTTTTAGAAGCAGAAATGGAGAGACAATGGATTTCGAATCGAAATATTCTTGCCCCGGAGCACAGAGATGGGATTACGAGCTTCATTAATATTGCTCGCTACCACGTGAATGAGAGAAATGAGATACCATGTCCTTGCAGGGAGTGTCATAACAAACATTTACACTCTATTGATGTTGTTCATTTTCATTTGTTACAATCTGGGATGGATGTAACTTATAAGGTATGGACATATCATGGAGAGCATATTGACATGCCTTTTGAAAATTCTCATAGCTCGGATGATGAGCCTACAAATGATAATAACATGAACATGTTTGATATGCTTGATGATGCATTTGATTGTATAGTGGGGGAGGAAGATATTGTGGGTGTTGGTGATTCGACGACTATTCATAGAGTTGATGCTGATAATTATTTGAATTTGTTGAAAGAAGCTCAAAGAGAATTGTATGATGGCTGCACCAAATATACAGTTTTATCCTATGTTGTGGAGTTACTTCAGAGTAGACAACCATTGGACAAACAAATCCGTAAATGAGGCATTGAAAATCATGAAGAAGATGTGTCCAGCACCTAATAATGTTCCTGAGACGTACAATGAGTGCAAGAAGATGCTGAAAAGCATTGGTTTGGGGTATGAAAACATTGATGTTTGTCGGTATGATTGTGCATTGTTTTATAAGGAACATGCAAAGAAGGATAAATGCCCAGTGTGCAATGAGCCAAGGTATAAGCATAGTAATCGTGAGCAGAAAAAGAAGGTTCCTCAGAAAGTATTGCGGTACTTTCCACTCAAGCCAAGGTTACAACGATTGTTTATGTCAAGGCATACATCACAAGATATGAGGTGGCACAAAGAAAAGCGACTCAATGAAGATGGAATAATGAGGCATCTAGCAGACTCTCTAGGGTGGAAAGAATTTGACAAAATGTACCCAGATTTTGCCTCAGATCCAAGAAATGTCAGATTGGGCCTTGCAACGGATGGGTTTAATCCTTTTGGCAATTTGAGCTCAAGTTATAGCATGTGGCCTGTTGTGCTATTTCCATATAATCTGCCACCATGGAAATGTATGAAAAATCCCTACCCTATGCTGACCTTGTTAATCCCGGGGCCAAAAGCACCAGGAAAGGATATTGATGTATACTTGCGTCCGTTAATTGATGAACTTAAGGAGTTGTGGGAGTGTGGTATTCAAACTTATGATAAAGTGGCTGAAGCTGTATTTAATATGCGTGCTATTTTGTTGTGGACCATACATGATTTCCCTGCTTACGGAAATGTGTCAGGTTGGAGCACTCATGGTAAGTTGGCATGTCCAGTATGCAATGAAGATACATCCCACACCAGGTTAAGGAGCAAATATTGTTTTATTGGGCATCGCCGCCACTTGCCCCAAAATCACTCATGGAGGAAGAATACAAAAGACTTTAATGGTCATCGAGAGATGAGAAGGCCTCCTAGGGAATTTTCAGGTAATGACATATTGAATCAACTTGACTATATTGTACCTTGCAAGCCTGGTAAGCATCCGGATAATAAAGATAGGAAGAGGAAGCGAAATAGTGAAGAGCTAAATTGGACAAAGAAGAGTATTTTGTTTGAGTTGGATTATTGGTCTAAGTTGAAAATTAGACATAATCTCGATGTGATGCACATAGAGAAGAATATATTAGAGATCCTCATAGCAATGTTGCTGAACATGAGTAGCTCAAAGGATACCCTCAAGGCAAGGATGGATTTAAAAGATATGAATATTAGGGAAAAGTTGCATCTTAAGAGGATTGGTCATAAACTTGACAAGCCTCAAGCTGCATATGTGTTCACACAACCTGCACGTAAAGCTTTCTTGAAGTGGTTGAAGTCTGTTAAGTTTCCTGATGGCTATGCATCCAATGTATCAAGATATGTGAATGTGGATGAAGGGAAAGTATCAGGTATGAAGAGCCATGACTGCCATGTGTTGATGCAAAAGGTTCTTCCTGTGGGAATTCGTAAACATTTGAAGAAGGAGATATATACTCCACTTATCGAGTTGTCTAGTTTTTTCCAGCAAATATGCACAAAGACATTAAATGTTCCTGATTTGGACAAGTTGGAAGAAAACATCATCTTTATATTGTGCAAACTAGAGAAAATCTTCCCTCCTTCATTTTTTGTTGTAATGGTCCACTTGGCTGTACACTTACCAAGGGAGGCCAAATTGGCAGGACCGGTTGGATTTCGTTGGATGTATCCAGTAGAAAGGTAATGCAACATGACATCTTAAGTTGGTTTTTTATTAGTCTTCTTCGTATTTCATACCACTAATGTTATTTTCATTTGTAGGTTGTTGGGAAAGTACAAGAAATATGTACAAAATAAAGCTCGACCAGAAGGCTCAATTACAATGGCATACATTGCCTATGAGTCATTGACATTTTGTTCGAAATATTTATCTGAAACACAATTCACTAGTCCTGAAAGAAATAATGAAGGAGATGAACCTAATGCCAAGCTTTCTGTATTTTCCCATAAAGCTCGTCCATGTGGAGCTTCTGCAATGATTGAATTCTCTAGGGAGGAGATGGAAGTGGCTTATTGGTATATATTGGACAATTGCGAAGAAATTGAAGACTTTAGAAAGTATGTGATATGTATCTTTATTCCATATTTATATATTTATAACCCTCTCCAATATCAACATTTAATGTAATTTTATTTCATCTTGCAATGAGCATATCTATCTACTAGAAACAGAGAGTTCTAAGAATATAGAACAACGACATAGACAATTATTTCCTGATTGGTTTAGAGTTTGTATTGCGACATTGTATTATCAAGATCCAAAGCTAGTGAGTGAAGAGATTTTTGCACTATCTGAAGGTCCAGATAGGCGTACAGTTCAGTATACAGGCTCCGTGGTGAATGGTATACGATTCTCAATCAAAGATCTTGATGAATATCGTACGACACAAAATAGTGGAGTTATGACACCAGGGTCACATAATGGTGTATCGTGCAATTTCTATGGCAGCTTGCTTAGAGTCATTAAAGTACAGTTCACCAGAGGATTTAGAGTACTTCTTTTCAAATTTCATTGGTTCAATACAGATGCGAAAGGTAAAAAGGTTATTCGAGATTGCAATCTTACTTCCGTGAATGTAAATACTCAGTGGTATGAGACTGATCCTTATGTGCTGACTACTCAAGTGAATCAAGTATTTTATATTGACGATCTAAAGTTGGGCCATCCTTGGAAAGTTGTTCAGAAAAGTCAGCATCGACATGTGTGGGATGTACCTGAAAGAGAGACTGATGATGTTGAATATGAACAAATTTGCGAAGATGACGACGACAACGATAATGATGATTCTATACTCATGAGGCCAGTTGAAGATAACAATGTTGAAACTACTGCATCATTATGCAGAGAAGATGTTGATCCAGAATCTTTTGATGCTAGTGATCCCACTATCCAAAGCATGTTAGAGAGGGATGACGACTCTGATAATTCTAAAGATGAAACCTTAATGGAAGATGAAAGTGAAATGCTAATCAGCGAAGATGATGATAAGGATTCTGATTAAGTAGTATTTTTTTCCATGTAAAGATTCTAATTAAGTAGTAGTTCTTTGATGTTAATTTATATTGAATCAAGTATTTTAAACTGAATGTTGTCCTTGCTGATAATTAATCATTTTATGTTATAGATGGCAGTTGGACAGCAAGGGAAGAAGTTGAAAAGGCTCAAGGATCGTGCACCACCAACCTCATCGAGTGTTGCTAGTCCCCAACCACCACCCCCACCTGTTTCGCCACAACAATATGCACTTGAGGTAATCTATTCAATGTTAATGTCCTTACTGATTGTTAACCATGTCGCAAATAAGTAATCTTCTTAATTTTTATGTTATAGATGGCAGCCAGACAGCAAGGGAAGAAGGTGAAAAGGCTCAAGGATCGTGCACCACCAGCCTCATTGAGTGTTGCTAGTCCCCAACCACCACCCCCACCTGTTTCGCCACAACAATATGCACTTGAGGTAATCTATTCAAAGGTAATCTATTCAATGTTAATGTCCTTGCTGATTGTTAACCATGTCGCAAATAAGTAATCTTCTTAATTTTATGTTATAGATGGCAGCCGGGCAGCGAGGAAAGAAGCTGAAAAGGCTCAAGGATCGTGCACCATCAGCCTCATCGAGTGTTGTTGGTCCCCAACCACCACCCTCACCCCCACCTGTTCCGTCACAACCACCACTTCCTCCACCACCATGCAATGTGCAATCACCTTTGGAGCCAGCAGAAAGTAGTTCAGGTAGTAATAACTACTATTAGTGAAACTCCATTTATTATTTGATAGAAAATACTTATTATGTATTGGATTGGCAGATACTACTTACGACTTTTCTGGTAAAAAAAGGAAGCGTGGGAAATCGTGTGGGAAAAAACTCCACAAAATTTTGGAGTTAAATGGTGGGAGAAAGATGCCTGTTATTTTTGACATAAAGTATCATGTTCCTACTGACGAAACAGTGACAGCTCTTTTCACTTCTGAGATTGGCAACATTATTAGAAGTTATGCGCCAATTTGTTATCTTGGATGGAGGAAGGTCCCATTGGATAGTAAGAAGCAAATGTGGGAGAAGATATTGGTGGGTTTAATATGTCCAATCAACAGATTATTGAATATGTTGTGCACATTTGATTATAATGCTAGGAAAATAACAATGTTGTGCATATTTGATATTAGGTGCTCTTTGAGTTGGACATGTCCAATCAATGTATTCTTGAATATGTTGATCAAAAGATGAGAAAGTTGTATTCAGTCTTCAAGTGGAGGCTGCATCAACACTTCCTGAAATGTGAAACACCTGAGAAAGGACGAAGTACTTTGCCAAAAGATGATTTATGGTTTGGGAGGCCAGAAAGTCACTGGAAGTGGTTGTGTGATCTATATACAGCTGAAGATTTTATGGTATATGATTTAAATTTTATGGCTTCTCTGTTATGTCTTGCTGATTATTAAACAAATTACTATTTGAGTGCGATAGTAATGCTGCAATATTGCATGAGCTAGCTTGTGTAAGTTATCTTTTGTAAATAGGTTAAAAGCTGACATATTGGGAACTTGTTCTAGTTTTAATTTCTAAGTTCGTACTAGTTGGTTTAGAATTGAAAGAAGCGACCCATTAAATTAGCATGGGGTTGGTTTAGTTGGTTTGTTCAGGAGATTTATACTTTCTGTATCATATGAAAAATGCAGGAGATTTCGAAGGGAAATATTACCAACCGAAAGCAGCAAAAGTATCATCATAAGGGAGGCGCAAAGCCATTTTTTCAACATGCTAAGAAATCTCACAAGGTATTAGACGACATTTGGATGATTTCCCATTTTAGTGGCTGTTTTATTGGATGATATATATGTGTACATTGATTTTTGTTATTATTATAATTTGAGCAGAATGGCGCACCATTGTTTGTGATAGACACATGGGAGACTCTCCACAAAGACAAGAATGGGCAATGGATCAATGAAACTGCTAAAGAGAATTATGTTAGTCTCATTATTTGATTTAAGCATCATTGAGTTTTAAAAACAATTGGAAAAGAAATCTAATTTTATTTCTGGTTTTTTGGCATATGTGTTCGTTTTGTAGGATGATATGAGGAAAATGCGAGATGAGATTAGGCAGAAGTTGATCGAAGAAGCACCTGAGGACACTCCATCTCATTCCATACAAGTCCCACTGGAGGGTGAGTTTGAAATAATGGGTGGAAAACTTGGGAGGAAGGGAAGATCTATTTGTGGCGTGGGAGCTTTTCCTCGTATGGAATCTTCTAGATCAAGCTTCCCCTCATCTCTGGCTACTAGTTCTCAAATTACTGCGATTGAAGATCAACTCAAGCTACTAACTACAGGTTTCCTTAGTCTACAAAAGGAGAATCAGCTATTAAGGGAACAATTGAAAGAGAATGAGCAGTTGAAAGCACAATTGCAGGTACAACTTATTTTTTCAACTATATGCTGACTAAGAAACATATTTATCAGTCAAAGTCATGTTTAATTATTTTTTCTGGTTGGTGAACAGTGAGTATAATTTGTGCAAATTGTGGATTAACTTCATGATAGAGCTAAAACCAGATATGAACAAACACAAACCAGATAGGCAGATGGCAGAATGGCTTGTAGATATTCTAATATCTTGGGTTTGGTTGGGTGAAAGTAAGTAGAAGCAGATAATGTGTTGGTAACTTTTGTTAGTATGAGAACCAATTTTGTTAAAGCCCAGATAGAAAGGAAAGTAGTAAAATGATAGAAAGAAGTCCATTGATTAGAGACTAAGTACTCGTTAATGCCCAGATAAATCAGCAATTAGCTTGAGCATTAAGTATTGTATTTTCCTGTTGTCAATTGATTATATTAATACGTATACATGACTCAAATTTTGCTGCACACTTACTAGTTTCTAATGCCAACTATAGGCTTTTTTGGCTGCCACTCAAGGTCATACCAAGAGTGATTGCTCCCACCACCATCCAAGAAATTCCAATGCTAATGATGTACATCCAAAGGGTCCATATTTTGACGAGCTTGGTAACCATGATGATGAAGATGAAGGTGACTACTATGATGCATGATTCAAGGAGGTTGTGGGCATGAATAGATATGTTGGTGATTTATGGAGTTTAGGTTTATTATCATTTTGGAACTTAGTAGACATAGTATAGTAAACTTGTTTGAGGATTAAATCTATTGTATTCGATTATGTGACGTTTTATCAATGGAAATCCTACAATATTCATGTTAATTATGCAGCGTGTATGACAAAGGAAATTTGAAAGCAAATAGATGGTCACATTTGACCAAAAGTGATGAAGAAGCGTCACAAGTGTAATGAATAAGTGACGCCCAGAGTCTCACGTATAAATTAATTCGGTGACGAAAATTCCTCACGCAAAACATTTTAAAGTGACGACCTGATTGTCACTATTGATGAATAGCATACCCAAAGAGCTGGGCATCAGTGAGGAACAATTCGTCACAAAAGCTTCATGCTAGTGACGAATTGGTTAATCGCCACCTAAGACTTTCGGTAACGGTGTTTTTGTGACGGCCACTGTGACGACCAAAATTCTTCACATTTGATCAAAAGTGACGAATTTACATACTTTGGTGACGAATCCCGTTCGTCACTAAAGCCCAAATTTGTTGTAGTGATTATGCGCGACCATGTCATTCACAAGCAAGTGTTACTTGAGAGTCTCTTTGTTCTCTTGATCTCACCTCCTACGTCGGACCTCTTAGTAACAATTACCATCTTATTCATCCTCCCTTGTGCACGCACCTATTCAAGCAATTCATCTTTATTTTTGAATATCCACATATAAGGGTTTCATTCAGTATCGATGTTTGAAATTGAGAATAGTGTACTAAAAAGTATTACCTCGTGAGTTGTAAATTGTTCGCTATAGTCCATTGCATATTATGTTGGTACATTGCTGTCTTCAGTAGTGGCATCACCCTCTTATTGTTCCTTTATAAGAAAAAACAATGCTATAGTAAATTAGAATGTTCAAAACATTGTAAGTTATCCGCTAAATCAATTGACTCTACAAGCAAGTTCAGTTTCAAGCAATGCTATGAGGTGTTCAAAAATGGTTGAAGTAGTTGAATAGGAGGATCAGCCGAAGGAAGAGAGAGAGTCTCCGGTGAAAGAATTGGAATTTTTTTGAGATTATTTGAATGGCAGATGGTAATGCTCCTAAAGGCATATTTTGAATATAGAATAGCAGGATATCTAACCGAATACTTGGGTATACAATTTGGTTTAGCTTTTAGGGACCCTCTATGTACTTGTCCGCAAGCAACCGTTTATGGCTTTGGAAGCAACAAGCAAATATATATTTGTTGAAAAGATTGCTTATAACACAACACTATCAGAGTTTTATAAAAGAGTTATATAAGAGATTGATTTTCTCCATTATTTCTTTCAACTTGGTATTAGAACTTGGTTGACCCTTGGTGCCTAAACCTCTTTGTACATAAATGAACTGATTCACTATGCACCCACGGGGCTTTTACCTTGATATATGTTACCTACTTTTACCTTACTACCTATTTACCGAGACTGAAGATAATTCTTTCGATATTCAATTGGACAAGGTGTCTTGAGAAATTTTGCTGCTTCGACTTTGTGGAGATATCTACAGAGATGGAGTTGCAATTTGATGTATTCAAGTTACGAAGATTTACCAGAGGTAAGGCTTTTTTACCAAACCGCCTTTTCTAAAGGTAAGGTTTGAGTTTTTAAATTTGCTGAGTTAGAGTTAAGGTTTGATTTCATCAAGCCGCCGAGATATATCTGAGCTATGGCATTGGCGCATCATTATCTAAGTTATGACTCACTGGCAAGCTCTTGTTGTAGGAATCACCATGAGCTTAATAGGGGGTGTCAAAACAAGTTCTTGTACAAGAAGAGATGTTCGAGGAGTTGATGCGGAAGGAGCTACTATTAACATATCTTGAGGCATGAACAAAGGAAGAAAGAGTTACTTAGAGTTATATGCAGAGTTATCGAGTTGAGTTACCAGAGTTACCCATAGTTATTGAGTTATTTATCTGAGTTACTTACTGAGTTATTAACCCGAGTTACCTGAGTTATTGAGTGACTGACGAATACTAGCGTATCGAGTGGCGATGATACTAGCGTGTGGAATACATGAGTTAAGAGTTATACCAGAGTACAAACACATTATTGGCAGGGGGTGTTGAAAACATTAGTTATTGGCAAATTCATGATCTTGAGTTTGACCGGGGTGTTGAAGATATCGAGTTATTTACCAGATTTGCAGTTGAGACTCAATATGGAGATTTGATTATGATTATATATACTACTGTATTCTAGTATGATTTGCTTTATGAATTGGGCAAATATTTTCTTTACCTTTTTCCAATAAGGCTTATGATTACTTTTCTTATATGATATGTAACCTAGCACCTATTCATATAAACAGAGCGGTTGAGAGATTGGTTGTAACACACCATTAAAAAAGTTATAAGAGTTATAGTAGGACATTTGTAATTGGCTATCTGACACACCCCGACCCAAAAAGTAGGGCCCGGGAGTGCGGCCATCACCCCCAAAGAGTGACGAAGCCTTAAACAAATAAAAACGACAAAAACGGAAGAAAAAGAAATACAAATTAATATCAGAGCATCTACAGCGGAAAAGAAACAACGCACTACAACTGCCCCAAGGGCGGAATACACAGCTGTACAGCTTAACTCGTAACCTGCCTGACAAGGACAACGAAGATCTCCTACCCTTCGTTGGTGGAAGTAGAGCTATCGGCAGGTCTCAGTCGTCTCGGTGAATGCACTTCAGAATCAAATCCTGAGGGGGCGCAAAACCAAGGGTGAGTGGACGGAAAAAGAAGTCAGTGAAAAACATTTAACAGATATGCCAATAACCCCCTCTGTCAAAACAGATAGTATAATAATAATATCATACCTCAATCCAGCCAACACGTACAGTAACTAACATCCGAGCAACCTATACACACAAAACATTCCCAACACTACAACGTAAGGTGGTCGAGAGCCATAACACCCACCGAGATATACCTCTCATGGACGAGGGCCATACCCACCCGATCCATGATATAATGTGTGGTCGAGGGCCATGTCACCCGACCGAGATATATCTCTCATGGACGAGGGCCATACCCACCCGATCCATGATTTAATGGACGAGGGCCATACCCACCCGATCCATATAATGCGCCCCTAATAGTACTAATCGCAAACCAACTACTTAGGAACAACCAAGCAACGATTACCAACAATAGTCACAACAACCAGCAGCATAACCAATTTATAAGCATAAAACATACGAATACATATATACGAAAACATAGTACACTCAAACACATTTAAAACCAAAACCCGTCCACTCACAGTGACACTGGGCGATCGTCGTCGTCCTCCTCTGAGGCACGATTCGGTTATGCTGATTCCTCGAAACTGATCACCTAACAATCCCAATAATCCAAAGTTAATAACCGAAACTTAACGAATAACCAGAACCCTACATTTCCTAGTTTTCTCAATCGGGTATAACCGTATCTCGGATGGCAAAACGAGTTCGCCATTGGATCGGAACGTCGTTTCCACTCGAAAAGTGGTCGGCAACAGTGGTCAACGCCGGAACGGCCTGACGTCAGCACCGTGCTGGCGTGGCACTGACACATTCTGACGTGGCGATGACCTGGCAGCCACGTGGTGCGACGTGGCGCCACGCGGCACTCGCGTGTCATCCACGTGTCGCTGCGCGAGGAGGGCGGCGGAACCGGGATTTCGCGGTTTCCCCAAATCCTAAAACCTTCAATTCTCAACCAAATCCATCGAATTTTATGTCAAAACGCATCTACGGAATCCAAGGAATCCAAAAATCAAGGTTTCAGGACTTACCACGGCCTGTCTGGCCGAACTCGGAAAGCTCGCGGATCCGTCGACGTGCGCGATTGACGGTGCTGGCTCCGATCTTTGGTGCTCCGGCTTCGTCTCGCGAGGGGAAGGAGATGAGGCGGTCGCGGCCCGTCGTCCGGGCGAAGGGTCAACGGCGGCGAAGCATTTCGCGTGTTTTCGCTCGGACGCGACTTGCGACTCGGGTTTCCCTTTTGGGAAACTCGGGTTAAACCGGGTTTTAAAACAACCCCAAAATATCTTCCCCAAACTGACCAATCAGAAGCTGCCACGTGGCACTTCACTACACCAAAATTCCGTTTTTCGTCCGTAACTTCTTCATACAACTCGGAATTCGATTTCTCTTCGTAGAAGCGTTCTGTCGTCGAGCTCTTCGCAAAGAGTACAATATTAAAAATAACATCTGTCACTATTCAAAAGTCAACGTTTGACCAAGCAAGGGCATTTTGGTCATTTCATACATTTTGGAAAATTTTCGGAACGGGTCGTATCACTATCCTTGTACCAAAACATTGTAATCAATCACAAGCTCAATTAGGACTTAGTTTTAGGTTTGAAGAAATGTTGATTGTGCTTGAAGATCAAGGATTGAAGACTTGGTGATGCTCACATGTTCATAATTTTGTAGGAAATTGATAGCAAACCTTGAGGGCCAAATTTGAGTTGGGTGTGATGCTTATTGATTTGTGTGTGATGAAATTGAGATTGAAAATGAGACATATCAACGTTGGGTGTTGATATAACAAAACACAGAGTAGGAAATTGAAGTTCAGAGGTTGAGTATGAAGATTTGAGATTATGTCATAGAACTTTTTCTGTGTTGGCACAAATTGTTTCTGGGGCAGGGACTGTTTCTATGTAGGCCGAACCGTTTATGTTTTAGCACTAGCTACCTCTGTGTTGGTTCATGATTTTTTTTTTTGTGGTTGTGGATTTTGTGTATCCGCAAGAAAATGGACCCTCAGAAACACTTTTTGTTTGATAAGAACACTTGCTTTTCAAAAATAATTTTACACTTTGAACTAACTTGAAGAAAAGTGAGTTTCATACATGTTGAAGAGAGATAATCGATGGAAGAGATACATAAGCTTTGAAAGTGGGGACAAAGGAGGCCACTCGAAGAAGCTGGTAACTTGCAAAGGTGGAGGGGAGAGAGAGAGAGAGAGAGAGAGAGAGAGAGAGAGAGAGAGAGAGAGAGAGAAGCGTGTGTGGGCTTCTTGCATCGGGTCTACATGTAGGACCCATTATTTAGGTGGTTAAATTCTTATTTGTCCTTAGAAGTGAACATTTGAAATTGTTGTTTTATCATAGAAACATAATGGATATTTTGTCCTTAGAGATCATTGTGCCAATAAAGAATCTCATGCATAATAAATCAAAGTACTTTCTTTCTATCTGACCAAAATAAATACCATCCATCTGCAATCAAGATTTTTGCAGTCGAGCCTGGCCGTAGCTAACTGAAGTTTACATCTTATTGCTCCTATACATTGTATTGTGTTCTTAAATCCAAAATTACTTTCCTCAATTTGATCCATGGCCATGTTACAAGCTGGCTATCACTACTGCAAGTGTAAATTATTTGTTGTCAACTATAGAATTCTTTTACGCATTGAAAGGTGGGTTTTGTATTTTGATAATTGGAAAGGATTCAATTATGCAATTTGGAGAAAATAGAATCAAATGAAAATGATAAATTTGTTTAGCATGTTTTTACCTCTCATAAAAATAATTAAATATAATGATCTAATCATGATTTAAGCTCTAAACACGTGACACGATTTAAGTAAGGAGGTAAAGTTTATTATGATGCAAGGGGTGAGCAAAATAATACTCATTTAGAGTGTTTCCAAATTTCATGATTAAAAATGATCTGAAGGCCTAATTCCGTAATTTCGCAGTCTTGTACACTTCACAAAGCACATGGGAGTCGGGACGAGAGAGGCGGGAAAGTGAGGGAAAGAACCCCCAAAAACCCCAAAAATGAGCTTTTGATTTCGAAAACCAATCGCCACTCAGTTGTGCAAATCGGGAGAATGGAGAGAATACACGTTGCTGTGCGCGCTCGGCCGCTCTCAGATGAAGACGCCAAGACCTCCCCTTGGCGTATCTCCGGCAACTCCATCTTCCTCCCCAACCACTCCTCCAAATTCGAATTTGGTACTCAAAACCCTCTCTCTCTCTGCAAATTTCAATTTCCATCATTTTTTAGTGGTTCGTTTTTTAATTTCTTCGATTTTCTTTGTTTATTCTGGGTTTGTAGATCGAATTTTCCGTGAAGATTGTAAGACCAGCGAGGTCTACCAGTCTCGGACAAAAGATATAGTCGCCGCCGCAGTTCGCGGCTTCAATGGTACCTATGAAAAGCCCTAATTTGTAATTAGCATTTTTTTTATTTTAGTTTTGTTTGTATTTTTGAATATTATTTTTTGCTTGATTTTTAGGGACAGTATTTGCTTATGGGCAAACTAACAGTGGCAAGACATACACAATCCGGGGCTCAGATACTGAACCTGGGGTGATTCCACTTGCAGTGCGTGATATGTTCGATGTTATTCAAAAGGTACTTGTTTAGTGTGTGTTGGTCGAATTTTCACATGTGAAATATGGTTTGACTTGGTGGTGACTTTGCAAATTGTGATTTCTGGAATTATCTGACCCTGTCAGGTGATGCTAATTCTATTGTTTAAAAACGGTTATGTGAAAATTTGTGTGGTTGTATGTACATGTTCTAGAAATTATGTTAACCTTTCAATTATCGGCAACAGAAGAAGACTGTTGTGTGCACCTTTGGTAATTTTCCTTTGTATAATTTACCACGTTTGAATAGATAGGGCTAAGGTACCCAGTAAATTTAGGTCAGTCTTTGGACCATAAAAATGCGGCTTTGGTCTGTTTAGGGTAACTGTGGCTGAGTAGGTTACTTCTGTAGCACATTTATGATCCACTCAATATATACTTGGAAGTCAAATATTCTTGAAAGTGTCCAATAATCTTAGTTCTTTGCTTTTGAGTTCTTAATGTTGTTTGAGTCATTCACGCTTTATTTGGTAAACTCAATTTATGTACACACTCAAGTTCTTTCTTCCTTTCAGGATGTGGATCGTGAATTTCTGTTACGAATGTCTTATATGGAGATATATAATGAGGACATAAATGATTTATTAGCTCCTGATCATCAAAAATTGCAGATTCATGAAAGCCTAGAGGTATTGTGTTTACTACAGAGCTTAATTATTAAGATAGTTCTTCAGAATTTAAATAAATAACTACAAAGTTCTGCTTCTCTTCGTGTATGTAGCGAGGAATATTTGTTGCTGGGTTGCGAGAAGAAATTGTTGCCTCTCCGCAGCAAGTCCTTGAGCTCATTCAGTTTGGAGAGTGTAATTACTCTATTCTGTATTATATCATAAAGTAGCACTCAAGAATGGATTATGTATTTGTTTTGCACTGGGATGAAAATATGCACAAACTGCAAGTATTGTAGTTTGTAAAATTATTCCATCTCATGCACATACATATACAGAGTTACGCATGCACAACACATCACGCTTTTAGAGACACTCTCGCGGATTTCCTAGTTTTGGTGCGCCCTTTTCATTAAATGCATAAGCGATTTGATATTTTTGACCCCATAAACATTGACAATTTCAGCTCGTCGGCATACCGGTGAGACAAATATGAATCTGTATAGTAGTAGATCCCACACTATTTTCCGCATGGTATACTTCTGCATCCTTACCGCTGTTGGTTGTCATAATTTAGGTTACACATCTTATACAGCTATTATCATGCTTTAAATAGATAATTGAAAGCCGAGATAAAAATGAAGATGAAGATATTGGAAGTTCTTGTGATGCGGTCCGTGTTTCAGTTCTGGTACGTTTTAGAAGATTTAATAAATATTTATGGCTGTTCCTCCCCTCCTGTTTGTTGTGGATCAGACGTTTTGAGGTTGTCTTTGCGATCCTGGTAAAAATATTTGTGCATTTCTTGTGCTCTTTTGGTTCTAGAATTTAGTGGACCTAGCTGGTTCAGAACGTGCTGCAAAAACCGGTGCAGAAGGTCTCCGGCTCAAAGAGGGTTCTCATATAAATAAAAGCCTTATGACGTTGGGAACTGTCATTAAAAAATTAAGTGAAGGTGCTGAGAGTCAAGGGTAAGTTATTCATTTGTTATTGAGAAGTTTATTATTTCTGTACATAGTTTGATCTTATTCCATATATGATGCAGGGGGCATGTTCCATATCGAGATAGCAAACTTACGCGAATTTTGCAACCTTCTTTGGGTGGAAATGCAAATACAGCTATAATCTGCAACATCACACTTGCACAAGTAATGTCTCCATTTATCTTTGTTTTTTGTTCAATTAGGAAGAAATAGTTATCACAGTTAATGACTCGGTGGACAGAGGTACAGGTCATCTTGATAATATCACAGAAATAAAAAACCAATCTCTAACTTGCATCTGTATAAAAACACTCTTCTTAGCTACCTGAAAGCATACTGCCCTGCATCAAGACTCAATACTTTCCCAGAAGTACTCCACTTTATTCCATGTAGAAACATCAAAATTGTTCTAGTTTTCTCTAACCAAACTAGCCAAAAAACAGTTCCACACTGTCCTGTCCTTCCAACCCCAAAAGACTTAATTTCTATAAGGTTCTCTGAGTGTGGCTGGGGAATAGTCAACTCCTCAAAACTAAACGAACGCCAGCACTGGCCCTAAAGCATATGGACAACGTAACTGATAAATAATAATGCTATATGACAGACATTCTTGGAAGGTTTTAGGTGTGACGTTTCATATATGCGTATGTAACAATGAGCGTAGATGGATATGTTTATATATGTACATATGTTTAGTGACTTCTTTCGTTTTGGTCCTTGTTTTCTTTCATTCGATCAGGTCCACAATATGCCAAAGTTCTTTGAATCTAGTTTGTGGTTGTATAATGTGCATTTGCGGGATGGGTTTTGAATTTTAAATTTCAGATTTATGGCTTCAGACAGTAAAACTGCATTTGGGTAAAAAATATATCATGTGCTAGAGTACTTGCAATTTTAGATTAAAGAATTCTTTGAAGCTATCTAATAAACCAGAAGACTACCTCAACTCGAAATGTAAATTTATAAATTTGTATTATGCTGAAGGGGACACCGAACTATTTTGATGCACTAATAGCTTATAATATGTTATTTTTGTTAGTCTGTCTGCGAACGGTGCAGTTGAATTTATTTTGACTCTAAAATTATTGTAGTTTGCATGTTCTGGCTTGGTTTCTCAGAACCGTTGATTTGATGTCAGGTTCATGCAGACGAGACCAAAAGCAGTCTCCAGTTTGCAAGTAGAGCATTACGTGTCACCAACTGTGCTCGTGTCAATGAGGTTTTTAATTAATTTTATCTTTTGAATTCTTTCTTGGTTAGATTTAAATGTACCCTTTGAGATTCTACCTATGGACATCTATTGGCTTTATGATTGGTTCCCTTATCCCAATAATATCCTTAGATTACTGAAACTTAACTTATTTCTTGTGTTCATGGCAGATTTTAACAGATGCTGCTCTTCTAAAGCGTCAAAAAAAAGAAATTGAGGAGCTTCAAGCCAAACTGGAGGTATATGTTGTTTTTGTATCAATTGTTTTCATTCATGTATAAAATTATCAATTATAGATCGTATGTGAATTGTAGGCTTTTTATTGTCCTTTGTGATTCAGGAATCTCATTCAGAACATATGGCAGAGGAAATCCTCCGTCTGCGTAATACTTTATTGCAGGTTTACACTATACACTTACTGGTTTTTTGTAATTAGAGAAATGCAAGCGTACTTTAGAATGGTCAAATTTTCTGTGCAGAATGAGTTAGAGAGGGAGCGCATGGCTTTGGAGTTGGAAGAGGAAAAGAAAGCCCAAGCTGAAAGAGAAAAGATGCTGCAACAACAAGCTAAGAAAATTGAGAATTTGAGCTCAATGGTTTTGTTTTCAAACAGGGATGAGAATCGCGACCGCTTCAAGAAGGTTTGAATAACGATAAACTAAACTTCATTGCATATGTTCTGTCTAATGAGTTTCTTAGTCCAATAAATCTTTCATTTCCAATTATATTTTTCAATTTGTAAGAATACAGTAACTACTTTAATTTGCAAATATTCATCATCTACAGCACAAAATAGATACCTGGTCTTATTGTTTCATTTCCTATGAGGTAAGATCTAGTTGCTTTTGATATACAAGCAGAGAGGATTAGGGATATGTAATTTGGTGTTCGAAAGGAAGTATTGTTAGGTAAGTGGGGTAGGGGGTGGATTTCTTTGAAAAAAGAATCCTTTTTGGTAGATGTGATCAGAAACTAGTAAACAATCATGAGAAAGTACACAAGCATGCTTTTTGGTATCCTTTTTGGACTCGAAACTGCTTGCGAGAAAGTTGTCATAACCATGGAAAAACATGCTTCACCAGGTTACGCTAGTTTCTTAGAGTGCTTCACCAGGTTATGGTAGTTTCTTAGAGTGTTGTATGTTGGTGTTGGAGAAAAAAGAAGGGTCAGGGTTTGGGAGGTAATCTGTCGAATGACCATGCCTTCGTAATTTGGGATCAGAGAGGGTTTGAAATTTCAGTTTAGCTGGGCTCTGGGACTGAATTAGATGATGCTGAGATGGTGAGGAATTGAGTTTAGATACCAGTGATGGTGGAAAACAGTTGGATTAAAAACTAAATATGCCTGGAGTTTTTGTACGGAAGTCTTCGTATGTCTTTGTCTGGATCCTTGTTTTCCACTGGGGTTGATATGGCAAAATTTGTTCCAAAAGGACAACTTTTTGTTGCCATTGCAATGCGTGCAAAGCTGAATGCTTGGGACCTTTTAACAAAGAGAAGACTAGATGTTGGCTTATCTTGAAATAAGTGGGTCAGAAAGAGGGGTAAACGTGATCCATAGTATGCTTCATCCTTCAGCTGCTTTTAAACTATTGTTTAACATCTTGAGGGAAGCAGGTATAGCTTGGGTAATTCCGAGAAATTTCTTCTTCAGTCTTGTTTTCTTTGTTATGGTTGTATTATAGTTGTAGACTCCTTGTCCAGGCATTATCTGCCTTGTAAGATAAACATTGGGAGTACAAGTAGTATCATTAGTCAATGCTTGTGAGGTTTGCAGAAATTCCTAACAAACTAAAATGGCTAACAGATATGACTAGGTGTAGAATTAATGTATGAGTATGTGCAATGGTTGATTTTTGAAGAAGTACACAAACCCTTAAGCCATACAACCCAAAAAGAAGATTGTGTATCAGTTATATTCTCGTCTTTTATTTTCTTTGTTTTGGCTGTAATATTAGTTGGATAACTTTGTTATGTGCATTAGGTCCATGCTTGTAGAAGAGGAAATGTTGTGCAAGGGTAGTCATATTAGTTTAGTTACCGACGAAAGTTACTACTTTGCTTAAGTGAAACTCAAGTTACTACTGTTTTGTATGGTTTATTGTAAAATCCTGTTAGTTTTTTTCCATCCCTGTATGTCACCCTCTCTATGATTCTCAGAATTTTTTTCCAATAACTTTTCCTGTTTGTTGTTACAGGAGAAGAGGCGTGATACTTGGTGTCCTGGTAATCTTACAACGGAGACTCTGGGGGAGGTAATACTCTATTCCATCTAAATGTATGTTATTAGATTACGAGATTCTTGCACATATGTTGCCGATTCTGCTTTGATTTTTTCATTAATACAAAATTCCAATATTGTTCAGTGTTGTCGGCTACTTACTAGAAATGTAATTTATCTTTGATAAGTAACAAAAGTATGTTCCAAATAAAAAAGTACAAAGCTTAACTGAACAGGATGTTCACCGCAGACGATACAATCATGGAAAGCAGAACTTTTTCCCTAACAGTGACTACTAAACTCGTTTTTCGTTTTTTTTTGTCGTAGATAATGAGGTTTCACTAATGTAAAACTACGGAAATACAATTCAGTGGACAAGATGTCTACTGAACTAAAGAACTAGGCACCCTACTTTAGCATAACTACACAAGAAACATCCTCATATGTATCAGCAGTACAGAAAATATAGACTAATAGAGCAGCACTAAAGTTTGAGAATATTACATAAAGGAAGAACTATTCCTAGTTTTTGAAGATACTGATGTAGTGTTGATTTGAGGCTTTTTTTTTTGGCCGTCCATAATAAGTAAAATTGTTATTACTCCTGTTGCATTCCTTAGTCAGAAAGGTAATACTATCATACAGTCATGATTCTTTCATCTGGCTGGATTCTGTTTCTTAAACTTAGAAGTGTCTATATGTCACTATTCTATTGCTAGTACCAGTTAGCAAGATACATGCTTGTGAAAACTTATTTAAGTAATTTCGTACTTTTGTTGATGTTGTCTCCGGACTCTTGCTGAACCTGTTAAATTTATTATGTTAAGTATAACCGATTATTACATTGCTGAATTTCAGGTGCTGAACCTGTTAAATTTATTATGTTAAGTATAACCGATTATTACATTGCTGAATTTCAGGTGTCATCAAACATCCAATCAAAGGAATCTGCTGCAAAACCAACAAGAACTAAGCGGGATTTTGGACCACTTCTTCAGTTTGAAGCACTCGTTGAAGTTTCTGAGAACGAGTGTTGCAAAGAAGACGAAGAATGTAAAAACACAATGGCGGAATGTGCTCTTCCTGATCCTTGTGCTTTATTACATGTTACTAACAGAAGAAAAGTGCCATCTAGGAAGAAAAGCTTACCCCCGGTTTGCACTATTTCCATTACATATTTCTTTTTTACTGAACTTTTGGAAATCAGCATTTTAATGTCTGTCTTCTGGCAGGAGGCACATCATAATGAATTAATAGAATTGCAAGCAGAATATGAAGATTTGCTTGTACAATTTGAAACTCAGGTTCCTCTATTTCATTGTTTATGGTCCTTTACATCAGGAAGAGTGTTTCCGCTCTATAACAATCTTTACCTCGTGTAGAAAACGTTGAGTGAGATACAAATCGATTTCTTGACTCGGAAGCTTGATGAGGCCGAAAGGTTTTCTGGAGCAATGCATAATGACTACGCCAAATCTTATGTCGATAAAGATACCATTAATGGGGACAATAATGTCAGTCTAAGAGAGCCCGACGCTACTCTTCTAATTAAGCGACTTCAAGAACAGGTTGTCCTCCTGTTGTTTGTTTTATCTTTCATATGCATTTTGTTTCCTTCGTATTTTAGTTATGCATTAATTATGCACTTATGGGTAACTCAGTATCTTAATTGATGCTATTTTCACTGTTTGGTTTTGACATATTTCATTTACTATCTGTCCTCTACTTGCAGATGAAGATGCTAGAAATGGAGAAGTCTTCGAGCCAGCGAAATCTAGATAGTGTAGTTAAGCTGGAAACTGAGCGAAACATGTGTGCCAGGGAGAAGTTTGACGAGGTAATCATGGTTTACATTAGTTGGTTGTGATTATGATAACACAAGCCTGCAAATAGATGTCAATCTACAAGCGACTTCATTAATTAGGAGCTATCAAGTTGCACTCAACAATCAAGTTGCACGTGTTTTGAGTGCTAATCGTTTAAACATTTTTCTGACAATTACACTCAACAATCAAGTTGCACGTGTTTTGAGTGCTAATCTGTTCGAAAATGTCAAGCTTCAAGCTTGTTAGCAGAGCCCACCTGTAATAGAAAAAGAAAATTATTAAAAATACAATCCCATGCGGGCGTCAGAAAAGGTTACATCTAAGTTTTGTTATTCATCTAATTTCAAGTACTTAAAGCAGGCTTTGAAGCTCTCTATTGCGGTTTCTTTAGAGACTGCCTGTGTGTGTATGCATATACTCACATGTCCAATTGCTACTGTGGCTATGCGTGTATGTTAGAAGTCAATTCTTTTGAGCTATCAAAAATACAAGCCATCATCTTACTGCTCCATGTTTTTTATTTAAAGATTAGTAGAGATCTTATTTCTTTGCCTTCGTGATTTAAATTTGTTATTAATATGTTCCTTCTGTCTCTTGCTTTTTACATTGGCATCCATTGTCAAATGTCGTTAGCTATATGAAGAGCTTCTCACTGCACGTGAGGAGGCCAGGGTTGCCAGTCAAGAGCATACTCGGAACAAATCTCTGGCAAAGGTTGATGTAGGATATCCTTTTGATTAATTTCTGAGACGATTAATATATATCCCTTGGTTACATTCTTTGCGGTGTATGTGATTACTTGGTTAGGTTTAGTATATGTGTTTCTTTCATAGTTGCTGGAGCTGATTTGACGCTTGATTTAGGATGGAAGTTCTCAATTTGTAATGAAGCTTGAAAAGGAAGTCCAAGTACTAACATCGGAAGTTCAACGCTCGGAAATAGCAATAGAAAGTGTATCTTCACTTTTGGAAGAGGCTTGTAGGAGCTTCTCTGTGCTTTTTGATACATTCCAAGTGAGTATTTTTTGAAACATCTTCTCGTAATGACTTTCTTGTTTTTAGTTTTTCGAAAGGATTTTTTTTTGTAGATGCCTTAGTTGTTACCTCTTAGTTTAATTCAGTTTATTTTCTGAAACTTGTACTCTTTTTGACCATCCAATTGGTTAACTTCATTGAGCAATTATACTGTAGGATTTCAAGACTTCAATGTGTCAGTTTTCTTCACAGCAAAAACTAATTATCAGTAACCATGAGAAGTTCAATTCTTACATGCTGCAGAAAGTTTCTGCACTTGAGAATGAAAAGGTTGGCTTGTAAGTTAACGTACATGAGAGATCAAATCTGTTTAGTTCCAACATTCCTAAACGCATTCTAATAACTTGTGGTGCATTTTCATATGGTTTGCAGTGCCTTTTGTACAATCAATCTGTTGATCTTCAGAACCAGATAGAAGCACTGAAACTAGATGCTCAAAATGCTGAAAATTCCTTGAGTGTAAGCATTTATATAGTTACAGATATCCTTATCATAATTAGTATCATGAGTTATAGTAACTGATAATTGTCTTCCTCCAATATTATGGTATCCTTTCAGGAGCTTTTGCAACAGCATGATTTGGAAAAGGGAGAATATCTTTCTCATATAGATGATCTTGAAAAGGAAAGATCAAGTCTATCATCTTCTTCTTTGGGCAAGGAGAAGGAAAATTTGAGAAAAGATGTCAAAAACACAAGAATGATATTTAAAGAGACTGAGTTTAAGCTCAAGAACACCATACAAGAGAAAATCAAAGTGGAGGTTTGATACCATATGCCCTTTCTTTGTGCTCATTGATATCATCAAATCACAACCTTCCACTTTAACCAACATATCCGCCAATTAGCAGGGTGAGAAAGCATGTGACGAACGAGAAATAAAACGTAATTCAATTGCTGGCAGAAGGTGTGATTCTGTTAATGATAAGGGTTTGATGACATCTGATCCTAAAAGAGCAAAAGCCCTTGCCGATGAACAAACGGTGCAGGTAAGGAAATTGATTCTGTTTCTTTACTAGTCTTCCTTAGTGAAGTAACTCAGAGACTTATCCAAAGAAACAATTGTTAATGTTTTTTAGGAAGAGTACAGAAAGTTGGTAGTTTATGCTTTTGAAATGGAGACAAAAATTCTCTCTCTAGAAGAAGAGTTAGCAGTTGTTTACAGGGAAAAAGAAGATTTTGTGTCCAGAAATGAAGGTTTAGCATCTGACTTAGAAAGCCTGTCTGAGATATTGAGTACATCAAACTTGGAATCGCAAACATTGATGGAAGAGCTTTTGGCGCTGGTAAGCGTGTCTAAATTTCTCTGTTTCATACTAAGCAAAGTCCTTTGTTTACCTTCAATTTAAGATTGGTACGTGTCCTATTATGCACAACTTTTTACTTTTCATTGTTATTCGTCTGGATATCCAGAAACAGAGGTTGGAAGAATCTAACCTTAAGCAGCAAAAGATGGAAGGCTGCATTAAAATGCTCACTGAAGAAAAGGAAGAGTTAGCAATGGTAGCCTAATTTTGGGTTTCCTTTCTGCGAATAGTTTTTTCTGAATTATACAATCTAAACTGTTTTAGAATTTGTCTTTCTTTCTGGTATACATAAGCTCATTTGATTTAATCTTTGGTCGGCAGCAACTTACAGATTCGCTTTTGGAAATGGAGGAGGAAAGAGCAGTATGGACAGCAAAGGAGAAGGCTTCCGTTCAAGCCAAAGAAGAGAAATCAAAGTTGTACAATATGGAGATTTCATCATTATCAAGTGAACTATCAGAGGTGAGCATGTGTACATCATGAAGAGTTTGCTAGCTAGTCAGTCTCCAACATCGTAAATTTGAGAGCTTTTTAATCGTTTTGAGTAAATTTGGCCATTAAGTTTGCACTATTCTCCCCCTCCCATCTGTTTTGAATGTTATTGTGTCATCCCTCCCTCTGATTTTCTCCTGCTGAAATTTATGAGTCTGAAGCTTTGTTTGTGGTGCCAGAATATCAATTTAATCTCCCCCTTTTGGCTACTAGGAAAGAAAAGTCTTTACCATTTTGTCTATATTCGCTACTACTGTTGCTGGTTTTTTTCCTGGTTCAGATGTAAATACTTGTAGTATCCAATGAATGTTTAAAACCCACAATATTTTGACCGTGATTGGTCAACCACCTGCTGAACCTGATTTTGTGATAATGTAAGATGAGGAATTCATTGGAGTCTTGTAGACGAGAATGCAAGGCCCTTACGAAAAGATTATCTTGTGAGGAAAGGACTGGACAAAAGACATGCAGGTTTGTTTCCCTTTTGCTACCCTCCTTTGTCTTCTGAAAATCATACCTTTAGTTTGGAATATTGCTATCCGTATTGTAGTTTCCTGAACTAAACATTTGTAAGGACCTCTTCTTTCCTGGCAACCCTCTGTAGTTCTCTGGACACACCTATTCTTTATCAAGGCATTTTAATGGCATGCCTGATATTTAATTACGCTTGACCAATAGAGACTGTTGCTTTGGAAGTTTCTTTTTCTTCTTCCTTTTCTTTCTCTTTCTGGTGGTCCACAGTGATACGAGATGGTGATGGATTTCTTGTTAGCACCCTTTCTATTTGGTTTATTAATGAAATATTTGTTTTTTATGTCAAAGAAAGTCTCAGCATCAGCTTTGCTCAAAACAATTTGCATGTATAAACAAGCGTAAAGGACATTTTCTTTAGAGCACATCACATGCATTTATGTTAGAATGCTGTGCATTTCTTTTAGTCTATAAATCTTGAATCGGATGCCCCAGAAGTTAGAACTTTGACCCAAAAAAGAAACTGAGCAATAAATATGGATTTTCCTATCTGATTTTGTCTTGTGCTGCTCTTTTTGTGGTTCGTTGGGTTGGCTGCTGCTAGCTTGATTTATGATGTTGGCCTCTTAAAAAATTTATGGTTTTGGTGCGCAATTGCCATCTAACGGGCATTACGGTGCTTACTTAGGCTTCTCCCTTACAACATCTGATAAATGTTCTGCTTGCTAAAAGTATCTGCGTGCTTCTGGACTTCTTTACCATCACCAAATTTTAAAAGAATGTGTAATAATGGAATAGATTTGTAGTACTTTTTTTGGTTCTAATGTGAAGTTATCTAGTTATGAAAATTTCTCTACTAGGTGGTCTTAAATCTTTGCTGCTGGGTTCTTTAGAATGTCTTGAATCAAGATGAAAATATTCGGGACGCCAAAACAATATTATTCTATTTTATTTCTTGTGCAGCATGGAGAAGTCTTTTGTGGTTGATCCACTGAAGAACGACGAAAATATAGATGATGCTTTGTCAAACCAGTCTCAAGAAGTGAGTCATTTGCTTGAACTCAGAATATTGTATGGTACTATGAAATGAACAATATATTGTGGACCAGTATATAATGGTAATGAGGGAGAAAAGTTGAGTAGTATTGAGGAAGGATCAAATACTAAATTCAAAACTTCTTCCAGTTTGATTCATTACATGTGTCTACAGAGTGTAAACAATCAGCTCCATGTTATGACAAAGGAGAGAGATAAATTGGTGGCCCAGAACCAAGGGCTGCAAAAACATGCAATTCATGAAGAAACTCTGAATAACCGTCACAATGACTTGGTAAGTCGCTGAAAAATTTGGTTTCCTCATTAGTGTTCTAACAGAGTTCTCCTATAACGATGAATTTTCTTCGATCCAGTTAATGGAGGCAAAACTTCAAGTGGATGAACTGAAAAATAGAATTTCAAGCATGGAGCTTAAGATTCATGAAGTAAGTTTTTGTATACTAGCTTTTATTGTGCAATGCAGATGTCGTCTTTATGGTCATTAATAATAGCAGTACAGCTGCAGTTTCAACAATTGATCAGGTTGGTAGCTTTTGGTTGAGTAACAGTTTGGATAGTACCGACATTTTCCAAACGAAGTCAAAGTTTTTCTTTGCAGAAAATGAAAGATGTAAACAAAAGGAATAATCTATTTTTCATGTTTTCGGAGTTGAGAAATTTATAACATACAATTGGAGAAGTCTAAACTACTCTATTTTATAGGGAAGGGGATACCAACACGGGTGTCAAGGGGAGCCCTTGACCAGTTTGCCTAATCCACTTTTTTTTTGGCCTTGTATACTTCAAACAGGATAAAGTTGAAAACAGAAAAGAGAATGCAAAGCTTAGAATGAGGCTTAGAGGCGCACAAGCAAAGTTGGATGCCTTTCGAATTAGATATAAGGTAACATTTGAAGAGTCCGATCACATGAACAGGAAGTACGAGGAGGCTGCAGCCAAGCTAAAGGAGATGTTAGCTTTGAAAGGAGTTGAGGTGCTCGACCTCAAGAAGCAGCTTAGCGTTGCGAAGGGGTGATGAACAAAATGCATGCATCAGTTGCCTTCTGGACCATTTAACGTATAGTATATTTTGTATGAACAATGGGTTGAATATCTATCATGATAGCGAACCTTTCGCCCCTACTCATTGAAGGAATGACTTATATCAAGAAAATTGAATTATTTAGTAGAATTGTCCAAAATAAGCACTTTTGTATAATTTCTCACTAAAATGTGCGGTCAGCTTTTTTTTTTTTTTTCTTTTCCAAAATAAGCATAACTTTTTTTATTTGCTGCCCAAGCCTTTAGGGACTATAATGGTACCATTATGATACTATACGTGTACTATAAACATACTATAATTCTTTCTCGCATAGTATTCGTATAGTCCATGTATAATCCAATATATAGGTATATCATAGTACTCTAATATTTGGTAGTAGACATATAGTACTGTCGTAGTTCATTCGTGCCCTATTCCATTTTTTGTAGATTTGCCCTTGCCTCCTCTCCTCTACAACCAATTCGACGCCATTACAGCAATCGGCCGAGCGAATCCAACCACCTTCAATATTCATTTAATATGTGAATTCAAAGAAATCTCGAATTAATTAACAAAGGAGCTTCAAATCTCGATTTCTCTTTAGAATTTTTGAGAGAGAGAGAGAGAGAGAGAGAGAGAGAGAGAGAGAGAGAGAGAGAGGTGAAGAAGATCTTTTGTTGGCTTCAAGTTTGGGGGAGGGGAAGTGCTCCAAGATTCGGATGATGGAGCCTTCTGATTGGATTCGTCACCGTCAAGTCCGCAGTTGAAGAGATTTGGGCTTATTTTGGAAAAAGAAAGGGTAAGAGCTCGATTGAACTTCGACGGTACTCTATGCGTACTACGAGCTTATTAGGGTACTATGATATACCAATATGGCTTCAGTTTGGGGGAGGGGAAGTGCTCCAAGATTTGGATGATGGAGTCTTCTGATTGGATAAGTCATCGTCAAGTCCGCAGTTGAAGAGATCTGGGCTTATTTTGGAAAAAGAAAGGGTAAGAGCTCGATTGAACTTCGACGGTACTATATGTGTACTACGAGCTTATTAGGGTACTATGATATACCAATATAGAGGACTATATACTATTTGAGTACTATGCAAGAGAAAAATATAATATGCTTATAAAACACATATAGTACTGTTACAGTCCATAGGGGCTCTGATGTGAATTAAACTAGCCCTTTTATGTTGATTAATTTAACCAAATTAATAACTCGCAAGTGCACGAATTAATGTATAGTGTAGCTCAAACAAATACGAGGTCGATCCCACAAATGAAAATAGTTAACTTAGAAATTGAAATCTAATTACCACAAACACAAATTGCAAACAGGTTTTAGTTTTTAAGATTTTATTAAAAAAAAAAAAAAAAAAGCTACAAAAACGTGAGTTTTGGGGGTTTTGAAAACAAGGGTTAAGGCCTCAAGTTTGGGATCAACCACAAGCATTTCCATTAATGACTCAATGCAATCAATGAACTGTTTAGATTCTAAAGATGATAATTATTGTATCTAAGTCACTGTCGTGCCCCTATGCCATAGTTTTTCTTACGTGCATGATTCTCTCACTGTCGTGCAGAGATCGTATATCTAAAACATGCAACCTATCATTGTCTTGCATAAATTTAACATATAAAATTCATCACACTACGAACAAGAAAACAGGGAACCAAGCAAAACCATAATTCTCTGTCGAGCAACAATGTAATTTACCACACTCAATCACAAGAAGCTAATTGAATTATATTCAGGGACGGATCCATGTGGGAGCGAAGGTACGCGGCAGCCCCTCTGCTCGTCGGAAAAGTGAGCGGCTGAGAGCCCATCCGCCCCTCTGATCCTCGCTGGATTCCCCCGAACAGCTCCACCACCAAGGTTTTTGATCGTTTTTGTCTTAAATTTCCTGCGAAAAATGAAGAAACATTGGAGAAATGTGCAGCGGCGGCTGCGGTTCACGCGAGGAAGAAAGAGAATTCGCCAAACCCGCGAGGAAGAAAGAGAAATAGGGGAAACACACCGTTTTGGTGTTGAGTGGATTTTCCTTTTTTAATCATTTTTTTTATCAAATAATAACATTATAAGAATATTTAAAAATAGTTATTTAAAAAATAAAAAATATATTATAATTTTGATTGGAATTGAAGTGTGTTGATTGGAATTTTGATTGGAATTTCATGGCAGTTGTTTCGTTTTTCTTAGTAGATTTTGTTTTTCATGGCAGTATTTTCTCGATGTCTCTTCTCTTCCTGTTTTCAGTTTTCCAAAAAAGCAGCAGCAACCATGGAAAATCAGCAGCAGTGAGTCGAAGCTCTGAACGGGCAGTGGGCTGGGGCAGCAGAACCTCTGAACGGCAGGCGGCAAACACTGTCCGAATTTCTGCCCCTCTGCACCAAAATTCCTGGATTCGCCACTGATTATATTGCCAGTTAAGCTTCAAACTCATTTTCCAATACTAGATACAAAGTCCTAAGGTGATCAATCAAAGAACTCAAACAAAAAACAACAATTACAATAGTGATCAAGCATTCATCTAATAGAATTTAGCAATTCATCAATTAATCATTGAAATCATAAACCTCTACACTTGGGCATCATAACAGCCCTATAAAATATTTTAACTACTAAGAAACAAATAAAACATAATAAAAAACAACTAAAAACTACGAACAAACATTACGACGAAAACCCCCTTGAAATCTGACTTCTTGTCTCTTTATATAGGCGTGTCTTTATTTTCCTTCATCAACTGCGTAAGAGATCTCCAAATTTTTCATGAATCTGAATTTTGGAAAGTTGGACTTCTGCTGCATTTGGTTCCCTAATTGCGCCGGGTGAAATTATAATTAAAGCTGCTTCTGCTGAAATTATAATTAAAGCAGCTGAAAAAATAAGTTATGAAGCGTTTGGTAAAATAATTTTGAAAAACTGTTGTGAATAGAAAAAACAGAAGTTGAGTATTTGGTAAACTTTTATGTAAAATTGTTTGGTTTTTCATCATGGATTTTATTGAAGAGTAAGTGTTTGGTTTCTAAAATTTTATTTCCAATATACTTGTTCTTCCCAATTTTTGGCCTTCATGGTCACTCCTAACAAAATTATCATCCTTACGAGCCGCATTCGAAGTCAAAGATGGTGAGTTTGGTATGACAATTTCAATTTCCAATTAGAGGGATGCTTGTTGTCCTGCTTAGAATTCCAATCATAGTGCATAGTACACAAAAACTCCTTTCCCAACCTCAAACTTCTTGCATTGAAGTATGATAAATTCCCAGTTTAAAATTTTAACATATTGGAGTTTTCAATCCCAAGAACAAACCAAGCATCCCAGAACAAGGGAATAGAGTTTCAGTCCTCAATTTTCATAAACAAAATTCACCAAATACATAAAATGCAGTTGATGATCAAATCTCAATTCATAACAACCAGCAATTAGAACATCCCCAAGTACCGAAACACCAAAAATCATTGAAAAATTCACATAAGTTTAAGAATTTGGTCAAAACTAGCATGAAAATCACAAACACAGAGCCATCACATCTGCGAACCCACCGAAACAGATTCACAAACCCAATTCAATTTACAAAAACCCCAAAAGAAGGCGCAGGGGCAAAGTTAGAATTCAGATTCATAGAAAAGAAATTGCATTCCCTTTTTGCTTGATTTCTCACCGCCCCTTCCTCACTGCCCAATCCTCGCTGCTCAAGAACTCCGCTGCGCACGACACGATCCAGTCGTCGCCGGTCATCGTCGCTCGCCCACAGCCCAAAGCCCGTCGCCCATCGGGGTGGGCGGGGGCCCGCCCCCCCCCCGTGCCCCCCCGGTGCTGCCCCCCCCCCCCCCCCCCCCCCCCCCCCCCCGGGGCGGCCCCCCCCCCCCCACGGGGAGAGGGGGGGGGGGGGAGAAACCCCAAACACGGGGGTAAAAAAAAAGGGCAAAGAGGGTTTTCCCCCCCTCCCTTTTCCTCCACAAATCAGCTTAAAAAAAAAGGTTATAAAAAAGGAGGTTTTTGATTTCCACCAAAAAAAAAATTTTTTTTTTGGTTTTTTTTTTTTTTAAGGTGCCCCCAACCAGCCCGGGGATTTTTTTTTTCGAATATGAGTTAGCAATAATTGATTTCACTTCGTTTCCTTATGAGCCACGATACACCAAACGCCTTCTTAGAGTACTTCAATTTAATTGCTTCAATGGGCTGCTGACTTGACTTCAGAACATAACTTAATTGCAAACCCGCTTAAAATTACTGCATAAAAGGCTTGCATGAAATTGGCCATAACGATCTTCACGCTACTCGGGTTGACAAGTCGTAAAATTCTACTTCAAGTTAACATCCATATATTTCTAATGATGTGTAGCTCGCAATCTGATTCTCTCTGAGTTGGTCCAGAATACCCTAGATGTGACTGACTTGCAAAATGCCACTTGATCCTAAATGCTCATTTTTGCTCATTTATTCACTTTTCCACTTCAAAATTACAAAATAGCATAATTAAATTAAAACAAACTAAAATCACAGAAAAACATAACAAGAATCTAAGAATAAGGATATAAAATTGTATGCAAAATCGATCATATCAGGCTCAAGTAACAAATAAAAAAAGTTGTGTTACTTTGAAGAAGAAAAAGCTGACCCGTAAATTTTGGTGAAAAATTATCCTAAAGTGCTTATTTTGGACAATTTCCCAATTCTTTATAAATAAAGTCCATGGAAGGAAGGCCTTATACTAAACTATAAGCAATCTGGACTTTAATGATGAATTAATATGTGGCGAACACTGAAACTTGGGGATATGTGAGGAAGTATGACCTTCATCATATATTACAAGTAAGGCTTTAGATATTGAAAATTTTGACGAAATTTCCATTTTTCAAGAGGTCGAAATTTTGGGGAGACATTTTAGATTGCTTGACATTTTAGAGCCGCAATCCCAAAAACAACTTTTAAGTTGAGCAAATCTTTCACAAAGTTTATTGATTCATATTCATATTTCTCTAAACATTTGGTTTATTCTAAATTTGAAGAAACTTGATACATTTATGAACACAATTTTTATCTGGATTATATATATATATATATATATATCTTTCCTTCAGTTATTTGATCAATTATGAACAAATTAAAATTCGGGTCTTTATAGATTTGCAATAGGGCTTATGCCCAAAAACTACTATTTCACCTTTATTATACCCAAAAACACTACCTCACTTTTTTTTCTTACAATTTACTACTACTTTTACAATTTAATATCAAACCAAACTAACGAACCCATCCACAGCCCGTGTGAGTGACATTCACGCGCCCCACATCACACGCCCTTGCTTCTTGTCCGTCAAAATGAAGGATGTGGTCCGTCGCAATGAAGGATGTGGTCCTTCAAAATGAAGGATGTGTTCCTTCAACTCTGAAGGATGTTCCTTCAATCTGAAGGATGTCAACTCTGAAGGATGTGTTCCTTCAACTCTGAAGGATGTGTTCCTTCAATTTAAAGGATGTGTTCCTTCAAAATGAAGGAACAACTGATTGAAGAATGTGTTCCTTCAATTTGAAGGATATGATCCTTCAAATTGAAGGAAGTGCTCCTTCAAAAATCTGAAGGACAGTTTCCTGAAGAGTGATCTGAAATGAGCACTTCCTTCAAATTGAAGGATGTGCTCCTTCAAATTGAAGGATGTGATCCTTCAAATTGAAGGATGTCCTTCAAAATGAAGGAGAAAGAATAGTTGTGTTGATTCACCATCAGTTCATATGATTTTTCTATCAATCTTCATCTAAACAACCCAACAAAGCTTTCTAGACTAGTTTCAAAGACTACCTTGGCCGGAAACTTACCGGAAAGTTTCAACCAATATGTGAGGCTCACCGGCGATGATCCGCTACAAAATAAAGCTCAATATTGGTTGGGCTGTGTCTAGAATGATGAGAGGATAAAGTTGTGGGTGGTGGTTCGTCCCATTTGTCGCCGGAATCGGAGAATTTCGCCGGAAAACGTGAAGATGTTGCGGTTCTGATCTCTCTCTAGAGTGGGTCTGGGGTTATAATCTTGGTGTCTATGGAAAGAGGGCGACGAGACGAATCCAAACCAATTGATTTCGTGTCAAACGGAGTCCGGATGAGAAAGTTATGGGTAAAAGAGTGTTTTGAAGTTTGCAGAGAGATTTCTCGCGTGGATTACAGAGCAGGGAAGTCGAAGAAGAGATTGAGCGTATTTTGCAGCGCGCGTGGAGTTAAAAGTTGTTATTAAAATGTACAACCCAATTATAAATCAACATGTGTCAAAGTAGTAGTATATTGTAATTTTTAAAGTGTAGTAGTGTTTTTTGGTATTTTGATCTTCAAGTAGTATCAAAATGTAATTTTTCCTTTGCAATAACTAGATGTTTATATGAGACAAGCAGGTTTTTCCCTTAAATTGGAAAAGATACTGACAAACAAATTAAGATCAAACGAGTGAGTCCATTGCTTGAATTCGATCTAGGCACACACAATGATGCTATTTTGTAATCACATACTTAAAAGTTTTTATAGTTAAACTTCTAAGTAGATGTAGTTGATATATGGAATTAGCATTATTAAATATAATCTGAGATTGTACTACTAGAGGATCAAGATGAGGTACATACATTAATCGAGTACGTTTTCCAGCATGTTATTGAGAGCATTGCTCTTGGTGCGACATTCAAGACTTGATTTTTGAGGGACATAAGACATATTAGAATGTCTGCATTTGTATTTCAGTGTGTTTAAGCTCATCTGTTCCAATTGATATATTAGGACGTTATTCAAGGCATCTGAATCTATTCCAAACAAGTGATGAAGTTGACAATACATTTATGCTCTGTGTACACAATCAAGCACGTGAAGATGCATGAATTTAGCGAAGCCTCTCAGCCAGTACCAATCATTTTTTTGCACTGTAGATTTACTTTACAATGTCGATATTCATTTCGGTTACTTTGCCGGACTTATGTGTAATCACCTCGGTTTATAATTCTCATCCATAATTTGACAACATATACACACATATAAACTTCTTATGTGATTGACTTCTGCAGTCGAATTGGCAAGAACAAAGTACTAAGTTGACTCATTACTTAGATGGCAATTGATCTTTGATGTTGAATGTCATTTCTCTAGGGGCAAGAAGCAATTCTACACCATATGAGGAGTTCACAATGCCTGAGAATAAGATCTCCTTTGGGCTATGTCCAACATGATGAGAAGAACATGTTTTGGGTGGTGGTTCATCCTATCTCTCGCCGGAATCGGAGAAATCGCCGGAAAACGCCGAAACTGTTCACGGCCGGTTCTCTCTCCACAGTTGGCCTGAACTGACAAATTTGGTGTCTATGGAAAGAGGACGACGATACAAACCCAACGCCATTGATTTCACGTCAATCGGAGCTCGGATGAAGAAGTTATGATGGAAAGAAGATTATGGAAATTTCTAGAGGAATGGGAGAAGGATGCCGACGGGAAAAGAGAAAGGGAACGCACGGGAAAATTCTGGGGCTGGGCCTCTTTTTAAAAAGTCCTCACATGTGAAATGACCAAAATGCCCCTCTCTAGAAACTTCCCGAACTTTCTCGATATAGCTCCGATTTTTATTCCGTTTACGCCTACGCGCTCGTAAGCTCATGCTCATTCCAACCAAGCCAAATCTCAATTCCATAAACTTATTTCTACTATTCATCCGAACCTTCACCAAGGGCATTTTCGTCCACAATATTTAAAAATAGGAATTTCAACAGGAAACTTTGGGACGGGGTGTTAAAATCTTCCCCCCTTATGAAATTTCGTCCTCGAAATTTCAAAATGGAAGTGTAACAATTTCGCTGACGTTCTCTGAACTTCCTCGGATACTTTCTCTATACAATTGTCATCGAGCAAGCGTTGCCCACACAACCATTCGCTTAATCCAAATGTTTTAACTCTCTAGCTGTTAGAAGAATTGGTCTAGAGTCATTCACCTGCTTCGACTCACCACATCACAATCCGCCAAGTGCAATCATTTTCTAACGTCCAACTACCTGTATAACTCTCAAATCTCCACAAATGCAAGCTGCTTCTTCCCGCTTCTTGCGACATTTGAGTATTTCCCTACTAACGCTCACCTTGCCATAGCTGATCACCACTCAATCGTCATACACCATGAGCATACTACATGCCATCCACTAATACAAGCTAACTCAATTCGTAATCAAGCTTACAAGTACTTCAAAACACTTACCACCAAAATCACAAACAATCATACAACCACTTAACCATTCCACCACCAAACTTGTGGAGCCACATCAACATGCTTGTATTCATCGATCTCTTCTGAAATAGTTTGGCTAACTAGGTATTGGACTCCAAGTACAACTTCAGGTGTTATACAAACTTCTCAAACAACATAACAAAAGTTTGTTATCCACACCTTCCTCCAACTCTTCGACTTCATACATAATAAGGACATAAGTCTCGATATGTTCCGCATCCAAAATGGGGCATAAGTTAAAAGCCATTTAAGTAGTGGTAACCAACTTCTCTAAAAGCGTCGTCGCAAACTAATGTGCTCAACGAGGGAACCAAATGCTTCATTGCATGGTCTTATGCTAGAGACACCCTTTTATTGACCCATGTCGTCGACACAACTAAGACTATTGGGTTCACTTCCAACTTGACCATGAAACTTTTCTGCTCAACTAAAGCTTGAACTCCCACACATATATCAAAAGAGCCAAGCCTTCCAAATTGCAACCACACAACCCAAAAGTTACTCCACGAACGGAACTTTGCAAGGTCAATCCATGTTTCATGATCCACTTGGGAAAACTGGAAATTCATATAATTTCACCTTTCACTTGTCACCCTAGCTACTTTCATCACCAAGTGCTAGTCTCGTCTCCATATCATCACTTTCATACTTACCCATTTTGTCTAGCGCCACATGGAACTTGAGGATCACATGCCCAAGAAGTACCAAGGAAAGGAACCTTCCAAAATAAACCTTAAGCATGTTTAGGAGTCGCATACCTCCAACGCTAGGGATTTAATCTACTTGATCTAAGCTAGCACAAAACTTTTCTAGCAAAGGAGGTTCCTCAAAGAATCGGCTTAACAATATCTTCGTTTCTTCCACCACCATTACATCTATGATACCACTTCCTAACCACAAACACCACATTACAAGTTGTGCAATGCTCTCTTCAACTACCAACGATCCCAATGTAATAAAACACAACCATATGCAATCAATGCAACAATCACGATACCCAAAAGTACGTCTACCAAAAGTTCACAAGGACAACCAGCGTTCACACTAATTCAACGCTTACAATTGAAATAATCATTGTCACGAGACAACCCCCATCCTAAGCGAGTCAAAGTGTACCTTAAATACAAGGGAAGTACTTCGGAGGTCAACATATCGAGGCAATAAGATCAAGCTCAACGAAGGGAATGTACACTAAATATGGATGCACACATGGTACAGAGTCTACAGGACACTAAACCCTGCTCTGATGCCAAATTGTCATGACCCGGCCCGGATTTTCCCAAAACCCGAGAGTGCCCTGAAGAATCTGACACACTTCATATGCCAGATTCCTTACTTCACTGTAACCTCGGAACTCTAGTTACCACGCAGCGGAAAGAATATGGAAGCGGTGGGTGACGATGAAGGAATGCCTCGACATGCCACTGGTCCGACCTCCACTAGCTATGAGCCTGAGGGGGAAAATAAAACTATGAGGAAAAGCCTCAGTGAGTGGACAAAAATAAGCTCTAGAAAAATAACCAACACAACAAACACAAATCCTCATTTATGCAAAAACCCTTTTTATAAACATAACTCAACGAAATACCAAAATCTCATTATAATCAAAATCTCAAGCTTTACCGTAAAATCGGAAAATTCCATAAACCATAAGAAAAGCCAACATAGCTCAAAACCATAAAGAATTCAAGAAGGTCTATCATCAATACTGAAATAATCACGGGAAATCACCTTAAACCAAGATGCATCAACAAAACCGCATCATACATACCAGAAGCCGAGATGGAGCAATAGCTGGAAAACCTCACCACCAATACCAGAGAAGCTCACCTCGCCGGAGCGAGTTGGCGTCACGTGAGGAGCACCCTCAAGACCCACGTGAGCCGGCCACTCATGAGGAGCACCCTCAAGACCCATGAGTGACAATGTCATACGCGCGCAGACTGCCCCCAAAGGGCGAAGCATCCTGACACACGGCCCAAAGCCTATATGTGTGCCCTGATGGGTCCCAAAGACCTAACTCAGCCACATGTGAGGAGCACCCTCAAGACCCACATGTGACGGAGGTGATGACATGAGGAGCACCCTCAAACCCATGTCATGATCGGCTACATATGAGGAGCACCCTCAAGACCCATATGTAGCCATTATACCTGCTACTCAGTATAATGGTGGTTTCAAAACCATAAAGATGAAGATACTCCATCTCTTCGCAAATATAACCGTTTAATACTCAAATCTCAATCATAAAATATACGGAAAACCTCATAAGTCATAATAGAAAACTATTTCACAGTGTATCTATGTAAAGCTTCTGAAAACACTTCTCAGTCATGCTCAAATCCAAAAGAATGCCATATATATAATAAGAACCATAAATCATAAGTATAAAAGGAATCATAAAATACATATACGAAAAACTATTACTGAAAACCAAACAAAAGAAAGTGAAACAAGGTCCACAAACCAAACAAATGAAAGTGAAAGAAGGTCCACTCACAGTGCTTTTCGTGGTAGGCTTGACCCATAACAAGATCGCCCTAGGAACCCGGAATCGGAAAAACCTCCAAGGAAGCTAGCCGGAGGTTTCCCACCGAATGCACCAAAGGTCTTTCCATACCCTAACATCAATAACGAACTCGTAAATAACTTCTTCGATGTCGGTAACATATATGATGAACGTTACCGTAGACTCGGTTACTTAAACAGTCCACTAAATCAACCAAATCCTCAAATCATAAATAATAACCGAAATTCCGGATTCTTATTTATTTCCCTCATTAGCGGATTTCATACGATTCCAATGATCAAATGATATTCGTATTCGAATTCAGCACATAAAACAGCTTCGGAAGGTGACAATCACTGTTCACCACCGTTGACCGGTGGTCAACCACCTCCCAAAAGTTAACTTTTACATATCAACTCCAAACACAACGATTCTATAGCTCAAACTGAAGCCCAAGAAACAAGGAATCCGAATCTACCTTTGGTTTCTCCAAACTCCGTCGGAGTTGGCTGAAAAGTCGCCGGAATAGTCACCAACGGCCAAAATCCGTTCTCCTTCAAAACAGCACCAAATCACACAATCTTTATATCAAAATTCATCTAAACAATCCAACCAACCTTCCTAGACAATTCCCAAACCTTACCTTGGTCGGAATCGACGGAAAACTCGCCGGAAAACTTTAACTAATATGCTCTATCTCACCGACGATGATACGCTGCAAACCGAGGATAAATGTTGGCTGGGCTATGTCCAACATGATGAGAAGAACATGTTTTGGGTGGTGGTTCATCCTATCTCTCGCCGGAATCGGAGAAATCGCCGGAAAACGCCGAAACTGTTCACGGCCGGTTCTCTCTCCACAGTTGGCCTGAACTGACAAATTTGGTGTCTATGGAAAGAGGACGACGATACAAACCCAACGCCATTGATTTCACGTCAATCGGAGCTCGGATGAAGAAGTTATGATGGAAAGAAGATTATGGAAATTTCTAGAGGAATGGGAGAAGGATGCCGACGGGAAAAGAGAAAGGGAACGCACGGGAAAATTCTGGGGCTGGGCCTCTTTTTAAAAAGTCCTCACATGTGAAATGACCAAAATGCCCCTCTCTAGAAACTTCCCGAACTTTCTCGATATAGCTCCGATTTTTATTCCGTTTACGCCTACGCGCTCGTAAGCTCATGCTCATTCCAACCAAGCCAAATCTCAATTCCATAAACTTATTTCTACTATTCATCCGAACCTTCACCAAGGGCATTTTCGTCCACAATATTTAAAAATAGGAATTTCAACAGGAAACTTTGGGACGGGGTGTTACATAAATCATGCTGCCTAACTTACTAATGAAGTCCGTGTTTCTATTTTCCAGGCTATGTTTGCCTCTGAGGGTTCAACCAGGAAGCAAGGGAACCCAAACCTTTAGCCAAAAGGTTCCACCGCCAACGAAGCGACTTAGAAACAAGAAGGGCTACTATTTATGATTTTGGACGTCATTACTTTTCTGTTCTAGATATTCTATTACCATCATGGCCTATACGGCTTTTTCAAGTTAGAAAGGTCCCGAAATACGTGATCACTTTTGGACTATGAAATTCACCTTACTGCAAATATTGCTCAAAGTATGTGCGGCACGTGCATCAGGACTTTAGGGTATTGTATATTGCATTGAGAACGGTTAGAACCCACTTCTTGTTCTACATGATGATAAATGAAATTGCCTTATGAAATCTTATTTATGACTTTTGTTATGTTGTGCAGGTTAGCAAGGATGGTTGGTTCAAGCAAGAAACCTACAAGAAAGGTACCGGCAAGAAAGCAGATGCATCCGTTGAAAAACAAGGAAGGAGAGCCTGAATTATCCGCAAGGCCTACACCTAAAAAAGCCCGAAAGATGTGTAGTCACTAGCAAAGGGTCCTAGACGATCACTTTGAATTAGGCAAGAAGATCCACTTTCTCAACAAAATCACTTAGTAAAAGAAGGTATATAATTTATCAGTTTTCTGTGAGTATCAAATGACACTTTCAGACTGTATAGGCTAATCAATCTAGTTTGTTGCTCATGTGAACTACATTGTATGATGGATAATGAAACCCTTGTTGATGTCTAAAAATGGTTTAGGTCAACGGTCAATGTGAAGGGGTTCAGATCGAGTAGATCTTTTGTTTTAGGGAGCTAGGAGGCTAGCTCCAAGAGGGTGAATCCGTCCCTGATCCGGGAAGGGATTGTTAGGCCTCGGGTGGCGCTCGGTCGGAAAGGGGATGATGTTCCCCGATGGGGAAGGTTCCCGGCCAACAGTGAACCTGCACAGAAAGAAGTCACGGAAAGAGCACCGGTAGGGTGCCGGCCTAAGACACTCTGATGCTTAAGTCACCGTAAGAAGGAGGAACAGTATTAAAGGCAAGTATAGAGAGTTTGGTGAGAGTATTCAAGTTACCTTTGACTTGTAAGGGTTGACAAGTATTTATAGGGAAGGGTTTGGACCTCTTTGTAATTTGTGGGCAATGTGGGGTGAGCTCCCCACATTGCCCTTTCTTGGAGGCTTGTGGAAGCCTTGGTGGCATCTTGTTAGGATGACATGTGGCCAGTTCGGGTATGGTATGAACAGGAGTCCCCCAAGTCGTCAGTTAAGGATGCTTTCTTGGTCGGAGACTTGTATTATCGCCCATATCAGTTACATGTCATCCGCGGTCCTTCTAGGTGGGCCGATGTAGGGTAGGAGTCCCCCGAGTCCCCGGGCGAGGAAGAAGCGAAATCTGTGTATTTTGGCCGGGAAATCGATCTGGCCAAGAACTGAAATTCTGGAAGTGGACTTAGGCCGGCAGAAGAAGTTAGTTATCAAATGGGATGGACCCTCGCACGATTTCTGAGTTAGGTTGTCGGGAAAGGACGCTTGGCCAAAAGTTTGGTTGTCACTTTCCCGGAATAACTTTGAAAGCATGCTGAGTCAGCAAATAGTGTGGTGCCACGTGGCTTGCTAAGTCAGCAAGAAGCCATTAATGGGGGAGTGCCACGTGGCATAAGTCGCACATGTGGCGGTCAAAAAGTGGGTGACGTGGCAAAAGGGGAATGGGTACGGGGAAGTCGAAACGTTGTGTGCATTTGCTAAGTTCGACGCTTCAGTAAATGTGAAGCGTCGCGAGGGCAAGTATAAAAGGGGAAAAGAATTCTCATTTTGACTTTACCAAACTTTCAAAGCATTTGCGAGAGATCAGAGCATTTCGATTCCCGGTCAGAGTTCTCGGCAAATCCGTAAAGAGCATTTCAGTTCCCGGGTAGATTTTACAAGTTTTCAAGGTAAAATTCGAAAGATTTTGGATCAAATATGTGTTTTTGTTTAAATTTTGCATGAACTAGGGATGATCAATGAAGAACATGAGGAATGTGTTTGAATTTGTTCATTCCCGGATTGTTTTGATATGTTTTTTGTTGATTTCCGGGTTGGGGTGGTGTTTTTGGTTGGTTCCCGGGAAGTTGGGGTAAAACCGGGAAAACCGGAAAGAGGAAGGTTAGAAAAATTTACTTTTCTCTTTTTGAAGATGTCTAGTGGAAGTTTTCCAAGTTTGTCCCGGTCACAAAATTGTGGGAGCCGGAACTCGAATGAAGCCCCGGAATATGCCCCATTGCATGAGTCAAGCCCATCAAGCCCGGACAGCGTCAGTATGGAAGTGGATGCTTGTGCGGCCGTGTTTGTGTCTAGGGAGGGGCCGAGTCGCGTCCGGGAAGTAGAAGTTGAAGAAGTGCAAGAAATGGAGGGGGTGGCGGTCGGGAGTATTGTTTTGACCGGTATCACACCTGCCGGGACCAGGTCGGGAGCCGGCAAGCCTTGTGAGAGGGTGTTCAAAGCTCGCCGGAAAGAGAGGGAAGAGGGATCCGGGAGGCAAGACTTCGGAATTGATGTAGATGAAGATGAGGCTCCGGCCAGAGTGACCTTGGCTCTGCCCGCTTCGGAGGGAGGGGAGCCGGAAGTAGTGAAGGCAGTCCCTTAACAGTCTTTGCAGTCCCTGACCAAATTTTGGGTCGACCGGTCGTACATTGAGAATGAGTTGACTGAAGCGAACCTTTTCCAGCTAAGGGAGGTCTTCCGGATCCCGGATTATGTCCGGATGTGGATCCTGGAATATGACCCGAACGAGGATGTTCATTTCTCTAATCCGGATGATGATGCCACGCTGGTGTGGGTGGACGCCTTCGGCTATGGGTTACGTTTTCCATTGCACCCGTGGCTGCAGATGTTCATTTCCCGGGTGAACATTGCTCCGGCCCAAGTCGAGATCCACAGCTGGGCCCGACTCATAACTACCTATGTTCTGTTTTGGGAACAAGGACTTGAGGAGCCAAGTTATGAGCAGGTTCGGCACATTTGGAGTTTGGCACCTCCAACGCCTACAAGGGGATGGTGCCCCTAAGTTGTCATTTGACGGTCCTGCTGATGAGGAGACCGTGCAAAGGATGGTGGAGGAGAGGGTGAGGGCGGACATGTCGAAGCCTGCCGATAAACGCAAACCCGCTGTGAAGCACCGGAAAGACATCGTCCGGGACTTCCCAAAGTTTATAGCTGGGATCCCTAACTCCCACAAATTCTGGATGAAACGGTTCTTCATGGTGTCCGGGTGGAGAAGTCTGTCGGGAGAAGAGCCGGAGCATGACGTCCAGACAAAGTGGGAATTGGTGTCGATGGGTGGGTAGAGTTAGGGAAATTTGCTTGTTTGTTTTTCCATGTATGTGTATTCTTTGCCGGGAATTGACAGTTGTATTTTTTGTGTTTTCAGGGAAGAAGAAGAAGAAGGACCAGAGGGTCGCCGCTTCCCGGAAAGAGATTGAGGAAGTTGAGCGGCTGTGCAACCTGTCCCGCACTCAGAGAGACATCCGAGTTCTTCTCAATATGGATAAACTCCAACGATACGGTTTTATCATGGGTAAGCCCCTTTTCCCGAATTTCTCCTATGTTTTTCCGGTGGTATTATGTGCCTGGAATATTGACTTTGGAATTTTTTTTTTTTTTTTTTGTAGCTGGTGGTGGTGGCGAGCAGAGGTCGCAGGAGAGGGGGAGCCAAGGTAACCAGGGGCGCCGGAAGGAACGACGGGAGGAGCGCCTGGAGGACCGGCCGGCTGATGAGCGGCAGAGGTCACATCAGTCCCGACCGAATGACTGTTGGAGAAGGGAAGAGAGGGCCGAAAGGCAAGACCAACCGCTGCCCAATGCGCCTCGGGCTAAGTCAGGGGGCGATCTGCTGAGGGTCCCCAGGAGGAAGGATGGGGTCTTTCCGCCCTCGAGTCAAGTGTCGCAGCCCAGCACAGAAAGGGTTGTCCCGGCCTCCAAGTCGGGCTACGCCTTGCTGAAAGTCTCTAGGAGGCCGGATGGGGGGTCGGCCAGGAAGCGGCCATCGGACGCGCATACTCGAGCCTTGAGCTTTGTGGATTCGTCTTGGGTATGGATTTGGCTACTGCGCATTCGTCTTGGGTAGGGTTGTGGTTGGAGAACATCCAACCACACTGCCTTTTGGCTATGCCTCGCCAGGACTCAACTCAGCCCTCTGTCCATCGTCCTTCTCTCTCAATCCTTGCTTAGGTATGTCTTTGTTGTTTTGATGATTTTACAATTTACTTGTGTTAGTTAAATCTGCTTGGAGTCATCTTATAATCGTTCAATTGAAGGTTTATGCTCCGCATGGTTGGGCTAAATCAATTAGTTTGTTTTGAAGTTAATCCTTCGCTTTTTCTTTGTTTACGGTATAGTATATTTGTGGATTGAAATGAGTGCTCCACCAATTAGCTCAACTGAAACCGAAAGTTCCAATTCTAATCATATGGATGTGGATGACAAATTGAAATATCCCTTATGGAAGTACACTAAAAAGATTGATAAAAAAGATGGTGAAGGATCTGTGAGGTTCGAATGCAACATTTGTCATAAGTACTTTGTAGCTACACTAGGGAGAACAATTCTCGAAGACGTGTACCTTTGCCCCCACCTAGAGGTTAGTCCAACATAAACCCTTTTTCAAGCCATGAAGATGATATTCAAAGATATGGGGATGCTAAGAAGAGCAAGTTTGTTGGTGGGACTGTTGAAGAAACTTTCAATATGAACAAAAGAGATCAATGTGATAGTGCAATTGCAAGGATGTTTTAAACCGGTGGGCTATCATTTAACCTTGCAAGGAATCCATCTTATAATGAATCTTATGTTAAAGCATCTAAGATTCCGGGTTGTGTTCCTCCTAGTTACAATGCACTGAGAACCACTCTCCTTCAAAGAGTGGACGTAACGTTGAGCATCTTTTGAAAACCATCAAATTTTCATGGAATGACAAAAGAGTAAGTTTGTGTAGTGATCGGTGGACTGACAACTAAAAAAGACCACTTATTAACAAGGGGCAATTTTTTTAGAGCAATCGATTGTCAAGGTGAGTACAAAGAGAAACATCTTGTTGTGAACCTGCTTATTGATTCCATTAGGGAGATTGGTGCCAAAAATGTGGTACAAGCAGGGAACTAAATTTCGACCGAAATACCTAAATTTCGACCGAAATACCGAAATTTCGACCGAAATACCGAAATTTCGGTATTTTTGGAGTCCCGAAAGTTGAATCGGGGTACGTATCAATATCAGCGGAAAATTACCGAAATTTCTGTAATTTCGATAGTTTCGGTAAATTTCAGTAAATTTCGGGTTGAAACTCTTGAAAATGAGCGATATTACCGAAATTTAGATGGAAATTTCGGTAATATTTCGGTGAAATTTCCTTTATACTTTACATAGCTCTCTTTTGAATTTCTTACATTGAATGAGTTGTTACTTTCAATAATGCTTCTTTTGAGCTTTTACCTTCAATTATGCTTCTTAAATCTTTCCTGATGTGTGTAATTCTGATGTATTATATTCCTCAAAACTTTTATGTTATATTGTAATGTTAATGTAATGGTTAGTGTATGTTTCCTGAGCCTCACTTTAAGATATTATGCTGATTGATAGCTTAATGGAATACAAAACACAAATTCTTCTCCCTTATGTATATAAAGGTTAATCCATATGGACAATGCTATATATTGCTTAGATGTTAAATTGCATTATTTGTTGATTTTAGAGCCTAGAGAAAGTAGAGATATTAATTTATAAGTTTTCTAATATGTTTTTCATCTTTTTTTTTTAACCGAAATTTCCCCCGAAATCGAAACTTTTTCCGAAATTTCCATAAATTTTGACGACCGAAATTTCTATCGAAACCGAAACTTTGTTCCTTGGGTACAAGTAATTACTGATAATGCTCTGATTTGTAGAGCAGCAGGTTTGTTGATTGAGCAAAAGTTTCCAACCATCTTTTGGACACCATGTATTGTACACACTCTTAATCTTGCTTTGAGGAGCATATGCAATTCTAAACCGACTGAGAATTGCTATTTGGAGTGCAATTGGATTAGTGAAATTGCTAAAGATGCTTACTTCATAAAAAATTTCACAATGAACCATGGTATGAGATTGTCCATGTTCAATGGTCATTGCAAATTGAAGTTGCTTTCGGTTGCGGAGACAAGGTTTCCTTCTACCATTTTTGTGCTTAGAAGAATGAAAGATATTAAGGAAGGCTTGCTACAGATGCTAGTTAGTTCGAAATGGGAGTTGTACAAAGATGATGATAGAGCTAAGGCTTTAGCGATGAAGCAAAAACTTTTGGATGATGTGTTTTGGGATGATCTCGATTACATACTTATCTTCACGGATCCCATTTACAATATGATTAAGAAGAGTGACATTGATGTGCCTTGTCTTCACTTGGTTTATAAATGGTGGGATACTATGATTCAACAAGTGAAGGCTGCTGTTTATAGGAAAGAACACAAGCAACTTGATGATATTGAAGAATCTCCATTCTTTGAGGCAGTTCATAAAGTTTTGGTGTTTCAGTGGGGTAAGAGTATCACACCAATCCATTGCTTGGCTCATTCTTTAAATCCTAAGTAAGTGACAACTACTATCTTATTTTAAATTAGAAGTCTTTTTATATTGTTTGATTAAATGTTCTTATTCGTACACTTTGGTAGGTATTATAGCGAGGAGTGACTTGGGGAGGATTCCAACCAGAAGGCTCCACACAAAGATGGTGATATTACAACGGAACGGAAAAAATATGTGGAGAGGTACTTTACTGACTTGGAGGCTCGAAGGCAAGTTAATATAGAGTTTGCATTTTTTACCATGTCATTGAATGAGTTTAGTGCCCAAGATGTTATGAGTGATAGGTTTTATGTAGACCCATTGGTAGGGTGGATTATCCATGGATCTTCAATGCCAACTCTTCAATCAATTGCCATGAAGCTTTCTTGGGCAACCTTGTTCCTCCTCATTTTGTGAAAGAAATTGGAGCACATATTCTTTCATACACTTAGTGAGGAGGAATAAAATAACACCGGAGAGGGTTGAAGACTTGGTATTTGTGCATAATAATTTGCGTCTTTTAACAAGAAAGGAAGATGACTATAAACATGGTCCAAATAGAATGTGGGATATAGGAGGTGATGCATTTGATACCATGGATGTAGGTAATGTTTTTTGGGGGGGGGTTTTCCGCTTGTGACCTATTTTGGGGGTTGTGTTTGAATGTTGTGATGAATTTTAATTATAGGACCCGCCCCGGATTTTCCCAAAACCCGAGAGTGCCCTGAAGAATCTGACACACTTCATATGCCAGACTCCTTACTTCACTGTAACCTCGGAACTCTAGTTACCACGCAGCGGAAAGAATATGGAAGCGGTGGGTGACGATGAAGGAATGCCTCGACATGCCACTGGTCCGACCTCCACTAGCTATGAGCCTGAAGGGGAAAATAAAACTATGAGGAAAAGCCTCAGTGAGTGGACAAAAATAAGCTCTAGAAAAATAACCAACACAACAAACACAAATCCTCATTTATGCAAAAACCCTTTTTATAAACATAACTCAACAAAATACCAAAATCTCATTATAATCAAAATCTCAAGCTTTACCGTAAAATCGGAAAATTCCATAAACCATAAGAAAAGCCAACATAGCTCAAAACCATAAAGAATTCAAGAAGGTCTATCATCAATACTGAAATAATCACGGGAAATCACCTTAAACCAAGATGCATCAACAAAACCGCATCATACATACCAGAAGCCGAGATGGAGCAATAGCTGGAAAACCTCACCACCAATACCAGAGAAGCTCACCTCGCCGAGCGAGTTGGCGTCACGTGAGGAGCACCCTCAAGACCCACGTGAGCCGGCCACTCATGAGGAGCACCCTCAAGACCCATGAGTGACAATGTCATACGCGCGCAGCTGCCCCCAAAGGGCGAAGCATCCTGACACACGGCCCAAAGCCTATATGTGTGCCCTGATGGGTCCCAAAGACCTAACTCAGCCACATGTGAGGAGCACCCTCAAGACCCACATGTGACGGAGGTGATGACATGAGGAGCACCCTCAAACCCATGTCATGATCGGCTACATATGAGGAGCACCCTCAAGACCCATATGTAGCCATTATACCTGCTACTCAGGATAATGGTGGTTTCAAAACCATAAAGATGAAGATACTCCATCTCTTCGCAAATATAAGCGTTTAATACTCAAATCTCAATCATAAAATATACGGAAAACCTCATAAGTCATAATAGAAAACTATTTCACAGTCTATCTATGTAAAGCTTCTGAAAACACTTCTCAGTCATGCTCAAATCCAAAAGAATGCCATATATATAATAAGAACCATAAATCATAAGTATAAAAGAAATCATAAAATACATATACGAAAAACTATTACTGAAAACCAAACAAAAGAAAGTGAAACAAGGTCCACAAACCAAACAAATGAAAGTGAAAGAAGGTCCACTCAAGTGCTTTTCGTGGTAGGCTTGACCCATAACAAGATCGCCCTAGGAACCCGGAATCGGAAAAACCTCCAAGGAAGCTAACCGGAGGTTTCCCACCGAATGCACCAAAGGTCTTTCCATACCCTAACATCAATAACGAACTCGTAAATAACTTCTTCGATGTCGGTAACATATATGATGAACGTTACCGTAGACTCGGTTACTTAAACAGTCCACTAAATCAACCAAATCCTCAAATCATAAATAATAACCGAAATTCCGGATTCTCATTTATTTCCCTCATTAGCGGATTTCATACGATTCCAATGATCAAATGATATTCGTATTCGAATTCAGCACATAAAACAGCTTCGGAAGGTGACAATCACTGTTCACCACCGTTGACCGGTGGTCAACCACCTCCCAAAAGTTAACTTTTACATATCAACTCCAAACACAACGATTCTATAGCTCAAACTGAAGCCCAAGAAACAAGGAATCCGAATCTACCTTTGGTTTCTCCAAACTCCGTCGGAGTTGGCTGAAAAGTCGCCGGAATAGTCACCAACGGCCAAAATCCGTTCTCCTTCAAAACAGCACCAAATCACACAATCTTTATATCAAAATTCATCTAAACAATCCAACCAACCTTCCTAGACAATTCCCAAACCTTACCTTGGTCGGAATCGACGGAAAACTCGCCGGAAAACTTTAACTAATATGCTCTATCTCACCGACGATGATACGCTGCAAACCGAGGATAAATGTTGGCTGGGCTATGTCCAACATGATGAGAAGAACATGTTTTGGGTGGTGGTTCATCCTATCTCTCGCCGGAATCGGAGAAATCGCCGGAAAACGCCGAAACTGTTCACGGCCGGTTCTCTCTCCACAGTTGGCCTGAGCTGACAAATTTGGTGTCTATGGAAAGAGGACGACGATACAAACCCAACGCCATTGATTTCACGTAATCGGAGCTCGGATGAAGAAGTTATGATGGAAAGAAGATTATGGAAATTTCTAGAGGAATGGGAGAAGGATGCCGACGGGAAAAGAGAAAGGGAACGCACGGGAAAATTCTGGGGCTGGGCCTCTTTTTAAAAAGTCCTCACATGTGAAATGACCAAAATGCCCCCTCTCTTAGAAACTTCCCGAACTTTCTCGATATAGCTCCGATTTTTATTCCGTTTACGCCTACGCGCTCGTAAGCTCATGCTCATTCCAACCAAGCCAAATCTCAATTCCATAAACTTATTTCTACTATTCATCCGAACCTTCACCAAGGGCATTTTCGTCCACAATATTTAAAAATAGGAATTTCAACAGGAAACTTTGGGACGGGGTGTTACAATCTTCCCCCCTTATGAAATTTCGTCCTCGAAATTTCAAAATGGAAGTGTAACAATTTCGCTTACGTTCTCTGAACTTCCTCGGATACTTTCTCTATACAATTGTCATCGAGCAAGCGTTGCCCACACAACCATTCGCTTAATCCAAATGTTTTAACTCTCTAGCTGTTAGAAGAATTGGTCTAGAGTCATTCACCTGCTTCGACTCACCACATCACAATCCGCCAAGTGCAATCATTTTCTAACGTCCAACTACCTGTATAACTCTCAAATCTCAACAAATGCAAGCTGCTTCTTCCCGCTTCTTGCGACATTTGAGTATTTCCCTACTAACGCTCACCTTGCCATAGCTGATCACCACTCAATCGTCATACACCATGAGCATACTACATGCCATCCACTAATACAAGCTAACTCAATTCGTAATCAAGCTTACAAGTACTTCAAAACACTTACCACCAAAATCACAAACAATCATACAACCACTTAACCATTCCACCACCCAAACTTGTGGAGCCACATCAACATGCTTGTATTCATCGATCTCTTCTGAAATAGTTTGGCTAACAAGGTATTGGACTCCAAGTACAACTTCAGGTGTTATACAAACTTCTCAAACAACATAACAAAAGTTTGTTATCCACACCTTCCTCCAACTCTTGACTTCATACATAATAAGGACATAAGTCTCGATATGTTCCGCATCCAAAATGGGGCATAAGTTAAAAGCCATTTAAGTGGGTAACCAACTTCTCTAAAAGCGTCGTCGCAAACTAATGTGCTCAACGAGGGAACCAAATGCTTCATTGCATGGTCTTATGCTAGAGACACCCTTTTATTGACCCATGTCGTCGACACAACTGAGACTATTGGGTTCACTTCCAACACCATGAAACTTTACTGCTCAACTAAAGCTTGAACTCCCACACATATATCAAAAGAGCCAAGCCTTCCAAATTGCAACCACACAACCCAAAAGTTACTCCACGAACGGAACTTTGCAAGGTCAATCCATGTTTCATGATCCATTGGGAAAACTGGAAATTCATATAATTTCACCTTTCCACTTGTCACCCTAGCTACTTTCATCACCAAGTGCTAGTCTCGTCTCCATATCATCACTTTCATACTTACCCATTTTGTCTAGCGCCACATGGAACTTGAGGATCACATGCCCAAGAAGTACCAAGGAAAGGAACCTTCCAAAATAAACCTTAAGCATGTTTAGGAGTCGCATACCTCCAACGCTAGGGATTTAATCTACTTGATCTAAGCTAGCACAAAACTTTTCTAGCAAAGGAGGTTCCTCAAAGAATCGACTTAACAATATCTTCGTCTCTTCCACCACCATTACATCTATGATACCACTTCCTAACCACAAACACCACATTACACGTTGTGCAATGCTCTCTTCAACTACCAACGATCCCAATGTAATAAAACACAACCATATGCAATCAATGCAACAATCACGATACCCAAAAGTACGTCTACCAAAAGTTCACAAGGACAACCAGCGTTCACACTAATTCAACGCTTACAAATGAAATAATCATTGTCACGAGACAACCCCCATCCTAAGCGAGTCAAAGTGTACCTTAAATACAAGGGAAGTACTTCGGAGGTCGAACATATCGAGGCAATAAGATCAAGCTCAACGAAGGGAATGTACACTAAATATGGATGCACACATGGTCAGAGAGTCTACAGGACACTAAACCCTCTCTGATACCAAATTGTCTAGGACCCGCCCCGGATTTTCCCAAAACCCGAGAGTGCCCTGAAGAATCTGACACACTTCATATGCCAGACTCCTTACTTCACTGTAACCTCGGAACTCTAGTTACCACGCAGCGGAAAGAATATGGAAGCGGTGGGTGACGATGAAGGAATGCCTCGACATGCCACTGTCCGACCTCCACTAGCTATGAGCCTGAGGGGGAAAATAAAACTATGAGGAAAAGCCTCAGTGAGTGGACAAAAATAAGCTCTAGAAAAATAACCAACACAACAAACACAAATCCTCATTTATGCAAAAACCCTTTTTATAAACATAACTCAACGAAATACCAAAATCTCATTATAATCAAAATCTCAAGCTTTACCGTAAAATCGGAAAATTCCATAAACCATAAGAAAAGCCAACATAGCTCAAAACCATAAAGAATTCAAGAAGGTCTATCATCAATACTGAAATAATCACGGGAAATCACCTTAAACCAAGATGCACTCAACAAAACCGCATCATACATACCAGAAGCCGAGATGGAGCAATAGCTGGAAAACCTCACCACCAATACCAGAGAAGCTCACCTCGCCGAGCGAGTTGGCGTCACGTGAGGAGCACCCTCAAGACCCACGTGAGCCGGCCACTCATGAGGAGCACCCTCAAGACCCATGAGTGACAATGTCATACGCGCGCAGACTGCCCCCAAAGGGCGAAGCATCCTGACACACGGCCCAAAGCCTATATGTGTGCCCTGATGGGTCCCAAAGACCTAACTCAGCCACATGTGAGGAGCACCCTCAAGACCCACATGTGACGGAGGTGATGACATGAGGAGCACCCTCAAACCCATGTCATGATCGGCTACATATGAGGAGCACCCTCAAGACCCATATGTAGCCATTATCCTGCTACTCAGTATAATGGTGGTTTCAAAACCATAAAGATGAAGATACTCCATCTCTTCGCAAATATAAGCGTTTAATACTCAAATCTCAATCATAAAATATACGGAAAACCTCATAAGTCATAATAGAAAACTATTTCACAGTCCTATCTATGTAAAGCTTCTGAAAACACTTCTCAGTCATGTCAAATCCAAAAGAATGCCATATATATAATAAGAACCATAAATCATAAGTATAAAAGAAATCATAAAATACATATACGAAAAACTATACTGAAAACCAAACAAAAGAAAGTGAAACAAGGTCCACAAACCAAACAAATGAAAGTGAAAGAAGGTCACTCAATGCTTTCGTGGTAGGCTTGACCCATAACAAGATCGCCCTAGGAACGGAATCGGAAAAACCTCCAAGGAAGCTAAGGAGGTACGAATGACCAAAGGTCTTCCATACCCTAACATCAATAACGAACTCGAAATAACTTCTTCGATGTCGGTAACATATATGATGAACGTTCCGTAGACTCGGTTACTTAAACAGTCCACTAAATCAACCAAATCCTCAAATCATAAATAATAACCGAAATGGATTCTCATTTATTTCCCTCATTAGCGGATTTCATACGATTCCAATGATCAAATGATATCGTATTCGAATTCAGCACATAAAACAGCTTCGGAAGGTGCAATCACTGCACACGTGACCGGTGGTAACCACCTCCCAAAAGTTAACTTTTACATATCAACTCCAAACACAACGATTCTATAGCTCAAACTGAAGCCCAAGAAACAAGGAATCCGAATCTACCTTTGGTTTCTCCAAACTCCGGGAGTTGGTGAAAAGCGCCGGAATAGTCCAACGGCCAAAATCCGTTCTCCTTCAAAACAGCACCAAATCACACAATCTTTATATCAAAATTCATCTAAACAATCCAACCAACCTTCCTAGACAATTCCTAAACCTTACCTTGGTCAGAATCGACGGAAAACTCGCCGGAAAACTTTAACTAATATGCTCTATCTCACCGACGATGATACGCTGCAAACCGAGGATAAATGTTGGCTGGCTATGTCAACATGATGAGAAGAACATGTTTTGGGTGGTGGTTCACTTCTCGCCGGAATCGGAGAAACGCGGAAAACGGAAACTGCGGGGTCTCTCTCCACAGGGTGAAGAAAATTTGGGAGGAAAGAGGAGAGAAAAACACGATTGATGAAGGAGCTCGGATGAAGAAGTTATGATGGAAAGAAGATTATGGAAATAGAGGAAGGGAGAAGGATGGACGGGAAAAGAGAAAGGGAAGAGGGAAAATCTGGGCTGGGCTCTTTTTAAAAAGTCCTCACATGTGAAATGAAAAATGCTCTTAAAACTCGAATTCCAATAGTCCGATTTTATTGTTAGCTACGCGTCGTAAGCTCATGTCATCCAACCAAGCCAAACTCAATTCCATAAACTATCTACTATCATCGAACTCACCAAGGGATCGTCACAATATTTAAAAATAGGAATTCAACAGGAAACTTGGACGGGTGTTACATTAATTGATCTTTATGCTCTTGTTAATCTTATTTTGGATGTAAATGGATAGATTTTTTGACTTCTTTTTGTTTTTTGCTTTTGGGTTTGAATATGTTTATGTTTAAAAATATTTGGCATGAATTTAAATTTGTGCATTAGATTATTGATTTTAATATAATTATTATTTAATTGCTGAAATAAAATTCGATAAATTTCCTTTACACCGTGTCACACTGCTAGAAAACCTAAGCTACCTACAAAATTCATCATAAGCGTAGCCTTCTTCCTTAACCATCTTCCTCCATATACTTGATTTTGTTCCTCGTGAATAACTTGATTTTGTTCTCTTTCGTCGCTTGATTAACTTGAATTTATTCTTCACCTCTTTTGATTATTTTTAGTTTACGATGTCATCGAAACCCGTCTGGTGTTTATGTTCATACAAGATTCAATTTGATATCTGGCCCAATAGCAAAAGAAAAAAAAAAGCGGGATTGTTAGTAATCGAACTTGTAACGTGAGGCCAAATAAATCTATTTTGAAAAAGAAAATTGTGTTTCGTATTAGAGCAAAGATTTTATAAGTAGTGAATACTTAGTTGCTCATCATCAAATCTTAGTTGCTCATCGTCAAGATTTGCGTTCGGTCCATGTCATGTCAAGCATCTACGAAATGACAACATGATTGGAGGTGTAAACGGTGAGATTGAGAACATAAAACGGGCTGATATTGTTATCAAATTTGGGTGTTGGTAGCATTGTCTAATTGTGGAGACACCTGATTTGGGTTTGCAGTAGTGTGTCCACATCCTTTTACATTCTTCATTTTTGTAGTTGCGCAGCATAGAGGCTACACCTTCTTTTGTACTAGACGTATTCGTTCAGCAGATTCGAGGCTTGTAATGGCTTCTTGCCACTTCCTTATCTATAACAACTATTACTTCCCATCTTATCTATAACAACTATCTTTTAATAAAAAAAATAAAAATAAATCAAACACTTCTTACGGACAAGGATTATAATTTTAGCTGAAATCCCAGAATTCGGGATTTTTTGGATTACCGAAGTTTGAAAGGGGTACGTTTCATTTTATTTGAAAAACCTCAAAATATCAGCCAATTTTGGTGAAATTCGACTTTTCTGTCAAAGTTAATGGAAAATTTGCCAAAATTTCGAACTCTTCGTTAAATATAACGGAAAGTTTGGGCCTCCTTTAAAAAAATAAAAATTATAGATCTACCTTGCTATTTGACAGATTTATGAATCAGCCTAATAATTGAAAATTTATTATAAATCAGTCCATTTTTATACTTTACATAGTTATAAATCTACTTCATGAATCAAAAAACATCTCAATGTTTCATTTATTCTTCAAATTTAATCATTACCTAATGTCAAGTCGATTCATTTCTACTTCAAAACATGATACACATGATAAACTGATGAATAAAACTATTTAAAATTGATTACAAGATCCACATGCACGTTTCTTTAATTAACAAGTTCATCCTAATATATACACAGTTACATAGTTTACATAGAAAGTTGCAATATTAATTTTTAGAATTTTATCATATTTTTTATTATCTTTTTTTTTTCAAAAATTTTCATTGATACCTTAATTTTTTCCGTATTTTGATAAATTTATACGACCAAATTTTCATCAAAATTAAAACTTTAATCCTTAGTTACAGCAAAGTTAATGACAAAGTCACCAACCAAAAAAAGCCATTTAAAGATTCCTCAAAGCAAGGATCTTTAACCTGTTGGCACCCATTATAGGAGTTTGGAATTTCTCCTGGTTTGTTTGGGCCGAGTCACTTGTTTTTTTTTGCTGCCACAAGTGAAAACGAAGAGTGTGCAACGGAGCCTCAAATGAAGCTCAACAATGGCGTTAATTGCAACCAGAACAAAGCTCTCTAAGCTCATCACGTCTCTCACCACAAAGACACCTATTCTGAGATCTGGGTTTTGCTCCGATGGCGTCAACGGACCAATTCTTCTCCATGGCGGCGGCCTCGGGCCGGTTTCGTATTCGACCTCCGCCATGGCGCAGCCAGAGTCAGGGGTCGCTGGTTCGAGGCACATAGGGTTGGAGATGTTGGGGGTGAAAGATTACGAAGATTACAGGAGGTCTCTGTATGGTGAAATCACACATAAAGCTGTGCTTGTTGACGCTGTTGGCACCCTTGTTGTTCCCTCTCAGCCAATGGCTCAGGTTCATTTTCCTAATCTTTTACTTTCTTTAATTTTATATCTTCGTTTTGAGATATGTTTCAACCTAAACGGTAGAAATACAATAACAGCAAATTATTAGTTGTTGTTTATGCTTGTATTGGATTTCTGCTTTTCTACTCTCTTTTTTTTTTGGGGTAGAATTGGGCATTTTTTGGGATTTTTCTTTCAAAATGATGGTGTAGTTATCGTTTTGTAGCATAGAAATCATGGGTTTTCCAGGTTTGTGAATTTTATGGTGGTTGTGATGTGTTCTTACTACTGTCACCTGTGTCTCTGTCTCTTCGCTGATATATTTAATATTTTTTATGTTGACATAGATATATAGGCAGATAGGGGAGAAGTATGGAGTGGAGTACTCAGAGGCTGAGATTTTGAACAGATACAGAAGGGCCTACGAGCAGCCTTGGGGTAGATCTCGTCTCAGGTCTGTTTTCATTTCAGTTCCCAGATTTCTGTTTTTCATGTTTATATTTGGGTGATAAGGTTGGCAATAAAAATTTTTGGTTTCTATTTTTTGTAATTGTAAATTTATTTCTTTCAGTTTCTGTGTAGTTGTTTAGAAGTTTCACTTGCCTTTTAAGGGATAGAGATAGATAAATCAAATTTTTCCTTGGATATTAGTTTAATCCTTTGCAGTGAATCCTCTGATTTTCCTTTTGAACATCAAGTGAGTTTTTGTTCCTCGTTTTTCATTGCAGATATGTAAATGATGGGAGACCCTTCTGGCAATATATAGTCAGTTCTTCCACTGGCTGTTCTGATTCTCAGTACTTTGAAGAACTTTATAACTACTATACAACTGACAAGGTTGGGTGACTTATATTACAATTTCTGTTAAGGAATGTAGAAGTGTGAATTGGGTTCTGATACATTCCTCTGCTTTTTTCAATAGGCTTGGCACCTCTGTGATCCTGACGCTGAGAAAGTATTTGAAGCTCTGAGGAAATCAGGTGTCAAAGTAGCTGTTGTTTCAAATTTTGATACACGATTAAGACCTCTTTTGCAGGCTTTAAACTGTGAACATTGGTTTGATGCAGTAGCTGTGTCAGCCGAAGTAAGTAATTGCTTATGTCTGATGACAAAATTTCTCAATTGCTAGTATCAATCAATATACCATTACTGATGTTCTGATAATCTCCTATGACCAGGTTGAAGCAGAAAAGCCAAATCCCACAATATTTCTTAAAGCTTGTGACTTGTTAGGAGTAAAACCTGAGGATGCTGTGCATGTGGGAGATGATCGTAGGAATGATGTATGGGGTGCTAGAGATGCAGGTTGTGATGCTTGGCTCTGGGGCAGTGATGTTCACTCCTTCAAGGAGGTACTCTCTCATCGCATTTCTGCTGCACTAAAGGGTTTTAGGCAAGGTGGTGTACCATATTAGTGTCTAGAAAATGGTGTGCCATGGAATTTGAAGCAGAGGATTTCTTCTCTGTCTTTTCATGCAAATGCAATTTTTGGTTTGTCTAGCAATCCACCTGGTTCTTCTCGTTTCCTCAAGGACCACAAATGTATAAGATTTCCACCTTTCGCATTAGCTACATTTCTAAAATGTCTGTAAGTCCATATTTTACCTTTAAGTTAGGATTCTGAACATAGAAGCTTAAACTACCCTGTTTTAGGAGTATTTTCATTTAGAACAGATAGGGGAAGCTATCTCTTATTATGGCTTAAGCATATGGAAAGGTAAATGACTTGTGATAGGATCCAGCAGAAGAGACCTAGATTTTACCTTTGTTCAGATTGGTTTATCTTGTGCAAAATAGAGGCTCAAAGTGCTGAACACTTGTCTCTTACTACCTAATTGCCCTAAACATCTCATTGAAATTGGTCTAAGCATCTTTAAAGGTATTTGTTTATATGAGAACAAGGCGTTTAGGAGAGGGAAACGTGGTTTAGAAGTTCAATAGAGATGTGGTCTGATTACTGTGTTTTGGGTAGTGTGCGATTTAACAGAAAAGATAGACGACATTAGGGGACAAGAGAAGGAGGTCTTATTGGATGAAGTTTGATTGCAGTCATCCTTGTGTGTTTTAGTTTCTTCAAAACTTTAGGGAAATTCCTTATTTTTCATGTGTTAAAGGCAAGGGGCTGCTATTATTTAGCAGGCCGGTTTATAGTCATACTCCAATTCGAAGAGTTGATTGTCAGCGGACATTATGGCCTCACCATCAACTACGTAATTTATCCATGTGTTCTATACCATGCTACCTCTCAACTGCATTTGTATCCAACAGGCTCAGTTTTGAATTCTGAATTACTGTAGTCACATTGCGTACTGTCTATAAGAGAGTATGCTTTTTCTGCCTCTAGAGTTGGCCTGTTTGTTCAATTTAAAAAAACAAAACAAAACAAAACTTATGTACTTTATGATCCGATATATTTACTCAGCCTTCATAGAAATGTGTGTCAAATTCTGTTGGCATACATGCCCTCGTCGTTATGGCTGTCCTTGTCATGACTCATTCTTGTTTTGGACATTTTGTTCTTTTTCGATCATCCACTATGTATATGCATAACTTTAGTGGGAACTCTTATTCGCAATCCTGCAGTCTAGATGATTATTTTGGAGTTTAATAAAATGAGTTGGGAGTTTTTTTTCTACATGGTTTCGAGGTTCGACCGTCTTCGTCTTTTATTTATTGTCATAACAGATCACTTTCCTTTTCTGCTGATGCAGGTGGCTCAGAGGGTGGGAGTGAAGGTGTAATACGAAGTCTTATTCAACATAAAAATGATGCTCTCTTTGTACAGGTTTCTTTAGCTTATGGGAGCCTTTCTGTATATTCTGCTTTGTTGTAATCTGTATAAGATAGACATGAGAGGCGCGGATTAAATCTTAGAGACTAATAAAGTAAGGCGTTCATGTCTTTTTTGTAAAGTCTACAATTTCTTTACTTTCCATTTAGACTTCCTTATGTTCACAACTTCACAGTGAAGAGAAGAAGTCCATTAACAAGTAAAACAAACACAAAAACAAGACTATGTCAATAATTGGGATTTTAATAGACACAGAAACAAGACAACAACCAACATTCAAGTCTCATATATTCCCTCACAATCCTCCCTAACATATCTAATATCCTAGTCATTAGATTCCTCCTCAAAATAAACCTCAATGTCATTCCATCATGGATTTCCATATCTTGGTAGCCTCTTGGTGGAGCCTTTAATACGATAGACCAATTCAATTTTTCATTTTCTCTAGCATAAAAAACCTTCTTTGCTTGAGACGTTAGCATAAACGGATCTCTAGAAGAACAATTCTACCCTTGGTGTAGATTAGCTAATTTAAACCTATCTTCGAATTTAACACCATTTCCAGCAGTTGCCCAGTTGCACCTGAAAACAAGAACATATGTGGTACTCTAGCATGAGTATCTCAGTTAAAACACCATAATATGTAACTTTATTAGCTCTATATGCATTATCCTTTCCCCGAGCTCTGCACATGCTTGCTGCTTCTAAAGAAATACCACTATTTTTGGGTTTCCCTCTTGACCCTTTTGTGTGGAACCTCTCCTCATTAATCATATATCCAATATAAGACAAAGCATCTACTGTGGGATCATGTGCAATCCATTTTAATACTTCAGAATGGTTGGGATTAGTAGTCCAATGGAATCTGCATGAATAAATTTTTTATTTATTTAAGGCATCATAATAAGTTCTACTTTACATACACATTTTCACTATGTAAATATCATACCTTCTTTTTTATCCACTCTCCAAATGTCTATGTATATCTCTTCCAAAGTAGGGTTTCATTTTCTTGAAAACTTCTATTCGATTGCCTTAATTCTTCCAAACGCAACCTATTAAAATGACTATGTCAATAATTGGTAACCTAGCACAAATGCAGATTACACTTTAAGTTTAAACTACTTTTACTTACTGTAAATATCGCTCAGTAACTGCAGAGTTAAATAGCATAGTACGATGTGCTAGTTCTTTATCCCTGTTACTCATAACCTCTGTTCTAAAAAGGCGGCGCTAGGCAGTACCTCTCCGCCCCGATTTTGGGCAAAATCGGCTGAAAATTGGCCAGGCGGTCTTGGGGGGCACCTAGCGGGGCTAGGAGGGAATTTTGTTTTTTTGGGATGAATTTTTTTTTTATTCAACTTTGAGGTTTTAACTTTCTTATTTTCATTGTAGTACTCATATACTTGACTCATGTTTTCAATCAATTATGATAAATTGTTCTATTTATCTTTCAATTTTGCATGTTTATGCTTGCCAATACATCTATATGAATGTATTGTTTATTTTAAGTAGTCACCAATTAATCCCTGATTAATCCCCGATTAATCCTCTAGGCGCTAGTCCCCAGCTTACCGCCTACCTTCCGCCTAGCGTTTTTTAGAACCTTGCTCATAACAACTCTTGTTCCCTTAGAAATTGGACGACCCTCAAGAATAACTGCATTGTCTGATTCTTCATTGGTAGCTTCAGAGTGGTGGAAACTTTGATTGATTATTGCAAGAAATCACTGCACAAGTCCGTGCACTCTTCTGAAACTTCTCTTTCTGCAATGCACCCTTCCGGCAATGGACGGTTCTTTACATGTCCTTTGAGTACTCTCATATGTCTGAAACATAAATTTGAAATCGTTAACCATGACATTGAACAGTAACACTTAGTTATGCATAAAAGGAAATGGGACACATGCTACTAACCTTTCAAAACGATACATCCATCTAAAGTGAACTAGTCCACATAATAGTGCTTCTCATCCCAAATGAAGAACTAAGTGAATCATAATGTTGAAGAATGAACGTAGAAAATACCTCTCAAACCTACATCAGGTTTCAACCACCTCACTTTCAAGATCTAGCATCTTTTCTATATCAATAATATGCTGGCAGGGTTTCTTGAAGAATGAGTGCATTCGAAATATTGCATTTCTTACACCTTTTGGTAGCAATTATTTTAAAGCTACAGGTAATAACAGCTGCATTAGAACATGATAGTCATGGGACTTGAGACCAGTGAGCTTGCATCCTTCCACTGATACACAATTCCCAATGTTTGAGCTATAACCATAAGGCAATTTTACATCAAATAACTGCTTGCAAAACAATTTCTTCTATGCCTTTGATAATGTATATGGAGATGGAGGAAGATACTTCTTTTTTCCTCTATCTTTAGGATGCAAGCCTTTCCTAATTCCCATTTCCTGTAAATCCAGACGAGCATTAACTTCATCTTTAGATTTCTCACTATGTAATATTGTGCCGATGATGCTTTCAATGACATTTTTCTCTGTATGCATGACATCCACATTATGCAGTAATGGCAAATCCTACGAAAGGATTGAAAAAAAAATCAGAATGTATCTTACATGCTTAAAAAAATTTTAAAGGAACAAAATTATAATATAAGAAGACAACTTGCCAATATGGTAAATCAAAAAAGATTGAACGTTTCTTCCACACTTCTGATTCATCAGCAGCCACGTTTTTCCTTTTGCCACCTTTTCCAAAGTCATTAACAAAATCCTTAAGATGTCGTATAATGATTCTCCCGGTCATGATTCTAGGAGCTCCTCCATGTTCTTCTTTGCCATCAAACCATGATTTTTTCTTCTAAAAGAATGCGACGGTGGAAGAAATTTCTTATCGCCCATGTATGAAAACGTTTTGTTGAATGTTAGCCACTTATGGTGTGTAATCGGGCCACACATAGGGCAGGCAGCTTTGCCCTTGGTCCTGCATCCAGCTAGATTTCCATAAGCCGGGAAATCATTTATAGTCCACAATAATAGTGCTCTTAGATTGAAGGTTATTTTGCTAGCCACATCATACACTTTCACTCCAACATCCCACAATTGTTGCAAGTCTTCAACAAGGGGCGCTAAATATAAATCAATATCATTTCCCAGTTGCTTCTTTCCCGCGATTAGTAATGATAGCATAATATGTTTTTTTTTGTCATGCATAACCATGGAGGGAAGTTGTATGTAACAAGTAGCACAGGCCAATAACTATATATGAAGAACTCAAATTGGAAAAAGGATTAAAGCCATCAGTAGCAAGTCCAAGTCTAAGATTACGTGGATCAGCTGCAAATGATGGCCATTTATCATCGACCATTTCCCATGATACAGAATCCACTAAATGTCGCATCTTCTCGTCATTTCTTTTGTTATTAAAATGCCATCTTAAATCCTCTGCTATATTTGGAGACCGAAACATCCTTCTAAATCTTGGTATAATAGGAAAATATTTCAATACTTTTGCAGGCACCCCATTTTTAGGCATATTTGTGCGTCGTTGATCTTCCATCTTGGAGAACCACATTTCAGACATGTCTCCAACCCCATGTACTCCTTTTTGAAGAGAACACAATCATTTATGCAGACATGTATCTTTTCATATCCAATGTCAAACATCTTAAAGAATTTTTTCATCAAACTAAAAGATCTTGGAAGTACACTGCCTGCTGGTAGCATGGCAAGTAGAATTTGTAAAAGTTGATCAAAACTTTTATTAGTCCATCCATTATCAGCTTTCAGCTTGTACAAGGTGACAATGGAAGATGACTTGGTGTATTTGGTGCAGTTAACATATAATGGAGTTTGTGCATCTGCCAAATGTTCACCAAAATCATTGCATTGTCATTCTTTAGTTGGCTCACTAAAGTCTTTCATTACGAAAGTTGACCGCTCTATACAAGTTATATGCCTCACACATCTCGACATCGTCTACATCTTCATGCATACTTGGTTGTTCTTCATGATGATACCAGTCTGTGTGCATTGGATCCATTCCCTTTATCACAAGATGCTCATATACCTCATAGCAGTGCTTGTAACTTAAGTTTCGGCAATCTTTGCATGGACACAGAATTTGTTCGGCATCCCCATAATTCTTCTCAGCTATCGTGGCAGATTTCCGTGCTCCTTGCATATACTCATTTGATGTTCTATGAGTAAAACAACAAAGGAAAGAGAAAGAATCCGCACTAAATCTACTACCTAAATTTACCTAATTCTGACACTGAAGTTAGTCATTATAAGTTTTATTACTTGTTAAGATGGACCCAATCTTTATCTATCATCATAAGTTCCTATAAGATGAAGGCAAGCCATAATATATTCAGAAACTAAATGACTAAAACATGAAAGAATAAGCAGAAGTTTTTGTTGGGTTTCCAGGCATATAATTGGGATTTTATTAATTCGATAACTAATAACTAATACGCAGCAGAAAGTAAACAGGTAATTCCCAATTACATATCCGGTTGGTTGTATCGATAATTCTCAAAATAGAAAACAAACAAGTAGAAGATTGAGCAAACATACTTGTTGTTAATCTTCCACGTGCATACGCCATTGTTGAGCTCCTCTTGCTTGTCATGATCTTGGATTCAATCACGTTAGCTCGTCAAGTGTTGAGCCTCTAAAAGTATCCACACTGGAACGCCGACGACGGATAACGAGATGAACTCTCAATTGTGCTAGCAAGATTATTCACACAAGATGATCAATCGATCTCCAACAATTGGAGAGGCAAGGAGGGTGCGGTACACACAATGTATTTAGGCACTTTAGGTATTTTTCTCTCTTGGAATTTTGGGACTCTTGTTCAATCAAATTGTAGCAATTATTGAACCTTAGAGAAAAATAGCATGACTTGCATATTTATATACGAAAGCCCTATGCCGCAGGCTAACTAGGGTTGGCGCCACAGGCTTTTTGCCTCGGCCCAATCCTACTCATTTATGGGTTGTTGACTTTTCAACTGTATAATTAAATAAAGCCAAATGCTTTCTAATTTAATTATGCAAGCCCAATATTAATTGATCCAATATATATATAATTAATAATTAATTATATATATCTATGTAATTAACATTTAACTACATAATCCATCATCCTTTAATGTCGTCAGCACTACCATAGGTGTGTGACCTCTTAGGTTCTAACTAAAAGCAGCAGTGAAACAATACGTTCCACAAACCATGGTTGACGCCTAGCAGCATGTCATGGCTACCCGGATTAGTAGAAGTGAACGTGACTAAATCATGTTTACCTTTTTTGAACCTTGGTTTGTAGTTACAATGTAATACAGTCTTTCTATCATCTATATCCCGATTGAGATGTGAGTGATATGGAGATTTGTCAAATCACTATAAAGAATCTCAATCACCAAAATCCATCTATGACAAAGCAATTCTTACAAACCTACGCTTGATCAATAAACACTATGCACAGAGATTTCTAAGATGGATCTTCAAGTGGATTTTGAGGGATATTGTCTTCCATTGAACTGATTACCGGAAGGTGATAGATTCCATACTGCGCATGCATGTACCTTCGTACCTATAACCATAAACCCAAGCTTTACCCATGGGGTCACTGAACCACTTAGCGACCTTGAAATAATAGTCAAAGTTTATGATGCTAAGCACAAGATATCCCAATATGCCTCAGGTCTAAGGATTAGTTACATACTACAACCGGAAGCTTTGTAACGCTTGACATGTGGTAAGCATCCATAAGTTTAAGCTTCGAGGCGGTCATGTTCAGTGGACTTGGTCAATAACAAGCACCTGTATATCCATCACGTATCCAATACGCGTAGCACGAGACCATGCTAACCTTGATGCGATATACACTGGCCTCATAGGATAGTCAATGCCCAATCGACTCTCCATCGACTAGGAAAAATTTTGTGGATTAAGTATTATACCCTGCAAGTCTCCTTATCCTAACGACGTTTAGGACATTGTAGTCATACCTTAATCCAATGGACTCATTCATAGCATATTATCTCTATAATATAAAAGCCGCGCTCATGAATGAATAAATACTTGCCCTTTTATATAGTTGAGTTGTTTATAATATTACAAAATATTTGGCTTTTAGGGCACAACTCCAACAATCTCCCACTTGCACTTAAAGCCAATGTCTACAATAACACACACCCATCTCTATGAGGTGTCGATCAAGCTACTTTTGTGACATTCCTTTAGTGAACGGGTCTGCTACATTTTCTTCAGTATCAACTCTTTGAACTTGGATCATCTTCCTATTCAAAAATTCTCGAATTTTGTGATAATGGTTTTCAATGTGTTAGGAAGACTTGTGAAATCGAGGTTCCTTGGCTTGAGCTAAAGCCCCATTGTTATCACAGAACAAATTCAACTGTGATTCAATGGTAGGAACTATTCCAAGTTCAGTAACGAACTTCTTTATCCAAACAGCCTCTCGACTAGCATCTGAAGCAGCATAGTATTCTACTTCTGTGGTAGAGAGCGCCACGTACTTCTGCTTGGAACTCCTCCACCTAACAACTCCTCCATTCATAATGAAGACACTTCCAGAAGTAGACTTACTTTTCTTAGATCCCAAATGGTCGGAATCAGTAAAGTCTACTACAGACAACTCCTTGTCCACGTTACCCCCATAAACCAGCAACATATCCTTAGTCCTTCGTAAGTACTAAAGGACGCCCTTTATGGACTCCCAATGCTGGCGGCCAAGATTTACTTAAAACTTACTGACTATGCCCACGGCATAACAGATATATGGCCTAGTACATAGCATGGCATACATGAGACTCCCTATGGCTGATGTGTAAGGGATTTTAGACATTTCTAATTTCTCACGTTCAGTTTGAGGACACATTTCCTTGGTCAGAACAATGCCATGACGAACAGGGAGGAAGCCCCTTTTCTATTTCTCCATGTTGAACTTCTTCAACATCTTGTCTATGTAATTAGACTGGGAGAAGCCAATCATTCTATTGGGTTTATCTCGATATAGCTTTATCCCTAGAATGTAAGAGGCTTCTCCCATGTCCTTCATGGAGAATGTACTTGATAACCAAGCTTTGACTTCATTAAGCATCGCTTTGCTGTTTCCAATCAACAATATGTCGTCAACATAAAGTACTAGAAACGTGATCGAACTACCGTTGAGTTTCTTATAAACACACGGCTCATCTGAATTTTGTTCGAAACCATATCCTTGTATGACTTCTTCAAATCTCACATTCCAACTTCGAGATGCTTGAAGTTTGCATACTTTATGCTCATCACCTTTCGGGACAAATCCCTTGGGTTGTTCCATGTATATTTCCTCGTCTAGATAGCCATTTAGAAATGTTGTTTTGACGTCCATCTGCCAAATCTCATAATTATAATGGGCAACTATTGCAAGCAAAATCCGAATAGATTTCATCATGACAACCGGAGAGAAGGTTTCTTCAAAGTCAATTCCTTCTCTCTGTCAATACCCCTTAGCTACCAATCTAGCTTTGTAAGTCTCGACCTTGCCTTCTGAATTTCTCTTTCTTTTAAAGATCCATTTGTTTCCTATTGGTACTCTACCGTTAGGAGGATCAACCAAGGTCCAAACTTGGTTAGAAAACGTAGACTCTATTTCGGATTTCATGGCTTCTTGCCATTTCCTCGAATAAATGTCTGACATCGCTTCCTCGTAAGTCTTTGGATCATTGACCGTATGGTCATTATCCTCATCCATCATTAGCAGACGAACTGGCGTAATGATATTTCTAGATGACCGTCGAGTAGGTTCTCCTACTGCGTGTCTTTTGCGCTTCAGTCCTTGAGATGGCGTAGGTTGAGAAGACGAGTCCCCAGAGTCAACCAATTGGGACGTCTCTTCTTCGACTCGCTGCACAGACTCTGTAGTCTCCCCTTGTCTGTTTGTCGCTTCCTCTACAAGGCCTACATTTTTGCCCTGTCAATCGTTCTTAACGAATTCCTCCTCGAGGAAGTGGGCATATTTGCTGACGATCAACTTTTGTTCCTCGATGTGGTAGAATTGGTATCCATAAGTTTCCTTCGGATATCCAATGAAACGACATCTCTCAGACCTGTTGTCCAACTTTCTTGGCTCTAATGTCTTTACATAGGCCGGGCATCCCCATACCCTCAAGTGCTTTAAGCTAGGCTTTGTTCCCATGAATATTTTGTGCGGAATCTTTTCTGCACTCTTAGTTGAAAGCCAATAATAGAATAGGTAGCTCACCTTTTGTACCCTGTCGACTTTGCTTTTGCAATATAAAGGAGATAAAAATCAGAGCTCCAGCAGTTGCTCAGTCTCTCCGAGCTTCTTGTCGGGATCTGCAAGACCGAGTATACCCTGTAATTTAATTACTTCAAAAATGTGATCCTTCCTATTTCGAAGCCTTATCATTTCCAGTTTTAACTCTTTCTAAAGTTACAAGCCTACAGAAACATCCACCTGTGGCATATTTTCCGGCAAAGTCTTTCAGCAACTTCTCAATGTCATAACAAATCATTTAATCAAGTACTCATCATTAACCTTATGTAGTGTCATGCATCAAATACTATAAGCGTTTTTGAAACACTCATATACAAACAAATCATTTAATCAAGTACTCATCATTAACCTTAAGTAGTGTCATGCATCAAATACTATAAGCGTTTTTGAAACACTCATATACAAACAAATCATGAAGCAACTTAAAGTTAACTCTATGAGAAGTAAATACCGCCTTTTTCCTAATACTCCCATCTCAAGCTTCATGATTTACAACCATATGTTTCTCTTGATAAGCTTTACACTAATCCAGTGGTAGACATTTCTATTACACTAATCCAAGGAAACCTTTTTCTATATTCAATAGAGCCCAAGATCTGGATTCCTCAGAGCCAATCTTTTCGTCAAGATATTTCTATAGAAACATAAGCCCAAGATAGTAACATACTACAAATCAAGGCTGATTACACGCTACAAATAAAAATGAATTATCATTCTTTCAACTAAAAGATGCACAATATACCAGCATTGTAAACCACACCTTTTGCTACTTGTCCCAAATGAATATAAGAAGCAGACAGAAAATTATGGAAGAAAAAAAAAAGGAAATTTCATTTACTAGCAATGTACAGGAAAGCCAAATTTATGAAAATCCCAATAAACCTCACCTTCGTCGCTTCTTTTCATCCTCCAATTGCTTTAGATGGATGCGAATCTTCTCTCCAAACCAATAAAGCAGAAGCAATTTCCACAGAAACCCAACAGTACAGAGATTAGGTTAGGTTTTCACAAACACACAAATTGAATTTCAGAAAAGCAAGTCCTAAATTTTGAGGTTAAGTTTTCAAAAACTCATAAATAGCTTTTGGGACTTGAAACCTTTGAGATTCTGCAGTGGGTTATGCAAAACAGTGGAGTTTGTGGGATTTTGGTGGAAGTGGGCGACAATCTGTAGGATGGGGGAGGGGGGAGAGTTTGCGAGCGAGTGATTGTGGCAGATGGGGATGGATACTTTGTAGGATAGGGGAGGGGGGCGGAGCAAAAGAGTGATTTCGGCCGAAGAGTTTGGCGGAAATTTGGAGATTGATTTTGGTGGAGCGGATGACTTAGAAATTTTCACCCCAAAACATATCCCGCAGGCTCTGCCCTGAAAAACAAATCCCGCATGTGTCCGCCTTTTCATTTATAGTGTTTTTTTAGGTTAAGTGCCATATGATAAAATACACAATTTATAGCAGTTTGAAAAAAGTGCAATAAGTTGATGTTATTACAGGCTGTTTTTGGTGTAGAAAGTGGATCTAACAAGCTTCTTGATACTATCAAAGGCATTTTAACAAGATTGGTCCCATTGGAAAGTGACATCCTTCTTCATGAGTTTTGAAACAAGAGTTCTGCTCAAGCAGTATAGTGCATATTCCTTTCCGTCTTCGTTGTTTTGGGCAAACAATGCCCCAGCGATTGGTCAAGTGCAGAAATGTATAAGATCAATGGTTTTCCTTTGCTAGGAGCCATCAACATGGGTGGATTTAACAAGTACTGCTTCATACATTCAAATGTGTTTTGACATGATTGGTCCCATTTGAAAGGGACATCCTTCTTCATTCTTTTGAATGGCCTTCTTTTTCTCTGGGTCGACTTTGATTCCTTGATATCTAACAATAAATCCAAGGAACTTCCCTGATGTTACCGAATGCACATTTGAGTGGGTTCATTCTTAGTTGGTGTTGACGAAGCATGTCGAAGACTCTTTTTAAAACTTCTACGTGTTGGTTACTTTCCTTGGTTTTAACAACCAGTCATCAACATAACATTCAACGGTGTTGTGCATAATATCTTTGAATATCATCTTCATTGCTCTTAGATAAGTTGCTGCTGAATTCTTTAAACCAAATGGCATCACGGTGTAACAATATACACCCCTAAGACTGCGAAATGCAGTTAGTCCTTTGTTTTCCTATGCCATCTTTGTTTGGTTGTAACCTGAGAAGCCATCCATGAAAGATAATGCCCCAAATCTAGTCGTACCATCAATTAGTGATTCTGTGATTGGCAACTCGTCTTTTGGGCATGCCTCATTGAGGCCTTTGTAATCTGTACAGATGCGTACTTTTCCTGTATGTTTCTTCTTGACAGGCAAAATGTTTGAGAGCCAAGTAGGATATTGGACTTCTCTAATGAAGCCTGCTGCGATAGACTTGTCAACTTCAGCTTCAATTTGGACTATTAGCTCGATTTGAAAATGACGTGGAACTTGCTTTACCCACCGAGTGCAGTTTGAAATGCCATGCATGTGGACTACAACTTTTGGGTCTAGTCCTGGCATGTCTTGATACTCCCACATGAACACATCTCGACATTCTTGCAAGATGTGAGTCTATTCCACTAACTCTTGTGGAGTCAACAAGGCACTAACAAAGATAGCTTTTAGATCTCCTATTGTCCCAAGATTAATTTCTTGGAGGTCGTCCACAATGGCTTGACATCCTTCCTCCATGTGAGCTGCTGCAGGCTGGATATCGTCAATGAAATTCTCTACCTCCTTGTTTAGGGCATTCACTTCACTTGACTAGCCCTCCTCCTCAATGGTGATACAATTGACTTCTACAAAGCTGCACATTTCATTAGTTGGTGTCTCCAGGGAGCTAGTAACAGCAAGTCTACTATCTTGAATGCAAGATGGTAGTTTTGGATTTGTTGCGACTGCGCTCGAAAAAGAGTCTCAAGTTGCCTACATATCCATCAAGGAATCAAGTCATTCGTAGTTCTAGATTTTTGACAAGAGAAAGGCTTTGTCGAAAAAGATAAATGTTTGGGCTTTGAAAATTTGGATGACTGTTGGGTAGATTTGGAATGGACTAGGGATTCGAATTTGGTGTTTGGGTTTTGTAGTCGCATCTTCGATTGCCTATGTACCCTCAGGATCAAACCACATATAGTTCCAAGGTAGGGATTTATTTTCTTAAAAACTAATGGGTTTGGCCTGTTAGTGATTGGATCAACGGAAGTGGCTTGTTGACCATGCTTTGATTTTTGGGAAATTAGCTAAAATAGGCCCAATGGCCAATTTATGTTCTAAATTGGTCGGTCAGCCAAATTCTTTCCAAAATGTGAAAATTATTGCCTATTTGCTCAAGAAGCCCCTCCTGCTAATTACACGAGCCCCTCCATCTCTCCAGCTCTCCATCGCCATCTTCATAGTCGATCCTCTTCATCGCCATCTCAGATTAAGGCCATGGTGGAGATCAACATAGGCGGCATCGGCGATTGAAGTGCGGAAGAAGGACGATGAAAATCTGGAGAAGGAGCCGAAGAAAAAGCTGACATGGAAGAGATTGAGGGCTCGGCTAAGTTCGAAGACCAGGATGATGGAAATGAAGACGAGCCGAAGCCAACGTCAATGGAGAACCAAGCTTGTGATTCTTCTCTGCTACTGTGTTTCGATCTTTGCATAATCTATTGACAGTGATTGTTGTAGGATTCCTTGCTGCTTTTGGTCTTGTACATAATTGTCTTCATTCAATCTTTTTATTTTATTTTTTTTTCTTCAGGGATGTTTCTTTGATTTCATTTGTTTATAGAATTGGAGGATAATTTTTTGCAAAGGCGTGGCAGAGCATCTTGGGTTCTATTATTTCCGTTTTGCAGTTTTGTTGTGGTATTTTTTTGGTTTTTGGATTGTGAATTGGTTGGTCAATTAAATGAGATGTGAAAATGGTTTGCGGGGAACATGATTGGCTGACCAAGGAGCAGATTGAGCTGATGTGGTTGGGGAGATGATGTTGGCTGCGGCGGTGGAGTATGCATCGTGGGTGTAGGAAGAGAGTGTTCTGATGGAGAAGAAGAGAATTCTTTTTTTTTTTTAAATGAACTACGACCACACTATAGTGAACTATAATCACACTATGATGGACTATGACTACACTACGATAGACTACAACTACACTATTATGAGCTACAACAACACTTTGCAGACCCAGTGATTGTAAATAGTAATTTATTTTTCAGAAATGGACTACGACTGCACTATAGTGGATTACGGTCACACTATCGTGGACTATGATTACACTAAGATGGACTACGACCACACTATGGTGAACTTTGATCACACTATGATGAACTATGACTACACTATGGTATACTATGACCACACTATGATGACCTACGACCACACTTTGAGTACCCAGGGATTTAATTGCAAATTTTGAAATAGTAATTTGTTTTTCAGAAATGGACTACGACCATACTATGGTGGACTACAATTACACTGCGATGGACTACGACCACACTATGGTGTACAACGGCCACACTTTGAGTCAGGGATTTAATTGCAAATTTACTGTAGCATTTTGCCTAGTGAAGAAATGACCTTTGCCCGTTGCCTATTTAGAACAAGGGTTTTCCAATGGGCCTATTTTAGCTAATTTCCCTTGATTTTTTTAGCTTTTGGTAAATCAATGAGATTGGTCCATTGGCTTAAAACTAAGGGGAATTATCCATAATAGGCGAAGGAGGGGTTTTGTGTTCTAAACTGGAGGGTCAGCCAAATCCTTTCCAAATAGGCAAGTGGTCAGCATAATTGCACTAGAAATCCCTCACAAAAGTATTACCTATTTACACTACAAGTCCCTTAAAACCACAATCCCAGAATTTCCTCTATGTTCAATTCCTCTCTGTGAATGTATTGTGAATGTTCGTTTCAATCTGGTCGAGAAGATGATCCTGAAGGACGACGGAGGAATGGGGACGGCAGTGGAGTGGAGACGACGCTGTCCAGGTCTCGCAAGCCCCTCTCCTCCGATGTCGAAAACCCCGACGATGACATCGGACCCGTAATCAGATTCGGACCAAAGCCCGTACTGGTTCCGGAGGCCCAAGAACTGGGGGGACCGGGCGGTGTGGGGGCTCCGGCGACGGTCATCGATGACGGCAAGGATCGATGGGTGGTTGGCGACGGAGGCGACCTGGTCGGCGGTGAGGGAGGAGGAGAAGCCGTGGAAAACGGTGTTGTAGACGTGCAGGATCTGAGGCGGGTCGGCGAATTCGGAGGTGTACCAGTGGTAGTGGGTCGGGAAAAACGACGGCTTGGAGTGGCTGTTGACACGGAATACCAGTGGTATTTTCCGGCAAAATTTGCATTCTCATTCAACAAGAAGCTCCGGGAGAACCCTCCGGGCTTTCTTTAGATTTGATCTGCTCATTTCTTGCAATTTTCGATTGTTTGTGTAAATGTATGATTGATCTGTTGGGCTGTGATTGCATTCTTGGATTTTTGGCCTTAATTTTAGCTATTTGGTTTAATTTTGTTGGTGGAGTTCATGAATTCTGAGATTGAACTGATCTGGTTGCGGAGATGACCTTGGTGGCAGCGGTGGAGTATGCGTCGTCATAGTGGGTATAGGAGGAGAGTGTTTTGATAGAAAACAGGGGAATTCGTATTTTTGGAATGGACTATGATTATACTATAAAGGACTGTGAATATACTATAATGAACTATAATCACACTATAATGAACTACGATTATACTATAGTGGACTGTAGCCACATTTTGCGTACTCAGTGATTTAATTGCAAATTGTGTATAGTAATTTATTTTTAGAAATAGACTATTACTACACTATAGTGGACTATGATCAAACTAGGGTGAACTATAACTACACTATGGTGGACTACAACTATACTACGGTGGACTAAGACCACACTTTGGGTACTCAAGGGTTTATTTGCAAATTGTAAATAGTAATCATTTTTCAGAAGTAGACTACGACTACACTATGGTGGACTACGATGGACTATGATCACACTATAGTGGACTATGATGGACTACGATTATACTATGGTAGACTGCAATGGTTTTAAGTACAAGGGGGTTAATTGCAAATTCACTGTATAAATTTGCCTATCATAGAATAGACCACTGCCCGTTGCCTATTTTGGAACACAAAACCCCCCCCCCCCCCCCCCCGACCTATTATGGATAATTCCCCTAAAACTAATGGGATAGCCCACTAATTATTTTGGGCCCAATGAAACATCCCTCCCCCTTGTTGCATGTTTAGCAACCCCATCCGAACATTCCATTCTCCTTTTTGTTCTGGGAACTTCAAAATTTTGCATCCAAGTACAATTGAAACTTCCACTCGCAGCTTTTTGAGTTTAACTCCAATTGCAACTTGCTTTTAATTCTGAAAAGAGACGTCTTAGAGATGGCTCTGTCTTCTTTGGCTGAAAGGAAAATAAATCTATATAAAGACTCGTTGCCCCTTCGTCTTCGAATACTCAATTCTAGGGGTGGGCAAAATATCCCGAAAATCCTGTATCCCGAATTCCCGTCCCGTTCGGGATTAATTTCAAAATTAGCTTATCCCGTCCCGTCCCGTCCCGATTTAATTTTTTCGGGACGGGACGGGATGAGAAATTTCTATCCCGAAATTTCTATCCCGAAAGATATATTGGCTTCTCCTAGTAAGTGTCCTTTCCTTCGACTTTACACGTTATATGAGCATCTCCATTTACTTGAAAAGATATCTTGTTTTGTCTATTTTGGTGATGAACTCTTCTGCATAGATTTGTTGATGCCTGTATATAGTTTTGTCCTTTTGTTCTTTGACTTGGAATCTGGTGAACTTGACTTTGCTTGCTTTGAAAAAACATACACCATCCTTTTAGCCAGTCCTCCACATGATTTTGATAGGCAGGGCAATTTTGTTTGGTCCTCCATTGCAGGACACAAAGTGCCTCTAGTTATATACTTTGTGGACCTAAGATTCTAGTCTTTTGTGCTATTGATAGAACCTTGATTCTTTGTTTATCTTTGAGTGATTAGAGACCTCATGGTATTTGTAAGGTGACTACTGCAGAACTTCAGTGGTGTTTCTCTCCTGTTCTCCTTTCTCCCCTGGTTTCTTCTCATGTTGTCTTCCTTTTTTTTTAATGGCTTTCAGCCTCTATTTATAGGCAACATGCGAAGATAGCTGACTAAGGATGAACTTTGATTTCAAATTTTGAACTCACAACTGACTCGGTATATTCTGATTTTGTTTTGGATAGTTGGTGGATGATATCTTTGTATCCTCATCTATTCTATTTTGGACTAGACATATCATATATCTAACTTTTCTTCATCTTTGACACTATTAGAATTGAGTTTGTTGCATCATGCGGATAAAGTAGTTCATCCAGCATGTATTTTTTTTAATGAATAAATGTACCTTTTTCTCAAGTTAGAAGTCCACATGCCCACTTATAAAGTTGTCCCCTTTATTTTGTTACATAAACATAAATTAGGTGTATCAACAAATCCATTTGTACATGCGTCACAATATTCTCTTGTACTTTTATTTCATGCAATTTTTTTGGTCCAACACTGTGGAATGTGGACCATCGTTTTATTTGTTGGATTAGTTAGATTGGAGTTTTAGTTAGTAATACTTCATTTAGTTTCATGTTTATCAGAACCAATTTTCAATCTCTCAACCGCAGGTGAGGACAAAGGAGAATGTGCTTTGGAAGTAGGAGACGCTTGGTTGTAAGGGCGGCAGCCGAGTTACCATCTCCGGATTCACCAAGTTCTACAGTGGACAACAACTACAACAACTTTTTAACATATTTGCTCTGTTCCTATTCAGTTCATTGTTAAATTTTTCTAGCATTGTTTCCTTTCACAGGCTTAATTACACTAACACGCACTACGTCAAAAAAGGCTGTAGACGACTAAGAAAATTTGTCGTCTGATTGTGAAAAAAAACTATCGTTGCTCTCCCTGTCGAGATTTGATATATATAGACGACACTTTTTTTCTGTCGTCTGAAATTCAGTCAGAGGACATATTTTCAACTAAAAGTGTCGTAAAAAAGAAGGCTGGAGAGGCAAAAAAGGCCATATTACGTCGTCTGTTATAATATTTGACGACAGTTTTAATATTAATACTGTTATGCTTTAGTAAATTACACGACAGTTTTAATGGAATACATCTGTTAAACGATAGAGTTAACGACAATTTGTTGCTTATTCTGTCGTCTTTTTCGTGACTTTGTTGACGTCATAGTTGACTTTTTACATTGACTTTGTGTATTTCGGTGACTTTCGTATTTGTACACATTCATAATTTGTATTCATACGTATTTGTATTTGTTGACTTTTGACCATTAATAAAAAATTGGCCAAAAATTAAAAATACCCAAAATTTCAAAGACAAATTTCTCTAATAATTCCATTACTTAAACAAGATGTATTTGATACACAACACATCTTAACATGTTCATGCCATCTCATCCATAAACAAAAAATTGTCTAGACAATCAAAATATAAGTTCATGCCAATTACTAATATGGCAACCTACAAACTACCTGCAGCTCAAGACCTAGCAAATCTCTAATCTTCCTCCAACTCAGTGTGGCAACCACCCATGTAGACCACTCAGCCGTACGTCATCAATATCTGCTTGAGTATACGACAGCAGAACTGGAAACCTAAGTGAACATGCAAATAAAAATAATAACTCTAAGTGAAGATAAGCAGCAAGGATATCAGCAACAGAACTGGAAACCTAAAGCTTTTCTTTAAAAACTGCAGCAAGACAGACTGAAATTATGTGTGATCGCAAGTGCAGATGCTAGCAAGTGCAGAAGTCCTAACAAGTTACCAGGACAACACATTTCTATGTAGGAAGCAGCCACTATGTGAAAGTAATGCAAAATTTCTTACTGTTTTAGTTCAATGTTTGGAATTTTCGATTACCACTGGGTATGTCCTCATATTTTACCAAACTAAAATCCTTATTAGAGAAAGCCCTGTACATTTTTTTTTTCCATGTCCAAGTATACAAGCTCTGAAAAGTGTTCCAAATTTGTAGTATCGCTATAAAAAATGGCAAAATCAGGGAAAGAATGTGCCCAATATTAGTTTAGATATGTTCGAAAGTTTAATACCTCCTATTAGTTTCGCCAATCCTCATTTGGGCTCCATATGGAAATAGTTTCCAGCAACATTATGTGGCAAACTGAGGTCAGTTTTTGAGAGAAACAGAAACATAAAACCAAAAGAACAAACCACACAAAACATTGTAAGCAACAAAAGAGCATGAATAAATAAGGCTCAAATTGAAACTGACCCAAGCTTCCTTCTCACTCAATACTAAGGCAATCCTAAAAGCATTTCTGCAGCTTGTAGAACAATTACAAGTTAAGCCTTTAGCATCACTAACACAATGTAATTCCAAAATCAAATCTTTTCTACTATAGAATTGTAAGAACAACACAACATTCTTCCTTTCTCTCTCCAATTGGTTTTATAGGCAGTAAAAATGTTACCAAGGAAACTTTACTGTTAAAAGGTAAAAGGTGGTAATAACATTTGATTTCCAAAGTCTCCTCTACAACTAAACAAATGGAGAACAATGCATTGTAAGTTGAAATGAACCAGCGCAGAGCATAATAACATTTGATTCCCATCTCCTTTTTGCAGCAGCCACATCCTTCATTTGCTTCAGCTCGTAATCCTCATTTTCAGCTTGCATTCGAGTAGCACTTCTACGCTGAATCAAAACACCAACAAGAACAAACAATCTCACAAAATCATCAAAAACAACAGATATGAAGCAAACCCACAATATCAAAACATTAAAAAGGTGCAAATTGGAGAGGAGATTGATGTGAACTTCTTGAAAGATGCTTGCTTTCACATGGTATCTTGGTGACCGCTTGTTTCTTGAAATTTTAGCACGAAATGCTGGAGGCATTCAGAGAAGGAAAAGCCCACAGCTTCCATTGCCAAAGAGCTTCACTTTACGAGATTGAACTGATGAGAAGATTTTCTGATTTGGGTTATCTTCACATGGCGTCTCAGATCTACTTTATACCCATTCTACTACACTTACAAGCATCTCTAATCAAATCTTGCCCCGCATCATCTCTAAATGCAACCCCTGCAAACACTAAAAATCAACCACTTAAAAAACAGTGGTCGTGACAGTTACAAACTTACATAGAACTAATTTGAGAGTCCTTTGTACACACTTGTCGGAGGATCACATACCTAGATACAAAAGTAGACCTCATATATATTCTGTAGCAAACAAATAACATGAAATTCACAACAACTTGAAATAAACATTAACACTTTTTCCAATCTCTTGAAGCAATTCCCATTAGATTTAACAACTGATGAGCACCTATGCAACCTAATCGAAAGCTAATTTCACTCAAACTTCACTTACAAACACAATTTGGGAATATACCACCCAAAAACCATTACTGTTTTACAACAAACAAACTATGTAGCAAAAAATTCCAGTTACATATTCTAGTGCTTCTGTATTAACTTCCTATGCAAAGCAACACTACATGAACAATGAAGGGAACATTAAACCTAATAATTAAAATCCAATTAAAAGCAGGTTTATTCAACTAGATATTGATTATAAAAAAGACCAAATTTCTCCAGCAATACTACCAATATATGAATTACAAACAAGTACAGCACAAAGACTGTAAAGTGGTAAGAAGTTACTGAAGACCCAGCTTGACTTTGGCAATCCCACAAGCTTCTGTAAATGTCGATGATATCCCCCTTCCGAACAACACAAAAAATCTGAACATAGAGTCTCCAACCAAACCAATTCAAAATCCTCGTATCAAAACCAGAGAAAATTGAAATTGAACTCAAACTCAAATTGAACTCATTTTCTGCCCCTGTGTAGGATTTTGCTCTCTCGGTTCTTCAGCTTTTTTCTCTGGTTCAATTTCGGCCGAGAGTGAAATACCAAGTTCAAAACCCAGAAACCCAAAACTGAGTAAAATCTCATTTGAATCCTAAACAAAATCGGAAGCCCTATAACCCCAGATAACAACAATTTCACAGACCCAATCCAAAAACCAAAACGCAGGTCGTACTGATTCCCAAAATTGAACCTTAAACCAAATTTTGATCTAAATTTGAAACCCTATACCAATTTGATACTCTCACTATTCAATACGAAAACCCAACCCTACATAGCCCTCCATATGAAATTTCTAGACTCCGAAATCAAAAACCACTTCGTATTTTTTCGTCGCCGAAAAGTTAACCACAAATCTGGGTTATCGATAACAGTAAATAATCCTCAATTGAAGCCCTCATTCTTCGATTCCTAGAAGAGTAAACCTCCAAATCGAAACCCATACCAAAAACAACTCGAATCCAAGCTTACCTCTTCAAATTAGGTCTTTCTCCACCTCCAAACCAGCAACAAAAAATAGGGATTTCAAGACTAAGCAAATATATGAAGGAATTAGGGTTGGGTAGTGAGAATTTTGAAGATAAATGGTTGAGTTTCGGGGTTTTCGAAGGATTTTGAGGGTTGAAATTTTTCTCTCTGGGTTGGAGTTGTTCCTCGGTGTTTTTAACTGAGTGTCGAAGTCGAATGGAAAAGGCAGGTCGTAGTAAAAAAGGGCGAGTAAGTAGCAAAGTCAACCAAAATAAAACGGGGGAAATTTGCCGCTTTTTTTTAAGCGAAACATACGACACATTTAGTGCCAAAACTGTCGTTAAATGCAACAGGCAAATTTCAAGTATTGGATAATTAGCTATCCGACGACACAATTTTAAATTATGTCGTTAAATAAACTACGACGACAGTAAAACAGAAAGTGTCGTCTAATCAACGTCGTCTATTGCCTATTTTGACGTAGTGACGTATTCTTGAGTTCATTTTGTAGCTAGGAGGGGCACATTCGAGGTTTCAACTTTCACATGGTGTCTAGTACTTGCTGGTGACGCTTATAGGTTAGATAAGGTTAGGTATGAGAGCTTTAGTCTGTATCACTTGCTGCTGTTAATCACCTGCAATGCCAAATATTTCTCTTTTCAATTTTGTTGGTTTGTACTGTAAGACTTTGATATTATGTTGACAAATTCATGTTATGACTTCACCTTTTCTGGAAGATGTGTTTTCTTTCTTATTTGAAATATACGACGATGAAGATATGGGAAACCAACAAATATCTAAAGTGTGAAAGGGCTACCAAAATTGTCTACATGTAGCACTCCGTGATCTGATGCACAGAACCTGTAAAAAAAATATAAAAAATAAATAAAAACCTCTCGCACTCTCGCTACCGAGTATGGAGAGACTAGTACAATATACAAGTGTCCGCACCACTACAAGAAATACTTTGTACCAGGACAGAAGTACAGAGTATACTATAGTGCCTTTCTTGACCAGAAAGAAAGAAGCATAGTTGAATTGAGAAAGTTTGCATTAATTAAGGATAGTTTCACAAAATCTCTTGTTTGACTAGACAACGGTGACTAAGAAGCGGTGGTTAAACCCCACTTTCTTACAAGGCTAGTAACAGTGAACACTAATCATACCAACCCTGCCTGAACTGTAGGCGGTAATCCTTTCTGGAAATCTACGCGTAGATAGCTTGGTTTAAATCTACACCCTCCTCTAAACCCCCTTGTAAATTGTGAATAAACTCCAAAATTAGTAAAAGTAATTGAATACAAACGGACACGTCGCTGAACGCCCTCCAAATCCAAACCAATTTCCACTTTCTTTAAATCATAAAGCTATGCCTCTAGAAGAAGGGGGAGGAGAACTCTAAGGCTCGTTTACTTACAGGGAATGGAAATGGAATGAATGAGAATTGTTGGGAATCATTCCAATTCCTTGGCTACCCTACGTTTACTAACCCACTTGGTAATCAAAATTTAGTGGGCCATACTCCAATTTAGGGGCAAAAACACCCCCAAGGAATGGGAATCGGATTCCCAAGGGGGACTTGGGTATCCGATTCCCATTCCCGAACTTTGTTTCCGATTTCCTTTTGTAAGTAAACAAGCCCTAAAGGGACCTAAGGCCAAACGGCCTCCCTAATGTTGAGGCCACACGCAGTGCATGTGACAGCAACTACGCCTGCAGTTCTTTTGGCCACGGGACTGCTATATGCTACGTATGAAGGGTAGGGTCCAAGTTCTTAGCTAGGTCATAAATTAGGTTCAATTTCATTGTAAAACTATATTATATTCACAATATGGAAGTTCTTAGCTAGGTCATGGATTAGGTTCAATTTCATTGTATTATGTACACAATATGGCAATGTAGGCATTTGTCTGGTCTGACAATAGAAGGGAATACAGCAGCATCAACTACAGAGAGAAAACGTTGAACCTTCTAGATATACAGAGGGATGAAAATGGGTCTTGAGGCATCAAGTTAGAAATATTCACGATAAAATATGGACCAAAATACAGTATTAAGTTGCACAATGTGAACAAGTTTGGGTTCCACATGTATATAGCCAAGCGCTCAGGCTGAAGAGCAATTCAAAGGGGAATTCAGAAATCATAGATCATGTCAAACTAACAAGTTTCATTTTTCCTAGTTCCTACAGATTATAAATGCCTACGAAAGGCATCAAAACTGATCCAATCCACAGATTACCATCCTTCTCTTCCACTTCACTAATGAACTTCATATTCTTTCCCTCACAATCTTCCAAAACTTGTACGATTTCACCTTTCTCACTTAACTTTATAGCAGTTGCATGGGCCTTCCCTCCTACTAGTATTGAATGCAGTCGCTTAAAGTCGAGGGGAAGCTTTAATAATGACTTTCCAACCCATGTGTTAGAGACAAACCAATTCGAGAGAAATCCCCGCTTTGCATGGAGTGCAACCCAAAACTCCCCCTTCGAGTTCCTTCTTATATTGTCTGGGAATCCAGGAAGGTCTGCAAAAGTATCTGTTTTTCCAGCATTTGGACCATCAAGCCAAAGCCTCAAGATCCTACCAGTAGTGGTTTCAGCTACTAGCAAAAATGATCGGTCTCTGCTCAACGCGACACCATTGGCAAAGGCAAGGTCTCGTAGTAAAACCGTAACTTCTTTGCTTGCCATATCGTATTTGAGTAATCTGCCAGTCTTGTCTCCATTCAAGAGTAATGACATGAATTGCCTGCAAACCCACAGACGAACAAGACTCTAAACTTGAAATTTGTTTAGCAAAGAATTCCTACATATAGCAATGAGCAGTAAAATCTTAATTTTAGATTATGGAAATAAAGGATGATCAAGGAGAAACTAACTAAAGAACAAGAAAAGATAACACTTTCTGAGAGCAAAATCGGCACTGGTAATTTAGCATCCATATTTTCAACAACTTAATCGGGCGCTCATGTGACACTAAATACATATTTTGGTTAGATGCATTTACTGGATAACTTCTATAATAACACGTCCATAACAACACATCTCTAGTGTACACGCGCTAGTTTGAATGATACAGGAGGAGCAAAACTTGTGGCCATTGAAGTCAAGTGTCTAGAGTTGAGATCAACAGAGCTTAAGTGCCATTCATGAGAATAGTGCATTCCAGAGCAAAATGTATTACCATATAAATGAAGCAGACTCATCATCTAGACTTTGAAATCTACAAAGCTTAAATGCCAAATAAGCCCCAAATTCATGACACTGAAAAGCAATTTACAGATTAAACCATTCAAGGCTGCAAGCTATTCGGATGTCCTACCACTTGTACACCCACAAGCACATTGTTGTAACAAAAATTGAGGTTTCTTGGCTACTGATTGTTAATTCACCTTCATATCACTTTAAATTGCAACCATTATGCTTAACGAAAAAAATTATTTGCGCTTGAATTACCTTCTGTGGAAGATTGTGCTTGAATCTGTTAAGTAAATCAAATTCTTATGCTCATCGATGTCAAGATCATTGGTGAAGCGAAGTGGCCGACCTTCAACTTCTCTGATCACTTCAGAAGCCAACCCTCCAGCAGGACTTACTACTTTAAGGCCAAAGTATGCATCAGCAATATAGAGATCTCCAGTTTTCTTATCAAACCTAAGCCCTAAAGGTCTTCCACAGATGTGCTCTTTTTCTGGTGCAAAAGGGCGAACACACTCCTTCCTTCAAAAGTATAGTTTTCAACTTAATTAAAGATGAACAAACTAAAAAGTACTGCTATGAAACAGATTCTACAAGTGATTTATTTGTCGTTCAGCACAGTCTGGACTTTGGAGCATTATCTAAACAAGTAGTGCAAACAAATCCCCGTTTCAGCTGAACTCCAAATCCACGTTCATAACTCTTGGATGTAAATAAATTGACAGAAAGTGTAATATGAAAATAAACAGAGAATCATTTATAAGGTAAGCCTTGTTGCATAGCAATATTGTCCACCTAAGTGCATCACAGAACAAAACCTAGATATATTTTCTGTTACTCTCTCATGTTAAGAAGGTCACCTTTGTTTATGAAGTGATACAGGGTCTTGACTGCACAGTCATGTAAATAATTTCTATGTTCAAATGACAGGCATAGGCTTTCAGCTATAAGAGTAGTTGTCAGTTAATTACTAGTTGAAGGCCGAATGGTAGGATAAGAAGAAAAACATGCATCAGCTCCGGTGAGCTTGTACAATGTTTGACTTCAAACAATAATAAGTTGAATTCTTCGAAAGATCTGTTGGAGAAAGAACATGAGCATATGAATCATGTCCGAGGTTTCACCAACTTGAATCAAATGTATATCATTTCCTGAAAACACTAAAACAGAACATGTTTCTAATGCAACTCATTACTTGGACTGGAATTTGAATCATCAGAGTTGCTTACAGAAACTTACTGACTTCCAGTCCTCGACAAGTATAATCTGAAAATAATATACGTACATGTGACTGGATGAAAACTAACCGAACTCCTACAAATCTATAGAGAAGATCAGTGTGCGTGAGATTCAACACAAGTGAAGTAATTGAAGTCGATTCCTAAGTCTGTTCTCATGTATGATAGTGAAAGAGGTAACGTTTCACCTCTATTTCTATAACCCTTTGCAATCTATTTGGTCACACTGCTAAATGATCAAACATTTGTACAATTTGGCAAGACATGAATGAACCCAAATCAACTTTTTCAATTATAGTGAACATATTTCTCGTTATCCACCATTCTATAAGAATTGCAATCCGTTCAAAGCCTCTAACTGTTTAATCTACTACTGATCAAATCTTGGTCACACTAAAAATATAAGCAGCAAACTTGCAAAGCGCAAGCACAAGCACCTAGTCGAATTACTGAATGAATCAGAAAACAGTGCAATTCCCAGAGACACATCATCAGTGTCAATTTCAATAAGTTTGGTTACCTTTGCAAAGTGGTGACAGCAAAATCAGTCCAACGGCGGGCGCTTTGATCCCACTTGAGAATACGGCCGTCGGCGACGCCGGTGTAGGGCCCACCTCCGGTGGGATCGAAGGCAATACTCTCGGGTCCGACGGCTCCAGTTACCGGAAGTACTTGTGCAGTGTGGAGGAGGTCATGGGACCCTGGAATGTTAGGAACTGCGACAAAGAGCTTGGAATAGTGCGTTGGGTTCACACTCAGAGCCAACACTATGGACACCACTGCTATTGTTGCTGCATAAATCAACTTTACTTTTGGGTTCATAGCTCTTTTCTCTTTTTTGGGTGGTAGAAGAAAGTGAAATGGTGGGCTCTGGGAATTTTGATCCTCCACAGAATCGGCAGTGTTTGTGCCTCTTCTGCTTGTGCGCAAATATGTCAGATCCAAACAAGAAAGGAGAATGGCGATTATCTGAGGTAAATTCCCATTCCAAACACTATTTCAATCAACTTTGGAAAAAAACCTCTCATTGTCCGGCCCTCAGAATTTTGGGGATAAGACATGGGACCATATATTTTTGGATTAATATTCCCCTAATTCATAAAATAAGAGGGCTGTTATGTACATTCAAAATTTTTTTCTGAACACTCATATTTTTTTATACACTTATTTCATTTTTTAAACTTCTTTGGACACTCAAATTTGATTAAAATTTTTCACATATACCCTTTCATTAGTTTATTGTATAAATATTATTAAGCACTCATCAATTTTTTTTGAACACTTAAAATTAAATTTATCAATATATTCATAGTAGGTTCGGAAAAAAAATCATTTAATCTTAGTGACGAATTTTAATGACATTCGTGTTTTCTACCGTCCTATATTTAAACAAATGATTGAAAGGGTTAAATAATTTATTCAATTGTATATAAACAAACAAATGAAAGTTGAAACCAAAAGTTGAAACCCGAAGTCAAAGGCTGAACCCATCCTTTTACTAAAAGGCCAAAACACCTGCGTTTTAAGCAATATATCATCTCACGATGTTCCCACCGCCCGCTTTGAAACTCAAGCTTCTGACAGAAAATTTAAATTACCCATTGTTGTTGTCGATATTGTCTAATTAATCTCCTATACATCGTATTGAGGTGAATAGCAGGTTGGTGACATCAATACAGGACAAGTCCAACGACTTCATTATGTCATTCATCAAAAATAGAAAATTATATGAGTGTCAGGGTTTAGAAACGTATTTCTTTTTTCTAAAATTTGATGGGTGTTTATATGGGTGCACAAAAAATTATGTCCTTAAATGTGACTTAACACCTGGGTATAAAGGTAATTACATCTTATAAAAAAAATTGAAGTTAATTACATAGCAACTCTCTAAAATAATCACTTTCTTTTTAGCCTTATTTTCACATGGATGGTGTCACACCCTGACCCAAAAATAAAGCGGGCCCGAGATGTATGGTCGTCACCCCGGAGGGTGACGTAGCCTTAACTTGCACTCACAGATGACAAGAAACTAAAGGAAATGAAAACACACAAAACACAACCAGACCCATAGTATACATTCAACAGTATCAGAGCAACTACGAAAACAACATAATACATGAGTACACAAATGGGAGCTGTTGATGTCTGAAAATGGATCTGGTCAACGGTCAATGTATGAGGGGTGAATCGGGACGATCTTCAGTTTTGGGGAGCTAGGAGGCTAGCTCCAAGTGGGTGAATCTGGTCTGGGATCAGGGAGGAGAGGTTCGGCCTCGGGTAGAGCTTGGCCGATCAAGGAGGGATGTTCCCGGATGATGTTACCGGATGGTGATGTTCCTGGCCAACAGTGAACCTGCACGGAAAGGAGTCACGAAAGTGCACCGGTGGGGTGCCGGCCTAAGACCCTCCGATGCTTAAGTCAGCGTATGGAGGAAGTAAGTCTTAAAGGCAAGTAGAGAGTGTTTGGTGAGTGTAATAAAGGTTACCTATGACTTGTGAAGGTTGACAAGTAATTATAGGGAAGGGTTTGGACCTTCTTGTAATATGTGGGTAATGTGGAGTGAGCTCCCCACATTACCCTTTCTTGGAGGCTTGTGGAATCCTTGGTGGCCTCTTGTGAGGATGACATGTGGCTGGTGATACGACCCATTTAGAAATTTTCCCAAAATTTCGTGAAATGACCAAATTACCCTCATGGGTCAAACGGTTGACTTTTGAACAGTGGAAATGTACATAGACAATAGTGGACTCTAGGCGAAGAGCTCGATGTTACGAACACATCCGCGAAGACGAAATCGAATTCCGAGTTGTATCGAAGAAGTTACGGACGAAAAACGGAATTTTGGTGTAGTGAAGTGCCACGTGGCAGCTTCTGATTGGTCGGTTTGGGGAAGATATTTTGGGGTTGTTTTAAAACCCGGTTTAACCCTGAGTTTCCCAAAAGGGAAACCCGAGTTCGCAAGTCGGTTCCGAACAGTGAAAAACACGCCGAAAACACTTCGCCGCCGTTGACCCTTCGCCGGCGACGGATCGGGCCGGCGACCACCTGCATCGGCTTCGCCTCGTCGTCACGAACACGGAGCACCAAAGATCGGAGCCAGCAACCGTCGGAATCGCCGGCAACGACGTCGACGGAATCCGCGAGCTTTCCGGCGAGATTCCGGCTAGTACAGTGCGTGGTAAGCTTTGAAACCTTGATTTTTGGATTCCTGGGATTCCGTAGATGCGTTTTGACATAAAATTCGATGGATTTGGTTGAGAATTGAAGGTTTTAGGATTTTGGGGAAGCCGGGAAATCCCCAGGTTCAGGAGGCGCGGCGGTCCTGACGTCAGCGACACGTGGATGACACGCGTGTGCCGCGTGGCGCCACGTCAGCGCCACGTGTCACGCCACGTCAGCACCACGTGGCTGCCAGATCATCGCCACGTCAGCACTGTGTCAGTGCCACGTCAGCAGCCGTTGACCGGCGTTGACCACTGTTGACCGACCACTTTTCCGAGTGGAAGCGACGTTCCGGATCCAATGGCGAACTCCGTTTTGCCATCCGAGATACGGTTATACCTCAATTGAGCAAAACAAGGAAAAGTAGGGTTTCTCGGTTATTCGTTAAGTTTCGATTATTAACTTTGGATTATTGGGATTGTTAGGTGATCTGATTTCGAGGAATCAGCATAACCAAATCGTGCCTGCAGAGGAGGACGTCGACGACCGCCCGGTGTCACTGTGAGTGGACGGGTTTTGGTTTTAAATGTGTTTGAGTGTGCTTTGTTTTCGTATATTTATATTCGTATGTTTTTATGCTTATAAATTGGTTATGCTGCTGGTTGTGACTATTGTTGGTAGTCGTTGCTTGGTTTTCCTAGGTGGTTTGTTTGCGATTAGTACTATTAGGGGCGCATTGTATGGATCGGGTGGTATGGCCCTCATCCATTAAATCATGGTCTGGGAGGTATGGCCCTCGTCCATGAGAGATATATCTCGGTCGGGTGATATGGCCCTCGACCACACATTATATCTTGGACGGGTGTTATGGCCCTCGTTCATGAGAGGTATATCTCGGTCGGGTGATATGGCCCTCGACCACATTACGTTGTAGTGTTGGGAATGTTTTGTGTGTATAGGTTGCTCGGATGTTAGTTACAGTACGTATTGGCTGGATTGAGGTATGATATTATTATATTATCTGTTTTGACAGAGGGGGTTATTGGCATATCTGTTAAATGTTTTTCACTGACTTCTTTTTCCGTCCACTCACCCTTGTTTTTGCGCCCCCTCAGGATTTGATTCTGAAGTGCATCACCGAGTCGACTGAGACCTGCCGATAGCTCTACTTCCATCAACGAAGGGTAGGAGATCTTCGTTGTCTTTGTCAGGCAGGTTATGAGTTAAGCTGTACAGCTGTGTATTCCGCCCTTGGGGCAGTTGTAGTGTGTTGTTTCTCTTCCGCTGTAGACGCTCTGATATTAATTTGTATTTCTTTTTCTTCCGTTTTTGGCGTTTTTATTTGTTTAAGGCTTCGTCACTCTTTGGGGGTGATGGCCGCACTCCCGGGCCCTACCTTTGGGTCGGGGTGTGTCAATTGGTATCAGAGCTCTAGGTTTCCGATTTCCTGTCGAGTCTTGTTGGTCAGTGTTGTTCTTGAATCCTTGTTTTGTCTTTGTCAGAGCTATGTCGTCTCAGCGTGGTGCACATAGGCAGCGGGGTGGACGTGGTATCAGTAACCCCCATATTGTCGACAGATTTTCCAGCCTAGGTCAGCTTAGCGCTGCGTTAGAGAACGTTATTCCGGTCAACCGAGATCAAGGAAGGAGACCCACTTTACTGGAGATGGCCCGCAATCTGGGAGTTCAGGAGTTGAATAACATCGGAAGGAATGTGGCTACCGAGTACTGGTGGGATAGGATGGAGACAGTGCTAAGAGCCATGAACTGTCCACCGGAGCAGAAGGTAGAGGTGGCATCCTCTTTCTTTTCGGGAGACACTGCAATATGGTGGCAGGATATGCAGAGAACCTACCCCGAAGTTACCGTTACTTGGGAGCAGCTCACGAGCATCTTTTGTGAGAGGTTTTTCAGCCCCGAGTTTCAGTGGAGGAAGATGTCCGAGTTTATTACCTTTCGCCAGGAGGAGCTATCCATTAGTGATTATGAACAGCGGTTTCGAGAACTCTCATGTTTTTACCCTGGAGCAGCTGATCGTCCGCTTGAATTGATGATTCAGTTTCAAATTGGATTACGAAATGACATCAGACTGGCTGTAGGAGGTAGACAGTTCACCACGTACAGCGATTTGTTCCAGGCAGCTCTGAGTGTAGAGCAGTACCTGGTAGGACGACCCTTTGAGATGGACCTTGGAGGCAGTAGCAGTGGAGCTGGTCAGGGAAGTGCTAGCAGTTCTGTCACTCGTGGCTTCCGACGCCAGGGTAGGAATCGACCCTCGGTGGGAGGGCCGAGGCAACAACAGTCCTTTAGGAGGACATCACGGAGTTCCGGATCTTCTAGTGGAGCCTCTAGCTCGAGTGGAAGATCTTCCGGGGGCTCTCGTGTCCCGGGCTCCCGTCGATCCGATGATGGTTCTGGATGCCGTATCTGTGGAGATCAGAGCCATTGGCAGCGTCAATGTCCCTTCAACTGGAGGAATATGCATGGGGAGTCGTCCCAGGGTAACTAGATAATGCAACAGGAAGCAGAGATCGATGGGAACTGTGGTGGGGAAACGGTGGTTTTCCCAAATACCTTGGTTACCCAATGTTTGGTTTTGGGTGAAGAAATTCTTGTGTAAGTAGTGGTACCGATTACCTAGCACGTGTGATTGGGAAACCTGAGACATGAAGATGCTACGGGATGCACTTGTGGTAAGAGTTTCTCGGATGCCAAGGCACCAACCGTTATCTTTGGGATGGAGGTATCCCATGGCCCTCACTTGGGCAGTTATATGTGTCATCAATTGCTACGTTGGTCAACTCCAGGCAGTGACTGCATACTCCTCGCTAACGGACTTGTGAGCGTACTCAGTTTCCTATGAGGAGGTGATAGACTCACTATACAAGCGGATTTCCGAAACTGAAGATGATGACATGTGAGATTGCACGCAAGGAGTTGAGAGATCCACAAGGCATTGAAGCTGCTTTGTTCAGAAAGTCATCATTAGGCAAACTATCTGCTTGGGTGATTCATGAAGGCATGGTATAACTGTAAAGAAGATCATGACCTTTGGTTAAGGATGAGACTAAGCAGGGGCAGATCCGAGGATTTATGCAAGTAACAATCATTGTTCGATGGGTCACCTAACTGTCATATCCTTGCCTCCTGATCATTAAATCCTTACCATCCCTTTTTATGGTGGACAGATGGCCAGTTGACTTTTGGTAACTAAGGAATTGTGATGTGGTTATCGCAAAGAGGTGACAAGATGGCGATAATCTGTGTGGAACTTTTGATATCTTTTCCATTTTTGTACAGAGGGTTGGAGGTTGAGGAAGCGATAATGACACGACCCGTTGTCATAGAGTTGGTATTTTCTGTTCTTTCGGGGGTGATCAGGTGTACCTAGTGGTGGGGAATCCAGAGGTTATGAGTATGTGATTGGTGAGTAATCAGAGTTGCGCAGCGAATGCGTGGCGACATAAACAGTTGACTTAACGGAAAATGAGGCACACCAACATGGAACTTGAGCTCGAAATGGCACATTTCAGCTGGACATTTTTGAGAGACAGATTTGGGATTACCCTTGGGCCTTACGAGATCACGGAGTGGTTTGGTGATGGGGCATGTTGATGGATTTGCCACCGAAGCTATCTTGGTTACGCAGTGTGTTCCATGTGTCGATGCACCGAAGGTACTTACCAGATCCGGCAAATGACTTGAAATCTCAACCATTTGGAGTGAGGTAAAAGGTGTTTTGAGAAGTGGAAGGATCGGTTTACTCAGAAGGGTGGAAAGATTTAGGCCTGCGCGACCGAACATTCTAATGGTGATTGTCTTGTGCACCACCCACGGTGTTGAGGAAGCTACGTGGAAGACGGAGTACATACGAAGGCCTGTTCTATGTACGTACTTCCTCCCTGGGTTGTTTTTGAATTTCGAGGACGAAATTCTTGTAAGGGGGATAGATTGATACGACCCATTTAGAAATTTTCCCAAAATTTCGTGAAATGACCAAATTACCCTCATGGGTCAAACGGTTGACTTTTGAACAGTGGAAATGTACATAGACAATAGTGGACTCTAGGCGAAGAGCTCGATGTTACGAACACATCCGCGAAGACGAAATCGAATTCCGAGTTGTATCGAAGAAGTTACGGACGAAAAACGGAATTTTGGTGTAGTGAAGTGCCACGTGGCAGCTTCTGATTGGTCGGTTTGGGGAAGATATTTTGGGGTTGTTTTAAAACCCGGTTTGAACCCTGAGTTTCCCAAAGTGGGGGAGGTTTTTGGTATCACGCGTGAGGTGGCGCCAGGATGTGGGTGGAGGTAATTGTGTGGGCTGGGGAGGGAGGGGGTGGGCTGTCAGCGCCACGTGTCACGCCACGTGACCGTGGCTGCCGGGAGTCGGTGTTGACCACTGTTGACCGACCACTTTTCCGAGTGGAAGGCGGTCCGGACGACCAATGGCGAACTCCGTTTTGCCATCCGAGATAGGATACCTCAATTGAGCAAAACAAGGAAAAGTAGGGTTTCTCGGTTATTCGTTAAGTTTCGATTATTAACTTTGGATTATTGGGATTGTTAGGTGATCTGATTTCGAGGAATCAGCATAACCAAATCGTGCCTGCAAGGGAGGACGTCGACGACCGCCCGGTGTCACTGTGAGTGGACGGGTTTTGGTTTTAAATGTGTTTGAGTGTGCTTTGTTTTTGTATATTTATATTCGTATGTTTTTATGCTTATAAATTGGTTATGCTGTTGGTAGTCGTTGCTTGGTTTTCCTAGGTGGTTTGTTTGCGATTAGTACTATTAGGGGCGCATTGTATGGATCGGGTGGTATGGCCCTCATCCATTAAATCATGGTCTGGGAGGTATGGCCCTCGTCCATGAGAGATATATCTCGGTCGGGTGATATGGCCCTCGACCACACATTATATCTTGGACGGGTGTTATGGCCCTCGTTCATGAGAGGTATATCTCGGTCGGGTGATATGGCCCTCGACCACATTACGTTGTAGTGTTGGGAATGTTTTGTGTGTATAGGTTGCTCGGATGTTAGTTACAGTACGTATTGGCTGGATTGAGGTATGATATTATTATATTATCTGTTTTGAGAGAGGGGGTTATTGGCATATCTGTTAAATGTTTTTCACTCGACTTCTTTTTCCGTCCACTCACCCTTGTTTTTGCGCCCCCTCAGGATTTGATTCTGAAGTGCATCACCGAGTCGACTGAGACCTGCCGATAGCTCTACTTCCATCAACGAAGGGTAGGAGATCTTCGTTGTCTTTGTCAGGCAGGTTATGAGTTAAGCTGTACAGCTGTGTATTCCGCCCTTGAGGCAGTTGTAGTGTGTTGTTTCTCTTCCGCTGTAGATGCTCTGATATTAATTTGTATTTCTTTTTCTTCCGTTTTTGGCGTTTTTATTTGTTTAAGGCTTCGTCACTCTTTGGGGGTGATGGCCGCACTCCCGGGCCCTACCTTTGGGTCGGGGTGTGTCAGCTGGTTGGGGTATGGTATGAACAGGAGCAACTGAACACAACTCAACCAAAAAAGGATAAGTCCCTACTCTCTCGGGACAGATGCAGAGCCTGAGACTGCCTCTTCTTGCGTCACAGGTTAGCTCAGCTATTCCCTGAAGTCTCGCAAAACCAAGGATGAGCAGATAGAAAAACAAATAATTTTGAAAACGTTTCTGAAAAACATAATTATTTTATCCCCTTCTTTTATAAGAACCCTTTTTTATTGGGGTTATTTGGTTCCATTAGAAAAAGGTTTTACGTGTTAATTTTTGATTAAGCACATACGATACCCTCGGAAATCCCATGTAAACCCCATGCACCATCGGTCAAGAACATACCACCGGGTACTAAGAATGTACGAGTGCAACTAAGTGTACATATCAACAACTTCCACAATCTATACTAATATATAAAAAGAATAAGGGTTTTCCACTGTTCATGAACAGTATTTCGGGCCAGTGAAAGCACCAATTTACCCTCATGTATTAATCAAAATTTTCAAAGTTTCTAAAGTTGAAAGGGCAAAGGGGTCATTTTCCACATACAATACTGTTCATGAACAGTTATAAAACTGTTCATGAACAGTATTCAATGGGTCACTATTCACACCTTTTACCAGAATACCCTCATGCTCTATTTTTATTACATAAAAATCAAGTTTCACTCATTTGCAATGCAAAAATATTAATAGAGTATTTTAGTCCAACATAAAAAGCTTCATTTTTCCATGGACAAAATTAACCTTGAAATAAAAAAGTATCATAACTAGAACATATTTTGTTGACATGGTTAATATTGGAATTTTAGAAAAATAACTCATGAACTTTAGATATCCCTGTCCCCTTTCGCATTCTCTTAATTTTCTCTTGCCATTTCCCTCTCTGACTCAAGGCGGCAATCAGACGTATCCAATCAGCGGAAGCCTGGCGATGAATTTTCAGCCATTGGAGGTAAAAGTTCAACGGCTTTTCTTTATTAATTTTCTATGAATTCTTTCTAGCTTGAGATTTGTGGTTTTAGACATCTAGGTTTCCACTTGAGATAAGATTCAATTCTCGTAGTTTCAAATCTTCGCTTTCAATGTCAATTAAAACCGTCATATTTAGTTTGGGTAAGCCTTTCATAACTAAAACTACATTTCAATTCAATCTCAAAAAATCCACATACATGAGAAGTTTCTTCATCTTCTCAAATTGGATTCATGTTCGCCCGCGAGTATCGCGGGTATTGTATCTAGTATAACATATATAAATACAAATAATACTATAAAAGCTAACATTAATAAAACTAGTCACATTTGGAAACAAAACCCATCCACTCACTGTGAATCAGGGCTGTCAAAGTCGTCCACCTGTACTGCCTGACTGCGGCGTCTGACTAGAGCTTGAATACCTAATCAATTTCCAAGTTTTACTGTCTGACTAGAGCTTGAATACCTAATCAATTTCCAAGTTTTAAACACAACCTTTAAAATCCTAATTCCCCTTATACATGCCCCAAATGCTGAAACGGAGTCCGTATTCGAATCCGGAAAGCCGAAACTGTGTCGGAAAAGTGCCCGTTGACCGATGTTGACCCGCGTTCAGCATTGACCAACAGAATATTCCATCAGAATTGAAATATTCCACCGGAATCGGAATATTCCGTCAAAATATTCTTCACCGAAAAACTCATCGTCACCGGCGCTGGATTCTGGAAAGTTTCAGGCGAAAATTTAAAGTTTTCCGGCGAACTCTAATTCCTTCAATACTCAACCATTTTCAACAAATTTTATGTCTAACTTCATCTAAACAACTCTAAGGAATTGATTGGGAGGGAATTCAGAACTCACCTCGGCTGGAGTTGGCCGGAATCTCGCCGTGAAGTTTCGGTTTTCCGTTGAAGCTCGCCGGCAACTCCCCGCCCTGATTTTGAAGCCGAAAATTGGTGGGATAAGCTTGTGACGTCGAGAGGAATGTTTCGTAGGTGGTGGCACGGTCAATCGGTGGCTAGAATTTCGTAATAGGCAGAGAAGGACTCAGGTCGGAGTCGGGTTTCCCTTTTGGGAAACCTGGGCTAGTTCGGCTTTTAAAAGCCCAAACTGGCTTCCAGAAATATCCCCAAGCTTCCCCCCAAACAGAACACGCCACGTGGCCCCTCTCACACACCGCGAAATCATTTTTGGTCCATAACAGCTTCGTTACAAGTCGGAATTCGATTTCGTCTTTGCGGACGCATTCGTATCGACAAGCCCTACACAACAAGTACAATATTGGTTATGTGCTTAAGCATGGTTTTAAAAGATGGGTCGCACAAAGTTGGGTGAAGATTGACAACAGGGTATGAGAAGTGTAGGCCCAAAGGAAAGGTTTGTATGGGATAGAGGCGACTGATCAAGGATCCACTTGGTCATTAATGAAGGGTTCTCTCTTAGCCGCCAAGTCTTTTTACTCATCAACCGGATCATCAGCCAATTTTCAATCCAGGGTATCTCATCTTTCGAGATTCTCTCTCGAAAAAGTCTCATCTGCCATTAAGGAGGCCGAGTTCCTTAGCCAAAAAGGATGCTAAATCTATTTGGCCATAAAGGAGTTTGATTCTCCTCGGCCAACTAGGAGAATCGGCTGACTTTCAGCTGAGGTAAAATATTGTTACTTCCGTCCGAAGCAAGGAAAGATTTTCGGCCAATCAGATGAGGGTTCCAATGTTTGAGTTAGGTTATTATTTCGGCTAGAATCCTAGCGCCCTAGGGATGTCACCACTATATAAGATCACCTTGCGGAGAGCAGAAAATACATCCAACACACAAAACCCAAAACGCCCCAGCGCATCTCTCTACCCAGAGTCTGTACCCGAAAGTCCTTTCATCTACAAGCGAAGCTCGTTCGGAGAAGCCTCGGAGGTATTTTGCTAGTCAAGGTACGGGCCGGAGAAGTCCCGATGGTATTCCTATAGTACGGGTCGAAGAAATCTCAGAGGATCTCACCAAGGTTTAGGCCGGAAAAGTCCCAATCAATTCCTATGGGTCAACCGTAGAAGTTCAAGGGGTCGGTTTGCAATAGCAATATTGTCAGTCGTTCCATACTCACTATCCACCACCACATCAAAGCTCATCCACCAACCATCCGGAGTACGTGAAAGCACACCAGCCAAGGTAACGAAATTGAATGGCCAAGAATTGTTCCTTCCTCGACCGCAGTCGTTTGATTGGAGTTAAGATCGCGCAACATCCCCACCATTTGTAACGCTTGGCCAATCGGCCACATACTAGCACGCCCCTGCATCATCGAATTCCTGAAAGACGTAGTCAATTAGAATATTAGTCAATTAGAATATGGCTTTATTTACGACCTGCTCGCCACGTGTCTTTTACCCTATTTTAGTTAACATTTTTGGCATGCCCAGTGGGACAATTTTTCGCTCGTGTTCTAACTTATTTTCTAGTGTATGTTTGCAGAGACCCGCCAGCAAAGGAGGAAACGACTTGAAGATCAATTCAGAGAGTTCACGTCAAAGAAAGACACGCCGCCACACGGAGTAGCAATGAGGAAATCACCACCTTCTACATCTGCACTGGCTGCAGGCAAGACTACGCGGCCGAATTCAACAAGCGGTTCCGATACCGCCATACCAATCTTTTCCGGCATGAGCTCGCTTAACATGTCCATGCCAAGGTCAACAGCACCCATCTAAACAGAATCGGACTCGCATTTGTCTTTCCGAACAAAGGTCAAGGCCCAATGAGATAACTCAAGAGTTCATCTAACGCTTCCGAATGGCAAAGCACTATTGTTGATCAACAGTTCCTGAAGCAGAGGACGTACAAATAGTTAGCGCGCGGGCTCAACTTGGAGTTCCAGAAGCATTTTAAAGGGGTTGATTTCAGGGACTTGGCCGATTTGACAACCAAAGTGGTTGGCTATGACCAAATATTAAGAGAGGAGATTCAAGTGCAAACAGCTTTCAAGGGCACCTATTGTAAGAATCCAGCTGTTCACTTTGTGAAAGCATTGGAGCCAAAGTTCCAAGATGAAGGGTCGACCATCGAGATGGCCACCGCTGAGGTAACTATTGATAAGCCGTTCGTTTGTAAGGCATTAGTGAAAGGCAATGGAAATCTACCAGAGAACTCATCCAAGTCACCATCTAGACAAGGGCGTATGTATACATTTGACCTCACCAAAGTCGAGGCGATTTTCTATTCTTTGTATGCTTCCAAAAAGATTGAGCTTCCGCCGCGATGTATTATGCCAAAACCAAAATAGATCAAGGCAAGACTTATTGTAAGTACCATGGGTCTTGGTCCCACAATACGATCAATTGCGTGGTCCTTCGTGATCGACTACAAGACAACATTGATATCGGCAAGCTAAAGTTCTCGAAGGAGAACAAGCAACCAATGAAGATCGACAAAGAGCCCTTCCCGACGGTCATGACTGGCATGGTTGACATCTGCGTTCCTAGGCAAAACAAGAGCCCTCATCGTAAGGTAGATTTGACTAATATCGAACCTCGATGCGCTGAGGAAGGAAAAGGGAAATGCAAGGAGCATATAGATAAATTGATCACCAAGGAAGAAAAGGCGACGATCAAGAGTAGAGATGTCTAGTGGTCCCTTGGCCGTGTATCACGTACCAAAATGGACTCGTCTCGGGTTTTTGAATGGCTGGGGGACCTAAATGACCCACTCCATGTCTTGACCAGGAGAAAATTGACATACAATCGGCCATTCTATGATGAGGAGTACTATCAGCGATCAGTAGAACGACATAACAAGACCTTCTAGTGGCCAAAGAAGTGGCGAGACCAGAAGCAGCTAGAGAAACGGCCAAACCTAATATGGCCAAAGAAGTGGCCCAGTCAGACATGACAAGAGATGAAGCCACCGAAATTATTGAGGCTATGAGTGTAAAAGCCAATCAAGAGCTCAAGATCTTGCTCCAATGCAAGGACAAAAGGCCGCAAGTCAAGGTAGTCTGCGGCCAGGATCCACCATTCTCCAATGCCAATATGGATTTTATGAAAGACTTTCTGTTGAGAATATCCCACATTGGAGATGGGAGCCTAGCCCTAGCCTGGCTTCCATCTCCAATGTGGGATATTCTCAACACTTTCATTGCCAAAATTCGGCCACAGAGATCTAGGCCTATGCACCGAATTCAATGACCTCATCACCTTAGCTGAAACCCAACACCAAATTGAGACTTCTGTTATAACGAAAGATAGCCAGGCCAGCATTAAGGCTATATGCCAAGCTATTTGAGAGGCCAGAACCAAAGGAGTTTCACTACCACAACATACAACGCCTCTAGCCAATTTTTCTATATCAGCCGACGACCTAGGATACCTACGCACCTACATTAGTTGACATCCCCATCGATCTAGTGTTCGGCCTTACTCCAATTGAGAAGGCTCGGGATGCCAAAGCTAAGTTGAAGTCTGAATGTGAGGAGACGCCGGCAAGCGAAGGGGCTAGCTTTCGCGCTATCATCGGCCTTAAGACAACAGTTCCGGTCAAAGGTGAAAAGGAACAAGGAGATAGCAATGAAGAAGCCCTGGACTATGGGTCAAATTACAAAACTGCAGGAGGTAGCCGAAAACTCAATGGAATGGATATCAACATGGTAACCGTCTAGCCGAGTTTCAAGCTCCTAAAGGACAAAACGGCCAGTTGGAAGGAGATTTTCACGAGCTATCAGTACCGGCTCGAGACCAGTTGATTAGATTGGCCATGAAGGAAATATTCCCTTGCCATGCATTGGCCGATTATCAGCACTTGAAGCCATTTTACATCACCGCTCACATTGAGGGAATTCTGGTATCAAAAGTGTTCGTGGACTGTGGCGAAACTGTCAATATCATGCCTCTCTTGATGGTTAAGAAGTTGAAAAAAGGGGATGCCGATGTCATACCATGCAATATCACACTGAGCAGCTTCGTTGGCGATCGATCAGATCCCAAAGGAGTAATACCCTTTCAAGTAACAATCGCAGGCCGATCCCACATGACTGCCTTTTTCGTTGTTGACTGCCCCACAAGTTATAATGCTTTGTTATGACGAGATTAGATCCATCAGACCAGCTGCATACCATCATCCCTCTACCAAGTGTTTATCTTCTGGAATGGTCGAGCAGTCAAGGTATACTCAGCCGACCCCCGACCATTCGAAGCCAACTCAGTTCATGCAAGATGGTACGAGGAAGATATTGGATACGTAAGGCTTGTGGGCCACGATCTGTATGGGCGACCGACGAAGGTAATGGACCAGAAGGCCCTGACCCTGGGTGCCAAGTCTTCTTATGCTGATACGGAGCGAGAAGTGCTCATCGATCTATTTAAAGATGATTGATGACCCTTTAGACGAAGAAAGGAAGACCGCTGTTACATCTCTGATGGAACGCTTGCTGGTCCACTAGGTACATGAATCTGTTGATAAAATAGCAAGCGCTCTATATCGCACAAGTAATAAGAGTAAGTATTAAGAGTATCGTTCCCACGAGGATTAAGTGTTCTACTTGTCTAATTATTTACTTTTAAAGCTAATGCAAACACAAGAGTGTAGGACTATCCAGAGTGATTTGTAATTTTATCTAAATCTAACAACAATAATAGAAGACAAGAATTTAAACATACAAACTATGCTGTAATTTAAGTAGAGAAACGGCAATGAGGAAGAATCAAAGTATAAAGGAAACCTACGACAAAGACTTCACCACAATCAATCCTACTTGTCTCTAGAATTAGTTTTACCTAAATATTCGTTTCATGTTGATGATTAAGGATCCCAATTGTATAAAGCATCCATGGTGTCTGGCTTACTTTCTATCTTTTCATATGCTAACAGTCTATGTTTGATACGACCCGTTCCGAAAATTTCCCAAAATATCGTGAAATGACCAAAATGCCCTTGGATGGTCAAACGTTGACTTTGTGAACGGCAGAAATTTACATATTCGATATTGGACTCCATACGAAGAGCTCGATGTTACGATCACATTCGAGAAGACGGAATCGGATTCAGAGTTGTAACGAAGGCGTTATGGATGAAAAATTGAAATTGGGGAGTAGTGAGAGAAGTGCCACGTGGCAGTTTGTGATTGGTCAGTTTGGGGAAAGATATTTTGGGGGTTATTTTAAAAACCCGGTTCTGTGTTCAGTTTCCCAAAAGGGAAACCGAACCCGCACCTAAACACCGACCCCATCCACCGACGTTGACCCTTCGCCGGCGACAGATCGAGCCGACGACCACCTGAACCGGCTTCACCTCGTCGTCACGATCACGGAGCACCAAGGATCGGAGCCAGAAGCCGTCAGAATTGCCGGCAACGAGCTCAACTGAATCCGCGACTTTCCGGCGTCATTTCCGGCTTATTCCGGCGACAATGAGTCCCGATTTTGGTTCCATTGCATTTGTTGGCTTTCGTAGATGAATTTCCATATAAAGATCGTTCGATTTGGTTGAGAAATGAGAATGATGGAGTTTTGGGAAATCGCTCGGAAATTTCCCAGATTCTGGCCGGCACGGCGGCAATGACGTCAGCACCGATGCTGACGTCAGCGCCATGTGGGTGTTGCATCAGCGATACGTGGGCACCGCGTGGGTGCCGTGTCAGCGCCACGTGTGTGCCACTTCACCACCATGTGGTTGCCATGTCAGCATCTGAGTGCTGACGTCAGCAACCGTTGACCGGCCACTTTTCCGAGTGGAAACGACGTTCCGGATCCAATGGCGAACTCCGTTTTGCCATCCGAGATACGGTTATACCCCGATTGAGCAAAACAAGAAAAAGTAGGGTTTCTCGGTTATTCGTTACGTTTCGTTTATTAACTTTGGATTATTGGGATTGTTAGGTGATCAGATCCCGAGGAACCAGCATAACCGAATCGTGCCTGCAGAGGAGGACGACGACGATCGCCCAGTGTCACTGTGAGTGGACGGGTTTTGGTTTTAAGTGTGGTTTGAGTGTGCTATACTTTCCGTATATTTATATTCTTAGATACTTATGCTTATTAAATGGTTTTGCTGGTTGTTATTGCTATTGTTGTTTAATTGTCGTTTGGTTGTTGTTGGGTATGTTTGTTTGATATTAGTACTATTAATGGCCCATTAGTTGGATCGGGAGGTATGGCCCTTGTTCAATAGATAACGGTCGGGTGATATGGCCCTCGACCACACATTATATCTTGGACGGGTGATATGGCCCTCGTTCATGAGAGGTATATCTCAGTCGGGTGATATGGCCCTCGACCACACTTTATATCTTGGACGGGTGATATGGCCCTCGTCGAGATCGCGTTGTAGTTTTGGGATTGGTTTGTGTGTGTAGGTTTGCCTCGTGTGTTAGTTACTGTACGAGTTGGCTGGATTGAGGTATGGTATTATTATAGTATATGTTTTGACAGAGGGGGTTATTGGCATATCTGTTAAATGTTTTTCACTGACTTCTTTTTCCGTCCACTCACCCTTGTTTTTGCTCCCCCTCAGGATTTGATTCTGAAGTGCATCACCGAGACGACTGAGACTTGCCGATAGCTCTACTTCCATCAACGAAGAGTAGGAGCTCTTCATTATCTTTGTCAGGCAGGTAATGAGTTAAGCTGTACAGCTGTTGATTCCGCCCTTGGGGCAGTTGTTGTGTGTTGTTTTCTCTTCCGCTGTAGGTGCTCTAATATTATATTGTATTTCTTTTCTTCCGTTTTTGTCGTTTTTGGTTGTTTAAGGCATCGTCACCATGTGTCGGTGATGGCCACACTCTTGGTTTCCACTTTTTGGGTCGGGGTGTATCAATGTTGTCTAGCTCAGTTAAACATACAAAAAGTCATTAAGTTCTCGGTCCTTTTTGTTAACCACATAAATCCAAGTGCATGTTGTCTACCTCATGGAATTTATGCTATCAATTTGCAAGAAGCTATACTCTAGTTAAGCAAATTGTCTACTCTAACTAGCATCACATGTATTCAATTAACAATCACAAAGAAAGCAATTAAATAAAGATCAAACGGCAATTTGATAATCAACATGTAGCAAATGCATGGCAAAACCGAAATCTAAATCCAAGTATTCATGATCGGGCTACATCTAGCCCTAGAAAAGTATTTAGTTACACATAGTCATAATAGAAATCAAAACAATAATCATAAAAGTAATGGAAACTCCCAAATCGCCGAAGCTCCAACTTGCGCTTGCCTCAGCTTCAAAGTAAAATAGGATGATAGGATCATAAGGTGATGTGTGGCAGCTCCTCTGCCGCTCCACTTATATAATGACTCAAAGAAAACCTAAACAAACCCTAATTCTAATTTAAAAGGGTAATTAACTTAATCACACTTTCTAATGGGCCATGGAGAATCTCACAGCAGATTCAGTGACTGATTCGGGCCACCAAACGGGCCTGCAAAAATCCACCAAAATGTGGACTTGTAGATATTTACCTCATCTTTGAGTACTCGCAGGCCTCAAGCAAAATTCAGGAAAGCCTTCAATGATCCAATCTTTCACAGCTGTGCAAATCTGTCAGAATTCGCAATTGGGCCAACTTGGAAATTCAATATAAAATAAATGGCCCAAGAGAAAATTATGAAACTCTGGGAAAACGATCTTCAATATGTTAACTTTCATCAGGAATTTTCCTGCATCAAATCACGTCCAAACAACCCATCTTTTGACCAGAAACGTGCCAACTGCTCCTGTGGACAGATTATGTGTAAAACAAAGCAATAAGTCCTTTTTATATTAAACTCATGGCATTATGACACCAAATTCAAGGGTAAAATACATGATAAATAAACACCTAATAGAATCAATGGAGCCAGGCTCAACAATAGATTTAGTAGAGTTTTGGAATGAGAACGAGCCCGGTGAATCTCTGACAATGGCCGACCTCGACCCGGAACCCTCTGAGGTTGACGATAGTCGGCCTGAATTTGAAGATCCCTCGGATGAAATAAACGTTGGCACCCAAGAAGATCATATTGGCCGTTCGCAAGAAAGCAGAGGATTTGCTTCATGAGTATAAGGATTGCTTCACTTGGAGTCACAAGATGCCTGGCCTAGATAGAGCACTTGTAGAGCATGAGTTAAAGATAAGACAAGATTGTAAGCCAATTCGGCTACCCCCTTGGCTATTTTCCACCGAGGTTCAATTGGGAATAAAAGAAGAGATAGTTGGCCTCTTGGATGCGGGTATTATTCGTACATGCAGCAACACCAAAAGATGAATACCCTATGCCAATGGCTGACCTCTTGGTGAATGGAGCCGCCAAACACGAGATCATGTACTTCATGGACGGCCACGCTGGGTATAATCAGATCTTCATTGTTGAGGAAGATGTTCACAAAACGGCTTTTCGCTGCCCCGGTGCTCTCGATACGTACGAGTGGATAGTAATGCCATTTGGCTTAAAGAATGCTGGTGCAACTTATCAAAGAGCCATGAACCTCATCTTCCACAACTTGATCGGCCGAAGTGTTGAGGTTTATATTGATGACGTTGTAGTCAAATCCAAGACCACCGCATCCCTTGTAGCTAACCTACAACAAACCTTCTCGCGAATGCACCAACACAATCCCAAAATGAATCCCAAGAATTGCTTCAGGGTATCAGCCGGCAACTTCCTTGGCTTCTCGGTCCATCAGAGAGGGATCGAGATAGATATAAAGCTAAGGAAATCCAAGAAGCGCCACCTCCACACATATAGAAAAAGCTCCAATCATTTATTGGCAAGGTCAACTTTTTACGACGATTTATAAAAAGACACAAACCATAAGATACAACAATCATCCAAGCAATAGATAATCAGTCATGCATAGAAGTCTCATCTTTTTTTGCTCCAAAGGCCTTGTGCAGTTTGGCAGTGGCTTCCTTCATTACAACTTGTACAGAAGAGAGTGATGTCTTGAAGACTTCACCCATGGGTTGTTTAGAACGTTGAGCAGTTTCCAATGCCTTCTAATTCTTTCTCACAAGATCTTCAGTCAGGGGGCCCTTAAGAGGCATGAAGGTGTCCTCAGGATCGATCATAAGGACACCAGAAGAAGCACAACAGTGATGAATGAAGCAAGAAATACTATTGAATCACGAGAGTCCTCCAATTTCCCACTGTTCCTAGTCTTAGACACTATGGAATCATAAATCAGATGACCAATGGGGACAAGGAACTTTTGCTCTAAGAGAATGGCTAATTGGCGGCTTCAAGAGCAACATTGGTTGTATTACCAATGGAATGATGTTGGTTCAAGAGCAACATCTAAAGTTCGATGTCAGATGAGACCTAGAGGGCTTGTCACCAGTGGCTAGAACTAACTCTGGGTCATGTTGACTCATCACTGTATAAGGTATAGTCCTCGTGGTCAGGATGATTAGGCAATGAATAGTACCAATAGATGACCTATGGTGTCACGACCCGGACCTGGGGCTGGAAAAAAATGCAAGGCCGGAACCCGAATTGCGAGCTAGAAACTAAATAAGTAAAACTTGAGTCGAAAGTAAATAAAATCTTATAAATAACTCGAAAACCAGCTTATAAAGTACAAAATAAAATAAAATAAAACAAAACTTCCGCCCTCTAATCTGACTCAACTTCAGCTTGTCTACTCCTTATCCTGGTCAACTTCTCTGAAAAAATAAAGGGTGAGGGATGAGCAACAACCACCGTCGCCTAGTGAGTAGAATATGTAATATGCCAGTCAAGCAATGCTGTTTTACTCACACAAAAATAATATAGCGTGCTTATAATAAATCATATTTCAACTAACATCATATCACATTGTCCCTCCATTTACCGAATATCCTTCACAATTGTGACCACCACGTGACCCCTAATGGCAAGTCCAGCCCTAATGTCCCCCGTGTGGCACATTGATACTTGAGATATCCCAGCATTTGAAGCTCTAATGTTCCATGAACCATACCACATAATTCACGTCACCAATATATACATATACCAACATAGAACACCAAAACATAGACATGCTTGACTTGAAAACATAGACACATTTATCTGAATATGGTAGCACATTTTAAGCACATTACACAAACCACTCACCTCAACTAACTCAGAACCACCACTACAATTAACCGAAATATTAGCTTCCACCACGCTTCCGCTACGCACATAAACTCTTCCATAACCGCCCATCTATGTCTACTTTCCAGCTCAGGTCTAAGTCCACTAGAAAGGCCACACCACCTTAATTTGCTCCCCAAAAGATGATTCAAAACGAATGGCCATAAGGCCCTTTAATAGCAGACATTGGCGGCTAACAAACCTAGCCACCAAGTAAGATAATTAATAAACTATTAGTATAAGATAGAACCTGAAACATTGATACTCATCTCAAGTCCAAACGGATGGGGATAATGACGCAGCAAGGTGAATGTGTCAACAAATGGTTTGATGATGAAGGTTTCCAAGAGCTTACTCATCAAATATTTGTAACCATGTGTCAATGAGCATGAATAACTGAAAGCAAGGGAGACACGTAGGTGGCTACATTAAGATGGCCAAGTGTACAATTTCATCAAAGAATGAGGCAATATGTAATGGTGTTGATACTTTGTCTCGGTGGCAAAATGATGACATAATAGTAAACTTACCATGTACTAAATGAACAAGAACTACCATGGTAAAACACCAAAGGTAAAAAAAAAAAAGGAGACTGTTTTAAACTCGTAAAAATAAGAGATGGTTGTAAAATATATAGCTAAAAATATAGTAAAAAATAGTGTTAAAAATAATAGATTTTCAGAAGAAAAAAAGTTAAATTCATTTTTAAAAATATGGGTTCTCACATATGGACTCAAGTGTACCACAATACACTAATCAACACATCAATCCCAAATTCAAAGGCTTCTAGTTTGGGAAAGTTGGTAAAAAACTCCCTAACCACTGTAAAATTGAATTTAGGGATAATAAACTTTGGGGCAATGAACAAAATCTCGGCCAAAACACCGAAATTTTGGTAAATTTGGGGGACCGAAAGTTGAATCAGGGTGCATATCAATATTAGCGGAAAAATACCGAAATTTCTGTAATTTAGGTAAATTCTAGAAATATGGTGCCTCAACTCTTAAAAAATGAATAAAATTTCGGTGAAATTTCGGTATAAATTCCTTTATGTTTTCCTCAATCTGAATATGATTCCATTTCTTCAAATGGTGGGACAGTGAGCATAGAAAATGAATCCACCAACATATCTAGTGGTTTTAGTGCTCATGCCCTTCATTGTTATGGTGGCAATCCTATGGAATCTAGCTCATGCCCCTCAACCCCAATTGTCACATAGCGGTCCAAACACTAATACATATGCTTCATATGATTGGGTGAACCCGCCATACCCAATTTTTGGAGAGATTGTAGAGAGACTGTAAGAAGAGATCAAACCACACACAATAGGCATGTTGAATGTTACATTCATTTCGCTTGCAGCTAAATGTCATGGGAGCAATATTGTCAGTTCCAAGATAATGTTTCAAGAAGTAAACATGAGCCTCATCGTAATAGTTTTATGTATTAGAATAGTATATGCGTGTAATTTTGATGTATTATATTCCTCAAAACTCTTATGTTATATTGTAATGTTAATGCAATGGTTCGTGTATGTTTCATGAGCCTCACCTTAAGATATTGTGCTAATTGATAGGTTAGTGAAATACAAAACACGAATTCTTTTCCTTATGTATATAAAAGTTAATCCATATGGACAATGTTACATAGCTTAAATGTTAAATTGCATTATTTGTTGATTTTAGAGCATATAGAAAGTAGAGATATTAATTTATAGGTTTTCTAGCATGTTTTCATCTTTTTTTTTATATATATATATATATTTATTTTTAGCGAAATTGAAACTTTTTCCGAAATTTTCATAAATTTTGGCTATCAAAATTTCCATCAAAACCGAAATTTTAATCCTTACTTTGGAGGCACCGAAATCAGACTACTCCAGTGAAACGTACGAACTATGTCCTGAATCCACCCCAAATTCAAAGAATTGACCAATTCATAAGAGAACTCTAAGACAAAATAACCACGTTTAGTGACTATCCTAGTTGTTATTTGATCGAAATATTTTTGGGCTTCCTCGTTCACAAACCTGAATTTTCGCGGGGCAAATGTTGTAGCAGAAGATGTAGATTTTTGCCGGTTTTCCTTCATTTTCCATCACCCACTAGTATTTTTCTCTATCGGAGTAGCACGATTCTAAGCAGAGGTTGGACGAGAAGAGGATGTGGCTGGTGGTTCCGAGATGTCCATCTCTATCTCGACAAGGGGCTCAGGAACAGTCACTATATTCTCCTCCTCCAAGTCAGAATGAAAAACAATATGGACCATGTAGGCCAGAACCAATGGGAGCATCATTTTTTTCACATAAGGGAATTTCGGAATTTTTAAGAGAATTTTTGTGCGGAAGCAAAGGAGGATCAAGATAATGACGCAAGAAAGCAGAGAATGAGAAGAGGATAAAAAAAGGAACCTACTAATTAACCGACTTCAAAACCACCAAAAAGATGCCATGGAAATTCGAAGGAATACTTCGGTTCAGGAGCCAGGTCACACATGTCAAAAAGTTGTGCAACATGAAGCCATATTTTATGGAAGATGATAACTGCTCATGTAACTATACAACTTTTAAAGACAGAGTTTATGAAGGGAGTCTACAACAATCAAACATGATACAAGAAATATTAAGGACCACTCACACATCAAGATTCTCCAAACAAATTATTTAGTGACCAAATAGACAAATCAACAAATAATGTGCAAGAACTAGCGTTGCCATTGATAGTCAGTGCTTGACTCAACATGATGTAAATGAGAAAAATATAAAAATGCATGAGATTTAATTTTTGAAATCAGGCTAGTTCTCATGTTCATGTTGACACTCCTAATAACATGTTTAAAGGATAAAACTAGTCAAATGACATATTTGGGAAAGGGATATCTAGTCATATTGACTATGAATTCCAAAGAGGGCAGATTATTATTTGATAGCACACTATACCATGCATCCAGAACATCCTAAAACATTCAATTCAGCCACAGCTCGGAAAATTTGATTTTGAGTGTAGAATTATGATAAACACATTGAAATTCAAGGAGTGGTGCAACATTGGCACATTTTTTAATTTGACTCAAGCCTTGAATCTTGATATTTGTTTTTTTTTTTTTTTTTTTTTTTGTATCAGGGCCTTATTGTCCTTCTCATTTTCATTTGCGAGGAAAATCTCTATTTTTGACTACACATTTTGAAAAACTCAAGAAGCAACAAAATTGTTTATCATTAAGTAGTATGAGAATTAGGAAAGAGATGGAAGCAAATTAGTGGCTAAAAGCTCAATTAGTGGCTAAAGGTTACGTCCCAAGAACCTGGAATAGAATTCTCAAGTGTAATCTGAGTAAACTTATTCAGCTTTAATGCAAGACTAAAGTGTTGATACATATTCTCCAATTTCAAAGTTTGGATCTGAACTAATGGCGGTTGTTGCTAGAATGGATTTAGATCTTTACCAACTAAATGTCAAAACTAGATTTCTTAATGGAGATTTGGAAGAAGATATCTATATGGTCCAACATGAGGGATTTCTTGTTAAAGGCCATGAAAATAAAGTCTATACTTTGAAGAAGTCATTATACGGTCTTAGATAGTCATCAAGACAATGGTATTTAAAGTTCCACCAAGTCATTGTGGAAATGAATTACGAAATGAGTCTACTGTCTGGATCATTTTGTATACACTTGGAAGTGCCAAGGAAAATTCTGCATGTTGTTTTATATGTAGATGACAGTTTTCTTGCAGGAAACTTAATGAATATGATTGCGAAAACAAAATCATATTTTGGATCCATATTTGAAATGAAAGATATGGGTGAAGCATCTTAGGGTCTTGTAATTAAAATTTCAAGAGCTAGAAATGATAAGACATTATATTTGGATCAATTAGTTATCTTGAGAGAATCTTTAAAATTTTTGGTATGCAAGGTTGCAACTGTGTCACAAAGCCCGAATGTAAAGTTACTAGTGGAAGAGTGTTACGACCCATCCCGAGATTTTAGGTGAAATGACGAAACTACCTTGGGAGTCTAGCGTTAAATTTTTGGACCGTCGAGAATTGCATAGTCAATATTGGACTCTATGCGAAGAGCTCGACGATACGAACGCGTCTGCGAAGACGGAATTGGATTCCAAGCTATATCGAAGAAATTACGGCCGAAAAACGAATTGATGGTGTTGAGTGGGCCGCCACGTGGCAAGCCCTGAGTGGGCAGCAGGTTGGAGACTTTTCTGGAAAGCCCCAACCGCCCAACCGGGTTTTAAAAACCCAGAACCGGCCCAAGTTTCCCAAAAGGGAAACCCGACACTGTCCTTCCAACTCGCCGTCGATTCTCTCGGCACCAGCGCGGATCGGACCTGCCAGCGTCGCCATCATCTTCCGCTCGATGCCGCGAGTCCAAAGCACCAAAGATCGGAGCTGGAAACCCAGCGAATCGCCGGCGGCGACACCAACCGAAACCCGGGAGCTTCCGACGCAATTTCCGGCCAAATCTGACCCCGGTGAGTTCTGAAACTGATAGATTTGGATTCCTTGTTGTCCGTAGATGAATTTTGACATAAGGATCGTTCGATTTGGTTGAGAAATGAAGAAGTTATGATTTTGGGAAAATCGGCTGGAATAGTCGCCGGAATCTGAAAAATTCCGGCGATGGCACGGCGGCGTACGGCGGCGCTAAAGAACATGTCGGATCTAATGGCGACCTCCGTTTCGCCATCCGAGATACAGTTGAACCCCGTTTGAGCAAAAAATGGGAATTAGGGTTTCAAAGATGGTATGTGATTATGGAATTTCTGACGGTTGTTTCGTGGAAACCTTATAGGTATCCAAGCTCTAGTGAGACGCCACAGGCGAGCAGTACAGGCAGATGAGCTTGACAGCGTGGAATCACTGTGAGTGGATGGGTTTTGTTTTCTTATTGTTGGTTTTTATGCCAGTTCAACATATGGTTTATTAATACAGATTTTGGAGATATTTATCGGTTTTCAATAGCCTTTCTTATCCTAGTGCACCTAGAATCACACGTACACTTTTAGTACTCGGACTACGGCCGTAGGACACAGCTCTCACATCGTTGCCTGCACTGAAGACCCCATTTGCTAGCTTTGTTTTCCGGTGGTAGTGGTCCCTGCGCTATTCCAGGGACTGGGGGTGACAATGTGAGGGAGAGTACACGGGGTTTATTTATTCAGCTGTACACAGCGGTGCCCTGCGCAACCAGGGCACTGGGTGTGATATACTACGTGCACTTGACCGGCGGCTACCAGAGTATGTGACCATATTTTTAGTATTTCAGCACAGTACATGTTTTTACAGCAGGGGGTTATGTATTATGTTTTCAGAAATGTTTTTGAAAGCTTATTTGTTTTTCCGTCCACTCACCCTTTGGTTTTGCGCCCCCTCAGGGAGTAGTAGCTGGGTTGAGCAGAGACGCGAGGAGAGGCAGTTCGAGGGCTCTGCATATGTCCCGCCAGTGTAGGGACGTTCCCTATTTGGTTCAGGTTGTCTGTAGTTTCCGCTGTTCCCATTCATTTGTGTAGATGCTCTGATGCAGTTGTGTTGTGTTGTGTGTTTGTATGGGCCCAGTTGCGTCTGTTTGTGATTTGATTTTCGTGGTTTTATCGTCTGTGTGTGCGGGTACAGGCTTTCGTCACCCTTCAGATGATGGCCGTACATTCCGGGCCCACTTTCTGGGACGGGGTGTAACAAAGAGGGAGACATAGATTACATGCAAAAGGTTCTGTATGCTTAAGCAATGTCTAGTTTGATGTATTTAATGACTAGTACTAGGCCTGAAATATTTCTTGCAGTTGGATTGGTAAGCAGATATCAATCCTCTCCAAGAAAATGATATTCGCAAGTGGCCAAAATAATAATTCAAAATCTGAAAGGCACTCAAGATATGAAACTTTGTTTCTGTTTAAATGATCTGAATTTAGTTTGCTACCGCGATTATGGAGGTGATATAGATAACAAAAAATCAACTAGTGATACTATTCTTTTTGGTGGAATGACAATTTCTCGATTAAGCAAGAAACAAGGTTGTATTGCAAATCAACCATGGAAGCAGAATATGTAGTTTGCAGCACAGCGGTAAGTTTTGCAGCATGGGCTAAGCGTATAAAAAGGTATTGTCAAAATTCATTACCTACCTTTCGAAAAGATGGTGGCAGATTTTCTAACCCAAGGATTGACCTTGGAAGAATTCCAAGTGCATATGGCTACAATGGGATTGAAAAGCATCCAGATGTTGTAGTCAGAACATAGCATGGGCATCATTGCAACATTTCAAGGATGCCTGAAATAGGCAATTAGATGAGACTATGTCTGATTAATTATTGCTCGGATAAAGATAGAGGACACTTGAGAGATAACCGAGTTATAATAAATTTTCTTGTATGAAAATCTTGGATTCGATAACAAGAATGAATTTATATAACATCATGGAGCATAGTGTATAAAGTCATCATTTAATACTGGTGCGGATTGTTTTTCCTTAGCATTAGAGATTGACGCCATTTTACTATTGTAGTGAAATGAGAATGAGGATTAATGGTAGAAAATGTGCACATGAATGATATGTACCATTATCTAATTACAGTAAAAAGATTCAAAATAATCTAAATCGTGATACTCGACTAAGAGATCTATAATGTCGAATTATAGGATCATATATCATCTAGATCAAGTGGGAGATGTTGGAATCAATCATATATATATATATATATATATATATATATATATATATATGATGACATCTCAAAGTCGCAGGATGTGCTCATCAAAGCCACCTACATCAAAGTGGGAGGATGTGTCTGTCACAGGCAATAAATTAATTCGGCTAGGCCTACAAGGACAAATTGAAGGCTTTAGTTGACTTTCTTCCAAGTGAGAATTAATTATACCAATTAAAATTGAATTGATGTGGTTAATTGCCAACTCGTGAAAGCTAAAGTGATATGATGAACCCAAATCATGTAAGGTCGAATGAAGGCAGATGAAAATCCTGTGAATCAAGTTCAAATCATGGGAAATCCATCATGAATTATTGAAATCAAATTTGAGCTTCCAAATCAAGACAAAGTCCCTCGCGTGTATGCAAGCTTTCTGTTTTGGAGAAACTTTGTTTACCTCAGTCTTTTACCTTTTCTACCATGTCTGGTGTTGTTCCCCCCGAATAAGTTCACGAAGTGAGCCCAGAAGAGTGAAGGACTCTATCACAGCACGTATCGGTGATCCCTTGTTGACTATGACAATAGTCCCCTAGGCCATTGGACTTGAGCCTACTTTTCTAAGAGAAGAGAGAGAGGGGAAAGACAGACAACAGAAAACAATGCTTCCAACCAGCCAACTGGCGGAGTTGAAAATTCTCTGCAAACCAGAAAGCTCTCTGGCCATAGTATATACCAAAAACTTTTGTGTTTTTGATCAAACTCGAAGTCAACAAGCACGACAAACAAGTACCTATTCATCCTTTGGCATGTTTGAAGGTCACCAGCCACAACGGCCCTTGATCAAATTTCACATCAAGTCTGCGATGGCACTCGAATTCAAATGAAGCAACAGAGATTGTAACCCTACATTCATTAAATAAAAATTTTATTTTTTACAAGTGTTCTTGTTTGTTTATTCGCAAGATGTTCATGTTTACACTCACAAAAATCATCAAAATTTGGGCTACCTAGTTTTAACCAACACCAATCAATGGACATGTTGAACAAGGCTGTGTACAATATGAAAATGAGTGTGAAAATCAATTTTTGTTGGGACTAAAAGGAAATAAGGATAAAAAAAAGATAAGGTTTAAGTTTTCATAACTTCATAAATAAGAAGCCTCACACTTTAAACCACATCACTAAGGTTTCCTCTACTAATGACTCACCAAACTACAAGAAATTCATAAAAACAGATAACATAAATAATGGAGGTCTAATAGGCTAACAACTATAGTAAATAAGACCCACTAGACTAATGGGTTATAATACTTTCTTTTTATATTTCTATTACAAAATTAACTTACAAGACACCCCAAAGAGTATTGTAAGAAAGTTGTGTGAATTGTCTCAAAATCAATCAAAGTGTTGTAGAATATTAAGTGTGGATGCTTACTTCATGGCTTACCACATCACTCCCAATCCATTGCCCATATAAAGAGATGAAGCCCCCCTCCTACACCACACAACCAAGTGAGAAGAGCCACGGAACCTCTTCTCCTGAAGAAGAGCTTAGGCCAGGGGGAGAGAAATAGTGAGGATACTCTGTATTGTATACATTTCCAGTGTTTCCATATAATGAGAGAAACTAGCACTACCGCCCCGAGGACTAGGCACAATTGCCGAACCTCGTTAAATTCCGTGTCTCATTTACTTTCCGCCACTGCATTACTTTCATACCCGTTCTGCAACACGTTATTAGCACGATGTTGCTCTCGTGTAATTGTCAGTGGATATGAATAATAGAATAATGATTGGGTGCTGTGTTTGCTTTGCACCTACCGCAAACCACTCATCATTATTTTCTAAGGATGACCATTATTTTCTCTCTGGAAAAATCCCCTCTCCTTCTCCTCTCTACTGCCTTTCCGTGTATTCTTGTGGATGAGCCGGTTTTTCACTCTGTTTTTGCAGATGAGGTTCGCCGCTTTGTCGCCATGGATCTACCAGCGGTGGCGACTGACCTTCGGTTCTTCATGAACCCGAGCCCTCTGACGGCTCTTAACAGCGGCGACGACCGGAGCATAGAGCTCGGTCACCCGAAACCGCAAGCTTGCTCGCTGGTTGTTGAGGCTGCGGAAGCCCGAGTCGCAAGCTACTGATACGGACTCCAACTCCGACGGCCAGGCCCGATGAACCCAGCCGCGGCGCCACCGCACAACGACGACGACCAGAAGAAGTCGTCCACGTCGCCGGACTTCTCCAGCAGAAGAAATCCGATGGGAGCCATCGGCGCGTACCTCGACGAGAATCATCGCCGGATATTGACGGTTCATGACCACCTGCATCTTGCCGGATTTTGATGATATGCAGCCGATCTGCATCGCCGACCTCCAGTCGCCGTCACTCACGGTGAAGCAATCCGCCGAATCCTGACGATCCACGGCGTGGTTTGCTCGGCGTTGACTTTGTTGTCCGTTCGGAAGCTTCAACCGAACGGAGCCGGGCAACGTTCGGAAGCACCAACCGAACAAACAAGAAAACAGGAACACTTGTTCGGATAGCTTGACCGAACAAGCTTTGGGCTGGTCAGCATGGGCCTGTTTGGACCCCATTGTTTTTGGGCAAATTGGGCCCGAACCTAAAGCCCAATTATGTATTATTTTTCTTGGCCTTTCTTGTTTTGGGCTGGATTTGTTTTGTCTTACTATTCCAATTAGGCTAAAACAGTTTCCAAAGCCCATAACACTCTCCAACGTATTAAAATGAGTCCAGTTGACTCGAGACCTTTGTTTGGTCCATGTATAATACTTGTTGGAATATTGAACCTGAAGTTCATTATATATATCGAACCCGAAGTTTCGATTAAGTGAACCCCAAGTTCACAATAGACCTCGAACCTGAAGTTTCGAGCGTACCCAAACCTTTTGTTTGGACTGTGGGCTTTTTAGCCACAGTATTATTTCAAGTGAAATTATAATCGAACTTGAAGTTATTGATGTTGTACTGGCACGTACAGTGAACCCGATGTTCACAACATATCTCGAACCTGAAGTTTCGAATTAAACCTTGAGTTTCAAAACCAGAAGTTACTGCTATTAAACTGACATTTTTAACTTTGTGGGTTAATGGTGCGGATATCCCTCCATCCCATATTTACTTTCAGCAATTTAAATTCCTCTATTTAATTTCTGCAATTTAAATTATGCAAATGTGGGACGTTGGACGGTTGTACCGCCTCTCCATATTTAATTTCTGCAATTTAAATTCTGCAAATGTGGGACGTTGGACGGTTGTACCGCCTCTCCATATTTAATTTAAGCAATATAAATTCTGCTATTTACTTTCAGCAATTTAAATTATGCCATTTAATTTCGGCAATTTAAATTCTGTCATTTAATTTCAGTAATTTGAATTCTGGTTGTGGGATGATGGTACAGTTTTACCAGTTCCCATTTGATATTGTATGCCAGTGCAATATCATAAGTAACAAAGTCTTGCAATTATTTGATATTTCATATCATGCAAGAGATCGGAACCTGAAGTCTTTGATCCTCATGATAAGACATGAAGTTCCTTGATCAAATCCAGACTGAAAGTCGTTGGGATTAATTGAGAGCCAGATTTTGCTCTCATCCGGATTTAAGTTTCAGTCTTATCCGGATTTTGTTCACGAATATCAAAAAAATTGAATCAATTGGAACTAGCAGTTTCCTTTATCATGTGACCGATTCAATTAATCCATGTTGAGGTATGCCTAGTGGGAAGTTAGTTATCTGGCTGATAGCGCGGCTGCGAAAGATATTCTCCCTGAATGGAGATATATTACTAACTTCATACCTCCATGTAGACCTACAAAGGCATTATACTCATCACATTTGAGTAGAACATTGTTGAGTTATAAGGATATTCGATTGAACAATTACCATGATGATACCGCTAAAAGAAAATGGTAAGGAAAATCTTTGCATTACCTCCTACTTATATGGCTGTAAGCGTATATTGGAGAAGTTGGAATGCCTCCCAAATGAGTTGTATCGCACAATCATTTGCTTGATTGAGGCCATATAGCATGAAGCTAGCCAACTCGAGCACTTATTTGCTTTGGCATGACCGGTTGGGATCCAGGTCGAGATGTGATGCACCGTATCTTCAACGGGCATCCCTATGTTTGTAGAGATCTCGTGTTTTTAAATACACGTTGCCAAGCATGCTCGTTGGGAATATTGTATAGCTCTACCTTCCCTTGCAAAGATACTTAATGAACTCCTTCTTTTCTACAGCGGATTGAAGGGAAATTTGTGGACAATTCCAACCAAAACGCGGACCATTTAAAGATTTTATGGTTTTGGTTGATGTACCGCCTCGCTGGTCACATGACTACTGTCCACATTAATACTGCATTTGCTAAACTTCTGGCATAAGTTGAGGGCTCACCACCCTAGTTATCTGTGGCAGTCTAGAAGACCGGATAACACCAGAGAGTTTATATCGAAGGTGTTCGATGATTATTGCACGTTCCTTTGGATTGTGGTTGAACATGTCTTTCCCTATGTTCCCACAAGTCTCGCAGAAACACTCATAAAACGCCTTCAAATGATCACAAGGCCTTGGTAGTGCAGCACCAAGTTTTCTGCTTCTGCATGGAACCATGCAATTTTGCATGCAGTTATATTGGTCCGCCTGAGACCCATCTCCACCCACTCATGTTGAGCGTTACAGTTGGTTACTGGGTACGGACATGATTCACCGTACTTACGCAATGTTGGGTGTGCAGTTTAGTGCCAGTTGCGCCGCCGCAACGTACCAATATGGGTCCTCAATTTGGAAATCTTTGTTGGTTATGATTTCCCTTCCATTGACAGGCGATCTCTTTTTCGCAAAATTTGCGAATAGTCACTTTGATGAGACAATATTCCCGCCGTTAGGGGGAGAAAAGAACGTCAACGTTCCTGAAGAACGACGCGAATTGACGTGGCTGTACCCACTATGTCTCATCTTGATCCTCGCATCGCACAATATGATAATGTAGGATATTTGTATCTTAGACTTAATGTAATATTGGCTATCCTTGTAACAAAAACATTGTAAAATCATTCACATGCTCAATTTAGGTTTTAGAAGTTTAGGATGAAGTTTAGTGATAGGTGATTGAAGTGAAGATCAAGAAATGAAGACAGGTTCAGTTGCACTGTGATTAATTCAACATGTAGCATCATTTGCATATGCATAAGGTTTTCATAAACTTAGGTTTAAAATTGAGAAAAATGTGTTCTTCATCAAATTCAAGTTTTCACATGTTTGGTGACTGGTCACCTTAAGCCTTGCTTTTGACAGCTTTAGTTCCTGACAGCGAGGCTGGTGATCAGTTGCTTGACAGATCAGTGGTTTATCCGGTTTTAACAGGTCATGTTATTATCCGGGTTGACTGAACATCTGTTTAACCATTGTGTAGTCAACTGGTGACTGGTCACCTGACAGAACACTCTTTTCCCGGTTTAGACAGGTCATGTCTTTATCCGGCTGAAGCATGCTTTTAACCGCTGTGTATTCAAATGCATCCCACTATCTCGATTCTGCCTAGGTTAAAATTGCTTAAGAAAATCTCAGCCGCTCCTCTTGTGAGATCTCAGCCGCCCCTTTCACCTCTCCCTTGGCTTTAAATACCAAACTCTATCCGCCACTTTTCTTTGGGGTTTTTGCATAAAACATTTTAAACATTCATCTTTCAAAAACTCTCTTATCTTGCTGCCTCCTTGTTCGGAAACATATCTTAAATCTTTGTGAACCTTCATTCTTGTTGAGTTTCTACAAAGATTCATAAGATGGCAAGCGCATGAATTTCTTCTAAGTTTTAGTCCTTTTCAAAATCATATCTTTGAAGGAAACCTTGAAGAAGTTCTCATCTTCACCGTTTCAACTTCCTTGTTTTTCAAAACTCATTTAATTTAGAAGTTGAAATAGTGGTCCTTGATCTTGTCTCCCATGTTCACACATTATTTGAGACAAGATTGATATTTAGGAGTCTTTTGACTTCGAGTTTTTCTGCCCAGTTTTGTAACTGTCACAGAAGAACACTCTTGTCACTTTTATAGCTCTTAGCTCTCTTAACTTGCTGTGACTAGTCACATATAATCGCTTATACATTTGGTCTGACCGACATACGTGTTTCTCTGAAATGAATGAAGTCTCTGTACCACTGGAGTGAGCGATTGAAGAAGAAGCACGGATTTGTGCATTACTATCATTTATGAGCTTGTATGAATTGTTGGGCATTTTTTGTTCTGTGGAAGGCGGTCTCTTAGGGTTTTTTACCTTGGGTTTGTACAAAATTGTGTCTTTTATTTGTTAACCCTTGGCTAATCTAAAATAGATTTATTATCCAACTTGATTAACATGCTCTGGAATATGAGTGCTGGTTCTTAATCTGCTTAAATTGGATGATAGGCTATTTGGAACGAGTTCTCCTGAATCTGTTTTGGGAACTATTGGCATACATTCGAATGTGTTTTGAACAACTTCACAAGCATACACAACTGTTAATTAAAGGACGGTCTTTTTATTGGAAACCAATAGTCATTGTTGTACGAAACAAAGGTAAGTTTTTAGGTGATGGTCTAGTATTTTTTGTTGTTTGTCTTCTGACTTAATTGAAATTATTTGCCCCTGCATTGGTGGTAGATACATAAGGAGTGGGTTATCATAAGTTGATCACTCCCTACTTCGTGGCACAACTTCTGTTGGCGTGATAAATTTGAAATCTTTCTTGATGTTATGTATTTTTATTTTGTCATGATCTTCGTTTAATCTAGTGAGAGAGAGAACATTCCAGAGACTGAAGTAGTTGTTAATGAAATAGAAAGCTAGGATCAAGTGTCTTATCATCCAATATTCCATATTCAACATTAAAATAGGGAAGCTGGGATAATTGCGTGTTTCATATGATGAATTGGTTTATGAGTGTCCCTTTTGAAGTAGAATGTTCAAGGCTCTTGTTTTTATTTAAGTTGAGAATTTAATTCTGCATGATAGGGTCACAATTTAGATTAGGTTGAAAACTAAGGGTCCTAGAAGGTTTTTACGAAGAAGCCGATCAAAATGTCAACATGTCTGACATAAGCTTCTAAACTGTTGGAAATTGAAAATATAATATGAAGAGAGATCACAAAAAGGACAAAGGTTTCAATCCCCAGAAAGTTAATACGCATTTTTGGATGTATATGTATGGTTAAAGATAAGGGATAGAAAGGATCACAAGGGTAGTACAAGTTATCCTAGAGAGTAAAGTTCAAACCTCAAGGTGAAATGATAATGAAAGAAATTTGAAGGAAGGGTGAATAACAATAGAAGGGTTTAAATGTTTGGTGGGTTTTGTTTTTTACATGAAAGTTACAAAGGCAAGGATAAGGCCTTGAAAGCATCTTGGAGTGTATGAGGATGAGGAATCACTTCACTCTAACTCTCTTTGATATGAAGATGATAGATGCTTTGTTGTTTTGTCAACTGGGTGGGATGGTTACACTGTGATGATTCCTGAGTGTATTGTCTTTTTTATATTTTGCTCTTCAGAGAATGATATGAGAAGATGTTGAAAGTATGATCTATTTGATGATTGTTATCAGCTATAGCTTGAGCTGAAAAGCCTATAGGAACTGGAAAAGCTACTCCGTTTGTTAGAAGGTCATTCACATAGAAAAGGGAGAGAGATAGTCATAAGTCTATTTGAAGTCGTTCGTGTTTTATAAAAGTTAAAAAGGAAAACAAAGATAGGATCTGTTTTGAAAATAATTCTCATCATATAAATTAAGTGAAGGAAGAAGTGAATCACTCAAGCAATCTAATGATTGGAATAATATAGTTTGGTTGATATTATGGGAAAATATGCTGGTTTTCGGTTTATTAAAGTTTAAAGAAGTAGAATCATTATCATGTGTTTTGCTGATCGCACTAGAAGAGTAAGTGTCTTATTCTGTTTAAATTTATTTGTCCACATGCATCTTGTAATTGTCAATTAGGATGTAATAATAAGACAGAGTGTGACTGTCACAATAATTCACTAGGGGTTATGCTGTATTGAATAACTGATAGAACTTGTTGAGTCATCTTCCCCATCCTTTTCTCAAGAAGTGGGAAAGAAAAATGAAACTGCTTGTTGTTTGTGTCGTGTCCAACTCGTGTGTGTTCCAAACATTTGTGCAAATCTTTTTGTAATTTTAATTTTGATGGTGCTTGATTGGAGGTGGTGAAACTCTAAGTGTAGGTATTTACTCGTCTACGTCCTTGAATTAAGGTATTAAAGGCAATCTAATGTTATGTCTGGTAGCTTCAAAAAAGGTTAGGATTATTGATACAGGCGTTATCTGCTCAAATGTTGCATCTTAGAAACTTGGCTACTGCTTACTGACGTAACCTTTATGACAGTTAGGACATATGAATTTTATGTTTGTAACTTGGCAAAAGCAACTTGTTAGAGGTATTCAAGCTAGAGAAGCCATCTAAGACTCTTGGTCCATGTATAGGTCATTCGCACACAGAGAGTCAGGACGTTGGGACTAGTCCCCCCTTGACTCGTTCAATGATCTTGTAGTAGTTAAGTCTTTGTGGTAAGAAATACTTCTTTTTGTTATGTTTCATAGGATACTGGTGTTTCTTAGAGAAAAGATGTTTTCAAAATTGTGAGGTGTTCAACAAATTCGATGAGCGGTGACTATCACCTTGGTTGGACTGATGGCACTGGTTTGAGATCCTTGTTTGCTGTCTGTCGCATGGGCATAAAGCATGATATCGCTCATTATAAAAATGGAACTTAGGAAAAAAGAGTGATTGAGATCTAGAGTGATTAGCAAAAATTAGTAGATTTGTGGCAGGCCTTAAATCTTGTTATTTTCCATATCTCTGAGAGACTCCTATATCTGAAAGGAAAGAAACATGTCTCACTGAGTTTTTGGCAGTACTTGTTACATATTAAGAGATAGGGAACATCTTGCTAAGTTTGATCCAAGAGTGATGAAGGCATTTTCTTGGGTATTCCATGAAGTTCTTACAGAGTCTTCAACCTTAGAACCAATACATCATGAGTCCATAAATGTGACAATTGACGACCTTGATGCTCAGTTGATCAACCTTAAGGATGGTTTTTTCAAGTTGATATGAGACTCAAGGCGATGACGTCTCCCTTTGATTGAAGGCTTAGATATCTATCAACCACAAAGAAAAAGCCAAATTGGGTAGTGTTAACCTGAACAGAACATATGTCAAAGAAGGTGTAGGACTAAAGTATCCAAATGAATACATGTGTGTTATGTGCAAGTAGAACCCAAAAACATCAAAGAGGCTCTTATCATGAGGTGGTCTTCCTGCAAGAAGAGCTGAATCAGAGAGAAATCAAGTGACATTGGTAAGAGTCACTAAATGTCATAGCACAAAGTGGATCTTTAAGAATAAGAGTGATAACTGTCTATGAGGAAAAGGTCTTGTTGCTGGTATCTCAAGTGAAGCATTTTTGAGGAAACTTTCTCTGTAGCTAGATGATATTTTTTGTTCTATTGCTTGTCATCTTAAATTCAGTTGTATCATGGATAAAGATTTCTCAATATGATGGATGTGTTGAACAACCAAAAGGTTGAGGATCCTCATATGCCATGGTGTATAATTGAAAGGCTTGTTTCTCCTAGCGTATTTTTCTTATGGCATCTGGTTTACAACTTTGTTCTCAACGAACCAAGAATGTGTTGTGGTTGCTTTTTGTTATTGTTGTTGGTTACATTGAATCTAAGTTAACAATTCATAAAGATTATGCTATGAGTTTGAGTGATTTTGGTGAATGATTATTTTCTTGGTTTCTTGCAAAGACTGGTTTATATCATATGTGAACTTGTTAGAATTTGGTTTTTTTCTGAAACCGTAGGCCCATGAGCAAATCCACCGTTGTCTAGTGTAAAAAGGAAAGAGTGTTGACCGACACTCTCAGAAGTATATAGGCAGCCTGCTGTATTTACTCAAGTAGACGACTCTCCTCTTGTTGGAGTTTGTGCTCGATTTCAAGCGATCTAGAGAATCACATCTTCATGTGTAAAAAGGGTCATTAAGTACTTAGTGGAACTTGTTATGCATTTGGTATACATTTGACAAAATACATCTTGTTGGGTTTTATGTGGGGATTATGATGGAAAAACTGGTGTCTTTTATCTAGGAAACAACATGGTTTCTTGGTATATAGAAGAAAATTCGGTTTTGAGTTACGGTGGTAGTGTGCTTTGGATAAGCAATGCTCTGCTTGTATAGCTCCTTTTCTGTGAACTCATATGCATCTGGAGAATGAGATTCTAGGACTAACAATTGATATTAGGACCACTTTGTGTATAAAGATTAATGTTGTCCTTGGAAAAACTGGACATCTTAAAAAACTTTGGAGGATGCTTGAACTCTTTTGTTTATCTATGTAGTCTACTTTTTATCTAATAATATCATGTTTTAAATTGAAAAACACCACTCAAACTGGTCTCCTTGGGTATATGATGGTTTTGTTGGTATATTTGAATCCTGGTTAGTCAAATAGTCATAATCCCGTTTTCTTGATCAAGAAGTAAAGAGTGCATATCTAAAGATTGTTGATTTAATTTGTCTTCTTCACTTTCTTAACTCCTTACTACTTGATATATAATCATTTTGTCTTTTTTCAAAGTGGTAGTAAAAAGAAAAATTGGAGATTTCCTAAATGAAAACGAAAGGAAATAAGGCCTAATCAAAGAAAAATAAAATCAAAAGATTAGGGTTTTGGGCTTTAGTCAAGAAAAGATGTGCAATGTTGACACTCCTTGAAATTGAGATGTTTATCATTGATCTACACTAAAAAATTAAATTTCACAAGTTTTCACTTGATTAATAAGTCTAAAGATGTTGTGGGTGCACGGCATAGTGGGTCATCAAATGGTAATCTGTTTTCTTTGTATTATACACTCAATATGACTAGTCATCCCTCTCCCAAATATGTTGTCTGACTTAGCCATTGAATCATTTCTATCCGTTGAATATGCTCTTGGGAATGTCAAACTAATGTGTGAGAATCAGTTTGGGTCCAAAAATAAATTCATGCACTTAGTTAAATTTGTTTATTTTTGCATCACATTAATTCAAGCACTAACCATGGAAGGTTGTACTAATCAATAATGTTTAGTTGTCGGCTATAAGTAATTGTTTGATCATTAATGTGTTTGTTTGGAATCCGAAATGTAGTGGGTCTTCATATTTTTGTGTGTTGGTTGACTGGTATAGACCACCATAATAACCGTTACATTTTTTGAAAAGGGGTATAGTTGTGAACCGGTTCCACTTTAATAAAAACGTCTCCCCAGGTTGTCTAGTGTTCTGCCCGTGTGATCTGGTCATAGACGTGTGTTCTTCGAGTTCCATGGCAGCGGTTCCGAATTAGGGTTGAGTGGGTATTTAAAGCAAGGGTTCGGCCTCTCTTCATTTCATCTCATTTTCGCCGCTCTCAAACCTTTGCCAAAATTCTCTAACTTCTCAGAAATTCCTTCAAGCCCCTCTCAATTCTCACCGCCACCATGTTTCTGGCACTACTAATTGCACACTTGGTGCATCTCCGGTACGGATCTGACTCCGACGAGGAGCTAGGTCGTCGTGTTGAACACGCGAGAATGCAGTCAGACTTTGTTTCAACACCCTTGGCTGGTCCTGACAACCATGAAAAGAACTCTGATAAACCTCCTGAAGAGTCCTCTGCTCGCCCATCTTCTGTCCAGACCAACCCATCTCCTCCTCCAAATAGCCGCGGCAAACGTGTGAAGCACCTGGCTCCACGCGAAAAGCACGAGGATCCACCTCTCAGTCGACGACCGTCAGTCTCGCTTCGTAGATGAAGATGCGAGAGGTATTACAGCCAAGTCTCTACACGGATGATTGTGATCGAACGAGGGTATCCCATTCTAAACTTTCCTTCCAAATTGGTCAAGTCCTTAGGTATGGGTTGGGTTCAAGAAGTCATTAGGAGCTTAAAGCTTGAGAATTTGGTGGCTGGGTTTCCAGTCCTTCCGTTTTAATGTGTCGTTGTGCGAGAATTTTATGCAAACTTCCCTGTTGTAGAAGAATTTGAGTATGGTATAAGGTTTCGGTTAGAGACACAGTGGTTAGGTTGAGTCCCTCTGTAATTTATGATCATTTCTCTTTGCCTAGTCCTTCAAGTCATGATGCATATGATACCTATCTTGACGAGTCGAGTAGATATTTTATGCATGATTTTTCTGTCTTAGCTTTTCATGACCAGAATTAGTCTTGGCCCATGGTACAAAGCCGTCTAGACACCACTTGTCCCCTAGCTTTAGGTATTTGGTGCATTTCATTAAAACCAATCTTGTTCCTACCGGCAATGCAGCCAATGTCACCTTAGAAGCAGCCCGTCTAGCAATTCTCTTGTATCATCGTTTTCCTGTTCCGTTTGGTCACCTCATTTATGATGCAATAGTGTCTAAGACTAGGAATTGTGGGAAAATGGAAGGGTCACGTGGTTCTTTGTCTTCCCTTGTCTGATCCATCATCTTTAGACCTGAGTCGACATGTCTGTCAGGATGTGTTTCAGGCTCCCACAGTCCTATGACTGCAGATTTTGTGCAAAAGAGTGAGACTGCGGTTAACAACGCTCGAAAGGGTAAGGTCAATCTAGGATCAGTCATAGGAGTCACTGTCTGCCACCATTACGCTGCTTTAAGAAGGCCACATCACAGCTCTCGAAGCTTTTGGTGTGAAGAAAAAGAAGAAGTCCAAGACCTCATCTTCGAAGGCGATGATCAGGAGTGATCAGTGTTGTTGTAGTGCGGTTGTTTGTGTTTGTTGTTTACTTTCTGTTGTGTCTAGTCTCTATGAACAATATTTATGTTAGTTGTCTTTTTGCTGGTTGTAACTTAATTAGCCCTCTTGGACATTGAGGCTTTTGTGTGTTTGTGTTTGTGTTTTGTGTAGTTATGCTATTCTGCTTTCAGTTTCTTGAGTACTACATAGCTATGTTGTCATTCTTATTCAGTTCTGCATATTTCCTTAATGTTATCTGACTAGTCCTGTGTGAAGTTCTAAATTTTTATTGACTAGTCATATCTATGCTACTGCCTTCTTCATTGTCTCTGTTTTCGCATAGTTTGTTAAGTTCACTCTCCTTGTATATCATGTCTGAAGCTTCCGTTTGTGCTCATCCTTTGTCTTCCCATGACAAAAAGGGGGAGTAAGTTTGGAGTTAGGGGGAGTAAAAAAATTGCCATGCTCATAATTGCCTTGTTTTTTCTTCTGGCTAACTCTCTTATTGAATATCATGTTATGGTACTTAGGGGGAGAAATTGCATACATATACATTCTTGAGTTTAGTGCAGGAACATCATTGACTAACAGTACTTGTTGACTAGTCACGACATAGAGATATCTGTGTTTATTGCAGGAACATCTGGTGACTAGTCATTCTCTAGTCAATTCTTGGTGAGTGTGAGAGATGTAGCATATCGGGTTGTTTTTGTAAGGAAAGCAAAGGGGGAGATGTAGGATATTTGTATCTTAGACTTAATGTAATATTGGCTATCCTTGTAACAAAAACATTGTAAAATCATTCACATGCTCAATTTAGGTTTTAGAAGTTTAGGATGAAGTTTAGTGATAGGTGATTGAAGTGAAGATAAGAAATGAAGACAGGTTCTGTGATTAATTCAACATGTAGATCATTTGATATGCATAAGGTTTTCATAAACTTAGGTTTAAAATTGAGAAAAATGTGTTCTTCATCAAATTCAAGTTTTCACATGTTTGGATGGTCACCTTAAGCTTGCTTTTGACAGCTATTAAGAGGTGTATCTTGCTTAGAGGTTACGGTAACAGGTCATGTTATTAGGGTTGACTGAATCTGTTTAACCATTGGCTTTAAATACCAAACTCTATCGCCACTTTTCTTTGGGGTTTTTGCATAAAACATTTTAAACATTCATCTTTCAAAAACTCTCTTATCTTGCTGCCTCCTTGTTCGGAAACATATCTTAAATCTTTGTGAACCTTCATTCTTGTTGAGTTTCTACAAAGATTCATAAGATGGCAAGCGCATGAATTTCTTCTAAGTTTTAGTCCTTTTCAAAATCATATCTTTGAAGGAAACCTTGAAGAAGTTCTCATCTTCACCGTTTCAACTTCCTTGTTTTTCAAAACTCATTTAATTTAGAAGTTGAAATAGTGGTCCTTGATCTTGTCTCCCATGTTCACACATTATTTGAGACAAGATTGATATTTAGGAGTCTTTTGACTTCGAGTTTTCTGCCGTTTTGAACTGTCACAGAAGAACACTCAGTTGTCCAGCGGTTTCTAAGCTCGTTAGCTCTCTGTAACTCTGCTGGTGACTAGTCACATATAATCACAGCTTATACATTTGGTGCGCTACCAGACATACGTGTGTATTCTCTGGAAAGTGAATGCGTCATCTGTACACTGGAGGTGAAGCGATTGAAGAAGAAGCCGAGAGGATTTGCTGCATTAAGACTAGGTACATAGATATTGAGCATTGTATGAACCTTGTATTGGGCATCTTTTTGCCGTTTCATAGTGGAAGGCCGGTCTTCTGAAGAGGTTTTTCTTTGGGGTTTTGGGTACCAAACATTGTGTCCATCTCTTTGATTTGTTAACCACTTGGCTAATCATAAAATCAGAATTTAATTATGCACCAACTTGACTTAACATGCAATCTGGACAATATCGAGTGACTGGTCATCCTATAAACTGCTATTAAACCGTTGGAATTGGTAGGCTTAGTGGATAGAGAGTACTTGAATTGTTGGGAACCTAAGTTGGATAGCATCGAATGTGTTTTGAAAACTTCAAAGCATACACAAACTGTTAATTAAAGGACTGGTCACTTATTTTAGTGTGGAAACCAAGTGATGGTACGTTGTTAGAAGAAAAAAGGTTAGAGTTATTACTTTAGGTGATGGTCACTAGTAATCTGTTGTGTGAATTGTTTGTACTTGCCGTGACTTAATTGAAAATTACCCCCCTCATTGCCAACCTGCAGATAAGCAAGTGCGACATATTCTAGATCTTCAGAGTGTTGTGTAAATAAGCCAGACACCCTCTATGATCTTACTAAAGTGACGAGATCACATATACCAGCTGCAAACAAGCCTGTAATGAAGGTGTCCTGTAGGACGCACAAGACATCCCGGTAGGATGTTCCGTTCATGATGAACGAGGTACATCGGCGGCTAGCCAATACTCTGTCCTCGGCTAGAAGCGAGACAGACTCGGTTCGATGGATTCACTCCCTAGAAGAGGAGAACTATGGCACAATTGAATCCTATCGCTATCTCAACCGATCCAATTCATAAATTGCGCAGGATTATGGAAGTGTCCTGGGAGACGTCCCAGGGTAATACCCCAAATCCAAATTCCCGAGGATCAAGAGATCTCGGTCCGGATGAGTTTATGGAATCGAGATGAGATAATCATCGATGATATCTTTGCTTATGCAGTGGCCACTGAATCACAAAGTGCGACGATATCGAACCGCGTTCCGTTGATTAAGCACAACGTTGAACTAATTGGTGAAAATGGAAAGAAACAATGCAGGTCAATTTAGACTCCTTAGCGAAAAGTGTTTGGGCCTGAAGTTCCCATACTACCCAATGTGAATCCTGTAGATTACATGTGGGATTTCGTAAGGAAGCATAATGATGAGAATGAAATAGTGTAAAGACACGCCTTCTGGCAAAAGGCTTCTCTCATTAGCCCTGACATTGATTACGATGAGATGTATTCTCTCGTAATGAACGTTGTTACGTTCCACTACCTAATCAGTTTGGTAGTTTCCGAAAAACTGAATATGCAGCTTATGGATATGATTGCAAGATATCTCTATGGGGATCTAAATATAGAGATATGATTGAAACATGCAATTCAGGCAAATTTAAATTTCTTGTAATATATTCGGACCAGTCTGTCAAACCCCGCCCAATGTGAACCATGACGGTTACAAGTGGGTCTTTTTACAAGAAAATGAGAAAAACAAGATTACAAGGCATACGGCAAAGCTTGTAATATAAAGTTTTTCACAAAGTCCTGGAATTGATATTATCGCAAAATGGATGCAATCAAGAATCCTTATGCGGTAGAACAGAGGATCTGGACTCCAGCCAGTCAAGTTTGTCCTTCATCTCTGTTGAGTACTGAGTGCATATGGCATGCAGACGTCGGTTCTCTTCTCTCAATGATTGGTTATCCTTCTTGAGCACGTCTAGCTCATAGTTTCGGGCCGCCAGTCGTTTGGCCAGATTTGACACTTGTGCTGCACTCTGGACACATGAAGCCATAGCACGTGTCATGGCTTCTTTGTCAGAACGCCCCGCTAACAACATCTCGTCCTCTGGAGTCGAGATGTTCCAGGCCACTATTGATGTAGTACCATCATTGCGCATTACTGAGTCCTTGACAGTAAGCGGGCCTGTGCTGGAATTTAATGTAGGATGCCAAATCTTAACACTTGGCGTCGAATCTCCAGGGGGAGCAAGAGTCAAATCAGGAGAAACGTTGGAGGAGGAAGCCATTACTGGAAAGAAAGAAAGGTATGAAATGCTAGGAAAATTGGAGGGCTAAAGCTGAGATAGTTTGCAAGAGAAAGTCTTCAAAGATGTGACTTCCACAGATGAATTGCACCGAGGATATGTAGAGAAAAATGGATCTTCTCTTTTCGAGACCCGACAGGTAAACCTACTTTATTGAAGATCATATCCCATTAACTTCGGATCTGATTTCAGATGATTGGCCGCACGTGTTCCAAGGGTGACTAATTTCAACAGACGTTGAATCACTCACGAGATATTTTCAAGCGTTCTCGGATCCCAAGGAGTGCTCCTTACCTGTCTTGAGATGACTAGAAAACGCATCTCAGCCATTTATTCTCCTGCTGCTGTATATATCCTCAGCATTCTGCACTTGGTAGAAGAAGTCTCTCAGCATTCCCAATTTCCTTTAGATGATCACTCATCAGCCTTTCATGCGCAATTTGCCTTTCATATGTTTAAAGGAGCAAAAGTACCTCATATCATACTCCGAAGATTAGTTGACTTGGAGATTCCCTAAACTCCACTGCAGCATCTGTCTGACCTTGCAAGACCTTCCCATTCCCAGGGATGAATTCCTGTCAAACCACGATGTTTTGGAGGTCGATAGTCTGAATAGCCAACTTCGGTCATTCCTTCCAGAAGCAAAGGTATCTCATATCATGGAGGTTGGAAGCAATGGTATCTCATATCATGCTTCCAATCTTGGCAGTTCTCATAAGCCTGCGCTGGACCTTCTGGAATCCACCAGGCTTCTCCTAGTCCTTGTCCTTGTCCTTCTGACAGAAGAGAGAGAGTCAAGGATCCAGATCAGATTCAACCTCAACATTCCTTGATCAATTGAAGAGCTACGGTGATGTTCATCAGGTGGTGCATTCAAAGGCATTCATGCGCATTCGTGTGCATCCAAGGGGGAGTGTTGTAGAATATTAAGTGTGGATGCTTACTTCATGGCTTACCACATCACTCCCAATCCATTGCCCATATAAAGAGATGAAGCCCCCCTCCTACACCACACAACCAAGTGAGAAGAGCCACGGAACCTCTTCTCCTGAAGAAGAGCTTAGGTCAGGGGGAGAGAAATAGTGAGGATACTCTGTATTGTATACATTTCCAGTGTTTCCATATAATGAGAGAAACTAGCACTACCGCCCCGAGGACTAGGCACAATTGCCGAACCTCGTTAAATTCCGTGTCTCATTTACTTTCCGCCACTGCATTACTTTCATACCGTTTTGCAACACAAAGACTAATGAGTTATAATACTTCACTTTTAGATGTTATATACATTATATTTAATAATTATAGTTAGTTTAACAATAGAGCTTCACAGTCTAGTGAAAAGCTATCATGCTTGACATCTTTAAGACATGGGTTGCAGTATTTTTGGGCCCAGTTTTGTTTGTTTTTTGTTTTCAAACATTTCATTCTAGGAGCCCTTAAAAAATAATTTTCTTTCATGTTTCATTAATGTATTTATTTTCACTGACTAAAGTAGTTTTTTTTTTTATTAAGATGAATAGATTTCCTTACATGAAATAGACTAAAAACACATTATAAAAGTCATTCAAATTTGAAGTTGATCAAAGTCCTACCTTTGCTCAACTATACCATCAGAAGAACGATTGGATGTGTTAGCAATATTATCAATTGAGAAAAATTTGGTAGAATAATTAGACTATGTGAATTTAATTAGCACATTTGTGGCTTGACATGCAAGACGAGCAATATTTAGGTACATATTTGTATGCAAGTATCAAGTAAAAATATATAATTTTCTTCTTTGTATCATATTGATTTTTTGTAACTTAAAAAAATATTATGGAGTACTAAGTGATTTTTAAATTAATTTATAATAACATGCAATCAATGAAGATAAAAAATAGTTAGAACTTTAGTTTAAAAGTTCGTTTTGAGCTTCCGACTTCTCAGACCCACCCCGCCTATAATCATTATTTTGCTGTCACGATGTTTGAGTTTGGATGAAACTTTTTTTCAGAATGATCTGACTTGATCAAAACAATTCTATCTGAATCAACATTGTACGATTTTGATGAAAGCTTCCTCAATTTCATCACGATTGGATGGAATTGCAAACACTAAGCATAAGAATGAAGAAAGAAGTCTCATTCAACCTGATCTCCCACAGTGGGTCCCGCCTGCTACCTTCAATGACCACCACGTGGCGAGAATCCCCGCTTCGACGAGTCTATATCTCAAAGTAAAAATGAAATTCAACAACGAAACCAAGTTGATTTCTTTTCTTTTTTTCACTTTTATATTCTCATCGCTCGCTGCAACTTTCTCTTTGATCAGCCTTCTGCAAAAGCTTTTCTCACTGCCAAATAAAAAGCTCTCAAGCTTTCCCAAAAGCTCGATTGAATTCAAGGTTAGGTCAACTCCAATTCAGCTTGTTCCAGTAGATTCCCCTTCTTTTCAACTCTAATTCATCGTGTTCTGATTTTGATGTTGGGATTGGAATGGTGTTTGCATGTGTGAAATTGTGTTTGTATCTGCTTGGTCTGTAATTGGGAAGGGACTTGTCTAGGATTTGGTTTTGCTAGTTTCAGGTGTTCATGGAAAATTTCTTTTTCTTGTGATCGACTTGTTTGCATAAACTGATCAAACCTTAACTAACTTGTAAAATTGATCAAATCCTGACCTAATTATCCAAGTAGCGGGAAATCTGAGGATTTGAAGACTCGCAATGGTTTGCTTTACAGATAGTTTTCGTATCGATGATTCGGCTTCTGTTATTATTTTGATGGTTTTCGTTTCTGTGGTTGGGCTCCAGTTATTGTCTTTCATCATGTATAAGTTATTCTCCATTCCCATTTAAACTTTTTCAAACAATACTATAGGGAAAGTAATGAGCACTCTAATCCAAGTATTTTGAGTGCTAATCTAGTTGGTGCGAGAGTGATCAGAAGCTATTCATTTGTGGATGTGTATGAGAGGATAATTTAATTTATTCAGTTACGAAGTTCCAGTAGGTAGCTTTTTTGTTGTCCTTCGGTTCAATATTTTTTGGGATGCATGAGAAAGAGATAGTAGTAAGTTATTCCCTGTATCTTTTGCTCATATGAAGTCGTTATTTATCACATTTTGATTTTGATGGTGAGCGGTGGTATGTATGCTTTACTGAATATTTTTCAGAGGCAAATTCAATCCTGGATATACTTATAATACACTATTTGATGGAAAACTAAAGTTTGGTCCTCTTTAAATTGCTGTTATTGTCAGAATGCACACATTATTTATCAACTGGTTAATTGAAAAACTAATTGGGGAATGAATCTCAATTTTCTTTTTCCATCAGGTTGTGTACATCGCATCTTTATATGTGCTACTCCTATAGCTGAAGTGAAGCATCCATCACCTTGAAGTTCTCTGGGTCCTTTGTACCATCTCTAATATTCTACAGTTAGGGTCACTTGTAAGTTTAGTCAATCAGCGTAGCTTTCTTACACAACCATATTCCTACTGGAACCTTGGAACATGTCCAGTGGATCCGTTAGACGGGTCTCACGCCAAGATATACAACTGGTAAGCTGTTTTCATACACTTTGTTAATTGATTATATCAGAGATTATCTACTTACAACTTTTTTTCCCCTGTTTAAATAAATAAAACCAAAAAAGAAAAAACGTATATCATATGAACATGAGGAGCACAATATTTCGTAATGCAATCAAGGTAGAAGAAAACAGTAAAGCTTCTGGTTAGTTCACAATTTTCCTTGTTCTTTGTCTTTTTCCTAAGTGCCCAAATATAGTCCATCATATTTCTCCTTGTGTTAGATACCTGATCGGAATTAATTTGACGTATATCCTATTCCGTTTACACAGAGTTCAAAGTAACCAAGTAAATTGCCATGTCCTTTCTGTATAGTAACTCTTTATTGCCTTTTTAGGCCTTAATACAAAGCTTTGCTGCATGAGCTGCTGAGTGAACTATTTAGTTGTGTGGCTTTCTGGGATTCATGACATTCAGTAGCAGAGAATTGATATATAAGTTTACTAGTATTGTTCTTGAAAATTGCACCTGTGATACTCAATGTTGTGGGATATTTCTTGCCAAAAACGGTTATGTGATGTTTAATACTTTTGATGTTTTACTGCTGTATGTTTCCTTTCTATTTAGATTATTCCTTCCATTAAAACTAAACATATAGAAGCTTTGTGTGCTATCCAGTTTAATGTTTTTAATGATTTCTGTTTTTCAGGTGCAAAACCTTATAGAGCGATGTCTCCAGCTTTACATGAACCAGAAAGAAGTGGTAGATACTTTACTAGATCAGGCAAAAATAGAGCCTGGTTTCACGGAACTTGGTAAGGAGATATCCAGTATTAGTTTTTGCTTATTCCCTTAATCATAGTTGCATGCGTAAGCTGTTTATATGTTTCTTTGTGTACCTGTTGTCGTCTTCCCTCAATTTTCATTGTTTTATATCATCTTATGCGCCCAACCTTACAAGAGGGATAAGTTTTTCTCAATCTATGTCTCTTCTGAAAAACTAGTGCCGGAATCGTTTTTGGGTCTTTTCACAATTTTTCTGCGTGCTTTTGAGTTTTGCTTCTATAATGCTGAATGAAGCTATCAACTATCAACTTCCAGTGTCTTCACTGATGAACTGGAACTTGACCCTCTTGGTTGAGATGTTTCTTTTCGTTACCCAATTTAACTTTGCTTTTGTCTGTCATACACAAAAAGTTTCTGCATTTAGATTATTTATTTTCATTAAGAAACACTTTTGTACCAATTTATGATAAGAAATCCAAGCTGTAAGCCGTTTCAAAATATGAACATATTCTTCCCCAGTCAATTATTTACGGGACACTTTACATCATGTTATACGTTCATGTGCTTATGTTAACATTAAAATCTGTCTGCACTCCCAGTTTGGCAGAAGCTTGAAGAGGAGAATCGGGACTTCTTCCGGGCTTATTATTTAAGATTGATGGTGAAGCACCAAATAATAGAATATAACAGGCTGCTTGAGCAACAGGTGCATTTGATGAGTCAGTTACATTCAACTGGAGTTGCTCCAATATCTACTTCCAATGGATCTCACATTTCATCAAGTAAGAGTTCTTTTTGCTTAGATCCAAATCTTATAATGGCTAAGCATAAGCTTGTTTTTGATCCCTGCAAATAAAGCTTTCTAGATCTGTGGGTTTTGATTTTGGAGATGTTTTTATGGTTTGTGCACAGTTATGATCTCTTTAACATAAGCAAGTCAATAGATATAAAGAACAAAAATATTTAGTGTGTTTATTATTTTCCATCATTGTTTCATTCCCAGATTGGAGAGAAATAAAGATATGTATGATCCCACGCTCAACTGACTGTAATATCTATGTTCTATAGACAGTTTTCCTCATCTTCAAGATTATCATCTGCGTTTCGAGCCAGAATTGAATTACTACTGTAAATTTTGATTCGCACTGAAAGAGTAGATACAGGTGGAGGATAATAGGTGCATATCAAGTACATTAATAATAGATCACATATTCATTTGATGTAGGACAGAGGGGAACTAGGGGTTTGGGGGTAGGTTTGTAGGTTTGCGAAAGCATAAACAAAGGATAATAGATATAAAAACAAGAAAAGACAGATCAAGGATCACTCCAGGGGCCTCACACCCGCCCTAGCCTCTCACCAAGCGGTCTGGCTTTCTCCAAGTGCATCGCACCCAACCTTAGCATCTCACCAAGGAGTTTGGTATCACACTGGAAGTCCCAATTGCTGGAAACAAAATTTGTTCATAAACTCAACTCAACTTTCATAAACTCATCATTAATTTTACAGATTACATAGAGGTAGTATTTATATAGGTCCTTTCCTGGAGAACCAAAGAAAACCTCCTAACTTTCTAATAAAGTAAATGTAACTTAATTAATTTCTAAATAATAATCAAGCCAATAAGAACATTCATTTCAACTTGTGATTCTTATATATGTTATGAATGTTCTTACTGAGATATAACAAAGATATATCTTTTGGAAAAAATGGCATTAAATTTAAAGTTGATAGGTTACTGTGTGTAAGTATAGCCACGCATTTCCATGTGTTCTTTGTTTTGAAACAAAATATGTATAGTGAGAAAATGAATGTATACCAATTGATACAAATTCCTCGTTTTCCCTGTGTTTTTTGGTTATGGTCTATATTCTCCAGTTGCCAACCTCCTACTTTGATGCAGGGTAAAGGGGGGCCATGGATACTTGAGAAAACTACAATGATAAAGCCGTGAGATAGATGTTGGAACAAAGATAATCCAGTTCTAGGGCAGATAAACCCAAAAGAAACTCTTAAACCAGAATTCTTCTGATATATTATTGATAAACAAAATAACAAAAAAAAAACAAAAAACTGAATACAGTAGTCTTCCATAGCCTGTTTATACTAATTGATCAACCCTAGGATTGCAATTCCTTGCTTTATAAGAAATCCTACTCTTAATTGGACTATCCTAATAAACTTGATTGCTTAAAGATAAAGAAAGGAAAGTAATCAAAACTAATAACATCCTAATTAAACAACCCAAGCCTAATCTGCTGGCCCACTTAGCTTCTAGAATTTTCTTACATGCTCCTGCATCATACTTTTGAGCTGCACAGTTTTCATTTTCTTTGTTTTAAAACTCTCTTTGTTGACCAAGATACTCTTTTAAAGTAATGCACATTATGGCATGGTCAATTTCGATCAGATTAGTATTCATTGTTACTTTCTTTTACAGTGCACCAAACCTCAACATGCTACGGTCCAGAGCATGTTGGACCAGCACTGAAGACAGAAAATATACACCACCAAGTTGGTTCCTGTGTACCTAATGCATTTACCAATGGTGTGTCTTCATTGCACACTAGTATGCACAATGCAGTTAAAATGTCCGCTCATTCCGGTAGGATTGATGTCCCACAAAATATACTTTCGAATCCGAGCAACATGGGTGTGATGCAAGGAATTAACGGGGGAATTATCAAATCAGAACTTGGGTATTCGGGCAGTTCTTACATGTTTAGTACTGATGGAAACATCCTGGAAGCACGGCCTGCTATTGGAGATGCTTCTGTTGCAGCATTCAATAGCGTAGAATCAAACTCACAGCCCCTAAATGAAGCACTTCTCGATGCAGATGCTTCATCATTTGGGTTTTTAGGTAAGATTCCTCGAAATTTCAGCTTGTCAGATCTGGCAGCTGACTTTTCTCAGAGTTCAGGTGCTTTCTCTTTCCTATCTTAAGTCTCTTTGTGTAGCCCTACAATAATGGATGCTTAAGATGAAAAATATTGGTTCAATTATGAGTTGAGTCTATGGAGTCACATTTACAGCTTTTATCTAAACACAAAAAATGACAATCATGCCACTCATGTTTACAAATTAACATATTTTCTCTGAATGTTTTAGACATACTGGAGAGCTATCCTAGATCACCCTTCTTGGAAACAGATAATGATAACTTCCTGGATTCTCGTGAAAGAGAACATCAAGGTGAGGACTTGACATATCCATTTTTGTTGCAGAACAAGGGAGTTACTGATTTTAATCCATCACACTTTCAGGAGACAACAACAGGTTGGACACCATATCAGAAGGTGTAAGCTATGAAGATTTTGGCAGTGAATAGTAATAAATTTCAAAAGTAAGTTGTATCCACTGCTATTTCAATAACTGGCTTGCAGATAATGTGGTTTCTGATCCATTTATGATGAGCCCTTAAATCTTTTATGGTCAGGTAAATTCCACCCTAGACAAGAAGGGTTTGTACATAGCATTGAAGATTTTGGTTGGTGTGAAATTTTACTGATGTAGTGAGAATGGCTGTAGTGTGCTTCTCTGCAAGTGGACAGCCATGTTAAAAATCATTGGCGATACTCGTTTCTGCAATTTGGGGCTTGGGTATTCTATGGGTTTAGTATTGTTGCTTGTTGAGGTGTATTTCCCTTAGAAACAAATGTAGTTTGTTTTAAAGATGTTGATATGATAGTGACGTGTGCGCCTATCCCAAAAGTAAAAGGAAAGAGAGGACAACTAACGCTTGTATGTTCTGATTTTCTTGTCCACAGAATCTGTTCTGATCCTAATCTTCAATTAGAACTGTTGACAGTGAGCAAAGATGGTACTATTAGCAAAAAGATTACTTGCTACGGTATTGATTATGTTGAGCTCTGTTTCGAAGAAAGGATTTCGACTTGACTAAATTTGCTACAAAACTAGAAGCCGGGCAGTTTAATTAACTTGATGTATATTTAAGGTGGCTTAGAAATAACTATGTGCAGGGAATAATCTGAAATTTCTGGCTGCGGTTTTTCTGTTGTCTCTATGTAGGTCCTCGAGTTAAAACTGGTGACGTCTATTGTCGATGTTGGTCCTCCAGTTAAAACCCCTAGGATTTGAACTGGTGACGTTTTTAAATATCGTACAAGATAAATCCTTCTATACTGAACAAAACAGAAATTGTGACCCATAATTATACGATTTTAGACGTGGGATATAAATTGGGGAATTATCCAAACTAGGCCAAGGGAGGGTTTTGAGTGCCAAATTGGTCGGTCAGTCAAATCTGTTCTAAATAGGCAACCGGTTTGCCTAATTGCACAATTGGCCCCTCTGCCATTTTTGCACAAAGGCCCTCTTCTTCGTCGCCGTCCGACAAACCTCTTTCCTTTCTCTCCGTCGTCACTAATTTTCCAGCCACTTTTTTCGTTCGGAATCACCTGGACTAGCTTCCCAACATCCCTGAGTACACTCCTACGAAGTTTCAACCCCAAATCCCAAGCGGTTTGCCGCCGGCGAACGAAAACTTTTTTCTCTGTTTTTTGCCCAAAACCGTCTGACAAACCTCCCTCCGTTCTCTCTTTTCCGGCCATAGATCGACGACGACCCGAACTACAAAAAGTTCCCTCTCAACCTCAAGAATATATCCCCAAAATTTCAGAGCCAAAGACAGCGTGGAACGCCGCCGGTGAAACCAAACGCAAAACTGAGCCGCTGGAGTTCTCGCCGCCGTCGCTAATTTTCCGGCCACTTTCTCCGTTCGGAAAACCTGGACTAGCTTCCCAACATCCACGAGCACACTCCCACGAAATTTCAACCCCAAATTCCAAGCGGTTTGCCGCCGGCGAACGAAAACATTTTGATATGTTTTTTGCCAAAAACTGTCCGACAAACCTTCCTCCGTTCTACGTTTTCCGGTCACCGATTGACGACGACCCCAACTACAAAAAGTTCCCTCTCGACCTCAAGAATATATCCCCAAAGTTTCAACCCCAAATTCCCTGCGGTTTGCCACCGAAAAACGAAAACGTCTTCGGTGGAGTTCGGAGAAGAAGCAGAGGGACTATGGGTGCACTATGAGGGACTATGAGGCACTATGGGTGCACTATGAGGGACTATGAGGCACTATGAGTGCACTATGAGGGACTATGAATGCGTTGATAAATTACAACGATTCTGTACTCGAAAGACTATGAGGCACTATGAGGCACTATGGGTGCACTATAAGGCACTATGGCCGCACTATAACCCCAGGGATTTAATTGCAAAATCACTGTAGAAATTTGCCTACCGTAGAACAACCCGCTGCCCGTTGCCTATTTTGGAACTCAAAACCCCCCCTTGGCCTATTATGGATAATTCCCCAAATAAATTCATGAACAAGAACAAGGGCCTCACGTCCACCGGAAACTAATGGAACCCAACTGCCCGATCAAGAATATGAGAGGATCACCATCAATAAAAGAGCATTACCATCTATACTCGACATGGGCATGGACTTGGAAATTTTTCCAGTAGATCTTGAAGAAGATGATAGGAGGACGTCGATCATCAATTATTTGAATAATTCTGACGCTCCAGGTGATAAAAAAAAAATTGAGGATAATAGCTCATATTTACGTCCAATGAAATAATGAGTTATTCAGGAGAACAAGTGATCAATTTGCTTTAGATGTCTTGCGGAAAATGAGCAAATGCGAGAAATGGCAGAAGTGCACGAAAGAACTTGTGGAGCACACCAAGCGCGCAAGAAGATGTGTTGGTTACTCAAAAAGTATCGTTGCCTAATTGCCTTAAATAAGCTAAAGGATGTCAGGCCTGCCAAAGACACGACCCAGTACAGCAAACATCAGCCGTCCCATTGAACCCCATAGTTACACAGTGGCCCTTTTGGGGGCTGGGCTATAGACTTTGTTTGAAAGATATCGCCACCATCATCCAAGAAGCATACAATCATCATCGTAGAAACTAATTACTTCACTGAATGGATAGAAGCAAGCACCCTTAACAAGCATTGCATCGGGTGAAGTAGTCAATATCATAAAGAGCAACTTCATGCAATTTGGGGTTAGAAAGATGATCACAACGAATAATGGGAGTTCGCTCATATCAAAGGAGACTCAAGCTCTAGCCAATTGGTACAAAATCAAGCTCCATTAGTCAACTCCATACTTCCCGCAGTCCAATGGCCAAGCAGAGGCTAGCAACAAGGTGATTATCAAAATGGTCAAGAAACATCTAGATGTTATCAAAAAGATGCCACTTGAAATTATTGGAGGTGCTCTGGGCCTATCAAACATCCAAGAGGACTTCTACTGGGTCAACGCCATATGCATTAGTGTATGGCAATATGCTATGTAGCAATGGAGATTAATGTTAAGCTATTAAGAATCTTACATGAACATGAGCTACATTCTGATGAATGCGCGGAGGCGATGATACAAGAAGTAGAAGAATAGGACGATCCAAGAATGGGGGCTTTGAATAACTTGGTAGCTGGAAAACATGCAGTAGCAAGGGCTTATAATAAAAGAGTGAGAGATAAAGCATTTCACGAAGGAGAACTAATTTGGAGGGTTCTTCTACCACTTGGCTTACATTTTCCGGGGTATAGGAAAATGGAATCCTATTTGGGAAAGGGCCATTTGTGGTCCACAAAGTGCTCAGAAAAGGAGCACATATATTAAAAGATCGAAACGGTGGTATTCATGAGTCACCAATCAATGGCAATTGGCTCAAAAAATTTTATCCAACACTTTAGCACGCGACGATGATTTTGATAGTATTCAATAAAAAGCCAGATAACACAGAAGAATGACAAAAGTATAAGAGAAATTAGACAGATTGTGACCCGTAACGGCCAGATACATGGCTATCATAGTGGATTACTGGCCAAGTAAAGGGACCGATGTCAGAAATAGCTAAGTATAGAAATCGAGAAAATATTTGTAAGAGGCCGAATTGTTACCGATAGTTTATAAATACGAAAGCCAAATTAGTAGTTGTACTCTATCTGTTCCACCAATAAATTTAGCTCCATATTCAAAGTAAAAAAGTTTTGCTCATAAGTTACAAATGCCATAAAGTTGCAAATACAAATTTATTCTTGAAATGAGATAGGTTATGAGCCTTTTCTTGACTTCAAGATCTTGCTCGACACCCCTAGCACATGAGATGGAATTGGAAATATTACGAGTGAGTTCCGCATACTCGGCATTTGTAGTAGCTAATTGAGATCTCAAAATTTCAACCTCTGTTTTGCTCTGCTCCATGCAATTGCCATCTTTTCACTCTGACTACTGATCCAATTGCTTTCTATTCTAATCAAGAGACAAGATTGCAGATTCAACAAAGCTAATTTCAGCAGAAATACCAACTGTAGAATCTAGATCCTTGAACATTTGAGCTACATATTCGCTGAAAGATTTGGCAACTTTTGGAGAAATCAGTCTTTGGCTTTGTAAATGCTCAAATTCTCATACAACATATGCAGGGAAGCAGGGTCCACATCCTCTATTGTAATCCAGTTTCTAATTTCGTTAGTGCATCAAAAGTCGAAGGTGATAATAGCATGACAGTTGGTTTTGGAAATGATCTTAGATCTTAGGTTTTGGAATGACCGATCGCCTGATTGGATGTCGAAAGCGAAGGCAAAGGTGAAAATTGACCCGGACTAGCGGACAAGCTTGAGTCCGATTATGCATGACGTCACCCCAGTTCTAGCCGGTCTTTAAAAAAAATAAAAATCTGAGTGTGCTAATTTCATGCATGATGTCAGCATGCACTAACGGGTCAAACGGTCAGCGCCGTTAGATTTCAAACGGTCTAACTCTAGGCCGTCCATTTGTTTGAACTTTTTTTTAAAAGCTCCGAAAAAGAATCCTAAATTTTATTTTTTTCGTATAAATACCCACAACTTTCTCATACGTTCACCAAACTTATTTCTTATTCCCACATTTATATGTAGTGTTCATTAATTCATTTATACACCAAATCTTTGAATAAAGGTTATTTGAATAAATGTTGGAGCAAGTTTATTAGGGCAAAGACATCCATGGATAAACATACAATGAGAAATATAGCATACATACATATAGGCAAGTACTCTTGCCAATTACTGAAAGCAAAGGAAATTGCCCTTCATTAACTTTTGCGTTTCATACCGTGTGGGTACCGGGGTCTCGCATCCCCATATAATAGTTAATGATTTGTATCCTAATATTCCAGTCTCTTCTAGGATTGGGGTACTGCAGAGGTTGTCCATTTACAATGGGAGCTTCGTAGACTCTTGTTGCTGATGTATTGTATGGATCCTCTTCAAGAAAATCGGTTGCATCGTAGTCATACTCATCTTCCACAATCATGTTGTGAAGGATTATGCAGGTCATCATGATCTTCCAAATAGTTCCTTGTCCTACATATGAACAGCCCCTCTGAAAATTCCCCAATGTGCTTGTAAGATACCAAAACACATCTCCACATCCTTCATGTACGCCTATGTTTGGCAGCAAATAGTTTCTCCTTGGCAGTATTGGGCCTCGAAATCGATTTCACAAATGTTGGCCATTTAAGATAAATCCCATCAACTAAATGATACACACCTTTAAAGTTATATCCGTGGATAGTATATTGAACTTGAGGTGCATTTTAACTCTCAATGGGGGAAAACACATCAGATTGCTTGAGGACATTGATGTCATTTTGGAATCCTCGACATCCGAAGAACGCATGCCACATCCAAGTATTGAAGGATGCCACAACCACCATAATAAAAGTCTTTGTCCCCTTTGCTTTGATGGGCACCATGCCATGCGGTGGGGCAATTCTTCCACTTCCACTGCATGTAGTCGACTCTCCCAATCATGCCTGGAAAGCCCTTTTGCTCACTTCTTTGGAGAAATCTCGTCAAGTTGGCTATTGTTGGGCGACACAAGTACTAAGGGCCATATACAGTATAAATTCCATCATCGAAATACCGAAAGACCTCCAATGCAATACATTTGCCAAACCTGGCTATCTCATCCACTTGATCAGCAGCCGCTCCATATGCAAGCATACGTAGGACAACTGCTATCTTATGCTCTAGAAGTATACCTATCTGATCGACCGCATCAGATTTCTGCACGAAGTAATTCTTGTGGTTGCAGAGATCAGTCATGCTGCGGTCAAATATATGCCCAACCATTCCATACTGCTCTCGGAAGAAATGCTCTGGGTAAACAGGACTTCGAAAAAAGTAATCCTCCATGAGATTCTCACCTAGAGTATGCCTTCTTCTGTCAAAATTTGGTGCACGGCCTGGTTTTGAATCACCCCGCCTTTGGCTATCTTCCTCCATGTGCACCGCCCTTGCAACAAGTGCAGCTTCTTCTTCATCTATCTTCTCATTGATCTGTTGTTCATCATCATTCCTCATTCTTTTTTCCAAAAGCCTTCTAATGAAAGACATTGGAAAATCATAAATGCTAAAGATGAGAAATTGGTTTGAAGTGTATCTAGCCTGAAAGTGTGGGTAAGTGATGTAAATAGGGGGGATATTTATGGAGGATTTGGTGAAATGTTTAGAGAGAAGATGACATGTGTCATATTCAAATTCGTTGATAAAATTTTCTAATATATATAGACACGTGTCCAGTTCTAATTCGTTGGTGAAATTTTCTGATGATTTTGACATGTGACATCATTTAATTGGTCGAAAAATTATATCAAAAATATTATATGGATATGTGGTACAATCACAACAATTGAATATGGATTAATCTCTACCTTAAGGTAATTATTTTTTATTTTCTTTTCGAAAATACATAATAAAATATTATTTAGAATAAATTGTCCTCACCCTTGCCTTCCATGAGTGGAAACAGCATAGGCAACCAAATAGCCATACCCCTTGGCCGAAGACAATTTGTTTCAATTGCCCTTGCCTTAAGGCAATTCCACATTCATGGGTGGAAATCCTTTAAGGAATCGTATGTTAAGCTAAGCAGAAAGGCCAAAAGGTGGCTAAAATAAAACTATAAACATGGTGAATGGTACCTCTTGGGCAAAGCTACAAGTAGGGTCCACAAGATGAATAAATTATTCACCAGTGAAGCCAACTTTAGTGGCATCCACAGGAATGCTTTAAGCGGCATAAGGAACCTAGGAAACATACAAACAATATTGTGATTTAAGGAACTCTCTCCACGAAAACAGGTTTAGAGTCAAATCTAAGTTGTATGTACTGCTGCAGAGTAGGGAAACTAGTGTATCATAGTCTTGTACAGCATCCCGAGCGACAAATTCAATTCCAACATCATCAATGTGGCTTTGTTTTGCCCAAACCCTCACATAAACTTGAAATGCGAGCTTAGGAGTTTTTCCATGCTTCTAGTGGGGCCAACATCAATGGCAGCTACTGGATCTTGTTCAGTAATATTTGGATCTGCAGAATCCATGTTTGAAGGAAGTATAGGTTTTACCAAATGAATCGAAAATTTGGAAGCCAACGACACATACCAAGTCTTCAGTGCCATTAGTGGCTGTGGCAGATGTGGGGAGCTTGACGTCGATCTCAATTTCAGTCTAAATTTTAAGATTTAAACATCAGAAATCTTGAATGGTCAAATAGTGAGCAAAGTGGCTAGGCATGATGTTTGAGTTGCCTCAGTTTTACCAATATCTACTTTGATGACCTCAGCAGCTCTATCCTAATCGCCCATCATAGTTTCTACAAATATTTATGCCAGGGGTGGGTTCGGTTGGCATACCACACCAAATCCCACATACCGTGTTCAGTGTTCGAAAAAAGGGCATAGGCGGCCGCCTTGGCGCAAGAAGATGGGTGACCCTTTTTTGCAAAAATAGGTGGAAAAATCGATTTTTGATGTTTTATCGAAAAATCGGGCGCCCTGAAACTGCCTAGGCAGGCTGCGTGGGAAGGCGGGCTAGGCAATTTTTTTTAAAAAAAAGATCTATTTTTTAGTTTAGCCATCGCGAGTCGCAACGGCCCCAGCTTTATTCTCTCGAACCAATTCCATTGGGACTCGTCGCGCGAACGACCCACCGGCGCTGCTACCCATCGTAGCTCCTTGATCCATCGGCGCTACGCTACCCCCGTCGGCTGAAGAGAATGACGAACCGATCCAAAAATGACCAAAAACCCCTGTTCATCAGATCCATGAAGATTGCGGGGGAATTGGTTAGTCTGAACGGCATCACGAGAAACTCATAATGCCCATATTGGGTTCGAAAGAGGATTTTGGACACATCATTAGGTTGGATACGGAGCTGATGGTACCCAGATCGGAGATCAATCATGGAATACACACATGGTTCTCCCAGCTGGTCAAAAAGGTCATCGATACGAGACAAATGATATTGGTTCTTCACCGTCACCCGATTCAGCTATCGATGGTCGATGCATAAACGCATGCTTCCATCCTTCTTCTTCACAAATAAGGCCAATGCGCCCCAAGGAGATGTACTTGGCTGGATGAAACGCTTGTCAACAAGTTCCTACAATTGAATTTTTAATTCCCTCAATTTGGCAGGAGCCATTCTATAAGGTGCTTGAGAAATGGGTTCCGTGCCCGGAACGAACTCAATAGTAAAGTCAATTTCCCGAAAGGGAGGCAACCCTGGTAGTTCATCAGGAAAGACATCCGGGTAATCCTTTACCACAGGTACCTCCTGTATAATCTTCGGTGTCTTTGATTTCACAACCACATGAGCCAGATAACCGACACAACCCTTACTCATCAATTTCTCTACCCTCAAAACCAATATCAACCAGTACTGCATAGCCTTCCGCTCTCCCTGAAATTCAACATATGGTAACCCAAGTCTCTGGAAAATCACTATTTATCCACCGCAGTTTACCCAAGCATGATGTCGAGTTAACCAATCCATCCCAAGGATACCGTCAAAGTCGACAATATCCAATGGGAGGAGGTCAGCTTCCAATAAAGTATCAGCCACAAATTCAGAGCAACCTCTATAGCACAAACTCACTACACACAACTCCCCCCTCGGCATCCCTATGACTACATAAAAATCTAATGGAGTAGGGTTTGCTTGAACCTGATGAGCAAAACTAGGAGAAACTATGGAGTGTGTAGCACCTGAATCAATCAAAACTGTGGCTAAATAACCAAAAATGTTCAACGTACCCCTAATCATGTCGGGGTCAACCTATGCATCCTGCTGGTTGATGGCGAAGACTCGCCCCTAACCTGACCTCTGCCTCTACCTACATGGCCCCGGTTGCCACGCCTAGGGCGGTTACTCTGGGCTACACTGTCAGCTGCACTAATCTAAGGCTGTCCCTCAGTCTGAGCTTGTCTACCGGTGTTCCTACCAGTGTTTGCTCCGTGTTGGTTACCCCGGTTTCCTTTGGAAGACTCCCTATCATCACTCTGTTTGAAGGGACACTCCCGTTGCTATCTCTCGCCTGGAAGGGTGGTGAGGCATCAAAGCTGTCAAAATTGGGAGTCCCCGAAAGGACCTCCACTCTGACGAGAGGTGCTCTAGCAAGAAGCTCCCCTGGAAGATCCGGAGCTCTAGGTCCTTTTGAAGGGCTGCTATGCCTTGGGCCTCCTACGAACGGCCTATCTCTCGCCTGTCGTCGAGACCCTTGACCACCACCACCACTGCTGCTGCCTCTGCGATCCATCTTAAAGGCCCGCTCAACCATAGACTGTTCAACACCCAATGCCGCCAAGAAGATCTCATTATACGTGGTGTACTACCTAGCAGCTACGGCAACCCTGATGTCTCTCCTTAACCCAGTCTGAAACTGAAGCACCATGTCATGTGGACTACCAGCTACAGCAGGGCAATATCATGAAAGATCTCAAAAGTTCTACTCATAATCATTCACAAACATGTCCGCCTGATGAAGGTTAAGGAACTCTGATCTCTTCCTCCATTGGAACTCAGGACTGTAGAACCTGCTATAAGATGTCCTTGAACTGTTCCTAGGTACCTATACCGACGAGGAAGGTTCCCAGCATGCTCCATCACCAAACTGCAGCATTCCCTGAAAGGAAGAAGGTTGTCACCTCTACCTTACGCTCTGGAGGACAGTTCATCGTTCAAAGCACTATCTCCATTCTATCCCACCAATACTCAGCAGCTTCACCTCCACCATGGCCATCCAGCTCCTGAGCCCCCATACTCCTGGCTATCTCAAGCAAGGTGCGCCCTCCACCATGGCCTTAGCGAGCCTAAAGACATTATTCAGTGCAGCAGTAAACATTTTTAGGTAGGGAAACCCGCCTACATTCTCGAGGTTATTGGCACCACGTGCACCCCGTGAGCACCACGCTGACGAGGCGGCATAGCTCTGAAAAGACAAAACAGTGGTTCAAGAATTACACTGACCAACAAACACTCGACAGGAAACTGAAAACATAGGCTCTGATACCAACTGACACACCACGTCCCAAAAAGTGGGTCTCAGGAGGTACTGCCATCATCTCAACAAGGTGACGAAGCGTTGACCAACCAATAAAGTACAAACGACAATCGAAAGACGGAAATAGAACATGACAGGTCGTAGTTCGTTAATACAACAACCACAAAGTATTAGAGCATCTAACAGCGGAAGGGAAACCTACACAACGAGTATTGCGCAAGGGCGGAATATTACAACAACTATACACATAACAACAACTTGATTGAAGACAGATGACAAAGAGTCCCTACTCTTTGCGGATGGAAACAAAGCTATCTGAAAGCCTCAGTTGTCCCTGTGGTGTGCTCGAGGCCTAGATCCTGAGGGGGAGCAAAAACAAGGGTGAGTGGACGGGAAAAACAAATCAGTGTAAAACACAGTTTAAAACATTTGCCAATAACCCCGTCTGTCAAAAACCAGTAGTATACGACCATACTACATCAAAGCCAACAAGTACAGTACTTTGTCACACGAAGCAAACCTGCACAACATAATAAGATAAATCTACGGCCATGATTAAATGGGCAGTGGGACTTGAACCCACGCCAATAGATAGAGCAGTTAGGACTCGAACCCCTACTGGGATGTTAGGACAATGAGACTCGAACCCACTCCAAACATTGAGTGCAATGAACCCATTGAGACTCAAACCCATGGGTCCAATAGTGTGCCACTAACTGTACCAAACAACAATCAATAACAACCACACATATCCAGCAAAATACTATTTTGTATATATATATATAGATTGGCTAGGATACGGAAGTCCAGATTTTAACAAAATCCGGATGTTCGAACGGTGGCTTCTATGCAGGCGATGATCTTCCAAGTGCACCGTCATACGCATTGCCAGGCCCCAGATTCCCTCCCCCTCTCATGTGCACTGCCATCCCACTTATACCACCTTGGTGGAGAGATCTCCTGCACACCTCCATCTCACCGACATCACCTTGGTAGAGAGCCTTTCATTGGCTGTCGTCATCGGACCGACATGATTTGTCCCTCATCATAGGCATATCAGAGGCTCCCCCCGCATGAAATGCCGGGCGATCGTCCTCTTCCTCGTCTATCGGGTCTGCTCGGTGGAGTGGGTTCCTGGGAGTCTTAGCACCTAGAAGTTCCAATAGTTTTCGATAAAACCCTAATGCTCCTTTATTTTGCTCAATAGGGGTTTATGTGTGTTTCAAATGGTGAAACGGAGTTCGCTATCGAATCCGGAGAGCGGAAAAGTGGCCGGTCAAAGGTGGTCAATGGTGGCAATCAGCGGTTGACTAACAGCGGCCAACAGTTGACTAACGGAATCCGTTAAATATAACAAAATATGCTAGATTCTGACGAAATATTCCAGAATCTAACTGTGCCATTAACGTTAGTTTTTGAGGGCTAAAATTATATTTCTACATCTAAGGGCTCATCCGAGGGTTTTTAGTGAAAGGTCTTGAGGGCTAAAATCACATTTCTACATAGCCATCAAATAGACGCTACCACTACGTCAAAATAGGCAATAGACGATTTCAGTTAGACGACACTTTTTGTTTTACTGTCGTCTGAGTTTATTTAACGACATAATTTAAAATTCTGTCGTCTGATAGCTTATTATCCATCACATGAAATCTACCTGTTACATTTGACGACAGTTTTGACACTAATTGTGTCGTTTATTACACTTAAAAAAAAAGCGGCAAATTTCCTTCTATTTTGGTTGACTTTGCTTTGACTCGTTCTTTTTCACTATAAACCACTTATTTCCTTTCGACACTTCCAAACCCGCTTGAAAAACACTGATGAAGAACTCAAGGCAGATAAACCATATTTCACCCCCCAAAATCCTTCGAAAATCCAAAAACTCACCGTTTGTCTTCAATATTCTAACTACCTAACCCTAATTCCTTCATATCTTTGCTTAATCTTGAAATCCCTGTTTTTCATTGTTGGTTTAGAGGTGAAGAAAAACCTAATTTGTAGAGGCAAGTTTGGATTCGAGTTGTTTTTGTTATGGATTTCGATTTGGAGGTTTTCTCTTCCAGGAATCAAAGAATGAGGGCTTCAATTGGGGATTACTTAGGGTTCTCTATTATGGGTTTCAATTCTAGGGTTTTCGATTTGGGGGTTTGAATTTGGGATTATTTTGGGTTTTCTGGTACGGGTTTCAATTCTAGGGTTTTCTTGCCGAGGTTGTGAGTGGTGGATATCTGCGCTGGCAAGCTGTGGTCCGTTGATTGTGCGCTTTTGATCTTCGGCGCTGTCAGATTCGTTGTTCTTGAGTTACGTGAGCTTTTCTTTTTCCATTGTTTGTAGGTCGTGAGTTTCAGTGTGTGCTAAGGTCTGTGGGTTGGGAGTTGAGATGGTCGGAGGTTTGATTTAAGCATGCTTCTGGCCGGGTTGATGATAAATGCAGTTTTTTTGGGTCTTTGTTTGTAGTGTTCTTGATTTGTCGCTGCAGCAAAGGCGTCCTCTCAAATCAGAGTTTCTGCTTCCTTAACCCACGGAAAGCGTCCTCGCAAGTAAGCTGTTTTTCCCAAATTGTGAAAGTTTTCATTCTTGAGGTGGAATAACAGAATTTGACTTTGTGTGTTAACTGGATTTCCTTTTACTTTAGTGGGTCTGTGGTGATTCAAAGTATTTCTCGCGTTTTTTTGGAAATTGTATACATGGTTTACTTCACAGTGTTGATTGCGGTTTTCCGCTGAGGCTATGTTGATCTTCATATGCGTATTTTGTGTAGTAGTTTTTTGCAGGAGGCTTTTTACCTGATTGCATTTGCATGCATATTTCAGGGTAGGAGCTTGGAGTGCAAAAGCTACTGCTTTTTGTTTGGTAGGAGCATTAGACATTGTTCAGTAAAGGAACCTGGTATGTTAATACGCTTTGAGAACCAATGTAGCTGAAGAATTGATCGAGTTTCTATATATTGTAGTGATTTACTTTCAAGTTTTGGTCAGCTTTCTTTGTATAAGCATGTGTCTTTAGCATTTGCACCCAATTTTCCCCTCTTTGGGTGCAAATGCTATATCCGTTGGAATGCATTACATACTGTCAGGTTGCATTGGAGTTGGTTGATATTTTTGATATGTGCATTGTTCCTTTGTAAGCGTTTGCTGGTGTTTACTTTTGTGGGTAGCATCTGGTGACTCCAGGGGCTTCTGCATTTTATAGCGGTAGTTAGTGCAGGTCGGGGTTTTGTGCTTTCTGTCTAGATATATGGCAGCTAGTGTTTAGCTAATTTGTTTGGGTGTTTTTGTTGTAGCGGCGCTCGGTGTCTGTGGTGTCTAACTGCTTCGCTTGCTGATGCGGGTGGTTGTGCTCTGTTGGGCTCTACATTATCTCCATGTGTAAGTTATTGTTCATTGGTAGTTTACACTGTTGTACATGGTGTGTAAATGAGTTTAATGTTGATTAATTGGCTCTGTAAGTAGTTCTCCTTCTGGGATTCTGATTTCTAGGGTTTTCAGAATGAGTTTAACTTGATTCTTTGGTGCTGTAAGTAGATTTCTTTCTGGGTTTTTGATTTCTAGTGGTTGCAGTTTATGTTATTGTGCGTTTCTCTTCGATTTGTTTAGGTCTATTGAAGTTGTGATTAATTTGGTTGTTTAAATTTTTGCAGCACATTTGGTGTCCATCGTTTTCGGTAGGAGATGCTTTTGCTTTGTTGACAGTTATTAACATAAAGTGAGCATCATAATAACCAAAAATTCTTATCAGATATATGTGGCATTTGTTATTGTTATTGGTTGACATATTGAGCTATTGGTGCGTGCGGTTGAGCTTCAGGTATCAGTATTTTTGCTTGTGTTGTGTTATATTGTTAGCTTTTTCCTCAACGTGTTCTAGCTGATGGTTCGTGTAGCAATGTAGGGTATCAATTCGGTTTCACTACGACTAACACCAAATCATGCGGAATATGTCTTCCCAGTTCATATTCACTAAGACTGACACCATTTTATATCAGTGATTATGCAAGCCATAGATAATATACATTTCCACACAGAAGCGGCCAAAGCATTTTTGGTGCTCTGTCCTTTCCTCATGTTCTGTTTTGCATGATTGTCTTGCAGGATGATGAAGCTAATTTGAGCAATGCTCAAGTTGGAAAACGTGAGAAGGGCCAGGCTTAGAGATATGCAACAATCCATTTTGCATGAATTTTTTTAATCCGTGGCCTTAATCTTTTCCCTTCCTTGCTGTGTACCATGGTATTGTTATTTTGGTAGACTTATTGTTTACATCGTTTCCTTTGCAGTACTGAGTCACAAGAAGTAATGGATACAGAACTTTCGGCTCGTATCTTGCAACTAATTAATGTCTCCGACAATGGGATACACAGTCAGGTACAGCTTCAGAATGACCTCTTTCACTTTCAGATGTAAATGGTACTTTTTTGTTGTTTGATATAAAATGAAAGTAAGGTTTTTGGAGCTCTACTGCATTCTTTGGCAGGTGTTATTCAATAAATAAGGTGGTGCTAAGAGTGATGTTCTACTTAAAAGATTGCACTGTTAACTTTTTAGTTTCCTTATTGAGTGGTAGGGACTAGGGTGTAGGCTTGTGCAGGAATCTTGAAAGTGATGCTTTTGATTGTATTGATTGTTTGATCATGGAGTTTGGGAGATTTTTTGGGATTGTATTGATGGTTTGTTTTTTGCTGTTTTTGTGTTCGACAGAAGGGTACAGATTCTATGTTGGTGGGAGAGATGGGCTGAGAGGAACAGGTTCCAAGTTAATGACACCCAATGTAAGATACCCAAATCTCTGTGTCTTGCCCTTCTTTTTGTTTATTACGTGTAATTTTAAATACCAAGACAACTTTGTTTTAGACATAATGTACATATTTGAGTGTTTTGTGTTGAACAATGTTTCCGACACCAAATAGTTTGATAATTTCTTGGCTTGAATGTTATTAAATTTTTTAATACAGATTTTGAGTACAACAAAGGATCAGATTTTAAGTTAAGCTACCCTTTTGTAGCTTAAATTTTGTACTTAAGCTACAAAAGGGTCACTGGATGCCGGATTGGATCTTTCTTTGCAAAGCTAAAGATTGGTGTTTAAAAGTGTTCTAACCTAGTTGATTCACGCCTACTTACGAGTTTAACTTCATTTTTCCAGTCAGTTCTGATTGCCCACACCAAGGTTGAGGAAGACTAGAGATTTGCTGGGCAGGTGCTTTTGTTTCTTCAAGTTTCCTAGTTTGTAGGTTGCCATTTTAGGAATTGGCATGAACAAATATTTTGATTATCTAGACAATTTTTGTTTATGGATGAGATGGCATGAACATGTTAAGATTTGTTGTGTACCAAATACATCTTGTTTAAGTAATGGAATTATTAGAGAAATTTATCTTAGAAATTTTGGGCATTTTTTAATTTTTGGCCAATTTTTTATTAATGGTCAACAGTCAACAAATACAAATACGTATGAATACAAATTACGAATTCGTACAAATACGAAAGATTGAAATACACAAAATCAATGTAAAAAGTCAACTATGATGTCAACAAAGTCACAAAAAAGACGACAGAATTAAGCAATAAACTGTCGTTAACTCTATCGTTTAACAACAATATTTCATTAAACCTGTCGTGCAACTTACCAAAGCATAACAGTATTAATATTAAAACTGTCGTCAAATATTATAACAGACGACGTAATATGGCCTTTTTTGGCTCTCCAGGTATCTTTTTTACGACACTTTTAGTTACAAATATGTCGTCTGATTAAAATTCAGACGACAAAAAAAAAGTGTCGTCTATATATATCAAATCTCCACAGGGAGAGCAACGACAATTTTTTTTCACAATCAGACGACAGATTTTCTCCGTCGTCTATAGCCTTTTCCTTTTTTGACGTAGTGTACCCAAATGATGGCCGAACAATCAGTGGACAATGTGAGACAATTGTAGGATTTACAGACACAAGACGAAACTGTTTATTCAGAGAAAACTTGAAAATCCAAAAGAGAGGGATTTGCACGCGAAAACCAAATGAATCGAAGCGCGCTATGTGAAGCAATATGATTAAAAACTGTATTTGGTAATACAGAGAGCTCAAAAGTCAAATTCATTTTATTCATAGAAGGCGAAGAACACAAGTGGCTAGCAATGTGCTCTCATCAAATCTCCGACAGCTGAAGACCTCTGAACTAGCTTTGCAGTATCAACAGTGGCAGCATTGACAACACTACCTATATGAACAAGCTGGAATTTACAATTTCTGCCACAATCACTCACTATACAACTATTCTAGTGCAAAGAATATTCAGATCATGTCCTTGGACTGCAGGCGATGATGTTCTTCTGCTACTTGCATTCTGTCACGGAAGGTGCCAACACCTCCTGAATACCAGTGAGTAGCAAAGATCTTCCTGTTATAACAATCTCGTTTCCTGTATGATCTATACAAGGCAGGTTGGAAGCTTTTTGAGGTCCTTATACTGGTGCAAATATTACCCTATGCAGACTGCAACGTCACTTCACCAGTAGCTGTTTGCTCATAGTCTGCGCATGCCTCTGGAGTGTCTTCTTCACTAGGTGGAACGAGCTGCCAAAACAGCGGTAAATATTTGTCCCACTCCTTCAGGATAGCCGATCCCTTTCCGCTTCCAGTTTTTTCCTTCAAACAAAAGATTGTCTAATTAGAATATTCGCTTTCTAATTGTTGGAACTGTACATGAACATTACATGAATGCACTTACGACATGGGCTTCAATCAGGCTCTTCAGCTGCATCTGTCCCACAAGAGCATTCACTCTTTGGATTTTTACAATCTCCCGATTTACCTGTTCATAGGTTTACAATGATTATTGCAGCTAAAATACGTAAATCAAGGGAACCAACAATAGTAGGTGTTAACAATGTGTGGCAGTTGCTATAAAAAGATGTAATGAAAATACAACAGTGACTTTTAGAACAAAGAGAGGGATGTTTAAGACGAAAGTGATTTGTTTCAAGAAATCAAAATTTTCCATTATAAACGTCAGAAAAAACCATGCAAGTACCATGTTCATATATGTAGATTAGATAATAGCTGAGATACCAAGGAGAAAAAACATGATATGTTTACATTGCAGGTGTTATATATTTGTCTGCTTGGACTTCATCTACCACGCAGAAAATAGTTAATAACAAGTCTCTATGACTGATCCAAACTAGTGATAAAACAGTGCCCTAGCGCCCGCATTATGATTCTCAATTGGCTTTGATTCAATTTCTCAACACCAAAATGAATTGGCCAGTTGGTCAACAGTTACGAACAAGTCATAACTGGGGTCCTCACAATATCCCATAGTCCTTATCGACCAGGCACACACCAATTGTGCGACTCTGATGTAGGACAACACCATAAGAGGGGTTTATGGTAGGATTTGGTGGTTTTGCGGAAGTGTAACAAAGGTGGAATGATAGGAAAACAGAAAAGATAAAGGGTTTGGCTCAAATACCCAGGGGTCGGCTCACTAAGAATACCTAGGGTTTGGCTCACAAAGAGAACCAAGGGGTCGGCTAACTAAGAATACCTAGGGTGTGGCTCACAAAGAAAACCGATTTCTGAGATAAACTCAAGCATCAACTATCCACTTTTACAGATTACATAGAGGTAGTAATTATATAGGCCCTTTCCTAGAGAACCAAGGAAAATCTTCTAACTTCCTAATAACAATCAAGCTAACCTATCTAAATTCTAAATCCTGATCAAGCTAGTAATTAAAACCTACTGAACTAAATCAAGTAAACTAAATCTAAATCTAAATCCAGGAGACTTTCGGATCTGCTCCGCATCATCACATTCTTGCATATTCACACACAGGAGCATTAGAGTACCATCAACATTTCACCCCAACTAAAAGGTTGCATTAAAAGAACAGGATCTTGTAATTGTAGTTTTTGCAATTGTGGTATGTGCTTCTAATATTGCACTCATATGGCTAAAATGACATCATATAGAATTTACGGTTGAGTGTTTGGGTTTAAGGTTAGTTTAGAAACAAACCTAAAGGAAAACTCACGATGTAGTTTTAACGATAAGCACAATATGAACGAAAACAAACATAAGAAGTCAATACAAAACCTACATTGAGATTATGTAGATTTGAGGTTGCAGTAAATTCTTCACAGAAAACAAGAATCACCAATGAAATATAAGGCGAGAAATTGCTGTTTGAAAATTCACCATATGCAATTCTTCTGTTACTAGCTTTCCCTTCCTATTACTTAAGTTCTGTCTAAATAAAACAGGAAATCCCTCCCAAAGGTGCTTCAAATACTCTCTGCTAAAAAGGAATGTTCACGGAATTATTCAAACTATTAAATATATGCCTGATAACGAAAGACAATTGTTGTAATCAAAGCATGTCATCATGAAAAGCAAGGCTTTTGAAGACATGAGCTTTATACAGTTTAATGGACTTGCTTCGAGAATTTGGATAACGACTGGGAACATATCATACGAAGCAAAATGCAGAGCAATATAATAAAAAGCATTGCTAAACCAGATCAATGCTGTAATGTTTACACGCTAATTTTTTCTTTTTTGGAAAAAGAAAGATAAGCAGATAGTAATAAAAAAGAACATAATGCCTCGAAGGACAAGCTGACAAACCTTGGGGATGAATGTATCGTCCTCATCAAGCATGTAGGCCAAACCTCCAGTCATTCCAGCAGCAACATTTCTTCCCACTCTGTCACAAATCAAACAAAAGTAGCTTAAACATTAACACTCTATAATTCTTAATTTCCTGTCACAATAAATATGCTAAGGTAAAGGAGATGCTACTCACTTTCCAAGTACAACTATACAACCTCCGGTCATGTATTCACAACAATGGTCACCTGTTCCTTCAACCACTGCTTGCGCAAGTGAGTTTCTTACAGCAAATCGTTCTCCAGCTTTCCCTCTAATGAAGATTTGACCCCCAGTGGCTCCATACAAGCAGGTATTCCCAACAATAGTTGCATCCTCAGGGCAAAACCCAGTATTTTCAACTGGAGTCACAACCAACTCACCACCCGATATACTCTGCAGAAATGATTTTGTCAATATAAGACTCTCAGGAATAAAGCTATTTGAAGAATTCGGTATCTGCTCAGACTTTCTACCAAAGAAAATATTTGGTCTACTAACTGTTCAGATTTTCTACTAGAAAATATTTGGCGAGTGGAGTCAGCCTAAGAATAAACCAAACTTGATATAACCCAATTTTATGTTAACTTAGATTTTAACATTGTAAACCCAAAATAAAAAGTTATTCTTACGAAAGAAATTATCTATTTTTTGAGAAAGAGATGAATTTTTAATGAAGCATAATGAACACCAAACAGGACCAGACACAAGTCCAAAAAAAAAAGAGAAACAAGGAAAGAAAACAGTACAAGGAACCCTGAAACTAAGAACCTAATTTGACCACAAAATTAGCTACTAGCACCAATCCAGTCAAGCCACGTGTCTGAGAAAGAAAGCCCTCTAACTCTAAAGAGACAGAAACCCAGAAAGACACCCATAACCGAATTTTATCCCATAGGTTTTCCTTTCTACTGATTGCAATTCTCAAAATCAACCTAGCTCTTTAATCCATATAGTACAAGAAGTAGCTGACACTCAAAGAAATGGCGGATTTTCAATAAACCAACTGAAATGAACATCAGCGAAGTCTATAGTTTGCTTAAACCTCTGAAACCTACAAGAATACATTAAGAGAAATGTACCTTTCCCACATAATCATTTGCCTCTCCAACAAGCCGAATGTTCATCCCAGGTGTCAAGAAGCACCCAAATGACTGTCCAGCGCTCCCTGTAAAACTGGACACAATGAAGAAATCTTTTATTAGATTTCATCCCAAAGCGAATATGCTGAGTAGACCTCAAAGAGTGTATGATATGGTGATGCTCTATCTTACGTTATGTTCAGCTGTCCTGCAAAACCAGTATCACCATATTTTTTTGCAACCACCCCGGCTATACGCCCACAAACCGCACGGTCAACATTGTATATCTTTATGGTCTTATGGACCACCTTTTCATTTTCAATTGCATCTGATATCTGGAAAAAATGCAATTAAAAAAGATTCTCAAGTTTTTGCAGCATGTAGAAAATACATGCAGGTAAAATGACTGAAAGAATATGTCTCTATAGTACATATTTTAAAACATAACAGCCTTCATTCAACAGAATGTTCAGGACAGCTGCCCTAGAGGAATAGATTTTCTTTGGAACTTACAGTCCTTTAGCAAATGTAGTGCTACCTGAGGGAGTTTGAGGTCCCTCTTCAGCCAATGGAATCCCTAGTTCGCTCTTTGATTAGATGCATAACATAAGTCTTTAACCTTCCTCTAAATTCAATTTCTCAAGTAAAATGTAAACCAACAAAGAAAATATATTTACACCAGTGTCATTCTAATAAATCCCTGTTTCTTCACTTACTATGTACATAGTTAGCATTAGGTACTTCAAACATCCAGATCAAGTACCTACATTAGAATCCCATCCTCCTATCTTATAGCACATAATCCTGACAGTTATGAGAAAGTAAACACCAGTTCTATTTAGATAAACAAGCACGCATCAGTCCAAATTTTACCACTGGATCTGCCAGTAGAATATCATCCAGAACAGGTCCATTAGTATGAGCTTCTTGATTCCTGATCATAGTACTGCTCCATTTTGGTAACCCGACATTCTGGAGTCAAAAGAAATGATATCATGAGAAAAAATCATGTAGAGGACATTTATATGCAAGGTAGGAAACCAAAAGTATTATTCAACTACGTACTGAGAGTATATAACTGAGATCAAGATGCTGCGTTTTCACTAGAGATATATCTCGTGGCCTAAGCAAATCTGTACGCCCAATTAGATCATCCAACTTCTCATATCCCAACTGGGCCAACATACCTCTTACCTGAGGAAGAAAATAATCAACGAAAAGAAACAATATCATATGTATGGGAAAATTAACCTACATGGCATGGGCCATATGAATGATAGACAAGTAGAATTCTACACAACAAAAACAAAAGACAAAATTGTAGATTAGAAATTTAAGCAGTTAACCTGCTACTACAATAAAAAACAGACAGAGAGTTACCTCCTCAGCAACATATAAGAAAAAGTTGACGAGATCACCAGGAACACCAGGGAATCGAGCACGCAGTTCCTCTCTCTGAAGATAAATTGAGAAAAGGGAACGAAAAATCAATCCCCAATTTGAAAGACAATGAAACACTAGCAAATTGTAAAATACTACACATACTTGGAAGACAGATGTGTATTTTTGTTGTTACATCATGGCTTCTCATGTTACTTGCCATGGTTAGCTCGCATCCATGCGATGCTTATATCACATGTACAGCTAAACCAAAAGGCAAGCCAAATGGCATGCCACGGAGTAAAACAAGTCCAATAAGATTCTTGAAGTGTATTATTTATTTCATTAGTACTCGTAACATGTATGAAAATCAGTCTCCCTGATACCTGACTTGCAACACCAACTGGACAATTATTTGTATGGCAAATGCGAGCCATCACACATCCTGTAGCAATCATTGCCACAGAACCAAATCCATATTCATCAGCGCCCATTGCTGCAGCCATTAGCACATCAACTCCACTTTTAAAGCCACCATCAACTCTTAAAATGACCCGTTCTCTAAGTCCATTTGAAAGGAGTGTCTGTCAAAATTTTCAATGAACAAATAGCACTTAAAGCATATTCCAAGAACATCAATCACAAAAAAAAAAAAAAAAAAAAAAAAAAAGGTAACAGATAGCACTTAAAGTATTTTTCGTTAAATTCATTGAATCACCTGGTGCGTCTCTGTCAGCCCAAGCTCCCACGGACCACCAGCATGCTTGATGGAACTTATAGGACTAGCTCCAGTTCCACCATCATGGCCTGATATCTGCATAACATAAAAAAAGGTTTCATCTCGGCCAAGAAGAAAAGGATTAATAGAGACATTTTTCAAAATTCTGAGAACTGCTGCTCGTTCAAAACTTTAAATAAAAAATGCCTACAACTGGTTACATGACAGCTTAACAAACTGATTTGAACATCATAGAGAGCAAACAATGCAAAAACAAAAACAAGGTTTTTATTTCTTTCCTTTTGGTCTGAGAAGCATGGTTGATGACATTTAGGAAAGAAACTGATCAATGAAGGATTAAAGTACTTTCTCAAGAGTTACCAACAGAAACTTAAATGTATGACATTGACAGCTACATAAAGAACAAGGAAGCAGGAATACGAAAATAATCATCTTAGTAATTACGATGCATGAAAAATATATCCAATGAGTACAATAAGTGCCAGTTCCAGGTTTAGGATGAGTACCTGTATGACATCAGCATTACCCTTTGCAACACCAGAAGCAACAGTGCCAATTCCAGCCTCTGCCACAAGCTTTACTGACACCTTAGCCTTAGGGTTGACCTATTCATTCAGTGGAGATTGGTATCTTTTATCAGCAATCATATAATTTCTCAGTAAGAAATCAACCATACCTACTTTACATCAAATAACCACCTGATGAAGATCATAGATCAATTGAGCAAGATCCTCTATGGAATAAATGTCATGGTGCGGAGGTGGAGATATAAGCGGAACCCCAGGTTTAGAATTTCTCAATCTTGCAATATATGCACTAACTTTTTTACCAGGCAATTGGCCACCTTCCCCAGGCTTTGCACCTTGTGCTATTTTGATTTCTAGCTGATCGGCATTGACCAAGAACGTTGGAGTCACACCAAAACGCCCCGAAGCTACCTGAACATATGAAAGAAATTTGTGACAAAATACTCATACGAATTGCATGATCAACTCCACTCCACTTACCATTATATAGACAAAGGAGCCACTGATACTTAAAAATTGAAGAACCTGACCAAGTTCTACTTCACTTCTTCAACTTTTTTGTTGGAAGTAGTAAAAGCTATTTGCTGCTAATGCCATACTGGATTCCATAGAAAATATAATTAAAGAAGACGAACAAAATGTTCAATGTGGTGACCTGCTTGATAGAACTCGTAGCAGTATCTCCATTTTGAAGACCTTTGAGATGTGGAAGGGTCGGAGAGTACCCATCAACGACATCTGTAAGTGGTCTCCAGCGAATAGGATCCTGACAAATGGTTACACAATCAAATTTTGGTAAGTATAACCATCCTTTCAAAAAAACCAAAACAAAAAATGAAAAGATAGCGTTTTCATTGATATGCACATAGAAAATTGAGGCTTTACCTCACCCCCTTCTCCAGAGTTTGACTTTCCACCTATCCTATTCATTGCAATGGCTATAGCCTCGTGAGTTTCTCTTGAAATCGCTCCAAGTGACATCCCACCAGTGCAGAATCGTTGAACAATAGATACAGCAGGTTCAACCTTTCCCACAGGAATTGGAGCACGATCACTCTTGAACTCAACAAGATCACGAAGCACCTAACGTTGAATTAACATGGTAAAGGTCGCTATCAAAGCTGCTGGAATTTCTTATACGATCCAGAAGTAGTTGCAAATCAATAGAAAAGAAAAATAAGTGATTCGAACACTCACATTCACCGGTCGGTTAGCTAAATGCTGCTGATAAACTGAAAAAGCACTTTCATTTTTTTGGCGGACAGCTTTGTGAAGCAATTTCGACATCTCTGGGTTGTTTCCATGGTATTCCCCTTAAAATAAAGAAATAAACAGGGGTAATCTTAATTACTTTAGAGGGAGGTAATAATTAGAGTAAGCCTATGACATCAAGTGGAAATGACTTATAAAATTTACAATACATAAACACTAAAGGATAGTTTGGTTGAGTTTGAAATAATTTGCATTCGACACAACTAAAGGCATCATACAGATTCACTTCCAGCGAGAGTTCTTGTTACCCAAACTGTGAAGTTAGTTTATTCATAAATTCTGAGACAATATATTGAGGTAAGATCACCAGTTGCAGGGATGCAAGTTTGAAAATAACAGTTACCTCCTGGTCTCATTTGTATGAATCCAAAATTTTCAAGTCTTTTAGCTGTATCCTCAGAGAAAGCCTTCACCCAGAAGGACAAAGTCTCCCTTGCAAGCTGTGGATAAAAAGAATATTGTTATGGCAAAATATTGTTAGCAATTGTCGGTTTTTTTTGTTTTTCTAACATTACAGACTGAACTATAAACATGGGGACAAGTCAGTAAAGTCTGGTTTGAGTTAATTATATTATCTACAAATAGCTGAAAGGCAGATACACAGTACAAACATAGATACACATAACATACATACTTGATGACAGTATTATTCTGTCTGTAACCAAACCTTTCAAGTTACCTTTGATTCTTACCTCATCAAAAGTTAGTCCACCAACACTTGATATGCTTCCAGTAAATGCGACATCAACAACCTCCTTCCCTAATCCATAAATCTCAAATATCTGTGCACCGCAATAACTATATACGGGAAAGAGGCAACATGGATTTGTCAATTAGCCGGACAAGTGAGAAATAATGCAAATCAATTAAATTAACAATGAAAACCAAACGACTTAGCCAATATGAAAATAAAATCATAATTGACACCTAATCAACAAAGACACAGACCAAGATTAAAAAGAGAAAGGATATTGAATCAACACTTGTACCTTGAGAGCAACGAGATGCCCATTTTGGAAAGAATTTTAAGAAGACCAGCCTTAACCGCCTGCAACAGTGAGAAATACTCAGTTTTCCAGTTCCTTGTTATTATTAGGAAGTTTAGAGAACAAAGTGAGTCTTGCTCAATTTACTCATTCACATTTTTAACCACGCTACCCATAAATATAAAACAACTGATGTACTATGGCTCAATTGTTGGATAATGCTTACCACGTATAAGTTATAATACAACCACTCAAAGAATAATCATATAAGATAAAAAGAATATACTCATAACATTTAACTAATTTTCAGTCACTGCTTACATGATTCCAAATTGCCCGAAGTAAATGTATGAAACAATACAGAGAATGCCTCCAATAGAATTTAAAATGTCTCATTACACAGGTAAATTACTGTACTGACCTTGCAGAAATTCTTTTGAGCCTGTTCAATCGTTACAGTAGGCATCTTCCCGTTCCGCATTAAATTTACTGTTTTAGCACTCAGGCGCCATTGCCGACATGTCTCCAATGCCAAGTATGGGCACACCGCACTGAAATACCAGCATTATGCATTTAGGATGTTGAGTATAAATGTTGTGAAATTCATGCAATGAACATAAGAAATGAATATGGATATTCTTAAAAGACATAGTACAACCCCCTAATATGTTTGCATTATCACTGTTTTTATCTGATGGTACAAACTTTTCTGACAATGAAGATGTAATGTAAACTGAATAGTATGGTAATGAACCAGAGTACTGAACCTAAGATGAAGGAAATGTTTCTACATTAGGCGCATATTAACAACTACTACTCTAAAAGTTGATTGACACAAACTAGAAAAACATAAAAATACCCAAGGACTCTTTGAGAAAGAATCCACGTGAAGGAGAATTGACCTTGCACCATATCCAATCAAGCAGGCAAAATGATGGGTGCTAAAGCACTGAGCAGTATCCACTATGATAGAAGCTGACATTCGCAAACCATTTTGAATGAGATGCTGATGAACAGCACCAACAGCAAGAAGGATTGGAATTGCAGGGCGAGTCGCTTCCTGAAGTGAAGATGGAAAAGGTAGAAAAGGATTCACTTAATTGTAAAAATAGAGAACAAAGTCAATCTGATAAAACAAATGGAAATAAACTGGCACAGAAAGAATCATAAATCTTTTAGCATTGATTATCATCTTTGAGACTATAGAGCAATTCATACAATTTGGTTTTACATATCAAGCAAGACTTCCAATTTACAGCAAGGTCTTACACCCTACAAACTAAAAAGAATGGAACACAAATCAAAGATCAGTACTGACATAAAACGGTTCTTACAACAACCATCACTCAAAAGGAGCATCCTCAACTATTATCTCTTTGAAAAGCTCTAGCATTTTGGCCCAGGCTATGCCCGTGGTAATTGGCATTCTTCCAAACTATGATTTCATATGATTACGCTTAATGGAAAGAGTAAACATGGATATGGTTTTATATTAAGGAACATGAACGTCGTTGTCCCATAAAAATAAAAGATCATGCTCTATTTTCATAATTAAATTTTAAAATTTGTAAATGAAACATTATTCATTTACTTTTGTCTTTTATAATAAATAGTTCTCAATTCTTAATTTTTTTAATAATTGAAGACATTTTGGTCATGAATGTTTCAGATTTAAGTTCTTCCTTACATCTAGATGAACAAAGAGCAAGAAGTTTTGCATGAACAGAAACAAGGTAAATTGAATTTGTACCAGCTCATCAGACCGATCCGAGAGCACAAGCAATTGACATCCATTTTGGACAGCTTCATCAGCAGCTTCACAAAGCTTATACAGTGTCCTTTCCAAGGAGCCATCAACCCCTTTATGGATATCAAAAAATGTAGGCAAAACTTGGGCTTTCAACTCAGCATCCTTTATCAACAAGTCAAGTTCCCCTTCATTTAGCACAGGACTAGACAAGGTAACCTGGTCCAGAACATCAATCAAATTTTAATTAATAAGGTCTATATTCAATATTGAAAAGAACTACTGTGTGATCTTCATTTCAACAGCATCAAAGTTTACATCACATATAGCTGAGGCAGAGTGGTACATGCTAACAAACCTGCGATGCATTTTCAGGTCCAACCTCCAAGATATTTCGTCGCTTTCCAATGTTGACTTCAAGCGACATAACCAAACCTTCTCTTAGAGGATCAATTGCTGGATTTGTAACCTGCAAAGAAGAAATGAATAACCAATGGGAAAAGCAAACAAAGATGAAATTAAAATAGAAATAACTGTTACATACAAAGTTATTATCAGAAGCCATATTAGACATAAAAATCAATAGATTTATAGAAAGAACATACACACCATAACATTATGAACAGAAAGACCATGATATATCTGGTGGTTGAAAAGGCTTTCAGTTCCAAGGTAAACGCTTATCTTTTCAGAGACACTTTTTAAAATATAAGCTAAGAATCTCTACCCAAATGAAATTCAACAAAACAATAAGTTATTCATAGCATTACTATACCTTATTTATTGCGGGTTGGTTTTGGAGATTCATAATGCATCCTTGGTTACTCTGCATTTGTTTTAATGGTTGGAATATTCCTATGGAAACTTTTGTGGCTGGGAAAATTATTTGGGGATTGAAAACGCAACCTTTCTTCGGTCGCGGTAATAAGTGCATCCATAAGTTCTACTTTGTAAAGAGACCAGAAACAATTTTAACAATTATGCATATACAACCCATACAGCGGCAGGTAACTGATTTTTACTCACTTAAGATATTATTAATTGAAGGGAAGCTTAAATGTTTAGTAGATGAATCATCGAAAGTTGGCATATAAAATAGCAAACCCTTCTCATATCATAAACGAAACCATTAAGAGTATAAGTAAGCTAGGCAGCCATTCGCATGTTCAATGAAAACTGACAAAACAGACCTGTGCAAAACGTTGCTTGAGATAGTCATAAAGCATATGTGGCCTCTGAGATAATACTGCCAATGGGATATCATCTCCCATACAAAATGTTGGCTCCTTCCCTTGTGAAGCCATACTCTCAATAACCATCTGGACATCCTCACTGGAGTAGCCAAATGCCCTGCTCCGATGGAAGTTTAAAATAAATAAGCCCCCAAACTATAAGTTCATTACATAATAACCATATTTAAAGAAAAACCTTACCATAACAAAATACTTAAGGGGTCAATGAAACAGACCCAATAAAATCAAATACTGCAGTCAGCTTGAGTAAATAAGCACCAAAAGATACCTATGATAGAAATCGACTTCTCCATTTCATTGGGATAAGTACACTACAGTACCGTACACTTAGTTTCTATTATCTACATTTCACAGAAATCAAAAAGAAAACATGTGCACAGAGGTTTTCCCCCAATTCCATTTGACAGAACTATCAGACTTCACTTGTTTTACATTTTAAATGAATATGTATCTGGCCAAATACTTGCTCTGCAATTGCAAATGCAAATGCGGCATGATGGCAAAGAGAAAACATAGTTCAACACTTCAACAAAAGCTGTGATCAACAAAGAGATTGTCTTGGGAAGAAGCAAGGTAAAAGATCAAAATCATTTACCGCTACATTCATTTGGCTTCGACAATTTTCGGAAGAGAAATCGCCCTTTGAGGGGGTCGTTGTAGAATAACAGAAAATGTGCACAGTGGAAAAGATAATATCTAACAGTATGGGAGCCTATTACTATGCAAAAACCACAATAAATGATATAACGCATAAATCAAAACCATTAGTATTACTTTTATTAAGTACAACAGAAAAGTAATTGTGGAAAGCACATCTATAATACCAAATAACAACTTCAACGATATTTCTACCATGTCTTTGCATGTCCAAAAAGCTAGTGACATAGACACTCACTGTTGCCGTCTTAGAATAGCATCATTTTCGGCAACTGTGGCTGAAAGGAAGCTCACAGCCTTCAAGGATCGCATGTTTTCCTGGACCCACTTTCCATATGGATGTGACAAGGCTACTCGCTTTTTAACTTCTGTGTTCTCATAAACCTGCAATTTGAAATACTTAAGATGTGAAATAGGCTCAAAATCAGGGATGGTTAGATAATTGTTGCCACAGCTAAAACAGAGGAAAGTCAAATTTTGATACTAATATGCTAAATTGAAAAGAAAAAAGACCACGAAATGCAAATATTTTTCTCATGGACAAAAAATATAAAATGCTCAGGTTGAAACACGATCATAAAGTAACATCATGTACGCAAGTCAGTTCTGATTTCATTTTTCTTACTATGTACAAGTAGTATTGATTTGGAAATTTTGAAAGAATTGGATTAGCTAAAACAGTCAGTCAATGACTTCTTAAGCCTGCACATTTATGAGAAAGACATTTCATCAAAGAACACAAGAAGCAGAGAAACCCCTGAAAGGCTTCAAAAAGAGAAGCCCATAAGGATACCCATACCCTGTCTTTTTCCGCAGAATTCTCCTCTACATCCCCTTTGAAGTCCCCAAAATTCTTCTATTTTTGTGCAACTGAAGGGACATTCCATTGACACCTAATCTATCAAGGCACCCACTTTTCTTTTTTGTACTTTTCACTTCTTTTGTGGTTTTTTAAAAAAATAATTGAAAAGTTACTAGATAGTCTTTGCATTCTTCTCAAGAAAAAATAAATTAACTTTCTATGCTTTTGTTTGACAGACTGGGATAAATGCCCAGAAAAGAGATAGAAAAGAAGAGTACCATGGGAACTAAATTAAATAAAAGTTCTGTCCTAAACTTTTTGAACACCCAGACAAAACACATCTTTTATTCAGTAGAGTAGCATTCTTTGAAGAATTCCATATTGGAAATAGTGAGAACAGAAAAGATGGCAGGAGTTTTCCAAAGGAAGCCACCAAATTCTAGCTTCATAAATAATGACACTTTCTCACTGAAAAAATAAAGAGACCTTTGCCCAACTTTTGTAAATATATAAAAGGTAAGTTCCTTTATTTTCTGTGATTCAAATAGGCGAGAAAAACAATCATTAAACAATTACTCAAATACCATCCATCTAATGAAAGCACCGAGGAAAGCCAAAACCAATTCTATACAAACTTAACCCATCAATAGATCCCCAGTTACTCCCATTGACCAAACTATTGTTTATCATGAACAAATAAAAGCAGCAACCTTACGCATAAGAATAAAGCAACACAGAAGAATGGTAACAAACTAGCACAAACCTGACCACTTCTTAAATCAGCAGCAATCATCATGCCAGGACCTAGACGACCTTTCATTGTAACTTTGGAATCGTCCACGGGTACAACACCAACCTGAACAAGATAACCACGTTGAATATCTTAAGTATACTGATAACAAACCAGAGTCAGCAGCTTCAAATGATTAATCACATCACATGCATTATTCATCCAAGAGTAGACAGAAAAGATATATCAAAGAGCACTAATGGAAAGAAGAAAACCAATTAGCTACAACAATCAACTGCGATTTAAAGAAGATACCAAGTGAATAACTCACCAGCATATTAACTCCCGTCCATCAACAGTAACTAAACTGAAGAAAGGAGTCTAGCGAAGCAAAGAACCAAATCAAAGAGGTAGCCAAGCAAACAAGAAATCAAAACACTAGCCAAGCAAACACAACATCCCAAGAGATAGTCGCTTTGCAACCCACATTCACACTGAAAAAAGTAGTCTTTGAATTTGTGACTGCCATCCAAAGCAAGACTCATAATCTATCTTGTCATCATAGAATTTCACCTGATCACTATCTCTAGTCTAAAAGATGAAACTAATTCTCCCAGACAAGGGAATCAAAAAAGGTTCCAGCACTCAACCTACCTCCCGAAGCACAAAACCTTTCAGTAAATGAAGAATGACTGAAGGGCACAACCCAACTCAATCTATTGCCAACAAAATCTAAAAACAACTGGACAATGATGGGAAGACACTGAAGGCCATTACAAGCATTCTCTCCAAAGTGAATAAAAAAAAAACACACTAAACTCTTGAAAAGCACTGTAAACTACTACAGAACTCAATACAACAGGATAGGTGCTGGACTTTCATATGTCGTATGATATAAGATTAACCTATTCCCTACTTAGCTACTACCATTGCATCCAAACATAATTAATAACACACTCTCCTTAACGGTTCACTGTTAAGTATTTCTAGCCATCAACAATACTTCCTGCAGATTCTATACTCATTCCTTGACTACTATTGATGGACTCTTAGACTATCATTACTAACTATAAGAAATATAGTTGCGCTATCCATATACCGTTATCTTAATGTCAATAGTTATGTTTATTATCAAGAAAAAAGAGCTTCAGTAATTCTCTCAAAAACTCTCAAAAGCAAGTTGATATCAACCATCAGGAGACAGCCAGTAGTGCGACCCAGAGTTGTCCTCCAACCATCCAAGAAATCATGTTTTGTCATGCATTAAGAGTTTTCAAGCAATAATGGAAACAGTGCGCACCTCAGATGCAACATATACAACATTGTCAGATGTCCGCCAATACCTAGCTGGGCGAAGTCCATTGCGATCAAGACAAGCCCCAACAGTTTTTCCATCACTGTACCAAATCAATTAGAATGGAAACGATCAGACTGAAGGAAAACAAGTACAAAATTTGAAATGCAAGTGGACTTCACCGAAGCTAGAAAAGGAGTTTGAAAATCGAAAAAAACATGTTAATGGGAATTTCTTTCTCAAAAAAAGAAGTATTCATTTGCTTTTCACTATCTAGACCCTAAGAAGGCATCTACTTGTTCTTTAACAAGGTATGCAGTATGCACTTGACTTCAATCTTTACCTGAATAACAGTAAAGCAGGTCCATCCCAAGCCTCCATCTGACCCTTGTAATACTCATAAAAATCAGCAACCTAAAAACAGAAACAAGCTAGGTATAAATATGGCATAACCAAAATGTGCGATAACTTCAGGACGCTACCAGTTTGGTTCAGAATGCAAGCTGTTAAGCGTAAATACAAGAGTTGCGGAAATGACAGATTTAGAAAATTCCCCATGCATGCTATAGAGGAAGATAGAGTTTACTGTTTGTGTGTGTGTGTGTGTGTGTGTGTGTCAACCGAGACATTAAGAGAGAACTTTGTAAAATTAAACAAGCCTAAAGACACAATGCACTGGGTGCAACAACAAGCATCCATTTTCAGAAGTTTGGATTACGAATAGATAATCTATATCAATCTAGCAGACCACTGAGAGATAACTGTTAATTTTAAAATTAAAACCAGCTAGACTTGTTTAAAATCTATAGCTTCATTTACAGAATTCTCCAAGAAGGTCAAACAAATGGACATGAACCAAGTTGAATTTAGCATAAATAAAATGAGCTATGAAACATACGTAAGAAAAGAAAAACAAACTATAATGCAACAACATTCATATTCATGCTCGAGACCAAATGGTGAGATATCCACTAAAGATACCTCGGGATATTTTATGGATAAAGTTGGGTGATTTTTGTATCCCTCTGGGACAAGAATCATTAGAGCCTCCTCAGCACTGCGGCCACTTCTTAGTAGGAACTAAGCACACAAACCAAAAAAAATCAAAAGGGAATAAGTCAACTCGGTAGATTACTAATTATTATAAATAAAATAAAAGCAGAGTCAAGAAGGGCTAGATTTAGAATAATTCATACTTCAGCTGCACTATCAAGATTTGCAGAGTCAGATGCCTTCGCATTTCCATATGGCCGAATTTCACTTTCACGGCCATTCCATACTGGTGATTTCAATGAGGCTTCACGAGATTGCATCCAGTTCAAGTTTCCCTGAAAATAAATGTGGTGTCAACTAAAAAGGGAAGCGTGAGTTATGCAAAAAATTCAGAAATTCGTTTATTACATTGGAGGGTTTTGAACCCTGTACCTAGCCTGCACCTACCCTTCACCCCACCCACCCTTCACCCACTGGGCTAACCCCAGTGGTTTACAAACTTAGAAATTATCATCCACAAAACTTCTCAAGTTAAAGAAATGAATACCTGTATGGTATTAATCTCTCCATTGTGACCAAGTAACCTCATTGGTTGTGCAAGGGGCCATCTAGGAGTGGTATTCGTGCTATACCTCCGATGATAAATGGCAAAAGGGGATTTATACAGGTCACTTTGGAGGTCAGAATAAAATAAACCAAGAACTTCTGAGCGGAGCATTCCCTTGTAGACTATTGTTTGATTGGACAATGAACAGAAATAAAGCTCATTTCCCCAACTTTCTGAGCTTGCGGCTCTCTCAATTAACTTCCGGCATATGTAAAGCTCCCGTTCAATGTTCTCAACATTTTCCTCTTTAACAAGTTTGACAAATACCTGTTGTATGCTCGGCATTGTTTCTTTTGCATAGAAACCAACTACAGAAGCATTCACCGGAACAGGCCTCCATCCGAGCACTTCAAGCCCCTCTTGTTTAAAAATATTCACAATAACTACAAATAAAATAGAATTTATGGTCAGACAACATAGTATATGAGCAAACTGAACATTTTCAGATATCATGGCAAACACAAGTTATAGAAACTGATATATAAATGGACAGACAGATGAAAGATGCAAGCGAAGCTACAAAGGCAGAGATATAACTATGTATACTTCAAAAACTATTGTTGTATAAGAATTTGAGCTCAAAGATTATGTTTAAGCATTGCTATATTAAATTTAGAAAGTAGGTGTAGTACCTGCTAAGGTACGAATCTTTACCTGGGTGGTGGTTCAGACGAAGACAAATAATTGTCATGTGATTCAAAGAAGGCCTTATATCCTCACATAGGAGGGCTTTGTGTAAAAGAGAGAATAAGGGTACAGTTTCTGTGTTCTCGCATCACAATTTCACATGAAAATTTAAGGCCTAATTGTTAGATGTGTATGGAGTGGATGGACGTGTCCTTAGGGTAAAAAGTTTCTTGCATTCAGAGGCAAGAAAAAGCTAACTACTCACTGTAGTGTTTGTTATTGGCTCTTTCGTCCATTTCTTATTTGATTCTGTGTTGAGTTGCTTAACCATGACTCATCCAGACCTTCACCAAAATTCAAGAACTATGCACATTTTTCTCAGTGAAAGATAAAGAAATTATTTCAACCACAATATTTGAGGATATGAAACAATCACCTTTTTTGGCTTCTTTCATAAGGTTGTCTTCTTTTGGTAGAAAAACCATTCCAACACCAGTGTGCAACTTGTCAAAGGAAGAAATTCCTTGCTTGTTTGCCCAATTGTCAAATAGATCCCACGGGATTGAACTCATCAATCCCGAGCCATCACCAGAATCATTATCTGCTCCACAGCCCCCACGATGTTCCATGCAGCCGAGAGCTGTGAGAGCATCTTCTATAATACCATGGGATGCTTTGTTTTCCAAATTGGCAATAAATCCAACCCCACAAGCTCCTCTTTCTGCTATTATGTCATGCAAGTCTGCAACCTGTTGAGCATGGAATTCCATTTTCTACAAATAAGTGCTTGCAGTAACTCAATTCAAGATGCTTAAGAAACAACTATTGCACCAAAAAAGAAAGAAACTGGAAGGGAGTAGAAGCTCCTTGTTTCTGGCAAATTTTCATAAAAGTCAACGAATTTTCATGAATAAGTTTCTCTCAATAAAGCACATATTCCCATCATAAGAGCACCACGTTGATTTCAAGACTTCAGGTATACCACATGTATTTCATCTAAGCGCTAAAAGATATTTTTTAACAAATAATTAAAGGAAGGCACCCACACTCGCATTGAAGGGTATCAGCAACGAACTCAGAAATCTACGATCATAATTATCAAACTATATCGAGAAAAGAAGCTACTGGTGATCTGATAGATCATATTATCTCATATGTATGTGTCACAGCAAGTATTTTCGGCAATGGAAATAGTATATTGAAAAGAAAACTGGAGGTGTGGCAACAAAGAGACATATATGCACTTGTTATTGATAAGAACACATCTCTCGGTAGGTTAGATCTCACTACAGGTCTTAATAACCGCATTCACCCATGTTAGGGCAGTTTGTAACAATTAGAGTCATGGATATTCTACGAAATTACACTCCAAAATCAGGAGAGATGTAGAAAGAGAAAATAAACAGGGGTACAATGAGCCTTGTCCTGTGCAGCTGAAGTAACATATTATATTTCTAGCAGTTGGCTTATGTATAAGAGGTTAAGTCTGCAAAATGTATAGAACTACTTCAAACCAAGCGTGTATCGAAGCTTTTATCTCTTTGACCACTATGGTTGATCTACAATATAACAAAAACAACAACAAAAAAAGTCATTTCACACTACTCGTAATTGAAATTCTCCATCTTGCTTCTAGCACAAGTCAGGAAAAAAAAAATAGAACGCTTGCAAAAAGCCAAATAAACAGTGCTTGAATGTCAACTTGGTATCAAACGAAAATGATTCTCACCAACACCATCCAAAAGCAGACACACAAAAAAGGAAGACACTTGTTTGACTCTGTTCTCAAAAACCCATGTTCCAATTTTCTCGGAAAAAATTACCGCCGGAGTGTCGGAAATCATCATACCTGCGGCTTCAAGTCAGCAGCAGCAGGAGAAGCAGTCGCCTGATCGGAAGCGGCGAGGTCAACGACGGCTTTGACCGAGCAGCTCCGCCTGGAGACGAACTGAGGGAAGGGCCGATGACTTTCGGCGGCTCCCAATTTCCGGCGGGTCCGCTTCGATTTACAGTACAAGCCGAGGAAGTCAACGACGAAGAGTCCGTTCCGGAGAGAGCGGCCATTGTTGGGTTGGGGGTGAAGTAGCTGCGGAATGGGCGCCACCGACTGCAAAGCCATTGTCGAAGTCGAAGGGTGCGACGAAGCGGAGGGGTTTGAAGAGAGAGTTGGGTGGTGGTGGGGAAGAAGAAAGTGAAGTTTGTGGAGAATGGAAAATGTGGTGAGAAATATTAGGTTTCGGGATGAAGAGATGAGATTAAAAAACAAAGGGCTCGGAACCTCAACCTCAAAAACCTCTTCTGGCGTCGTCTAACTCTTCGCTCCCTTTTTTCTCTTTGTTGGTTGATTTTTCTCTGTTAGCTGGGGCAGGCCTCGTCGTCTATTTTTGTCTGTTGTGCTTGCGTGCACCAGCTTTATGCTGCGCGGTCCGTCTGACTCTTCAGTGTTCCCAAATCCCACTTTTAAGTCTTTGGAATTCCAATGGGCAGCTCTCTATGTCTCTCCAACTGCTAGGTGTTAACGAGTCCACCTAGAAGGAAACAAAATTTCCCACAGCCATCTTTAGTAATAAAAGAGGTAATGATCATGTTTAGTAATAAAAGAGCTGCCTCCTGGGCGTAGGCGAGTTGGTTGAGGGGAGGACTGGGACTATGTTGAAAAGCCTCTGGTCAACTGTTCGATTCCTTTTCAGCACGCTAAGTCCTGATTTAACCGATTTTTGTGGGGAGGGGCCTCTGCAAAGGTCCCCATATGTTTTCTGGGGTGGGCTCCAGTAGTGTTAACACTGACAACGTAGGTGGCTGCTGTAACCCCCTCTGTTGACTGGGTTACCAAAAAAATAAATAAATAAATAAAATAGCTAAAGAATTAGGCTCAATCCTATAAGGACAAAATTAATCTTGCATTTCTAAGATAGGGCAATAAATTCAAAAAATAATCTCAATGGACAAAATATGGGAACCACACTTACACCTCATGTCCCAAACCACGCGCATCAATAGTAACTCACGCATAGCAACAATTTTTTTTTTAAAGGACATTAGCTCACACAGAAATAATTTCCGCCAACACGGAAACAGTTTCTGCCAATACACAACAAAGAGACAGTTTATGAAACACATACATGTCAAAGCAGAAATAGTTCCTGCCAACACAAAAATAGTTCATGCCACACGGAAACAAATAAACAGTATATAACACACATAAATAGTTCATGTCAACACAAAAATAGTTCATTTCAATACAGAAACAGTTCATGTCACACATAAACAGATCCTGCCAACACAGAAGCAATTCATGCCAATACAGAAATAATTCATGTTAACAAAGAAACAGTTCATACTAACACATAAACAGTTATGGCAGCAGCACCATTGACGTTCAATGGTGGTTTACAAAAACTCAAGTAAAACAGAAAACAAGTTGTAGGCATTGTAGATCTTGAAGAAACAAAAAGATTGACACCTTGATTAACCTTGGGGGTGGTCGAATTTGACCGGAATCTATCAAATTAGTCAAAAAACGTAAAAAAAAATTGATATCTTGTTTTCATTCTATACTAGTTTTTAGGTTGTGATCTTAGTATCAATAGAAAATAAAGATTGATACGAGTCTAACGCAATTGACATCGCATTAATTGGGTTTCGAAGGATGGATTTTTGATTAAAATAAGTTTGGGTGGGGGGGGGGGAAAGGGGGGAGGGGGGGGGGGGGGGGGAAAAAAAAAAGTGAGCCGGGTGGTGTTGTGTCGCGTGTCTTTTTTTCTTCTGTGGGGGGCTTTGTATTTCTTGTCCTCTAATAGAAAGAGAGGTTTTTCTATTTTCTATGTGCAGGTTGGCAATGAGGGGGGTAATTTTTAATTAAGTCACGGCACGTACAATCAATTCACACAAAAGATCACTTTCAGGTGACCAGTCACCTAAAGTGATGAACCTGATACTTGTTTCAATACTTGAATCACGTGACCAGTCACGTAGTTTCCAAACTCAAGTATCTGACTTAGTCACTTAGATTACAGATTGTGTATGCTTGTGAATTTGTTCAACCACACGCGAATGCTATGCCAACTTAGGTCCCCAGAACAGATTCAGTGAAGATGAAATCTGCGGGCTATCCACAACTACAACCTATTCAAATCCAGCGGTTCTAATGCAACAGTTTATAGGATGACCAGTCACACAGATTTGTCCATATTGCATGTTAAGTTAAGTTGGTGCATAATTAAATCTGATTTTATAATTAGCCAAGTGATTAACAAATCAAAGAGATGGACACAATGTTTTGGTACCCGGAAAAACCCCAAAAGGGTAAAAAACCGGGGGTCTATCAGAAGACCGGCCTTCCACTATGAAACTGCAAAAAGATGCCCAATACAAGGTTCAGACAATGCTCAATATCTAATGTACCTAGTCTTAGATGCAGCAGTCCCTCGTGCGGCTTCTTCTTCAATCACTTCATGTCCAGTGGTTCAGATGACTGGTCATTCACTTCCCAGAGAATACACACGTATGTCTGGTCAGCGGCACCAAATGTGTAAGCTATGAATATATGTGACTAGTCACCAGCAGAGTTACAGAGAGCAATAATACTTCAGTAAGTCTGCTGGACAACCGAGTGTGTTTCCTGCAACAGTCACAAAACTGGGCAGAAAAACACGAAGTCAAATGACTCCTAAATAAACTCAACCTTGTCTTATAAAATGCATGAACATGAAAGACAAGATTGCACACAACTATTTTGGACTTCTAACTATATGAGTTTGAAAATCATGGAAGCCAAAACAGTGAAGATAAGAACTTCTTCAAAGTTTCCTTCAATATGAGTTTATATGAAAACCGAAACTTAGTGAAGAAAATTCAAAACGCATGCCATCCTCAATATCTTACAAGCTTCTATATAAGTGAACTAAAAGCACTCAAGAAGACAAGATAGAATCGGAGAGGAAAAATGGCAGCACATAGATGGGAGTTTTTGAAATATGCAAGATGATTATGATTATGCAAAAACCCCAAAGAAAAGTGGCGGATAGAGTTTGGTATTTAAAGCCAAGGAAGAGGTGAAAGGGGCGGCTCAGATCTCACAAGAGGAGCGGCTGAGATTTTCTTAAGCAATTTTAACCTAGGCAGAATCGAGATAGTGGGATGCATTTGAATACACAGCGGTTAAAAGCATGCTTCAGCCGGATAAAGACATGACCTGTCTAAACCGGGTAAAAGAGTGTTCTGTAGGTGACCAGTCACCAGTTGACTACACAACGGTTAAAAGCATGCTCGACCGGACAACAACAGGATCTGTCAAAACTAGTCAAAACCGAGGTAGTGGGGTGTAGCTGACTAACCATCGGTTAAACAGATGTTCAGTCAACCCGGATAATAACATGACCTGTTTAAAACCTGATAAAACACTGATCTGTTTAAAACCGGACAAAGCATCTATCTCGTCAAGCAACTGATCACCAGTCACTGTCAGGAACTGAGCTGTCAAAAGCAAAGCTTAAGGTGACCAGTCACCAAACATATGAAAACTGGAATTTTGATGAAGAACACATTTTTCTCAATTTTAAACCTAAGTTTATGAAAACCTTATGCATATGCAAATGATGCCAAAAGCTGAACATGTCTTCATTTCTTGATCTTCACTTCAATCACCTGTCACTAAACTTCATCCTAAACTTCTAAAACCTAAATTGAGCATGTGAATGATTTTACAATGTTTTTGTTACAAGGATAGCCAATATTACATTAAGTCTAAGATACAAATATCCTACAATCTCCCCCTTTGGCTTTCCTTGACAAAAACAACCCGATATGCTCACCTCTCTCACACTCACCAAGAATTGACTAGCAGTGACTAGTCACCAAATGTACCTGCAAGAGACACATATATATCCATGCATATGTGACTAGTCACCAAATGACTGTGACCAGTCAATGAATGTTCCTGCAATTGAAACTCAAGAAATATGTATATATGTATGCATTTTCTCCCCCTAAGTACCATAACATGATATTCACAATTAAGAGAGTTAGCCAGATAAAAAATAGCAATCATGAACATGGCAATTTTTATACTCCCCCTAACTCCAAACTTACTCCCCCTTTTTGTCATGGGAAGACAAAGGATTAGCACAAACGGAAGCTTTAGACATGGTAAATACGGAGAGATGAATAAACAAACTATGCAGAAACAGAACAATGAAGAAAGCAGTGTAGTAAGAACATGACTAGTCAATAAAAACTAAGAAACTCATACATGACTAGTCAAATGAAATCAAGGTAAACATGCATGACTTAAGGAATAAGGGAAACTTAAACCATGTAGTAATTAAAGAAACTGAAAGCATAGCACCACAACCATAACACAAACACACAGAAAGCCTCAATGTCCGAGAGGGCATATTATGTTACAACCTGAGAAATACAACATGACAGACTAGACATACCACAAAACCATTGTTCAGAATGACTAGTCAAAAATATCAGCAAGCAGAAACAGGCCACAAAATACCACGTTCAACAACAATGCACAGAGTAGAGAATCAATCTCGAGGCAAGTCAGATGACTAACCATATCAATCAACACATGACAGCAACCACTATCACAATTCTTCTTAACTAATCCAATCAAGACATGATACAATCATCACAATTTACCATAAGACGAATTTAGATCACATCTGAAGCATAAGAAGAACTAGTCATACACAAAGATCACTTATCATTCAAGATCAGCACGTGATGGTTCTAGTGTAAACAGAAATTAATCACTACAGACACAGACATGACTAATCACAGAAATATCATAAGATTTAAGTAGCAGACCAATCAACACACCAATCATCAAGAACTTCCCCTAATTACATTACTCGCATCAAGCATGATTAGGCATACACATCAACAAAGATAGAAGGGGTCATGCAATCAAGTTTTCAAAGCACACTACATCAGCAAACACTCCTAGACAAGGACTAGGTGCAAGACATTATCAATGATCGAATGATGTATATGTTGAGGTCACATAACCAAGATTTGAAAAGCATACCATGACGACCAGGACTCCCCCTAAATCAGATACTCCAAGAAGGGTGACTAGGTACAAGAGGCAATGAATGATTAGAGAAGATAGACACATGACATAGTCAACCACTTGACACTGTGTCACACACATGACTAGTCAAAACGTACACAATGTCCATGAAACCGAAAATCATTCAAACAAAGCAGATATCATGCACAACAACTACTCCTCCTAATTAAGATATATCAGAGAATATAGAACAGGGAAAGCGACATGAAGATCAAAAGACAAGGGGTCTTAAATACCAAGATTGGTGACAAGTCAACAAAGAATCGTTTGTACATGAAGAATTGGAATACACATGGCACATGATCAGACAGCCACACTGTTTCCATTGCAAACATGACTGGACATCAAGTTATAACATGCCGAGAGTCACAATAGCTAAACATCACACAAAGATATGAAGACTCACTAACATATTTGATATTTCGAAACAAACACATTAATGATCAATATTTACTCACCGGTCAACAACTAAACATCACCAATTAGTATGACTTGTCCTAGTTAATGCTTGAACAAATATGATGCAAACATAAATAAATTAAGTAAAAGGCATGAATTGTATTTTTGTATTCAAACTGATTTTCTCATTCATTTTGACACTTTCAATGACATATTCAAGAGATAAAAAAGATTCAATGACTAAGTCAAACAACATATTTGGGAAGGGGATGACTAGTCATATTGAGTGTACATTACAAAGAAAACAGATTACTATTTGAGGACTCACTATTTCATGCACCCACAACATCTTAAGACTTTCAAACAAGTGATAACTTGCACAATTATATTTTTTGAGTGTAGATCAATCATATCGATTTGAAGTAGTGGTGCAATATTGGCACATCTTTTCTTTGACTCAAGCCCAAAACCCTAATCTTTTGATTTTATTTTTCTTTTGAGTTAGGGCCTTATTGTCCTTCTCGTTTTCATTTTCGAGGAAAATCTCCATTTTTATTTTTAACTACACATCTTTTGAAAAATCAAGAGTCAACATGATTAATCATCATCAAGTAGTAAGGGAATTAGACAAGTGTTGAAAACAAATTTAAATCAACCAACTTTAGAATATGCACTCTTTACTTCTTGATCAAGAGACGGGATTATGACCATTTGACTCAATCTAGGGCTTCAATTATATCTAACAAATATCTAATTGATAGTATCAACACAAAGAAAAACCAATTTGAGAGGTGTTTTTCAATTTAGAGATGATGCATGATATGCAGGAATTGAAAAATACACAAGCATTAACTGTGACTAGTCACACTAGTCAATAGAGCAGATTCCAAGACTTTTGCGAAGACCAGTCAGGACCTGATCCTCCAAAGGTTTTGTGAGAATATCAGCAAGCTGTTTTTCCGAGGGCACAAATTTAAGCATTAATGTCTTTGACTCAACGAGATCTCTAATGAAGTGGTGCCTAATATCAATGTGTTTGGTCCTAGAATGCTGCACCGGGTTCTCAGAGATGCATATAGCACTCGTGTTATCACAATATATGAGGAACTGGTCCTCGACTATGCCATAGTCACTAAGCATTTGCTTCATCCAAAGCAACTGTGTGCAGCAACTCCCTACTGCTATGTACTCTGCCTCAGCAGTGGACAACGAAACCGAATTTTGCTTCTTACTATACCAAGAAACCATGTTGTTTCCTAGATAAAAGACACCACCGGAGGTGCTTTTCCGATCATCACTACATCCGGCCCAGTCAGCATCACTAAACCCAACAAGATTGGTATTTGTGTCAAATGTATACCAAATGCCATAAGACAACGTCCCACTAACGTACTTAATGACCCTTTTTACAGCATGAAGATGTGATTCTCTAGGATCGCTTTGAAATCGAGCACAAACTCCAACAGAGAAGGAGATGTCTGGTCTACTTGCAGTAAGATACAGCAGGCTGCCAATCATACTTCTGTAGAGTGTCTGGTCAACACTCTTTCCGGTTTTATCACTAGACAACTTGGTGGATTTGCTCATGGGGGTTCTAGCGGGTTTGGCAGAGGAAAATCCAAATTTGCTAACAAGGTTTGCAGCATACTTGGATTGAGAAATGAAGAGACCAGTCTCTTCTTGCCTAACTTGCAAACCAAGAAAATAATTCAATTCACCAATGAGACTCATCTCAAATTCACTAGTCATAATCTTTATGAACTGTTGGACTTGAGATTCGGATGTGGAACCAACAACAATATCATCAACATAAATCTGAGCAACCACAACATCACTTTTAGTTTGCTTAATGAACAAGGTCTTATCAACTGATCCGCGTGTATAGCCATTCGACAGAAGGTGACTAGACAACCTATCATAACAAGCTCTAGGAGCTTGTTTCAAACCATACAATGCCTTTTTCAACTTATACACACCATTGGGCATATGAGGATCCTCAAAGCCCTTTGGCTGTTCAACATACACATCTTCATTCAAGTATCCATTAAGAAATGCCGTTTTGACATCCATTTGATACAACTTGAATTTAAGATGACAAGCAATAGCACACAACAACCGGACTGACTCAAGTCTAGCTACAGGGGCAAAAGTTTCCTCAAAATCGATGCCTTCGACTTGAGAATATCCCTGAGCAACAAGCCTAGCCTTGTTCCTCACTATGTGACCAGTCTCATCACTCTTATTCTTAAAGATCCACTTTGTTCCTATGACATTTGAGGTGACTGGTCTCTTGACCAATGTCCAGACTTGATTTCTCTCAAACTGATTCAGCTCTTCTTGCATGGCAAGCACCCATTCCTCATGGATGAGAGCCTCTTTGATGTTCTTAGGTTCTACTGTGGAGACATAACACACATGTGCTACTTCACTTTGGATCTGACTTCTAGTCCTCACACCTTCTTTTGCTGACCCAATTATGTTCTGTTCAGGGTGTCTAGACACTACCCAATTTGGCTTTTTCTTTGGTGGTTGACTAGACACATCTGACCCTTCAGAATCAGAACCGGATGACTGGTCATCTTGTTCTGTCTGAGTCTCACCAGTAGACTCAGTGACTTTCTCGGGAAACAGACCATCCTCATCTAAGGCTAACTCACCTGACGCATCAAGATCGTCAATTGTGACATTTATGGATTCCATGATGGTGTTGGTTCTAAGATTGAAAACTCTATAGGCTCGACTGGTCGTGGAGTACCCAAGAAAAATGCCTTCATCACTCTTGGGATCAAACTTGGCAAGGTGTTCCCTATCTCTCAGTATGTAACAAGTACTGCCAAAGACTCTTAGGTGACTGATCATTGGTTTCTTCCCTTTCCAGATCTCATAGGGAGTCTGGTCTGTGCCTGGTCTCAAGTAGACTCGATTGGAAATATAACAAGCAGTATTAATGGCCTCGGCCCACAGATTCTTAGCCAGATTTTTGCTATTGAGCATCACTCTAGCCATTTCAATCAAGACTCTATTTTTCCTCTCAACAATTCCATTTTGTTGAGGGGTAATTGGAGCCGAAAACTCATGCTTTATGCCCATGCTGGCACAGAATTCAGCAAACAAGGAATTCTCAAACTCAGTGCCATGATCAGTCCTAATGCTGACAACAGAGGAGTGACCAGTCACAACCTCATTCTGAATTTGCTTGAATACAGTCACAAAATTTTGAAAAGCATCAGACTTTTCTCTCAAGAAGGACACCCAAGAAAACCTACTGAAATCATCAACAATCACAAGAATGTATTTCTTACCACCAACAGACACGGTTTGAACTGGACCAACAAGATCCATGTGAATGAGTTCAAGGGGGTGACTAGTCCCAACATCCTTGACTCTCTTGTGTGCGACACGTGACTGTTTGCCCAACTGGCATGGACCACAAATGTGTTTAGACGGCTTATCTAGTTCAGGAATACCTCTAACAAGCTGCTTTTTGGCCAAGGTGTACAAATCATTGAAGTTCATATGTCCTAACCGTTGATGCCATAAAGCAGTGGTCTTATCAGTCACAGAGTGACAGGTCACCTTGGTAGCCAGGGTTTGGCTATCAAGAGTATAGCAGTTGTCATTAGATCTGCCTGTCCTGAACTAGATCCCGACCCTTGCTATCAATAATCCTACAACTTTTTGTTGACATGCAGACTTCCTCAGCCCACTGATCACACAGGTGTGATACACTGATAAGGTTGGACTTAAGGCCTTCTACATACCTTACATTTTCAAGGACTGGTAGACCCGGAAGTTTAACACTACCTTGACCAGTCATCTTAGCAATTTCACCACCTCCAAATTCAACACAACCACCATCAAAATTCTTAAAATTTACAAAGACAGATTTGTCACCAGACATGTGTTTGGAACAGCCACTGTCAATGTACCAACGAGTTGGATCACGCACATTCAAAACAGACAATGCAACAAGACAGGTTTCATTTTTCTTTACCCACTTCTTTTGAGAAACACTGGGTGATGGGGAAGATGACTCAACAAGTTTTGCTATTCTGGTTACTTCAACTAGCAGTAGATTAACCCTGTTCTCTGAGTGAATTATTGTGACCAGTCACACCCTTGTTCTTCAGCTTATTACAGTTTGGCCTAATGTGACCAGTCATTCCACAGTGATGGCATGTGGGCACAAATCTAGAATTTAACAGACCAGTGGAACTTGAAGACACTTGAAGACTCTTTTTGCTAGTGCTGACTCTAGATTCCGGTGCAACAGACTTGACAGGTGATTTAGATGATGTTGCTACTGTTGCTTTTACAAACCTCGTTTGTGAAGTTGAGGGACCAGACCCAGCAGCAACAAAACCTAGACCAGTCCTATCATTGTGACTTTTCCCAACATTAAGCATCTTATCTAACTTAGCCGAACCAATTGACAGATCATTGACCTTTACTTGCAGTGATTTATTGTATTCAACCAAGTAGACATTAGATTGCTTGAGTGACTCAACTTCTTCCTTCAACTTAAGACTTTTACTATGCATGAGATTGATGTCATTTTCCGAAATGCACAATTGATGCCTAAGATCTTTGTTTTCCTTTTTAACCTTTTCATTTTCAACACACATCTCTGCATACAAGACTTCAAATCTAGACTTAGATGACTGGTCATCTGCACTCTCCCTTTCTCTATGTGAATGACCGGTCTCGTAATCCTCTAAAGCGAGGCAGAGTGCAGCCTTTTCCAGTTCCAACTCATTACAGCGCTTTTTCAGCTCAATGCTATCAGCCTTGATCACACAAGTTTCATCAAATAAGGCATCATACCTTTCACACATCTTCTCATAGGTCTGATTCTCTGGAAGAGCATCATAATCATGAAAAACAGGACAATACATCTCAGGTGACTGGTCATCATCAGTCATGTGTTGTGAACCCGACTCGGATTCCTCACCCACTGAGTTGTGATCAGAGATTCTAACAACAAAGGCAATCTCATCATCTTCATTCTCTGAAGAAGAGTTAGAGTGAAGTGATTCCTCATCCTCACTATCACTCCAAGATGCTTTCAAGGCCTTATCCTTGCCTTTGTATGACTTTTTCCTATTGTTAGCACAATCAACAGAAATATGACCAGTCCCACCACAGGTGAAACACTTCACAGGACCCTTCTTGAACTTATTCTCTCTAGACCCTGAGTTCTTTTCAAATTTCTTTTCATTAGTCATTTCACCTTGAGGTTTGAACTTTGACTCTCTAGGATAGCTTGTACTACCCTTGTGATCCTTTCTATCCCTTAAGATTCTTCTAAACCTTTTGACAAACAGTGCCATATCATCATCAACAGAGGATGACTGGTCAGACTTAGAACTTTTGGGTTCAGGATGATCGGTCACACTCTGTAGTGCAACACCTTTGTCCTTTTTATGCATACTCTCTTCCAATTTTAATTCCAGCTCATAAGTCTTTAATTTACCAACAAGTTTAGGAAGCTTTATGTCCGACATGTTTTGACATTCTTTGATTGCGGTCTTCTTCGCGGAAAACCTCCTAGGCAACACCCTTAAGATTTTTTGAACAATTGTAAGCTCTGAAATTGGTGACCCTAGACTCATCGCTGCATTAGTGACACTCTCAAGTCTGAGATAAAAATCTGAGAAGCTCTCGGAATCAGTCATCCGGGGTTCCTCCTCCTGTGAGGACCCTTTCAAGTTTTTTTTTCCCTCCCCCGTCCTCTCCCCCCTCTATAGTGCCCCATATTTTCCCTCCCTCCCCCCCCGCTCTTGTAGAGCTCGATATGTGTGTGTGCGGGGTGGGGGAGAGGGGGGTAATTTTCAATTAAGTCACGGCAAGTACAAACAATTCACACAACAGATTACTTAGGTGACCAGTCACCTAAAGTAATGAACTCTAACCTTTGTTTCTGTACTGAACAACGTGACCAGTCACTTGGTTTTCACACTAAAATAAGTGACCAGTCCTTTAATTAACAGTTTGTGTATGCTTGTGAAGTTGTTCAAAACACATTCGAATGCTATGCCAACTTAGGTTCCCAAAACAGATTCAGTGAGGATGAACTCTGCGGGCTATCCACAACTACAGCCTACTCAATTCCAGCGGTTCTAATGCAGCAGTTTATAGGATGACCAGTCACTCGATATTGTCCAGATTGCATGTTAAGTCAAGTTGGTGCATAATTAAATTCTGATTTTATGATTAGCCAAGTGGTTAACAAATCAAAGAGATGGACACAATGTTTTGGTACCCGGAAAAACCCCAAAGGGTAAAAAACCGGGGGTCTATCAGAAGACCGGCCTTCCACTATGAAACGGCAAAAAGATGCCCAATACAAGGTTCATACAATGCTCAATATCTAATGTACCTAGTCTTAGATGCAGCAAATCCTCGTGCGGCTTCTTCTTCAATCGCTTCACCTCCAGTGGTACAGATGACTGGTCATTCACTTTCCAGAGAATACACACGTATGTCTGGTCAGCGGCACCAAATGTATAAGCTGTGATTATATGTGACTAGTCACCAGCAGAGTTACAGAGAGCTAACGAGCTTCAGTAAAACCGCTGGACAACTGAGTGTTCTTCTGCGACAGTTACAAAACTGGGCAGAAAAACTCGAAGTCAAAAGACTCCTAAATATCAATCTTGTCTCAAATAATGTGTGAACATGGGAGACAAGATCAAGGACCACTATTTCAACTTCTAAATTAAATGAGTTTTGAAAAACAAGGAAGTTGAAACGGTGAAGATGAGAACTTCTTCAAGGTTTCCTTCAAAGATATGATTTTGAAAAGAACTAAAACTTAGAAGAAATTCATGCGCTTGCCTTCTTATGAATCTTTGTAGAAACTCAACAAGAATGAAGATTCACAAAGATTTAAGATATGTTTCCGAACAAGGAGGCAGCAAGATAAGAGAGTTTTTGAAAGATGAATGTTTGAAATGTTTTATGCAAAAACCCCAAAGAAAAGTGGCGGATAGAGTTTGGTATTTAAAGCCAAGGGAGAGGTGAAAGGGGCGGCTCAGATCTCACAAGAGGAGCGGCTGAGATTTTCTTAAGCAATTTTAACCTAGGCAGAATCGAGATAGTGGGATGCATTTGAATACACAGCGGTTAAAAGCATGCTTCAGCCGGATAAAGACATGACCTGTCTAAACCGGGTAAAAGAGTGTTCTGTCAGGTGACCAGTCACCAGTTGACTACACAACGGTTAAACAGATGTTCAGTCAACCCGGATAATAACATGATCTGTTAAAACCGGATAAACCACTGATCTGTCAAGCAACTGATCACCAGTCGCTGTCAGGAACTGAGCTGTCAAAAGCAATGCTTAAGGTGACCAGTCACCAAACATGTGAAAACTGGAATTTGATGAAGAACACATTTTTCTCAATTTTAAACCTAAGTTTATGAAAACCTTATGCATATGCAAATGATGCTATATGTTGAATTAATCACAATGCAACTGAACCTGTCTTCATTTCTTGATCTTCACTTCAATCACTTATTTCTAAGCCTAATGCTAAACTTCTAGAACCTAGATTGAGCATGAATGATATTACAATGTTTTTGTTGCAAGGATAGCCAATCTTACAATAAGTCTAAGATACAAATATCCTACAATCTCCCCCTTTGGCTTTCCTTGACAAAAACTACCCGATATGCTCACATCTCTCACACTCACCAGGGATTGACTAGAGAATGACTAGTCACCAGATGTTCCTGCAATAAACACATATATATCTATGCATGCGTGACTAGTCAACAAGTGACTGTGACTAGTCAATGAATGTTCCTGCACTGAAACTCAAGAAATGTATATGTATGCAATTTCTCCCCCTAAGTACCATAACATGATATTCACAGTTAAGGGAGTTAGCCAGAAAAAGAAAAAAAAAAAAAAAACAAAGCAATTATGAGCATGGCAATTTTTTATACTCCCCCTAACTCCAAACTTACTCCCCCTTTTTGTCATGGGAAGACAAAGGATGAGCACAAACGGAAGCTTCAGACATGATACACAAGGAGAGTTAACTTAACAAACTATGCGGAAACAGAGACAATGAAGAAAGCAGTAGCATAGATATGACTAGTCAATAAAAATTTAGAACTTCACACAGGACTAGTCAGATAACATTAAGGAAATATGCAGAACTGAATAAGAATGACAACATAGCTATGTAGTACTCAAGAAACTGAAAGCAGAACAGCATAACTACACAAAACACAAACACAAACACACAAAAGCCTCAATGTCCAAGAGGGCTAATTAAGTTACAACCAGCAAAAAGACAACTAACATAAATATTGTTCATAGGGACTAGACACAACAGAAAGTAAACAACAAACACAAACAACCGCACAACAACAACACTTGATCACTCCTGATTAGTCGCCTTCGAAGATGAGGTCTTGGACTTCTTCTTTTTCTTCACACCAAAAGCTTCGAGAAGCTGTGATGTGGCCTTCTTAACAGCAGCGTCAATGGTGGCAGACAGTGACTCCTCAGTGACTGATCCTAGATTGACCTTACCCTTTCGAGCGTTGTTAACCGCAGTCTCACTCTTTTGCACAAAATCCGCAGTCATAGGACTGGTGGGAGCCTGAAACACATCCTCAGGACCAGACATGTCGACTCCAGAGGTCTCACACAGATGATGGATCAGACAAGGGAAGACAATAGAACCACGTGACCCTTCCATTTTCCCACAATTCCTAGTCTTAGACACTATTGCATCATAAATGAGGTGACCAAACGGAACAGGAAAACGATGATACAAGAGAATTGCTAGACGGGCTGCTTCTAAGGTGACATTGGCTGCATTGCCGGTAGGAACAAGATTGGTTTTAATGAAATGCACCAAATACCTAAAGCTAGGGGACAAGTGGTGTCTAGACGGCTTTGTACCATGGGCCAAGACTAATTCTGGGTCATGAAAAGCTAAGACAGAAAAATCATGCATAAAATATCTACTCGACTCGTCAAGATAGGTATCATATGCATCATGACTTGAAGGACTAGGCAAAGAGAAATGATCATAAATTACAGAGGGACTCAACCTAACCACTGTGTCTCTAACCGAAACCTGTATACCATACTCAAATTCTTCTACAACAGGGAAGTTTGCATAAAATTCACGCACAACTGACACATTAAAACGGAAGGAACTGGGAAACCCAGCCACCAAATTCTCAAGCTTTAAGCTCCTAATGACTTCTTGAACCCAACCCATACCTAAGGACTTGACCAATTTGGAAGGAAAGTTTAGAATGGGATACCCTCGTTCGGTCACAATCATCCGTGTAGAGACTTGGCTGTAATACCTCTGCGCATCTTCATCTACGAAGCGAGACTGACTGGTCGTCGACTGAGAGGTGGATCCTCGTGCTTTTCGCGGTGGAGCCAGGTGCTTCACATGTTTGCCGCGGCTATTTGGAGGAGGAGATGGGTTGGTCTGGACAGAAGATGGGCGAGCAGAGGACTCTTCAGGAGGTTTATCAGAGTTCTTTTCATGGTTGTCAGGACCAGCCAAGGGTGTTGAAACAAAGTCTGACTGCGATTCTGCGGCGTGTTCAGACACGACGACCTGAGGCTCCTCGTCGGAGTCAGATCCGTACCGGAGATGCACCAAGTGTGCAATTAGTAGTGCCAGAAACATGGTGGCGGTGAGAATTGAGAGGGGCTTGAAGGAATTTCTGAGAAGTTAGAGAATTTTGGCAAAGGTTTGAGAGCGGCGATAATGAGATGAAATGAAGAGAGGCCGAACCCTTGCTTTAAATACCCACTCAACCCTAATTCGGAACCGCTGCCATGGAACTCGAAAGAACACACTGGTCTATGACCAGATCACACGTGGCAGAACACTAGACAACCTGGGAAGACGTTTTTATTAAAGTGGAACCGGTTCACAACTATACCCCTTTTCAAAAAATGTAACGGTTATTATGGTGGTCTATACCAGTCAACCAACACACAAAAATATGAAGACCCACTCACATTTCGGATTCCGAAACAAACACATTAATGATCAAACATTTACTTATAGCCGACAACTAAACATTATTGATTAGTACAACCTTCCATGGTTAGTGCTTGAATTAATGTGATGCAAAAATAAACAAATTTAACTAAGTGCATGAATTTATTTTTGGACCCAAACTGATTCTCACACTTTAGTTTGACATTCCCAAGAGCATATTCAACGGATAGAAATGATTCAATGGCTAAGTCAGACAACATATTTGGGAGAGGGATGACTAGTCATATTGAGTGTATAATACAAAGAAAACAGATTACCATTTGATGACCCACTATGCCGTGCACCCACAACATCTTTAGACTTATTAATCAAGTGAAAACTTGTGAAATTTAATTTTTAGTGTAGATCAATGATAAGCATCTCAATTTCAAGGAGTGGTGCAACATTGGCACATCTTTTCTTTGACTCAAGCCCAAAACCCTAATCTTTTGATTTTATTTTTCTTTTGAGTTAGGGCCTTATTGTCCTTCTCGTTTTCATTTTCGAGGAAAATCTCCAATTTTTCTTTTTACTACACACTTTTTGAAAACTCAAGACTCAAAGTGATTAGTTATCATCAAGTAGTAAGGGAGTTAAGAAAGTGAAGAAGACAAATTTAAATCAACAATCTTTAGAATATGCACTCTTTACTTCTTGATCAAGAAAACGGGATTATGACTATTTGACTCAACCTAGGGCTTCAAATATATCCAATCAAATATCCAATTCGCAATATCAACCCAAGGGAGACCAGTTTGAGTGGTGTTTTTCAATTTAAAACATGATGCATGATATGTAGGAATTGAAAAATGTACAAGCACTAACTGTGACTAGTCATACTAATCAATAGAGCAGATTCCAAGACTTTTGCGGAGACCAGTCAGAACCTGATCCTCCAAAGGTTTTGTTAAGATGTCAGCCAGTTGTTTTTCCGAAGGAACAAATTTGAGCATTAATGTCTTTGACTCAACGAGATCTCTAATGAAGTGGTGCCTAATATCAATGTGTTTAGTCCTAGAATGCTGCACTGGGTTCTCCGAGATGCATATAGCACTCGTGTTGTCACAGTAAATGAGGAACTGGTCCTGGACTATGCCATAGTCACTGAGCATTTGCTTCATCCAAAGCAACTGTGTGCAGCAACTACCTACCGCTATGTACTCTGCCTCAGCAGTGGACAACGAAACCGAATTTTGCTTCTTACTATACCAAGAAACCATGTTGTTTCCTAGATAAAAGACACCACCGGAGGTGCTTTTCCGATCATCACTACATCCTGCCCAGTCAGCATCACTAAACCCAACAAGATTGGTATTTGTGTCAAATGTATACCAAATGCCATAAGACAACGTTCCACTAACGTACTTAATGACCCTTTTTACAGCATGAAGATGTGATTCTCTAGGATCGCTTTGAAATCGAGCACAAACTCCAACAGAGAAGGAGATGTCTGGTCTACTTGCAGTAAGATACAGCAGGCTGCCTATCATACTTCTGTAGAGTGTCTGGTCAACACTCTTTCCTGTTTTATCACTAGACAACTTGGTGGATTTGCTCATGGGGGTCCTAGCGGGTTTGGCAGAAGAAAATCCAAATTTGCTAACAAGGTTTGCAGCATACTTGGATTGAGAAATGAAGAGACCAGTCTCTTCTTGCCTAACTTGCAAACCAAGAAAATAATTCAATTCACCAATGAGACTCATCTCAAACTCACTAGTCATAATCTTTATGAATTGTTGAACTTGAGATTCGGATGTGGAACCAACAACAATATCATCAACATAGATCTGAGCAACCACAACATCATTCTTGGTTCGTTTGATGAACAAAGTTTTGTCCACCGAACCACGAGTATAGCCATTTGACAGAAGATGACTAGACAACCTATCATACCAAGCTCTAGGAGCTTGCTTCAAACCATACAAAGCCTTTTTCAATTTATACACACCATTGGGCATATGAGGATCCTCAAAGCCTTTTGGTTGTTCAACAAACACATCCTCATTCAAGTATCCATTGAGAAATGCCGTTTTGACATCCATTTGATACAACTTGAATTTAAGATGACAAGCAATAGCACACAACAAACGGACTGACTCAAGTCTAGCTACAGGGGCAAAAGTTTCCTCAAAATCGATGCCTTCGACTTGAGAATATCCCTGAGCAACAAGCCTAGCCTTGTTCCTCACTATGTGACCAGTCTCATCACTCTTATTCTTAAAGATCCACTTTGTGCCTATGACATTTGAGGTGACTGGTCTCTTGACCAATGTCCAGACTTGATTTCTCTCAAACTGATTCAGCTCTTCTTGCATGGCAAGCACCCATTCCTCATGGATAAGAGCCTCTTTGATGTTTTTGGGTTCTACTGTGCAGACATAACACACATGTGCTACTTCACTTTGGATCTGACTTCTAGTCCTCACACCTTCTTTTGCTGACCCAATTATGTTCTGTTCAGGGTGTCTAGACACTACCCAATTTGGCTTTTTCTTTGGTGGTTGACTAGACTCATCTAAGCCTTCAGAATCAGAACCGGATGACTGGTCATCTTGTTCTGTCTGAGTCTCACTAGCAGACTCAGTGACCTGTTCTGGAAACAACCCATCCTCATCTAAGGCTTGATCAACTGACGCATCAAGGTCGTCAATTGTCACATTTATGGACTCCATGATGGTATTGGTTCTAAGGTTGAAGACTCTGTAAGCACGACTGTTCATGGAATACCCAAGAAAAATGCCTTCATCACTCTTGGGATCAAACTTAGCAAGATGTTCCCTATCTCTTAATATGTAACAAGTACTGCCAAAAACTCTCAGGTGACCGATCATTGGTTTCTTTCCTTTCCAGATCTCATAGGGAGTCTGGTCTGTGCCTGGTCTCAAGTAGACTCGATTGGAAATATAACAAGCAGTGTTAATGGCCTCAGCCCACAAATTCTTAGCTAGATTTTTGCTGTTTAGCATCACTCTAGCCATCTCAATCAAGACTCTATTTTTCCTCTCAACGATTCCATTTTGTTGAGGAGTAATTGGAGCCGAATACTCATGCTTTATGCCCATGCTGGCACAGAAATCAGCAAACAAGGAATTCTCAAACTCAGTGCCGTGATCAGTCCTAATCCTGACAACAGAGGGGTGACTAGTCACCGCCTCATTCTGAATTTGCTTGAACACCGTCACAAAATTTTGAAAAGCATCAGACTTTTCTCTCAAGAAAGACACCCAAGTATACCTACTGAAATCATCAACAATCACAAGAATGTATTTCTTACCACCAACAGACACGGTTTGAACTGGACCTACAAGATCCATGTGAACGAGTTCAAGGGGGTGACTAGTCCCAACATCCTTGACTCTCTTGTGTGCGACACGTGACTGTTTGCCTAGCTGACATGGACCACAGATGTGCTTAGATGGCTTCTCTAGCTTTGGAATACCTCTAACAAGTTGCTTTTTGGCCAAGGTGTACAAATCATTAAAATTCATATGTCCTAACCGTTGGTGCCATAAAGCAGTGGTCTTATCGGTCACAGAGTGACAGGTCACCTTGGTAGCCAAGGTTTGGCTATCAAGAGTATAGCAATTGTCATTTGATCTGCCTGTCCTGACTAGATCCTGACCCTTGCTATCAATAATCCTACAACCTTTTGTTGACATGCAGACTTCCTCAGCCCACTGATCACACAGGTGTGATACACTGATTAGGTTGGACTTAAGGCCTTCTACATACCTTACATTTTCAAGGACTGGTAGACCCGGAAGTTTAACACTACCTTGACCAGTCATCTTAGCAGTTTCACCACCTCCAAATTCAACACAACCACCATCAAAATTCTTAAAATTTACAAAGACAGATTTGTCACCAGACATGTGTTTGGAACAGCCACTATCAATGTACCAACGAGTTGGATCACGCACATTCAAAACAGACAATGCAACAAGACAAGTTTCATTTTTCTTTACCCACTTCTTTTGAGAAACACTGGGTGATGGGGAAGATGACTCAACAAGTTTTGCTATTCTAGTTACTTCAACTAGCAGTCGATTAACCTGTTCTCTGAGTGAATTATTGTGACCAGTCACACTCTTGTTCTTTAGCTTATTACAGTTTGGCCTAATGTGACCAGTCATTCCACAATGATGGCATGTGGGCACAAATCTAGAATTTAACAGACCAGTGGAACTTGAAGACACTTGAAGACTCTTTTTGCTAGTGCTGACTCTAGATTCCGGTGCAACAGACTTGACAGGTGATTTAGATGATGTTGCTACTGTTGCTTTTACAAACCTCGTTTGTGAAGTTGAGGGACCAGACCCAGCAGCAACAAAACCTAGACCAGTCCTATCATTGTGACTTTTCCCAACATTAAGCATCTTATCCAACTTAGCCGAACCAATTGACAGATCATTGACCTTTACTTGCAGTGATTTATTGTATTCAACCAAGTAGACATTAGATTGCTTGAGTGACTCAACTTGTTCCTTCAACTTAAGACATTTACTATGCATGAGATTGATGTCATTTTCCGAAATGCACAATTGATGCCTAAGATCTTTGTTTTCCTTTTTAACCTTTTCATTTTCAACACACATCTGTGCATACAAGACTTCAAATCTAGACTTAGATGACTGGTCATCTGCACTCTCCCTTTCTCTATGTGAGTGACCGGTCTCGTAATCCTCTAAAGCGAGGCAGAGTGCAGCCTTTTCCAGTTCCAACTCACTACAGCGCTTTTTCAGCTCAATGCTATCAGCCTTGATCACACAAGTTTCATCAAATAAGGCATCATACCTTTCACACATCTTCTCATAAGTCTGATTCTCTGGAAGAGCATCATAATCATGAAAAACAGGACAATACATCTCAGGTGACTGGTCATCATCAGTCATGTGTTGTGAACCCGACTCGGATTCCTCACCCACTGAGTTGTGATCAGAGATTCTAACAACAAAGGCAATCTCATCATCTTCATTATCAGAAGAAGAGTTAGAGTGAAGTGATTCCTCATCCTCACTATCACTCCAAGATGCTTTCAAGGCCTTATCCTTGCCTTTGTATGACTTTTTCCTATTGTTAGCACAATCAACAGAAATGTGACCAGTCCCACCACAAGTAAAACATTTAATCGGACCCTTCTTGAACTTGTTATCTCTAGACCCTGAGTTCCTTTCAAATTTCTTTTCATTAGTCATTTCACCTTGAGGTTTGAACTTTGACTCTCTAGGATAACTTGTACTACCCTTGTGATCCTTTCTATCCCTTAAGATTCTTCTAAACCTTTTCACAAATAATGCCATATCATCATCCACAGAAGATGACTGGTCAGACTTGAAACTCTTGGGTTCTGGGTGATCGGTCACACTCTGCAGTGCAACACCTTTGTCCTTTTTGTGCATACTCTCTTCCAATTTTAACTCAAGCTCATAGGTTTTCAATTTTCCAACAAGTTTAGGAAGCTTTATGTCAGACATGTTTTGACATTCTTTGATCGCGGTCTTCTTCGCAGAAAACCTTCTAGGCAACACCCTTAAGATTTTTTGTACAACCATAAGTTCTGAAATTGGTGACCCTAGACTCATTGCAGAATTAGTGACATTCTCAACTCTAAGATAAAAATCAGAGAAGCTCTCTGAATCGGTCATTCTAAGCTCCTCAAACTCGGAGAGGACCATCTCAAGTTTTAAATCCCGAACCTGGTCATCACCCTCATGAATGACACGCAATCTATCCCAAGCTTCCCTAGCTGTTGTACAGTGTTGAATATGTGAATATTGCGCACTGGATACAGCAACAGCTATAGCATTCCTAGCTTTCTTATTTGCATTAGACGCACTGACTTGGACCTGTGTCCAGTCATCTCTTGGAATGTTCTCTCTCTCACCGTCAACGATTCTAAACGGAGGACGCCATTCAATAGACAAATACTGAAATGCAAACTCATCATAAGCATCAAGAAAGATTTCAAATTTATCACGCCAAGCAGCATAGTTTGTGCCATCGAAGTAGGGAGGTGAATTCACCGAACCGGCTACTCGATCTCTTTCCATGACTAGACCCCTAACCAACCAGTCCCTAGACCGGCTTTATGTATATCTAAAGCCCTGCTCTGATGCCAATTGCAGGTTGGCAATGAGGGGGGTAATTTTCAATTAAGTCACGGCAAGTACAAACAATTCACACAACAGATTACTTAGGTGACCAGTCACCTAAAGTAATGAACTCTAACCTTTGTTTCTGTACTGAACAACGTGACCAGTCACTTGGTTTTCACACTAAAATAAGTGACCAGTCCTTTAATTAACAGTTTGTGTATGCTTGTGAAGTTGTTCAAAACACATTCGAATGCTATGCCAACTTAGGTTCCCAAAACAGATTCAGTGAGGATGAACTCTGCGGGCTATCCACAACTACAGCCTACTCAATTCCAGCGGTTCTAATGCAGCAGTTTATAGGATGACCAGTCACTCGATATTGTCCAGATTGCATGTTAAGTCAAGTTGGTGCATAATTAAATTCTGATTTTATGATTAGCCAAGTGGTTAACAAATCAAAGAGATGGACACAATGTTTTGGTACCCGGAAAAACCCCAAAGGGTAAAAAACCGGGGGTCTATCAGAAGACCGGCCTTCCACTATGAAACGGCAAAAAGATGCCCAATACAAGGTTCATACAATGCTCAATATCTAATGTACCTAGTCTTAGATGCAGCAAATCCTCGTGCGGCTTCTTCTTCAATCGCTTCACCTCCAGTGGTACAGATGACTGGTCATTCACTTTCCAGAGAATACACACGTATGTCTGGTCAGCGGCACCAAATGTATAAGCTGTGATTATATGTGACTAGTCACCAGCAGAGTTACAGAGAGCTAACGAGCTTCAGTAAAACCGCTGGACAACTGAGTGTTCTTCTGCGACAGTTACAAAACTGGGCAGAAAAACTCGAAGTCAAAAGACTCCTAAATATCAATCTTGTCTCAAATAATGTGTGAACATGGGAGACAAGATCAAGGACCACTATTTCAACTTCTAAATTAAATGAGTTTTGAAAAACAAGGAAGTTGAAACGGTGAAGATGAGAACTTCTTCAAGGTTTCCTTCAAAGATATGATTTTGAAAAGAACTAAAACTTAGAAGAAATTCATGCGCTTGCCTTCTTATGAATCTTTGTAGAAACTCAACAAGAATGAAGATTCACAAAGATTTAAGATATGTTTCCGAACAAGGAGGCAGCAAGATAAGAGAGTTTTTGAAAGATGAATGTTTGAAATGTTTTATGCAAAAACCCCAAAGAAAAGTGGCGGATAGAGTTTGGTATTTAAAGCCAAGGGAGAGGTGAAAGGGGCGGCTCAGATCTCACAAGAGGAGCGGCTGAGATTTTCTTAAGCAATTTTAACCTAGGCAGAATCGAGATAGTGGGATGCATTTGAATACACAGCGGTTAAAAGCATGCTTCAGCCGGATAAAGACATGACCTGTCTAAACCGGGTAAAAGAGTGTTCTGTCAGGTGACCAGTCACCAGTTGACTACACAACGGTTAAACAGATGTTCAGTCAACCCGGATAATAACATGATCTGTTAAAACCGGATAAACCACTGATCTGTCAAGCAACTGATCACCAGTCGCTGTCAGGAACTGAGCTGTCAAAAGCAATGCTTAAGGTGACCAGTCACCAAACATGTGAAAACTGGAATTTGATGAAGAACACATTTTTCTCAATTTTAAACCTAAGTTTATGAAAACCTTATGCATATGCAAATGATGCTATATGTTGAATTAATCACAATGCAACTGAACCTGTCTTCATTTCTTGATCTTCACTTCAATCACTTATTTCTAAGCCTAATGCTAAACTTCTAGAACCTAGATTGAGCATGAATGATATTACAATGTTTTTGTTGCAAGGATAGCCAATCTTACAATAAGTCTAAGATACAAATATCCTACAGTGGGGTGTGGAGTGGGCGGGGCGTGGGGGCTCCCTTGCCTTTTTTTTTGTTTTTGTCGCTTTTCCTCGGGCCTTTTTTCTCCTCCCTTTTGTTCCTCCCTCTCTCCCCCCGCCAATTTTTTATAGGGGGGGCCGCCCTTAAGACGGAAACTGGTGGGAAGGAACCTCATAAGTATCTCGAGAAAAACTTATTTTTTTTTTCCCCCGGGGGAGAGGTTTTTTGTGCCGTGGGGGGGGGGGGGGGGTTCCCACCCCGCCCCCTCCCCGCTCCCTCTTCTTTCCACCCCCCTCACCCCCCCCCCCCTACCCCCCTTTTTTGTTTTTCTGCACCCCTTGGTGCCGCTTGCGGGGGGGGGGAGGGGGGGGTAATTTTTAATTAAGTCACGGCACGTACAATCAATTCACACAAAAGATCACTTTCAGGTGACCAGTGACACACCCCGACCCAAAAAGTAGGGCCCGGGAGTGCGGCCATCACCCCCAAAGAGTGACGAAGCCTTAAACAAATAAAAACGACAAAAACGGAAGAAAAAGAAATACAAATTAATATCAGAGCATCTACAGCGGAAGAGAAACAACACACTACAACTGCCCCAAGGGCGGAATACACAGCTGTACAGCTTAACTCATAACCTGCCTGACAAAGACAACGAAGATCTCCTACCCTTCGTTGGTGGAAGTAGAGCTATCGGCAGGTCTCAGTCGTCTCGGTGAATGCACTTCAGAATCAAATCCTGAGGGGGCGCAAAAACAAGGGTGAGTGGACGGAAAAAGAAATCAGTGAAAAACGTTTAACAGATATGCCAATAACCCCCTCTGTCAAAACAGATAGTATAATAATATCATACCTCAATCCAGCCAACACGTACAGTAACTAACAACCGAGCAACCTATACACACGAAACATTCCCAACACTACAACGTGATGTGGTCGAGGGCCATAACACCCGACCGAGATATATCTCTCATGGACGAGGCCATACCCACCCGATCCATGATATATCTCTCATGGACGAGGGCCATACCCACCCGATCCATGATTTAATGGACGAGGGCCATACCCACCCGATCCATATAATGCGCCCCTAATAATACTAATCGCAACAAACTACCTAGGGACAACCAAGCAACGATTACCAACAATAGTCACAACAACCAGCAGCATAACCAATTTATAAGCATAAAATATACGAATACATATATATATATATATACGAAAACAAAGCACACTCAAACAACATTTAAAACCAAACCCGTCCACTCACAGTGATACCGAGCGATCGTAGTCATCGTCGTCCGTAGGCTCGGTTCGGTCGGATCGCTGATTCCTCTGGAATCTGATCACCTAACAATCCCAATATCATAATAGTTAATAAACGAAACCGAATGAATAACCGTAAAAACCTAATTCTTCCTTGATTTGCTCATTCCAATTTAACCGCAACTCAAATGGCAAAACGGACTCTGCCATCGAGTCCGGAACGTCGTTTCCACTCAGAAAAGTGGTCAGTCAAACTTGGTCAACTTTTATGAATAGTAACTTAACGGAATGAACAGTTACGCCGTTAACTTTAACGATTATGAACAGTAACTTACGGTAATGGACAGTAACTCGACGCTGACGTCAGCATCACCGCCGCCGCTACAGTCGCCGGAAATTTGCAGATTCCGCGCGGCACTATTCCCGCGAGATCCAAAATCCATAACTTCTTCATTTCTCAACCAAATTCGATGAATTTTATGTCAAAACGCATCTACGGAATCCAAGGAATCCAAAAATCAAGGTTTCAGAACTTACCACGGCCTGGACTGGCCGGAATTTGCATCGGAAGCTTATGAATTCCGATCGGCTTCGTCGGCGACTCTCCGGCGTGTTCTCAGGCTGAAACTTTGTGGGAATGTTCTCTGGGACGTGAGGAATGCTATGGTGGCAGTGGTGTTCGGAGAAGGTGGCCGGAAAGTGAGCGACGACGGCGAGAATGTGGATGGGCCAAGTTTCACGTTTGGCTTCACCGGCGGTGATCTACTCCATTTCTGACGCTGAAACTTCACGGACACACTCTTGAGGTTGAGAGGAAACTTTTTCTAGTTGATGTCGTCGCCGATCTGTGGCCGGAAAAGGGAGAACGGCGGCTGGAGTGTTTCGGCGGCTACGGCTTTCTCTTTTGGGAAAGCTGTGGCTGATCTGTGGATTTTGACCAGCTCACACCCCCTTTCCCAAAATATCTTACCCATTAGCCACTCACAGCTCGCCACGTGGCACTTTGTCCCCTCTCTTCAATTTCGTTTTTCGTCCGTAACATCTTCGTAACAACTGGAAATCCAATTCCGTCTTCGCGGATGTGATCGTAACGTCGAGCTCTTCGCATAGGGTACAATATTGATCACGAAAATTTTTACTATTTAAAAGTCAACGTTTGACCCTAGAGGGGCATTTTGGTCATTTCACAAAATTTGGGGAAATTTTCGGAACGGGTCGTATCAACCAGTCACCTAAAGTGATGAACCTGATACTTGTTTCAATACTTGAATCACGTGACCAGTCACGTAGTTTCCAAACTCAAGTATCTGACTTAGTCACTTAGATTACAGATTGTGTATGCTTGTGAATTTGTTCAACCACACGCGAATGCTATGCCAACTTAGGTCCCCAGAACAGATTCAGTGAAGATGAAATCTGCGGGCTATCCACAACTACAACCTATTCAAATCCAGCGGTTCTAATGCAACAGTTTATAGGATGACCAGTCACACAGATTTGTCCATATTGCATGTTAAGTTAAGTTGGTGCATAATTAAATCTGATTTTATAATTAGCCAAGTGATTAACAAATCAAAGAGATGGACACAATGTTTTGGTACCCGGAAAAACCCCAAAAGGGTAAAAAACCGGGGGTCTATCAGAAGACCGGCCTTCCACTATGAAACTGCAAAAAGATGCCCAATACAAGGTTCAGACAATGCTCAATATCTAATGTACCTAGTCTTAGATGCAGCAGTCCCTCGTGCGGCTTCTTCTTCAATCACTTCATGTCCAGTGGTTCAGATGACTGGTCATTCACTTCCCAGAGAATACACACGTATGTCTGGTCAGCGGCACCAAATGTGTAAGCTATGAATATATGTGACTAGTCACCAGCAGAGTTACAGAGAGCAATAATACTTCAGTAAGTCTGCTGGACAACCGAGTGTGTTTCCTGCAACAGTCACAAAACTGGGCAGAAAAACACGAAGTCAAATGACTCCTAAATAAACTCAACCTTGTCTTATAAAATGCATGAACATGAAAGACAAGATTGCACACAACTATTTTGGACTTCTAACTATATGAGTTTGAAAATCATGGAAGCCAAAACAGTGAAGATAAGAACTTCTTCAAAGTTTCCTTCAATATGAGTTTATATGAAAACCGAAACTTAGTGAAGAAAATTCAAAACGCATGCCATCCTCAATATCTTACAAGCTTCTATATAAGTGAACTAAAAGCACTCAAGAAGACAAGATAGAATCGGAGAGGAAAAATGGCAGCACATAGATGGGAGTTTTTGAAATATGCAAGATGATTATGATTATGCAAAAACCCCAAAGAAAAGTGGCGGATAGAGTTTGGTATTTAAAGCCAAGGAAGAGGTGAAAGGGGCGGCTCAGATCTCACAAGAGGAGCGGCTGAGATTTTCTTAAGCAATTTTAACCTAGGCAGAATCGAGATAGTGGGATGCATTTGAATACACAGCGGTTAAAAGCATGCTTCAGCCGGATAAAGACATGACCTGTCTAAACCGGGTAAAAGAGTGTTCTGTAGGTGACCAGTCACCAGTTGACTACACAACGGTTAAAAGCATGCTTGACCGGACAACAACAGGATCTGTCAAAACTAGTCAAAACCGAGGTAGTGGGGTGTAGCTGACTAACCATCGGTTAAACAGATGTTCAGTCAACCCGGATAATAACATGACCTGTTTAAAACCTGATAAAACACTGATCTGTTTAAAACCGGACAAAGCATTACTCTGTCAAGCAACTGATCACCGTCACTGTAAGAGAACTGAGCTGTCAAAAGCAAAGCTTAAGGTGACCAGTCACCAAACATATGAAAACTGGAATTTTGATGAAGAACACATTTTTCTCAATTTTAAACCTAAGTTTATGAAAACCTTATGCATATGCAAATGATGCCAAAAGCTGAACATGTCTTCATTTCTTGATCTTCACTTCAATCACCTATCACTAAACTTCATCCTAAACTTCTAAAACCTAAATTGAGCATGTGAATGATTTTACAATGTTTTTGTTACAAGGATAGCCAATATTACATTAAGTCTAAGATACAAATATCCTACACTATGGACTAATAGGTCATTGATTCAAAGAATTATATGGCAAAATTTTAAAGATTAATGACCTCATAATCCATAGAAAAACACTTATTTCTATCCTAGGACATGAAATTTAAATGTTCTCCTATAAGGACAAAACAATAATTAATTCAATAAAAATATAAATTGACAAATAATACACATTACAAGGCCCAGGCACAGTAACATGGCAGAAAGAGACAATTTTCGCCTGACACCATGTGTATAAAATCACTTTGTATTTTCACAGAAACAGTTTTTGCCAACACAGAAACAGTTTCTGCCAATATAAAAACAATTTTGTGAATACAGAAATAGTTTTGAAAAGACAAAAACAGTTTTTTTTCTATATATATATATATATATATATATATATATATATATATAAAAACACTTTGCCAAGCCAATGCTCGTGGGCCTACGCCAATTACCCAGCCCATGCTCAATTATCACTGTCTTCCGCCTTCCCGGCGTTGCCTCTCTCCAGCGGGAATCCCCACGGGCATTTTTGGCACCTCATTGGCCTCTGCACCTCAACCTCCACCTCAATGCTCTCACCGATCCTCTTCGGTCAAATCTCTCCCGGATCTCGGCTGCCCATTTTCCCCACGGCGGCATCTGCATGCCTCAGAAGTTCTTGACGTTTTCTTGGAGACAGAGAAGGAATGATGATGAGGCAGATCTCACAGCGGTACTCGACCCGGTTTGGTCCAAACGGGTTGGACAAGGCGGAGTCGAATCAGAGGGCAACGTCGATGTTCTTACAATGGAGCGGAGGCGAGAGCTGCTGGTCTGGGCGACGTCGGCGGGAGTGGGAGCTACTGGCCTAGGCATGCAACAGTGTCGACACTATCGATGCAGCCCGTGTACGAGATCTCAAAGATGAAACAATCTTGTGCGCGTAGGCTTGTTGTTGTTGGTTCCCACAGGGACCCACTGTTTTTGGAATTAATAGGGTAATTGTCCTTGCAGGTGAATATTTGAGAATGTTGGATTACCATAGAATTAGGGGGTGGTTTTTGTCCTTAGGGGTGATTGTCCCAAATTTTAATCATTTAAAAATATATTTTTTAAAAAATTTAGATTATTTTAAAATTATATTATCTTCAGTAATTAAGAAATGCATTTTTTAATGAAATATAAAGTATGTTAAATGGAAAAGCCTCTAGGGCAACCAGAATTTACAACATCAAATAAAAGAGCATTCCTAGCAGACGAGGGGATGAAGTTCTGCCAAACATACATGTTAACCAAACTATAACCATGGTTGACAGTAGCATTAGCAATAAAATTGACTTATCTAAAGATGTGCTTTTAAGGGGATGCTTATTTGTGAGCTTGACAAATTTAATATGGGCACCACAAAAGGAAAGCTTGATGGAGGCTAAATAGCTTGCTAAAGGGTTAGAGATAGTCATCCTCAAATCCTGTAGCCTTTTTTTTATGGCTCTTTAACTTTTTAACCATCTCATTAATAATTTTTTTTTCTTAAGTAGAGTTAATAGTGTTCAAGTTACTCCTAAATTCCATTGATAAAAACTAGAAAGAATATCTAAAAAGTCTTACATTAGAGTGCTAATATCTAAAAAATACAACAATTTCTTGTAATATCCAAATAGTCCAATCTGTCAATGTGGCAAAATTTTATTGGATAGCTTAGAAACAAATAAACTAACGGCGTGCTAACGGAGCGTAAGCGGATTGTGAGCTCGACAACTTCGAGAACCAGATGTTGTACGCCAAGCACCACGGTCTATTCCTCTTCAAAACCAACTCCCTTCAAGCGTTCTCAGAGCTTCCGATCCGCCGCCGATCTAGCCAAATCCACTGCTTTCAACCCCAATTCGCTGACCTATTCCTCTTCAAAACCAACCTCCTTCAAGTGTTCTCAGAGCTTCTGATCCATCGCCGATCTAGCCAAAAATCCACCGCTTTCAATCCCAATTCGCCGGCGACCGGCAGCTGCCGGTACCCGAGCAGCAAGTCTTGGAAGTCATTAATCGGGTCGCTGGTGAAGCCCCAACTGAAGATGGAGCTCGAAGGCAGCAGAGCCGGAGGACTCCGACGACGATGTTCCAGGTGGGCCAGGGAGGCGAAGAATTGGTCGCTGCCGAAGAGTGTGGTGGTGGTGGTGGTGGTGATGGTAGGGCCCATTAGAAGGGTCTGATTCGGGCGATGAGGTGTAGATCCAACCTCGTGAGCGCCTTGGTCAATGCTTCGTTTGGTTGCAGTCTGTCGTCGAGGACTTTTTGCTTTCGCACGCTTTTTTGGAAATTCATTTCTTACATGTTTTTTATCAAAGCATTTCTTGATAGGATAACAGTTTATGTTTGGGCTGGGCTTTGGTGATGTATTGTACATTTTATTTCAAAGACATACAAAATAGTGTAGAGACAGGTGAATGTCTCTTTAGAGACAGGTGGCTGTCTCTGTAGGTAACTGTCTATGTAGAGATAGGTGGCTGTCTTTATAGAGACAGATGGCTGTCTCAGTAGAGACATATGGCTGTCTCTATAGAGATATGTGATTGTCCTTGTAGAGACAGGTGACTGTCTCTGTAGAGCCAAGTGACTATCCAGTTCTTTTTGTTTAGCACTTTCAAATCAAGTGTCTCTTTAACTGTCTTTATAGAGACACTTAATTGTCTCGGTAGAGACACTTGACTGTCTCTGTAGAGACACTTGACTGTCTCTGTAGAGACACTTGACTGTCTCTGAGACACTTAATTGTCTTTGTAAAGACACTTGACTGTCTCTATAGAGACACTTGATTGTTTCTGCAGAGAAACTTACTGTCTCTGCATGTGAAACTTGCGAAATTTTTTCTGCGAAAAACATACTCATTATGGATCTTAAAATGTAGATCTCACTTTTACGAATAAATTAGTGAAAACGAATTTTTATTACGATTTTTATATCAAAAGTTATGATTAATTTATAAAAACAAAAAAAATTGAAAAAATAAGAAATAAGAGAGAGAAAGATGACTTCCGTTAATGTGAGTTACTTACTTTTGCTGAGTTGGCATTGGTTTTGGACTATATGGATATTTAACATCTTTTATGTCTTTTTTAGATATTTAGGGAGTTATTTTGGACCTCTAGGATATCAGCCCTAAAAAATATTTTAGCGTGATTTGAACATTTAACCTCTTTCAACATTGAAACACAAATTTCGCTTCACTTTGTCAACTAACATCACTTCAATTCATTGCGTATCGCGGTACTTTCTTCCAAGGTAGGGAGTTGGCGCGTGAGTTCAAACTTGAAGCACTCGACATATACTCAAATAGAATCGTCGGCCTTTGCTGATGCTCAACAGGTGCTCTGTTCCTTTCTTCGAGTCTTGGTTGAGCTAGGAACATGTAGCAGAGGGCAGCGAACTCCGTGATACCACCGGTTGGGATTAAGCAATGTATTGTGCAGATGATACTTTGGTGGTTGCGGGGGCTTTGTCGAGGAAGCCAGATTCCGTCTTAGATCTTCTAATTTAATTTTTCTGTCATTGTAGCTCTCATTCGGTGCGTAATAAACATGTGGTCTTGCCTGTCTTTGGGTGGAGAATCGACCTCATTTTTCATCTGTTGTTTTATCTGGTGTTGTATAGTGACTTTTACTGGCTACACTACATTGGTTATTAAGCGAGCAGTTAAACCAAATAAATACGAATAGGTGATACCAGCAATTAAAGTACCTACGTCTTGGGGTTTTTTTTTTTTGGACAAGTATACGTACGCCTTTGGATTTTTCCAACAACCACGTTACAAAAGATCACCTGGGAAAGATGTGTAGGATGCTACCAAATTGAAAATAGGGCATCTGAGATCATATTGAGATGGTTCCCCTTTGTTATTGTAATTTCCAAGCCCATAATTGGAGACATAAAAATTCGTTCCAATATTTGTGCAAAAGTTAAAAAGCATAGGGTCTAAAGGGGTCTTCAAGGGTTGAAACAAATCGAAATTGCGAATTCAAACTAATCGCGATTGCGAACAGGTCTAGTTTTACAGGTCTATTTTTACGAAAACACTAACTATACTTTCCAAAGCCGACTGTCACACACAATACCTCAAATACATTTCGACATTTTCAAAATTGGACTTATAGATTTGTGACAGCAACAGGGCACTTTCTCAAGAGTATCAGCGGTTTAAGATCTCATTCGGTTATGAGATAACATCAACCAAACTTGACTTGACCAGAGTTAAAAATGCAAATGAAGCTCTGGAATTGAAATCTTTCTGTGCATTGACAAAAAATAAAGAAGGAAAAGAAAACAAACGGGCCACCAGGAGCCAAACTTTCTATTCAAATCTGCTAGACAACAAAGTTGGGCATTTACTCACCTAAGGTAAGCAACTTTCCTATGTCCACATTTCAGTCTTCACAGTAACCTGCTGAGAGACTTGATCAGTACCTTCAAATTTTTCCTTGTAGCCTCATCACCCGTGAATCCCAGAATGTCAGAGCTTATGTTCTGCAATGGTCAAAGAAAGACAGAAAATTAAACATGAAAACATATAGATATAAAAGTGATTATTTCAAAAGAAAAGCAATGGCAAAGGGAGAAAAGGAAAGAAACAGTGTAAGCATTTGGCGCAAGTACCACCTCAATGTTCTTCAAGGTGAAAATCAAAGTGTATATAGACTTCTGAATCAGTTCTGTATTCTCAGGGGTCATAACAGCTGAATGCACCCTTCTGCAGCAAACAAAAGTATCATTACTATTTTATGCCTGAAATCAAACCACAGAGGGAGAGAGAGGAATGGGAACAGAAGTCTAAATCAATCTTTCACATGGTTATTTATACCCTTTAACAGAGTATTGTGTTCAACGTGACTATTTGGACAGAAAGATTATAAAACTGAAAACACCCAAAGCATTCACAACTCATTCCTCTATACCCTGAGTCTCAGGCATCGATAACATATGGTTCATATTTCTGATACCAGTAACTGGGATGACAGAGGTAAAAATTGGACTTCTGGTGCAGAATGGTATTCAAAAATATTGGACCTAGAACACCTTAAACAAGCACTAAAAAAAAATCACAAAATTACTAACTACTAGTGAAATAAAGAGAAAAAAGAAATGAGCTCCATTGCCATGTCTATTATCACATCAAAATCTTTAATGGCATCGGCTTCAACTATTGCAACAGACATCTAGGAATGCTCTAAATTATCAATATAGAAGTCAGAAGGTATCCATATATTAAAAAAGAAAGATAGACTGAGAAAATTAACCTCACATCCTCTGAAGCTTGTGTAAGGCTTCTGGTCAAACTATCAACTTCTTTTAGCAGACCACTCTCACGAAACTCAGCCAGCAAAGGTTGAACATCTTCAGCCATGGCTTGGATCTGAGGAATCACTACATCCAAGCCAAATACTTGTGCATGAGAAAATATAAAATATATGGTACACTTGATAAATTAAGTTAAAATAGTAAGAAGCAAGTGCACATTGTGTAAACACCTATGCATAATGCATGTGTGAGCAGATAAAAAGAAGCACACTGCAATATATATAGACATACTACTATAGGATTTACAGCGCCTTAAAAGCGGCTTTTCTAACCTTTGTTGTGACTTGTGATAGTCAACAGCGCCTTAAAAGGGGCTTTTCTAACCACTGTTTTGAACACGTGATAGTCAAATAGACTTCAATTTGGTAAATGTAGTCAAACCATGAGAACTCTTTTTGAACAGACCCATGAAAACTCAACTGACTCAAATTAATATAACTTGTTAACCAGATGAACCAACAGGACAAATTACAGAAGTTCAATATCTTTCTCTTACAGGCGCAGAGACTACTTACACTAAATGTATTTACAGACCACTCATTCTAAATAGACTCTGATATCAATCCACTGATTTAAAAGCTACATCTACATATATCAATAAAGTAGTAATTGACGGCTCTAATTATCTTTTTCTTTAGAACCAAAATTTTCAAATCAACAAGTGTATGAATTCTTGAAAGCAAAAGACAATGGATCGGGTGGGAACTGTTATCTTTTTTCAACATAGGAATCCCCAACTAAAAAAGAAAACATAACAGGGCACATCACACCTTTATAAGAAGTGGTTTTGCCTCTTCAATAACAGAAGCAACTCGTTCAGCCAGCGAATAGGTATTCGCAATACCTATCTCCTCCATTTCACGTCCAATACGGGTGAATATACCCACCAATGCATCTAAACTTACCCCCTGATGTCCTCTCATCTTCTGCCTGTCGCATATAATCAGGCCTTCTTTGTCGCATTCGGAATGAAGAGGCCCAACTGAAATTTTGGGAATTGGATCTCCAGGTGTAATGTCAATTCTAGTTTCCATGAGAAGACCTGACTGGTTTACCTCAATTAGTGAGTTTCGAGGTATGACAGTTTTATCATCTTCAACCTACAACAGCAGCAATCTCATTGTCAAGATGGAAAAATTAACACATTGCATTTCCAATAAAATAAAATCAAGAAATACTATGATATTGGAACACACCTCAACAACTGCTTCAATACTTTCCAAGGACGAGTTCACACGGATAACATTTCCGACAGTGACCCCTCTAATCCTCACCGGTGTTCCAGTGGCGATTCCACAAGCTTGAGTAAACTCAAACACAGCAAAGTATTTCCTGAATCTAGACCGCATTTGATACCCCCTCAACCAAGCTAAACTAAGTGCAAGGAGAACTGCACCAGAAACTAGAAACAATCCTACACCGCCTTCCCATATACTCTTACGGCCAAACCCAAAATCACTCAATGGCCTCAATGTCTGCCTCCAAAAATTCCGAGGGGCATCCAGAACGACTGCAAGAGGATTCTTTTTTTCCAAAGGCGAGGATGGTGGTTGATTGTGTCCTGTATCGGCAGATGTAGCTCTTATCCGGGTTACTTTTGGTGGCGATCTTGAAGGAAGATAAGGCAAGCTATTTGAAGAACTACGAGAAATAGATAACACCGTGGGGCTTACTGAGACTAGGGTCAACGAATTCCCGATCATCTTTTGATACAATGTAGAACCAGTCAACGCGCAAAACCCAGATTGGGCGCAATATAGAATAATGTAGATTTGGGTTTTTCTCTTTTGTCACAATTTAGGAATGGGTGTTATTTATACAGACATCTGAGCTGCCGCAACTTCCACGCAATTATAAAACCCTAGAAAACAAAACAAGGTCATAATCAAAATCTTCATTTCCCGAGATTTGAAGAATTCATTCAAACTGAACACAACGACTTTATAACATCAAGACGCCAAAAATACAAACTAAATGCTCTGTTTCCAAATTTTCTCAGCAACTAAACAGAAAACAAATAGTATGAAAACCAAAAATTGAAGTTTAAACTTGAAAGAAGAATCACGGTAGGAAGAGATGAAGACTAGTAAATACCTGGAGAAGACTAGGAGAATCTGGGAATTGATCGTTGTCGTGGAGATTTCTGACATGGAAATGCAAATAAACAAGTCAAGTTAGTGCTAAGGTTTTCGATCCCCCGAGTTTTTATCAAAACTGGCAACAAATTGAGCTGCAATTTCCCAAATGTCAATTTTTGTACAAACTTTCAGACCAATGTAGTCCATTTGTCCCTTTTTACTTGTACAATGAAAAATTAATTCCTTTAATTTGATTTTTTAGCCAATCTAGAAGCCGTTTATTAACGTTTTTACAGGGTATTTTCGCAGTTTACACTTAAAAATAAAAAAACGAGAAAATGAATATAACATTTTCGAGATTTAAAAACACATCTAGTAATATATAATAAAATATTTCTAAAAAACAAATACAGTGAATACGTATCTGGTAGCCTTCATTCTTTTCTTCCACTCTCTCTCTCTCTTGCAAAACCCGCCTCAACCCACCTCCTCCTTCTGCACCTCCAATAGATCTCCCTCATTCTCTTCAAATTTCTCACCAGCGGTGGTACTAGATTTGGTGGTTGCGTTCGATAATTATAATTGTTATATGCCGAATTTACTGCTTCAATTTTGGGGAGAAGCATTGTCAACTCCGACATATATTTTGAATGGAGTTCAAACCAAGGCTAAACCATTGACACCGCATGAGCTATGGAATTTCACCGGACTTGTCCAACTTGAGAATTTGGGGTTGCAAGGTGCATGTTATCATTCCAAAGCAACATAGAGATAAATTAAAATCCAAGACTTTGGAATGTAAGTTCATTGGATATCCTGAATATAGTTTAGGATATCAATTTTATCATTCTGAAAATGGGTTGATATAAAGAAAAGATGCAACTTCCATTGGAGGCACTGATTTGGTTAATCCAATCCAAGATTTAGAACTATTGGAAATGGAAAATGATACTGGTAATCTTGATATTGTAAATGATCATGATCAAGTGGGAGAATCAATTATGAGTGATCATGACCATATTGATGATGATATTAATCATGAACATGAGCAAGAACATATTGATAATCATGACATTGATATGGAAGATCACAGTTGGAGAAATTGCCAAATCAGTGGGAGTAAAAGAAAACTAGAATCATCTGTAAGATTGAAAGATTATCATGTTTTCAATCTCGAAGAGGTAGATCAATTATTGGAAGATTCTGATCCACGAAATTATAAAGCAGCTATGGATAGTTTTGAATCTCGTCAATGGCAAAAGGCCATGGAGGCGGAAATAGATTCTGTTGAGACAAATAAAGTCTGGGAATTATTTGACCTACTTAATGATAGAAAACTCATTGGTTGTAAATGGGTGCTTCGGAAAAAATTTATGTCCGATGGTACGTTGGACATATTTAAGGCTTGATTAGTGGCTAAGGGTTACATACAAAAACCTGGACTTGATTAGTGGCTAAGGATTACACCCAAAAACCTGGAATTGACTTTGTTTATACATATTCTTCGGTTCCAAAATTTGCATCCATTCGGATCCTAATGCCGATTGTTGCTAAAATGGATATAGAACTTCACCAACTAAATGTCAAAATTGCATTTCTTAATGGAGATTTGGCATAACACATTTAGATAGTCAAACCAGAGAGATTTTATGTTAAAGGTCAAGAAAATAAAGTCTATACGCTGAAGAAGTCACAATATGGTCTTAAACAATCATCAAGACAATATTATTAAAAGATCCACCAAGCCTTTGTAGAAATGTGTTATGAAATGAGTTTACTCGATCATTGTGTGCACTCTTGGAAATGCCAAGGAAAATTCTACATGTTGTATTTATATGTAGATGACATTTTGCTTGCATGAAACTCAATGGATATGATTGCTAAAATGAAGTCATATCTTGGATCCAAATTTGAAGTGAAAGATATGGGTGAAGCATCTTATGTTCTTGGAATTAAAATTTCAAGAAACATAAACTATCGGGAGCATACGAACATAAACGACAAAAACTATCGGGAGAACCACATACACTAGAAATCCTAAAATGGAAGTGGGAACATATCACCATGGATTTCATCTTTAAGTTACCTCATACATAGAGGGGACATGATGGAATTTGGGTCATTATAGACCAACTTACGAAATCAGCTCACTTCTTAGTGGTCTGAGAGAACTGGAGTATGGAACGACTAGCAACATTATTTAAGAATGAGATTGTTAATCGTCAATCTCTACAAAGGACTTTGGGCCCGAAACTATTGTATAGTACTACTATTCACCCTAAACTGATGGGAAGTCAGAGCGGGCCATTAAGACAGTGGAGGATATGCTACGGTCTTCCGTAATGCAGTATGATGACAGTTGGAATGACCACTCACCATTGATAGAGTTCGCTCATAACAACAGTTCTCATTCGAGCATTAGAATGGCACCCAATGAAGCTTTGTACGGAAGACAGTGCAAGACTCCACTATGTTGGGCAGAAACTAGTGATCAAGTTTTGGAAGGAACCAGGCTAATTAAAAAGACGACAAAGAAAATTCAACTGGTTAGGCAGAACTTACAAGAGGCCCAAGATCGACAAAGAAGCAATGCCAATCGTCATTTGAAGGATCGGGAGTATGAGGTTCTTGGCTATGTGTTTTTGATGTTGTAACCATGGAAGGGGGTTCTACGATTCGGGAAGCGGGGGAAGCTGATCAGACCTTATCGGATAATTGAGAAAATTGGACCAATGGCATATAGACTCGAGTTACCACCAGAGATGGCAAGAGTACATAATGCGTTCCATGTGTAGTTACTACGGAAGTAAGTATGTGATCTTAGTGCCGTGGCTAAGAATTTGGGGCCTGGTTCAAAAAATTTACCGGAGCCTTTCAACCATCTTCAAACCCCAATCTAAATCTAATTAATTCAATCAATACTAATTTTGTATATGTATGAAAATTTCAATATTCAATTATGATAATTTACTTAAATTTAAAAACTAACCTTAAAAGTTGAGCGGATAAAAAAAAAACTAACCTTTAAAGTTGCATGGATACGAGCGACTTCGATGGCAGTGCGCCAAAGAAGAAAAGGCAAAGAAGATAAGTGCAGAAAGTGCGATGCGAGATGGGTTTAAATAGGTTTAAATTGTAATTTTCTTAATTAATATTAATTTAAATTTAAGGGATTATGCCCAAAAACTACTATTCCACTTTTACTATATCCAAAAACACTACCTCATTCTTTTTCTTACAATTTACTACTACTATTATAATTTAATACCAAAGCAAAATTAAAAGCCCACTACCGTGCATATGCGTGAGGCTCACGCTCACGCTCACGCACCCGACATTTACCCACACCCCACATTTACCCGAATCACACCCACTCCTCCGTCAATGCACGCCAAGACCGGTTCGGAGGTGACAAGCCTCGCGCCGTCGTCGCCGACCAGATCTCCCGACCCATAGTTGGCAAATTTTTAATCTTTGTTGTTGAAATCATGTGGGGATTTGAACAGGGGTTGATTTTTAATTTTTTTTTTGTTGAAATCGTGCGGGGATTTGAACAAGGTTGATTTTTAATCTTTGTTATTGAAATTGTGTGGGGATTTGAACAGGGGTTGATTCTTCTGTGGACGGTGGAGATGCGGCAGATTTGCTGGAGGCGGTGAAAGTTTTCGACTTGAACGGAATTGGGATTCCAATTTCAGATTTGTGGAAAGATAATATAGCTGTCATCGCGTTTGCGCGCCATTTTGGGTAATTTTCTATTGATAATTGAACTAGTATTTTGAGTAATCAAGTTCTTATTCGCCATGGTTAATCTATGTTTGTTGAAAGTTCGAAGTGTTGTTCATTTTTCAGATGCGTATTTTGTCGAAAGGGGGCCGACTATCTTGCATCAAAGAAGGTTAATTACAGCAAGTTTACATGCATTGCTTGTTTCCGTTAGCTAGTCAATTTGCACAAGGCATTTGCTGAAGTTCCTTACTGTGATAGCTTGGCATTTACTTGTTTAGAGTACCCTTTCTCTCCGGTAACAAAGCTGTAACGCATTTCGTATTTTGTCAGGATGTAATGGATGCATCTGGTGTGGCACTTGTCTTGATTGGACCTGGTAACATTGATCAAGTTTGGCTTGAGAAAGTATATACAACTACTAATAAAAAAGCATGTCAGCTTAACTTAATTCATCTGTGAAGGAACTTGTTTGTTGTCCATCCCATTTATTACTTTTATACCGGAGGCAGCAAACTGATGGAACATTTCCATTTCATGCGCTATATATAATTGTACTTATGTTTAAAATGTTAAGTATAAATGTATACTCTAGCACCTATATATGTTAGCAGTTGAACTGCTCTTGAATGTTGTATTTGAAAACAAGGTGACCATTTCATGCTGTATATACATAATTGTGCTTATGTTTTAAATTGTTAAGTATAAACGTTATACCTCTAGCACCTATATATGTTTAGCAGTTGACCTGTCTCTTGAATGTTGTATTCGAAGATAAATATATTCCTTCATTTTATTTTGAAGGTAACAAATCCTTGAATTTTGAAGGAACTGTTCCTTCAAATTGGAAAGTTCCTTCATTAAGCATATCCTTCAATTTGTAAGGGAACACATCCTTCAATTTGAAGGATGTGTTCCTTCAAATTTTGAAAGAACACATCTTTCATTTTGAAGGAACACATCCTTCAATTTGAAAGAACACATCCTTCAATTTGAAGGAACATGAAAGATCTGTTCTTTCATTTTGAAGGAATGCATCCTTCATTTTGAAGGAACACATCACTGTTATGTTTCCTTCAAATTGGAAGATGTTCATTTTATTTTGAAGGAACACATCCTTCAATTTGAAGGAACTGTAACTTCATTAACACATCATTTAATTTGAAGGAACACATCCTTTCAATTTGAAGGTAACACATCTTTCATTTTGAAGGTAATACATCCTTCACATTTAATCACAAGAATTTCTGAAGAAACACATCCTTCATTTTGAAGGAATACATCCTTCAATTTGAAAGAGCACATCCTTCAATTTGAAGGGAACACATCCTTCAATTTGAAGGAACTCCTTCAATTGAAGGACTCCAAATTGGAAGTTGTTCCTTCATTAACACATTCTTCAATTTGAATGAATACATCCTTCAATTTGAAGGAACAGTTCCTTCATCTTAAGTTTAAAACTAACTCCTAAGTTTAAAACTAACTCTTTCCCTACAAGTCATATCTTTCACTTTCTCCAATCAGTAGAAACACAATACCACTCTCGTAGTGTAACTATAACTACAATTGATCAACCCACGTGCTACTGGAAATCAAAGATGCTTCCTTTATAATGCCACAACCCCAATGCTTGTTTTCGACACTCAAACTAACCAATCTTGTATGCGAAAAAAACTCGAAATCATTGTAAATGACATGTCTTGACAATTGCTTCAAGAAAAAAGCTACATACTACTACAAATACCAAAACTAATAACAACGTTTTTACATTTCTCACTAGCTACAAATATTTATCGCTTTTTATCACACAAAATTTTTCAATCTTTAGAGAACTAAAGAGCAAAGATACAAACAATTTTCCGAATTGACTTGCATGTCCCAAATTTTCTGAGTAACCAAACAGATCGAATAATAGAATGTAGAAACAGAATTACAGCAAACATTGAGGCTATGACACAAATGTGAGAAAATCAATGGCGGATACGAAGAGCCCGATGGGCCAATCGAAGCTTCGGAATAGCCCAAGCTGACGGGCCGAAGCGTCGCCGTTCGGACCCTGCTCCTGGCAACGAACGGAAAAGAGCATGGCGGTCGGCGCTCCAGGAAGCGCAAGATGCTTGTGAAGCACAGCTTCGGCACGATCTGCTAGTCTTCAATGAAAACCGCGGTGTCGGGGTCACTGTGAGCTTGCTGGGAACCGAGTCGATATGGGGGCGCCGGGCTTGATTTCACAAAGCCGGCGTTGTTGGCGGAGCAAACCGATTGGGGCAACAACTACATCGCCGGACTCGGACGACGATACAACATCTCTCACAGGCATTTCGTCGAACAGTTTGTGTGCAACCACAAAGCTGCCCATTTTGAAGTATATATCCATGAGCGAATTCCTCACAAACAAAATCGATTCGCAATTTCGCAACGATGCAATCAACCTTTTCTCCTTCGATCAATCGGGCAACGCCGGCGTAGGCCTTGAGTACCGAAGTGAACGTGTACTCGTCCGGCGGCGGAGCCTCCGACGAATATGTTGGGGGCGGAGGCGATGTGGTGGTTGAAGACGAGGTCGGCGTGATGGGAGCGTGCGGCGGCGTCGATGGAGTCGGAGCGAAGGAGGCAGTACTGGGAGCGTGCAGCGGATGCTTCAAAGGTGTCTGGTTCGGAGAGAGGAGTTCTGTTAGTGTGTTTTGGAGAGAGAAAGTTGTTTGGGGAGACAGAGAAATGGGAGGTGCGATGGGGTAAGGACGTAGCCCCATTTTTAGGTGCAGCGCGTGGGTGTGAGATTACTATTAAAAATATACAAACCAATTACAAATCAACATGTGTTAAAATAGTAGTATATTGTAATATATAGAGTGTAGTAGTGTTTTTAGGTATTTTGATATTTAAGTAGTATGAAAATGTAATTGTTTCTAAATTTAAACTATATAATTTTATTTTAAAAATTTGGTGGGCCCCACCTAAAGTGGGGGCCTGGTTTGGACGCACCGACTGCGCCATACCAGCGGCGGGTTTGCGTGATCCTTCACATGTCTTAGAACATCAACCACTACAGTTGAAGGAGGACATGAGTTACATAGTGCAGCCAGTGCAATTATTGAATCAAAAAAATAAGGTGTTGAGGAACCGATCAATTCCAATGTGAAGGTACTTTAGAATAACCAGAATGTAGAGGAGATTACGTGGGAGACAGAATATAGCATGCGATAGGAGTACCCGCAATTATTTTGGGTACTTTCTTCATTAACTTGTTATTTTTTTAAATTTCGCGGACTAAATTTTTATAAGGGGGAGGATTGTTAGGACTCAACAGAAATTTTCATTAGATTTACCAAAATATCCTCTTAGGATCAAATGTTGACTTTCAAGATTTTGATTGAATTTTTAAGCATAAGGAATTTGATATCCAATATTGGACTTTTTTCGAAGTACTTATCGTGAAAGCGCGTAGGCGAAAGTGAAAATCAATTTCGAGTTGTATTGAAACTTTTACAGTCGAAAAACGAAAGATGAAGGGTTGGTGAGCCTGCCACGTGGGAGATTTTGATTGGCGTTGGCGAGGGATATATTTTTGAAGTCGGCAGCACCGGGTTTTTCTACCTGTGGCCTTGATCTCTTCCATTCCATAAATTTTATTATTATTATTATTTACCTAAAAACCTTTTTTCTTCAAAAAGGCCCATCACCACCGCATGCTCCACCGCCGATCACTTTTCTCCGACAACGGATTGGACAAACCAACCCCGAAATCTTCATCCTCTCTCATGACCCGTTTGGTAAAATTTCCCGTAAAATTATGAAATTACCAAAATGCTCTTGAATGGTCAACCATTGAATTTTAAATAGTTCGAAACGTACCTAACCAATATTTAACTCTATGTGTAGGGCTCGTCGATATGAACGCATCCACGAAGACGGAATCGGATTTCGAGTTGTAACGAAGGTGTTACGGACGAAAAACATTTGAGTGATGTATGAGGGCTTGCCACGTGGCAAACTCTGATTGGTCAGTGGGGGAGATATTTGTGGAAGCCGGTTCGGATTTAAAACTCGGAAGCCCATCCCGACTTTCCGAAAGAGGAAAGTCGGAACCTGTGACCTCCCACCATCGATTTTCAAGCTCCGGCCACGGATCGGGAAGTCCGTCACCACCAACAGCTTCGCCGCATCACTATGAACCCAGAACACCCCACATCGTCGACGAAAACCTCGAGAATTGCCGGCGACGAGACGATCGGAATAGTGTTGCCGAAATCTGGATTTTTCCAGCGACGGCGCGGCGGCGGGGATGAACCCGCTGGAATCTGGGTTTTTCCGGCCATGGCGGCGGTGACGTTAGCGTGGTGGCGCTGACGTTAGCGACGTTGACCGGTTAGTCAACCGTTAGTCAACGGAATATTTTGTCAACGTTGATTGACCGTTGACCGGTCCAAGCCAACGTTGACCGGTCGTTGACTAATGTTGACCAAGTTTGACCAACCACTTTTTTGAAGCGTTTCGACGTTCCGGATCCAATGGCGAGCTTCGTTTCACCATTCGAGATACGGTTAAACCCCTACTGAGCAAAACAAGGGGAATTAGGGTTTTTAGTAAAATGTTCGGTTTTCTAACGATCGTTTACTAAAACTATTAGGTGAACATACTCACAGGGATCAGCGACACCAAGCCGACCCATTTGATGACGACGACGACGATCTCCAGGTATCCTTGTGAGTGGACGGGTTTTGTTTTGAACTATCGCTTGAGCATATATATATATATATATATATATATATAGGTAAGACTCACATGGTCATACCTAAAACTATCAAATGGAGTGATGTTCAAATGCCAGAAAGGTGGAACTTGACTGATGGTTCAACCTAAGCCTATAGAAAATAGGCATCCAAGCCAAATTATCCAACACGATAATGGAGAAGTAGAACTGATTTTTAACAATAGAGGCAGTACTAGAATTAATTCTAGTACCGGTCGGAGTGTTGAATCATTGCAGGATCAGGAAAGAAGGGCAGTGTTGGAAGGATTAAGGCGAACTCCAGAAAATGTTCAGATCCCTGTTTATCGAGAAGGAGAACAGGTAAGAAATCCACCCCAACCAGAAGTGGCTTGGTCTGATGTGGATTCACAAATTTTGGTTTTAGAAAAATTTGAAATAAAAAAGGATACAATTAATCAAGATTATTTTAGTCTTGAAAACAAAGGAAAAAGAAACTGGTATGAGCAGACCTATTCTCATGAACGAAGAAAAATTCTAGAAAGAACATTTTGTCTTTATTTAAAGAAAAAGAAAATAAATGCTAGATTTTTTGACTGGTTTGAGTACTGTGCGAAAAAATATAATTTTGAAGAATATTTTGTAGAAACTATTGATAACCCTTTCAGAGTATACACGTTGAAAGAAGGAAAGACAGAAAGTGCCATTCATCCACCGGAAAAAGTGTTCCAGGTGAACACTCAAGGAACATTTGTTGTCCCATACAAAGGAGAATTGGGAGAGCAACGGGATTCAAATTCAGGAAAACTCGTCATTGAAGGAGTCTCTGCTGTTATTCAACAGAATAATTATACTAATCTTTTTCTTCAATCTTTAGGAAAACAGGCAACGCGAATAGAAAACTCTATTCCCGGATTGACAAAGGTGATACCTATTTCAATTTGGGAACCTAGAAACCCGAAATGGGGATCTAGTTCTAAAAGCGAAGAGAAGAAAAAGCAAGACGAGTCTAAGCCGATGCCAGCACTATTTCAGTCGCACGTTGACAAGCCGAAAGGTTTCAAACTTGGAAAGTCTCTAGCAGAGGACGAGACCTTTATTGACGCTTTGACAAAAAGGATGGACACATTAAAAATTTCTAAAGAGCCAAAGATAGCCACTTTAGAAGAAGAAGAAGTTGAAGATGACCTATCTGATCTAGAGGACCAGTTCAAAAATATTTCTCAGACAGCCGAGATTAATAAAGTCACTTTTGGTAAGCCAGTTCAAAGAACTGCTATAACTCGTAATTATTACCGTAGACCTTCACCTGTTGACATGCATTATGAAGAAAATGACGACACTGAAAGAGCTGAGTATACTGGGAGGTCTATCATCGAATGGAACATTGATGGACAATCGGACTATCAGGTAATAAATACTCTACGTCATATGATGATTTATTCCACAGCAAGTCAATTGCAAGGGAATACAGACAAAGGTATTGCCCAAGCAATAATTGCAGGTTTTGTTGGGCAACTACAAGGATGTTGGGATCATTGCGTAAGCACTGAAGGAAAAGAGCAAATCCTGAATGCAACCAGAATAGGTGAGGAAAATGGTCAGCCAACTGTTGTGCAGGACGCGGTAAATACTCTGGTTCATACCATTGCGTTACATTTCATAGGAAATACGGAACTCTTAGAAGATAGGTCTAAAGAGATTCTTATGAATCTCCGATGTCCTACTTTATCCCATTTTAGATGGTATAAGGATGTGTTTTTTATTACGGTTTTCCAAAGAGCTGATGGTTATTCAGATTTTTGGAAAGAAAAGTTTATTGCTGGTTTGCCTCCTCTTTTTGCTGATCGAGTTAGAACCGGAATGAGAGATAGATGGGGAGGAGTTATACCTTACGATAGGTATACGTTTGGAGAATTAGTTTCTCAAATTTGTGCAGTAGGTGTTTCTCTTTGTAATAGCATGAAGTTGACTAAACAACTTCAAAAACAAAAGAATCTTGGAAAAAGGGAAATGGGAGATTTTTGTGAACAGTTTGGATTTCCATCAACAAAAGAATTCACAAAAATTCCTAAAAAGTTTAAATCTTATAAGAAGCATCCCAAAGCCTTTTCTTCTCGTACCTCAAAACCCTATAGGTACTCCCAAAAACGCTTTGTTTCAAAACCCCGGGAGGAAGGAAGGGAAGGAAGAGAGGATAAAAGAAAGGGGAAAAAGAAAGATTTTCAAAATCGAAAAAGTTTCACTAAACCCCCAGTTTTTTACAAATGTGGAAAAGTGGGTCACTATAAGTCTGAATGTAAAATGAAAGAAAAGATAAATCAACTTTCAATTGATGAAGGGCTTAAGAAACAACTTATGCAAATTATGTTGAATTCGTCGGATTCAGAAGAAAGCGATAGGGAAGTTGCAGCATTAAATGATGAAGAACTATTTGACACCTCATCTAGTAGTAATGAGTCAGAGTCTGATGAATGCACATGCAAGATGAAAGACTTAGAACTATGTGTAATTACCCAAGAAAAAAGTTTGGTCCTAGATTTGATTGACAGAATTGAAGATCCCACAGAAAAAAGAGAGGCGTTAGAAAAATATATCTCCATGGCCAAAGAAAAGAAAATAGAAAAGCCAATTGAAGAAAAGAAATTTGAACCATATAGTTTGAAAACAGTAATTCACAGGATCACACTTGTAAAGTAAACACTCAAAACTACAACAACTAAAACTCAGAGCTTTCAAAACAGGTCTTCGAAAACAGGTACAGGTACTAACAACGGGTCTCAGAAACAGGTCTCCGAGCTACGAGCATACTAAACCTATTTATACTAACTTCAGAAGGAAGTTGTCAAGAACAGGTGGACGACATCCAGCGAATTACTATATGGTTCAAACTATATGGTTCAAATTTCTTTTCTTCAATTACTGTGACTGAGCTTGTTCTATTCATCCTGTGAATTACTGTTTTCAAACTATATGGTTCAAATTTCTTTTCTTCAATTGGCTTTTCTATTTTCTTTTCTTTGGCCATGGAGATATATTTTTCTAACGCCTCTCTTTTTTCTGTGGGATCTTCAATTTTGTCAATCAAATCTAGGACCAAACTTTCTTCTTGGGTAATTACACATAGTTCTAAGTCTTTCATATTGCATGTGCATTCATCAGACTCTGACTCATTACTACTAGATGAGGTGTCAAATAGTTCTTCATCATTTAATGCTGCAACTTCCCTATCGCTTTCTTCTGAATCCGACGAATTCAACATAATTTGCATAAGTTGTTTCTTAAGCCCTTCATCAATTGAAAGTTGATTTATCTTTTCTTTCATTTTACATTCAGACTTATAGTGACCCACTTTTCCACATTTGTAACAAACTGGGGGTTTAGTGAAACTTTTTCGATTTTGAAAATCTTTCTTTTTCCCCTTTCTTTTATCCTCTCTTCCTTCCCTTCCTTCCTCCCGGGGTTTTGAAACAAAGCGTTTTTGGGAGTACCTATAGGATTTTGAGGTACGAGAAGAAAAGGCTTTGGGATGCTTCTTATAAGATTTAAACTTTTTAGGAATTTTTGGGAATTCTTTTGTTGATGGAAATCCAAACTATTCACAAAAATCTCCCATTTCCCTTTTTCCAAGATTCTTTTGTTTTTGAAGTTGTTTAGTCAACTTCATGCTATTACAAAGAGAAACACCTACTGCACAAATTTGAGAAACTAATTCTCCAAACGTATACCTATCGTAAGGTATAACTCCTCCCATCTATCTCTCATTCGGGTTCTAACTCGATCAGCAAGAAGAGGAGGCAAACCAGCAATAAACTTTTCTTTCCAAAAATCTGAGAAGAATCACGACCTTTGAGGAGAAAGTGTATAAAAAAAACATCTTTATACCATATAAAGAGGGAGGAAGAAGGGCGTAGGGGGTTTGTGAGGTTTTTCTCTTATCTTTTTTTTGGGATTTCTTTTTTTTCTTATGGGTGTCGCGTGGGTGTGTGGGCCGTGGTTTTTGCGGCCTCCGCCCGTCGGTGGGCTTCCCCTTTTCTCCCCTTTTTTTGTTTTCTTTCAGGGTTTTCTCCTTTCCCTTCAGCGCTTCCCGCTGTCCCCCCCCCCCTTTTTGTTGCCCAACAAAACCTGCAACTATTGCTTGTGCAATACCTTTGTCTGTATTCCGTTGCAATTGACTTGATGTGGAATAAATCATCATATGACGTAGAGTATTTATTACCTGATAGTCCGCTTGTCCATCAATGTTCCATTCGATGATAGACCTCCCAGTATACTCAGCTCTTTCAGTGTGGTCATTTTCTTCATACTGCATGTCAACAGGTGAAGGTCTACGGTAATAATTACGAGTTATAGCAGTTCTTTGAACTGGCTTACCAAAAGTGACTTTATTAATCTCGGCTGTCTGAGAGATATTTTTGAACTCGTCCTCTAGATCAGACAGGTCATCTTCAACTTCTTCTTCTTCTAAAGTGGCTATCTTTGGCTCTTTAGAAATTTTTAATGTGTCCATCCTTTTTGTCAAAGCGTCAATAAAGGTCTCGTCCTCTGCTAGAGACTTTCCAAGTTTGAAACCTTTCGGCTTGTCAACGTGCGACTGAAATAGTGCTGGCATCGGCTTAGACTCGTCTTGCTTTTTCTTCTCATCGCTTTTAGAACTAGATCCCCATTTCGGGTTTCTAGGTTCCCAAATTGAAATAGGTATCACCTTTGTCAATCCGGGAATAGAGTTTTCTATTCGCGTTGCCTGTTTTCCTAAAGATTAAAGAAAAAGATTAGTATAATTATTTTGTTGAATAACAGCAGAGACTCCTTCAATGCCGAGTTTTCCTGAATTTGAATCCCGTTGCTCTCCCAATTCTCCTTTGTATGGGACAGCAAATGTTCCTTGAGTGTTCACCTGGATCACTTTTTCCGGTGGATGAATGGCACTTTCTGTCTTTCCTTCTTTCAACGTGTATACTCTGAAAGGGTTATCAATAGTTTCTACAAAATATTCTTCAAAATTATATTTTTTCGCACAGTACTCAAACCAGTCAAAAAAATCTAGCATTTATTTTCTTTTTCTTTAAATAAAGACAAAATGCTCTTTCTAAAATTTTTCTTCTTTCATGAGAATAGGTCTGCTCATACCAGTTTCTTTTTTCTTTGTTTTCAAGACTAAAATAATCTTGATTAATTATATCCTTTTTGATTTCAAATTTTTTCTAAAACCAAAATTTGTGAATCCACATCAGACCAAGCCACTTCTGGCTGGGGTGGATTTCTTACCTGTTCTCCTTCTCGATAAACAGGGATCTGAACATTTTCTGGAGTTCGCCTTAATCCTTCCAACACTGCCCTTCTTTCCTGATCCTGCAATGATTCAACACTCCGACCGGTACTAGAATTAATTCTAGTACTGCCTCTATTGTTAAAGATCAGTTCTACTTCTCCATTATCGTGTTGGATAATTTGGCTTGGATGCCTATTTTCTATAGGCTTAGGTTGAACTGCATCAGTCAAGTTCCACCTTTCTGGCATTTGAACATCACTCCATTTGATAGTTTTAGGTATGACCATGTGAGTCTTACCTAAATTTGCTTGAAACAAGGTGGTTTCTCCTTCAACACTCATAGCCTTTGCTCTGGGAACTATGGTGTTCATGGCTTTGTAGGAAATCCGGTATATGATCGCCAGATTTTGACTCCCTTTATCCATATTGTATCCTTGTGTATCAATACTCAAGGATAACGTCTTCAGTATGCCTGGATCTGAAAGAGCTACAGAAAAATTGGGGAAACAATTAAAGTAGATGGGTCCTTCACAAAGTGTAGATTGAACCACACCTAGTAAAGAATCCGTAAACTCCTTATGACGCCTGTCCCTCACACATAGTAACAAAGAAGTATCTAAGCCATTTCTAGTCAAAGGCTTGACAGCTACTTGAACCAAACCTATATGCAAATAATTATGACCTTTACTAACACATTGCTCAATTTCTCTATTTGAGAGTAATTGAAAATCTGCACTTGCGTCAGTAACAGACACTGTTTTTTCAACAGTCTTAATTGTATAATCAGAACTAAACTCAAAAGTTCCTTTATGATATATATCAGTAATTGGAACCTTAGGGATGTTCCAGTTCTCAAGATCCTTTTCAACATTTAATATCGTAGCTACCTCAATATTGTTTACCCTCATAATATCCGGTCGTCTCCTGCTACTAGAGCCTTCGTCACTACTGTTGTTTGATCTTCGACTAAGTGATCGAATTAAACTGGCCATCTTTAAAGAGAGTTTCTCTACTTCTCTGTTCCGAACAAACAATTCACCTGCTACAGCACCACTGCCTGCGACTACAAACGCCTTCACACGGCTACAAACGTTGGTACGGCTGGCTGATAGATCCTTCTTGCCTGAGTGAGAAGTTCTTGCAGAGTATCTTGATTAAAGAGACTAGAATAATCAAAAACTTAGACAAAAAATATTACCTAAGTAGTATCCCTCCTAGAGGTTCTTAGGCTCTGATACCAGAACCGTCCCAGGTAGTTCATGCACACACCATTGTAATAGTACATGCCCTAATAATATATATATATATATATATAAATATATATATATATATATATATATATATATATATATATATATATATGCTTAAAAATGGTTTTGCTGGTTATATATTTGTTGTTAGTATAGTTAGTGGCACAGTTACCGGTCGGGCAGAAAGTCCCTCGTCCAGTAAATCACGGTCGAGTGGTAAGTCGCCCGTCCATGCACAATATCACGGTCGGGCGGTAAGTCCCTCGTCCAATAGATCACGGCTGTAGATTTATGTTATATTGTGTAATTATCTTGTGCTTTGTTTTGTGTGACCGACTAACTATTATACTATCTTTGGCTATGTTTGTAGTATAGTCGTATACTACTAGTTTTAAATATGGGGGTTATAATCGATAAATATTTTAATTGTGTTTTACACTGACATTTATTTTCCTAGTCCACTCACCTTTGTTTTTGCAGCCCCTCATGACCTGATACTGTTGAGCACCACTGTGATGAGCGGTAAGACTCAGGATAACTCTGTCTGTTTCTCAAAGAGTAGGAAACTCTTTGTCGTCTATTGTCCTTCAGACTTGTGTACGTAGTTTGGTTGTATTTATTCCGCCTTCGGGCAGTACTGTTGTTTAATTTTTCCCTTCCTCTATTAGATGCTCTGATATACTGTTATGTTGTATTTATTGGGCTTCAATCCGACTCGTTCAGTGGTTTGTGTTTTCTTTGTTCGTTTGTCTTTTTCTGTTAGTTAAGGCTTCGTCACCTTGTTCGGGTGATGGTCGCACCTCCCGGGCCCCACTTTTGGGGTGGGGTGTGTCAGTTAGTATCAGAGCCAGGTTTCTGGTTTCCTGTCGAGTTTTGTGGTCTGTGTCGTTCTTGAACTTCTGTGTTTGGTCTTGTCAGAGCTATGCCACCTCATCAGCGTGGTGCAAGGGGTGCAAGTGGTGCAGGGGAGGCACAGGGTGCCGATAATCCCCCTAATTTAATAGCGTTTCCCGGCCTAGATCAGTTTAGTGCTGCTTTGGATAGCGTTGTTCGGGTCAATCGAGGCTAGGGTAGTGGACATACCCTGCCTGAGATAGCCCGTAACTTAGGGGCTCAGGAGTTGAATAACATTGGTAGGAATGAGACTATCGAGTACTGGTGGAATACGATGCAGACAATGGTACGAACCATTAACTGTTCACCAGAGCGAATAGTAGAGGTGGTATCCTCTTTCTTTTCTAGGGACACTGCAGGAGGTTAACAGAGTATGTGGAGAACCTACCCCAAAGATACCGTTACCTGGGAGCAATTCACGAGCATCTTTTGTGATAGATTTTCCAGCCCTGAGTTTCAATGGAAGAAGATATCTGAGTTTCTTACCTTTCGCCAGGAAGAGATGTCCGTTAGTGAATATGAACAGCGGTTTCGAGAACTCTCATGCTATTGCCCTACAGTGGTTGGTAGTCCGCTAGATATGATGTTTCAGTTTCTACTCGGATTACGAGAGAACATCATAGTGGCTGTAGGTGGTAGACCGTTCACCACCTACAATGATATGTTCCTAGCGGCTTTGAGCGTGGAGCAATTCATGCTACAACGACTTTTAATGTCGATCATGGGGGTAGTAGCAGTGGAGGAGGACGAGGTTCTCGACAACGAGAGAGGAATTGATCTTTTATTGGGGGCCCAAGACAACAACAGTCCTTTAAGAGGACATCATAGAGCTTAGGATCTTCTAGTGGAACTTCTAGCTCGAGTGGGAGACCTTCTGGAAGCTCTCGTATCTTAGGTTCTCGACGATCTAATACTTCTTCCGGGTGCTATGTTTGTGGTGATCAAGGTCACTGGAAAGGGGAGTGCCCCATTATTCAGAGGGAGTACAAGGAGTCTTCCAGAGGCAACCGAGGTTGTCAATAGGGGTCTGACATTAGTGGGAACGTCGGTGGACCGAATCGGACTCATGATTAGTTTCAGGTCAGAGTGGCTTACAGCTCAGCATAGTCGCTCTAGGCGTGGCAATCGGGATCATGGTGACCGAGGCAGAGGTCACGTACAAGGATAAATCTTCACCATGAACCAACAGAATGCCTAGCCTAACCCGGACATGAGTTCAGGTATGTTGAATCTTTAGATGGTCACTCTTTGTTTGACTTGGTTCAAAATTACTCAATGGTTTCTTCAAGTTTGTTTATCGGTTCCAAGCAAACCTTACCCCTTAGGATGCGGTAGTCTTAGGGATGTCTAGAAGTGAGTTGGTGTTACTGGGGTGCCCTGTGATTAGTGCCGACACTGTTTTGGTGATTGACTCCCTTCCTTGAGATATCATTGGCTTTGACATTATCCTTGGGATGGATTGGTCAACTTGTTATCATGCATGGGTAAGCTGTGGTGGGAAAACAATGATTTTCCTAGAAACCTAGACAACCAGACGTTGGATTTCAAGGAGAATGAAAGCTCTACAATATCACTGGATATCGGCGTTAAGGGTTATGTCTGTTATCTGACTCACGTGGTTGTGGAATTAGATACACGAGGACATTACGGGTTGTAGCAGTGGTAAAAGTCTACCTAGATGTCTTTCCCGAGGAGTCGCCATGGTTATCACCTATTCGGAAAATTGAATATAGTATTGATTTAGTTTCGGGTACAAAATTCTTCTCTCAAACACTTTACTAATGGTTCCCACCGAGTTGAAAGAGTTGAAGCTTCATGCTGTTCGGACTAAATGAAGCTCAGCCGCCTTCATGAATCTGATGAATAGAGTTTTTTGGTCATTTTGGACCGTCTCATCGTTGTCTTCGTCAATGACGTCCTCGTTTATTCTTGGAGTGTGGCAGAGCATAATGGATGTTTGAGAGCAATCTTGGGGAGGCGAATGTGGCGACAGAGACCTCGAGTAGGAAGCATCACGGACAAGTGGTATCAATCCGAACAACCTATGTTTCGTAGTCGCAGGGATTGCGAAAGACATGGGTCAACTTGAATGCCGAGGGATCAAGGGAGGCTATGTAAGCACACTTTCAGGTCAGACGGATATTTGTAGACAGAGCCCATGTGACTCAAGAGGTGGACCCTAAGTGCTAGAAAATTTGAAGTGGTTTAAACTAAAATACTAGAGGAGGCACAACTCCAATGTATTGCCAACAAAGTCTCTTGAGACTGGAGAAAAGTTGCAACCATGTTGGTCGCACAACCAAAAGCATGAGTCAAACAAGCAGAATCTCTTGGGAGCTATAGTTGTGCTGAATCCATCCCATATTGATTTTCATAGTTCAAGTCAAACAATGTGAACCTTGGAGAAAGAATTGTGCCTGTGACTGACCTAAAACCCCAAGAGACCAGAAACAAATCCTTACAAATTTAACAAGTGACAAGCAAAGAGAGAGCACATTACCTATTAGGAGCTATTGCCGATAGTGTTGGAAGTAGAGGAAGCGATGGACGCGACCCCTTGGGTAGTAGTCGACATGCTTAGCTCTGACAACATGAGGGTTCTCATTTATCTCTGTACAGTCCATCCACTACTCGGCCTCTTCACCACCTCCGCGGTTATCTAACTCTCTAGTCTCTACTCTGCGAGCAACATCTTAGAGAGTGCGTGAAGAGGTACCGCCCTTTGGAAAAATATCTATAAGCGTCGTAGTTAACTGTTAAAGGCCAGGTATCACTCGAGGAGGCATGGCTCTACAGAAGTACAACATGGTACGAAAGAAACAACAACTGACTGAACTGGACAGGAAGCCAAAAACCTATGCTCTGATACCACTGTTACACCCCGTCCCCAACAAGTGGGCCCGGGATGTATGGCCATCGGCCAGAAGAGTGATGAAGCCTAAACCCGCACACATAGACTATAAAACCATGGATATAACATCACAAAAGACACAACTGGGCCCATAATAATCACACAAAACAAACACAATAGCATCAGAGCACCTACGACAAAAGAAAAGCAATAGCGGAAACTACTGACAACCTGAAACCGAACCGGGGATGTCCCTACACTCTCGGGACAGTTGTAGAGCCATCGAACTACCTCTCCTCACATCTCTAGTCAAATCAGCTACTAAACGTCTGGTAGGCGCTGGTCAAGTGCACGTAGGATATCACACATAGTGCCCTGGAAACGCGCAGGGCACCGCTGGTATAGCTGAATGTATATACCCTAGTGTACTCTCCCTCACAGATTACCCACAGTGCCCTCGAACGCGCAGGGCACCTCTAGCACCGGAATACGTAAGGCTAGCAAGTGGGGTCTTCGGTGCAGGCAACGCTGTGAGAGCTGTGTCCTACTGCCGTAGTCCGAGTACTAATAGTGTACATGTGATTCTAGGTGCACTAGGAAAATAAGGTACATAAAACTGATATTTTTATGTCTATAAATCTGTATAATACTGCTATGAACTGAACTTCAAATAAAACCCATCCACTCACAGTATTTCCAAGCTGTCGAACTCATCTATGCGGAATGCTTGACTGTGGCGCCTCACAGGTGCTCGGATACCTACATGTCTCGGCTGGAATTGGCCGGAAAAGAGTACAGAAAATCCCGTTTCCGTTCTGTCTCATCGCCGGCGATTCCCGAGGTTTCCGTCCACAAAACTTGGTGCTCTGAGTTCACCTCGACGAGGGGAAGCTGCTCCTGGTGCTCGTCGGCGCGATCCGTTGCTTGCGTGAGAGAATCAACGGTGAGGGCAAATAGGTTTTACGCGGTGGTTCGGGTTTCCTCTTTTGGAAACCCGGGCTGGTTCGATTTTTAAAACCCCAAACCGGCCTTCTAGTATTATCCCCATGCTTCAACCCAATCACAGGCTGCCACATGGCAGCCCGCTCAACACCACAAAATCGTTTTTCGACAGTAACTTCTTCGATACAACTCGGAATTCGATTCCGTCTTTGTGGATGCATTCGTATCGTCGAGCTCTTCGTATAGAGTACAATATTGGATATGTAAATTCTCATATGTTCAAAAGTCAATGCTTGACTCGCAAGGGCATTTTCGTCATTTTCCTTAAAATTCCGGGATGGGTCATAATAGTCAAGGTAAACCTTTTCAATGTTGGAGGACATGTTCAATTACTCAACAATGCAGTTCAGATGTAGCTGAGACCGACATCTATTGTTGATGCAGGTTGCGTATGATAACCGTAATCACTCATGCTATGGGATTTCACTTTTGAGGCCTTTAAGGGAAAGCCGTGTAAAACTTTGTGGGGTTGGTTTGAGACGGGTGAACGACCTTTGGTGGGGCCTAGAATAGTTATTAAATTGGGGAAAAGGATACAAAGTTGCGAGAAAGAAGTTACTAGGCGTCCAGGATTGTTAGAAGAAGCCTGTTAGCGCCATCTGAAGAATCGGGAGTATCAAGTCGGTGATTATCTATTCTAGAATTATCTCCCTAGAAGGGAACTGTTCAGTGCGGGAAACGAGGTAAGCTCAGTCCCCGATATATTGGGCCTTCTGAGATTACTGAGAGGATTGGCGACGTGGCATAACGGTTGGTTCTGCCACCGAAACTATCTCGGGTGCACAAAGTGTTTAGTGTGTCGATGCTCCGAGGATATATATACCAATTCTATCTCATGTCTTGAAATCTCAACCACATGGGATAAGGTAAAAGATGATTTGAGTCGTGGTGAAGGCCCAATAGACATAACAGATCGGAAGAACAAAGTCCTGCGCAACCGAACTATTCCAACGGTGAAGGTCTTCTTGAACAACCACGGGGTGGGTATTGGGGGAGGATTTTGTTTTTTTTGTGGGGGGGGGGGGGGGGGGGGGGGGGGGGGGGTTGTTGGGTTTGATTTTTTGTATTGTTGTTGTTTTATCATGTTTGTTGTGTGTTCGAGAGGAGGGGGGGGGGTGGAGGGGGGGGAGGGGAGAAGCACTGTGTATGGTTTTTTTGGGGGGGGGGGGGGGGGGGGGGGGGGGGGGGGGGGGGGGGAGTGTGAGCGAGCGGTCGTAAAATTTCTGTAAAATTGTGAAATTGTTGTTGTTTATGATCGATGTTTGGTATAGTTAGTGGCGCACATATGGACCCAAGGGTTCGAGTCTTAGTGGGTTCTTTGCACTCGTTGTGTGGAGTGGGTTCGAGTCCCACTATCCTGACATCCCGGCAGGGGTTCGAGTCCTAACTGCCCTATTTATCGGCGTGGGTTTGAGTCCCACTGCCCATTTAAATCACGGCCGTAGATTTATAGTATTGTTTTGTGCATGTTCCCTCATGCGACTAACTACTGTACATATTGGCTGTATTTGTAGTATGGTCATATACTACTTGTTTTGACAGAGGGGGTTATTGGAATATTTTAAATGTGATTTTCACTGATTTGTTTTTCCCGTCCACTCACCCTTGTTTTTGCATCTCCTCAGTATATTGCCCTAAACTACAGCACCGAGAAGACTGAGAATTTCCAGATAGCTCTGTTCCTATCCACAAAGAGTAGGAGCTCTTTGTTGTCTGTCTTTCGTTCAGGTTGTTTATGTTTAAACAGTTGTTGTTTATTTTGCCCGTGAGGCTGTACTGGTTGTGTATCTTCCCATCCGTTGTAGATGCTCTAACACTTTGTGTATGTTGTATTAACGGGCTTCAACTCGACATGTCTTATTGTGTTGTTTCGTTTGTCGCTTGTGGTTTTCCATTGTGTTATGGCTTCGTCACCTCGTTGAGGTGATGGCTGCACTTCTCGGGCCCCACTTTTGGGGACGGGGTGTGTCATGTTATTTTCGCTTGTGTTTGTCATTTTGTACTTGCGTGTCATGGCTTCGTCACCCTTCGAGCATGACCGCACTTCGCGAGGCGACTTTTAGGAACGAAATGTGTCAGTTAGGGGAATAGTGAAGTAACGATCAACTAATGACAGAATAAGTTCGCAAAATTTTGAAAAAATAGAATATTAAAATATATAAAAAAAGTACAAATATTATTTCGCATTTTGATCCAAATCACAAAATATATCCAAATCTCGAAATACATCATTCTAATTTGCTCAATTTTTTTTTCTGTACCGTTTTCTCCCAATTTTGCTCTGATATTTGACCCCAAACTTTGGACAGCAGCTTCTTAGACCATCTCCAATGGTGGAGTGTAAAAACCAAATTTGACAAAAATTTCCTCCCAATGGGTGTATTTGGGATGTATTTCTTGAGTGATATTTGGGATTGTGTCAAAATTATGGTTATATTTGACCCAAAATTTGACACAATTCTCATTTGTAAGACCCAACATCTTGTGGCTCACATTTGGTGACCGTTGGATCCAACGGTCATCCTTAAATCATGTTTTTTTAAGTTAAATCAAACGGTCTTTATTATACCTAATCAAATCTAAAGGTAAAAAAGATAATCAAGGATGTGCAGTCCAAAAAATTCATGCATTCTGCATCGTTCGTTTTAACTTGGTTTTAGGTTGAATGACAAAAAAAAAAATTGTCCCATTTTGAATTTTTTAAAGTTGTAATATTCATAAAATTAACTTACGAAATTCTATCTACAAATTAACTTACGAAAAAAAATTGATAAAAAATTAAAGTTTAAACTCAATTACTTCAAATATAGAGTCAAATTTGAGTGTTTCATCATTGGAAACCATGTCGAATTTGTATAAATAATAGTTGTATTTTATGATGTATAATTAGGAATATTCGCTCCAATCATTGGAGAGGTTATCATGGGCTGTTTTACCAACCAGTGTATCAGCTGGACGAGACTAAACCCACCTTCGGACTCGAATTAAGGTCTGACCACTGACCGCGTAGGCCTACGTTCACTTCCCCGTATCCTCGCTCCGTCTTCCACACCACCGTGTCGTCGTCTCCATCTCGGAAAATCACACGTCAGTACACTTCGCCGGTCGCGGCTAATTCTTCATTCCTCATCGTCGCCGCCGCTCTCCGGTACAAAAAATTTCCGTAGACGTAGCCGTCAGGTATCGTCTCCTATGGAGGCCGTCTGCACCCACAAAATCTCACCAGCCCTACCCTCCCTTTCCTCAGTCAACCCCTACACGAAGAGCTCCCAATCTCAACTCCTCTTCTTCCGCTCGCATGTCTCCAACCACAAAGACACCACCTTTCCAATCTCTACTCCCAGTTTCTACTCCAAACCCCAGCGCAAATCCCAAGTCCTCTGCTGCCAGACTGCTAACTCTAAGCCTACTCGGCGGCCCGATTACGTCCCAAACCGCATTTCCGACCCCAATTATGTCCGCATTTTCGACACCACCCTCCGCGACGGCGAGCAGTCCCCTGGCGCCTCCTTGACCTCCAAAGAGAAACTCGCAATCGCCCGCCAGCTCGCAAAGCTCGGAGTGGACATAATCGAGGCTGGGTTCCCGGCCTCGTCCAAGGACGATTTTGAGGCCGTGAAGATGATTGCCAATGAGGTTGGGAATTCAGTCGACAGCGACGGCTATGTGCCGGTGATTTGTGGGTTGTCGAGGTGCAATGAGAAGGATATTCTGACGGCGTGGAATGCCGTCAAAGGCGCCAAGAGGCCGAGAGTTCATACGTTCATTGCGACCAGTGCCATTCATATGGAGTATAAGCTGAGGAAGACCAAGGAGCAGGTGATTGATATTGCGACGAAGATGGTCAGGTATGCTAGGGACTTGGGTTGTGATGATGTCGAGTTCAGCCCTGAAGATGCTGGCAGGTAAAGCCTTTTCGTCTCTCTTTTCTGACTTTTTTGACTTTTTCGCTGTGGATATTGCTGTTGGTGTATGGTGCTCCTGATGCAATGCAACCCCAGTTGATAATCTTTTTAAGTCTAAACTTTCGTTTAGGGTTGGCAGCAAATGATGTATTTGGCGACAAGGGCATCAAATTTCTGGCCTTCTGCCTTGTTTTCTGGCCAAACAAAGGGAATGGTCAGAGTGTTATAGAGACAATGACTATGTTGAAATTGTTGTGCTGTTAAAGAGTTCGTATCGAGCATTAAAATCTGGGTGTGCATAATCACCATTTTCAACTCATTCATGGACTTGAGCGATATTAATTAGTTTCTTTATTTTTGGGAATTTTCACTTGGAGGTTTGTGTATAATTAATTGATCATCTTAAAAGGAGCAATGAATAACCTTCTTCGTGCTAGGCCCTCTTAGTTCCTACTGTTTGATTGATAATTTGCTTCTATCAGCTATTGTCATCTGCTATTTGAACCTGATTTGCGCAGATCATGTATGTGAAGTTCTTTCAGTCCTTTCGATTGTATTTTCTTTTTGGTTTCATGTTTTTGTGTTTGTGAACGTAACTTTCTTGTGTGTTGTTGGCCTATATCCCACCAGATCCGACAGAGAATTTTTGTATCAGATTTTGGGTGAAGTCATAAAGGCTGGGGCAACTACTCTTAACATTCCTGACACTGTGGGTTATAATGTGCCAAGCGAATATAGTCAGTTGATTTCTGACATAATATCTAATACGCCTGGAATTGAGAACGTCATCATTTCAACTCACTGCCAAAATGATCTTGGACTTTCTACAGCCAACACTGTAGCGGTACAGCTTTGCATTGTGGTGATGTTCTGGTTAGGGGGGTAGTTATGGACAAAATTCACTCATAACTCTTCTCGTCCATGTTCAGGGGGCATGTGCAGGCGCTAGGCAACTGGAAGTAACCATAAATGGCATCGGTGAAAGGGCTGGAAATGCTTCATTAGAGGAGGTAAGAATTCACTTGATATTATGCTGTTACCTACTGTCGGCATCTTTGTTATCTTGTCAATTTTTGCACTTAAGTGTAATGCCTCTAGCTTCTATATGTTTCCAACATCAAGAGTTGCCTTTTTTTTTTTCTTCTCTCACCATGTCGTCTTGCTTAAAGACATGACGGGTTGAGAAAATTTCACTTCTACTCAATTTTCTTCGACTTTGATCCCATTTATTGACATGGTTGTTGTTTGGGAATGTTCCAAGTATCAATTTTTGGCCAGAATCCAATTTGTGATTTAAATCTAAAACCAAATCATTTTCCGACTCGAGACTAGAAACCTAAAGTCTTTTCTTTCTTTACTTCTGGCTTCAGTTACATAGATCCTCATTTTTGCATGGAAATTTAACAGAATTATTGATATACGATGTGGACTAAGTTTGAATTAGTCTTCTGGAGACGTTTCCATGATACCTTTCTAGTCACTTACACCATTGCCAACAGAGTGAAAAAAGTTCACTTATTACTATGCTGATTTCCTATGTAAATTGGTTTCAAAATAATTTCAAAATTATCTGCTATGTGTCATTTACATTCTTTGTTAGGAAAGGAAATGAAGTTTAAAATCTTAGTTTAGAATAGATTTTTTCATGTTTATGAGGCAACATTGATCGTCTTAATTGTATTACTTTGTTGTGTATTCTTTGATTATGTACTTAAAGAGTTCATCTGCAGGTGTTACTCTTTGCATTATTTTTAATGCCTGTCCACCTTTGAATAGCTCTTTTTAATCGAATGAATATGCAGGTTGTCATGACCTTAAGTTGCCGTGGGGAGCATGTACTTGGGGGGCTTTACACCGGAATTAAAACTCGAAATATCTACATAACAAGCAAGATGGTCTACTTTCACCATTTTGGGAACATCAACTAGTTTTTCTTTCCGCTTAGTCCTTTTGATTGGGTTTCTTACTCAAGGATTCGATGGTTTAGGTTGAAGAGTACACCGGTTTGCATGTGCAGCCACACAAGGCTATAGTTGGAGCTAATGCTTTTGCTCATGAAAGTGGGATCCATCAGGTTGCTTTCATTTTTGTTCCATCTGACCCTTTTTCAGTTTTAAATGTCTTTGCTAATCTCCATATGTCCGTTGCCCTTCAGTTGAATCTGTTAATGTTTAAAAGCGTTTTCTGATCCATAGGATGGAATGCTTAAGCATAAAGGGACATATGAAATTATATCTCCTGAGGATATTGGATATGAACGGTCCAATGAAGCTGGCATTGTCCTTGGGAAACTAAGGTATATTCTTTTTCAATGCTTTCCTTTATGGTTTCTTTTGTTGATAAAGACATGCAGAGAAAGAATAAAGGTCTATCATCCTATTCCTGTATGGTTTCTTTTGTTGATAAAGACATGCAGAGAAAGAATAAAGGTCTATCATCCTATTGGAACAACCATTGTATTGAGGAATAAATTTCTTATTTTCCACATGCTTCTTGGTCGATGCATGGCTAACTGAATCATGAGAAATGCATTTGTATCCGTATTGCAAGAACCGTGGTTTACAAAGATGGCTATCAAATACTTATGCAGTGAAATTGCATACGAAAAAGCAAAGAAGTTCATATTAGACCATTTCTCGTAGTGGCCAATTCCTTCTAAGCATATATATGTGTGCTGAGAGTAATTCCTGTTTTTCCATCATGACCAGAGTGAAAGTTATGCTGTTACTTTTTCACTTTCTACTATTCGTTGTTGCATTTCCTGCAGAACTTATCATGTGCATTAGATAGTAATGATTGAATTTTTAGCCATACAGACAATTTCCCTTGCACAAATAGGATGGTTCTCTTGCTTTCTCTCTTCTGGTTTGTGAGTTCCCACTATAATTATATGTTTCAATTGAAATTCTATCAAGTAATGGCCTTGGTCACAATTTGTTTTCTTTCCAGCTTTCGGAATTTACTTTTATCTCTTTTCTCGGTTAATGGTAGTTCTTTTCGGTTAAATGGGGATGGGGGGCAAATTATATGCATAAATTTGCATATACCTTCCTATTTCCTTCTAGTTATTTGATCAAGAAACAAAAATAGAAACTGTCGCCAGATGGGACCTCCAACTTCCCCATAATTTTGTTGGAAGTTTGGACAACACAGTAAAAGGGGTTTATGGTAGGAGTTGGTGGTTTTGTGGAAGTGTAACAAAGGTAGAACGATAGGAAAACAGAAAAGATAAAAGGTTTGGCTCACAAAGAATGCCAAGGGGTCAGCTCACTAAGAAAACCTAGGGTTTGGGTCACAAAGATAACCAATTTTTTATATAAACTCAATTTTCATGAATTCAATTCTTCAAACTGAAAATTACATAGAAAATAGGTTGGCTTTTATACTAAACTATTCCTAGAGAACACAGGATAGTTTTCCTAACTTTCTAAAACAATAAAGCTAACTTAACTAAATTCTAGATCCTAATCAAGTCAGCAATTAAAACCTATTGAACTAAATCAAGTAAACTAAATCTAAATCTAAATCCAGGACTCTTCTGGATCTGCTCCACATCAAAGTTTCCATTCAAACTCTGCCGTGTGAATGGTATGCACATTTATTGAACTGTAGTTTGGGAATAATCTGTATTGATAGGAACAGTCCTGCTCTCTGCCGGACAGTCCGTTTTTTGTTAAAAAAGGACTTTCAATCACAATCGTTGATTTTTGATCCAAGGGTTGTGAGAAAACCAGCTTTTTCTGTGGGCCCCATCAGTGTTCCAAAAAGTAAAGGGTCCGTTTTTTGTTAAAAAGGACCGTCCGGCAGAGAGAATTCTCGTTGATAGGAAAATGGTATGAATAGTTGCAGTCTGGTATCTTTTTACATTTTCTTTGAATCTAAGCTCCACTATCCTTGTGTTCAATGTTTAGTAATAAGCCTGACTAGTTTACAAAAGCTTTTTTTTTTTTTTTTTTTTTTTTTATAAATCAACCTTACTGCCTTCAAAATAGATACCTCTTACTCTTCTTTTGACTGTTTTTGGGAAATAAGTTAGTTTAGCTGAAGTTCAACATTTTTCAAACTTGTATGAACTGGTTAACACTTCTGAGTTTAGAGAGTTCTCTTTCCCAGATATATGGTTTAATTGGAAAGCTGCTACTAGTCAGTTAGTGGCTCTGTCTTTTGGTTTAGTTCAGGGTGTTCTGAGTTTGCTTTGTTTGGTGTTTTGGAGTTTTGCTCGTAGACTTCTGGTCCACCTTCCTCTGCTGTTTGAGACTGTTTTCAATAAAATTTCGTATCTTCTTGAAAAAAAAAAATCTGAAGCCTTTGCCACTTGTTTAATTAGATAGAAGGAACCTTTTTAAATCCTGGTGTTTTAATTTTTGATTAATCTCCCCATTCAACCTGAGGCAAAAGAGAAATGGATATACATATAGTTTCTGTACCTTAGTCGATTCTGACTGTTATATGTTTTTCACTCCCTCCATATAGTCAATGACTTTCTTTTCTTTTTTCTTTGTCTAATTCCCTTTGTAGTGGACGTCATGCTTTGAGAAAGCGTCTTGAAGAGGTACAGATTGATTCTTGTTTTTCTCAAGGTTATCAGTCAAATTTATTAGTTGCTGCCCATTTCTCTTATTCTCTTTTTGTTTCTCTTGTTAGCTCGGTTATGATCTTGGTGACGATCAACTTGACAGTATTTTCTGGCGTTTCAAAGCAGTGGCTGAACAGAAAAAGGTAACTTTTTTCAGAATGTTGCCACAGAAGATTACCATCATAGGCGAATGAATTCTCTTTGAAGGAAATGACAAATTAAAGTACAAATTAAGCATATCAACTATATTACCTAAAAAGCACTGTAGAGAGTGGGAGGACTGGAAATGAGATTGTAAACACTTATCAAAGACAAGTGTCTTAAAGGAATATCTATTATATTACCTCAAATCATATTCTTACTCTTCTCTTTCGCGGTGTTTTCTACCTCTTGTATCCTTCAAGAACACTGTCAAAAACTTTAACCTGGGTCCATAGGCATCTGGATATCATTGACGAATGCAAATTGAAGCTATCAGATGAATGATAGCCTCTCCTAAATTTCTCTTTAATTGATGCATAGGTAAATTTTAGAAAAAATAAATCTGAAATATTGGAATCCAATTGATAGAAACAAGGAATGCATTATTAGAATTCCTTTTTGTCTCATGCAAAACCAAATGAACTCCAGAATTTATATATATTTGGCATTCCTCATTGTAATTGTACATGAAGATATTCTTGTTTTGCACTCTTATTTCAAGTGCTCATGTTCCAGAGAGTAACTGATGCAGACCTCAGAGCGTTGGTGTCGGATGAAGTTTATCAGCCTGAAGTGGTCTGGAAGCTTCACGATCTTCAGGTTTGCGAAGATAGTTTTCAACCTTGTTGATTTCCTGATCAACTGAAGTTTGACGAATTTTCATCTCCAACTTACATGGACTGGAATTCTCAGGTTACCTGCGGAACTCTTGCTCTTTCCACAGCGACTGTTAAACTAATTGATGCTGATGGGATAGAGCATGTTGCTTGTGCAATTGGAACGGGTCCAGTGGATTCAGCTTACAAGGCTATTGATCTCCTTGTGAAGGTTTGTTAAGAACATTGAACTTTTGTAGTGATATTTACATTTGATGTTTGTAGATATTTTCCACACTTGTACTGTTAGCCGTTAGGGTGTTTCAAGTTTGTTGGGGCTTGGTGGATACTGGTGATGAAACTTAGCAGTGTGGCTTACTTAAATATGGCATTTAGCTTCTCTAGGGTTTCATGGTTTCTTTACTTAAAGCATTAAATTGTTTAAGTTAAGTAGGCTTTCATGTATGTGTAGTCAAGGGAACAAGCATCAGACTTACAATTAGTTTTATTATCTTTCTATAATTTGTTGACGAGTTGCTAAAAGATCAATAATAATAAAACCCTGGGTATCTATGCTGTAAAGTTAAAGTCTTTTTTCATGGTTGACATACCTGTTATGATGAGTTTATGATGTTCAATGAAAATTTAACATAGACAATTTAGTGCTTTCAATTTACAGTTTGAAATATTTTTTATAGGCAGACAGTTCTTTAGGTCTGCGACCGCAACACTATTTTCAAGTGTGTTGTAACAAATTTGCTTTTCCCTCTGAATAGCAGGAACCAGTAACACTTCTTGAGTACTCAATAAATGCAGTCACAGAAGGAATTGATGCAATAGCCACTACTCGTGTTGTAATCCGGTCAGAAAACAGTCATGGGGAGACTCATTCTCTCACTGGAGAAACAGTTCAACGGACATTCAGGTATGTGCAAAAAGGTTGGTTTGTTTTTTAAGTTCACCTACTTTCTTCTGTTAGGAAGTTCACAATATGAAGATCTGTGTTTTGTCTTCTGTTGCCAGTGGAATTGGGGCAGGAATGGATATCGTCGTGTCCAGTGTCAAGGCCTACATTGGTGCACTGAATAAGATGTTAGGTTTTAAAGAAAGGTCCCCAACAGAGACTCCCCCAGAGAGAACCCCTGTGTCTGCTGGGTCTGCATGAGGAGAGGATGGTGCTCTATAGATGTGATGTGCAAGCTCTCAAATCATGCTTCCATTTGGTTTCTTGCATTTTGTACAAAAGTGTTGAGAAATTTGGATCCTATATGGCTCTATGTACGCACAAGTTTTGGAAAGATGTTGCATGGTTTAATACCCTGTCGTTCAATGTTGTGTGTACTAAAGGATAACTGATCCACAACTTAAGTGAAACAAAGAAAAATTATATGCATAAAAAAGTTCAACAAATACTAGCCAGAGTTTATGTTGAATCTCCAAAACATAATTTAACAAATAAATAGGGACGAGTATATTTAATCTCCAAAACATAATAACAAATCTCAATTAAACGAGTATTTTGTAGGATGGAATAGGTTGTTATGTACATTGCATACAATATTTCTACCAAATTCTGAAGATGATTCCATTAAACCTCTTGAAGACCTGAAAAGTAAGACCATCTCTAGCCATAAAAGAGCTACATGTAGTCCAAGCTATATTGTAGTCTCAAAAATATTTTTTTTTTTTTATAGAATAGTGCATTTTACCGTCTATAGTCATACCGGGGGTATATTCTAACACTTTCAATATTTATTATTTTTTAATGTACTGTCTAAATTTAATATGTATTTTAATTAATTTAGTACTCATACCTTATTGAAAATATAATTAAAACTCAAAAAGAATTTTATGCCATTTTTCAACATTATAGTATTAGGCGTCCCCTTTTCTTGCAATTGGTAGAAGATGTACAAATGGCCAATCCTTACTTTCGACAAGGTGTAGATATTGCAGGTAGACAAAGTTTCTCTTCCCTAATGCAAAGTGACAGTAGCACTTCGAATGCTGGCGTACGCTTGTTTGGTTGATTCATTGGATGAAACATATGCCTGAGACCCTAAACTACGTTTGTAGTACAGTGTGGCCCATCTACAAGGACCAATACCTCCGAGTACCATCTCAGGAAGATCTGAATAGGCTTCTAGCGAGATCTAAAAGGCGTGGATTTCCAGGCATGATAGGGTCACTAGATTGCATGCATTGGGAGTGGAAGAACTGTCCAATGGGATGGAAGGGATGCTACAACGGAAAATCTAGAAAGCCAACTAATCGTTGGGAGGCTGTAGCCTCGCATGACACATGGATCTGGCATGCTTTTTTTTTATTTTTTTTGGAATTCCAGGAGCTCAAAATGACATCACAGTGTTGGGGCGTTCATCACTCTTCAAAACTCTTACTGAATGTGAATCACCTCAAATAAACTTGGAGGTTAATGGTCGTCAACACTACATGGTGAAGGTATTTATCCAAAGTGTGCAACACTTGTTCAATCAATTAGGAGTCTTGAGAATGAAGCCGACACATATTTTTATGCTCAGCAAGAGCCATACCGAAAAGATGTTGAAAGGACATTTGGCATTTTCCAAGCACGATAGCCAATTATTAGGCAAGTAGGTAGAAGTTGGGATCGGGAAAAATTGAAATGCTTCATGATGACGTGCATAATATTGCACAACATGATTATGGAGGATGAGAGGGATGACTACCTCAATGAAGAGTCTAACGATGATGAAGTTGACCCAAATAGGTTGGAGAGTTTGTGCCAAAATATATAACGGGCCTGATTTGCCTAAGGATCCTCAAACTGGAAATATCCCTATGGAGGAGTATATGAGACATCACAGAATGATATGCTCTCGTGAAAGAAACCGTTACCTACAAGCTGATCTTGTTGCACATCTCTTGCACACACGAGGCCAAGAGATGTGAGGGTTTGTGGAGCTTTGACCTTATGTTTTAGTCTTTATTGTTGGCTATATCTAGTCAGATTATTGTGTGGCTTTGTGGTGTTTTGTATTTGTTGTGTGGTTTGTAGTACTTTGTGTGATGTGTACTATTTGAACTTGTAATAATGAAACAAGGAGGGGAGTATTTATCGAGTTTTGTTGAAATTTTTATGCATTTTTCCCAAATTCTAAAAAAAAAGTGGGTAAAGGCTTGTTGATGTTAGCTTGGCTTTGGGTTTCAAACGGCTACTACTTGGACTAATCATGAAAACCCACAAGGATTTTTCCAGGTGCCAAAATCCCGTGTCCATCTTTGTGTAATGTTAAATCATTTGGCTAAACTTAAAATTGGACTTATTTCTGCACCAACTTCTATGGCATGCAATCTGGACAAAACTTCCTGACATGTCATCTTAATTGTTGCATTAGAAATGCTGGATTCAATAAGTTGTAGTTGTGGATAGCTCTCTGATTTCAAACTTCACTGAATCTGTTGAGAACCTAAGTTGGCATAGCATCTGAATGTTATAGAACAAATTACAAGCATAAACAAGTTAAAGTCTGTCAAAGAACTGATCATGTAACTTCTATCAAGATAAAAGCAACTCAAAGTAAACTATCAAGTTCATCACATCAGTGATTGGTCATCGATTTGATTTTGTTTGTGATGTTTGTTTGAGTAGAGGGAAATATTTGGAAATACCCCCCCTCATTGCCAACCTGCAAGGACAAAAAACCATATGAAATTATGTTTCTGTAGTGGGAGTACAACTCATGATAGTGTACTACTGTTGTCACACGATTAGTACATAATGAAAAAGGATGTCACTTATGAAATCGGTTTTGTGATATTTTGTAATTGTGTTTCTGCAGTGGGAGTTACAAATAATGGAAGTGTACCAATATTGTTATGTGATTAGTACAAACTTCCCTACTTGGCACATTATAGTTTGTGAAAAGGGAAAATCAATTATCCTAGGCATTTTTTGTGTGATGGTTTATGAATATGACATAGGCAATCTTCAAGTGACGAAAGTCACATGATGGGTGAAACAAAACTGGTTAATTAATTAGAAAGATTGAGACTGATCATCTTGGTTGTCAAGAAATAAGACTTCTGGGTCATCTGGATGAAAGATCCTGACACATCATCAATGGGCTAGTGGTCTAGGAAAGATTCTCACAAACTAGTGAGGAGTGCTTCTACATTGATCCTTGAAAATCTCGAAAGATGTTTCTTCACATATGGTGAGAGATATCACTTCATGTGGAAACCGTCCTTCTTTTAAGAGAGGAAATATTTTATGAGAATGGAATCCCCTTAGGCAGGGTGAGATTCTTATTGGTCCAAATGTAAAATTCATACTCTATGACAAAAATGATATGCACGCAAATGACCACAATACTAAAGCTTGAACTTGGATACATAATACATTGTGGATTGCTTTAGATATGGTGTAACCTTTCTTTGATGTCACTAGTAAAAGTAGATGATCTCCTCATTGAAAGATGAGACCTACGTAGAGCAGCAGAAGATGCTCATGAGTTCTGATACACCCCGCCCCAAAAAGTGGGGCCCGGGAGGCGCGGCCATCACCCAGACAAGGTGACGAAGCCTTAACCAATCGAAACAGACAAACGAACAACAAAAAGATAACAAAAGACAAGTCGGGTCGAAGCCCGCTAAAACAAAACAATAACAATGTACCAGAGCATCTAACAACGGAAGTAAAGTTTAAACAATATTGCCCGAAGGCGGAATAATACAACACAAGACGTACACAAGTCTAACGAACCGTAGACGGCTAGCAAAGAGACTTCTACCCTTTGTGACACATAACAGAGCTATCCTGACGCTTGCTACTCGTCTTGATGGTGCTCAACAGTATCAGGTCCTAAGGGGGCGCAAAAACAAAGGTGAGTGGACAGGGAAAATAAATGTCAGTGTAAAACACAGTTTAAAATATTTATCAATAACATAATAACCCCACAGTTAAAACAATAATATACGACTATACCACAATAAGCATACAACAACAACCCAATTCACCAGAATAAGCAAACGTTCTAAACGCATCTACGGAATGAGAGGAACTAAAAAACCAGGGTTGCAGGACTCACTGTCGCTGGAATCAACGGGAAAAGACGCCGGAAAGTCATGGATTTCGTCGACGTTGTTGGGACTTCACCATTGGGTTTTCTGGGCCGATCTTGGGTGTTTCGGAATCACGGGAGTGAGCTGATCGTGTTTCTGGCGTCGGAATTCCTGATTTGTGGCCGGCAGTGCGTCGAAGGTGGCAGATTGTGTCGGCGGTTTTGGGTTTCCGTTTTGGGAAACCCACGGGTTTGGTCGGGGTTTAATAACCCAAAAACAGTAGCAACCAATAATAGGCTGACACTGTGGCATTGGCCAATCCTGCCCTGCCACGTGTCATGACCCACTACACCACATAACAGTTTTTGGTCGTAATTAATGCATCCATTACGACTAGGAATCCGATTCCGTCTTCGCGGACGCGTTCCTATCGTCGACCTGTTCGCCTAGAGTACAATATTGGTTAAACACAATTTCACTGTTTAATAGTCAAACAGTTGACTAGTAAGGGTATTTTGGTCATTTCACAATATTTCGGGAATTTTACGAAGTGGGTCGTAACATAGATTGTCCGACCTCGTATAACGTGATCATCGGGCGGCCCATAGCGGAGGAGATAAACTACCAGCGAGAGGATGCTACTCCGTAGCAGTCTAGCGGGGAGGCAAGGATACTATCCTGACTCCTTGGAAAGCATGTTTCATGGCCGAACTACTGTCTCTCGATAACCAACCAGATGACCCGAGAGACGAAGCTACAACATCCCAGGCGAAACTCGCGGAGAGCTTGGAGATGGTCTGCGTCTCCGAAGACTTCACCGATTGGCAGGTGAGGATTGGGGCGGAACTCCCCCATGTGATCTGGGAGTCCCTGATCAAATTCCTTGGGGAAAACGTCGAGGTCTTCGCCTGGTCGTACAATGATATGCCCGACATCTCCACTGACATCATCTCCCTCAAACTAAGCATCGATCTGAAGGAACAACCGGATGCGAGAAGCGTCGCAAGTTTGACGGACAATGATACGAGGCAATAAAGACCGAGGTTGACAAGCTTGCCTCTATCAGGTTTGTACGAACGACAGAGTACCTGACATGGGTAGCAAATCCCATCGTAGTCCAAAAGACACGAGGAACGTGGCGGATGTGTGTGGATTAAACCAACCTCAACAAGGTGTGCCTGAAGGATAGCTTCCCTCTCCCACACATCAGCCAGCTCATCGATGCCATTGCCGGGCATGAGCTCTTAAGTTTCATAGATGTCTACTTTGGGTACAACCAAATCTTCATGCATCAGGAATATCAAAAGCACACTGCATTTGTCACCGACCGGGGACTCTATTACTATAAAGTCATGCCCTTCGGGCCCAAGAACGCAGGGGCTAGTTACCAACGGCTCGTTAACTTCGTCTTTGCTGATCTCATCAGGAAGACCATGGAGGTTTATGTAGAGAACCTTGGGCGAGCATGTAGAGAACCTTTCGGTTCGACAAATTGAAGAGCTCTAATTTCATATCTAGGATTTTGACGTAGCCTATACATAAAGATTCTATGCCTTAGATAACAAGTTCATATCAATTCAAGTTTCTAATATCATTCATTAATTTTCATATGATTATGCATTCATTTATTGATGGATCACCTTTACTTGATTTGCAAATGTGAGGAAAGGTTATGCTACAAAAAATAGGTAATCTTATGTAGCTCAAGTGAATGAATGAGATAATGTTGAAGCACAAAAAATGTCTAAACGCTCTTGGGGCATGTTTATTTCACCGGAATGGGAATGGAGGAATCGGAATGGAATTGAAACGATTCCCATTCCGGTGTTTACTTACACAAGAAATGAAAATGGTTGTGGGTCCCACCAGAAAAAACCATTCCCATTCCCCACTTTAAGCCAAATTTCAATCCGGAGGGGGGAGATGGTATTGCTCAAAAAGGAATGGGAATGGGTTTGTCATTTACAAACTTACCCTCCCATTTTTTATGCAATAACCAAAAAACCACAAAAATTACAAAACCCTATCCTCCATTCATCTTCCAGCCACACTTCTCCTTTGTTCAGCTCTTCCAACAACACTTTTGTTCTTCAAGCTCTTCTTCTTCAAGAATCTTCTGTGCTTTTTCTTGCAAATTAGAGGTAAATTTATTTCTTGTCTTTCTTCTTGAAAATTAGAGGTTTAATTTCATCAAGAACAATTTTGTTGTTTGTTTTCTTATTATTAATTTGATTTAATTTGCTTATGAGTATTCTCTTTTACTTATTCATCCCTGTATTTCTCTTGCTCAACTAATGGTGGTTCGTTGTCTTGTTTATTTATTTCATGTAGTAGACAAATGCCTTGGTTTGTCAAGAACGAAGAAGTTACATGTTATGATAAATATATTGATCATCTATCTTCGAGCTTTGCTTGTTGTATGTGCTGCTGGTTGTGCTAATTATGCATGCCTAGGTTTTAAAAAACGCCTCACCAATGCCTCTCCGATCGATAGAATTTATAGACAATTAAGCTATTTATATGGACTAGTTTATGAGAGTGATGCTACATGTATTGTGCAATTAAGGATGGATAGACAAGCATTTCATAAGTTGTGTGGCATTCTTGCCACACAAGGGCATTTGCGAGGAACCCGAAATGTATCCATAGAAGAGATGGTTGCGATGTTTTTACACATTCTCGCACACCATCTTAAGAATCGTACCATTTACTTCAACTTCGCTAGATCCGGCCGGACAGTTAGCAAATATTTCCATGAGTGTTTGAAAGCAATGATTCGATGCCAAAAGGACTTTTGGAAGACACCGGAGCCAATTCTTGAGACCACCGAAGACGAAAGGTGGCGGTGGTTTAAGGTAAACAAAATATTGTTTGCAATATGGATTATTAGTTTCTCAATCCACATTACTAATTTCCCTTTATAAAATAGGATTGTTTAGGTGCCTTAGATGGAACACACATTAGGGTTCGAGTACCCGAGTCGAAGAAACCAAAGTACCGAACAAGAAAGAATGAAATTGCAACAAATGTTTTGGGAGTGTGCTCTCCAAACATGCAATTATATATGTGTTGCCCGGATGGGAAGGTTCGACTCATGATGGCCGAGTACTTAGAGATGCTACTAGGAGAAATGGACTAAAAATCCCAAACGGTAACATCTAAAACCCATATTTTTCCCTATGTCATTGAAGTAATTTTCATTAGAATGACATTGACATTATCTTTTCTCCATATTAGGTCAATACTACTTAGTAGATGGTGGATATACCAATGGGAAAGGTTTCCTTTCCCCATTTAGAGGACAACGTTATCATCTTAATGATTGGAGAGAGGGACCCCAACCAAGTACCCCAAAGGAGTTTTTCAATATGAAGCGTGCACGTGCAAGAAATGTCATTGAACGGTGCTTTGGACTACTAAAAATGCGTTGGGCAATTCTTAGAAGTCCATCCTTTTATGACATTACAACACAACGATGTATAATTTCTGTGTGTTGTATGCTTCACAATTTTATAAGAAGAGAGATGTCAGTAGACCCTTTGGAGCATGTTCTAGATAACCAACCACCACAAGAGAATGTAGAAGTAGAAGCACATGACTACGTTGCTACCGTTGAGCCATCGGATGAGTGGACTGCATGGAGGCAAAATCTTGCAGAGGACATGTGGAATACATGGCAAGCTAGTAGATAAATTGGAGTTGTTAATTGGAGTTGTTTTCTTTGCAGTGGACATGTGGAATACAAGTCTTTATTAGAGTCTTTATTCTTATGTATTTTTGTTTCTTAATTTTCAATTGAGTGGTTGAAGTTGGATTTACTTTCCATGGTGTTGCCGTGTAAACATTTGAATTGAGTTGTATGAATTTGATCTATTTGGAATTGTATGAATTTGATCTATTTGAAGTTGTTTTTTTTATTGTTCACAAATATAGTGTATGACATTTTACCGGGGCACTTATTCATTTTACCGGGGCAATTATCCATTTTACCGGGGTACTTATCAATTGGGCAAATTACAATTTAGTACCCTGTGGTTTGGGTCAAATTTCAAAATGATACCCAAACTTTGTTTTCTTGCAATTTAATACCCTATGGTTTCAATAAATTTCATTCTTGCTCTTCTGTTAACAATTTCGTCCACTGTTCCGTTAAGAGCCAGGTGGCAAGGAAAAAAAACCAAAAATTGCAAAAACAATCACAAAACACATCAAAAACCAAATTCCCAAAAAAAAAAGATTGAGATATCGGCAAAGCTCGACCTCACTTCCCGCTCGCCTCCACCCAGCTCCCTCCGGCGAGGTCTCCCGCTCCACCACCTCCTTTGGCGAGATTCCGGCGATCAAATGATAAAAAGAAGGGAAATCTAATTACTGTGGAAATTGAAACGCAATTCAAAATTGCGGGAAGCGGAGGTCGGACCTGATTACCGCCATGGCCATCGTAGACGCCGAAGAAATGGACGGGGGAGATCTCGCCGGAGGTTCTAGAACCCGGGGCCGTACAACCGCCGACGTGATCGCGCGTGCGGGAGATGTATCCGGGAACTACCGCGACGGCGTCTTCCATCTCCCTCCGCCGCCCAATCACTGTTGTTCATCCCGACGCACTTTCGGGGTGGATATCCTACAAATGAGATGGATGGGCATTCTGCAGGTATGCTATATTAGTCTTGTTGATTTCCTATGTTCGCATTGGAATACTTGGTTGAAAATTAGGAGTAAACTTTACTCATTTTCTCTGGCTTTCATGTTCATGTTCAACTAAGAGCTGCTTTTTTATTCCCAGAGAATTGCAATAGCATATTTTGTAGCCGCGTTGTGTGAGATTTGGCTAAAGGGTGATGAGAATGTCAATTCAGGACGATCTCTGCTAAAGAAATATCGTTTTCAATGGTAAGTAAGTTCTTTTTTCTCGGGGTGTAGTTCCTAATTTTATTTTATTTTTGCACCGTCTTTGTACTCTATATATTTGCTCAATTTTGAATGTCTACATCCTTTTTCTCAGGGTTGCGGCATTGATAATCGTAGTTTTGTATCTGTCATTTTTATATGGCTTACATGTACCTGATTGGGGAGTACCAAATTCCTGGAAATTCCACCTCTGCACTGCAAACATAGGCATAACAATTTGATCGCCGGAATCTCGCCGGAGGAGTTGGTGGAGCGGGAGACCTCGCCAGAGGGAGCTGGTGGAGGCGAGCGGGGAGTGAGGTCGAGCTTTGCCGATTTCTCAAGCTTATTTTTTTGTTTTTGTTTTTTTTTTGGGGGAATTTGGTTTTTGATGTTTTTGTGATTGTTTTTGCAATTTTTGGTTTTTTTTCCTTGCCACCTGGCTTTTAACGGAACAGTGGACGGAATTGTTAACGGAAGAGCAAGAATGAAATTTATTGAAACCATAGGGTACTAAATTGCAAGAAAACAAAGTTTGGGTATCATTTTGAAACTTGACTCAAACCACAGGGTACTAAATTTTAATTTGCCCTTATCAATTTTACCGGGGCACTTATTCATTTTACCGGGGCACTTATCAATTTTACCGGGGCACTTATTCAAAATAGGACTAAATGGTATTAAGACTAAAATGTAATGAGTTTTTTGGGTATTATGTTATTAAAACAAGACTAAATGGGCATTTTCTCTTTCTCTTGATCTAATTGGAGCTGTTTTCTTACATGGACTTCATACAATCTATGAATTTGATATAATTGGAGCGGTGGAATGTGCTTGTACATGTGCGGTGGAGTTGTTTTCTTTAATACATATTTTTGTCTTCAGTTTGTGGTGTTTTTGTAATGGAATCTAATGGTGGTGGAGTTGTATTCTTTATTACAGTTTTTTGTCTTCACTTTATGGTGTGTTTGCAATGGAATCTGGTGGCGGTGGAGTTGTTTTCTTTATTATAGTTTTTTGTCTTCAACTAATGGAATTTATTTGTACATGCATGTAGGATGGATTCTGGTTCACAGAGCATGCGAGGAAGGGGCTTAAATAAGCGTTATTGGACACCTGAGGAAGATGCAGCACTGGTTGAGTCATTGCTGGACTTGTTTCATGACACCACATGGAAAGCTGATAATGGCTTTAAAGCTGGTTACTTACATCGTGTGGAAGCTATGATGAAAGCCAAAATTAAAGACTGTGCAATAAAGGCTTCTCCTCACATTGAATCGCGAATCAAAACATTGAAAACCAAATGGTCTGCCATAACTGAGATGCTGAAACAAAGTGGTTTCGGTTGGAATGATGAGAAAATGATGTTGGCTTATGAAAAGAGCGTATATAAAGAGTAGGTAAAGGTAAATATATCTACTTGTTTGGTTAACTTGTTTATGCGTTGTGTATTCGTCTTTTTTGTTATTGAATAATGAACATTGATCTTGGTCATTCTAATGAATTGTATACATTTCCAATTGTAGTCCCGACCGGAAGCAAAAGGGCTATTTGCAGGTTGGCAATGAAGGGGGTATTTTAAATTATTTCCCTCTTAATTAACAAACAACACAAACAGATCACACAGATGACCAGTCACAATGTGATGAACTTTAACAGATTAAGTACTTGATGGATATTACTTGTGGATGCTTGTGCTTTGATCAACAACACTCGTATGCAATGCCAACTTAGGTCCTCAACGAAATCAGTGAGTTTGATATTCGTGAGCTATCCACAACTACAACTATATCAAACCAGCGTTTCTAATGCAGCAGTTAAGATGACCAGTCAGGCATAATTATCCAGTTTTGCATGTTAAGTGAACTTGTGCAAAATTAAATCCAATTTTAGTTTAGCCGAATGTTTAACAGTACACAGAGATGGACACAGAGTTTTGGTACCCGGAAAAATCCACAAAGGGATAAAAAACCGGGGGTCTATCAGAAGACCGGCCTTCCACTATGAAATGGCAAAAGATGCCCAATACAAGGTTCAGACCAAGCTCAATATCTAGTTACCTAACTTAGATGCAGCAGTCCCTCGTGCGGCTTCTTCTCAATCACTTCACTTCCAGCGGATCCTTGCTTGGTCAACACGTTACAAGGACATACACAAGTATTCCTCTAACGTGGCACCGACAATGTATGCTGTGATGATTTGTGACCAGTCACAGACTTATTTCCAGAAAGTTGTAAACTTGCAGGAAATAAATCGTGGCTGTGTTTGATGCTTGCAGCTATAAACTGGGCAGCAAACCTACTAAGGTCAAAGACCTCTAATACTCAACAAAGTCTACAAACATGTATGAACATGGGAGACTAGTGTTGCACACTCCTAACTCGACTCAAAGTATGGAAACTTTAAAACAAGCCGAACTAGGAAAGATGAACCTTCTTTCAAAGTTAGCTTAATGTGATTTCAATGGAAAACAACTTTGAAAACAAGATTCAATTACTAGCTGTCCTCACTTTCTCATAAAGCTTCTATATAAGTGATCTAGGCACTCAAGAAGACAAGTAAGAACCGGAGAGGAAAAATGCAGCTAGTCAAAGAGAGTTTTTCAGAAAATTTATGAAATCTTTACCTTGAAAACCCTAGCCGTAATAGAGGATGAGGTTGTGTTTATATAGACACAAAAGGATAAGAGATGAACGGCCAAGATGAAACCTTAAAACTCTCTTTTACCGGAACCTAGGCAGATCCGAGTGAGTGGGGTGCAGTTGACTGACCAGCGGTTAATAGAGTGGGCTGTTTAATCAACTGTCAGAATAAAGCAGTCAACTTCACGTGCAGGAATAAGATGACTAGTCACAGCAAAACTGAATTCCTTATTCTTGTAGGAACAAGTGAAAAACCTTAAAGTGTTTTGAAAACGTTTTTGACAAGAAAACATAAGGACCAGTTTTTGACAAAATATTAATGCAAATGAACCCTACATGTGAATGCATCTTCAATCATCATCTATCTTCACAACTTCCAAGCTTCTTCAAATTTCCTAAAATCTAGAAATAAAACCTAAAGACTAATTGAGCTTGTTACATTCTTTACAATGTTTTTGTGACAAGGATAGCCAATCATAAAATATCCTACACTATTTGATAAGGAATTTCCACATTATTATACATTAGGGGAGATATATGGTAGGGATCGAGCTTGTGGTGCAAATGTCGGTAATGCAGATGATGATGAAGAAGAAATCAGAAGAGAGGATGCAAGTGTTAATTTGGGGATGATGGATGATGATGATGATTATGAGTCTATTCAAGGGCTAGAAGCGTGCAATATGTCTTTCACACCACAAGCAAGTGTTCAGCCACCAAGAGGTCCAAGTGCTCCAACTAATGGGCCTAAAAAACGCAAGGCAATAGATGAGATGAGTAAGAACTTCAGTATAATGGCTGAAGCAGTGGCTGATTTGAATCCTAAAATTGATGGTTTGATCAATGTTCTATCAAGTGAGAAGGATTTGGCTGACTTACAAGGCAGACTTGATGGTGAGCTTAGCAAAATGGAATTTCTCGATCGACAGAAAATGTTTCAAGTAACTAATATTTTAGCCGAACGACATAATCTGTTGAGGGTGTTTTTTACCATGCCTGAAGATAGGAAGAGGACATACATTATGAACTTGTTGGAGTTTGGGTTGGATGGTTGATGCAACTTGGAAATGTATGATGATATTTGGCTAGGAGAAATGACTTGCTAAGATGTTTTGTGAACTTATGGCTTGTAAGATATTTTGTGAACTTATGACTTGTAATATGTAGCTAGATATGTAGCTAGAAGACTAGTTTGTCTATATGCCAAGTGCTAGTTTGGTGAGACTTAAATTAAAAAAAAAAAGCACTTATTTTTTAAGTTTTGAAGAAAAAAAGTGTTTGGTAAGATTGTAAAAGCGGCTTATTTTGTAAGTTGGCTTATTTTAAAAGTCAGAAACAGGCTAAACATGCCCAGAAGCCAGAAGCCTCTTTTTTCCAGCTTCTATTCGAAGTCGAGAAATACGGCTACAGTATAGCGGGGTTGACCACCGAAATCCATGGCGGCTTTACCGGGAATTCTCTTGCAAGTCACCGACGAGCCCACCGACGAGCACCGGAGCACTCTCTTGCAGGTCACCGACACCGCTGTGGGCGACGGCGGGGATGGCGACGACGGCGAGGCAATGGGAGACGGCGCTGTGGGCTGTGGGCGAGCGACGACGACTGGGAGTCCGAGTGCCGACGATGGGAGTCCAAATGCCGAGCGAAGTGCGAGTCGTCCGGCCTCATCGGCTGCTCGCCGTCACCGGCCGACGATGGGAGTCCGAGTGCCGAGCGGGCTTGCGCAGCGAAGAGCCACGCTGCGAGTTGTCCGGCCATACATCACACTAATTTTGCATAATTTTACATAAGAGTTTACCAAACACTCTAGTTTTTTCTATTCACAATAATTTTTCAAAATTATTCTACCAAACACTTCACAGATTATTTTTTCAGCTGCTTTAATTATAATTTTAGCAGAAGCAGCTTTAATTATAATTTCAGCCTTACCAAACTAAGCCAAGTTTGCAATTCTGCAGAGGAAGTGCAGAATTGCAATTGTTTGCACACCAAGAAAACAAGAGCTAACCGTTGGCTCCCATTTGGTGATGAATGACTATTTTATGCTTGATTTAAGATGATGAATGACTCTTTTGTGCTTGATTTAGGATGACTTGTTTGTTAATTTTTCTTAACAAATATTATTAAACTTTGTAAGATTGGATAATTACTCCAATTGTAATTATAATTGTAGACATAGTTAAAAATAATAATGTAGAACAAAGCTTAATAGTGTTTTATTATATATCAAAATTGAATTTATCTTAATAATATTTCATCTTTACAAAAGGGTATTTTGGTAATCAAATTACACTAATTCTGATTCCGGAGAATGATTCCGGACAGTTAGTAAACGCTGGAATGGAATGACTGATTCCGATTCCGACCCCTTCCGATTCCAGCCCATTCCGATTCCTGCTCATTCCGATTCCGAGTTAGTAAACGTGCCTTTGGTTCTTAAAAGTTCTTCTTCTACTTAATATATTCTTGTTTGCAAACTTGATCACAAAAAATGACTAGGGAGCAATACAAGAACACTATGACCACAAAAAATGGCTTCTCATACATTAGATAAGAACGAGTCTTAGAAACTAAATTGAATCTTTATCTTAAGTTAACTAAAGGCATAGAATCCGATTGTTATGGTGAAATCAAAGTCCTAATCTTTCTTCCATTGTTTCATCAACCTCATCATACTCATTTGTTTCATTACTCTTGGATTGGATGTTTATAATTATAGTTTACCTTCGTTTTCTTTTTGCTCATGTTCACATACAACAAACCAACAACTTCCTTTTTATTATAATATGTTATTGGGGGGTGTATAAGTAATCAAGTTGTATTTAGAAAACTATGCAATTCCTCATGGGATCGACCTTGCACTTGAATACCTGTACTACAATACGATTCGTGCACTTGCGAATTATAAAATAAACACCTCCCTATCATCCCAGCTCGAGCCCGTCTACTGGCCTTGGTCCACCCCCCTTTAGTGGCGACTTCAGTCTCTCCATAGCCAAGCTGAGGGCTTACACTAATAGGCCTACCTGACAGCCCACCAAGCCTCCAACAACTGAAACTTGTGCCTAATGAGCTTGCGCCCATGCCTCAGTCTCTTTCCCCGACCAAGGTCAAGCTGCAATACCAAGGGCCTCGAGGTTGAAGGACTACCTAGTACTATAGTCATCATTGCTAGTCCAGAAAAGTCACCATCCCGACGTCGCCAAAATACCACCCAGCTTGAATCATCGCCGACCAAGAAGAGCAAAATGAATTTACTAGAAGTTCCACCTTCTCCGGAGAAGCAGTTAGTGCAAGCGGACACCACCAAGAAGAAGAAGACTAAGAATCAGCATGTAAATGCATGTGTTGTAGGGATGAAGAATAAAGGACGATCTTTTGGGAGCAAGAATGTTAAAGGGATTGCAGTTAAGCTGCCACCCAATGAAGCTTTTAAGGTCATAAAGCACAAAGATCCAGCGCTGGTTGGATCGAGGTCACTTAGACTAGCGTGCGCAAGAGGGGTTAGATGCATTGACCGCCACCGTCCTCTCTGTTTTAGTCGCGTCTAACTCGATAGAGGTTAACTAGGGGTAGCTTCAGCTTTTCTATTGGTTCTATGTACTCGGTTGAGTGTTCTAGCTTTGTCTTGGGTTGGAATTTTTAGCTAGGTATGCAGGGGCTTGTCTCTTTCAGTGTACTTTGTTTATAATTAATACAATCTCTATAGTTACACTTAAAAAATTGGTCACTTGAGGACCTCCAAAGTTCATGAATCCCTAATGGCACATTAAGACTTTTTCAATCATTTGGATCAGATATCAACTTTGTACTCCAAATCATCTACTGAATGTAAGTACACCACGACTTCCTAATCATAAATAGGTAGACATACGATGTGTTTGTAGTGTGTTAAAGATTGAATCTCAATTAGTGCGAGAATTCATTTTGGTGAAGAGTTGTGCTAAAGTTGGAATGTTGTTGTAATGTGGATAGGTTTACAACACGCCAGAGATGAGGCCAGAGATCCCATGACGATATAAGATATACACCAGTGAAAAATTCATTGAGCTATATATTATACATCGTAGTTTTTTACATTGATGGAAACTAATAACTAACTTGAGCTTGCCTCTAATTCAGCATGCATATGATATGAGCTTCTGGCTCAGATTCTCACATTCCAATCTGTAAGTTCTTTCCACCTGCAAAACCCGAAAATCAAATAAATTCTAGATCAATATGAATGAACGGTGGTAAAAAAAACGTACAAAGATGTAATCGACCTTCAAAGTAAGTTTATTACGAGGTTCTAGGATTTTTTTTTTTTTTTTTTTGTTTTTTTTTGCCAGATAGGAGGTTCTAGGATTTAAGTCCCTTGCAAAGATGAGAATCTAATTGAAGTCCTGCATAAGATTATTTTTTTGATTCAAGACCCTTTAACCAAATATTTATTACTAATTTTTGTATTTGCACAAGTTGCACATTTTGTTCCCAAAAATACCCCGACTTAAGAGTAATTAGTCAAAATACCCTCTTAACTTGTACACTACTTTTGATTTACCCTTTAACTTGCACACCTTACTTTTGATTTTCCCTTTAACTTGCACACCTTAACTTATCTTTTTAGCCACATTTCCTTTTCCGTCTAAATTAACCTATTTTAGTCGTTAGAAAACGCCACATGTCCTTTTCCTTTTCCTTTTTCCCAACTCAGATAAGGATCAATGTCTGGACCATTGCTGCACTTTTGTTCTCGAGACACCACTAATGCAGTAGATGGGCTATTTTTTGTTATCAAATTGTACTTAAGAGGTGATTAATTTAATTTAAATTAATTGTAAGAGGTGGGTGTAGAAAGAGGATTGGGGTGGAACTGTTTGAAAATATGTATTTATTATTGGTAGATTTTAGAATTAGCAATTAGGTAGTTTAGTTGATCGAATATTAATTAGTATATTCCAATTTGATTCGGATTGGATTTAGATTTGTAGTACTTTCCAAATATAGGTAAACTTGGAGAGCAAGTTGATTTATAGTACCTATATAAAGGCTACCATGTGTAAATTTGTAATGAATCCATGTTTGTAAGTAATGTAGTTTTGGGAGTTTTCCTAGCTTTTTATTTCATTGTATGTATAACCAGTCATCATCTTCGTGTTTGGTATATATCAATTCATTTGATCTTCGTATATGTAGTTGTTTCAACGGGAACTAGTCGTTCCCAAATATGATGTGGAATATAAATGATGAGGTGTAGGAACTAAAATCAGTTTTTAATCTTGCATAAGGTATGGATCTAATTTTGAAATTAGCAAGGACTTTTATCACGTTTTCAGGTAAATGAAGTATGTAAAAAGTATAGCTTCAATATACCTGAAGATGCAGATTATAGAAGACCCTCCCTCCAGCGGACTCAAAGGAAGAAGCATTTAGTAATTGAAGTCCGTCCTCCTCCAAATTCGTTAAGACCTCAGATAATAGACTCTTGTGGTTTTTAAATGTGGAGATCTGTATTGCAACTTCTCTGTCGTTCAGGCGATGGATTGAAACAGCAGATAATGAGCTCCCAGCTGTGCATTCTGTTGTCTTCTCTTCAGTAACAGCATCTTCTTGCTTAGACGTAGTTTTAGACAAAAGCTCCTCCCTCTTTCGAATTAGTCCCTCCACTTGCTTTTGGAGCTCTGGTATATACTTCAGCACACGGGAAACTGTATTAGGAATGCTTAGCTTCTTCTGTAAATGACATGGAATTTGCAAAAGTATTAGTCATTCTGGCTTCATTCTAGCTACTTCTAACTTGTGTCTAATTAATTATGAAACCTCTGCAAAATTATACATTTTAATGTTACGACAATTTTTTGAGTACTGAGCCCTACATATAGGGACTACAACATAGATAGTTCTCGGAAGGACTAAAGGCATTACAGAGAGATACTATGTTTGTAGGCTCAGGAGCCAAAACTTGTTCGTAAAGTTATCCCACACTGTACACCTGAATCGTTGACAAAGCAGATAAATTTTGAACATAGAGTTGAAATTCGGATTCGAATAACAAAATGCCAATGTGTAACATGTCAAATATGAAAGGACTGGCTTTGAGATATGAATGAATAATGAATGAATTTATCTAGGGTATACCCCTTGATCTGCCGGAAGCAGCGAACGGAGTGAGGAATACAAGTTGTTGATCTTCTTGCGACGATCACGCTCGCTAGCATTATGGTTAAGCTTCTTAGCCACCGTGGAAACGCCAGAGTACTCCTCGCTGACTGTCGTGGATGGCGCGGAACGATCAAGCTCAATTTGTTGTTGGAGCAGAAGATCAGATGGAAGAACATGGAAGAAGGATTCGGCAGTTTGATCAGTACTAGAAGTGTCCCTGAAGAAGTAGTTGTGGTCATGGCCTACGGAGTCCTCTAGAGGCCATCCAATGGTTGGAAACAGAGGAGGAGACAAAGCTAACATGATCTGAGCAGTTAGTTTTGAACTTGATTTGGAGCTGCGTTAAGATATAATTTCGTTACAAATTCTCGTGTATATATATACCAACAGCCGTCATTTTCATGATTCAGTAATTGAACATTTTTTTATTGAAATTGAGAGAAGGAGTGCACTAATCAATTACTTATTAAGAAGATAGTTTGAGTACGAAAAAATTTTAAAATATGCTGCTTAACAAAAAAAAAATTTTAAAAAAATATTAAAGATTGATGTGAAAATGACTTCTCAATTTCCACTGCGTGTGTGGGCTTGTGTCTTCTGTTGGGAGGGACGACGTCTGGGTGGCCGAACCTATGATTAGTTTTCTCTTGTCATTCCGAGACTGCAATCAAAGTTATCCTTGATACTTGGAATTAAGAAGATTAAAAAATAAATGCCTTGGAAGTGCAGTTTGCGCGTGTTATGCTGAACAAACACTAGGCCAGGAAGGATTTTGCTCATTATTGCACGGGCAAAAGCTGCCGTGTCCATATGGTTCCTTACCTCATCAAGAAGCATTTTAAAATTTCCAAACGTGACGTTCCATTCCTTGACATATTTAAGCTTCTACGGTGTTTTCTAAGCATTTTCAAGTAGCGTGGCGTTAGATGAAGGAAAAATTACATTTTGATACTACTTGAAGATCAAAATACCCAAAAATACTAGTACACTTTAAACATTACAATATACTACTACTTTGACACATGTTGATTTATAATTGGGTTGTACACTTTAATAACAACTTTTAACTTTACGCGCGTTGCAAAATACGCTAAATCTCTTCATCCACGTAGAAATTTCCCTACAAAGTTCAAAACACTTTTTTACCCATAACTTTCTCATCCGAACTCCGTTTGACACGAAATCAATTGGGTTGGATTCGTCTCGTCGCCCTCTTTCCATAGACACCAAGATTGTTACCCCAGACCCACTGTAGAGAGAGAACAAAGCAGCAACGTCTTCACGTTTTCCGGCGAGATTCTCCGATTCCGGCGACAAATGGGACAAACCACCACCAAAAACTTTATCCTCTCATCATTCTAGACACAGCCCAACCAACATTGAGCCTTAGTTTCCAGCGGATCATCGCCGGAGAGCCTCACATATTGGTTGAAACTTTCCGGTGAGTTTCCGGCCAAGATAATCTTTGAAACTAGTCTAGAAAGCTTTGTTGGGTTGTTTAGATGAAGATTGATATAAAAAAAATAATATGAATTGATGGTGAGTCAACACAACTATTCTTTCTCCTTCATTTTGAAGGACTTCCTTCAAATTGAAAGAACACTTCCTTCAAATTGAAGGGGCACATCCTTCAGTTTGAAGGAACACCTCCATCAAAGTTCAATTTATGGGAATTTGAAGTACAATAGTTGAAGGAAGGAAGACATCCTTTAGTTTGAAGGAGCACATCCTTCAGTTTGAAGGAGTACATCCTTCAGTTTGAGGAGAAAGAATAGTTTGAGGAGCACTTCCTTCAATTTGAAGGATCACATCCTTTAAGTTGAAGGAAGTGTCCTTTAGTTTGCAGGAGAATCCTTCAGTCCTTCAGAGATTTTGAAGGAGCACTTCCTTCAATTTGAAGGATCACTTCTTTCAATTTGAAGGATCACATCCTTCAATTTGAAGGAAGTGCTCCTTCAGATCTGCAGGAACATATCCTTCAGAATTTTGAAGGATCACATCCTTCAGATTTTGAATGAAATCCTCCTTCATTGATGGAAGTCCTCCTTCATTTTGAATGAAGTCCTCCTTCATTTTGTAGGAACACTTCCTTCATTTTGAAGGAAGTCCTCCTTCATTGAAGGAAGTCCTCCTTCATTTTGAAGGAACACTTCCTTCATTTTGAAGGAAGTCCTCCTTCCCCACAAACTTCAAAACACTCTTTCACTCATAACTTTCTCATCCGGACGTCGTTTGACACGAAATCAATTGGGTTGAATTCGTCTCATCGCCATCTTTCCATAGACACCAAGATTGTAACCCCAGACCCACTGTAGAGAGAGAACATGGCAGTCCTCCTTCCCCACAAACTTCAAAACACTCTTTTACCCATAACTTTCTCATCCGCACTCCGTTTGACACGAAATCAATTGGGTTGGATTCGTCTCGTCGCCCTCTTTCCATAGACATGAAGATTGTAACCCCAAACCCACTGTAGAGAGAGATCGAGGCAGAAACATTTTCACGTTTTTTGGCGACGGAGGCGGAGGTGTGCGTGAGTCTCACACTCGCGTGAGCTGTAGTGGGCTTTTTAGTGTATTTTTTGGAAAGTAGTAGTATTTTGTAATAATTTTATTGTGGTAGTGTTTTTGGGCATAATAAAAGTGTGATAGTAGTTTTTGGGTAGAAGCCCTTAGATGAATTCATTTGACAAGCCGTTGACACTTGATTAAAGCCCAGTGAGTTATTGTACAGCTCAAAACAGTACAAGGATGCAGTGGCGGATCCAGATCATTAGTTCGGGTGGTCCCAATAAAAGTTTTAATAATTTTTTTTTCTATAAAAATACTATAAATAATTAATTTATATTAATATATAATAATTCAAGTAAAGAATTACATTAAAATTACTATTTCGGACTTTGTATGAGTACCGTAAAATAAATTTTACTATAATTTATTTGTAAAATGTACATATGTAACATGTTTGTGTCTCATCGTCAATAAGCGCAACTAATAGGTAAAATGAATTGAAAAAATACATTAACTAAACAAAAATATAACTAAAATATAATAGTCACAGACAAACTATATCTATTTGGGTGCTCATGGTGTAAAAAGTCACTAGCCAAAGATAACCATGGCTATTGGATGCACTAGCCACAGATAACCATGGCTATTATTGCGTGGTCTTGATAAAAAAAAGTCATTAGCCACATATACATCCGTGGCTAAAAAGTTATTAGCCACAGATATATCCGTGGCAAAAAGTCAGCCACAACAGCTATCCATGGCAACTTTGGGTGGTCCTGGTACCACCAAGGACCACCCTTGGATCCGCCCCTGCAAGGAAGCATCCATCAACTCACGAAATTTGTAATTCGAGATTTATAAATATACTGTGTGTCGCTAGTGACAATTGACAAAAAAGGTCCTAACTAATCATATTGTCGACTTATGAAATGGTATCAACAGTCAAAGGGTAGAAGTAGTGGGGTGTAGGGTGGCTAGGCTAAGTTTCTGGTGCAAGGCTATGGAATTTATGAAGTGGAGGTTGATGGTGAGAGTGAGCTTCCTGATTTTTTATGGAGGTGAGCTTCCGGGTCCGGACAGGGGTATATTTTTTTACGAACTGAAAGAATGAAGCAGGTCGTGGAGGAGAATTTTATGGAAAATACAATGAAGTAGGTTAACATAAGGGTCTATTTGCCTTGTTCTTGTAAAACATGGCATTAAATGTAAGTATACCATACTAGGTACAATTGAGCAAAATGGTGTTGCGGTGAGAAAGAATATGACTCTTTTGAATATGGTGCAACGTGTACTGTGTACTACTGGATTGCCTTCGTTCTTATGGGGTGATGCACTCAATCTTATAAATATCTAATAAGTAGAACAATTAGTAAATATGGAATGGATTTACTCTGAGGCTATCCCATTTACATGTTTGGTTATGAAAGGCTGAGACTAGACCCTATAACCCTCAGGAGAAGAAGTTAGATGATCAGTTTTCATTTCATTGATATGCAAAAAAGTTAAAAGGCTTTGGGTTTGACCGTCCAAGTCATCATACTCGGATAATTGAGACCAACAAAACCAAATTTATTCATGAAACACATCCTTATGAACATGTTGATGAATTCATTATGAACTTTTCAGAAGTTCCCTCTACGACACTAGTCACAGCTAGTACACCTGCCACTATACCAATTCTACAACAAACAACAAATGCATAATCAGATTCAACTTGTCCAATTTTAGACCCACTACCTATTGATCAAATGCCACTTGATCATGACAATCAAAATCAATTTGAAGACATGTTTGATGATGTTGAAGCTCAGGATTTTCAACATAATGGAATTGTTAAAATCAAGAACTTGCAGGACCTGATGATGAAATTTCTAAATTACCACAGGTTCGGCAACTGAGGAGGTCACATAGAGTTCATGCACCCAACAAAGACCTGACATTTGAGTTTTATGCAGTTGAAACTGATTTTGATTGGGGGGAAGATGATGATCAAGTTTCATTTGATCAAGCATCAGCTAGTTCTCAATGAGAATCTTGGATGTAAGCTATGCATTCTTAGTTGTAGTCCATGTCTAATAACCAAGTTTATGATTTAGTGGAACCAGTTTCAAACCACAAAGCTATAGGGTGTAAATGGGTAAACAAGACTAAAAGAGTGGCATATGGAAATATAGAAAGGTATAAAGCTCATTTAGTTGTAAAAGGGTTCACTAAGAAAAAAGGTATAGATCACACAAAAACTGACACACCTCACCCCAAAATTGTGGGGCCCGGGAGGTGTGGCCATCACCTGGTAGAGGTGACGAAGCCTTGACCAACAAAAACAGACAAACGGACAACGAAAAGACGAAACAAAAGACAAGTTGGGTCGAAGCCCAATAAATAAAAACAACTACAATGTACCAAAGCATCTAACAACAGAAGTATAAAGTTACACAATATTACCTCGAAGGCCGAATAATACAACAGACGACGTGATACGACTTGTTTCAAAAATTTCCCGAAAAACTGTGAAATGCCCTGAGGGTCAAATCTTGACTTTTTGAACAGTAAGAATGTACCTATTCAACTTTGGACTCTTTGCAAAAACCTCGTAGATAAGAGTGCGTCAGCGAAGACGGAATCAGATTCGGAGTGATGACGAACCCGCTATGAACGAAAAATGGAAGTTGTGCGAGTGGGGACAAATAAAACACGTGGTGTGTTTTGATAGGCTTTTGGGGGAAGATATTGGGAGGCCGGTTTGGGGTTGTGAAAAACCCGAATGCAGTCAACGTTTCACACAAGAAACCCAAACCCGCAAAGCCGCCGAAAGCTCCCACCCCGTTGACTCGCCTACGATCACTAATCGGAGCTCTGACCGCCCGGGGCATCATCCCACGTCGCCCAAAACCTAAATCACCAAATTTCGGCGCTAGAAACACCCCAGATTGCTACCGGCGAAGTCAACATCGAAACCTTCGCCGTCGTCTTCTCACCGTCGATTCACTGCCACCAAGCACTGATCACACCTGCCACCGCTCCCAAAAGTTTCCTCTCGTCAACATGAGCAGAACCCACCACGTTGTAGCATCAGAAATGGAGCAAGGAGTCGCCGATGAAGCCAAACTAAAAACAGGAATTTCCGGCGTGTTTTCCAGCCAATTCCGGCTGTGGTAAGTTCTGAAAACCATTCCATTGGATTTGTTGGATTGCCTAGATGGATTTTGATATAAATTCATCGGAAACGGTTGAGAAATGAGGAATTGGGAGCTTGCCGGAAAATTCCCATTTTCCGGCGACTGTAGCGGCGGTGGCGATGATGTCATTACTGGTGCTGACGTCAGCCCTACCGTTGACAGCCAATCAACATCATTGACCAAGTTTTATCGGTGACTATTTTGAGGGTTTTGCGACGTTTCGGAGCCCATGGCGAACTTCGTTTCGCCATCCGGGATACGGTTAAACCCAATTGAGCAAAACAAGGAGAATTAGGGTTTACGGTTAATGTTTCGGGTTCGTTTTTTAATCGATATCTGCTGGGACTTTTAGGTGATCAGACTTTGTGGAATCAGCGTAACCAAACTGCTCAGACAGAGGAGGAAGAAGACGATCGCCTGGTGTCACTGTGAGTGGACGAGTTTTGGTTTCAAATATGTTTGAGCATGCTATAATCTTATATATATTTCGCATATATATATATATATATATATATATATATATATATAAAGGCACAGAGGTGATGCATGCGGAAGGTAACTGGTAAATAAGTGAAATTATGTATGAAAATAATGAATCAATAAAGAAAATAATGATTTCAAAGTAGAGTACTGGAAATTAACTCTTGTATTGATTTCTTACTTTGGATACAAAAGGTTACTGGGGATAGAGAGATATATTGAAAGAGATAGGATACATGAACATCACAATGATTTTGATGTCTCAGGTATGCTAAAACTATCTTTTAATCTCGACTGTGAGGCAAATCTAGAGCTGAAGTTGAGAATTAAAACTTCAGGTTTGGTTCTGAAATTTAGCCTGCCTGTGCTAATGACTGGGGGTCTTCTTATATAGATACTGAAAAGATTAACTTCATTACTGGCCACCGAAAGTGGGGTTTGTGGTGGTGGCTGTTTTTTTTTTTTTGTTTTTTTTGTGTTTTTTTTTGTTTTTGGTTTGTGGCTTGTCCGGTTTACTGTGGGAACACATGATTTTTACTGCTTAGCCGGCCATGTCGTAAGGATCAATTTCGGCATAAGGGTCCTGGGCGTCTTGGAAGTTTTGATAATCCTGTCGGTCATCATCTTCCGGATAATCTGCCCATCGTAGTGATTTTGCCGGGCTGGGAGCTGGTGTGACTGTTGGGGATGGTGTGACTGTTGCTGATGAAGAGGATGAATCTTCTTCTTTAACTGGGGTTTCTCCTTCTTTCTGATTAGCCAGGAGGAGTAATTGACTTGCCATTTCTTGTAACTCTGCTTTTGACTTCCCTTCAATACTGAGAGATGAGGAAGATGACTGTGATGTAGCTGGCTTGACTTTTTCTTGCTGAATAACTGGGAATTCATCATTGACTTGGGAAATAATTCGTTGATGGTTGAATTTATCCCACCACTTGATTGAAACGAGTCTGCTGAGGACTCCTGAATTGACTGTAAACTGCCATTTCATAATCCATGGCGTTTTATATTTTGAAACGAATAATAATAACTGCGGAAATTTGGCATTCTGCTGACTGGGCCTGTAACGAGAGGAAAAGTACTTGACTGAGTTCTGGAGTTCTTCTGGGAGGAGTTTCCATGTTGGACCAAACATTGCCCACCATTTCTGGAACCATAGTGGGAGTTGACTTTTAAATTTACTGTCGAAGCAAATGAACCATGAGTGGCTGAATGCTTCATTCTGATGAAGGAAGATCTTGAACCATGCTTCCATGTAGTCGTAGTAATTGTATACTACTCCTTCAGAAAGGGTCTTGGGCTTCCATGGTTGACTGTCCCATTGTTCCTGAGTAATTACTCTGAGAATGTAGATAGAATGATAAAGGAGTTTTGGCTGGTTACCTTTATCATAAATAGGCTTGATGGCAATTGACTGTGTGGAGAATAAGATATCTCTGAAATATGCAAGTGTTTTACTGGGGTGCATTGGGGCATAGTGAAAACCTGGAGGAAAGTAGGCTTTGGCTAACTGACCTGGGTTTTTAATATGACTAAGGCAATCTTCAATGTAGAATAATGGATGACTGGGAATTTTCGGGAAGTATGGTGATGACTTTGGGAAAGTGACTGATGGTTAGCCAGAAGGCTGCAACTGGGTACTTGACTAGAAAGGATCATATTGGGTAACTAATGCTGACTGGTAATTGGGGCGGATTTGCCCTAAAGTTGTGAATCTGTTTGCCACTGTAATGGGAGATGATTGACTATAGGGTACCAGACTTTGGGGTGGCTGTTCTGGTCTGACTGGTTTCTGAGAAGTTGACTCTTGTTTGGCGGATCTTAGGGGATACCTAGATCCCATCTTGCTTTCCCTGTAAAAATTCTCTGGTTAAGAAGTTAGGGATTGAATTTTGACTACCTTTGATATACTCAATTTCAAAATCAAAAATACTAAGTATAGCTTGCCATCGTGCAAAAATCTGTTTTGATGCAATGTTTGAACATCCTTTTCTAAAACATGTTTTGCAGATTTGCAATCTACTCTGACTAAAAACTTTTGATTAAGCAAATCATCTTGAAATTTACTGATGCATAATACAATAGATAGTATTTCTTTCTTAATAGTACTATAATTACTTTGTGCATGATTCCAGGTTCCTGAATGGAAACGAACAATTTGTTCAGGGCCGGAATTGTTGACTTTCTGTTTGAGGATGCCGCCGTAACCGAGTTCGGAGGCGTCTGTTTCTACTATTTTGAAAGAGTTGACCGTAGGGATACCAAGACATGGAAGAGATTTGACAAATGTCTTGATTTCTTTGACTATTGAAGTGTGAGTATCGGTCCAGGGAGGAGGATTGTTCTGGAGTCGATCAAACAATGGCTTACATTTGACTCGGAGACTTTGATAAAATTCTGCGACATAATTAAGTGATCCTAAGAACCTCTGCAGCTGGGTTTTATCTAGGATCTTATCTGGGAATTTTTCAGCAAATTGGATGACTCTGTCAATAGGAACTACGGTTGACTGGTGGATGTGATATCCTAGAAATCTGACCTTGGTTTGGAACAGCTTGATCTTTGGAGCTGAAACAACTAAACCGTTAGCTTTGACTGCAGTAAAGAATGACTTAAGATGTTTCCAATGTTCTTCAATGGAGTTAGAGAATATAAGAACATCGTCAATATAAACAATCGAAAAATGACTGAAAGGATTGAATATTTCATTCATAATGTTTTGGAATTCACTAGGGGCATTCTTAAGACCGAATGGCATAACATTCATTATATGACCAAAAGGCGTGACAAATGAGTTTTGTATTTGTCTTGTTTGAAGTTGAATTTGCCAAAATCCACTCTTCATGTCGAACTTACAAAAAATGACGCTTGCTAAGCCTGCTAATGAGATCTTTTTTGTTGGGAATGGGGTACTAATCCATTCTAACACATTGTTGAGAGGCTTGTATTGATACTCCTGGGGCTTCTTTCTATCTAGGTTTTTCTGGACATAAAAGGCTGCACAGACAGGGCGATTTACTCTTTCTAATAATCCCTTTATTAACTAAATCTGTAATTTATGCTTAAGAATTCCATAAGATCTGGCTTTTGAATGGGACTGCTTTGTAGGGATATTCCTTTCATAAATTCTTTGATTAAGGAAGCTCTTGTGGCGCTTTCTGTTCCAGAAAGCATGGGAAGATCAGAACAGACTTCTGTTCTGAGCGTTTTAAAGAAAGAAGTTTTGTTTAAGTGACTATAAGTATTTCTTCAATTCTTTTGAACTTATTTCACTTTGAGATGACTAATTGCTGGTTTTCTGGTAAGTAAACTGATTGTCTTGGAGATAAATCTTCCTGCAAGCATGATTTCTTTAAGCTTAGGATGACTAAAACTTGAATTTGACTTTTTACCATAGAGTGGTTATTTTGTTGTAAAGGTACAACGAGCATAAAAGGGAGACAGGATAACTCTGTTTTTTTGATAAAACGAATGAAGTTTTAAAACACACTTGACTTGGAATGTGAGCCTTGGAAATTTCTATTTTTCCATCCTGCTCCGTTGGCTGACTTAGACTTTGGTTTTTGAATAAAACTGAGTCGGGATTAATCCTTCCTGAATGCAATTAAATCTGACCGAATCGATTATGCTTGATTTCAGTTTGAAATCATGAATCACTATAGTAATTTTGGAATACCATTTTGAATTTGAATTCGTTTAAGTAAGACAAAACTGTTCATAACTATTTTCTCTTCCTCATTGGTGTTTTGGGAAGTCTAACTTAAATGTTTCTAAGTCTTCACTAATTAAATCTGACCTGTTTTTAACTTGATTTTGTTGTTTAGATTCTGACTTTAGACTTGAGTGGTTGACTTCATAGATCTTGATGTAGTAATTTGTCTTTTCTTTTATGAATTTTTCTATTGTGCTAAGACAGATTTTGGTTTCTGAGTCTAGGCTGGCTTTCTTCTGATGAAGCATAATCTTTTTTATTTTTTCATATGGTCTTAGTTCTGGATTTTCTATTTACTGATAAGATCAATTAAAAGCTCTTTGTTCTTCTTGTTTTGTAAGAACAATTACTGTTTTACAGCACTGTCTTTAAACCAAAATGATTCGGAGAACTGGAACTTGATTTCTAAGGCTGCTCTGTTCTAACTTAGGGTTTATCTAAGTTATCTCACTATTTCTCTGATTGAAGTATTTTAAGAAGTTCTTCTTTCTCTTGATCGGAGATTTAAATGACTGATAGTTTTCTTGACTCTACAATCTTTGGCATAGTGACCTTTCTTTTGACACTTAAGAGGTGATCTACTTCTGTCTTCGGTGTATTTTTGACTAGTTTGGTATTTTTCTTCAATACTTTAGCTGGTTTGGAATAAAATACATATCGGCTGGTTTACTTTTTCCGTACTTTTGTACTTGTGATACCTTTTGTGTGGGTATTTTTGATGACGGATTTCTGAAGGGGCTTGGAGGTAACCTATTGTTCAAGAAATTACCCATTTCTATTTAGCTATTTTCCTGTCACTATTGACTTGTTTGCTAATTTTCATATATACACATCTTCAAGCCTTCTTGTTGAATGTATTGATAATGTTCCGTAGGTAAGACTGTCTAGGGAATGACTTGTTCTATTACTGAGACTTGTCTGATTTTGTGTGCGAATAAATTAGGAAGACCATTAATGAACTTTTCTTTCAGAAAGGCTGATTACTGTCTTCTCTGAGCATGACTCTGGATATAAAGATATCTTTATACCATCTGAAATCACTGAGAGTTGGGCATCGAAGATTCTGAGTTGATTGGATCCTAGAGGTGATCTTACTAAGTCTATGAAATGTTCTATGATATGAATAGAAGATTTACTGGGTCAGGAATACCTTGTCCGATGTTTATCGAAATTGGTAGTCCATCCTCATCTTGTTTGCTGCTGTCCATGGCGTGGTGTGGATGATTTCCCACCAGATAGAAGAATGCGGTAAAACCGGTGCTAATAAATAAGGATTTGGATTTGACTAATTGTGAGTAGTAGAATAGTGTTGGCCACCATTGACATTGTTGAAGTTTGTTCAACAATTCTTGTTCTGCAAGACCTCTATGTTCCATTCATAAAGCTTGTCAGAAGAACTGGAATTGGTTTGAGAACATCTTTCTTCAAACTCATGTGGAGGTGTGCCTTGGATACAGTTTTTGGTAGACTGGTATTACTTTTTTTTGGATTCGTTTGACTTCGATTTTTGAAAGCATTTTCTTTGACTGATGTTATCTGATTAGGTTCTGAAGAATCAAACTGTTGACTAGTTTGGGAGACATTTATCTGTTGACTATGGACTTGTTTGGTGGTGTTAGGTCTTTTAACATTTGTTCAATTTTTACTACGTAGGGTCCTTAGGTTTAAACTTGGGCCTGGTTTGGACTCAAACTTGACTAATGGGCTTTCTTTTTTGAGACTGGGCTGACTAAGAATTGTTTTGGTTTCATCTTGTCTACTGTTTTCCAATAGTGATTAGGTATGTTGGCGTATTTTTTGTTCAATGACTTTTTTGACTTGGAATCCTTGTGGATTTTGAATGGGGAAGCAATAATGGATGTTTCTAAGTGGGGAATTACTATTGTTTCGGCTGGAGGATATTGCGACCTGTGATTTGTCTGGTTTTACCAGCTTTGTTTGGTAACTACATTTACGTTGCTGTGTGACTCATCAATGAAATCCAGAAAGAATATTTCTTTTTGGCTTTCATATTGTGTTTTTCCTTGACTAAAGTTCCTCTCTTCTTGACTCAGAGAATTGTTGGCGAAACTGGTTCGTCTTTGGATATTTACTTCTGTGTAAAATCTTATAGCATTTTCCAATTGATTTGAAATCTTTGGTGATCGTGAGGAGATGGGAATTAGGAGGATACTTCAATCGTTCTTCTTTTCTGACTCGGAATCATTTGTTTGTATAGCAGGATGGGTGACTTGGAAGTAGTTTGAACCTTTTAACTTGAGTTTTTTAAATTCTTTATCAATATCTTGTCTGAATAACTCCTCTGGTTGCAGGCTCGGCAAAGGAATGTCTGCGTAAGATACGGTTTGTTTGACTCGGAACAGTTCGAATACTGGGCCTTGGGTCGAAGAGGAAGGTTGACTTAAAGTTTATTTTGACTATACCGTTAGGTATTGTTGGATGTAATCTAGAGATGCTGGGTTTTGGATACTGTAGGTTGATTTTTATTGACTAATAACCATCTGTGGAAGGTTATTTCTGCCTTAAGTGTTTGGGGATTCGGATTTGGCTTACTGGTTACTTTGAATGGAAGTGTTTGGTCTTTGGACTTTGATGCTTGGACATTCATTAGTGCAGTACTTTATAGTAAATCTATAATGATGATAGTGAATGGACTCTTGAGGACTTTGTAACGGCTGTTTAATGTTTAATGTTAAAGTTTTTAGATTGATGATCATTAATGCTTACTTGAAATCAGGATAACAGTCGAAATGAATCGGACCTTATACAGACTGGATTTAATAACTCCAAGGATCTATCATTGAAGTCTGTGAATCTGGCATCTTAAGACACAAGAGGACTGAATTGTTTAGACCTGTCTAGTTAGGGGTTTGACTGCAACTTGAACACAACCAATATGAATATAGTTGTATCCTTCTTTTTTATGGATTTTGATTGCTTCTTGACTAAATAACTGACAGTTTCATGTTCTTTACTAATGGTAGACTTGTTCTAGTTTTGACTTGGTGTGAACTTTTGAAAGCATTGAAGACCTTTCTTCGGTATATGCTTTCTTTGGGATTTGGGTATGTTCCAACCGTGAAATCTGTTTTTTGTGATATTCAATGTGTTCTTCGTTGCTATGTTGTATTTGGCTAGGTTGACCTAGAACTGCTGAAGAATTAGATCGAAATAATCGACTCTCTTGGCAACTGACAGGAAATCTAAAGTTGACCGACTCCTATTCATCATCGTTTCTCTACCTATGCGTACCTGGTACCTTAGAAGCTCTCCTCACCGCTCATCCCGGTATGCCTCTCCTGGGACTTTTGTTTGGTCTTTGCCTTACTTTTGGTCTTTCGGAATACTTCTAAAGCGAAGACAACAAGGGTAGATAGACAGATGATAAACAGCAAATGAATCAACAAATAGATAACCAGCCACTTGGGCGGAGTGAGTTGACTGAATCGAAAGAAACTTCAGAAAGATCGCTGGATCTCAACACTTATGGCTCTGATACCATAAAGGCACAGAGGTGATGCATGCGGAAGGTAACTGGTAAATAAGTGAAATTATGTATGAAAATAATGAATCAATAATGAAAATTTTTTATTTTAAAATTTTAATTTTTTTTTTTTTTTTTTTTTTTTTTTTTTTAATATTTTTAAATTATCCTTTTTTTAACTTTTATTTTTTTTTTTTTATAATTTTTTTTTAAAACTCTATATTATTTATTCATTCTTTTTTTTGATATTTTTTTTTTTTTTATTTTTTTTTTTATTTTATTTTTTTAATATGTTTCTCTTTTTTCTCATAAACAAGAAAATTAATAAAAAAATATACTTTTTTTTCATATCTTTTTTTAAAAAAAATTTTTTTAATGATATATATTGTTCTTAATTTTTTGAACTTGATTTCACTCTTGAGATGCTATGTGCTTGGTTTTATGGTAAGTAAACTGATTGTTTGGAGTGATCTTCTGCAGGCTGAATTTCTTTAAGCTTAGGATGACTCAAAAACTTGAATTTGACTTTTTACCCTAGGATAGGTGGTGATCCATGTTTTTGTTGTGAAAGGATACAACGAGCATAAAAGGGAGACCTAGGATAACTGATCTGTTATTTTTGACTAAAAGAATGACGTTTTAAAACACACTTGACTTTGGCAGATGTGAGCCTTGGAAATTTCATAATTAATTTCCATCCTGCTGCCGTTGGCTGACTTAAGAGATTCTTTGGTTTTTGAATAAAACTGAGTGGGGATTAATCCTTCCTGAATGCAATTTAGATCTGACTAGATTGATTAGTGCTCTGATTTCAAGTTTGAAATCATGAATGACTATAGTAATTTTGGAATACCATTTTCGAATCTGAATTCGTTCTAAGTAAGACAAAACATGTTCATAACTATTTTTCTCTTCCTCAGTTGGTGTTTTCTGGGGAAGTCATAACTTAAATGTTTCTAAGTCTTGACTGATTAAGTATTGACCTGTTTTTAACTCTTGATTTTGTTGTTTAAGAATTCTGACTTCAGACTTGAGGTGGTTGACTTCAGAATGGAGATCTTGGAGTGTGGGTAATTTGTCTTTTCTTTTACTGAATTTTTCTAATGTGGTGCTAAGACAGATTTTGGTTTCTGGAGTCTTAGGCTGACTTTCTTCCTGTGCCTTTATGGTATCAGAGCCATAAGTGTTGAGATCCAACTATCTGTCTGAAGTTTTCTTTCGATTCAGTCAACTCCCTCCGCCCAAGTGGCTGGTTATCTATTTGTTGATTCATTTGCTGTCTATCTATCTGTCTATCTACTCTTGTTTGTCTTCTGCTTTAGAAGTATTCCGAAAGACCAAACAGTAAGGCCAAAGACCAAACAATAAGTCCCAGGAGAGGCATGAGCGGCGGGCATGAGCGGTGAGGAAGAGATCTTCTAAGGTTACCAGGTACGCATAGGTAGAGAAACGATGATGAATAGTGAGTCGGTCAATCTTTAGATTTCCTGTCAGTTGCCAAGATGAGTCGATTATTTCGATCTAATTCTTCAGTAGTTCTAGGTCCAACCTAGGCCAAATACCAGACATAGTCAACGAAGAACACATTGAATATCAGTCAGATGAAAACATTGATTTCACGGGTTGGAACATACCCAAAATTCCCAAAGAAAGCATATACCGAAAGAAATGGTCTTTCAATGCTTTCAAAAGTACACCAAGTCAAAACTGTAGAACAAGTCTACGCCATTAGTAAAGAACATGAAACCTGTCAGTTATTTAGTCAAGAAGCAATCAAAATCCATAAAAAAGAAGGATACAACTATATTCATATTGGTTGTGTCAAGTTGAGTCAAACCCCTAACTAGACGAGGTCTAAACAATTCAGTCCTCTTGTGTCTTAGAGATGCCAGATTCACAGACTTCAATGATAGTATCCTTGGAGTTATTGAATCCAGTCTGTATAATGGTCCGATTCATTTCGACTGTTATCCTGATTTCACAGTAAGCATTAATGATCCTCATGTCTTAAAAACTTTAACATTAAACATTAAGACAGCCGGTTACAAAGTCCTCAATGGAGTCCATTCACTGTCACTCATTTATAGGATTTACTATAAATGTACTGGCACTAATCTGAATGCAAGAGTAATAGAAGTCCAAAGACCAAACACTCTCATTCAAAGTAACAGAGTAATGCAATATCCGAATCCCAAACACTCAGATGGTCAGAAATCAACCTTCCCACAGATTGGTTATTAGTCAATAAAAATCAACCTACAGATATCCAAAATACCCAGTCATCTCTAGATTACATCCAGCAATACCTAGACGGTATAGTCAAAATAAACTTTAGAGGTCAACCATCCTCTTCAGATCCAAGACCGCCCAGTATTCGAACTATTCCGAGTCAGACAAATCGTATCTTACCGCCAAGACATTCCTTTGCCGAGTCTGCAACCACCGAAGGAGTTATCCGACGCGATCAAGATATTGATAAAGAATTTAAAAAACTCAAGTTAAAAGAAGTTCAAACTACTTCTCAAGTCACCCATCCTTGCTATACAAACAACGATGATTCCGAGTCAGACCAAACAGTCACCCACGGCAACCGATTTTGAAGTCACTCCTCCTATTAATTCCCAACTCCTCACGATCACCAAAGATTTCAAAATCGATTGGAAAATGCTTGATAAGCATTTTACACACGAAGTAAATATCCAAAGACGAAACCAGTTTCGCCAACAATTCTCTGAGTCAGAGAAGAAAGAACTGTTTAGTCAATGGAAAAACACAATGATTGAAAGCCAAAAAGAAATATTCTTTCTGGATTTCATTGATGAGTCGCACAGCAACGTAAATGTAGTTACCAAACAAAGCTGGGTAAAACCAGACAAAACACAGGCGTCCGCCAATCATCCTCCAGCCGAAACAATAGTAATTCCCCACTTAGAAACATCCATTATTGCTTCCCCATTCAAAATCCCTGACAAGGATTCCGAAGTCAAAAAAGTCATTGAACAAAATAATTACACCAACCAATACCTAATCACTATTGGAAAACAGTTAGACAAAATTGAAACCAATACTGATCAACTTCTTAGTCAGCCCCCAGTACTTCCAAAAAAGAAAACCCATTAGTCAAGTTTGAGTCCAAACCAGGCCCAAGTCTTAAACCTAAGGACCCTACGCTAGTAAAAATTGAACAAATGTTAAAAGACCTAACACCAACCAAAACAAGTCCATCAGTCAACATGATAAATGTCTCCCAAACTAGTCAACAGTTTGATTCTTCAGAACCTGAATCAGATAACATCAGTCAAATTGAAAATGCTTTCAAAAATCTTGAAGTCAAACGAATCCATAATAAAACCCGAGTCAACCCTACCAGTCTCACCAAAAACTGGTATCCAAGGCCAACACCTCCTGACATGCAGTTTGAAGAAAGAATGTTCTCAAACCAATTCGCAGTTTCTGCTGACAAGCTTTATGAATGGAACATAGATGGTCTTGCAGAACAAGAATTGTTGAACAAACTTCAACATATGTCAATGGTGGCCAACACCTATTCTACTACTCACAATTACAGTCAAATCCAAATCCTTGATTTATTAGTCACCGGTTTTACCGGCATTCTTCTATCATGGTGGGAAAATCATCTCACTCCTGATTCCAAACAAGCCATGCGATCAGCAGTCAAACAAGATGAGGATGGACTACCAATTTTCGATGAAACTATCGGACAAGGTATTCCTGATCCAGTTAACACTCTTCTATTCACTATCATAGAACATTTCATAGGAACTCCTAGTAAGATCACCTCTAGGATCCATGATCAACTCAGTAATCTTCGATGCCCAACTCTCAGTGATTTCAGATGGTATAAAGATGTCTTTATATCCAGAGTCATGCTCAGAGAAGACAGTAATCAGCCTTTCTGGAAAGAAAAGTTCATTAATGGTCTTCCTAATTTATTCGCACACAAAATCAGACAAGTCCTCAGTAATGAGAACAATGTCATTCCCTACGACAGTCTTACCTACGGTAACATTATCAATACAATTCAACAAGAAGGCTTGAAGATGTGTATTGATATGAAAATTAGCAAACAAGTCAATAGTGACAGGAAAATAGCTAAATATGAAATGGGTAATTTCTGTGAACAATACGGTCTACCTCCAACAGCCCCTTCCAGAAATACCAAGTCTAGTCAAAAATACCCCAGTCACAAAAGGTATCACAAGTACAAAAGATACGGAAAAAGTAAACCAGCCGATGATGTATTTTATTCCAAACCCAGACCTAAACGACATTGGAAGAAAAATACCAAACCTAGTCAAAAATACCAGTCGAAGAAGAAGTAGTATCACTCTCAAGTGTCAAAAGAAAGGTCACTATGCCAAAGATTGTAAGTAAGAAAACTATAGTTAAAAAATCTCCGATAAGAGAAAGAAGAACTTCTTAAAATACTTCAGATCAGAGAAACTAGTGACGATAACTTAGAATCAAACCCTGAGTCAGAAACAGAGTCAGCCTCTGATAAATCAAGTCAGTTCTCCTAACATCAATTTTGGTTGTAAAGAAGTTGCTGTAAAAAGTAATTGTCTTACAAAACAAGAAGAACAGGAAGAGCTTTTAATTGATCTTACGTAAACTAGAAAACCCAGAACTCAAAACCAGTATCTGAAAAAATTAGAAAAGATTAACTTCATTACTGGGCGAAAGTGGGAGCGGTATAACTGTATGAATAGTAACTTGTTTAGAGTTTTCTGCTGATGAATAGTGGCTTGGTACTTGGGAACACATGATTTTACTGCTTAGCGGATGTCGAAGGATCAATGGGATAAGGGATGAGACCTCGTTAGAGGGGTTTGACTGCAACTTGAACACAACCAATATGAATATAGTTGTAAAAAGTAGATTTCGATGGATATTATGCAAATTGTTATTTATGTTTAGTACAGTTGTTGGCACACGTGAGAATCCATTGGGTTCGATTCCCAGTGGGTTCTATGCACACGATGTCCGGGCATTGGGTTCGATTCCCCTTTTTCTGGCATCCAGACATTAGGTTCGATTCCCCTTGTCATAGTAGATCATGACCGTAGATTATACCATGTTATTGAACGCACAAGTATGCCTATTGTGATTCTTACTGTACTATTGTTGCATGTTCATTTTAGTATAGGCTTATACTATTGGTTTTAACTGTGGGGTTATTATAATTATTTGTAAATGTTTTACACTGACATTTATTTTCCCTATCCACTCACCCTTGTTTTTACACCCCCACAGGACCTGATACTATTGAGCACCACCGAGATGAGCGGCAAGGTTCAGGGTAGCTCTATTCTGTGTTACAAAGAGTAGGAATCTCTTTGTCGTTTGTGTACTCCAGTCTTGTGTAAACCTTTTTCTTCCGTTGTATAGATGCTATGTTATTTTTTTACTGTTGAGTTGCTGGGTTATGACCCGTTGGTTTACCTTCTACTGTTTCTTTTGTTAGTTGATGTCTTCTTTTGAGGTTTAAGACTTCGTCACTCTTTGGGGGTGATGGCAGCACCTCCTAAGCCCCTCATTCTGGGGCGGGGTGTGTCACGACATACACAAGTCTGACAAACTGCAGACAACAAAAAGATTCCTACTCTTTGTAGGCAGAACAGAGCTATCTTGAGTTTTGCCTCTCGTCATGATGGTGCTTAGTAGTATCTAGTTCTGAGGGGGCGCAAAAACAAGGGTGAGTGGACACGGAAAATAAATTTAGTGTAAAACATTAATAGCTAAAGTGTGTTAGATCAACTAAACCTAAAAGCCCTAGCTTAACCATTAATCACTAGCACCAACGTCAAAGGTATAACTTTGTTCTTTGATTATGGTTTATGTACTAATGCTATTGATGTTTATATTTATGTTTCCGGTTGATAGATCCTATATTTGTTTACAAGGAATCCTCCAAAGATGTGGTGGTCTTCCGAAGATATATCTCAAGGAGAGTTGATGGTCTGCTTGGATACCAAGTGACCTCCACATGGTTCGTTCTGATTCTCCGGGATTATTTTGGGTTCCGCACCATTCATCTCAAAGGATCCATGTTGCACATATATGTCAGGACCCACCCTGAATTTCCTTGAAAATCCAAGAGTGCTTTGAAGAGTCCAACACACACTCCATGTCGGGCCCATCAATTTAACTATGACCTCCACCTAATTACTAAATAGATTTAGAATGGTTTCCACTAAAAATTAGGAATGCTCTCTCATGTAATTTGAATCATGCCAAACCTGTTAATAATGATTATAAGAGCACTTAAGGTGGAGAGTGATTTTTACTAGAATTTCAAAATGACAATCTTCTGTAATTTGAATTATCCCAAAACCTACAAACAATGGATCAACACTTAAATCCACTTGCACATTAACAGAAATCAACATGGACCTCATGTCCCCAACCATTAACAACAGTTACCAAATTCAATCTCAGCAATCTTTTTTACCCAAAAAAAAAAAAAAAATCAATTTATAATCTCAAAATCTCGAAGGATACTCGGGAGTCAAATTTCTAAATAAAGTCGTGGAAAGAGTGATCAAAGGATGCATCGATGTGCCTCTGTTTCAAACTCCTCTAACTATAAGTCTATAGGTGCAAAACAAGGAAATTATGAGATTAATAGCATCAATGCGTAATCAATATGAACATACAAACTCCCGTTTTCGCTTACCTCTTATAAATATGACTCAACAAAACCTTTCTTTCTCAAATATAAGTTCTACTGTATAGCCAAAACCCAATGATAATAAAAATCTCAAGCCGCACAAGAAAAGGCTGCATCTAGGTAGGTGAAATTAGATATTGAGCTTGTGTATATCTTGTATTGGGCGTTTTCTGCCACATTTTAGTGGAAGGCCGGTCTTCTAATAGACCCTTGGTTTTTTTTAACCTTATTTTGATTTTTCCAGGTACCAAAACTTTGTGTCCATCACTATGATTGGTTAAACATCTGCTTAACAAAAAATAGGATTTATTAATGCACAAACTTGCAAAAATATGAAATTGGAAAATTGCATGAATAGTCATCTTAACTGTTAAGATAATGTCAGTCGAGTCAAGTGTGGAGTCAGTTTCTATTTTGCTGAAGTCTATTGCTTTCTAGTTGAGAAGTCCATTGTATCAAATAAGTGGTCATCTGAGTAAAAGATTTGTCCTAAGTGTCTTGTCTTAAGTAATTTATTGAAAAGTACCCCCTTTGTTACGACCAGTTTCGTAAAATTTCCAAAACGTTGGGAAATAACCAAAATACCCTTACAACCGTTTGAATTTTAAACAGTGAAATAGCGAATAACCAATATTGTACTCTATGCGTAAGGCTCGACGATACGAATGCGTCCGCGAAGACAGAATTGAATTTCGAGTTGTAACGAACAAGTTATGGTAAAAAAATGGGAGTGTGGTGTAGTGGGCTTTGACACGTGGCGAGCCCAGATTATCCGGTGCTACAGTGTCAACAAATAATTGGTGGCCTTGATTGGCCGATGCCACGGTTTTGAACCAGTTTCCTCATTTAGAAACCCAAAAATGGCCGATGCCGTTTGCCTCCGACGAACCGCCGCAGGCCACAGATCAGGGAAACAAACCTCGGATTCTTCTTCCTCTCGTCGAGAGGAAACCGGAGCACCAAGGTTCGAGCTCGGAGACCCACGGAAATGCCGGCAACAAGCTCGACGGAATCTGTGACTTTCCAGCATCTATTTCGGTCGATTCAGGCGACGGTGAATCCTGAAAGTCCCATTTTTTAATTCATCTCGTTTCGAAGATGCGTTTAGACATAAAAATCGTTTGATTTGGTTGAGAAATGAGAAAGTTAGGGGTTTTGAGAAATCGGCCAGCGAGTCCCTAGAAACATCCCAGCTGTCGGTGATAGTGACGGCAGCGCCAGTCCCGGCACAGCGGCGATGACGTTAGCACCGGTGGACACCACATCAGTGCCATGAGGAGGCCACGTCAACATCGGAGTGCTGACATCAGTAACCGTTGACCGGCCGTTGACCGACAACTTTGCCGAGTGGAAATGATGTTCCGAATCCAGTGAAGAACTTCGTTTCGCCATCCGAAATATGGTTAAACCCTAATTGAGCAAAACAAGGAGAAATAGGGTTTTTACGATTATTCGTACTGTTTCGTTTATTAATTGTTATTTATTGGGATTATTAGGTGATCAGTTCCCGAGGAACCAACGTAACCGACCCAAGCCTACGGAGGACGACGACGACGATCGCCCGTCTTTTCTTTGAGTGGACGGGTTTTGGTTTAAAACGTTGTTGAGCATGACATATATATACCTATATATGTTTATAAGTGATTTTGATGGATTATATGCATATATCATTATTGTTAGTACAGTTGCTAGCACACCTGAGAACTCAGTGGCTTCGATTCCCAATGGGTTCTATGCACTCGATGTCCAGGTGTTGGGTTCAATTCCCCTTGTTTGATTCCCCTTGTTCTACTCACCAGCATTGGGTTCAATTCCCCTTGTCGAATTAGATCACGGCCGTAGATTTATATTATGTTATGCATAGGTTTGCCTGTTGTGACTCCCTACTGTACTAATGCTGCATGATCATTGTAGTATAGACGTATACCACTGGTTTTAAACTATGGGGGTTATTATGTTATCAATAAATGTTTTAACTATGTTTTACACTAACATTTATTTTCCCTGTCTACTCACCTTTGTTTTTGTGCCCCCTCAGAACTTGATACTGTTGAGCACCATCGAGACGAGCAGCAAGATTCAGGATAGCTCTGTTCTGTGTCACAATGAGTAGGAGTCTCTTTGTCTTTTGTCTACTGTTCATTAGACTTGTGTACGTGGTAGGATTTGTGTATTTGTTCCTCCTTCGAGCAGTATTGTTGTTTAAATTTTTCTTTGTCTGTTAGATATTCTGATAACTTGTTGTGGTTGTGTTTATTGGTCTTCGACCCAACCTTCCTTTTTTTGTCTTTTCGTTGTTTATCTGTCTGTTTCGGTTGGTCAAGGCTTCGTCACCTTGTCCAGGTGATTGCTGCACCTCCTGGGCCCCACATTTTGGGGCGGGGTGTGTCACCCTTGGTGCCAAACTTCAATGAGACCTATGAGGAGTACCCTCAAGAGCTATATGTAACCACTCCATATAATGATGGTTTGAAAGCGTGCATGCAAAGATATTCCATCCATACGCATATATATACTCTATCACGAAAACACTTATAAAGTATGGATAACTCTTTCTTTAGTATGTTCTTGAAACAAATAGACATGTAGCATGATAGAAAATCAAGAGTCATGCATCAATCATAAAACATGCAATAAAACTCATATATGCTCCGATGTATTAAAACCTCATAATTTACAATATGAGAAAGCTACCTCATGTCACAACTCGTAAATTCAAAACTCTTTCTCAATCATGCTCAAATTCAAGGAAGGCTAACTATATATGTAATACCTTGTCCCAAGTTTTCCCTTGAAAGTCTAATCTTTAGATAATATGGATCAAAATGCCCCTTAATGAAGTTTTAGATTTCTTGAAGCACGCTTAGCAAAAAGAAATTCTAGAACTTAATCTGATTATCGTTAAAAAGAGCACGATCGAACAATCACATAAACGTAAACTGCGTGCGAAAGATTTAGAAAGTTCAGGTTTTTTTTTCTCAAGAATGATATTTTGGTATTTTCACATGTGGAGATTTTTCTTAAAAAATTATTCAACTCCCTCCCCTTTAGCCTTATGTCTCCCCGCACTCTAGTAGAAACTTGTAAATTTTGCTCTAGCCTTAGGACTTGGTTTTGTCACTTGGTTGTCTTCTTTTACTGGTTATTCACTTGTTTGTCTATTTTTTTTCCTTATGTTAGTAACTTTAGGTTTGTTGTAGGAAACATTATTTAGGTGTGATTGTGTGAACTAGAGGTAAGAAACCTATATGAACTCTATGTATTAGCAAAGCCCATTCCTATCAGGATTGGTGGAATCACTAGATTGGTTCATAATAAATACAGGCACTATGAAGGAGGATGAAACACATCTTTCCTTAAGCTAGTGATTATATTATTTCTACAACACATTATCAGCATGACGTTCCGTCGCTGTGCGTAGGAGATTGAAGGATTTCATAGACAGAGTTCTTGACAATTATCCAACCTGGAGTTTGGAAATCTTTAAACAAGTAACCCTAAACTTAATTTCAAGTTGATTTGTTTATGTGCCATGTTTGTATATATCTATGCCATAATCAAAATGCTGTTGAAAGTTCATTGTTGAAAGTTGAATGTGATTTGATTGTATGTTCAATCCATGCCATGAATATGTGTTTTCAACTATTGAATTGTATATGGTTTAACTCTATGTTGAAAAGGATAGAAAAAAAGAAGAAGAAGAAGAAGAAGAAGGGAAAATAGGGTTTCCACAACAAGCCATGCTGAGCCGAGCCACGCTTGAAGCCGTGCTATGCCTGAAGCCGTGCTACTCCAGCAGAAGAACGCTACAAGCTTCGTCATCAGAAGCTGATAAAGCCAACCCACGCTGTAAGCCACGCTTGAAGCTGCACAACGTCAAAGCGCTAGCCCAAAACGACGTTGTTCCTGTCGTCTTCCTCAATCCATCTCAGCTTCGCCTCGTTGTGCCTGCAGCCGCAACCAAGGGCACATCGCTGACTATTTGAGAGTCGCCAAATCGAGCACCGGTAGTCCCTAAAGGACCACCGCGCCGCCACGACTTCGTCGAAACCCTAAACCCGAAACCCCGAAGGTTTCGATCAGTTTCCATGGCTAACCAATATGCCTCCGCCACCAAAACCCTTGATCCATGGTGGATTGAACCTCAAGCCATGCTCAGCTCGATGCTGCATCATGGACAATGCCAGTCACCGAGATCCTTGCCGGTATCCATCGCCGATTCAACGGATTCCCCGATTTCACAATCAGGTTCTTTTGGATCCTGCTTCCAACACCATTACAGTGGGCCCCGCACGCCACCATCGCGCATGACGGAGTCGCCGCACCAAGCTCCTTTAGCTCCGCCACTCCACGACGCCGGAACCGCCATTGAAAACCATAAGAATCGTCGAATTCCGATCAGTTTCCCCCACAAGTCAAATCGACCAGGCATACCCAAGTCAGACCAAACAGGTCTGTGAACCAACTGGGCCCAAACCCTTTGGGCTACGCTCTCCTATCCCATAATGGATTATTCATCTTAGATCGACGAAGTGTTGCTTGCCTTATTAGCTATGCTAACGCCGGTTACTTATCAAACTCACACAAGGCACGTTCCCAACTTGGTTATGTCTTTACCATAGGGAAAGCGCAATATCTTGAAGGTCTACGAAACAGACCCTTGTTGCCACCTTTTCAAACCAAGCCGAGCTCATTGGGTTACATGCGTGAATATATTTGGCTACGATCTATTATAGAGCACATACGGCATACTTGTACTTTGTCTTCCATTAATGGAGTCCCCATGATTCTCCATGAAGACAATGTTACTTGTATTGACCATCGAAGAAGGGATTTATCAAAGGTGACAATACTAAGCATATTGCCCCGAAGTTTTGAAGCATCGGAAGTTTGAAGTCAAGCAGACTTGTTACTGAAGATAATCTCGTAGATTCCTTTACCAAATCATTGTCAAAGTCTATCTTCCAGAAGCTTGTTCAAGGTATTGAATTGCATTATGTGTTTAAGTTACAGCGTTTGTAGTCTTCAGGGGAGCATTGTCGAAATCAGGGAGAGTATCCTGCAGTATACTCACTACTTTAATGTACTATTTTTCTCTTAGCACATGTCAACTTTTTCCCATTGGGTTTTATTACTTGGCAAGGTTTTTAACGAGGCACCCACATTGGGTTGGTCATACCTCTTGTACACTGTTGCATCTCAAAGATGCTTGCCTTATTGTCAACATATGCATGTTCACCCTTTTCCCTTCACTTTGGTTTTCAACCACTGGGTTTTTCAATGGCAAAGGTTTTGGTATTAGCACTTACCTGAATGGATTCCCCATAGACGTACATACCTCCACGTGCCTACTGTGACAACTTCATCAACCGTCTATGTTATTTGTCTGAAGATCTGATGCGCCTACTTATTGAGTTCTCCACACTCAATGGGGAGTGTTGTAGGAAACACTATTTAGGTGTGATTGAGTAAACTAGAAGTAGAAAACCTATATGAACTCTACGTATTAGCAAAGGCCATTCCTATCAGGATTGGTGGATACCCTAGATTGGTTCATTATAAATAAAGGCACTATGAAGGAGGATGAAACACATTTTCTCTTGAGTTATTCTTTATTTCTCTCTTAATATCGATTCTCTGTCTCTTAAGCCAGTGTTTATAAGGCTGTGGTTTTTGTTTTATTGTTTTATAAGTAATTGGTAGGATAAGTAAATAAATTAATAAATAAAACAAAAGAAAGGGGTTCTTGTCATGAACAAAAGTATCATGGGGTGCCCTCCTTCTATTGCACCATCCTCTTAATAGATGAGCTCTAGTGTTGGCACCTAGAATTTCAATTGTTGAAGATGAGCTCAATACGTAGAGGGAGGAGGAGAGAACACAAATGCACTAGAAACAAAGGACTAAAGGTTAGAAGAAAGAAGGAGAGGAAGGAAGGAATAATTTGGGAAATTGAAGTGGTGAACGAAGGGAATTCAATTTAGTCTGAGATAGTAGTTTTAGTTCTTGTTTCAAATACCTTTAGCTATGTTCTTCTATTTTCGTGATTGATTCCTTGTTATTCCAGTTTTGTTTTTGTTATTCTTCTTAGTTTGTCAAAATTTCATATTTGGGGCTTTGTTGTTAGAGTTTAGTTGATTGTGTTCTAGTTCAATTAGAACTTGTTTAGTTAATCATTGAAACTTTATAACTTATTTAAGGTTTAATTTTGATTGGAAACTGTTTTTACCTGAGTAAGAGAAGATAAAATTTTAGAAAATTGTAATTTCGATTAGCTGAATTTGCCTCTCAATTTCTCTAAGTTCAAAGCTCCATTTCGAATAACAATCCTAGCTTCGAAGTTGACTTGTTATAGAATAAAACTAGTTTCACTGATTTTGGTCGAGTTGTAGTTAGCCTATTATTGGATGAGGGAAATTGGGTAGTGAATCTGTCACAAACAGAATTTCCAGTTTTACATGTCTTGTGTAAGATGTTGATATCTGCAAATGCCATCTCCGATTTCTACCATCTCAATATGGTTTCAAAGAGGGTATAATAAGCTTTGCAGCACATACATTTGGCTCAATTTCAATGTATTTTGATGGGTGAAAAGAGGACACGAAAACTAACCTAAGTGCAGAAATTTCAGTTTTGTAGCACAGATACTTTTGTGTGTTTTTCAGTTTCGGGTTGGATTATTATGGTTTTTCAGTTGAGATGTACAAGTTAATCTTAGTTAAACTTAAAAGTAACAAAGTCTTTATTTAGGTGCTAATTCGTATTTTTACTTGTTCGTTTCAGTTTAGAACCAGTGAACATTTAGAGTATCTCGTTGTGGAAGAAGGAGCAGCCGAGGAAGAATTTCCTACAGAGGCAGAATATCCAGAAGAGTAATATGGCTTGTTGGAAGAGAGGTAGGGGCAGGTGGGACAGAAAGAGAAATAAGAGAGGAGAGGTTGGTTTGCACAGAAGAGGAAGAAGGGGGGAGAAGATGACGCCAGGTGTGGGAGCAAGAAGAAGATGTGGTAGTCCATGTTTGACATGTGATAGTCCACATCAGCAAAATTAACAGAAAAGTAATTGAAGGGGCAACTGTAAACAAAAACTGAGTTTAAGGTCAAAATATGGAAAATTGGAATTATGGGTGTTAAATGTGACTAAAAGTGGATGCATTTGTCATTTGGAGGTATAAAGGGATTAATAAACGGTACACGGGAGAGCAGTCTATGTTGGGGGAGGTAACTGTTGATGCAAAAAGTGAAGCTGGGATCGAGTCGATTTCAGCTTGCTTCGGGGAGCTAGGAGGCTAGCTCCAAGAGATGGTGTCCGACTCTAGGACCATAAGGAGTGTGTCTTGCTTAGCCTTGAATCTGTCCGAAAAGAGAGTGTTGAGTCCGTCCGCCCAGAAGGTGATGTCTGTTTCCGGCCAAAAGATGATTTGCACAGAAAACAAGCGTGGGAAGAACATCGGTGGGGTGCCGGCCAAAGACTCTCTGATCCTTAAGTCAGCGAGGATGGAAGATGGGCTTTAATGGCAAGTAAAGGGTTTAGGTAAGGGAATTGAATACCTTTGACCCATGGGGGTTTGACTTGTATTTATAGTAGAAGGTTTGATGCTCAAACCTACTTTTGATCAATGTGGGACAAGTCTCCCACATTGATCCTTTTGGAGGCTTGTGGAAGCCTTTGGGACTATTTCTAGAATGATGGGTCGTGCACGGTGGCTGGATTCCGCCGTTTCCTCCTCAGGTTGAGTGACGATCGGAACTATTTGGACCGGAGTAGGCTCCGAAGGAGGTCCCATGCCGGCGGGGTTGATGTTTCTGGTCACCACCTCGGTTCTCGCCCTTTCTCGGTTGTCGTTGAGAAGGAGGCAAGCATCACTGCAGACCTTCACCGCACCCTTGTTCCGGTTGATTATTATATTGGAATTAGAGGGGGCGGAGTCACTTGACAGAATGGTTCTCGTTGCGCTGGGCACTCGAGACAGTCGATTGCTCTTGGTTGGCTGCACGGGCTGTGTCGCCGCAATGGGGTTTTCCGGAGTAAGAAGTTGGGAATGGGGAACAGGGGGCTGTTCCCGGGTGTACTGTTCCCGGGGATGCTGCATGTTGACATTAGCCATTAGCAACTTCTCGGTCCCTACTTGGTAGCTCTCGCCGAGGACTTGACATGGAGGTTGCGGTTTTCGGCCTCCAAGGCCCTGGCTCGTTGTGCCATCGTCGCGAGTCGCTGTGTCAGCTCGTCTTGGGCAACTTTTTTCTTCTTCTTTTGCTTCTCGGCCAAAGGAGGTCGCTTCTCCGGGGCTTTGCTAGTTTCCGCCCGAAAGTGTCGGGGACGGGTGACGTTGTCTTCCGGGTCATCTTCGTGATGGGGAGAAGATATGGTCGTTCCTTGCTAGTGGTAAAACACGTAGGAATTTGGTCGATTCCCACAGACGGCACCAAACTGTTGATGCAAAAAATGGATCAACGGTCAATGTATGTGAAGCTGGGATCGAGTCGATCTCAGCTTGCTTCGGGGAGCTAGGAGGTTAGCTCCAAGTGATGGTGTCCGGCTCTGGGTCCGAAAGGAGTGTGTGTCGCTTAGCCTTGAATCTGTTCGGAAAGAGAGTGTTGAGTCTGTCCGCCCGGAACGTGATCTGCACAGAAAACAAGCGTGGGAAGAGCACCGGTGTGGTGCCGGCCAATGACTCTCCGATGCTTAAGTCAGCGAGAGTATGGAAGATGGGGCTTTAATGGCAAGTAAAGGGTTTAGGTATGGGAATTGAATACCTTTGACCCATGGGGGTTTGACTTGTATTTATAGTAGAAGGTTTGATGTTCAAACCTACTTGTGATCAATGTGGGACAAGTCTCCCACATTGATCCTTTTGGAGGCTTGTGGAAGCCTTTGGAGATTAGCAATTAAGTCGCCTATTAATTGCTAATCTTTGGGACGTTGCACGGACTTCGATACTATTCGTATAGAGCGGGATAGCAGCTCTGTGCGAAGGTGGCAATAAGGTGGTCCCAAAGCATGCACTTCGGATGGTCGACTCGGCCTTCATGTGGGGGCCATGAGCCTCGTAAAGTGTGCTCTCAAGAAAGGGGGGATTTCCTAGGTGGCACTTCCTTAGGATGACATGTAGCCGATTTGGGCATGATATGAACAGTAACCAAATTTTGTATTGATACTGTGCAGTGACTTATACGTAGAGGGACAAGGGCAGATTGAAGTAAACCTTTTGGCATACTAGTCCTTTCTGTAGCTGGTTCAAGTTCTGTATAAATCGGTGGGGCAAGTTTCCTTCTGTTCTTTTCAGATACATTCGCCCTCTCAGCTTCGGAAACCTAAACTGCATTATGGACCATCATAGTTTCGTTAGATTTGTAGAGGTAGTTTCGTACTCTAGCACCAATGCTCAGTTAGAGAATCGAATCATTCGTTTTGTTCACTAATAGGTTAAATACAAAGTGAGTTGATTCTGAAGAACACATTATTGGGCTGAATTATCCAGCCCTTTATGTTCACGAAACCGGGAGAAAGGCAAAAGGAAGAAGTTAAAGAAAGTTCCAATGCGAAGTACCGGAAAAATCTGTTCCTCTACATCTTCAACTCGGTATGAAGCAGTCCATAGGATATTTCTCATTTTCCATACACTGTCAATTCGTATAAATTTCCACCATAACCCTCAAAATTCCAGCAAATTATAGAAAATGTCATCATACATCTTCTGATACAGTTTAAAGAACTCTTAAAGCAATGAGTCTCAAAGATCACGTATCAGTCTCTGCATTCAGAATTAAAATTCACACTAAAAGAAGGATGATTCATAGAATATTCCACTTTCCCGCCAATGCCTGGCAAATCATTGTGATGCAATATGCAGCACTCAAGGGGTAACCCGATACTGTCAAAGTTTAGAAACAAAGTGTGTTAAAAACAAGTCTTAGAATGTAACAATACAGCAACAGACAATTACTACAAAACACTTAAAACAAACACAAGGCCACAAATATATCATGAAGCACAAGTACACGCCAAAGCCGGAAATTGGGAAAAGGGTCCATAAACATAGTCAACAGTCTGGTCATCATTTTTTACGCATTCATGGGGACAAAAAGCACTGCAATGGCTTCCAAAAGCACTAGTAATGTGTTAGACAAGTCTAGAAGATGCAAGAATTACAATTTCAAACGATGAGACTGAAAACCAGCAATTGCTTCATAGTTATCCTCATTTCAACTAAGAACAAACAACAATTGCATGCCAATACTTTAGAATAGTAAAAAGCTTCGAAAGCTGGTAAAACATACACTTATGTGCTTGAATTCAAGCACGGTTTGGTCTTTATCTGATGTAGGACAGAGGAGAACAGGGATTTTATGGTAGATTGATAGATAGGTGGAAGCGTATTCAAAGGTAGAATGATAGGAAAACAGAAAGATTAAGGGAAGCTCACAAATAATACCAAGGGGTCGGCTCACTAAGAATACCTAGGGTTTGGCCTCACACGGATAACCCAGGGTGGTTTTACACAGATAATTGATGAGAAAACTCTCAATTTCATAACTCAACTCATAACTCATATACTGAATTTTGAAGATTACATAGAGGTAGTATTTATATAGGTCCTTTCTTAGAGAACAAAGGAGAATCTTGTAATTTTCTAATAACAATAAAGTTAACTTATCTAAATTTTAGATCCTAATCAAGCCAGTAATTAAAACCTATTGAACTAAATCAAGTAAACTAAATCAAAATCCAGGACACTTCCGGATCTCTCACTTTTGGCATAGGGGCCCTGCTCTGCATCATTATCATTTCACTTACACATGTGAAATTTCAACTGTAAGATCATTACTGAAAAAACAACTGGCTTAAGTTGCTTCAATCAAATGTTGACAATGGATGAATATTCGTATCTGTATATAGATGACAGAGAGCAAGCACATGAATTTCAAATAATTAATTTTACCATGTACCAAGTCATTCCAAATACAGTCATTTCCTATATAGGAGTCTCAAAAGTTTTAATCGTCTTTCTAAATCCTAAAATTCAAATTCCAACTGCAACTCCCTTACCTTTAGTAGTCAAACTGAACAATACGTTCCACTTACTTCATAACAGGGAAAGAAAAAATGACTCAAAAACATTAAATCTTTATGCTGATCAAAAGTAAGGACATACTTGATATAAAATCGTCAGTATAGTCTGTCGCAACTTTCCCATGAGCCATAGCACCAACCTGAAATATAAGAATATTATATAATAAGTAAAAATAATATACAAACTCCAAAGCAATAAGTTGGTTCAAATCATACCACAAAAACAAGGTCCATACTGTTGTCAGCATTAGCAACATATTTCTGTATGTTAACTAGTTTTTCCGAACTGTATGAGAAGCCTGGAAAGGAAGAAATCATCTTTAGTTTTCATAAAATATATGATAAAGTGCTTATAAACATACTATACTCACCAATTTTACGAGAGTTGACAGGTAAATACTGTGTGACAGGGTTCTTGATCACACGCATAAGTTTCTCACGCTTACCAACAGCAGATATACTCAGCTTTTGTAGCAGTTGCACTGCAAGGAGGTCGGCAGGATTAAACAAATAACAACCTGGGAGCCAGAAAAGGCATAGAACAGAAACAAGCTATCCATTAACGTTTGAGAAGATTAGAATAAGATGAGCTTACACATGACACCGCAAAATCGCTTGAATGTCCTGGGGATGCGAACAAATGGCTTAATTTCAATAAGAACGCCTTGCTCAGTTCTCACATACACATTTTGCAACTTCCCAGCTTTATTAATTGGACTGTCCAAAACCATTAGGAGAGCCTGCAGACAGTAATATTTATGATCACATACCACAGTTGCAGACAACAATAGGCAATCCAAATTAGAAACGGCTGCTATATACTGTTAGTTAGGACTTGAGAGTTTACTTAATCCAGCAGTAGAGCCGAAATTGAACATATTTTTCGGCAAATGACTATGGTAGTTAATTTCAATATATTTATCGACCAAAAAGCAACTAAAGAAAAGAAAAAGTTCATGCTTTCTACAATGAGAAGTTTCATGGAATACAATAGACACAAGCAACAATCAGCCTCAATTTGATGACCTGGTGAACGATGTCCGGCCTATAAAGAGCAGGATCCTTGTTGTTCCTCCGCAGGAAATTGGAGTGTTCGTCAGAATTCAGCAGCTGATAAGTCTGCAAGCAGAAAAGAAGCTCAACATTAAGTGAAGAATACAAAAGGTTTCAAAACAACTCAATACCACACTGAAGACCCGAAATTCAGAATTTAAACCCAAACCCATAAGCACCCATTAACCGATTCCTCCACCAAAAGATGCAGATAGCACAAAGATGGAACCTTTCCGACTTTGGCACATTCCAAAGAAGCTTTCTCGAGGATGAAGACGACCCCAGGTCCATTTTTCGAGTTATGGTCAGCTGGGGCTATTGGAATTCCCTCGAGTTCAATTGGGTCATCGCCCACTTTTGCTTCTGCTTCATTTCGATGGCTCTGTTTGTCATCATCCTTATGAGGTCTCTTATTGGATGCCTCCGGTGGTTGTTCTTCTGGTTCCGATGATGCTTCTTCTTCTTCTGCCCTGTCATAGACATCTTCCCTCTTCTTTCGCTTCTTCCCCTTCACTGCGTACGGCCTTACCATTTTCACGAGATCGAAAGGAGGTGAAAAGTGAGGGAAGCCGAGATCACTGCCGAAGGTTTATCTAGGTTTCAGGGTTTTAGCCCAAACACCTCTGCTGTGCTTTTGGTAAAACCCAAACAAAACGACGCTGTTCAGCTACGTTTTGGTCAAGTCCGTGCGTTGCCTTGTTTCCTTCCAAAAAATTTTTTTTTTTGGTACAGCAAAAGGCTTACTAGCTGAAGGATTTTTTTGTTTTTTTTGGGTACAGCAACTTTGTTTGGGATTCTCAAAATGTAAATGACTTAAGAACTTTTACAAAAAAAAATTTACATGTTATATACACACTATTGATTCTAAACGGATACAACATTAATTAACAAACTATTTGAATTATCAACACCATTACATTAATCCAATATGGACAGTTCTATCACAATTTATTTACAATATTGAATCATTTTGAGTTATCTGAATCCGACTTGGGCAAACCAATATTCAAATAGAAAGAAACGTAGCATACTGAAAAATACACATGTTACAAATTGGGGCTTCTTTAGGGGTAACAAGCCTCAGAAGCCAATTTTGGTTTTCCTATACAACTGAATACATTACTGATGCTAGAGGTCCTAGGAACCTCTATAGCAAATTCTGATACAGCTTACAAAAAAATGCACTACTGCTGCTCCTGCTCACAGCATCCATCTTTTGTAATGAAATATTTTAAACAATACAAAGAGAATCCCCGTAGATTCTTCCACCATACAATAGTCCAGATGTACCCTATAAGTAATTACAAGAGGAAATTCCAGAAACCAAATACAAGTATGGTAATTCCGATGTCCCTCATTGGCTAATCTGTAATGATACATTTGATATATATCTACCTATGGCCTTGTATGTATGGTATAGAAATCAAGGAAACAAAAGAAGACTGGAAAAGAGTCAAACAACTAGTTGGTTTTCAATTTCAAGTAGATTCTTCTGCAAATACTTTGAATATGAAATCTCGAAAACGCCTTGAATATTGTCTGGGATCAACAGCTGATATGGAAGTTGGGTCATACTGAATGGACTTGTAGGCATGCTCAAGCTTCTTGCTTATATCATAGTCTTGAAGAATGTCTATGATCCCAAAGAACATTATCACCCCATAATACTCCCCTGTTGGGTTTCCCACCAGCTGAAATTCACAATCATTATTTCTCTCAGTCTTTTCAACTCTTGCTGGCATGTTCAACCCCAGTTTAATACTTGCCCACCTGCAATAACACAATTTCGGATTAGATAGAAGATCATGCGATATTAGCTTATACATGAAGGCTATTGGATGCAAACTCCCCATCTCAAGCTCCTCAAGGCATAGACTTCCTCATCGGTAGATCTCATTTTTTAACTTCTTGCTTTATTCTAATTGCATGAAACCAAATCTTAATTCATAAGCAGAAGAAGTTTTCTGTTTTAGAATCAACCTACCTACTCATTGCTGGACTGGAGATGAAGATTAAAGATCACAAATTGTGTGCAGTATACATGATTTTACTTGGTCTAACTTAAGCACCACGTTATTGATTGAATTAGAGAGAGGTTTCACCTGGAAGGGTCGAAAAGAAGTTGATCCATGTCTGCTTGTGAAAAACGGGGAGCTCCATCGCTCTCATTTTCAGCTGCAAAATAGAAACCATAGCAGTATCTAGAATGGTGATCACATTGTAAATCCAGAAATGAATATAGAGAGCACAAAAATTGTTATAGGATATAAAGATTAATAACCAGTAGGAGTGTATGCTCCAGAAGGAATCAGATCCCCAGCAGCTGATGTATTTCTGAAATGAAGTCCAACCAACAGACTATAATCCATTATTCTCTCCTGCTCAAGAAACTCACAATCTTTATCAATTTGCCTGCAAAAGCATGCATACAACTTATAAGGAAATTTAACAACTAGTTGGGGATTCAATTGTTGCTCAAATATATTAGCAGAAATGGATACAACAAATGAAAATCAATGCACCTGCAGAACTCTTGAAACCATGACTTCTGAAGTCGAAATATAAAGTTAAGATCAAGGTCTTTAAGGATGGTCATCTCATCAATCTCTGTCTCAGGTTTATCTGTTGTTCGGCCAAGGGAAGAGCCCTTCAAGTCGAAACGTCTGTGAATGGTATATTCAGAACAGAAAAGGTTCCCCATGATGATAAATCGCACCTGGATCATAAGACAAGGATATATGTTGATAACCTTATTACATGATCAGATATTGCTTGGTAAGCTCAAAATGAGTTGCAATCTGACAGACTCCCTAGCTCAAATTGGTAATATGGTGTAGCTATAATTGGGACTGGGAGAAGTACCTTCTTTTGAATAGGTTGACCAGTTAGTTTTACACAGTGCAGACCATAAAATTTAGTCACCATAGTGTTTTCGTATGCTCGAACATGGTTATAGTAAGCTGAAAGCATCCTCATAAGCACCTAATTCACCACGTAACAAATATTAACCAAGTGCTTAGTTAGAAGCAGCTAGGGTAATGAGGGGAGTACAGGTTAAAAGAACTCACTTTTACTTCTGCCTTCTTTATTGTCTTGATCATGTAGCGGTCGTCATTGGTCAAGTAAAAGAAGCTGCCACTTTTACCAGGAGAGGAGAGTTCGCGAAGAGCATCATTCCCGCAGATGGATAGCATGTAGTCAGCTGGATCGACCTTGAACAGCTTCCTAAGAGTCCTGAAGAGAACAAAATTGTACAAGAGAGATAGTAAATACTGTATAAAAATCACTGAACCCCAGAAGCTTAAGCTGCTGTTAGGGCATGAACCGACAATGTACATCAAGCAAAAACTGAGTACTATTTGAATCATTCCCATCTTTTGTGTCAATTTCAAACAACGAGCTATAAAACGATTTGTGTATTAATTATATATAAGGCCAGACCTGAAGACTAATGGGCAGTAATCCTTCCATTTAAAATCACAGGACTGATGTGGTGGAGTATATTTGGTGCCCTCAGGAGGAAATCTTGTCCAGTATTTTTCCCTGGGATCAAAAGCCGACGGCTTCAGATCAAAGGATCCCAATGGACCTGGCTTTCCAACTGAATGCCTGTAAATGCAATCATTCAATATACATCAAACGGCTGGCATAAAAGCACATTGACCAAATCCTAGAAACCATAAAACACATTAGCCTAGTTTCTGTAGTATTGACTTTTCGAGCTTGTATTATAGAGCTATGTAATTGCTGTTGAACCAAATTAAAAATGAAACATAAACAGAAATCGATGACAAGAGAAAAATATAAGAAATAAATTGCAGTGAAGTTAATAATTAATCAGAACCTGATTCCTAGCTGCAAATTGAGCATGAGTTCATAATTTTTGTGGCCCCTGCTGATTGTTTCCCCTTGTCTCCTAGATGACTTAGGCACCTTCAATGGGAGGCACCTTGGATTTCCATTTTGAAGAACCATCATATCTGCTTCCAGTTCTCCCCCCATAGTGGAAGCTCGCTGATCATCTGAAGAACTACAAGGGTGATCATGATCACCACCATCCCACATTTGCATTCTATCAACTGGTTTATCCAAACCTACGCTTACCCTTCCATCCACCGACATTCTCCTTGGCTTAACATTCTCTCCCTTTGCTGATCTCCACACAGCAAGCTTCTTCTGTGATGGCAAAATCGAAACTTTGTCTCCAGGACAAATTATACGATCCTTCAAATCAACATTGTACACATCTTGAGGGTTCCATTCAAGATTGGCATCCGGCGATGACTGAGATGGATAATAGGTTCCATTTTGTTCACTTGGATCTCTACTCCAATTCCCTACATAAATACTCCCATCAGGCCATCTGAAAGTTCCATTTCCTTTAGGCGCACAATCTTCCCAATTTCCATCATACCTATTCCCATTATTCCACACAAATGTCCCTTTCCCATAAATCACCCCATTCTTCCATTCCCCAATGTAATGACTCCCATCCCTCCATTGATACCTCCCCTGACCTTCCTGCAAGCCACGTCTCCATTCACCTTCATACCAATCCCCTATAGAGTAATTCTTTTTACCATGTCCATGTTTCAAGTTCATAACCCATTGCCCCTTGTAAGTGTCACCATTATTCCCTGTGTACGTACCGCTCCCATCCATGTACCCGCTTTTGAATTCGCCTTCATATGTTGCTCCAGAAGGCCAACTGAACCTTCCCTTCCCCATTGTTTTTCCTTTAAACCAGTCTCCAACGTACATACATCCATCGGTCCACAAGTACTTGCCTTGGCCATGGGGAAAATTTTCGCACCAATAACCGGTGTAGTAGTCTCCATTGGGGAGAATCCTATCTGCCGGATACATACTTTCTTCAGGCCCACAATCACTGTCATCACTACTATGATCATGATCATCATCGTCTGCATGATCCACTGAAATCCCAAAAATGCTATTGGCACGCTTTCTTGCAGCCTGTGTTTTGCGCACTGTAGCCTCCCATGCCTTATACACACTACTACTGTTTTCTTTGCTCATTTCTGCACTATTTCTTTATGTTGTCACATTTCCATGAATCTATACACTGTTTCTACAACTAAGTTTCGAAAAATAAGCAAGACAAGCCAAGATCATTGAAATCTTGTACAAGAGAAATCATGAACCGAATCAACTAGCATGGTAATGACAGTGCGCAGTAACATGACATGATGAATATAAGGAAAAGTTGAATATTTCATTCAATGGAAAGATATATTAGTTTGCTGCAATGATCTTTGTTCTTATGAAAGAAAGCGAAAAGAACGATTGAAACAACAGAAGTGCCTCTTCTTTGTGAACCAGATCAAGAAGTGTCTGTCTGTTTTTTTTTTGGTCAAGAAGTGTCTGTCTGTTAGAAATTATGACAAGTGGTGAACCTTCCCAGAGATCAACATTAAAAACGGGCGCGGTTCTCGCAAGAGAAGTAAATAATTAAGGCATTATGGCTGCTAAATGCATGTAGTGGTTGATGGAGTTATGTTTGTTGTCAAACACTGGTTATGCTGTTGCATATATTTTCCTTTTTATCAGATTTAGTTTGTCCAAAATGTTAGGCACTCTTTCTTTCTTTCCAAAACACTGTTTATGCTGTTGCATATTGTTTCTTTTTATCAGATTTCGTCTGTAAAAATGTTAGCAAATGACATTTGTACATATTAGGCACTTTTTCTTCCTTTCCAGTTTTTTGTGGTTTGGTGGTTGCATTTTCAACGAGAAAAGCAGCATGGCAATTTCATGCCATAGGCCAGAGTGCAACTTATTTTCCCATGCTTTGTGGTTGAGAGAAAGCCTCGTTCATCTCCGACTACTTCTAAGAGCCATGAAATTTTAACCGGGTTACAGGTTAGTAGACAATGGAAAGTCAATGCGGTTTTTACCATTCAATCAATGCGGTCAACAACAGAAGTGCCAAAATAGAAGTGATTCCCCTTGCCTTTAGCCGACCAAGTTTCAACATTATATTCAATTCTGAAATTGACCAGAAAATTCAATGATAAGACCAACCAGCTATTGCTTGTGGTATTTCTCTACCGCCATGTTAAACACATTCCCTGTTCGAACTCCTCCACTTCAGGTAAACAAAAAGTATTTCATTGCTCAACGAAAATATCCGTAATCCTACAATCTAAATACTATGAAAAGAGGCAATCTATGCGTTGCGTAACAGATGAACAAGGTTGCGAAAGCCGGTTTCCCCGGACTGAACTCGAATTCTTTATGCCGTAAATTAATTCATTCTCTTGACTTCCACCGAGTAGAACAAACCCATTTCTTATCCTACAGAGAGAGCTCAATATACAGATGCACACGCGTGCGCGCGCACACACACAGACACACACGAATCAAAGCAGATCCCAGGGCTAAGATGCAAGTTCCTCCACCATACGTCCTGAAACCCCATGCATGTAATGCATATGAAGAAATAACCAAGTAACTCAAGTCTGTTTAGCACCAAATTGACGATGTACACGTAGAATACCAAATACACAAAACCTATAAGCTAGAGTCACACAGGAGAAATGAAAATGGGATAAGCAATGATTAAATAAAAAATTCCTAATTGTCATCACTGCCCCAAGCGTCATCTTTCAACTTTTGCCTCATGACTATGCGGCTCTTTCGATCATCTTCCTGTTTCTTCAAATCCATGGTCCCAAAGGCTGGGGATGGTAGTTTCAGCCCCATTCCATGCGCAATGAGCCTCTGAGCAGTTCTTGCTGATGTCTGTGGCCTTTGCCGAGGAGGTTCAAGATCTAATAATGAGCATCGGTTTCAGATTAATCTTGAATAATTGAACATGAAAACTTCATAAAATTATCCATTTATAATATATATGAACAGAGAAGAAAGACAATGTGTGCCATGCCCTCTCGAAATTAATTTATAATGTGCACATTACTAGTTTAATGAAGCATGAGAGACTTGAGGGTCTAACAAGGCATACATCTTCGTCCACTCAGTACTGGAACAAGTTAACAAAAATGAAACAAGGTGGAGTGGAGGCTTGTTATGCCATCCCTTATGAGGCTATCAAATTCCTTTATGCTCAAATCATCCTAGCTTGGTTTTCTGAAATCTGCATCTACGATGAAATTCCAGATTAGCTTCTCTATTGGAAAAGTCATTTCTCTATACTAGTAGTGCCATGCTAATATCCTTCCTATGACACTACAGAAACAGTATCTGAGGCAAGAATATGAGATTTCCCCGGTGTGTCATGTCTTGCATTTGCTCAAGCAACTGCTGTGCAAACAATACTTGGACTTTCTCCAAGGCATGCTATATGTAAGATGCACTTAATCAGAGGTTCAGACACTATATATACCAATGACAGGTTTGAAGAGGAATCTATGGCAAGCTAGTACAATCATGAAAGCCCAAGCATGGAATAGGATAAGGTGAACCTACGCACTGGAAACCAGGGCGCATTAGATATAATTTAGAAGGCCGAGTTAGATGCGATAGACTTGAGCACTGTGGCTGAAACTATTAGATTCCTTGCTCGAATACACTTCTAATTAACAATAGAGAGGAAAAAGAGAATGTTGGGACCGCTTACAATCATGGGACATAACACAAGTGTGAGGAAGCAACCATTTTAAATTGCCTATTGTTCATACATTGCCACAACTTGGACCACCCTGTTCTGGTGGCACTCTTTCATTGCCTTATCCCCAATTCAATCTCAGACAACAGGCGATCCTTAGATTAGACTATGCATCAAGTTAGAGTTACAAACGGAATGACAATCCATTAGAAGTAATGGTAATATTTGTAAGGTGAAATCTCTCAGCTAATCGTAATAAAATTCAAGAACAGTACATAGAGCTAGAGAAAGAACCTATATTCTGATTCAATTTCCATTTGTCTGTGAAAGAAGAATGCTACTGCCCTGTGGCTGCAGCTTACAAGGGAATACAGAGTAAAAGGTAAAGTTTTAGTTGCTTATCTTACCTTTCGGCGAAATGGAGCCCAAAAGGGCGTCATCCTCTTCAAGAACTCGCACTGTCATAGTAAATCGAATGCAAGTTACGCGCCTCAAGTGCTGCATTCAATATTGCAAAAATCATCCATTGATTAACATAATTTTGAAACGGAAGCTGAAAAGTAGAAAATGTATCGCAATCATGCTTGACAAGATCAGATAATGAGGCGTTGAATAATTCAAAAAGGGGGAACTCCCAGTCCCAGACCCCCCTGTTTCTCAACAGACACTCTGTTTCAGCTCTGCACCTCAGTCCTTTTGGCTGCTTAAGTGTGGCTCCATGTTACATATGATGCTAGGTAAAGAAAAAATGACAATGACCTAAAGGCCACTAGTAAATGAAAATTTCTCAAGGATGTTGTTTTTATCAGGAAGTTCCCATTAGTTTGCGGAAAGAATAAATAAACAAAAAATGATAGCATTATATAACAAAATATTACCTCGGGAAACTCTAATACAGAAAGATTAACACTAATAAAATAAGACTCCTAAAGTATAATAAGACCCAGTCTGTTGGCTTCAATTTTGGACTAAAGGTAATTGGCCAAAGAAGAATTTTCGGTATGCCAAAATAAAATAGAAGAGGAAGAGGAACTTGCTCATAGTCGTAAATACGAATTTTATTCCTCGAATCATCCTATATTGATTATGAGCAGCATGAATAAATAACAGCAATAGCATGCCAGATGAACCTTTATCAAGTTTTGGAATAGGGCGAATTCATCTAAATTCAACCAATCAAATCATATATTCCAAAGGATTAAGTTGAGAAATCATCAAAGATATAATTACCAATTGATGGTGTGGGAAAAACTGCAAGTGCAACAGTATCATTCACCCATCGAATAACAACTCGGCGATCTCTGAAGTCCTGAAAAAGCTTCTCCAACTCTGTTGTCGTAGTACTTGGTGGAAAGTCGGCTAGAACAAGAACATGTTGTGTACCATATTGTACTGAGTTCATAAGAACATGTCCCTTAGATACTGCATGCTATGAGATAGAATTCAAAAATTCTAAACCTAACGACTAGAAACCTCAAGATGCGACAAGATGAAAGCTAACAAACAAAACATAGCTAGATTTCTAATAAGTTTAAAAATAATCTAAACGAGAAGTTCTTTCATGTTTAACCACCCAGCTTACTTTGGCTTGGCATAAGCATTTTCTTTTAAAGGCCAGAAGCATTACCAGTTTGAAAAACGAGTAGCACCTTATACATGTAGCATACAAAAGATGATACGTAAATATAATATACAAAGTTTACAAACTGAACACTTTGGTTGTGCCGGAATTGAAGCATAGAAAGGGTATAACTTACAATTTCTTAGTGTTGCATCCCACTCTGTATGACTGCCCACTTGTTCATCCTCTTGCCTATCATTATTATCGGATATTTGATCACTGTAAAGCTCATCTTTTTTATATGAAAATGTTCCCCTTCCACGCCGCTTAGGATTTACTTTTGAATCTTCCAAAGAAAGTTTTGATACTTCGGGTAAAGATTGTGAGGAAAGTAGTTCATCAGGTGCACGGTCTGCAATAGCTTCCCAATCTGTAATTGCAAAACGAGTATGTCATAATTATACCTCGGATGTAGGAGGAAGTATATGCACTCCAAAGTTACCAACACTAGCTACTGATATGAAACTGGCCTTCTTCTATTGACATGGCAGGCTGTAGCGGAAGCTGTGTCTTGCCATCTGTTGTCAGACCAGTTGCTTCTGTTAAGGAATCACTCATGTTTCCTGCCATAACAAAGTATACATAATGTTATAAAATAACAAAATAATTCACCTGAAGACAGATTTCATCGTACCTTAATGTTGCTAACAGTAGATCTACCTACATGAAGGTGGCGTTATTAATCAAAATGGCCGGTGGAATAAATTTTACAAACATGAACAAGTGAAGCCAAAGTCTCTAACATAAGCTGTGGTATTTGGGACCATGGCTTTTGCCAGTACGCTCCTATTATCCTGCTTGCAAATTGTAGTATTCACTCAAACGACGTCAAAACAAGTATGCGCATACAAAAACCCACAAGTTCATATCTGCAGCTGCTTCCAAGAAGTAATCAAAGCTTGCTCACTCTGAAAAGTTTACTGTTCTAACAGTTTGCAAGCTGATGCTGGTATGATCACACAACTAGTAAGTGTGTATTCAATTAAGGTTGTAAATGACTTTTGAACAGTTGAAAACATCCTCGTTCAGAGAATACTAGCTACTGTTAAAGAACTTTTAATAAGTAGCAACGGCGGAATAACAAAGCAGTAGCTTTCATTACCTTGAAACAATATCAGAATTTACAACTTTTGTGCAATTCAGCTCTCCAGAATAGCCACCAGAAACTAAATATAACAGACTAAGAGATGTATCCACACAAACATAGAGTGAAAAACCTAAAGGGACCAAAATTTCAATGACACATGGAAGCATATTTACGAGGAGGATGAACCTCTAGAGGAATCAGATAATCACTATGATGCACAGTGCTAGTAATGGTAAAATGTTGAATAAATGAAAGCAGAAACACACCAGAGTAAATTGTAATGGTAAAATTGATAAATTCCATAACATGGATGGATGAATTTTAGTTACTGTTTTTGTTCTTGTGATACAGTAAATTACGTAAATGTCATACCACGAAGACATACATACCTAATTACCCAGAGCGTAAAAGCAATCGCAAGCCCTAGAATTTGTCTAGAAAATTTAAACGAAACTGAAATTGAAAGTGAAGAGCAAATGAACCGGCAATGGCATACGATCATACAGCTTAGAAGCTTCTGAAGCGATAATTGAAGAGTTAATCAGAAGAGAAAGTGGAGTGAAGAAAGCTGACCTTTTCAATGGACGAAAGGGGTCGTCTGGCAGGGCAACTGATGCTTGCTGTTCTGGGAAGGAAATAGAACACGGACTATCTGGCTCCACGTTTAATCTCTACTATTCTGTTTTATTTTTTTACTTTTTTATTTTTTATTTTATTATTATTATTATTATTTTTTATTTTTTTAAGATATGTGTTTGTTTTTGAAAGGACAGGTATTTGGTAACTGTTTTTGGTGGCATGTGCTTCACCAAAAAATATGGGTTTTTAAATAAAAATACCTTTTGTATAGGGCTTCTAAAATTCTGACCTCAAATAGCAAAACACTAAAATAAAATTCCTTTTGCATTGTACAGGATTAATCAGCCCTTTCAAAGTTATAAAATTACAAAGGAACCATCTATTGAAAAAGAGGAATGCCCTCAAAATAGCTCAAAATCGTCTGAAATGGGGGGGGCTTGCTCCTATTTGCTCATTCCAAATTTGTTTTGGAGGGAAATTTCCCTCCTTTCTAAAAGGACGGCGTGTTCCTTCTCTCCAGGAAGAGCATCAAAGTCGTCTTTTTCTGATATAGAGGTGATTGGAAGGCCTCTGAAAAGAGGAAGACGGTGGAATAAGGCAAAAAACCGGGCAGCTGCGACGAAACTCTCTTAAGGTAACTCCTCTCCCCCCACCGAAATTGATTGGGTTTTTGGGCTAATTGGTTGCTCAGTTTTTCAATTTCTAAATTCTGTGCTATTGGGTGTACATTGAAATTTGGGTGTGGCCTGTTGTGAAGGTTTAGGGGGTGCGTTGGTGTAATGCTACATAGTAGCAAAAGGTGAGGAGAAATAAAGTGCACGAAAAAGGAAAAGGTTTAGCTGAACCCTTGAAGAAATTTGAGAAGCATTTTGCCTGAGCTTGAATTATGATTTTCAAGATTTTCATGATTGTTTTGATTGGTTATTTGCATCTGCTCGTTATTGTATTTTCAATTTCGTAGATTGGATTGATGAAAGGTTTAGATCTCGATCGAATAGAGATGGGTTCTACTTAGCTGGGATTTAGTTTTTTTTTTTCCTTTCAATTTTGTCTTTTTCATGAACAAAATCTGGGTTGTTATACTTGTAGAACTTGAATTATGATCTATATCTGGATTGCAGTCACTACCCAGTATGTAAATTTTTGTGGGTATTTCAATTCATTAAGAAAGTTTATAGTTTCAATTCATTTCTGGGTTTCAGTTCACCACCACATCTTGGATTTGCCAACACCGCTTCCCTTCATCATTGCAATTATTTATTTACTTTAGGACAACAGCTCTTACTTCTTGTGTGGTTTGGGGAGCAAATAAGAAAAAAGCGCTTCCTTTCATTAGATATTCTCAAACAACAAGGGTGAGTTAAGTGGGACTCGACTCCCTAGTCTTCTTTCGAATGTTATGCGTGATGGAATGGTTTGTGTTATAGATTCAATTTGTGCTTTTGATAAGCAGACATGGAATGCTCATGTTGCATATAAGCCCAAGGTGTTGCTGGTAAGTTTGTTTCTAAGTATGGTAGCCTTGCGTTATCGGCGAATTCATTCGAAGTCCACATTGAATTTGACATTCATATTTCTGATTTACAAAATTGTAGCCAATTCTTTTGGATTTTTTTAAAAAACAACTTTACGTGCTCACGCTAGAGCAGCCTCACGTGCTTGAATTGTCACTATGACTATACTGGAATACACTATGACTACACTATAAGTGTACTATGCGTACACTATAAATCTCTGTGACCTCGGGAACACTATAAGTCACGGAACCGATCGATGTCACCGTAGTGTCGCATGTACATGTATATGTAGTCTAGTGTATTCACATGTAGTCATAGTGACAATTCAAGACGTGGGCTGCTCTAGCGTGAGCAGCCTAAAATTTCCTTATTTTAAGACCGAATTGTTAAATGCGTGACCTGGATGCAGGGAAAGGCTTTTACTTATGAATTATATAACTTGATGAAGCTTCATGAGTTTTACATTCTATCATATATTCTTAAGGTAGCTTTTTCTGATGAACTTGCTCCCTTTGTTGTCATTGAGGTGTTTGTTTCAATTGGATTTATAAGAAGATTGGAAGAGTCATACGATATCTTTCAGGTGACTAAATTTCTTGCACAAATAGATTATGTTGTAATTCTCCGCATGTTTTGCTGTTAACAATCTCCTGAGAGAACACACCATAAAGGTCAATTTCACATTATTGCTTTCATTTCAGCAGAGAACAATTCTATATCATAATTGGCGCTCTGATGTTGTTTGCTTTCTCATAATTTCATCTGTAAGCTTTGCAAATCCTTCAATGACAACCCATTAATTAGACGTAGGGAAGACTCTTGTGAGGATTTTAAGGAAGCACAATTCCTTTGCTTATTTTCTACAACAGGGGGAAAGAAATAGAAGAAACTCAAATACCATGATACATCACGCACTGAGAAAAGAACAACAGTTCTACTCCAGAAAAGCATGCGAGACAATGCCACGATATCTTGAGTTAGAATCATGTTCCAAAAAAGCCAAACATATAGAGCAACATCAAAGATAGAAATATTCTAGAGACATCTTCGTTACACTTTTGAATGAGTAGCAAATTTTCGATGTGTACTCTGGGTATGAACCTGAATCTATGACATTAGTTAGAGAAAAAGCTAACATAAAACTTCTGAATTAGTCGTGGAACAAAAACAAGTTATCTCAATCCATATTCAATTTTTAGAAAATGGATAACAAAGTTCTCACTTCTATTTCTTTCTATGCACATTCATTTCATGTATCCAACTCAACAAACAACAAGACGAAAATTCAAATTGAAAAGACCCAAATATCAAAATAAGATTTTAAGAACCCAATATCTAAGATAGAAATTACAATCTCTGAAATTCATCGGAGAGTATGGTGCGGACGGGTCTTTGTGGGAGATGAATGAGAGCGCTTTATAGACGGAACTTTGAAGAAGGATAGGAGTGAGAAGAAAGAAGGAATTGGCTCTCGTAATAAGAGGAAGAGATTGATAGAGAGGAAACTGAAGAAAGGGGAAGTCCACCCAAACCAACAACAAAACTTAAGATTATAATTTATTTACTATCTGTAACAGTCCAATAACACCTTTACGATAAAATCTAGAAAATGAAGGGAAAAAAAAGGAATAAAATTTAACGTTTTTATTTGGCAATTTTTAAACCCATATGAAAGGTATATTTTATTACATTCCCCAAAAATCTCAAGCCAAAAAAATCTAGAAACAAAAAATTGTTACAAATTAGATAATTTATGATAAATAACTCAATGTATTTGCTCAGATTCTTATTCTTTCTGAAATTACAAGGAATTAGAATAATAAAGAAGAGAGGAAGAGAAGAAGAGTGCAGTGAATTGATGTTGAGTTTGTAAAACTCATCTCCTCCCTATAAAAGAAGATGATGCATGCTGAGTAAACTCTCACCCACTTCACTATGCTAAGTTGATTTTTCATATGTCTTCTTTATGTCAGTGGGTCATCCATCTCACAACACTCCCCTTGGATACCCACAAACTACAAATCAATTGCATCATTAAAAATCTTGCTAGAAAAAACAACCCAGTGGGCAAAAATATTAACGAAAGGAAAAAGAGTACAATTAGTTGTGGGTAGTTGACCATGTTTCCATTGCCTCGTTAAAATCTCACTTACAGAAAACTCAATTAGACAAAGATCTAAGCGAAGGGAAAAGAGTACAACATGCATATGTCATATATGGGAGTGCTCCTCAATGCTTCCCCTGATCTTGAGTGCTCCCCCTGATGAATATCTCCCTCTGGAGTTTCTGTAACATCTCGTCCCAAGGTTTCCATTGAAATTCTAATTTTTTAGAAATTTTGGATGAAAATGCTTGGTGGAGTTTTGGATTTCTTGAAAGACGATTAGCGAACTAAATTTATGGAACTTGAACTTGACTTGATTGAATCGAGCATGAGCTAACGAGCCCGTAGGCGTAAACGGTATATAAATCAGAGTTTTATTGAGAAAGTTCTAGAATTTTCTAGAGGAGTGAATTTTGTAATTTCACATGGCATGATTTTACTTAAAGTCTAGTCAGCTCCCCTCAGCCTGTGTATTCTTCCCTGGCGTGTCATCTTCCTTTTCTTTTCTCTCTATAATCTTCCACATCTTCACTACCAAAAAAAGGGGAATAGAGTACACCTAATAGGTTTTGTTAAATATAAAAATCGAGGTTATAGCTTAGACAGACATCGAAAGATTAAATGATAGTTTCTAAAGTCCTAAAGGCACCGCTAGTTTATATTGATGATGACTTTTATTTGTGAATTAGCATCACGTTTTGATAAAAGCGTAGCCTTCTATTACCTGAGTAAAATTCAATGATTTGGATACCGATGCTTTTACAAAAACGTGTTTTACACGTGCTTGGTGCCACCCGCATTTTCAGTTCCCTCTAAATTTTGGGGAAAATTTTAACTAAGTGTGTGGACTTAATTCGACCCCCAAACCAAAGCAAAACATGATGCCACTTTTTACATTTCCATGTTTGCTATTTTTACAAAGGGTTTTTATCATCAATGGGGTCTGAACTTTCAATGACCGGACTTCATAGTGCTTGAACTTTAAAAGTGATTAATTTGGTACCTAAACTTACAAAAACAAGACAAATTGGTACCTCAGTCCATTTTCTATTAAATTTCAGTTAAATCTTGGATACAAATGTCTTTTAACAAACAAAAGTCACGCGACAACTTGGAAGTAGCGTTCATACCTGGGCTTCAACCCTTGGCGCCGCCGCCATCAACTAAGGCTGTGACATCGGCCGGGAGAAGTCATTGTCAACCTCTCCATCATTTCACACACAACTCCAATGGGTCTCTAAAAACCTCATGCCTCCACTATGTTGTTACCTAGTGCAAACGAGAACATGGCGGAGCTAGAAAATCACCTAGGACTGGGCTAATTTTTTTCTTCTTTTGTCATCCTTTATTGTATAATGTATATATAATTTTTGCAAACACACATACAAGTCAACTAGTATAAAGTTAAACCAAACAACTCATATACAAAAACATCAACGAACATCAAATTATAAAATAAAACGGGACATTTTCAAGAAAAATTACGTATAATAACAAGCTCAAGCCCTTGAACATGTATTTAATGAAGGAAAAAGAAAGTAAAGTCAAAATTTATAATAGGAGTAAAAACAATCAAGAACCAATAAATAAATTACTCTAAAAGTTAGATACTAAATGGGGATATTTATGGTGGTGTTTGTTTTCCTATATGAGATGAATGTTCTAGTTTGCAAAAAAAATATTAATGGTGCCATATTCAATTGATTAAAATAGTTTAGGGTTACTAATAGGATTGGGCTATTATTTTGTTTTAACAATTTTACACTATAAAATTGAATATTAGTACATGAAAATAAAAAAAGGGGGCTCCTATGTACACCCGGTTTTCTACCTTGGACACCTAGTTTCTTTGTACACCCATCTTCTCTTTTTGAAACTACTTTGAACACCCAAATTTGATTCAAATTTTCCACTTATACCCTTTATTTGGTGTATTAAACAAATTTTCTTAAGCACCCTTAAATTTTTCTTTGAACACCCAAAATTAAAATTTGCTAAACTCTCTCTACACTACAACAAAAATGGCTATTTCTTCACAAGAAGTGTTTTTTTAGCTGCAGTATATTTCGTCGGTAATGCCCTAACAATTCGTCGCAGAATAGTGTCTGTAAAAATATAGCTTGACTGGGGACTTTTAGTGACGAAAGTTTCCGCCACTGAAAAAATACTTTTCCTCTGAAATTCTGTTATTTCTTCAGTTCTTTAGATTTTATTTTTTTCATCCAAATCAAATGAGATTATGAATAAATAAAAAAAACTTTGATACAATCAATGAAAATTCTTACTTTTTCTTCTTCGAATTCATCATCTTTCATTGTGTATTTTATAAAAAATCGGAAATTGTTTGAGATTTAGGGTTTAGAAACTGATTTTATTTTTTTAAAACCTAAATGGGTGTCCATAACTTTTATATAAGGTGTACAAAGAAATTAAGTACTTATAGGTAATTTCACATAAGGATATAAATGTAATTACATGTTATAAAAAAATTCAGGGTGTCCAAAGAAAAAAGAGGGGTGTATATAGTAGTCCTCTAAAAAAAATGGGCTGTGCTTAAGCACTCCCTAGCCCATACATGGCTCCGCCCTTGAGCTCACAAACCGGTGAAAACTCCACCAACCCAATATCCATGGCGTACCCAGCAACCGGCAACTTCATATCCCTCAGCACACAAAGCGCCTCCGCCATACGAGCCTTGGGCACTTCTTGAGCAACCGCACAGTACGGAATCCAACAATCCGATCGAAAATCTTCAACAATCTCCACGCCTTCTTTCTTCATTGCCTCACACAATTGGGACTGGACTTGAAGCAGAGAAACCGAAGGGGTTGGTGAAATAAAGAGGACATTGTTGTCATTTGGCAGCCTTCCGATAGAAGAGAAGGACAAGGGTAAAGGCTCTTGCTTTGAGGCGAACGCTTTGATTATGTTCTCAAGCTTGGTGGGTTCGATGAAGGCGGTGGAGAAGAGGGTGATGTGCGGACGCGAGTCGATTTCGATGAGCTAGGTACTAATTTGACGGCGGGCGAGCACGTTCCAAGCCTTCAAGACCTGGTTTTCCAGAGTTGGATCTAAGTAGAGCTCGATTGCGTAGCCTTCCGACATTTGAAGGAAGCGAATTGGATCGAAATCAGCAAAACCCAGAAAGAAAGGTGCAATCTTTGGAGAACCCAGAAGCTAAAAGTGAGAGTTGAAATCGGAAAATTGAGAATTCAGAGGACCCAAGTGAGATAGAGGATCGGAGAACGCCTGAAAAGTGAAATGGGGGATTAAAGTTTGGATTTTTGGATGAGACAGGGGAATAAAGGAGGGGCCTTGCACCATGTGTTGAAGAGGTGCGATGCGATGGAGAGGTTGACGATGACTTCTCCCGGCCGATGTCACAGCCTTAGTTGACGGCGGCGGCGCCAAGGGTCGAAGCCTAGGAATGAACGCTGCTTCCAAGTTGTCGCGTGACTTTTTTTTGTTAAAAGACATTTGTATCCCAGTTTTAACGTAAATTTAACATAAAATGAACTGAGGTACCAATTTGTCTTGTTTTTGTAAGTTTGGGTACCAAATTGATCACTTTTAAAGTTCAGGCACTATGAAGTCCGGTCATTGAAAATTCAAACCCCATTAATGATAAAAACCCTTTTACAAATGCACTATCGCGCGAGCACCCAATCTAGTGAAGTGCGAAATAATAATTCACACAAACTTTAAGAGATATTAATTTACAATACATTGTTAATTTCAAATCGATCCGTATATAAATAACATGTAATATTACGACCATCTGCCCAATTGACACACTCCTTACTTCATATCTTGTTAAGTTTAGCAAGTACGAAAACAGTCGCAGAGGTGATGCCTGGGATGAATATCTCGTTAGGTATCACACGGGGCATGAGTCGTTGCTTGATAAGCAGAGCGGTGAGTGGAACACCGAAGATGTAAATGAGGGTGTCTTTGGCTCCTATACCAGTAAATCCTGAACCAAACATCACGTCTTGGAAAATTTTTTGAAACTCGTCCCTTGTCAATGATCTTCCTTTGCCTCGGTGGTGCTCCTGCATTGTAGAATGTACAAGAATCAACACACCATGTAATCCCATTCCAGAATCAATACAATCTGCACTAGTCACTTTTCAAGTTTCGACTCAAAGATATCCTTGCTAATAATCAGCCAAATCAGAAAGTTAGCTTTCATTGACAAAATAAGACGTTTGAAATGAGACCCGTAATTAAGCAGAGAGTATTCAGATCATTGAACTCCAAATATAAAATAGCACCAGAATCGATCCCCAGTTTTTCAAATTTTATGGAGATCCAATGATCTATATATCGGGCATGCGTTTATCTTGATGAAACATGTACATATGTTCGACAGTAAATATACATATAAGCATTCAATAAAACAAAGTACGAAGTATAAATGCTTTACTTCGTAAGATTCCTTTAGTCTGCTTTCCTTTGGCACGCGGAATTGCGTGTTACCAAGTTTTTCGTTGATTTCTCTACCAAAAAACATGGGGTTAAGATTTAGCACAAGACAAATCATACTACAGTTGCAAGATCTTGCAAACCAATTTTTCTGAGATAGATATAAATTACAGTGTGCAAAAACTGGGGTAATAAAAAACCATACTCGACAGTTTCGCATACTGCTCGGTAGAAGTGAGTTAAGGTTGGTTCCTTAGCGGTGCCTGCAAAATGTGTTTCATAGCATTCTGCTATAATGGGGCTAATTTCTTTAATCTTGTTCTCCTCTGTTCCTGCGCACAGTATCATGGTTGTTAATCGAGAGAGAGAGAGAGAGAGAGAGAGAGAGAGAGAGAGAGAGATTACCAGGAGCTAATTTCTTCAGGGTTTGGCCCATCTTTTGCTTCTAATTTTTCGTTTGCGATGGATGTTTGTGCCAATTAATATAGCGATAGAGTGATGGAGGAGAAATGTTAAAGGGATGAAAACGCTTGATGTGGGGAAGGTATATCAATGTGACTTGTGCAGTCGAAAGAGCATATATGCATCTCTTTACGCATGCATATGAAAGCAAAACACCGTACGTAGAGGTTTTAAGAGCATATTAGACGTGCAAGAGACAAGACACATCTAGTAACATCTAAAAGTCAAGCTACCACTAGGCCACAAAAGGGAATACATAACGGTGGAATCCCATTTCTATTATATAGCAAAAGCGTGACCTAAGTGGGTGTTATCTATTCATGCCACTTTAGATAACACAAATACCGTTGTCTATATATATATTGCACATCGGTATCTTATGATAAATCGTTGTCTATTGGTACATTAGACAACGCTCGTTTATCACAAAGCGTTGTCGTTTATAATTGAAGACAATGTTTTTTTGATCAGAACTGTTGTCTAATGGGACAATAGATAACACTTTTTTGTACAAATAGTTATCTTTTATGGGTATAAACAACACTATTTTTGTCCAACCGTTATCTATTGTCCTATTAGACAACAGTGTTCTCCGAAAAACCGTTATCTATTGTTGGAATAGATTACAATTCATTAGGCAAAATTACGTTGTCTGTCTTTATCTGGGAAATTATATGGGTTCATTTGTACAAAATAGGATCCACCATTAACTAATAAGCCTGTCTTCTACCATTGATTCACCACACCAATTATAATAAAGCAATATTTTACTGAGCTCCAAAAGCATCTCATTGAACAATACATGAGTTACATTGAATTATCCAAGTCATACCATTTGGACAATAATAATACATAACCAAGGCCATTGAACTAAGTACCATATACAAAAACACCAAGGCCTGTATGCAACTATTGTTCATGTCACCAAACTTAGCAAAAAATCTACAAAGGCCTCTTAAGTTAACTATTGTTTGAAAGCCACCAAAATATGCAAAAAAAAACTAACACAGCCATACCAAAGCCTATGACTGAACAAAGTCCTGTAAAAAGTCAGCCATCTCACTCATAACTTCATCGATTTCCAGCTATTTGAGTAATTTGCACATACATCCTGCAGCACACCTAAACCATTGAGAAACATTATGCATAAGAACCAAACTAATAAACAAATATGCAAGCATCTTACAAGGACAAAGTGAGGAAAAAAGTAGAGGGGAGCTGCTTAGAGGCCTGGGCAGATAAAAGAATACTCACCTCTTCTCCTCTGCTTCCAAGTGCCAAGGTCAGCAGGTATAAGTCCTTTTCCCATTATTGGTCCTAGGATAGAACTCCCTGAGTGCAAAGGTTGAAACCACAAGCAATTGGGCGCAAACATTTAGAATAATTAAAAATGACTTGACTAAAAGCAGCTTAAACATTAAATAATGCAATTTGGGATCCCGTGTGTACTGGAAATAAACCACTTGAATCATTCCAATCATTCTATTCACTCCATTCAATTCATCTTGAAATAAATATCATAAATAAAACATTCAATTACATTCAACTATATACACCCTTGGTAGTCAACTAAGCAATTGTACCAATATACAAAAAACCATCTCCATTGGCTGTCAACTAAGCTAGTTACCAAAACATGAAAAAAAAAATCTAAACATAAGACACCAAGAACTTGGGCAGTGAAAATATGCAAAAACTGCCAGAGTCTAGGCTCACTAACATACCAAATATTTCAAACTAGGGTTTTTATCATCAATGGGGTCTGGACTTTCAATAACCGGACTTCATAGTCACTACCTCTGTTCTAAAAATCGGCGCTGAGCGCCTAGGCGCTGGCGGTCCTCTCGCCCCGATTTTGGGCAAAATCGGCTGAAAATCGGCCAGGCGGGCTGCGGCTTTTAGGCGGTCTAGGCGGGCGCCTAGGCGGGGCTGGCGGGGCTGGCGGGCATTAGGCGGGGCTAGGCGGGAATTTTTTTTTTTTGGGATGAATTTTTTTTTAAATTCAACTTTGAAGTTTTAACTTACTTATTTTCATTGTAGTACTTATATATTTGACTCATGTTTTCAATCAATTATGATAAATTGTTCTATTTATCTTTCAATTTTGCATGTTTGTACTTGCCAATATAGCTATATGAATATATTTTTTATTTTAAGTAGTTACCGATTAATCCCCGACTAATCCCCGATTAATCCTCTAGGCGCTAGTCCCCTGCTTACCGCCTAGCTTCCGCCTAGCGTTTTTTAGAACCTTGGTCACTACCAAAAAAAAGGGCTATGGCATCGGACATTCTCCACAGCCTATTCCTCCAAGCTGCCGAGGTTTTGGGCGGTGATGCCTAAAGTGGTAAGAAAAGACTTCGTTTTTTCACCGATGCTATTTACTACATACAACAACGCTTTTTATATATAAACCGATGTCTTTATGGCATTTAATCTTGACTTTATTGGTATTTTCGTTGACTTCTGATGCCTAAACATATTTTTGGCATCGCTTGTTATAAATTTACTGATGCTACAACTAAGAATTAGCATCGGACTTTATGATCTAAAGTGAGGTGTACTTACATTACTAGCATCGGTTTCTTACTGGTTAACGATACTTAATGTATCTTTAAGCATCGTTTTTTTTCTTCATAGGCATTAGTATTTTAGGCACAAGATATTGCATCAATACACAATAGCACAAAATACAATTATAATTCCACAAAGTCATATAACATTGAAACCAAAAATGAATTTACACGAGCGTAAGGTTATAACCTTATCATCCCAATAACATATATAATATATGTACTTCAAAAGTATATATGAAATGGAATCAAATATTTGATGGCATCTCTTCTCAATAAGATCGAGCAGCTTCTCCAGGTTTGAAGCCCATGAATTAAGAACATTGTTGCTATCCTTGGCAGTTTGAAATCAGACGATTCCTACTGGCCTGTCAATCTTAGCGACCAATGCCTTGGAAACAACCATATCTGACAGATGCTTCTAAGGTTCCTGCGAAGAAAGAGACCAAACATTAGATAAAACTCAACTGGAAAAAGAAATGCAACTTTCAAATAAGAACAGCCATGGCATCCCAACACTAGCGGTATAACTCACTGGAAAAAATACAACTGGGAAGAAGAAAGGCTGCCTTCACAAAAGCAATGAATTTTACTAACATTTTTTTATGCTATAACGCTCTAACATAATACTGGAAACAAATCTATCATTCATTGTACCTAACATTTCAATTCTATATACAAACTAAAGTATTGACAAACCTGGATGGTCAGACACAGAAGCTCTGCAAGTCTCTTCAAGGTCATCTTTGAGTAGTACTTTGAAACAACCAGAATGTTCCGCAAAGGTAGTATAACGTGTCAGAAATTTCTAACTAAAAAGTGATAAAGAGCAGATAACAATGTCTAAGGACAATATACATGTTCAATTATTCTCTGCTTAAGATCTTCAGCTGCTTTGTCACCCAAAGAGCCCCCAAGCATGCTCTTCCCACCTTCTCAATGAAATCATAACAGTCAATAACATCATCAAATTACCAGAAACCAACCACACAATTCAAATCATTCCCACCTGCAGGAACTTCTTTAGCATTGTCAAAACTTCCCTTAGTCAGCTCCCCCTTTGCAATCTCATTCTTTTGTTGAGTTCCCAAACTCTTTGCATCGCAATACAAATGAATAACATTGAAAGTTGTAACCATTAAAGTGTATTCCAAAGAGTTAAAATGAGCTGGCAATGGAGAGTGATTAAACTTCACAAGAAATAAATGTATTACAAAAAGAATAGAATAGCTTACTCATACAAATTTATTATTCCTGAAAGCAGCCAAGACCTGAGCAACTAGTTCGGATGAAGAATATTAGCAGTTTTAACTCAACACATTGAGCTGGTTAAGCCCCTAGTTAGTAAGAATCACAACACAACCAAATGCACACTCATACACAATTCCAAGTCCCATTTCAGATCTACACATAAGAAAATTAACAAAATCATTTACATGTACTAGTAAATTCATTAGATAGCAAAAACCCATCAACGAAAACACCCAATAGTTCTCAGATATCTACAGACAAAATTTCAACCAAAAAACTTATCAGCATATCCAGTCACTTCCATATACAACAAGGCTGATTAGCGGCACAAAATTTCTCGATTCGATCAATTCAGCCAACAAGCATCTTAATCTTAAAACTATAAACACAAACACGGAGGCTTACCTTATTCTGAGCAGCTGATGGTTTTTGAGATGTCAATTTGTCCTTAAATTTTTTAAATGTTCCTGAAACACACTAGGAACATGTCATTTATGAAATCAACATGTAAAACACAAACTCTAACATCAAAACTACAACAAATGTGGACTGAACTAAATTGGGTACTTAAACTCACCATCGAGTTTATCATAAGCTTCTTGAGAAATGGTGTACTTCTCCACCAACGATGTGTCCTCAAGCCACCCATCCGAGGTCACTGACGAAGGATCCAAGTCCACAACATGTATCCGGTACCTTTTGGTTCCTAAACCGCACACAATCAGCAAGAATCACAAACTTTACCGAAATGAGAAATCGCAAGTGAAATTACCCGTCGTTGGGGGAGTAACATGGAGTCTACGGAGGTGCCGTATTTGCGCCAGAGCTTGTCCTTGACGGACTCCCAGACAAAACCTACATTAAACCCACTTCTAGATAACAAGTAAGCAGACAAAACCCACTGGGAAAATCTCACACAAGAACCAGAAAACACAAACACCTAGCAAAGATTCAAACCCACTTCTTTATCGACTTTACTGCAGCATCCGACCATGTACCTAGGGCTGCTGCTTGCCTTCACAATCACTGAGGCAACAACAAGCAAAGATCACTACTTTGGCACTTGTTAAACACAAACAACCCTTATACTTGCAAAAGATAACGTTTTCACTAACAAAATTTCTTAAAGGTATTCCTTGAACAAATATACAAGTATTAAGCAATGTAAATACTGCCAAAGGTAACAACTTTACTTACAACGTTCATTATCTAACGGCCAGAGCACGTCTCCTATAATCTGCCCAACACTTCGAAGAGACTTCAAATCATCTTCAGTTTTGGCAAACTCCTTCTTTGTGTTCCGCAAGTTCTCTCTCACTGCAGACCATCCAATTTCGAAAAATTTTAATCCCAATTCAATCCAATTCAACATTACTATCCAAATTCATTCAACAATATAGAAAACCCAGAAACCAAATCAAATGAATTTGAAAACCTAAAGCGCAAAATCAAAATTGAATAACAAAATTGAAACTCTAGAAACAGCGAAGGCTGTAAAGCTCGTTAATTTATCCAATTCTATGGGTAAATCGCAAAAGGGGATTAGGGTTTGGGTTCAAATCTGACCTGCTCGGACTCGGTAGTCGAGCTCCTTGTGTGGAGAGCTTTTTCTGGTCTCGGTACACGCCGTACGGTAGCGGACGGCGTTGGCCTCCTTGGTGGTCGCATCGGCGGCAATTTTAGGAGAAAACGAGAGTGGTGGAAGAGGTTTTGAGAATTGTCGATTGTCGTCTTTGGATTGGACTCCGATTTCTGGGTGGGTGGACGGAGGGACGGTGGTGGTGAGTCACCAGAGCAAAAGTTTCGCGATAGAGTGTGAGAGCACTGTGTTTTCTTTGGGAGAGTTAGGTCTCACACTTGGTCAATTTTTTCCCCAAAAATTAGAGGGAACTGAAAATGCTCTGGCGAAGCACGTGATACCACGTTTTGGTAAAAGCATCGGTATATAAAATAAGGCATCGGCATCCAGTATTTTGGATTTTACTAGATAACAAACGGTGACGCTTTTATTCACATGCGATGCTAATTCATAAGTAAGAGGCATCAGCAATATAAACTGGTGATGCCTTTTAGGACTTTAGGCTCTAGAATTTAATTTTTCGATGCCTATTTAAGCTATAACATCGATTTTTTTATTTAGCGAAACCTATTAGGTGTAGTCTATTCCCTTTTTTTTGGTAGTGAGTGTCTGAACTTTAAAATTGATCAATTTGGTAGGACTCATCATTTGGCCCAAAGCCCATAGGCCGAAATGGATCGACCCAAGTCCATATGGTCCAAGCCCAGCCCAGCCTATTCTCTAGCCCAAACGGCCCAGTCCATTTTGTGGATTGGATTAGGCTTGGACTGAGACTTTAAAATTTTGGATCGGCCCAAAGCCCAGCCCACTTCAGCCTATAAAGATTAATCCAGGCTGGCCCATTTGGGCTGGTGCAGGCCGGCCTATTTTATCATGTAGGGATGTACATATCGTATACCAATACACACAACTCACGATGCATTCAAGTCAAATCAGAAGTTCAAGTGTATAATTTCTATCTTATTTCTAGCTTATATAAACCTATATATAATGGATTTAGTACAATTTCTATCTTATTTCAAGTAATCTCTTTAGTCATTAGTATTTTAATTAGGAAAATTCTTCTTTTGACTAACTTGATTTGAAAGTCAATAATGAATTTCATCATTCATGGTACAAGAGTACCAATTAATTCATCAAATAATATTAAAGCCTTCATTAAATATTTATAGTGACTTATTCTTATTTAGCTCAAATGGGCCAATCCAAACAGGCTAGCCCAGTCCAACCCAAACAAGCCAAACAGGCCAATTCAAATGGGCAGGCTCAAGCCGAGTGAGTGAAATTTTGGCCCAATCCATAAAAAAGTCCAATAGGCTCAGTCGAATCTAGCCCAATTCAGGCTATATGGACCAGGCCGGGCCAGGCCGGCCCAAATGATGAGCCCTACAATTTGGTACCCAAACTTACAAAAACAAGACAAATTGGTACATCAGTTCATTTTCTGTTAAATTTCCGTTAAAATTGGGATACAAATGTCTTTTAACAAAAAAAAGTCACGAAAACTTGGAAGCAGCGTTCATTCCTCGATCCTTGAAGCCGCCGCCGCCAACTAAGGCTGTGACATCGGCCGGGAGAAGTCGTCGTCAACCTCTCCATCGCATCTTGCCGGTTCCTTGTCGTCGTCAACCTCTTCACCATGATGGTCGACGCCGTCATCTCCGCCATGGCAGTCAAAGGAATGCGGCTGAGGTTCGACAAAGGAACGCCGCTGAGGAAAGAAGGCGGGGCAGAGACTTACATCTACGAGCTTCTTGACAAGCAGATTTGCATAGGGCGAAATTGGGGGATTCTGTACCCGAATCTGACTACCAAGTACAAAAGCATTGATTTTTCTGGGTCCGATTGCAAAGCTTCATTTCAGATTTTGATCATGGCTGCATCATTCTATTCACTCATTAACAACTTTTATAATCTGACTCCAAAGATTTCTCTTCAATTCCAACAACCAAGGAGTTCACATCAGCCAACTTTGCCTCAGATTACAAATTCCAAACAAAACCCACAGTTTTATATGATAACCCATCAATCAGAACCCAAATTAATCAAAACAAAGAACAACCCACAACTAAAAAACCTAAACCCATTGATTACAACGCAATTAATAATTAAAAAAAAGGTTAAATCTTTACCTCTGTTTCAAGCTTGGGAACTTTCTCCGCGAGAGCTTGGCAGCCCTTCCGTTCCATAGCAGTATCATCTACTAGTCCAGCCTCCTTGAGCCTCCACCAATTGTCCATGTCCGCCGTGCCCAATTCCCCAGCTGTTCTGAAACTTTGGCTCAAACTTCGGCTAGATACGATGGAGAGGTTGAGGACGACTTCTCCCGGCCGATGTCACAGCCTTAGTTGACGGCGCGGCTTCAAGAGTCGAAGAATGAACGCTGATTCCAAGTTGTCATGACTATTTTTTGTTAAAAGACATTTGTATCCCAATTTTAACGGAAATTTAACAGAAAATGAACTGAGGTACCAATTTGTCTTGTTTTTGTAAGTTTGGGTACCAAATTGATCACTTTTAAAGTTCAGGCACTATGAAGTCCGGTTATTGAAAGTCCGGACCCCATTGATGATAAAAAAAACCCTAGTTTGAAATATGCGGTATGTTGGTGAGCCTAGACTCTGGTAGTTTTTGCATATTTTCACTGCCCATGGTTCAACAAAGTTTTGCAGAAAGTCTGCCCATTCGCTTCTTACTTCATCTATCTGCAGCTGCGTGTATATAGTTCCGTTCTTCTTTTCCCACTGAAATAGGCAAAACAAAAGCAGTAACTCTTAAGTGAACATAAGCAGCAAGCGTATCAGCCTAATTAGCAGCAAATCTATCCTAATAAGGTGCCAACAAGCTTTTGCACCTAATGTAGGACTAGCCAAGGTACAAGCCAGCATAACTGAAAATATGAAGTCTCCGTCTCACTAACCTTTAATTAGAAATGCTCATCATATATAGGATGAAATTACTAAGAATATTTTACCCCTATCTTACAATCATTCATCAAAACCCCACTCACCACTCATGAGCTACTTAAACCCAAAAACTATAATCCCTTTATAAGACACATCTTAAACTGTGTACACACACATTAAAAACCCAATACCATAGTTACACCAACTCTGCCCATTCTCAAACGGATATTACCCTCACTAACTGACCATAAAAGATATAACTAGGGAGAAGCATTCTTACTAAAACTTGAACAAAATGAAACCAGAAAAGAAGAAAGCAGTGAGGAACGTGATTTGAGAAAGAACACATCAAACCAGAATATAGATGATCTATCCACGAATATTTCACAAGAGAGGGTTAAAGTCTGAAAACATATTGTGGACTCTAGGAAGAACGCGCTTCAAATACTGTCTAACCAATAGTCTTGTTAAACTAGGAAAGTATAATCGAAGAACAAAAAGTGGAAGATTGGATAACTTCATTACCTGTTGGGAAATGACTACAAGAATCAGCAAAGCCAAGCCAATCTGCATGCAGTTCGCAAGCTGTGCAGAAGAAAAGAGAGTGAGATCAAGGTTCCGGAAATAGCCTTATGACCAGACAGAAATGAAAACATAATAGAAACAACAAACAACCAAGTTCTACACAACATCAAACAGCTAACACTCAAACACGATCAGATTTTATAGCAGATTTCCTCGAGGACCTCTTCATACGCTTAGCACCGAATGCTTTCATAAGCTTCGTAGTAGCTTTCTTAGCAGCAGCCTCAATCGTTGAAGACAGATTGGCTGGGGAGACTGGTCCAAGGGACAGTTTGGCATTTTGCGCACTCTTCACTGTTTTCTCACTATTCTTCATCATATTCTCGATCATAGGACCCTTCAAGCACATGTAGTCATCCTGTGACTTATCCATGTGTACCTCCGCTCTCTCACACAAGTGGTGAATGAAACAAGGAAAGACAATCGATGCACGAGTGCCCTCTATCTTTCCTGTGTTACGCATTTTAGATAGAATCGAATCGAAGACAAGATGACCAAGAGGAATTGGGAAATGGTGCTGAATGAGAATGGCTAGTCTAGCGGCTTCCAAGGTTACATTTGATGCATTGCCAGTTGGCAGAATGTTTGTCTTAATTATGTGTAGCTGCAAACGGTAACTCGGTGACAAGTGAGACCTACATGGCTTATCACCTTAATGTTAAGACCAACTCTGGATCATGAAATGCAATGGCGGAGAAATCTGGCATAAGAAACTGACTGGAACCTTCTAGATATGTAGTATATGCAGCATGATCATCATATATAACAGCAGGATTAAAGTGAATGATACGACCACGCACAATAAACTCCCTAACAACCGTGAGATTAAACTTGAATGAACTAGGGGGGACTGACAAGAGATTCCTTAAATTGTAGTGCCTAACAACATTTTGGACCCATCTTAGACATAGAGAAGTGATTAATTCAAGGGAAAAATCAAGAGTTGGGTACTCACGCTCAGTGACAACCATACGTGTGGAAACTTGGTCATAATACCTTCGCGTGCTTTCATTCACAAACCGGGTATGACTGACCATAGGCAGAGGATTGCGAGGTGACTTTCTGCGGCGATTGGCTTTCTCTTTCTTCCGACCACCACTCTTCCTCTTCGGAGGTTCGGCAGGTGCAACCGGTTCAAAAGGTACAGTGTGGAAAGAATGTTCGGATGGGGTGACTCATCATCATCGTGAATCGAAACAACCGGATGTGATGGCCCAGCATAGTTGAAGACCAAAGCGGCGGTACATGCACCATGGCATGTGTCAGTCATCTAGTGGAAGGGAAATGGTGGATTTGAAATTGAAGAGACAAGTCTCTAAAAGAACCCGTTCCCAATAGCAAAACACTCAACCGGCCCAATAATTCAATCCAAACAACATCATCAATTATCACACACATATTAAGTACCCGAAACAAGAATTTTAATGATGAAAAATGTACATCGGATTAACACCTAGTTATATACAATAATATGACCATCCTATAGTTAGTGCTTAAGAAATGATAATGTGACAAAAAATAAAATTCATGAGTTATTTTTGTAACGGACTAGTACTCACATTTGAATTCAAACTCCTAATAACATGATTGGAGAATAAAATTGATTCAATGCTTGATTCACATGACATATTTGGGAATGGGGAGTCTTAATCATATTGAGTAACAGTCACGAAGTAAATTGATCACCATTTGATTACACACTAAGTCATGTACCCACAACACTTATAGATTTTCATTTTAGTGACAACTTGGAATCTTAATGTAGATATGTGATGAACACATTGAAATTTTTAGGAGTGGTGTAGTATTGACACATCTTTATTTTGACTCAAGCCCAAAACTTTTATTTTGATTTTTTTTTTGTTTTTTTTGCTTTTGAGTTTGGGCCTTATTGTCCTTCTTGTTTTCATTTTCAAGGAAGTTCTCCATTTTGGCTACACATTTCTTTTGAAAAGTGATGAGAACAAATTTAAATCAATCAACTTTAAAACTCACACTCTTTACTCTTTTTGACAAGAATTGGGATTATGAACATGTGACTCAACCTAGTGCTTCAATTATATTTAACAAGCATCTAATTGAGAGTACCAATTCAAAGAGACAAGTCTGAAAAGTTATTTTTCATTTTTCATGATGCATGAAATGCAGAAATTTAAATATGTACAAGCACCGACTATGACTAGTCACAATTATTCTATAACACAAATTCCAAGACTCTTGCGAAGACCTGTCAAGATTTGATCATCTAAGGGTTTGGTCAGAATATCAACAAGTTGTTTTTCTGAAGGCACAAATTTGAGCATTAAAATCTTTGAATCAACGAGATCCCTAATGAAGTGGTGCCTAATATCAATGTGCTTAGTTCTAGAGTTCTGCACAGGGTTTTCAGAAATGCATATGGCACTAGTGTTGTCACCGTAGATGGTGAACTGGTCACGGATGATACCATAGTAACAAAGCATTTGTTTCATCCATGATAACTGAGTGCAACAACTACCTACAACAATGTACTCCGCCTCAGCACTAGACAAAGACACAGAGTTTTGTTTCTTGCTATACCAAGAGACTATGTTGTTGCCAAGGTAAAACACACCACCGAAAGTACTTTTCCGATCATCACTACAACCTGCCCAAGTTAGTATTGGTATCAAAAGTATACCAAATATCAAATGAAAGAGTTCCACTAACGTACTTGACTCTCTAGGATCACTTTGAAATCGCGCACATACTCCAACAGAAAAGGAGATGTCTGGTCTACTGGTAGTGAGGTACAACAAACTGCCAATCATGCTTCTGTAGAGCGTCTGGTCAACACTCTTCCCTTTCTTATCACTAGACAGCTTAGTGGTTCTACTCATGGAGGTCCTAGCAGGTTTGGAGAAAAATTTGCTAACAAGGTTTGCAGCATACTTGGTTTGAGAAATGAAGAGACCAGTCTCTTCCTGTTTAACTTGAAACCCAAGGAAATAATTCAATTCACCAATTAGACTCATCTCAAACTCACTAGTAATAATCCTTATGAATTGTTGAACTTGAGATTCCGAAGTAGACCCAACCACAATATCATCAACATAAATTTGTACAACAACCACATCATTCTTAGTTCGCTTGATGAACAGGGTTTTGTCAACGGATCCACGAGTGTATCCATTTGACAGAAGATGACTAGACAGTCTATCATACCAAGCTCTAGGAGCTTGCTTCAAGCCATACAATGCCTTTTTCAATCTATAAACACCATCCGGCATATGAGGATCCTCAAAACCTTTTGGTTGTTCAACAAACACATCCTCATTCAAGTAACCATTTACAAAAGCCATTTTGCCATCCATTTAGTACAACTTGAACTTTAGATGACAAGCAATAGCACAAAACAACCTAACGGACTCAAGTCTAGCCACGGGTGCAAATGTTTCCTCAAAGTCAATCCCTTCAACTTGAGAATACCCTTGAGCAACAAGTCTAGCCTTGTTCCTCACTATGTTCCTGGTCTCATCACTCTTGTTCTTAAAAATCCACTTAGTTCCAATGACATTCGAAGTGACCGGTCTTTTTACGAGAGTCCACACTTGGTTCCTATCAAACTGATTTAGCTCTTCTTGCATAGATAGGAATTATCCATTCCTCATGGGCAAGGGCTTCCTTAATGGTCTTAGGTTCCACAGTGCACACATAGCAAACATTTGTAATTTCACTATGAATTTGACTCCTAGTTCTCACCCCTTCCTTGACTGAACCAATGATGTTATCTTCAGAATGTCTAGACACTAACCAGTTTGGTTTCTTTTTCAGTGGCTGTCTAGACTCTTTTGAACTGTCAGAATTAGAATCTGATGACCCATCATCATTTTCTGCCTAATCTCACTAGCAGACTCAGTGATCTTTTTAGAAACAACCCATCTTCTCTATAGCTTGATCTTGACGCATCAAGATCATCAATTGTGAAATTTATGAATTCCTGTGGTATTGGTTCTAAGGTTGAAGATCCTATAGGCTCGACTAGTCATGGAATACCCAAGGAAGATGCCTTCATCACTCTTGGGATCAAACTTTGCTAGTGTTCCCTATCTCTTGAATGTAGCAAGTGCTGCCAAACACTCTAAGATAACTAATCTAGGTTTCTTCCCCTTCCGATCTCATAGGGAGTCTGATCTGTGGCTGGTTTCAGTAGACTCGATTCAAATATACATGTAGTGTTAATGGCCTCGGCAAGATTCTTGGCTAGGTTTTTGCTATTTAGCGTCACCTTGCCATCTCAATCAAGACTATATTTTTCCTCTCAACAATCCCATGTTTTTGAGGAGTAATTGGAGCCGAAAATTCATGTTTAAACCCCATGCTAGCACAGAAATCAGCAAATAAAGAGTTCTCAAATTCAGTACCATGATCGGTTCTAATTCTAACAATGAAGGGATGACCAGTCAACACGTCATTTTGAATTTGATTGACCACAGTCACAAAATTTTAAAAAGCATAAGACTTTTCTCTCAAGAAAGACACCCAAGTATATCTAGAAAAATCATGAACAATCACAAGAATGTACTATCTACCAGCTACAGACAGGTTTGGACCGGACACAAGATCTGTGATGAGTTCAAGCGGATGTGTGTTCCAACATCTTTTACTCTCTTGTGTGCACACGTGACTGTTTGCCCAATTGACATGGACCACAGATGTGCTTTGAAGGCTTGTCTAGCTTAGGAAGACATCTAACAAGTCGTTTCTTAGCCAAGGTGTACAAATAATTAATATTCATATGTCCCAACCTTTGGTACCATAAGGTAGTGGTCTTACCAGTCACAGAGTGATAGAGTCAACTTGGCAGCCAGGGTTTGGCTATCAAGTGTATAGCAATTATCACTTGACCTACCTGTTTGAATTAAATCATGACCATTGCTATCAACAATCCTACAACCTCTAGTAGACATGTAGACTTCATCTGCCCATTGATCACATAAGTGTGAGACACTAATGAGGTTGGACTTAAGGCCTTCTACATACCTCACACCTTCTAGCAGAGGCAAACCAGGGAGCTGAACATCCCCTTGACCAATCATTTTTTCTGTTTCACCACCCCCAAACTCAACAAAACCACCATCAAAATTATTAAGATTTACAAAGACAGATTTGTTACCAGACATGTGTTTGGAACATCCACTATCAATGTACCAACAAGTTGGATCACGCAAATTTAAGACAGACAAAGAAATCGAACATTTTTCCTTTTTCTTTACCCACTTAGTTTTGGACTTACTAGGTGGTGAAAGAAGATGACTCAACAAGTTTAGCAATTCTGGTCACCTCAATAAGCAATAAATCAACTTGTTCTCTAAGTGAACTATTATGCTTAGACAGACTCTTGATTTTCAGTTTGTTACACTTAGGTTTGATGTGACCAGTTACACCACAATGGTGAAACGTGGGTACAAATCTGGTTCTTATGGTAGCAGTAGAACTAGACGACGCCAGGTGACTCTTCTTGCTTGTAATGACCCTAGGTTCTTGTGGAACTGTGATGACCAGTGACTTCGGTGAGTGTGGTTCACTAGTTTTGACAAACCTAGGTCGTGAAATTGAAGTAGATAACTCACCAACAACATATCCTAAACCAGTTTTATCATGAAAACTCTTTCCAACATTAAGCATTTTATCTAACTTTGCTGAACCCATTGATAGGTCATTAACTTTTTCTTGCAGAGATTTATTGTAACCAACCAAGTAGACATTAGATTGTTTGAGTGACTCAACCTCTTCTTTCATTTTAAGACCACTACTGTGCATGAGATCGATTGTGTGCTCCGAGTTACTTTACTGATGTCTAAGGTCAATATTCTCCTTTTTAACTCTTTCAAAATCAACAGACAACTGTTCATACATGATCTCAAGTCTTGACCTATTGGACTGGGCATCTGCATTCTCTCTTCCTTTGCTAGACTGACCAGTCTCATAATCTTGCAAAGTGAGACAGAGTGCAGGCATTTCCAATTCTAATTCATTACAACGCTTTTTTAGCTCAATGCTATCAGCGTTGATCACACAAGTTTCATCAAATAAGGCATTATACCTTTTGCACATCTTCTCATAAGTCTTTTTCTCTGAAAGAGAGTCATAGTCATGAAAGACAGGACAATACATCTCAGGTGACTGGTCGTCATCAGTCATGTGCTGTGAACCCGAATCGGATTCCTCACCCGCTGAGTTGTGATCAGAAATTCTAACAACAAAGGCAATATCATCATCTTCAATATCCGAAGAAGAGTCAGAGTGAAGTAATTCCTCATCCTCACTATCACTTCAAGAATCTTTCAAGGCTTTATCCTTGCCTTTGCTGGACCCTTTCCATTTGTTAGCACAATCAACAGAGATATGACTAATCCCACCACAGGTGCAACACTTAATTTGACCCTTTTTGAACTTGTTATCTCTAGTTTAAAAATTCTTTTCAAATTTCTTTTCATTTGATGCTTCACCTTGTGGTTTAAATTTTGAATCTCTAGGGTAGTTCGCACCACCCTTATAATCCTTCCTATCCTTGAGAATTCTTCTAAACCTTTTGACAAACAAAGTCATGTCATCATCAACCGAAGATGATTTTGCAGATTTTGAGCTTTTCATCTCAACATGATCATTCACACTTTGCAGTGCAACTCCTTTATCCTTCTTATGTATGCTTTCTTCCAATTTTAGTTCGAGTTCATAGTTTTCAATTTCCTACAAGTTTTGGAAGCTTTATGTCGGACATGTTCTGACATTCCTTGATTGCGGGCTTCTTCGCGGAAAACCGTTTAGACAACACCCTTAATATTTTTTGAACAATGGTTAATTCTGAAATAGGTGATCCTAGACTCTTTGCATTGGTGATATTCTCAAGTCTGAGATAAAATCAAGAAGCTCTCTGAATCAGTCATCCTGAGTTCTTCAAACTCTTTGCTTTAGTCCCTCCTGGTCATCCCCTTATGGAACCTGTACCATGCTTCCCTAGCTGTTGTACTGCCGAATTTGAATTTGTGCACTGCATAAGCACAGCTATGGCATTCCTAGCTTTCTTATTTGCATTAGACGAACTGACTTGGACTTGTATCGTCATCTTAGGTTGTTCTCTCTCTCACTGTCAATAATTCTAAACGGAGGACGCCATTCAATAGACAAGTACTGGAAAGCAAATTCATCATTTGGATCAAGAAAGATTTCGAACTTATCTCGCCAGGCAGCGTGGATTGTGCCATTGAAGTATGGAGATGAGTTCACTGAACCAGCTACTCGATCTCTCTCAATTGTCTACACCCTTAAACCAACCAACCCCAGACCTTACTTTAAGTATGTCTAAAGCCCTGCTCAGATGCCAATTGCAGGTTGGCAATGAGGGGGGTATTTTCAAATAATTCCCTCTACTTTATCAAACACCACAAGCAATAATCACAAAGATGACTAGTCACCGTTGTGATGAACTTTGACAATTTACTTTGAATTGTGTTTATCCTATCCAAAATTAAAAGATTAATCACTTGACAAATATAACTCGTGATGCTTGTGATTTGTTCAACAACACTTAGATGCTATGCCAACTTAGGTCCTCAACGAAATCAGTGAGTTTATATTCCGAGCTATCCACAACTACAACTTATTGAATCCGCGTTTTCTAATGTACAGTTAAGATGACCAGTCAGAGTTTTGTCCAGATTGCATGTTATGAACGTTGGTGCTAAATTAAATCCATTTTATTAGGCCAGTATTTAACAGTACACAAAGATGGACATACATTTTGGTACCCGGAAAAATCCACAAAGGGATAAAAAGCCGGGGTCTATCAGAAGTCCGGCCTTCCACTATGAAATGGCAAAAGATGTTCAATACAAGATTTCAACCAAGCTCAATATCTAAAGTACCTAACTTAGATACAACGGTCTCTCTTGCGGCTTCTTCTTAATCACTTCACTTCCAGCGGATCCTCGTTTGGTCAATCACATTATACGGACATACACGTGTATTTCTATACCGTGGCACCTTTGTATGAATGCTGTGGTGATTTATGACCAGTCACAGATGCATTTCCAGAAAGCAGTAAACTCCCAAGAAATGTAACGGTGACTGTGTTTACTACAACAATTACAAACTGGGCAGCAAACCAACTTAGGTCAATGACCTAACTCAACTAAGTCTACAAACATGCATGAACATGGGAGAGTATAGTTGCACACTATTAATTCGACTCAAAGTATAGATACTTTTAAAACAAGCCGAACTAGGAAAGATGAGCCTTCTTCCAAAGTTAGCTTAATGTATTTTTCTAAGAAAAACAACTTTGAAACAAGATTCAATGGTTAGCAATCCTCACTATCTCACGATGGCTCTATATGAGTGAACTACGCACTCAAGAGTACATGCAAGAACCGAAGAGAAAATTGCAGCCAACAAAGATGAGAGCTTTTCAAAAATATTTGTGAACTTAAACTTGAAAACCCTAGCCGAAATGATGAAGGAGTTAACCTTAAATAGCTCCTAGGATAGAAATGGACTGCTAGATTTAAACAACAAAACTCATCTTTAACAAACCTAGGCAGATCCGAGTTATGGGGGTAGTTGACTACCCTAGGTAAAAGCATGCACGGATAAAAGAGATGATCAATCTGTTAGAAAGGCAGTAAAGTTCACGTGCATGAAATAGATGACTAGTCACGAAAAACCTGAAATGCTTATTCTAATACAAACGCATACAAAGCTTTAAAGAGTTTGAAAAGTTTTGACTCAATGAAATTGGGACATAGGTTTAGACACAAAAAATACAATACAGGTGATCATTAACTATGAATGCATCTTCAATCATCATCAATCTTCAATCCTCCAAGCTTCTTCAATTGTTCTAAAGATCTAGAAATAAACTTAATAAGCCTGTGGCGCCAACCCTAGTAAGCCTGCGACATAGGGCTTGCATATATAAATATCAGGTCATGCTATTTTTCTCAATGGTCCAATATTGCTACAATTTGATTGTACAGATCCCATATTTCAGAGAGAAATCCTAGAGTGTGATACATTGAGTGGGCGATCCTCTTTGCCTCTCTAATTGTTGGAGATCGATTGATCATCTTATGTAAATAATCTGCTCACATTGAAGTTCATCCTTGTCGTTGTCGGTGTTTGTGGATACTTTTAGAGGCTCCACTTGAGGAGCTATCGTGTTGAATCCAAGATCTCAAGAAGAGGAGCTACATGGCGTATGCACGTGGAAGAGGACAAAAGTATGTTTGCTCAATCTCCTACTTATTTGTTTTCTATTTTGCGAATTATCGATACAACCAACTGGATATGTAATTGGGAATTACATGTTTACTTTTCGCTGCGTATTATTTATTAGTTATCGAATTAATAAAATCTCAATTATATGCCCGGAAACCCATTAGTTCGGATCATTGCCAAAGGAATACATCAGCTCAAAAGGCCGAGGGGCCAGTGAAAACCTCCACGATATGTCCCTATACAACATATCGAAGTTTGTCAATGAATTGACAAGAAATAGAGCATTGTGGCCGCCATGCGAGCACTTGACAACTTTGTCTGTAGACATTCGTGAGGAAAAAAAAAGGGACATTTCACAAAGAAGATGAGGGTAAAAATAGGTTTGGGATTTGGTTATGGAAGTGTTTATCGGGGAAGTGTGATAATTGGAAGTGTTGGTAAAATGGGAAGTGTCCGGTATTTGGAAGTGTCCGGTAAAAATACAAGTGTCCCGGTAAAAATACAGATGTTCTTAACATGAATTTCCTCTGAAAATCACAGGAAAATAAAACGAAAATCCAAATAATAAACAAAATCGCAAACTAAATTCATATCAACAACATCTGCACGTCCTTCACATGAATTTCATTCGAAAAACTGAAAAGAAAACCAAATATAAAATCTAAAAAACTACGCAAATTCAAAATCAAAATCTACGATTTCATAATCGCATACCTAATATCAAAATTTGCAGAAATGCGAGTCCAATCGAGAAGAAGAACGCACTCGATAATCTGCAAAAGGAGAAACACAAAACGCATTAGATAGATTCAAAAATCAAATTGTTTACGAAAATAATGGTGCAAAAATAAAAAAGATCCAAGATCAAATTATAAATCGAAAACACGAAAATCAGATCGAGAAAAAAAAAAAATTAATCAAGTGTGGAAGCAATCGAAGATGAATGTACCTTTGTACGATGATCAGTGACGAAGAGTGACCTCGAAATAAGAATCAAACTCTCGAAATCTCTCGACATCTCAGAAAACTCTCTAGCGGAATCAAACTGGTTCGGTGATTTTGAAATTTTGTGAACGAAGAATGGGTTGTTTGGGTTGTTATAACAACCTGGCGCCGTTAACTTGCCCGTTAGTAACGCTTTTTGTCAGGTTTAACCAGATCATGACAACTGTACAAGGAGACTAGACAATAAAGACTGAAATGTAATGAGTTTTTTTAAGTATTATTAATTAAAAACAGGACTAAATGGGTATTTACCCAATTTTTAATTGAATTAATTTAAAAAAAGATGGGGAAAGGGAGAGAGGATTTGGTGTGGAAATAACACACCCCTAAAACAGAGGTCTTTGTTTGAACCGAGTGGCACCAAGCGCCCAATCCAACTGTATCAAAGAATCAACAATTACAAACAAAAACAAAGCACCGGTTACGGCGGTAGATTGATGATGCCGTTGGAGAACAAGCGACATTGAGTTGAGAACAACCACCACACAGCATTCATGTCAGATAAATAGAAAGTAAAAAATATGAAAAAAGTGAGAAAGAAAAGGGGACCAAAACAAAGGCATTATTTCATATTTTTGGGTTTGCATGGGAAAATCAGCCCAACCCAGAAGAACAGAAGATTGAATTGCAATTTCGGAACTGCGAAGGTTCAAGTTTCTGTCGGAGAGGCCAACATGTCCGACTTGGTGGCTGCACGGCGCATAGAGCGTATGAGCGGCACCGCCTCGTTGCCGGGTATGTATCAATCTCATCTCACTAGTAGTGAGTCACTACATGTATTCATTGGAATGTGTGAATTCTACGAACATTGGTATGCGATTTTATGCCTCCTTTTACTCTTTGGGTAACCGAATGCTATGATTAGAGTGCTTGCTTCAATATTGTTCTGAGTTGTATGGCAATGTTCAATGCTGTATGTTTCAGTTGTCAGCTCTGTACCGTTATGATTTGTATATATTGTTTTATTAACTACATACCGAATCTAGCATTTGTAACTTGCCTCATTCTCCAGTTTTTGTCAAATTACTTACCCATAAAAACCGAATACTGAACCTGTGAGACTTAGCATGTGACTGCATTGTGATGAGAAGTATATGTAACTGCTGCTCCTGAAAATTTATGAGTAACGTCTTTGGAACTTTGGTTATTTCTAAATGTCTGTCCTTTTGCTGAATTATAAATAAAACAAACAAGGTGGTATCCGTTCTAATTTAGAACCGGGGGGTTGGAATTCTGTTCACCTTCTTCTGGTGGACTTATGGGGTTTCAACAAAATGTTGATTAGCTTTAGACAGCACTGTATCATAACCTTGGGTTAATTATCTTCGTCGAAGTGGATTTCTTCACATTCTGAGGTTCCAGTGCTGTCAGTTTGTACATAATTTGTTCAATACAACCCAAGTTAGCTTAACCGAAATGAGCGCCCAGGAATAGGAATCTGGGAACGTTTGTTCTACCAGAGTCTATTTCTCAACCACTAGGCCACGAAAGGGAATAGATAACCGTTAAGATAACAAAAAGTTATTCGCTGTCGTCCTTGGACATACATAACACTTTGTGATTTTATGTTATCAAGAAGTTCAACGTCTACACAGACAATAATTGCTCAAAAACGTAATCTGATACAAATACGCGAAATCTAAAATCAAAACATGGAAGACACTATTCACCATTAAAAATGTCAGTAAAATCCCTTTGTATCCCCTTTATTTTTTGACGCTATTTAACATCATCCAAAACCTTTTCTCTTTCTCTCTCGTTCGTGACTTTCTCTCTCCTCTTCTCTCAGAGGCTCACGACCTTCATCGCCTCCTCTCCACTCCAGGTGACGACCTTCAACTCGTCGACTCTGTCCATAGTCCATGCCTCACCGACTTGTGTTTCCATTGAATTCAATTTGCAGTTAGAGGCATAATATTTCTGATTTTCAAAATTCTCAATTTCTAGGGTTTCAGATTTGATTTCGTTTTCCTTGTTGATGACTTCTCTCCGTCACATTCCTAGCGCAGAGCTACACAAAGCTCGAGATAGCGATATTAGGGCTCGCATGGATGGGCTCGTCGATTTTGATACGGAGCGAAGGGGAAGAAGAAGAGAGCTTCTGTTGTGAGACTGCAAGAAGCCGGTGGAGACATCGCTCCTGAAAAGTCCTCCAGGAGCGCACAGGTCGGCGGCAAAGCCAAAACTCTGGGCCCTGCGCCTGCCCCGCTAGAAGAGCAATATCACCGTCACCTTTGAGTCCACCTTCTCCAAAAGGTTAAGCGCACACTTTCGATTTATTGTTATTTGCAAGATTCATTTTTAATAATTCTCTTGTTCTCTTGCGTATAGTTGAATTTTTGAATTGAACCCAGTAATTTGAATCTCATTGTATTGGAATTGTCTGCATAAAGGTAGTTAATTTATCTAAAATGTTAAGGTTTATTTTTGGTTGCAGCCAGTATATGATTATGAATTTGTTTGTTTTGTGATGTGAATTTTAAGGTTTTACTTGCGGCTGATGTATGGGTTGTAAGATATTTCCATGAATGACAGTTGCAGCTCCGTGTGGAATAATTGAACTTTTGTAGCTCGGTAAGCGCTCGCAGTCAACCTTGCCATCTAAGGTACAGTTCTATTGAACTATTAAACTCGAATTTGAAGCAAATTGGAAAGGAATGTTCTGTTGGATGTTACAGTGCTGTTTGTTGTTGTTATTACTGCACTAGCTCTAGGTTTTCTCTTCTATTCATAGCTTGTTTTTGAGGTTTATGTTGTTGCATTGAGGAGTTCATGTGGTGTTCTTGATTTGGCTGAATTTATGTGTCTATTGTTGAAAAGTAAATCTATGTCTTTTGATGTTTAACAGAAATCCTCTAACATTTATAGAAATGTTCCAGTATAGCTTGATTCTCGAAGCTTATGTTTTTTCATGTGTAATTTGTTGGTTTATGTCTTTGCTTTTCTTGTTTTCATCAATAATTGATAAGTTCTTATAAGAAAGAGTGAAGAGTAGAAATCGGAGTCATACTCGGGATGTGGCGTTTCTGTATAATTTGTATGCTTCTGTGTGTTTTTGTAGCTTTCATCTGATTTAATTCTTCACATTTTATCAGGCAAAAGGAAGGCTTGTGAAGTCTGGAACTTTTATGATTCTTATCCATTTTGCTAGAAGGCTAAAGTTTCTTGTCCCAAGTTGGTAAGTGCGGTTAACTAGCTGTTGTACCGCGTGTTTTTATGTGTTATGCTGATTAGTAATTTAGTTTTCACTGAGTGAGTTAGATTCTGTTACACCACAATTTGGCATTCATTGTGAGATTTAGTACATGTGGCTAGTACTTGCGTTTCTTTGCTTACCTTGGTTTAGAATAGAGCACTGCAACTGATAATATATACTGATTACCTTGGTTTTTTATTTTTAAGACCAAGTTTGGTCAATGATGTTTCTTTTGCTGATTATGTGGTGATACATAGATAACAATATTGGACGTGCGATATGATTATTTACTCATTGTGAAATTAAGATTTAATAAATTATGGTTGAATTAAGCTATTGAAACTAAAAGTCTTGAATAGATTTAGTGATACTTTTTCTATGTATATAATTTTGAAGATGAAGTTGTCTGTGTAAAGAGTATCACTTGTCACCTACATTGATTTCAGATATCTGGCTTGGTTATAGCATAAAGACCCATGGATCTGGTTGTCCTTAATTTTGAGTTGTCGATGCATGTGGCTTTTGCTCTGTTGCATGCTGCAATTTGAAGAGTCAATGAGAGAAGAGAGCATAAGAAGCATCGAGTGGTGAAAGAGTAGAAGCATCTGCACTTGCGATTGAGGTTTGCCAACTCTACCACATCAGGTCACTTGTAGTTGTAACTAATTCCTTCTGTTGTGTTATTCTTTAGCTGATAATGGTAAAGATATGCTAATTCATTATTGAAAAATAGAATCTAAGTTTTTTAACATTTTTGCTTCTGTAATTTTTCATATGTTTACATATGAAATCATGTCTTACCAGTTAGACAAAATGTGAATACTTCAGAAGCTAAGAAAGCTATTAAGTCTGATAATGGCTAGAATTTGTTATATGATGTGCATTTGCAGTTAATGGAAGGTATTGAATCCCTTCCTTTTGATCCATAAACAGGTATAACTAGTGAAAGTAGCAATATCTATCTCACTTAACAACTCTGATATTGAGTAGGAACATAAATTTGTCAAAAGTAACATTTGATGATCTGGGTTTGTAAAAAACACGGGCTTGAGTGAGCTATTGCAGGTAGTGGGGGTGCATTTGTACTGGTCTACTGCCTGTCTATGATACCTGATCTTATCTTTGTATGCTTGAATTTATCTTATCAGTGCTTTAATTTTAGGATGCCAGGGCTGGTAAGACAAAATTAGGGCTGCAACTGAGTCATTTAATGACCAACCTCACATCTTAACATGTTTAGACTTCTCTCCATCTTGTTCTATAGTCAGTTAGCATGCTTGCTTTTGACGAGTCCATAAAGAAGATGCCAATGTATTGGAAAGTTATTAACAATCATCTTTTGTGTTTAAACTATTCTGAGGTATTAATATTTTTATTGTTCCTTGACTAATTTGGCTTTTAATTATATCATGGTGAAAGTAAGATTGGATTTTGAAGCCTTCAATAACCCTTATAATTTTTCCAAGTCAGGCATCTGCATTTCTTATTACTTATGCAGTAAACAATTCTATTGATAAAGGGAATGCCAATGAAAGAGCAGTTCCGTGGGAGAAAGCTTTTATTGACTTGGCAAAGGTGTACTCTTGTCTTGTGTAGTTCCAGTAATGGTTTATGTTTGCTTTCTTGTTCGTGTTAAGCTACTTGTTCTGCATGGGATTTGACAAGTTTTTGTCTCATAAACTCTAAGATGGGTATCTTGTTTTTGATAAGATGAGTATCTTATTAGATTCCTTTGTTTTTCGATATGTTTGTTTTTCTAGTTCTATAGTAGAAAAGATTTGATCTTGGAATTACATTTATCTTAAGTGCATTGGTGTTAGTGATGCTAAAGGCTTGATTTGTAATTGTTCTACAATCTGCAGAAATGCTCTTAGGCTGTTTTACTGTGGTTTAGTGTAGAAATCCTTATTATTTGTAGGTAGGTATGACTCTTGGATGATAACTTGTGAAGATTTTGCTTTGCAGGACTGTTTTGGATTGAGAGGTGTAGGCATTCAAGAGATTTGCTCGGTTGATTGGGATGAGAGTGATCAAGGACTTCAAGACTTTAAGGTTGATAGGTTATCATACTTTTTTTAGACTAGGAAAATTAGAATTGTTGTGGAAGCATGTAGATTTATGAACAATATTGATTTACATTAAATAAATGTATGGATTGAGGATTGAGATTTGTGAATGAATAAAATAGATTGTACAAATACGAATATGTACATGTATTAATACAAGTAGAAATGCAACAAATGACTTGTCTACATAAGAGAAGACAATGGTTTTAAGTAACATAATGTTGTCTCAAAATCAGAAAGATCACAGGGAAAGCAACGAAGCTGTTGTTTATTATCCAATGAGATCACAGTTTTAATATGTACTTGTTGTCTATAAAAATCAGGGACAACAGTTGTTCACCGTGATTTGAATATATATATGTTGTCTATAAAATTTGTAGACAACACTTTGTCACTGTTATCTTTTATGGCCATCAAGGATCATATCGGTTTTCATCACAGTATTCCTCAAACACAGACAACAGTTTTCCACCGTTGTAAAAGCCCTTTCGTGGCCTAGTGAACATTGACTCATTGGAGTTTGAAATATAATGCAAAACACAAAATCATGTAATTTATATAATGAGAAAATATTAACAATTGTTGATAAGAACTAGTTTTTTTTTTGCATAAGCTTATTTCACCTGTTTTATAATCAGATTCAACTACTGTAATAGCTGCGAAACTTATGTCTCTGGTTCATATCTGTTATTTTTTATTAAATGATGTTTCCAGCGAAGCACGTAATTACCAACTACATTGTATGCATGCATTTATTTATATTTCTGGATCTAATTTCAGTTTTTTACAGGTGTATTCCTTACAAAGCATACAAATCTTGTTGAAAATAGTGATGGCATGCATAAGAAGGTTGTCGAGGTACTTATGATCAACTCAACTAGTGGACCTGGGCTTGTCTTTCCGAAGGTAAACTTTGTTTCTTCTCATTGTTAATTATTTTACAAACACAAGTTGTGCAAACATATTGGTAACTTTCATGCTGAAAAGGGAGTATCTTTTTCTCTCATGGTTCCTGTAATTTGTGAAACTATGTAGGAAAGGCATTGAAGTTGCTTTGTTTATTTTGAGGGATCGTTAATGATATTTTCTAAATCTTGAACACTTAACAAAACTGCTGACTTAACTGAATGCTCTTGAAAGAATGTATTAGAGTTCTTAAGTTTTTCATACACCTAAATTCTTTGCAACATTTCTGTTTAAAGGACGCCTTGACTTGAAAGTGTATAAACTTCACCATATGCATGCCACCTCACCATTCAAGCTAGTTCACCTCATAAGATATTCCTTTCTCCGAGCTGCCACTCTTGTTTATGTTGGAAAGTTTCTGAAGGAAATTGAGGTTCCACCCCAAAACCAATTGGCGATGGGGGGAGTACCTCAATCCTTTATGAATACCACCAAGGTCTCTTAACTAGCCAATGTGGGACTTTTCACACCACATTCTCAACACGCCCCCTCACGCATGGCGACTCTCAAGCCAACGCGTGAACAACACACACGGAGAACGGTGAGCACGTGCGGTCGTTAAGCCAACACGTGAGCAACCTTGCTCTAATACCATGAAGGAAATTGAGGTTCCACCCCAAAACCAATTGGCGATGGGGGGAGTAGCTCAATCCTTTATGAATACCACCAAGGTCTCTTAACTAGCCAATGTGGGACTTTTCACACCACATTCTCAACAGTTTCCATCCAACTATGAGCTAAAGAACAGTGAGGTCCTCACCTGAGGACCGTTTTCTACACACAGGTGTGAGTCAAATGCACTGCAGATAAGAACGAAATGATAAACCTGTCCATTTAATGGCAAGGTATTAGAACTTCTGCAATTTCAATACCTTCCAACCAACCTTATTGTTGCAAGTCTTAAGAACAAACAAAAAGCGTAGAAGATGGCCATAAAACAAGCCTTATATAAAAACCCAGATGAAGAATTGAAACCTTAACTTAAGGTCTTCTTCATTATCTGATGACAAGGTCTCAGACTCAGCATGGCGATTGAAAATATTTGATGGTAGTTTCAACCAATTAAACTTTTCCTATTGGTTGTTTTGTTAAATGGGTCTAATAGCACGGAGAAAAATGGGGGCTCATGGATGAAAATAAGTTATTAAGATTTAACTGTTAGATGAATCTAATAGCTGCAGTAAGTTTGTCCCTCACTGGCCCTCAAAAATGGTCCTCAGGTGAGCAGCGCTCTGTTTCTCATGTAAGCAACTGTTATTATACAACTTCTTGTCCAAATGCAATGACCAAAAAGGGCCCTCTGTCCTTAGCCTTGGGCATCAAGAATTTGAAATATGCATTGTGCAGGCAATCAGTTCAATAGCCTGAAATTCAGTTTTCTATTGCTGCAGTTGACAGGTTTCCTTCTAAAATTTTCATTGAGACTAGCAATATATTTTCAAAGCCTGAAATCTAGGCTTGCCACTGAGTTTTGATGCATGAGTGGTAATACTTGAACCAGCTATCATCTATAACTGCCATTCTTGTATACGTAACAGCTATTTATTTAATCATAGGGTGGATGGGAAAATGATGAAACCATCGAGGAAGCAGCAGTGCGTGAAGCTGTAGAAGAAGCTGGAGTACGAGGGGAAGTAATGGTAACCATAAACTGCTTGGTTTCCTACGTATACTTGTGGTAATACTGTTCCTCCATGTGGTAGTTGTTTGTTGGATGGTATAGTCATTTCTATGCACATGAGTTAATGCACTAGTACTGGCTGTGAAGTAGAACGATGCCATGAATATTTCATTTATGAGGTAATGACTGTTGCATTCACTTTCGTGATGGGGCATCTATTAGTAAAATCATAATGATGCCTACAATGAATGAGATAGGAAACAATGCATATAACTGTTAGCTCAATTTGAGAATCCATCTTAATGTCAAATTTTAGTACTATTTACCTAGTGAGGATCGAGTGAGGAATTTTGATTACCGAGGAAGCCGTTACCTTAACAAGGAGTCATGTTTGGTGATAGCATCTTACATCTTTGGATTTGTTATATAAAGTCTATAGAATTTTGGCCAATTATCATCTGATATCCCTGTGGTGGACATGGACTATCAATTCCACCCTTGTGGTCAAAAAAATATCAAGTACGACCCTGTGGGAGATGTCTATTAGCAATCCACCCCAGATCACCAATTCCGTTAAAAATCCGTCCAAATAGAGGGGTAAAACAGTAATTTGGCACATTATTGCAAAAAAATTCTACAGCCCCGTTGGTTTCGCTGGGATGAAGAAACTCCTCGGCCTCCGCCACCATTGAAGCTCCGGCCATGGAGATCCCGAGGAAGCGAAACATCACCATCCAATCGCCTCAAGAAACCCACTTTCCCAATTCAAACTCGCATTCAATTTCAAAACCTAGAAAATAAAAAACACAGAAAAAGTCGAACAGAATCGACCATTACAAGCGTTTGAACAGAATCGGCTTTCTCTGCCCCTCGCTCGAATTGTTGAATTTACTATTGCTATTGTTATTCTCATTATTCCTAATCGGAATTTCACCTTCTGAACCACCCTCCATTGGAATCGAGACCGAGATCTGGGCACCAAAGCTTCAAAGCTTGAAGCTTTCTGCTTCAATTTTTCAATCGAAAACTCGGAACCCAGGTCTTCAGCGGCGTCCTCGAGCTCAAGTTCCGCTCCGACTCCGACTGCTTCTGCTCTGACGCCGACTGCTTTCGAGTTCCGCTCCGAAGTCGAAATCCATCCAGGAGTGACCAAAGTCGTCGTCAGCAAAACCAAGTCGGTCGAGTTGACAATTGACGAGCTCAAGCCGACGTGTGGAGGTTTCGGCTGCCTGATTCGACTCGGCCCGAGTTGGCCAACGCGGTCTTCGTCGACAGCGAGCTTATCGTGACAGTGCCCAAGGCGGAAGATGTGGTTTCTTGAGGCGTATTGGATGGTGATGTTTCTCTTCCTCGGGATCTCCATGGCCGGAGCTTCAATGGTGGCGGAGGCTGAGGAGTTTCTTCATTCTGGTGAAACCAACGGGGCTGCAGAATTTTTTTGCAATAATGTGCCAAATTACTGTTTTACCCCTCTATTTGGACGGATTTTTAACGGAATTGGTGTTCTGGAGTGGATTGCTAACAAACATCTACCACAGGGTCGTAATTGATAGTTTTTTTATCACATGGGTGGAATTGATAGTTCATGTCCATCACAGAGATATTAGATGATAATTGGCCTAGAATTTTTAAGGTAGAAAAGTGAATGAAGAATCCGCAATCGTTATTGCAATAAGCGGGCCAGCATTGGAAATTATTGATTTCTGGAGAATCCTTTTGCCCTGAAAGGATTGCAAAGAAAATGAACGAGTTAGTAAAAGAATAGGGTCTTGCTTAATCTTAATTATTATTTCCTACTTTTTTTACTTTTGAAAGTGGAATAACAGAGTCCATCTTCATGTAACCAAAACAGTATTGTCAGGCTGTCAGGTAGGCCTTATGCCAAACATTATTTGTTGTATTTAGTCTAATGGGGAAGATATAGGAAAGCTCTTTCTGCTTCTGTACTTCATAAAAGTAAGGCCGTCAAAGATAACGTTAGGCCTTCTGGACTTCTTATCTTTTTTATTTGTGTTACAGGATTGTTTGGGGCACTATTTTAAGAGCAAGACCTTGCAAGATGAGTTGAGTCCCGAAGGCTTGTGCAAAGCTGCCATGTTTCCTTTACTTGTAAAGGAAGAGCTCCAGTTTTGGCCAGAACAGAGCAGTCGTCACCGAAGCTGGCTTACCATTCCCCAAGCCATACAGCCATACAGCTTTGCCGGCATCAATGGAGGAAAGAGCTCCTTGAGGAAGGTTTTGCAAGGTGGCTTGCAGATAAGATAATAAAGAAGCCAAAGGAAGAGAACAGTGTAATTTCACCTGATTGATGCGAACTCCAGGATCAATTAAGAAGCCACCTGAATGATGCTGATTTCAGTGCATTTTCCTTTGCGTTTTAAGAGTATAAAATGGTAAACTACAAGTCTTCGACCAGCCACCTTAAAGAAACAAGCCGGAGAAGCAAACACAACGGTGACTAGCAATTGTACAGATTCAACTAACATAGTTAGAGATTGGAATCAGCAGTGTCTAGAATTGTACACTATATCTCCCAGTTGCGCATCCATGTCCAGGACTTCTACTTGACTATCAGTAATAATTTTTGCATTCCGACTTCGTCTCTACTTGATTTTATCATTACAATTCTGTGTTTTTTTGTTTCTCATTTACCCCCTTGTTTGTTGCCTAGTCGTTTCTTAACTCTAAGCTATGTTGAAATGGAAAAATTCACAAAAAAAGGGGGTCACAAAACTTTTGGTCTCATTCATATAGAAATTATTACCATTTAGTCCCCTTTTAATATCTTAATGCCCAAAAAAATCATGACAATCTAGTCTTAACCATTTAGTTCTATTGTACAAGTGTCATGATCTTGTGAAATCTAACAACTAAAGCTACTAACGAGGAAGTCAACGGCTTGGGTTGTTAAAACCCAACAACCCATTTTACAGTTCAGAAAATTTCAAAATCGCTGAAGCACTTGGATTCTGATTGAGAGTTTCGATTCCGATTTCGAGGTCACTGATCATCGTACAGAGGTAAATTCATCTTCGAATGATGCGGCGCTTATTTTTTTTTGGATTTCTTTTGTTTTCGAGCTGATTTTCGTGTTTTCGATCTGTAGTTTGATTTTGAATCTATCTAATTTGTTTGTTGTGTTCTCTTGTTGCAGATTATCGACTGCGTTATTCTTTCGATTGAACTTGCGTTTCTTCAGATTTTGAATTTGTGAAGTTTGTTGGCTCTTAGATTTTCTTTTCAAATTTTTGAATGAAATTCATGCGAAGAACCTCCAGATGTTTATATGAATTTGGTTTGCGATTTTGTTTGTTTTTTGGATTTTTGTTTTATTTTTTCAGGAACAGTTGTCAACTATTCCTGCAAATTTCAAAAGAAATTCATGTGAAAAACATTTGCTGCAGTATCTGAATTTGCAGGAACACTTCCTAGTTTTGCAGGTACACTGCCTGTTTTTGCAGGGATACTACCTGTTTTTCCAGGAACACTTCCTTGATTTTTGCAGGAACACTTCCTGGATTTGCAAGAACACTTCCTACTGTAAGGGGGATGCTTATCGAATTGATTACCAATTTTCAGCAATTACAAATGAAATTTTGGGCATAAGTTTTGTGATTTTTGCATAAGTAATTATGAAATGTTGACTTTCATCACGATCTCTTATTGATAAGATAACATTATTTCAGTTATACATACATATGACATCAAGCTTAAGGATTATAAATAAAAAGGACTTCATCACCGTCTTTGATTCCGTTCTCCTCAACGGTTTTGCGTTATTATCGGCGTTGATGAACATATACTTTTATAGAGGTATACCCGCTTCACGGCACTAAACCTTGACAAAGTTTCGCCACTTTGTTGTTGGTTTCACATTCAGATTCATCTTCAGGCCATTCACCTACAAAGAATATTGAACAAATAATCTAATTTGTACGAGGGCAAACATGAAATTAAACCATTTCGAAGGGACACTTGATGGTGATCCTCCCATTGTTTCCATTGGCAGCCATTTTTTGATTTCGATTCTTTGCACTGTGTTTTATTGCTTTTCGGTAGTGAAGTGGTAGAGTTGGATCCCCCTTCTCCCTATTTATATTGCAATACCTTTGACTATATTGGTTGGTTAAGTCATAAATTCAAGGAACAACTTCCCACCTAACTAGTCCTACTGAATATTGCCGCCCATTGGTGAATATTTAACAAATCTAATCTAATTTGTACGAGTGCAAACATGAAATCAAATAAAGTATAGATATTTCACCAATTCGAAAGAACACTTGATGGTGATCCTCCCGTTGTTTCCATTGGCAGCCATTTTTTTTATTTCCATTTTCTCGCACTGTGTTTTGTAGCTTTTTGGTAGTGAAGTAGTACAATTCGAGCGCCCTTCTCGTAATTTATATAGCAATAACTTTTGACTGTTTTGGTTGGTTAACTCAAAAATTCAAGGTACAACTTCCCACCTAACTAGTCCTATCCATTGACTATTGTTGCCCGTTAGGTCCAAAGAATGACGTTGATAGTTTTTCTTTTAGTCTGTGCTTTGACGAAACATTTTTGCATGAACACTTTCTGCTTTTGCAGGAACACTTCCTGAATTTTGCAGGAACACTTCCTGCGTTTTGTAGGAACACTTATTGCTTTTGCAGGTACTGTTGGAAAAATTTTGCAGGACACTTTTCATTCATTGCATCATGTAAAATTTTGCATAGAACATTTTTTCAAATATTTTGAATCTTTGAATTTCCAATATGTAAATTGCAGTACCTATTTACGCAAACTACCAAGATAATTTTTAAATTGGATTTGTTCATTTACATTGACAACCACTTTGAACCATTTTCGACTCATTTCTTTGTTGCGCCTCTCTTCAATCGCTTCCGTGGTGCTTCTTGCTCTTGAATTAGTGTTCCTTCCCTTGAATTCCAACTAACCGGTGGTTGATGATCATGGATGCCACCTCTACCCTTGTTTTATATGTGTCCGCTGCTTTATACGCTGTACTTGGAATTTGAGTGTCTACGCAGAGCTGGGACATGTAGTATATGATATATAGACCGCAACTGTTGCTGCGCAATGATAACCAGTGGCTCAGTTTAAATTTTAAATATTGACTATTATGGAAAAGGAATTAAATTTAGGTTACTTACTGTTGATTTTGTTGAGGGCTGCTTAGGAATTAAACTTTACAATTTAAATCTTCAAACTCTTTATGTGGATCCAGGCTGCTTAGAAAATCAGTTTTCAAGGCCTCTTGTGATCCAATGGGGAAGTTGAAATTAGGGTTTATTGACGCGCTGTTATCGTGCATCCACTGCACGACATATTCTAAAATGGTTAAAATTGACTATTATTCGGAAAGGACTACACACCACTTTGCTTGCTGTTTGGAAGTGAACATTTTCTCAGGAATACTTCCTTCCGGACTTCGCATTAGGTTGTAGTGTACAAATTCCATCTCAATTGTGTTGAAAACAAGCAACGTGAAGTGTCCTTGAATACACAATGGGAAGAATATGCTTCTTGCAATGCCTACGTGCGTGTCCAATTGTTGTTGTATCATGGCCACCCTGTCTTTGAAATAAGTAGCACTCGTGTCCAGCCTGTCCGTGTTCACCTGTATTTTGTATTAGCAAACGGTCTTAGTGTTGAATTTAACATTTGTATGTAGCATTTTGCGGGGACACTTCCTTCTTTTGGAGGAATACTTCCTGCATTTTGCAGGAACATTTCTTACATTTTGCAGGAACACTTCCTGCTATTTCCAGGGACACTTCCTGCATTTTGTAGGAACACTTCCTGCTATTTGCAAGAAGTGTTGGATAAATTTTGCAGGAACTTATATTACGCAATGGAGGAATAAGCAACTTACAAACAAGTACATTGGCATGTAACAATTCTTGATGCTACCAGAGGTGTTTTTTTTCATCTTCTCGTGTAATATATCAGTAATCTTCAATAAAATTCGTCAAGATTTGAGTGTTGCCAAGACACCCTATGATATCTGAAAGTACCTGTAGGATGATTTACAAGTGCCTAGAGGGGGGGTGAATAGGTACTACAAAAATCTCAGTCAATTGAAAGATCAAGGATTAGAAGTACAAACAATCAATCACACGAGACACAATAATTTACGTGGTAAACCCTCCTCTGGGAAACCTCCACGGGCGCTATGCCGGTCAGAACAAATCCACTATGAAACGAACAATTACAAGAAGTATTTGATACCCACACTCACACTAGACTCACTCACTAGTTGATGATCAAACTACTTCCCTTGTACCTTGAACTGTATAGTGATTGTTCACCTCTTCTCCTTTGTTGAAGCCATTACTGAACTTGAATGCTTCAAAGACTGTGGAGCGAAATCTTCAACACGAATGTGGCACCATCAACTCGATGAGGCACCAATCAAATGCAAATGAATGCAAAATGTAATTTCGAATGATTTGTCAAATCAATCAAGTTCACAAGGAACAACTTGATGATTTGTCTCAAACGTGAATGCTATGCAACTTGTATAACTTGATTAGAAATATGAACCAAATGATCTCTCAAGCCGTGCATAAGAGAGGTGCTAGACACCTATATTTATATAAGATATTATAGTCCAATTTTCATGAAAGCATGAGCCCAATTTGGTTGTTTAGTTGGACACGTTTAGGAAAGAAATCAGATTATGATGGAGGGATTCACTCAAAAATATATTCTAATTAATTGTGGAGTCAATCCCCATATCAAAGTCTAACAAGGAAAGATGTTTCAATTCAAAAAGCATTCCTAATGAAGTACTACTGTTAGTCACCTAAACCTAATGATAACGGGCCAAGAATGAATGACATGGATGCACATGTTTAACTTACCTAAAAGCCTTGAATGAATTGAGATATCTTCTCTGCAGCATGACGGCTTCACTCCCTATACTTAAACCACTCAATCTAAACTGCACAACTCAACTCACATTCTTTACATGTCTAGGGAATGCCAATACAAATTTACACTAACATTCTCTCCCTTGGTTTCTTTTTGACAATTCCTATATTTATTAAAAAAAAAAATTTACTTTGCCAAACAAAAAGGGGCGTTGTTTCTGCACATTAAGGAACACAAATTCCAGGGGAGGATTTTTGGATTGGTTAAGCTCCCCCTCAATGTGAAAACTCCCCCTCAATATGATAGCATATATTCTCCCCCTTTTTGTCAAGGAAATCGAAAGGCACTAAGAGGAACACAGGCAAAGATGCGTTACTACGCAAGTGTCAGGTGACAGCAGCTTGGAAGAGACGAGAGATGAGTTTGGATGAGCTTTCAGAGACAGCAGAGTACGATGGTAGCATCTCTTGACAGATAGCTTAAATGCGGAAGCTTTCATTGATGTGGTGGGTGACAAGGAATTTCAACCTGCAATCAAAGAACTTACTCGACCACAAGACCATTAAATCCAAAGTGAACGAGCAAAGAACTGAACACAAGAATTTTGGACAGTTGGAGAGACCTCCCCCTCACTGAAAGCCAAAAAAACAAAAAAAAAAAAAAAAACGAAAGAGACGGGTACATATATATGCCAGAAATTCTTCACTGGTATTTGTGAGTGTGAAACAGGATTCTTCGAGATTTGAATAGCACTCTCATTATCACAATACACAACCATCTTACCTATTTGCATACCATAGTCAGAGAGCATTTGCTTCATCCACAATAGCTGCGTACAGCAACTTCCAGCAGCAATGTACTCGGCCTCTGTTGTTGACAGTGATACACAACTTTGCTTTTTGCTATGCCATGATACAAGGTTGTTTCCCACATAGAAGCATCCTCCTGAGGTACTCTTCCGATCCTCACTTCTACCATGATCCAGCATTTCAGGAGTAACCTGCAACTTCCACATTTGAATCAAAAGAGTAGTACACACCAAAATTGAGAGTTCCACTTACATATCGAATGATGTGTTTCACTGCAGTCATGTGTGAGTCTTTTGGATCAGCTTGGAATCTTGCACACACGCCAACGCTAAAGGCTATGTCTGGTCGACTCGCAGTCAAATAAAGAAGGCTTCCAATCATGCTTCTATAACGCTTCTGATCAACGCTTTTACCATCAGGATCTTTGTAAAGTTTTTGTTTTTCACCCATGGGAGATGGCAGCGGTTTGGCTTTGTCCAGCCCAAATTTCTTTGTGTTTTTTTTTTTTTTTGTGTTTTCTTCTTCTCTTGTCTGTTGCCGGTGTTTGTTTCGCCCCCTGCTTTTTCTCGTTTTTGCTTCTGTATTTTTTGGTGGGCCATACAATATCATCAACATAAACTTGAGCTACAATCAAATCAGTTTCAGTTCGTTTGACAAAGAGTGTCTTGTCAATAGCACCCCAACTATAACCCTTCTGCAGTAGGTGAGCGGACAGTCGCTCGTACCAAGCTCGAGGAGCTTGTTTCAGACCATAGAGAGCCTTTTTGAGACGATACACATGATGGGGATATATTGGGTCAATAAATCCCGCCGGCTGCTCAACATACACTTCCTCTTGCAATACTCCATTGAGAAAAGCGCTTTTCACATCCATCTGGTGTAGCTTGAACCTGAGATGGCAAGCAACAGCAAGTAATAGCCTCACAGACTCGAGTCGTGCCACAGGTGCAAAAGTTTCATCGAAGTCGAGCCCCTCAACTTGGGAGTATCCTTGAGCTACAAGTCGAGCTTTATTTCTGACAATCTGACCCTTTTCATCAGTTTTGTTTCTGAATATCCATTTAGTCCCGATCACATTTGACTCAGTAGGACGTGGAACAAGATACCAGACATCGTTGCGAGTGAATTGATTTAGCTCATCTTGCATCGCCATGATCCATTCTCCATCTGCAAGAGCATCATTTACATTTTTAGGTTCAATCTTTGATACATAGCATACATTACTTACCTCTTCAACCACTTGTCTTCTTGTTTTCACTGTGTCATTTACATCACCAATGATGTCAGATTGAGAATGATCTTTTTGAACTTGTTTTGCACCAGGTCTGTGAGCAAATGGGTCGGCTTGGTTACTGCAATCTTCTAATTCTGCATCACATATATCCTTCTCTTCTCTTGTTGGCAAATCTGTAATTTCAACACTTCGCTCATTTTTCTGAAACACAAAATCGTTAACAACCACATTTGCAGATTCCATCATAGATTTTGTTCGAAGATTGTATACTCTATAAGCTTTACTAGTCAAAGAATATCCAAGAAAAATACCAGTATCACTTCGAGCATCAAATTTTGCAAGGTATTCTCTATCCTTATAAATGTAACACTTACTGCCAAACACCTTTAAATGCTTCAAATTTGGTTTCTTACCTTTCCATAATTCATAGGGTGTACTCTTTGTACCTGGTCTGAAATATACTCTATTTGAAACATAGCATGCAGTGTGCATTGCTTCTGCCCAAAAGTGATCTGCAATTTTTGCACATTTTAACATAACACGAGCCATGTCCAAAAGTACCCTATTTTTCTTTCAACGACTCCATTCTGTTGAGGTGTGATCGGAGCTGAAAATTCATGTTTGATACCATTAGTAACACAAAAATCAGAAAATGATTGGTTTTCGAATTCAGTTCCGTGGTCTGTCCGCAATCTAATCAAGCAAGCATTCTCTACTTGTTTCTCATTCACAATCATTTTGTATAGAGTATGAAAAGAACGAAATGCTTCAGATTTATCATGCAAGAATGCAACCCAAGTAAATCTAGTAAAGTCATCTACAAGAACAAGTGCATACCGTTTACCACCCAAACTAGAAGGTTGGATAGGTCCAATTAGGTCCATATGCATCAATTCAAGGGATTGAGAAGTGGTTACCTGATTGATGGATTTGTGAGGATTCTTTGTTTGCTTACCAAGTTGGCAACCTTCACACACTCCTTCTTGCTTACCTGTAAGACTTGGCAGGCCCCTAACTGATTCTTTCTTTGATAACTTTGTGAGGTCACGATAGTTCATGTGACCTAGACGCTTATGCCACAACTCCATGAGATCGTCACTTGCCTTATAACACACTTTTGAAACATGAGATTCATTAGCAGAAACACAATAGCAATTATCAATGGATCTTTCACCTCTCAACACATCAGAACCATCTTCATTTATTACAACACATTTAACTTTGTCAAAAGTTACATGTCCCACATCATCACACAACTGACTTATACTGATTAGATTTGCCCAAAGGTCTTCCACTAGCAACACATTTTTTAAGTTAGGTATACCTGGAGTGGAGACATCACCTTTGCCAAGAATTTTGGCCTTTTTGTTATCACCAAACGTGACAGTACCGGTTACATCCTCTTTTGAGATTGAAGTGAACCAAGATTTATCACCTGTCATATGCCTCGAGCATCCACTATCAAGATACCACACATCAGTTTTATAAGCAGCAAGAGCTGTGAAGGCAGCAAGACATTTTACATTCAAAACTTGTGAATTTGAGATTGAAGGCAAAATAGCAGTAGCAAGCAAACATTTAGCATCTTCTTTCTTTTTCCAAATTAGTTTTGTCTTTGGTGAAAATGATGAATTAACATAAGAAAGTTTGGATAGTCTACTTACCTCCTTCATAAGCATAGATATCTTATGATGGATGCTTACCTTACCAACCACTTCACGTGAATTTCGGCTTACATAATGATTTCGAAATTTGTTGCACCTTGGTCTTATGTGACCAAGAACACCACAGAAATGGCAAACTGGTACAAACCTCTTGATTGTTGTACCTGTTTCAAGAGTGGATGAATCTGCAGATTTTACAAACTTAGTCACACTTGTGGTGGAGTTCTGTCTATTTGCATCATAGCCCAAACCTCGCTTGTCTCCATCTAGTTGTCCCATGTTGATCATCTTATCAACTCTCTCTGCACCTATAGTTAAAGCCAAAACACGTTCTCTCGACTTTTTGAGTTCATCATCAAGTGACTTATTTTCAGAGGTTAGTGCAGTAATAATTTTGTTCTGTTCAGTCAACTTTCTTTGTAAAAATTGAAGTTTTTCGCACATACCTGAGCTTACCAAAACAGATATCTGCATGAAGAGATTGATCCTTGCTTTCCATCCCATTCTTATGAGCCTTAAGTTCAGTAATTGTCTCAACCAATTCTGCATTCTTTGCCTTGAGCTCTATCATGGCAGCACACAACTCTTCATACTTTTCAACAAAATGCTCCAACTCAAGATCAGGTTCATCATCATCACAAGTAGTAGCCTTGTTTTGTATCCTAGCAACAAATGCTACAACTTTCTCCTCATCCTCTGAATCTGATTCTGTGTCACTCCAGGTGGCATTCAAAGCCTTGTTCTTCCCACCATTTTGTTTCTTCAAGGTATTTGCACATTCAGCTGCTATGTGACCAAACCCTTCACATTCATAGCATTTTACCTTTTCTCTTGTTCCTTTATGTTCTGTTGACCTGCGAAATTTTGTGACATTATTAGAGGACTCTCCAAACTTATTTTTCTGAGAATTCATGCCTAGGTTGTTTCGATGGTCGTTTCCTCTAGCAAATTTCTTTTGAAGGAACCTTTTGAATTGCTTGGTGAGAAGTGCAATCTCATCACTTGTATTATCAATTTGATCTTCATCATCATCTTCTTTAACAGCTTTGAGAGCAATGCCCTTACTCTTTTTGATACTTGGGAGCTTCATTTCAAAAGTCTTGATCGAGCCAACGAGTTCTTGAACTGCCATATCATCAAGATCTCTTACTTCTTCTATGGAAGTGACCTTGGGAGTGAATCGAGTCGGCAACGACCTGAGGATCTTCTTCACAACTCTATTTTCTGGAATTTTATCACCTAACTTTTGACAAGAATTAACAATAGAGCTTAGTTTAGCATAAAATTCAGAAAAAGTTTCATCTTCTTCCATCACAAGGGTCTCAAACTGTGTAGTGAACATTTGGAGTTTAGCACTCCTCACAGTTTTAGTCCCCTCATGAGTGACTTGCAAAATGTCCCAAGCTTCTTTAGATGTCTCACAATTAGATATAAATTCAAATTGTTGAGGTGATAAAGCAGTGAAGAGAGCATTCAAACCCTTTTGATTGTTAGTGCTATGTTGCACTTTAGCGGCTGTCCATTCCTCCCTTGTTTTGAGAACTTGTTTATCACCTTCACCTTTAGTTGGCTCGGTGTACCCATGTACAACCACGCTCCAAACATGTTCATCAAGTGCCCACAAAAACAACTTCATCTTGGCCTTCCAAGCGCCATAGTTGTCACCATCAAAATAAGGTGGGTGAGCCACGGACCCGTAGCACGTTCCATCCTACAATTCGGATCTTGCTAGATGTCTAGACCTGCTCTGGTGCCAATTGAAAGTACCTGTAGGATGATTTACAAGTGCCTAGAGGGGGGTGGGGTGGGGTACAAAAATCTCACTCAATTTAAAGATCAAGATTAGAAGTACAAACAATCAATCACAAGAAACACAATGATTTACGTGGTAAACCCTCTTCTGGGAAACCTCCACGGGCGCTATGCCGGTCAGAACAAATCCACTATGAAACGAACAATTACAAGAAGTATTTGATACCCACACTCACACTAGACTCACTCACTAGTTGCTGATCAAACTACTTCCTTGTACCTTGAACTGTATAGTGATTGTTCACCTCTTCTCCTTTGTTGAAGTCATTCTGAACTTGAATGCTTCAAACACTGTGGAGCGAAATCTTCAACACGAATGTGGCACCATCAACTCGATGAGGCACCAACCAAATGCAAATGAATGCAAAATGTAATTTCGAATGATTTGTCAAATCAATCAAGTTCACATGGAACAACTTGATGATTTGTTTCTCAAACGTGAATGCTATGCATCTTGTGTATCTTTTTAGAAAAGCATGAACCAAAGTGATCTTCTCAAGCCGTGCCTAAAGAAGAATGCTGGACACCTATATTTATATAAGATATTAAAGTCCAATTTACATTGAAAGCATGAGCCCAATTTGGTTGTTTAGTTGGACACAAATAGGAAAGCAATCTGATTATGATGGAGGAATTCACTCAAAAATATATTCTAATTAATTGTGGAGTGAATCCCAATATCAAAGTCTAACAAGGAAAGATGTTTCAATTCAAAAAGCATTCCTAATGAAGTACTACTGTTAGTCAACTAAACCTAATGAAAACGGGCCAAGAATGAATGACATGGATGCACATGTTTAACTTACCTAAAAGCCTCGAATGAATTGAGATATCTTCTCTGCAGCATGACGGACAGACCAGCTTCAATCCCTACACTTAAACCACTCAATCTAAACTGCACAACTCAACTCACATTCTTTACATGTCTAGGGAATGCCAATACAAATTTACATTAACAGGAGTGGTTTTTTGTTTTTTTTTTTTTGTTGGTTCTTGAGTGGGGGGCTCTGGGGAGATTGGGGGAGGGGTAATTTTTAAAAAAATTACTTAAGACATAACATTTAGCACAAACAATTTACTCCGATGATCAGTTATCTGATGTAATGAAGTTTACAATTAGAAAGCAATGGACTTTAGCAAAATAGCAACAAAACAACCTTATTACTTTACAAAGACTATCTTAACAGTAGTGTAGATGCTTGTGAATTTGTGAAACAGATTCAGATGCTATGCTAACTTAGGTTCCCATGCAGGGTTTGTGAAAACTAGAATCCTGTGAGCTATCTACAACTACAACTTATTCCAGCAAAAAATACAACTACAACTTATTTAATCTAACGTTCTAAAGTAATAGTAAAGATGACCAGTCATGCAATTTTCCATTTTGCATATTTTTGAGAGTTTGTGCATAAATAAGTCTAATTTTAGTTAAGCAAGTGTTTAAAAACCATAGAAATTAACACAAAATTTTGGTACATGGAAAAACCCAAAATAGAATTAAAAATTCGGGGGTCTATCAGAAAATCGACATTCCACTAAGAGGTGGCAGAAAACGCCCAGTACAATATTCTAAAAAGCTCAATATCTAATTGTAACTAACTAGATGCAGGAGTCTCTTGTGCGGCTCTTCATTTCTTCTCTAGTGGTTCCAGATTTAGTCAAACACTTCTTAGGTAATACACCCGTATTCCTAGTCAGTGGCACCAATGAAAGTATGTGGTGATGATATATGACCAGTCACTGATACATTGCCAGAGATCTACAAATGTTTAAGAAATTGGCCAGAACTGAGTCAGTTGCAACAAGCTATGCAGCTTAGCAAATGAACTGAAGTCAATGACTCCTAAAACTCAAGCTTATGTATAAGAATATACGAACATGGGTAGATTCAGGTTGCGCAATAAACTATTTGGACTCATGAATATATGAACATAAATTGGAGTCCAAAACAGTGAAGAGCACCTTCTCCAAAGTTTCGGAAGGATAAATTCTTTTGAAAAACCAAAATTAGACAACAAGGTTCAATACAAAAGCAAGTCTCATATCATAACAACTCATTTATGTAAGTGAACTACGCACTCAAGATGAAGAAGATAGAAACCAGAGAGAACTTGCAACAAGAGAGTTTTGAAAAGATGAATGAAATTATGCTTGAAATCCCTAACGAAAGATGGGAAGAGCTAGAGCTTTTATATGCCTAGAAGGATAATAAATGTGCGGTGAGAAATGCACATATGTAATGTGATTTTCCTCCAAAAGTTTCTGCCATTTTTCCATTTTCATGCAAAGGTTCTAACTTAAGGATTAGAGAGTGTTTGGCAGGTACCACACTGGTGCCACTATTCGATGTAGTTGGTTGTCCACCCAGTCTAGAATCGTGCATCAACAAGGGGTAAAACACCAAACTATATTTCTATTAAAACTAAAAGTTAGAAGGGGGTGTGACTAAAATAAACAAAATATGTGGAAACTGACTATAATTAAGACAAACCTCATAGGATCTTAGTGAAACTTGCCCTAAAATTTAATTCACACAACAAGCCAAAAGTAGAAAGTAAACCCTTGATGTAAAGGACAAAAGTGGATGTACAATACCTCTATAGGTACCCATACATGCCCCCACATGAATGCAAGTTGCCGAAGCTGTGCAAAAATAGAAATAACAACAAAAGTTGAAATGATCCTTCATTTGCTGATCTTCATGCTGTATCAGTAAACAAATGAAATAGTTTTCATTTCCAACCACTATTCCACTGCCTAACTTTTACCTCATTCATAATAATTCTCTATAACAATATGAACGATAAAGGAATTTGTATTCTCTTGAGTTTTCGAAGGCCTGGGGCGAAGCCTAGATTGTGTCTTTCTATAGTATATACACACACACACCTAAGGGGGCATTTGGTTTATGGAATTGGGGCTTGGGATTCCCATGTTTAGTAAGGAAGGGAATGGGAAAATCGGGGGAATACGATAAGTTTAGGATTCCCATGAATGAGGGAATCCTATTCCCACCCACCCCCATGGGAATAGGTTTTTTTTTTCCTAGGAATCAGAATTAAAGGTATTAAAAATTTTTGGAATATCCTCATAAAAATCTAAATATTACACACTTCAATTTAAAATAATTACAAGGGTATTATTGAAAATGTTAACAAATAATGATTCCTATTACTTAATGCACCAAACATGGGAATGGAAAAAGTTATTGTTTCCCAAACATGATCCTTCATCTATCCAAACATGGGAAAAGAATCTTGAATTTCATTACCCCAAAAAAATGCATAGGAATCCTATTCTCGAAAATATAATTCTGTAAACCAAACGAGCCCTAATCGGTAAAGGAGGGGCAATATTCACTTATGAGCTATTTAGGCTTGTTTTTTAAGTATGGCCCCTATGCTATCACTGGTTTCACTTATAGCCTTGTGCTCCAATGTGTCTCACTAGAGGCCCGTGTTCAATCCCAAGTTACTCCAATCCGTGAAATCCTAGCCAATTTCATTAACTTTAGTGGTATATTTATAATTTTTTTGCACATATGACTCCAAATGCATCATCTCACCATCACTTATTCCTTCACCTCCTCATGTTTGCGTCAGAGAACCGATGGCCTCATGGAGTTCAGTAGGGAGGCGATGAGGGTTCTGGCAATGGCATGGCGGAGCTGGAGCTGCTCAAAGAAGAGCACATGTAGAGTTAGCTTCAGGCAATCCTGAATCCCTACAAATCCACGTTTAATCCAGATCTTCTCGCGTTCCAATTCTGAAATCCATGAATGAGCCTATAGAGGAACAAATCACTGATTGTATAAATTCTTCCTTTACCATTTGAATCATCCTTACAAATTGCTCATTCTGGTTGAAAAATTTATGGGTTTTTAGCCAATTTGAGTGACTTCAGACTTCAAGCGGGTGAAATCTCATGTGGGTATTGAATTGGTTCATGTGATTGTGCTCCTATAGAACAAAGTTTAACTTTAGAATCATTCCATTTGAGTGTATTTGATTAGTGTTTAGAAGAGTATTAAGCTCGAAATTTCACCTAGGTGAAGTCCAAAATTTGAAATTGTGTTATTTTTTCCAGTCAATTGGTACTTGTTGGTCTTAATTATGAGTTACTTCGGCTTAATGGACGACAGAGAGCTTAACTTCTTTGACCACGAGGTGTTTCTGGGTCCAGTCATGGGCTGTGAGCTTTAAAACAATTGCTCAATGGACAACTTTTTGATGAGCTTCCTAGGGACACTCAGGTTTGCAATCATGCCCACACTTGCAATCTTCTGGACCTGATCACACCTCGTGGTGGTTAAGGCTTGGAGATCTTCCACTAGCATATTGGCGATTATCATTGTCAGATTCTCTCGTTGTTGTGTCTCCAAAACTAGAGACGATGATGCGATGGAGGAAGAAGAAGTGAATGTAAGGATGATGCATTTGGAGTCATATGTGCAAAAAGTTACAAATATATCCCTAAAGTTAATGGAATTGGTGAGAATTTGAGATTGAAAATTGGAGCATAGAAATGTAAGTGAGAGAAGTGAGAGAGCACATGGACCATGCATAAAAAAGCCTTTTTTCTAACCTATGGTTTTTTAGCGATTCAAGATACAACGTCGGAGCTAATCCAGTGGTGAGTGAGTGATAGGATGAGTAGGGTAGGTTCAGTGTGCGGTTGATGTAGACATTGTATTAAAAAAAACAATATAGACATAATTAAGTAATAATTAACTACATGATTTTCCAAAACATTATATTCAACAAATTATAACGTAGGGGTTAACAAACTTAATTACATTGCATATTTGTGTCTTAACTACTTGAAGAACACATATCAATAATACAACTTAATACAAACTAAAAGAGCGTTTGCTAACCATACAAGACACTGGAGGGCAACAAGGCCGCAAAGTTGTCAATCTTTCCAGGAGTAAAAAGATCATCACCGCCATACACTAGTTCATGGTATTGGGTATTTGAGTTTGAACTCTCTGCAGGATGCTTTTGATGAGTGGGAGTAGCCACCTCTAGATTCAATGCATCATGATGACAAATCTCCGCCGTTGAATTGGCCAGAGATGACGAGGAGTAGTACTCGGCCAAGAACCTGGCGGGGTCGGCCGGCAGCTCGGAATCCTGGCCGGTGAGTTCTTGGACCAAGGCCCGGAATTGTGAGGCGCTTGTCCGCACCTTCATTGGATTGGAGATGTACACCACTTTGATGCCTTGATTCTTCTTGCTATTTTTGCTCCTCCTATTAATATTGGCTTTGGTGACTTGGTTCACATGATGAGCGCTACTACTTAGCAATTCGTTCGACTTCATTTATGGTGGATAAAATATATATGGACTGATCGAGCTCAAAAGGGTATAATTATGTAGAGATTGGTGAATATATGGTGAGGATGTTTTCAGAGGTTAGTATTCCAGCAATTTCCCGGAAAAGGAAGTGTTTTGGAAAAAAAGATACAAAAATAGAAAGGGGAAGCAAAAGAAAGATCAAGTGGACGTTTTTGATGGATTAATTCTTTTTGATGGATTAATTGGATAGTAACAAGAAATATAGGGGTACCACCAAATTGGTTGTACGCTAGCTAGTCCCAACGCCAACCGCCCAATGCGCGTGTACAATAATTTCAAACATTTTCAAGCGCATTAGAAAATGTTTATAAATGCGTTCAAGAGAGAAGAAAAAATTTATTTAGCAAAAGTTTTCTGAAATTGGCGTGCACTCGCTGAGAGCACAATTGGGAATTGGGTGTGCGTTCATGAGCGAGACTTCGGTGGCATGAAGTGTGCCAATAATTCTACCACGTGGCATCATCCAAATACCGGGGTCGATGTCATGACGTCACACCTGCCGTACCTGATGACGTAATTGGAGTAAAAATTAGTGACCATCAGACTGCGACGCTGGATTGGCTCGGCTTCGGGAGTTGCCGACATGGCTCGATCTCGATGTAGCTTGTAGCGTTAGTGTAGTCATCATCTCCGCGTTTTATCAGCTGCGGACGGACTCACCAGAATCTATGAAGACAATGGTAATGAGCTCCTTATAAACGTCCATCCTCGATCATAATATGGTTCCACTAGTAAATACCTTTTTTTTTTTAAGGCGATACGTATACGTGCTGCAAATAAAGAAGAGTAAAGAGAGAAAATTAAGAAAACTCAATTATGTTTTCCTCTTCTCATTAAACTTATATATATGCAAGTAGATGATTAGGAAATGACTTATTCTGGAAAAGTTACTAGATGGTAGTGTTATAATCTATTCTTGCAGTGAAATTGCATATTAAAGGCACATGATCAAAGAAGATGCGATGACAAAGGTGTTACAATCTAAAAATACAGTGTGGAATGCATATTGGATTGACAAATAGATCCATTAGACCATCTCCAATGGAGTGAGGTCGAACCCATATTTGAGCCAAAATCATCCCTAATGCAAGTATTTGGGTTGTATTGTTTGGATAAAAAATGAGATTATATCAAAATTTGGATAAAAAATGAGATTATTTTTTACACTGCCCTTTTTTATTTTTGGTCTTTTAGCACAGAAAAGGGCTTCTTAGGCTAGGGGAAAAATCTGCTATGTGTTGTGTATGATGTTACTCGAAATCTACTGCTTCGATTTTCTAACCTTTGGAGATCCAACGGTGAATTTACTCTTTTTTTGTGACACTTAGTTCTAATGATCCCTATTACACACAATCAAATCCAACAGTAAAAAAAGATGATCCAATGGCTGAAAATAAACAAAATGTTGAGTCCAAATAATTCATACATTCTACACTGTGTGTTTTAACTTGGTTTGAAATTGAATGACAAAAAAAAAAGTTTTCCAATTTTGAATTTTTTTAGGTCAAAATGTTTATAAAATTATTTTAACAAACTATAAACAAAAATTAACCCAAGAAAAGAACTAACCGGAAAAAGAATGAGGTTAAACTCAATTAATCAAAGCATGGAGTCAAATTTGAGTCTTTTAGACCATCTCCAATGCAACCTAACTCAAACCCATATTTGAGGGAAAAAAAAAAAAAAAAAAAAAGCCCCCCAATGCACCCAAAAGTCATGTATTTTTGGGCTCCAATTTGAGAAAATGTGAAATTGGATCTCAAATTTGACCCAGATTTTGAGTCTGGTGTCAAAATGAAAAGAGCACACATGGGTGGTAGCCCAATGGAGAAGAAATAAGTTTTTATTTTTATTTTTACGCTTAATACCTCAAATGACACCTACAACTCGATTCTAGTCACATTTAACACCCCATATTTTGACACCTTAAACTCGATTTTGTCCACATTTGCCCCTTCTGTTACCTTTTCTGTTAATTTGCTGATGTGGCAAATAAGTGTGGTCCCACTTGCTGTTGTGGACTGCCACATGTCAACATGGAATGCCACGTCATCGTCTTCTTTCTTCCTCCCACACTCGATGCTACCTTTTGTCCCCCTTTCTTCTTCCACCAGCATCGCTAGCCTGCTAATTCGGCGACAACCACGAACTTCTCCAACGCTGCCTCCACCATCTTCACGCTCAACAACGCACCTCCACCATCTCGCAAAACTATCGTCTCTGCTCATGCTCATCAACGGCAACTTCGCAACAACGCTTCTATCCGAAAACAAAGGAAAGGGCTTGAGCAGCACACCACCACCGGAGCTCGAACTCATTGCCACTGTAGTCGCCGCCGCCGCCGAGAGAGGAGTTGGGGCAGCGGCCGAGGTCGAAATCGACGACGAAACACAGGTGGAAGTGCGCTGGATGAAATCGTCGAAGAGGCAGTGGAGGTTTTAGAGATCGACCAATTTCAAGATCGAGGTTTTCGAGATCGAGGTCGAACTCCTCCGCCGCCTTCGTCGTGTCCAAGCTCAGCGAGCTCCTGGATGCCCAGCTCCACCGCCTCCTTCGTCTTGTCCAAGCTCGCCGGAAGGAGCTCTATCCTCGACGACCACCCCAACATCGACCTCTCCATCACCGGTACCGATGAGGTCGACACCGACCTCGTTTAAGACAAAGGGCTGGGCGGCGCGTTGTTGTGCGAGAAGATGGTGGAGGCGGCGTTGTAGAAGTTCGTGGTGGTCGCCGAAGCAGCAAGCTGGCGATGCCGGCGGAGGAAGAAAGGGGGACAGAAGATGGCGTTGGTTGTGAGAGGATGTTACACCCCGTCCCAGAAAGGTGGGCCCGGGATGTACGGCCATCACCCGGAGAGTGACGAACCCTAACCCGCACACACAAACGGCCAAATAGAAGAAACAAAAACACCAACACACGCGACTGGGCCCAAACAAACACACAACACAACCGCCACAGCATCAGAGCATCTACAACAACCCAACAGAAACAACGGAAGCTACGGACGACCTGGAACTGAACCGAGAATGTCCCTATGCTCTCGGGACGGATGCAGAGCCATCGAACTGCCTCTCCTCGCATCTCTGGTCAACTCAGCTACTAAACCCTGAGGGGGCGCAAAACCAAAGGGTGAGTGGATGGAAAAACAAATAAGTTTTCAAAAACATTTCTGAAAACATAATACATAACCCCCTGCTGTAAAAACATGTACTGTGCTGAAATACTGAAAATATGGTAATATACTCTGATAGGCGCCAGTCAAGTGCACGCGATATACCACAACCAATGCCAGGATTACGCAAGGCACCGCTGTGTACATATGAAAATATAAACCCCTGTGTACTCCCCCTCACATCATCAACCCCAGTCCCTGGAATATGCGCAGGGACTGCTATCACAGGAAATAATGCTAGCAAGTGGGGTCTTCGGATCAGGCAACGATGTGAGAGCTGTGTCCTACGGCCGTAGTCCGAGTACTAAAATGTATGTGTGATACTATGTGCACTAGACTACTGAAAAACCAGTAATATATCTCCAGATAAATCCATATAACGGTATGAATAAACCATATACTGAACTGGCATAAAACCAACAATTTAAGAAAACAAAACCCATCCACTCACAGTGATTCCAAGCTGTCAACTCATCTGTCTGAAATACTGGACTGTGGTGGCGCTCCAGTGCTCGGATACCTACAAAGTCTTCCATCAACCAACCATCAGATACCGAAACAACAATATCACCTTCAAAACCCTAATTCTCCATATTTTGCCCAACTGGGGTACAACCGTATCTCGGATCGCAAAACGGAGTTAGCCATTGGATCCGGAACGACGTTTCCAATTGGGAAAGTGGCCGGTCAACAGTGGTCAACGCCGGTCAACGGCTGGTCAACGGCGGTCACGTCAGCACGCCGAAGCTGACGTGGCACTGACACAGTGCTGATGTGGTGCCCATGTGGCAGCCACGTGTCGCTGACGCGGCGCTCACGTGGCAGCTGATTGGGCGATGATGTCAGCATACCGTCGCTGACATCATCGCCGCCGGCCACGGCCCAGCGCCACGCCGGCGCGGAAAACTCATCGGAATCTGGAAAATCCCAGATTCCGGCGAGTTCATCCTCTCCGCCGTGCCGGCCGCCGCTACAGTCGCCGTTGCCGTCGCCGGAAACTAGAAATTTTCCGGCGACTATTCATCCGACTTCAAAACCCCATAACTTCCTCAAAACAACTCCAAAATCAACAAATAAGTAGTCCAAATTGAAGCCCAGACAACAAGGAATCCGAATCTACCTTCAGTTTCTCGAAATTCCACCGGAGTTGGCCGGAAATCACCAAAACGTCGCCGGAAAACCCGCCGGCCTTCTAACCCCGATCTCCCTCATCTCTGCACCAAGTTGCACGATCCTTACATGAAAATTCATCTACGAACAACAAGGAATCCAATGGTACCAAAATCAGAACTCACCTCGGCTTGTACTCGCCGGAATCACGCAGGGAAACTCTCGGTTTCCGTTCGCTCGTCGCCGACGATCCGCGGGGTTTCCAACTCCGATCTTTGGTGCTCTGAACTCGCGGCATCGAGCTGAAGACGATGACAGTGGTGGCAGGTCCGATCCGCGCCGGCGCCGAGAGAATCGACGGCGAAAAGGGAGAATGGCGTCTGGTTTCCCTTTTGGGAAATTTGGGCCGATTTCGGGTTTTTAAACCCGGTTTGGGCGGTTGGGCCTTTCTAGAAAGGTCTCCAACCCGCTGCCCACTCAGGGCTCGCCACGTGGCGGCCCACTCAACACCCTCAAATTGTGTCTCGGCCATAACTCCTTCGATATAACTCGGAATCTGATTCCGTCTTCGCGGACGCGTTCGTATCGTCGAGCTCTTCGCATAGAGCCCAATATCGACTATGAAATTCTCAACGGTCAAAAAGTCAACGTCCAACATCCAAGGGCATTTTCGTCATTTCACCCAAAATCTCGAGACGGGTTGTAACAGAGGAAGATGACGATGATGTGGCGTTCCATGTTGACATGTGGCAGCCCACATTAGCAAGTGGGACCCACCTTCTTTACCACGTCGGCAAATTAACAGAAAAATTAACAAAAGGGGCAAATGTGGACAAAATCGAGTTTAAGGTGTCAAAATATGCTAAATTTGAGTTAGGGGTGTTAAATGTGACTAGAATCAAGTTGCAGGTGTCATTTGAGGTGTTAAGCGTTATTTTTATTAGGGCACAGTTGGGCCCCACGTGTTGTAGATAGGGACTTCATTATGTATAATGCATCATACCATGTGAGCTTCATTGAACGGCTGAGATTAATTGACTATTGGATATCCAACGGCCAGATTGAATTTTTTTTCTTCTTCTAGGCAACTTCAATCTGTTGACCATGATTATTTTAACCAATTTAACGGTAAAAAAAATAATAATAAAAAATCCAACGGCTGAAATTAAAATCCAACGGCTAAAAAATAATATTTATTTATTTGGTTTGAATTCTTCCCAAAAATCTACAAATCCCTATGTTTTAATCCATGCACTCAATCCTCACCTACTTGGCCCAAATCTGTCTTGATGAAATGTGAGATTGAGGTCAAAGTTCAAGTCTCCCAACACGAGATATCCGGTGAAGCCTCAAGTCTAAGAACTAGTTTGCACCCATAACTAGCCAGAGCGTTGTACGATTGACATAGTAGGTAAAGTTCCATTCGTACGCTTTGTGGTTGGTCAATGTGCAGTGAACTCGTATCTATATACGAGCACCTTCAAACCTATTTCATATCACTATATGCTTAGTCTGAGATCAACTACTAAATACAACATGAACCGGCTTTAACGGATAACCAACAGCCCTAGCTGGACATCTTATGGGTAGGAACGTTCTTTAGGAGTCGAGGACAGTAGGGCACGTATCTCAAATCATAATCTCTTTGTGATTCCGTCCCTACACTCGATGTTCTCCTAGGACTGACCCTAGCATTCGACCGCGATCCTCCCTAATACACTTATTAGGTCACACGCTCAGTCGAGAGTGTCTATATTTACCCTTCTTATTGATTTCTCAACTTTGGATTGACACGTGTTTCCTGTCACGTATTGCCACGTCAATATCTTAACGGGCACAAACCAACATTGTCGAAAGTAAAGGTGAGCATCTAGTCCAAACGGGTAGATCAAATAACTACTGCTATACTCTTGATAGCCAAACCTTAGCTGCTAGGATGAGTTGTCACTCAGTAACTGATAAGACCACTGCCTTATGGCATCAACGATTGGGACGCGTGAACTTTAATCATTTATACACCCTAGCAAAAAAGCAGCTTGTTAGAGGCATTCTCAAACTAGATAGGCCAACTAAATACATATGTGTTCCATGTCAATTGGGCAAACAGTCACGTCCTGTACATAAGATCGTTAAAGATGTTGGAACTTCTCATCCTCTCGAACTCATTCACATGGATCGAGTTGGTCCAGCCAAAACCATGTCTTATTTCTGGTAGAGATTACATTCTTGTGATTGTTGATAACTTTAATAGGTACAGTTGGGTGTCTTTCTCAAGGGGAAAGTCTGATGCTTTTCAAAATTTTGTAACTAGGTTCAAACAAATAGAGGAATGAGGTGGTGACTGATCATCCCTCAATTGGTAGAATCAGAACTGATCATGACATTGAATTTGAGAACTGATTGTTTACTGATTTCTGTGCCAGCATGGGAATTAAGCATGGGTTTTCGGCTCCAATTACTCCTCAACGAAACGGGGTTGTTGAGAGGTAAAATAGAGTCTTGATTGAAATAGCTAGAGTGATGCTGAATAGCAAAAATGTGGCAAAAAATTTGTGGGATGATTCCCTTAACATTGCATGCTATATCTCCAATCAAGTATACTTGAGATCAGGTAAAAACCAAACTCTTTATGAGCTCTAGAAAGGGACGAAACCTATGATCAGTCACCCGACGGTTTTTGGCAGCACTTGCTAGATTCTAAGAGATAGAGAACACTTAGCCAAGGTTGATCCCAAGAGTGATGAAGACATCCTTCTTGGTTATTTCATGACCAGTAGAGCCTATAGAGTGTTCAATCTTAGAACAAACACCATTATGGAGTCCATCAATGTGACAATTGATGACCTTGATGCGTCAGTGATCAAGCCTTAAATTAGGGTGGGTTGTTTCCAGAAAAGGTCATTGAGTTAGCTAGTGAGACTCAGGAAGAAAATAATGATCAGTCATCTGGTTCTGATTCTGATAATTCAAAAGAGTCTAGAAAACCACCTAAGAAGAAGCCTAATTGGGTAGTGTGTAGACATCCTGAGGAAAACATCACTGGGTCAGTAAAAGAAGGTGTGAGGACTAGAAGTCGGTTCCAAAATGAAATAGAACATGTGTGCTATGTCTGCACAATAGAACCCAAATATATCAAAGAGGCTCTCATCCATGAAGAATGGGTGCTTGCAATGTAAGAGGGGCTAAGTCCGTTTGTCAAGAATCAAGTCTGGACTTTGCTAAAAACACCAGTCAAGTCAAATGTCATAGGCACTAAGTGGATCTTCAAGAAAAAAAGTGAAGAGAGTCTCATAGTGAGGAACAAGGCTAGGCTTATTGTTCATGGGTATTCTCAAGTTGAAGGGATTGACTTTGAGGAAAATTTTGCACCGCTAGACTTGAGTCTGTCAGTTTATTGTTTGCTATTGCTTATCATCTTAAATTCAAGTTGTATCAAATGGATGTCAAGACAGCCATTTCTAAATAGATATTTGAAAGACGATGTGTTTGTTGAATAACTAAAAGGGTTTGAGGATCTTCATATGCCTGATGGTGTGTATAAGCTGAAGAAGGCTTTGTATGGTTTGAGACTTTGTAGTCCTCAAACTACCATACATATCTGTTATACTTAATAACAAAAGTGCTAAATTCCCTCTATGTCCCATTTTTAGTTTTTGAATGCTTCCCCACCATTTGAGTGAAACTTTCCTCCATTCAAGAAAAACTTGAAAAACATCTTCTCTCTCCCGACCTTCAACGCACCTCTTTCCCTTCTTATCTCTCAGGACCTTCATCGCCTCCTCTCCAAGTTTGTGGCCTACGATGCCTCTTCTCCCTTCTTTTTCCCTCACCTGTATTATGTCTCTCTCATTGTAGCCTCTAATTTCTCAAATTCAATAACCCTAAATCATCCCTTCTTGATCCCTTCACGACATCATTAGGGTACCAAAACTTGTTAGGATCCATAAATGTTTGTATCGTGTTATCTACTTAGTTAGATATTAGTGTATGTATATTGACTCCTCTTTCATTCTAATTCTATCATTCTTGGTTTGGTCTTATTAGAAACAAATGATATATTCCTCCTTAATGAAATGTATATTCTACTCTAAGAGTTTACAACACTTCCATAGTTCGTTCCATATTACAATATACATTCTATTTGTTACTTGCAATTCTGTTTATTGAAATTATTTTGTTCGTTGTTGGGTTCGGAGCATGCATTTGACGTTGGTATGGTTTGTAACGTAAATTACCTCATAATGAGCTAAGTTAAAAGCCGAACATTAGCCCTATTCTTACCTCGAAGCTGAGGTTTGCCCAGCTAAGCTAAGAGGCTACTTTGATATTCTTAGCTTGGTAACTTGGATATTTGCCAAGCTTAGTAGCTTGTATATTTGCTTAGCTTGGTAGTTCTTGGACATTTGCTCGGACTGGTAGCTTGGATATTTGGTCATCCTGGTAGCTTGGACATTTGCTTACCTAAGCCCAAACAAGCTACGAAGATGTTTGGGGAATTGTCAATAATAGGCTAAGTGGCAAACCTTAGTTCTAAAATGGACGGGCATCAAAATTCATTCCAAACTAGGCAAAAGTTTGGCTAATTGCACTGTAAGCCTTTTATGGACTACGACCACACTACAATAGACTACGATACACTACAGTGGACTACGACCACACTAGATTTTACTACGATCACACTACGGTAGACTAGCGTGAAATGATTAATTGGTGAGGGGAGGGTCAAGGAGGCAAAAGGAAGAAGGCGAGGGTGTCGACAAGGAGGTCGAATGAGGCAGCGATGGGGGAGGGTCAGGGAAGGACTTGGCATATTGGAACAAGGTGAAGGCACTTTTGGGATTGTGGGTGAGGAGGAGGAGGCCGTCGTCGTCGCCCAGGAGATGATGTGGTCGGTGGCAAGGTCGTCGACGAGCTGGTATGTTTTGGTCAGAAATGGCGCCGGAACTGACTTGTGGGAGTCGAGGGAGAGCAACATCCTCTCGCATTTGTCCATCATCAAGGCCATATTGGATTGGATCGAAATTCTGAGAGTAAGAAGAAAAAAAAAATCAGATTGGAAGAAAAAAAACTTGGGAACATTATTGAGGTTTCTGGGGAAAATTAAGGAGGAGAGAATGAATGTTGTCTTGGTGTGAAAGTGTGTGAGGCGGGATAGGAACTTGTTGGGGGGATAAAAATGATGTTGTTGGGGGAAAAATTCTGGCGGAAGTACCAGAGGCAGAGGCGTACACAACGGCGAAGGGGGTTGGGCTATTGAAGAAGGGAGTGAATTTGTGTTTTCTGAAATGGACTACGATCACACTACGATGGACTACGATTACACTACAGTTGGACTATGACCACATTACAGTTGGACTACAACCACACTACGGTGGACTACGACCACCAGGGATTTAATTGCAAATTGACTGTACAAATTTGCGTAGTGAAGAATTGCCTGCTGCCCTTGGCTTATTTTGGAACACAAATTGGCCACTTAGCCTATTTTTGATAATTCCCCAAGATGTTTTGTTAGCTAAGCCCAATGCTTGAATATACCATTGCCTAAGCCCAAGCAATTGTGGTGATGACACTAATTGATTCTAGGTCCTGATAAGGCTAGAATATCCTTGATTGATGATGATGACCTAAAGTTACCTCAGTCTCCGCGTGATTTGCTCATCAAGATTGCTGTCAGCTCTACTATATGAAGCTCATCAAGATTGATACCGCCTCAACTATATTGTTACGACCTATCCCAGAATTTACTTAAATTTACCAATATGCCCTTACAGGTCAAATATTGATTTTTGTGGATTTTGATTGACTTTTAAACTGTAAGGAATCTTGCATTAAATATGGCTATTTTCGAAGTATTTATCCTTATGAGCGAGTAGATGAAAACGAAATTCAATTCCAAGTTGTATTTTCCCGAAGCTTATATTGGCTGTCGAATCTTCTTTCTCTTCTCTTTCTTTTTCTTCTTCACATAATCTCTCCCTCGCTTCTAAAAACACAATAAAAAGATGGTGCCACCACCATCTGTTGCAAATGATGCAGCTTCGGCCATCATCACGAACACAACCTAACAAACCTCAATACTTGTAACAGATGGTGCATCATTTGCAACAGATGGTGGTGGCCGAAGCTGAGGTAAGTGAAAAAAACTTCAAATTTGAAGTGTTTGGGTTTGTGGTTGCACTCAAAAAACACTCTCGAGCTGTCTACGTATCCATAAAGGAATCAAGCCCATCGTAGTTCAAAATTTATAAAATTGCATATTTAACCAACTTTTTTGATATTTGCCTACAGATAGGTAATTTCTCAACTCCAACTTCATTATCCCATTCCCATGCATGAATAATGTGATGATGCTTAATTAATAATCCAAGTCTAACGCATGACGACTCATGTACCAAGTTAAAAAAAACCACAAGTTTACCAACACGTCCAATATACAAATTTATATCTGGAACAATACATTTAGCACAATAGCTTCCAGCAACTTAATTAATCATATCGGAAAACAAATATACTATAATAGCATTCTAATTTATTTAGGGACTTCGAGCAGAGCCTAGGAAGCTCAACACAGACCAACGTGTATTTTTTGTTTTATCAAGTATAAAACACATGACACATACATAATTCTAAATCAATTAGCCTTCTCAACACATGGCATGCATGAACAAGCCACAACAACTAGAATCCCAACCAAATAAATCAACGTAGCCAATTAGATATAAGCATGAAGTTCTGCAGCCATATACCACTGAAATTATCTAGCATAACAACCATAAATCTAGCCGAACACCTTAATCAATTAAATTGTATCAGAATGATCTTTCCATCGAACCAGCCTCTATAAACAACCAGCATATTTATATAATCGAAACTCAAAGACATGGGCATTCTAAATTATCCCCATGTATCAGAAAAAACTTATCTAGGCCATATAACATGTGAAACAAAACATAGCATATTAACTTCTTGTAGGCCAACAGAACCACCACAGAGATCGACGTTACACAAATCAAGCATGTAAACAACATAATACACAACATGTCCAGTTTAGCATTAACTAAAAATCATTTACAACATACATGCACGATCTATTAGCATTCAAGCTCAATCAACATAACCATGGAAACTATTCCATTTGATTTGGTACCAGATTTCTACATGACCACACTACCAAAATGACTGCAAGAATGCCTCTGAATTCTGTAATTTAACGTTTTGAGAGAAGTTAAATGAAATCAGTAAAATAGAAGAAAGACTATGAGCAGAGCGTGATCATTACCAAATTTCGGAAGTTTGGTCAATCCGATTGCTACAAAATTTGGATATGTTGCAGTGAACAGATTTTCAATCAACTTTGTTGAAGAAACCGTCTTCATCCGACCGCTGTAAACATACATGTAATCATCTAAACTGAAACCAGCAGAACTTTGGATTCTCCCGAACTGCCCAATCTTGGATGAGATTATCAGGAGCAACAACGGTTGGATTGAGCTGGGTTTTGGATATGTTGTAGAGGACAGATTCGGAATTAACTCTGACGAAGACACCATCTTCATCCGACCTCTGTAAACCGACATGCAATCCTCTAAACTGAAACCAGCAGAACTTCGGATTCTCCCGAACTGCCTAGTCTTGGACGAGATTATCAAGAGCAACAACGGTTGGATTGAGCTGAATTTGTATATAATGTGCAACACACTACTGTGAACATTTTCTCAGAAGGAATCTTCTCCATCGGAGAACTCCTTTCGGGTGCTTCTCCTCCTGCCATTCTGACGGGAAAGGAGCTCAACAAATTTCTTGTTCCTTTTCCTTTCTTCTCTGTCCCCCTTCCTTTTTTATGTTTTTGTTTTTTTGGACCGGTGGTCCTCTCCATAGTCTATGATTCTATGAACACAGCCCAACGGGTATGTATGAATAAACATTAATCAGCAGCATGCTCATCCCTCTCCGTGTCACCGCTTTTGATGTACCATCCTATATTTAAAATTAATAGTGGAATGTGTCATGCCTCACCACATTTTCTATTCAGCACCAGTACTCAGCCGAGCAACCACCACAAGAATGGCAAAAGAGCTGTGACAATCAGGCAACATACCCCACTACCATTAAACCAATCCGACACAACTAGGGCCACTGATTTTTTTATTTTTTATTTTTTATTTTTTTTTATTTGTTAATTGGCTTTTGATTGAAGTTTGATTACTATATTGTAGCTTTCGTCGGAGGTTAACTGATGTTCATGCTCGAAATGGGATACCAATAAGAAATCAAAGCTTCTTCTTTTGATCCACTATTGAACACTTCTAGTCCCTCGGGAAGGAAGATTGAGAAGAAAGTAAGTTTTAAATTTTCAGTTTTCACTACGTGGGAGATTCTATCTTTTGTTAGTCTCAATATGTAACTTCTCAAAATTCGGGATTTCAAAATACCTAATTCAAAGCAAATCATCACAAGTGAGCCAAAATGAGTTGGCCGAAGTTTTTTGGAAATATTTTGGCTGATTCCTGCGAATCTAAGGTTTGTGACTAGTCTACAATGCTTTCTAGGGTTGTTAAGATGAAGATTGATGTAAGAATTGCAAGATTTGGTAGTGTTTTGATGTAGATTGGAAAAGAGGAGACTATCACTTTCTTGTGACTTTTTTCGGCCTATTCTGGCCAAGGTGAGACTCGAAACTTATTGGAAATGATTCCTTAGAGTGTGTAGATGTGGTTACAAGTAAAAACCATGAAACATAATAGAGTTTTGATGCAAGTTGGAGCAAGAACAACTCGTCGGAAAATTTCCAGTTTCCAGAAATGACAGAAAATGCCCAATACAAAGAAACACACAGCTCAATATCTAATTGTACCTAATTAGATACAACCATCCTTGTGAGGCCTTTTCTCCGTCACTTCACGTCCAGTGGATCCTCGTTTGGTCAACACTTCCTATACAATACGCAAGTACTTTTAGTCTGTGGCACCGATGAAAGTATCCGTGGCATCGATGAAAGTATGCAATGATACTATGTGAGTCACTGACACATTTTCAGAGAGCTACAAAAATTTTGGAAATCTGATAGAAACTGGGTTTACTGCAGCGAGCTACAAAGCTGTGCAGTAAAAATGAAGTCAATGACTCCTACAACTCAATCTTGTCTTCAAAAGATGTGTGAACATAGGTAGACAAAGATTGCACAATTAACTATTTTGGACACTTGAATGCATGAACATATGATGTTGTCCAAAATAGTGGAGTGAACCTTCTCTAAAGTTTCGGTGAAATAATGACTCATGAAAACCGAAATTGGACATAAAGATTCAACAAAGAACAAACCTCAAATCCTAACAACACATCTATAAAAATAAAAACTATGCACTCAAGAATGTGAGGAGGAAACCATTGTGAAGAGCTTTTGAAAAAGATGAGAACTTTTAGAATGCAAAACCCAAATGAGAAAGATGTTGAGCTTATGCTTTTATAATCTAAGACTCATATGGGTTGTGTGATGGAGAAGAGGCCAAAAGAAGATATTTACTCCACACAACAAAGACATGGGCAGCCCCAAAATTAAGAGAGAAGATGTGTTAACCCGGGTAAAAAAAAGCATGGCTTAACAGATCATGCATGTGACTGGTCATGAATAGTACCGCGTAAAGAAGATATGGGCTAACAGAAACCATGTTCGTGACCCTTTGTAAATAGTAACTATGCTTAAAAACCACACTCAACAGATTTATGGATAAAAGTATGACTGGCCGCGAACAGTGTTTATATTGACATGACACACCTCGCCCCAAAAATTAGGGCCTGAGAGTGCGGCCATCACCGACACGTGGTGACGAAACTTTAGACAACTAACAACTACAAAAATGGAAGAAAAGAAATACAAAAAAATATTAGAGCATCTATACAGTGAAAGGAACAAGTTCACACAAGTCTGACAGCCAACAGAAGACAAAGAGACTCCCACTCTTTGTGACACAGACCAAGGCTATCCTGACTCTTGCTGCTCGTCTCGATGGTGCTCAATAGTATCAAGTCCTGAGGGGGCGTAAAACAAAAGTGAATGGACAGGGAAAATAAACGCCTGTGTAAAACAGTTTAAAACATTTATCGATAACATAATATAACCCTCACAGTTTACAACAGTAATAGTATACGACTATACTATAATAAGCATGCAGCAACAACCAAATTCACCAGGGACAATAAACAATCACAGAGATATTTATGCACTTTACATACCAATAGGATCTACGGCCATGATCAAAAGTAGATACTTATGTAAAGGGCAAGGGGACTTCACCCCAATACCGATAAAAAGGGTAAGGGGATTTCACCCCAATACCTATGTAAAGGGCAAGGGGACTTCACCCCAATACATAAACAACACCATCATAACCAGCAAATACGTATATCACATACTCCATAACAATACAATTAGCATAGATCCGACGATCACATCATCATATCATATATGCGTATATACGTAAAAATGTTCAAACAAAACTCATAACTATACAACATCAACCAACCAACATATCACCAAAACATACTCAAACAACAATCAAAACCAAAACCCGTCCACTCACTGTGACATCGGGCAATCGTCGTCGTCCTCCTCCGTAGGCACGATTCGATTATGCTGGTTCCTCGAGATCTCGCACTATGCTAGCCGGAATCACGCCGGAAAGATTCGGCTTTTCGTTTGGAGCTCGTTGAAGGCGTTCCACATCGTCTTTGAGGCCGAAACTTCGTGGGGTTGACCTCTAGGACAAGAGGAAGAAGTTGGTGACGTCGAATTCCCGATCCGTGGCTGGAAAGTGGAGATCGGCGGTGAGTTCATGGACGAAATTTTTGGGTTTGTTGGGCTGGTTTGTAGAAATGAAAAATGAGGGGTTTTTAACAAAGATTCCCCTTTTTATAATCCACTTCTATTTTTGCGAATGCTTTCGTATCGATGAGCTCTTCGCATTGAGTACAGTATCAAATATGAAATTTCTTACTGTTCAAAAGTCAATCGTTTGACCAATAAGGGTATTTTGGTCATTTAACTGTTTTTGGGGGATTTTTCGAAACGGGTCATATCATGACATTTACACTTAACATATTTATGGATAAAAGTGTGACTGGACGTGAACAATGTTTATGTTGACATCCACAGTCAGCATACTTATGAATAAAAGTATAGTTTTGCAATGCTTGACATAATGACAACTAATACCCTAAATATGTGTGAACGTTTGTGAATAAGGCAAACCCGACTCGAGCATGTGCAATCAAAACATGTTCAACGACTCAACAATTATGTATGCAAACAAGCGCCAATTGACCAGTTCTGAGCAATGTTGATATTCATATCATCATCTTCACTTGATCTTCATCCTATACTATATTCTAAATGAGCTTGTGATGACAAGTGAATTATACAAAGTTTTTGATCAAGAAAAGCCAATTACATAAAAACCTACACTTCGGCGAGTACATGACTAAATAATCAAAGACGGCACATCCACGGCAAAATCCAAGGTCTTCTTGGCCTTCATGCTTCTAGGCCTACAAGTCCAGACGGACACACATGAGGAAGTCACCAACCATTCTTGGGACAAAACTCTTGCCTCTACAACCCAGAATAAAGCAATTGACCCCCTAGCAGAGAAGAACAACTCATTTATTTGGTCACTGAAGACAAGAAAATCGAGATCTTGCTACACATATCGACCTTTCATATTACGTTAATCTCATTCCGACGAGGCAACCTATGTATCATGACACCAATCTGATGAGGCAACCCAAGAGGTCTAAAATCCCTTCAAAGGGTGACCCATATTGCATTAATCTCATTCGGATTAAGCAACCCATGAATCATGTCACCGATCCGATGAGGAACCCAAGTGGTATAAAATCCCTTCATAAAAGGGTGACCCATGTTGCTCTTCCCATGCTGGGAGACAACCCTAGAGGTTGAAAATCCCTTCAAAGTCTAACCCATGTTGTGTTAATCCCATTCGGATTAGGCAACCCATTCATAATGGCACCAATCCGTTGAGGCAAGCCAAGAGCTCTAAAATCCCTTCAAAGGGTGACCAATGTTGCATTGATCTCATTCGGGTTAAGCAACCCATGAATCATGGCACCGATGCGATGAGGCCACCCAAGAGATTTAAAACCCCTTCATCAAAGAGTGGCCCATGTTACTCTCCCCATGCCAGGAGACAACACAAGAAGTTGAAAAAAGTCTTATAAAGGTGGCCCATATTGTGTTTATCTCATTCAGACTAGACAACCTATAAATCATGACACCAATTCGATGAGGCAACCCAAGAGGTCTAAAATACCTTTAAATGGAGACCCATGTTGCATTAATGTCATTTAGATTGCACAATTAATGCATCATGGCACCAATCCGATGAGACTACCCAAGAGGTCCAAAACCCTTTCATAAAATAGTGGCCTACGTTGCTCGCTTCACACTAGGAGGCAACACAAGAGGTTAAAAAACCTTTCTAAGGGTGCCCCATGTTGCGTTAATATCATTCGTACTAGGCAACCCATGAATCATGGCACAAATCCTATCAGGCAACCCAAGAAGTCTAATATCTCTTCAAACGGTACCCATGTTGCATTAATCTCATTTGGATTAGGGAACTCATTTATGATGCCACTATTGCGATGAGGCAAACTAAGAGATCTAAAACTCCGTCATAAAAGCGTGGCCCATGTTACTGTCCCCATGCTGGGAGACAACTCAAAAGGTCCAAAATCCATTTAAAGTGTGACCCATCTTGCGTCAATCTCCTTCGGATTAGGCAACTCATTCATAATGGCACCAAACTGATGAGGCAACCTAAGAGGTCTAAATATTTGATCATTAAAATTTTTGTTTCGAGAATTTGATATGTCTTAATATCCTTGTGTGATGTTTGATTGTTGTGACTCTTGGCATGTTATAATTGGATGTCCAGTTATGTTTATAATGTAAACAATGTGTCTGCCTGATCATATGCCATGTGTATGCCACTCCTTCATGTTTGAACAGATTCCTTGCTGACCTGTCACCAATCTGGTATTTAATACCCCTTGTCTTTTGTTCTTCATGTCGCTTTCCCTGGTCTATATGAGTTGATTTATCTTACTTAGGGGGAGTTGTTGTTATGCATGACATCTACCTTGCCTGAATGATTTTTCAGTTTCATGGACTGTGTGTACCTACTGACTAGTCATGTGTGTGACACAGTGTCAAGTGGTTGACTAAGTTGTGTGTCTATCTTCTCTAATCATTCATTGCCTCTTGTACCTAGTCGCATTTCTTGGAGTGTTAGATTTAGGGGGAGTTCTGCTTGTCATGATATGCTTTTACATTCTTGCTTATGTGACCTCAACATATACATCGTTCGATCATTGATAATGTCTTGCACCTAGTCCTTGTTTAGGAGTGTTTGTTGGTGTAGTATGCTTTGAAAACTTGATTGCATGACCCCTTCTATCTCTAGTAATGTGTATATCTAGTCATACTTGCGATGAGTAATGTTGTTAGGGGAGTTCTTGATGATTGGTGTGCTGTCTTCAGGGGAGTTCTTGATGATTGGTGTGATGGTTGCTCTGCTACTGCAATCTTATACTGTTTTTATGATCAGTCATGTCTCTATCCATTATGATTAACTACTGTTTACACTGGAATCTTCACATGCCGATCTTGAATATTAAGCGATGTTTGTGTATGACTAGCTCTGCATATGCTTCAGATGTGATCTAAATTCTTCTTCTGCTATGACTAGCTCTGTATATGCTCCAAATGTTGTTGTTCTTTCTAATTCTCTTTGGCCAGTCATCCGACTTGCCTCAGGATTCATTCTGTAATGCATGTTGAGTCATTGATTGTGCTTTATGTGTGCTCTGTTTGTTGTGTGTTTAAGTTAATGTCGAGTCTTTGTGAACATTGGTAATGGTCTGACTTCATGTTATTTTCTGTGATTACTGCTAGGCTATGACTAGTCTTTGCCCACTGTGAACATTGAGAGCTATTTTGTTATGACTAGTCATCTGTGTTAGCCTATGCCGGATTATGTATGGATGCAAAAATTCAGGGGGAGTTTCACTCCTACTGGGTTTGCCTAGTTATATGACTAGTTATGTGTTGTTAATTCTGCATAGCTTGTGTATACTCTCTCCAATTCTCATCATGACTTATGTTAATGCCTCATGTTTATATTCCCTTATGCTTCCGTTCAGGTCTATTCTTTGTTTTACCATGACAAAAAGGGGGAGAAAATTAACATGCTCATAGTTAGGGGGAGTGCTCATAACTTAGGGGGAGAATTTTCCTATGCTTTATATGTGTTTATGCTCTGATCCATCTACAAAGTTAAAATTTGTATGTGCACATATATTGGATACTCCTTGAGCTTTTGTAGGTACAATCTGATGACTAGTCATCTGATTAGTTTTGGTGAGTGTTGAGCGATGTGAGCACTTGGGTTAGTTTTTGTCAAGGAAATCCAAAGGGGGAGATTGTAGGATATTTGTATAGTAGAATACTTTGTAAATTGGCCAATCCTTGTACAAAAACTGTATATTTTATCACAAGCTCAATTAGTTTCCTTTTAGGACTTAGTTCTAGAATTGAAGACATGAGAATAGTATTTGAAACTTTTAGATTGAAGATCTCAGAATATTTACACACTCATTCATCAACTTAATTTGCATTCATATAGATTGTGTAGGTGGTTTTAGTTTGGCTGAATTATTTACAAAACTGTAGTCTGTGAACCGAGATGACCAGTCATCTTATTCTGCACGTGAAATTTTCAAAATCGACTTTCTTTTTGAAATCAGTTTTGTCTCTTTCCTGGTGGCCCATGTGCCGACACCTGGAATCCACTTTCAAATCTGCCTAGGAGTATTCTAATGTCTTTTCAAACTTGGCTCAATGTGGTTTACTCATTTCTTATCCCTTTAGCCTATTTAAACTAAACCTCACCACACATCTCATTAGGGTTTTGAACTTAAGTTTCTCATCTTTCAAACTCTCATTTTTCAGCCGCCCTCTCTTTTTCCTCTTCATTTTCTTGAGTGCTTAGCTCACTCATATAGAAAAGCTTTTAGGATTTGAGGGTTGCATATGAGTTGAACCTTATTGTTCTTAATTTGGTTTCAATTCTTATAGAGGGTTTTTGAGTTACAAAACTTCATTCATCTTTTCCAAATCCTCTCCTTGAGCAGCCGCCCCTATTGGTCTCTACCTTGAGTTCTTGAAAATCTTTCAACTTCATAAAGTCTTTTGCAAGAACTCTTAGGATGGTATGCTTTAGAATCTGCTTCTAAGTTTTGTTTTTTCTTTGAAGGAGTTCTTATATTCATTGTTTTGGCTTCCATGGTTTTCAAACTCATATAGTTAGAAGTCAAAAATAATTGTGTGCAATCTTGTCTTTCAAATTCATTCATTTTATAAGACAAAGTTGAGTTTTAGAAGTTCAAGATAATTATGTGTGTTTATACCATGCCCCACCTATGACACATAGGATTGACAACCAAACGCCATGTGGCAAAAGACAACCTATTACCTCATGTGTAATCCCACGAGTCCCAATGAGCACGCTTTACGAGGTTCGTGGCCCCCACAAGAAACGTCACGCGACAAACCGAACGCACCTCATGAAACCACCTCGCGGCGGTCTTCGAACAGAATCGCGGGCTTCCTCCATACGACGAGAGTTGGGCCCTACACGAAGGCCCAAAATCACAAAGAAACACTCCATGGATACCCCCTATCCCACATTGGATAAAAAAAATGTGTGACACTCTCACCACCTCTATAAAAAGAAGTCTACCCTAAGGGGTCAAGGGTAACTAGTCTTCACTATTTACTTTACTATTCACCACCACAGTCGATCTTACTGACTTAAGCATCGGAGCCCCTTTGTGACACACCCCGTCCCGAAAAGTGGGGCCCGGGAGTGCGGCCATCACCCCTACAGAGTGACGAAGCCTTAAACAACTAAAAAACGACAAAACGAAGAAAGGAAAACCAAAATACAAATACCTACAATGTATCAGAACGTCTACAGCGGAAGTAAACCTAACAACTGTACTGCCCGAAGGCGGAATAATACACAATTACACTACGTACACTAGTCTAACGATCAACCTACAGATGGCAAAGAGTCTTCCACTCTTTGTGAACCAGAGCAAAGCTACACTGACTCCTGCCGCTCGTCTCTGTGGTGCTCAACAGTATCAAGTCCTGAGGGGGCGCAAAACAAAGGTGAGTGGACAGGGAAAATAAATGTCAGTGTAAAACGTTTATAAAACATAATAATAATCCCCCACAGTTAAAACAGTAATATACTACTATACCATAACAAACATGCAGCAACAACCAAACTCACAACGACAATAAACAATCACACATACTTATGCAATTTACATTGGCAAGGAGACTGTATTCACAATACCAATGTAAAGTATACTACCAATTGGCAAGGAGACTGTATTCGCAATACCAATTGGCAAGGGTAAGAGCACATTGGCAACGAGACTGTATTCACAATACCAATGTACAGTATACTACCAATTGGCAAGGAGACTGTATTCACAATACCAATTGGCAAGGGTAAGAGCACATTGGTAAGGAGACTGTATTCACAATACCAATGTACAGGGTGAGGAAACCATACTAACCATACTAGGTAAAACACATACCCTAACCAACAATAACCAGCAACAACCAACATTTCCAGCATAACAACCTCATATGCATATACGTATAACACATGCTCCATAAACCATATAGTAGCAACCAACCAACAAATCCCCATTTCACACATACATAAATATATATACTCAAACATGCTCAAACGATACCCAAAACCATATGCCAACAACCAACCAACATATCACCAAAGCATCCAGATACGTAAACATATATATAAAGCATAATCAAACAACAATCAAAACCAAAACCCGTCCACTCAAGATAGGCCGGGCGATCGTCATCGTCGTCCGTAGGCTCGGGTCGGTAACGCTGATTCCTCGGGAACCGATCACCTAACAATCCCAATAAATAACGATTACCACAAAGAATAATAAGAATAATCGTAAAACCCTAATTCTCCACATTTTGCTCAATTGGGGTATAACCGTAACTCGGATGGCAAAACGGAGTTCGCCATTGGATCCGGAACGTCGTTTCCACTCGGAAAAGTGGCCGGTCAACCTTGGTCAACGCCGGTCAACGGTCGCTGCGGTCGGCGTGGACCACGGAACGTCGCTGACGTGGCACTGACACGGTGCTGACGTGGCGGTGACCTGGCATCCACGCGGCTGCCACGTGTCGCTGACGTGGCGCTGACATGTCACCACGTGGCATCCACGTGGCGCTGACGTGGCAGCCACGCGGCATCCACGTGGAAGCTGACGTCATCATCGGTGATGACGTCATCACCGTCTGGCCGGCGCCGGAAAACTCATCGGAATCTGGAGAATTCCAGATTCCGGCGAGTTCATCCCCTCCGCCGTGCCGGCCGCCGCTACAGTCGCCGGAAACTGGGAATTTTCCGGCAACTATTCATCCGATTTCAAAACTCTCTAACTTCCTCAATTCTCAACCAAATCAAACGATCCTTATATGAAAATTCATCTACGAAACGAGAGGAATCCAAAAATCATACTTTCGAGACTCACCTCCAACTGTGCTGGCCGGAATCTCGCCGGAAAGCTCGCGGGTTCCGTTCGTCTTGTTGCCGGCGATTCCGTGGGTTTCCGTCGACGATGTGGGGTGCTCCGGCTTCGTCTCGGCGAGGGGAAGCTGTTTCTGGGGTCGGTTTCTCTGGTCCGTGGCCGCCGGCGAGTCAACGACGATGAAGGATGGCGGCGTGTGGTTGCGGGTTTCGGGTTTCCCTTTTGGAAAAATGGAAGCCCACGGGTTTTCCTTTGGGTCTTAAAGCCCAACACGACTGTTGGCCAATAATTGGCTCAAACCGTGCATTGGCCAATCCACCTACGCCACGTGTCACAACCCACAACTTCACATAATCGTTTTTCGTCCATAACTTCTTCGATACAACTCGGAATTCGATTCCGTCTTCGCGGACACGTTCGTATCTTCGTGCTCTTCGCATAGAGTCCAATATTGAATATGTAAATTCTTACTGTTTACAAAGTCAACCTTTGACCATCTAAGGGCATTTTGGTCATTTCACGATATTTTGGGAAAATTTTTGGAACGGGTCGTATCAATCTACCCCACTTATAAGAATTTCGTCCTCGAAATTCAAAAACAAACTAGTAGAGAAGGTACATACGTGGAACAAGTGCAAATACTCTTTCCTCACATACATCCTCACCTTCCCCAGAACTCAAAATAACATCCTCAAACAACTTTTCAATTAAACAACTAAGGGTAAACAACGTACCAGTATCCATGTCGGGGTAAAACTGAGCATCCCTCTGGTTCATTGTATAGACTCCGCCATGCTCTTGGCCCCTGCCTCGGCCCTCACGGCCTCGATTTCCGCGCCCCACACGATTTCCCCTGCCAGCACGAGTACCGTGACCAGTACGGTCACCTACTCCTACTCCTATCTGATGCTGCCCTAGAGCTTGATTGGCCCCACGTGTGTTTCTGCTAGTGCCTGTCCCCTGCTGAGTATTTCGATTACCCTCGGATGCCTCTGCATCTTCATTTCTCCAGTTGAAGGGACATTGGCGCTGCCAATGACTCTGATCTCCACAGATGTAGCATCCGGCTCCATCATCAGAGCGTCGGGAGACCGGAAGACGTGAGCCCCCGGAAGGCCCTGCACTGTGACGGGATGCCCCGGAGCTAGAAGCCCCACCAGATGAACCTGTGCTCTGCGTCCTCTTAAAGGACTGCTGCTGTCTGGGACCTCCCACCGAGTGTCTGTTCTCCCTCTGTCGCCTGGAACCATGACTACTAGTACCACTGTAATCTGCCTGCCCAGCTCCCCATCCTATACCACTGCTGCCGCCTCCAAAATCCCTCTCAAAAGGTCTCAGTACCGCGGCCTGCTCCACAGCCAGCGCTGCCTGATAAACTTCATCAAAGGTGGCGTACGATCTCACAGCAACCGCCTTCCTGATATCCACTCTCAACCCTGATTGAAACTGGGTCATCATCTCCCTCGGATTATTCGCCACCGCTGGACAGTAACGAGAGAGCGCTCGAAACCTCTGCTCATACTCACTCACGGACATGGTACCCTGATGATGGCGCATGAACTCCTCCCTCATGCCCAGCTGAAACTCAGGACTATAATAGTAGTTGCTGAAGGTCCTTTTGAACTCACTCCAGGTGCGGTTACCATCAGGGTTCATATCATAAACGCTACGCCACCAGGTTGCAGCACTTCCATTCAGAAAAAAGGTAGCCACATCCACCCGGTTCTCTGAAGGGCAACCCATGGTCCGTAGAACCACCTCCATCTGATCTAACCAGGCCTGTGCAGCCTCTCCGCCTCCATTGCCATCAAAGAAGGGAGCTGAATGATTTCGGGCGATCTCTACCCAGCTGCGCCTACCATAGCCCTGGTTGGCCTGATTGGCCTGGTTCGCTTGGAAGAAGTGGGCCATCATAGCAGCGAACTGCTCCATACCCGGAAAAGCTGCGAAATTAGGGGGGTTATTAGCACCCTGTGCCACCCCAGCACCCTGTGCTTCACCGGCACCTTGTGCCTCTTCTGTACCACGTGCACCACGTGCACCCCTAGCACCACGTCGACGAGGCGGCATAGCTCCAACTGAGACAACAACACAAAAGGTTCAACGACAACAAAAACCACAAGACTCGACAGGAAACCGGAAACCTAGAGCTCTGATACCAACTGACACACCCCGTCCCGAAAAGTGGGGCCCGGGAGTGCGGCCATCACCCCTACAGAGTGACGAAGCCTTAAACAACTAAAAAACGACAAAACGAAGAAAGGAAAACCAAAATACAAATACCTACAATGTATCAGAACGTCTACAGCGGAAGTAAACCTAACAACTGTACTGCCCGAAGGCGGAATAATACACAATTACACTACGTACACTAGTCTAACGATCAACCGACAGATGGCAAAGAGTCTTCCACTCTTTGTGAACCAGAGCAAAGCTACACTGACTCCTGCCGCTCGTCTCTCTGGTGCTCAACAGTATCAAGTCCTGAGGGGGCGCAAAACAAAGGTGAGTGGACAGGGAAAATAAATGTCAGTGTAAAACGTTTATAAAACATAATAATAATCCCCCACAGTTAAAACAGTAATATACTACTATACCATAACAAACATGCAGCAACAACCAAACTCACAACGACAATAAACAATCACACATACTTATGCACTTTACATTGGCAAGGAGACTGTATTCACAATACCAATGTAAAGTATACTACCAATTGGCAAGGAGACTGTATTCGCAATACCAATTGGCAAGGGTAAGAGCACATTGGCAAGGAGACTGTATTCACAATACCAATGTACAGTATACTACCAATTGGCAAGGAGACTGTATTCGCAATACCAATTGGCAAGGGTAAGAGCACATTGGCAAGGAGACTGTATTCACAATACCAATGTACAGGGTGAGGAAACCATACTAACCATACCAGGTAAAACACATACCCTAACCAACAATAACCAGCAACAACCAGCATTTCCAGCATAACAACCTCATATGCATATACGTATAACACATGCTCCATAAACCATATAGTAGCAACCAACCAACAAATCCCCATTTCACACATACATAAATATATATACTCAAACATGCTCAAACGATACCCAAAACCATATGCCAACAACCAACCAACATATCACCAAAGCATACAGATACGTAAACATATATATAAAGCATAATCAAACAACAATCAAAACCAAAACCCGTCCACTCACAGATAGAGGCCGGGCGATCGTCATCGTCGTCCGTAGGCTCGGGTCGGTAACGCTGATTCCTCGGGAACCGATCACCTAACAATCCCAATAAATAACGATTACCACAAAGAATAATAAGAATAATCGTAAAACCCTAATTCTCCACATTTTGCTCAATTGGGGTATAACCGTAACTCGGATGGCAAAACGGAGTTCGCCATTGGATCCGGAACGTCGTTTCCACTCGGAAAAGTGGCCGGTCAACCTTGGTCAACGACGGTCAACGGCTCTGACGCGTCGGCACGGCGTGCCTGACGTGGCACTGACACGGTGCTGACGTGGCGGTGACCTGGCATCCACGCGGCAGCCACGTGTCGCTGACGTGGCGCTGACTGTCACCACGTGGCCCGTGGCGCTGACGTGGCAGCCACGCGGCATCCACGTGGAAGCTGACGTCATCATCGGTGATGACGTCAGCACCGTCTGGCCGGCGCCGGAAAACTCATCGGAATCTGGAGAATTCCAGATTCCGGCGAGTTCATCCCCTCCGCCGTGCCGGCCGCCGCTCACAGTCGCCGGAAACTGGGAATTTTCCGGCAACTATTCATCCGATTTCAAAACTCTCTAACTTCCTCAATTCTCAACCAAATCAAACGATCCTTATATGAAAATTCATCTACGAAACGAGAGGAATCCAAAAATCATACTTTCGAGACTCACCTCCAACTGTGCTGGCCGGAATCTCGCCGGAAAGCTCGCGGGTTCCGTTCGTCTTGTTGCCGGCGATTCCGTGGGTTTCCGTCGACGATGTGGGGTGCTCCGGCTTCGTCTCGGCGAGGGGAAGCTGTTTCTGGGTTCAGTTTCTCCGATCCGTGGCCGCCGGCGAGTCAACGACGATGAAGGATGGCGGCGTGTGGTTGCGGGTTCGGGTTTCCGGAAAAATGGAAGCCCACGGGTTTTCCTTTGGGTCTTAAAGCCCAACACAGTGTTGGCCAATAATTGGCTGACACCGTGGCATTGGCCAATCCTGGCCTCCACGTGTCACAACCCACAACTTCACATAATCGTTTTTCGTCCATAACTTCTTCGATACAACTCGGAATTCGATTCCGTCTTCGCGGACACATTCGTATCTTCGTGCTCTTCGCATAGAGTCCAATATTGAATATGTAAATTCTTACTGTTTACAAAGTCAACGTTTGACCATCTAAGGGCATTTTGGTCATTTCACGATGTTTTGGGAAAATTTTTGGAACGGGTCGTATCATTTCCCCTGCGCCGCCCCGCCGCTGTTCTCTGATCTTTTCTTTTTCTTTTTTTGTCGGCCAGGCGACAACCCTCCTCCTTCATGGGGCCCCCCTTTTTGTTCCCCCTATCCCCCCCTCACCCTCCCCCCCCGCGGGGCCCCCCCCCCCCATCCTTTTTTTTTTTTTTTTTTTGTATTTTCTTTCTTTTTTTTTTATTAATTTATGTGTATTTTTTTTTTTTTTTTTTTTTTTTTTTTTTTATAGGGGGGGGTTTTTTTTTTTTTTTTTGTTTTTGGCTTTTTTTTTGTTTTCTTGTTTCTAGCAGAGTGTGGGTTGTTTGTTTGTCGGTTTTGGTCGTGCACTTAGTTGTCCAGCGGTCCTTTTTGAAGCTCCATAGCTCTCTGCAACCCTGCTGGTGACTGGTCATATAGTCATTTCTGCACAGTCTTTGGTACTGTAGCAAAATGCACCTAGTTGTCTAGCCGTCCTTGTTGAAGCTCCATAGGTCTCTGCAAGTCTGCTGGTGACTTTCATATAGTCTTTCATAGTATTTTCATTTGGTGCCACTAGACAGAAATACCTATGTATTGTCTGTGTAGTGTCTGAACCACTAGATGTGAAGTGATCGAGAAGAAGCCGCACGAGGAACAACTGCATCTAAAGATTAGGTACATTTAGATATTGAGCTTGTTTGAACCTTGTATTGGGCATTTTTTGTCATTTCATAGTGGAAGGTCGGTCTTCTGATAGAGCCCCAGTTTTTTTTTTTTACCCTTTTGGGGTTTTTCCAGGTACCAAAATCTGTGTCCATTTATGTGTTTTGTTAACCATTCGACTAAGCTTAAAACCAGAATTAATTCTGCACCAACTTACATTGAAATGCAATCTGGACAAAATCGCATGACTGGTCATCTATAACTGCTGAATTAGAACCGCTGGATTTAATAGGTTGTAGTTGTGAATAACTCACAATTTCAATCTCACTGAATCTATTGAGGACCTAAGTTGGCATAGCATTCTAATGTGTTTGAACAATTCACAAGCATACACAAATTGTTAAGGTTAACTACAAGTTTAAACAAACTGTCATGTTCATCACATCAGGTGACTGGTCATCTGTGTAATCTATTTGAGAAATTTTTTTGTGTTGTTGTGACTAAATTGAAATTACTCTCCTCATTGCCAACCTGCACGTATGGATGCTTACCACATGTCAATCGTTATAGAGGAAAGCTTACAGTTGTAGTGTGGAACTAGTCCTTAGACCTGAGGCATATTGGGATATCTTGTGCTTAGCATCATCAACTTTGACTTTATTTCAAGATCACTACATTGTTCATACCATACCCAAACCGTCCACATGTCACTCCCACAAGACACCACATAGGCCACTTGCATGGAGACCAATCCGACCATCCACCTGGCAAGCATCCAACGGACAAGGGAGGCTTGGAGCATCCTCACCTCTATATAAGGAGACTACTCTCCTCATTCAAGGGGACTTCCTGGGCTGATCTCACCCTCTCCTCACTTAAGAGAACTCTCTCTCACCTACCCAGGTATACACCCTCGCCGCCTAAACACTACACCCCCGTTCGCATTACGCTGACTTAAGCATCAGAGGGTCTTAGGTCGGCACCCCACCGGTGCCTTCGATACTTATCCTTCATGTGCAGGTATCCTGAGGGTGGCGCCCGGACATGGCCGAACACACTCTTCCTGGACCACAGCCGGACATCCACACTTGGAGCTAGCCTCCTAGCTCCCCGACACCGCAAGATCGACCCGATTCTACCCCCTTCACATTGACCGTTGACCTGAACCATTTTCAGACATCAACATACATGACACATCCCATCCCAAAAGTGGGGCCCGGGAGTGCAGCCATCACCAACACGTGGTGACGAAGCCTTAAACAACTAAAAACGACAAAAACGGAAGAAAAGAAATACAAAATAATATCATAGCATCTACAGTAGAAAAGACAACACCACTACAACTGCCTCGAGTGCGGAAGCAACAGTTGTACAGCTTTACTCATAACCTGCCTGACAAAGATAACAAAGAGCTCCTACTCTACGTTGATGAAAGTAGAGCTATCGGCAGGTCTCAGTCGTCTTGGTGATGCACTTCAAAATCAAATCCTGAGGGGGCACAAAAACAAGGGTGAGTGGACGAAAAAACAAATCAGCGTAAAACATTTTGCAGATATGCCAATAACCCCCTCTATAAAAACAGCTACATAAGAAAACCATACCTCAGTCTAGCCAACACGCACAGTAACTAACACACGAGGCAATCCTACACAAAACAAACCATTCTCAAAACTACAACGTGATCTCGACGAGGGCCTTATCTCCCGACCAAGATATAGTGTGTGGATGAGGGCCTTATCACCGACCACGATATAATGTACGGACGAGGGCCATATCTCCCGACCAAATAGTGTGCCACTAACGGTACTAGTAGCAAAACAAACATGCTTAGCAACAACCAAGCAGCAATTAACCAACAATAGCCATAACAACCACCATAACCATTTTATAAGCATAAGTGCCTACGAATATAAATATACGAAATCATAGCACAATCAAACAACATTAAAAACCAAAACCCGCCGGCACGATTTAGTTATGCTAGTTCCTCAGAATCTGATCACTTAGCAGTCCCAAGGATCCAAGGTTAATAACGGAAACCGGAAACATTAATCAAAAACCACAAACCTTCCTTGATTTACTCAATAGCGGGTTAATCGTAACTCAAATGGCAAAATGGACTTCGCCATCGAGTCCAGAACATCATTTCCACTCAGAAAAGTGGTCGGTCAAACTTGGTCAACAGCGTTGACTAACGGTGTGAACAGCAATGCCGTTACCATTAACAGTAATGAACAGTAGCTTAACGGCACTAAACAGTAACTCAGTGATGACGCCAGCACCACCGCCGCTATAGTCGCCGGAATTTTCCAGATTCCGGCGACACTATCCCTATGAGATCCAAAATCCATAACTTCTTCATTTCTCAACCAAATTCGACAAATTTTATGTCAAAATCTATCTACGGAAGCCAAGGAAGCCAAATATTTAACTTTTAGAACTCACCTTGCAATGTGTTGGCCAGAATCACGCCAGAAAACTCGCGGATTCCGTTTGTCTCGTTGCCGGCGATTCCATGTGTTTTCGCGAACGATGTGGGGTGCTCCGACTTCGTCTCAGCAAGAGGAAGCTGTTTCTGGGTTTTGTTTCCCCGATCTGTGGCCGATGGCGAGTCAATGATGATGGAGGGTGGCGGCGTGTGGGTGCGAGTTCGGGTTTCCTCTTCGGGAAACTCAGATCGGTTTTGGGTTTAAAACCCCAAAATTAGAAGCCCCCAATCATATGCTGACACTATGGCAATGGCCAATCCGGGCTCGCCACGTGTCAAAACCGACTCCACCTCATTTTTGTTTTTCGCCCATAACTTGTTCGTTACTACTCGGATTCCAATTCCGTCTCCGCGGACGCATTAGTATCGTCGAGCTCTTCGCATAGAGCCCAAAATTGAAAATAACATATGTTAATGTTCAAAAGTCAATGTTTGACCCATCGAGGCAATTTTGGTCATTTCACAATATTTTGGGAAAATTTTCGGAACGGGTCGTATCACTACATGGTTCAGTGACCCGATAGGTAAAGATTGGGTTTATGGTTATAGATACGAAAGTACATGAATGCGCAATATGGAATCTATCACCTTCCAGTAGTTAGTTCAATGGAAGGCGATATCCCTCAGAAGCCACTTGATGATCCATCTCAAAAATCTCTACGCAGAGTGTTTATTGATCAAGCGTTGGTTTGTAAGAACCTTCGTAAAGATGGATCTTGGTGATTGAGATTCTTTAGAGTGATTTGACAAATCTCCATATCACTCAAATCTCAATCCGGATATAGACTATAGAAGGACCGTATTACATTGTAACTACAAACCAAGGTTTGAAAGAAAAAGGGTAACATGATTTAGTCACGTTCACTTCTATTAATCCCGGTAGCCATGACATGCTGCTAGGTGTCAACCATGGTTTGTGGACCATATTATTTCACTGCTGGCTTTAGTTAGAACCTAAGAGGTCACACACCTATGGTAGTGCTGACGACATTAAATGATGATGGATTATGTAATTAAAGGTTAATTACATTGATATATATATATACTTCGAGTGTCTAAATACATTGTGTGTGTGCACCCTCCTTACCACTCCAATTGTTGGATATCGATTAATCATCTTGTGTGAATAATCTTGCTAGCACAATTGAGAGTTCATCTGGTTATCTGTCTTCGGGGTTCCAGTGTGGATACTTTTAGAGGCTCAACATTTGAGGAGCTAACGTGATTGAATCTAAGACCCTGACAAGCCAGAGGAGCTCAACAATGGCACATGCACCTGGAAGAAAGAAAACAAGTTTGTTTGCTCAATCTCCTACTTGTTTGTTTTCTATTTTGCGAACTATTGATACAACCAACCGAATATGTAATTGGAAATTACATGTTTACTTTCCGCTGCATAGTATGTATTGATTATCGAATTAATAAAATCTCAATTATATGCCAGCAAACCCAACAGTATTTCCTGAGATCCTTATTTTGAGAAAACTTTTGCAAAGACCTAAGTTTTTGAAAAGTTTTTTGAAATGATCAAGTAAGAACCTATGCTAAACTTATGTGAATGCAGATATGAAGTGCAGTATGACCAAAATGACCTAGTGAACATCATCAACCCATCAATCTTCAATCTTCAAGCATCATCATCAAAATTATCAAGCTAGAACTAAGTTCTAAATAACCTAATTGAGCATGTGACAATAATACAAAGTTTTTGTGCAAGGATGGCCAATAAAATAACCTACAATCTCCCCCTTTGGCTTTCCTTAACAAAATTACCCAAATAACTTACATCGCTCACACTCAGCAAAAAATATGTTAAGCTAGACTAGTCAACAACATTGTACCTGCAATCGAGCTAAAGAAAATATGCAACATATATCCAACATTTTCTCCCCCTTAGTATCAAAGCATGTGATCTAATTTACTCCCCATTTTGTCATGGCAAGACAAAGGAAGTGACACACCCCGCCCCAGAAAGTGGGGCTCGGGAGGTGCGGCCGTCACCCCCAAAGAGTGACGAAGCCTTCAAGCTCAAAAGAAACAATAAAAGATAAGACAACTGGATGTAACTCGACAACTCAACCGTAAACATAATATCAGAGCTTCTATACAGCGGAAGTGAAAAGTTTACACAAGTCTGAAATACACAAAAGACAAAGAGAGTCCTACTCTTTGTAACACAGAATAGAGCTACTCTGAACCTTGCCGCTCATCTCGGTGGTGCTCAACAGTATTAGAACCTGTGGGGGCGCAAAAACAAGGGTGAGTGGACAGGGAAAACAAAGATCAGTGAAAAACGTTTACAAATCAATATAATAACCCCCATAGTTTGAAAACACCTAGTAAAAGCCTTTACTATAATGAGCATGCAGCAGTAGTACAGTAAGGTATCACAATAGGCATACCTGTGCATTTTCACAATATAAACCTACGGCCGTGATCTAATCCGACCTGGGGAATTTAACCACCAGTGACGGTGTGTAGGACAAGGGGAATTTAACCACCAATGCCCAGACATCATATGCTTAGAACCCACTGCGAATTTAACCCACTGGATTCTCAGGTGTGCCATCATCTGTACTAATCATAAATCACAATATGCATATCATCCAACAACCAATCATTTATCAACATATGAATATAGATAATATGATATAGCATGCTCAAATGAATTTAAAACCAAAACCCGCCCACTCACAGTGATACCGGGCGGTCCTCCTCATCCTCGCCAGAATGTTCGGCCCAGTTATGCTATTCCCATGGAATTCGTTCAGCCTGAATGTCCCAACAACCACAATCAATAACCACAACCGAACTAAAATCGTAAAAACCCTAATTCTCCATATTCCACTCAATTGGGGTTTAACCGTAACTCATATGGCAAAACGGATTTCGCCATCGGATCCGGAACGCCGTTTCCACTCGAAAAAGTGGTCGGTCAACGGCCAGTCAACGCGGTCAACGCTAGGGCTGACGTCAGCATCGGCGTGCTGACGTGGCCTGACAGACGCTGATGTGACGCTGACCTGGCAGCCACGCGGCAGTGACATGGCGTCCACGTGGCGCCCATGTGGCAGACACGTGGCGCATACGTGGCGTCCATGTGGCACCCACGTGTTGATGACGCCAGCACCAGCGCTGACGTCAGCACCGCCGCGCCGGCCGGATTCTGGGAAATTTCTGGCCGGTTTCCCCCAAATTCCAATTGCTTCAAAACTCATCCAAATGAAGCGAATTTTATATGGGAATTTATCTACGGAAGCCAAGGAAAGCAAAAATCAAACTTTCACGACCTAATGTCGCCGGAGTTGGCCGGAAATAGCCTCGAAAGGCGGCGGATTCCGGCGACCTCTAATTCCCTCGATTCTCAACGGTTTTTCATGAAACTCATATGGAAATCTATCTACTCAACCCAACAACTTCAATGGTACAAGAATCGGGACTTACCACAGCCGGAATTGGCCGGAATTAGGATCGGAAAATCGGATTCCGTTCATTCTCGTCGGCGGCCAACCACGGCGTCCTTCGAGCTAAAAATTCATGAGTATACTCCCTGGGATACGAGGAATCGATTGCTGGTGACGGCGCTCCTGGTTGGTGGCCGGAACGGCGAGAACGGCGGCGAGAAGGCTACGACGTCGTTTTTCCCCAATTTGGTTCGTCGACGGCGTTCCGCGCTGCTTCTGAGCTTGCAGCTTCGTGGATGAGTCACTGAGGTCGAGGCGAGCACGGTGCAGGTGGTAGGCGAGACAATCGGTGGTCGGTGGTAGTGAATCAGCGGTGAGGCTGAGTCGACTCGGCGTTTGAACGGGTTGGACGCATGCGGCTTTCTTTTCTGTTTTCTTTTCCTCTGTGAAATCGGTTTGGAGTACAGTTCAATAACTCCCATAAAGTGCCACGTATAATACAATCATAGCACATGGACCAATCACCATACGCCACCTGTCAAGCCCCACCCATTCTTGTATTCGCTTTTCGTCCGTAACGACTTTGTTACAACTCAGAATCTGGTTCCGTCTTCGCGAATATGATCGTATCGTCAAGCTCTTCGCATGAAGTTCAATATTGAATATGAAATTCCTTACGGATCAGAAGTCAACCGTTTGACCCTCAGGGGCATTTTGGTCATTTCTCAAAACTTTGGAAAATTTTCGGAACGGGTCGTGTCAGGAAGCATAACAATGAAAGTGTAAACCTACTAATAGCAACGATATGCACAAACAGAGCTAGGTAACAACAATGAGGGAGCATTTCCCCTTAATCCAGGAAGCAAAATAATCTAAGGACGAAATTAAACATGACTAGTCAAAATAATCTAAGGACGAAATTAAACATGACTGACCAGCGGATAAAAGTATGGGATGTTTAATCAATCTGTCAGAAAAGTAGTCAACCTTCACGTGCATGAAATAGATGACCAGTCACAAAAATCCTAAATTCCTTATTCTTGTGAAAACAAGTCCAAAGTTTTAAAGAGTTTAAAACCTTTTGACTAAATAAAGAAAGGACAAGATTTTTGACACAGAAAGACTATGCAAATGAATGTGTTATATGAGTGCATCTTCAATCTTCAACCTTCCAAGCTTCTTCAATATCCTAAAAATCTAGAAATATAAACTTAGTGACTAATTGAGCTTGTTACATTCTTTACAATGTTTTTGTGACAAGGATAGCCAATCATAAAATAACCTACATAGAGTATACTTGAAATTACTAGGGAGGACCGACAATAGATTCTTCAAATTGAAAAATCTAATAACATCCTGAACCCATCCTAGACCCAAAGAAGTGACTAGATCAAAAGAGAAGTTCAGAATTGGATACCCACGTTCTTGCGCGCGGCCTCCTTCACGAATCTGGGTTGATTCACAACACGCAAAGGATTGCGAGTGGTTGCGACCACCACTCTTCTTCTTAGGCGCGAGTGGTTGCAATGCAGCATGAGGGTGGCAGGTTGACTCTGCAGGAGGCACATTGCAGTTTGCCGCTGTAGCAGGAGGGAAATCTGGTCTTAACACTTAAACTTCATCATCAGAGTCGGTAGTGTCAAAGTACATGTGGACCAGAGAAGCAAGCACAAGGAAAATCGTCATGATTTCTAGGAGTTTGTAAATTCTAGGAATTTTGGAGTTCGGGCTAGTTTTGGGAAATTTTGAGAGTTTGAGAGAAAAGGCAAACTTCGACAACAGTGCACAAGGAGAGAAAGAGTTTTTGAAACGCTAAGTGTTTTAATGCCTCAAAGACCACCCAAAAAGCTGCCATGGAAACTTGGAGAAGTACACCGACTCATAAACCAAAGAACACGTGTCAGAAAGCTAGCGTTTAGAAACGGCGCAATTTGAAAACCCATGGGACAATCGCCTAAGTAACCGTTCACAAAACAGTTAATTCAACACTAGCCAAAACTTGGTTTATTTTTAGTATCACACGCAATTAAGAACCCCGAAAGAAAATCTTAATAACCAAATAAGTATAACAAATCAACAACAATGTGCAGAAAAATATCATGGCCATTCAATAGTTAGTGCTTGACATGTTATGATGAGAATGAGACAGTATATAAAGATGTACGAGAATTATTGTTGCAATCAAACTAGTACTCAATTTGAATTGATACTCCCAATAACATGTTTAAACAATAAAATTGAATTCTTGGACATTTGATGACACACCCCGTCCCCAAAACTGGGTCCCGGGGGCGCGGCCATCACCTTGACGGGGTGACGAAGCCTTGACAACCAAAAACAACACACAAACGAGCCAAATAAAACAATAAAAGACAATCGGTTCATAGCCCGTCAATAATGTATAGACAAAGTATCAGAGCATCTGACAGTGCAAGGGAAAAACACAACCAGTATGACCCAAAGGGGAAGCGATATAACAACAAATTTCTGACAGAATAACAACCTGAAGACTAGACAGATTACAAAAAGAAGTTATCCGGGGAGTCTCGGTCCTTGTGGTACACTTCAGGGTTAGATCCTGAGGGGGCACAAAAACAAGGATGAGTGGACGGAAAAACAAATTAGTGAAAAACACAATTTAAAACTTTTGTCAATAACCCCCTCTGTTAGAAAACCGATAGTATACGACCATACTACATAAATAGTCAACACATACAGTAGTTAGTCACACGAGGAAATCCTGCACAAACAAACAATAATAGCAATCTACGGTCGTGATTTAAATGGGCAGTGGGACTCGAACCCACACCGGTAAATAGGGCAATTGGGACTCGAACCCCTGCTGGGATGTAAGGCTAATGGGACTCGAACCCATGCCAATCATGTAGTGCAAATAACCCACTCGTACTCGAACCCATGGGTCCATAAGTGTGCAACTAATTGTACCAAACAACATCCACATTCACATCAACATCCATAATCCACAACAGCCATCCCAGCATTTCCAACATATAATCATTATATATAACAAGCTCAAAACGAGAGTTATAAATCAAAACCCATCCACTCACAGGAACGTCGGTTGATATTTCGTTGTCCTCGTCCAAATGGTCAACCCGGTTGTGTTGGTTCATAGAAGTTTGCCCACCTAGACATCCCAACAGTCAACAATTAATCAAACCGTAACATTTAATTAAAAATCCTAATTTCCTTTGTTTTGGTCATAAGTGGTTTATGCACGATTCTAATGATTAAATGGTGTTCATAATCAAAATCGGGATCCCAAACTGCGTCAAAAAATGGCGATCGATGGTCGCTGGCGTTGACCGCGGGTCAACCACCCCAAAAATTCATCTGATTTCCAAACTTGTCCAAACACAAAAGTATTAGAGGTCAAATCGAAGCCCCGAAAACAAGGATTTCAGATCTACCTTTGGTTTCATGAGGTTCCGACGAAGTTGGCTGGAAATTGCGCCGCAAAGTCGCTGAAAAAGTCACCGGCGGCCAAAGCTTGATCTCCTTCAATACTGCACCCAATTGGACAATTCTTGAGTCTAACAACATCTATGCAATGCCAGCAATCATTTCTAACAAGTTTCGGGTCTTACCTCGGTCGGAATCGGCTAGAATCTCGCCAGAAACTTTTGAGCAAAATGTTTTCGTTCACTGGCGGCAAACCGCTTGGAATTTGGACTTGAAACCAACAAGGTTGTGTTCAGGACGTCGAGGAGATAAAGGTTGATGTAAAGTTTGTCCCGATCCGTGGTCTGAAAGTGGTCGTCCGCGGCGGCAGCGGGTGGCGGAATTTTTTGACAATTTGTGGGTAGTTTTCTGGGCAAAAATGGCCGAAGAAAGAGGGAGAGAAAATGAGGGAAGTGTTGGGGTTTTCCCCCATTTGTATTTTTTTCTATAACGCGTTTTGGCTCGTTGAGCGTTCGTTACAAGTCGGAATTGAGAATTTTTTTCGTCTACGTGCTCGTACCAACAAGCTCTTCGAAACAAGTCTAAAATCAACCATCAAATTTCTTACGGTTTAAAAGTCAATGGTCAACCCACATTGGCATTTTGATCATTTTCAGAAATTCGCGGGACGGGTCGTATCATTTGACTTAACCTAGAGCTTCAATCATATCCAACAAGCATCCTATTGATAGTAACAACCCAAAGAGACCAGTCTGAAGAGGTATTTTTTGTTTTATATGATGCATGATATGCATGAATTGAAATGTGCAGGCACCGACGATAACTAGTCACACAATAGCACAGATTCCAAGACTCTTACACAAACTAGTAAGAACATGATCACCAAAACGTTTGGTCAATATACCAGCAAGTTGTTTCTCCGAAAGCACAAATTTGAGTATTAAGACCTTTGACTCAACGAGATCCCTGATAAAGTGGTGCCTAATGTCAATATTCTTGGTTCTATAATGCTGCACAGGATTCTCAGTAATGCAGATAGCACTGGTGTTGTCACAGTAGATGGTGAACTAGTCATGGATAATGCCGTAATCACAAAGCATTTGTTTCATCCATCAAAGTTGTGTGCAACAATTACATACTGCAATGTATTTTGCCTAGACAGTGGAGAAGGAAACAAAATTCTATTTCTTGCTATACCATGAAACCATGTTGTTTCCAAGGTAGAATGCACCACCGAAAGTACTTTTCTGGTCATCACTACAGTCAGCCCAATCGGCGTCATTTAACCCTACAAGATTAGTACTGGTATCAAAAGTGTACCAAATACCATATGCAAGTGCCACGCTAACGTACTTAATGATTCTCTTCACAGCATGAAGATGGGATTCTCTAGGATCATATTGAAATTGGGCACATACTCCAACAGAGAAGGGGATGTTTGGTCTACTGGCATTAAAATACAACGAGCTGCCAATCATACGTTTGTAGAGTGTCTAGTCAACACTTCCCTTTCTTATCACTAGACAGTTTAGTGGTTCTACTTATGGGTGTCCTAGCAGGCTTGGCAGAAGAAAATCCAAATTTGCTAACAAAGTTTGTAGAATACTTGAATTGAGAAATGAAGATATCAATCTCTTCCTACTTAACTTGTAGACCAAGAAAGAAATTCAATTCACCAATCAGACACATCTCAAATTCACTAGTCATAATCTTTATGAATTGTTGAACTTGAGATTCGAAATTAGATCCAACCACAATGTCATCAACATAGATCTGTGCAACAACCACATCATTCTTAGTACGTTTAATTAACAAGGTTTTGTCAATAGACCCACGTATATAGCCATTTGACAGAAGATGACTAGACAACCTGTCATACCAAGCTCTAGGAGCTTGCTTCAAACCATACAACGCCTTTCTCAAATTATACCCACCAACATGCATATGAGGATCCTCGAAACCTTTTGGTTGTTCAACAAACACATCCTTATTCAAGTATCCATTAAGAAATGTTGTTTTGACGTCCATTTGATACAACTTGAATTTAAGATGACAAGCAATAGCACACAACAATCGGGCTGACCCAAGTCTTACTACGGGTGCAAATGTTTCCTCAAAGTTAATTCCTTCAACTTGAGAGTACCCCTGAACAACAAGCCTAGCCTTCTTCCTCACTATGTTACCGGTCTCATCACTCTTGTTGTTCAAGATCCACTTAGTGCCCATGACATTTGAGTTGACCGGTCTTTTTACCAAAATCCAGACTTCATTTCTAACACACTAATTGAGCTCCTCTTGCATTGCAAACACCCATTCCTCATGAAAGAGAGTCTCTTTGAAGTTCTTAGGTTCAATTTTGCAGACATAACACACATGTGCAATTTTATTTTGGAGATGACCTCCATTTTTCACCCCTTCTTTCACTGAACCAATGATGTTCTCTTCAGGATGTCGGGACACTACCCAATTTGGTTTTTTTTTAGGTGGCTGCCTACACTCTTCTGAATTGTTTGAATTAGAATCTGATGATCGATCATTTTCTGTTTGAGTCTCACTAGATGACTCAGTGACCTTTTTTGGAAACAAACCATCCTCATCTAATGTCGTCAATTATGGACTTCATGATGGTATAGGTTGTAAGGTTCTACATTGTTTAGGCTTGACTGGTTGTTGAGTAACTAAGAAAGATGCCTTCATCACTCTTGGGGTCAAACTTGGCTAAGTGTTCCCTATCTCTCAGAATGTAGCAAGTGCTACCAAACACCCTCACATAACTGATCATAGCTTTCTTCCCTTTCCATAGCTCATAAGCAGTCTGGTCTGTGCCTAGTCTCAAATAGACTCAATTGGAAATGTAGCACGCAATGTTAATGGCCTCAGCCCACAAATTTTTGGCCAAATTTTTCTATTTAGCATTACCCTAGCCATCTCAATTAAGACTCTATTTTTCCCCTCAATAATCCCATTTTGTTGAGGAGTAATTGGAGCCGAAAATTCATGCTTAATGCCCATGCTAGCACATAAATCAGTAAACAATAATTCTCAAATTCAGTGACATGATCAGTTAAGATTCTAACAATCGAGGGATGACCAGTTAACACCTCATTGCCAATTGCAGGTTGACAATGAAGGGGGTAATTTTTATTAAATTACTTCAAAACAATCAAATAGTACATAAAGATCATATAGATGACCAGTCACCGAATATGATGAACTCAAAACTGAACACAAGTTAATTATATCTGAGAAACAGATTGTCTTATCAATTCTCCAACTCTAATGATTATGTGTATGCTTTTGAATCTTTTCAATCACACTCAGATGCTATGCCAACTAAGGTCCTCAACAGATGCATGTTAATTAATGTTGGTGCATAATAAGTACAGTTTTAAATTAGCCAAGTGTATAACAGTACACAAAGATGGACACAGGATTTTGGTACCTGGAAAAACCCAAAATGGGATAAAAAATCGGGGGTCTATCAGAACATCGGCCTTCCACTATGAAATGGCAAAAAACTGCCCAATACAAAGAATCACAACTCAATATCCAATTGTACCTAAATAGATGCTGCTTTCCTTGTGCGACCTTTTCTCCTTCACTTCACGTCCCATGGATCCTCGTTTAGTCAACACTTTCTAGGCAAATACACAAGTATCCCTAGTTTGTGGCATCGATAAATGTATTCAGTGGCGATATATGACCTGTCACTGACATATTTCCAGAGAGCTACAAAGCTTCAGGAAAACCTATCAGAAACTGGGTTTGTTGCAGCAAGCTATGAGCTGTGCAGTAAGAACCAAAGTCAATGACCTCTAAACTCAACGTCCTCTACAAGCATGCATGAACAAGACAAAGGTTGTACAAACACTATTTCGACTCAAGTATTACAACTATGAAGAGAATCTGAAACAGTGAAAAAAGCTTCTTTAAAGTTTGCATAAGATATTTCCTTTTTGTAAAAAACCAAACTTAGAACAAAGCTACAACAAGCATACAAGCCTCACAATCTTATGATGTCTCTATGTAAGTGAACTACGCACTCAAGAGAACAAAGAAGAACCGAAGAGACTATGCAACAAAACAAAGAGAGAGTTTTGAAAGTATGAATGAACTTTTATGACTCAAAACCCTAATAAGTGAGATGATGAGGTTTAGCTTAAATAGGCAATAGATGATAAGAAATAAGTGGTTACAATTGAACCAAGTTGACTTGGACATTCACTTATCTTGGGCAGATCCAAAAAAGTGCTTGATAGCTGGGTTTGACTTCCGCAAAAGGACAATGGTTTCACGTGAAGGAAATCGATGACCAATCATGCATTGCCTGAGATCCTTAATCTAAGAAAACTTTTACAAAGACCTAAGTTTTTGAAAGGTTTTGTAATGATCAAGTAAGAACCTATGCTAAACTTATGTGAATGCAGATATGATGTGCAGTATGACCAAAATGACCAAGTGAACATCATGAAGCCGTCAATCTTCAATCTTCAATCTTCAAGCATCATCATTGAAATTATCAAGCTCAAATTAAGTTCTAATTAACCTAATTGTGCATGTGACAATATTATAATGTTTTTGTGCAAGAATGGCCAATAAAATAACATACACCTTGTTGCTCTCCCCACGCAAAAAGACAACCCAAGAGGTCTAAAACCCTTTTTCGAAGAGATTCAAGTAAATAATCTTCACCAGAAAGGAGCTGAGGCAACTCATGCAACTATTCTCCATCAAAGAGGAAATCACGCAGCTACAAGGAAATCATGTGATTCGCACAATAAACCTCCATCAAAGAAAGGATTATGTCTTTCAAGCCAACCCGTTGGAAAAATAAGAGCCAACATCTTGCATACTAGGGATACCATGCGGCCAGTATGACCCCCCAAATGTGCATTTATTTCCTATTAACCTATGGACAAAGCATCCTTAAAGAGCTCGACAAGAAGAACAATCACATCAATTTACAGTTCAACCTACACCATGCATGGGGTACCACGCTGCTAGTACGACCTCCAAAGTTGTACGAAGGCGAGCTCATTGGAGAATATAACATTGGACTAATGCCTCGACTTCACACTCTAATCCATGTGAAGATTAAGGTTTGTAAATATTTATGATATTTTGATCACATTAAATGATGATGTGGGCTTGCTCACCTACAAAGTGAAGATCAATAGCTAGCAGAATGGTAGGCTAACCACAAATGCATTGACATGACAAGGCCAACTACAATGTGAAGAATAGTAGCGGATGGAAGAGCGCATCAGCCGTGTCTCAGGCATAAGGACGAGCACACGTACAATAAAGTGTGATATGGAAGAATTAAACTAAGCACAATGAAGTCTTTCACCTAAGTAGAGGAATATGCGCAAAGGGCCATAAGTTCGAAAGAAAAGATGGGTGACATGCCTTAATTTTCTCTACGTAAGGAACACTACCTACTACTCTAGCCTAATCAGTAATGAGCTCAGCCTTAATCTCACTTTGACTACCAGGAGGCAAATTTTGTTCATCATATCTTAATGGCTGATAACCGAGGGGACGCTCCTTCCCATCTGAGTAACCAAGCTTGTAGCTACCTACTAGGACTCGAGACACTTTCTCTTTAGAGATCACCATCACCTTCTCTAAGGAAAGCCTCGACATCTTTGAACTTGTAAGTCATCTCAAGGGTAGCACTCTTCTACTTCGAGACCTCTGCCTCTTTTTTGGCTTTTAAGTTCTCCACTTCATCCAAGAAGACCTCAAGCTCCATGTGGAACTTAGACAACTCCGCCTGCTTCTTGGCTTTCAAGTTAGGCAATTCCATCTAGATAAAGGACCTAAATTTATCAATTCTCCAAGTCTCTTTTGTACATAATTCCTTTCCATCAGGACCAACAAACAAAATTTCGGTTTAGATAGAAATTTTGATAGTCAAAATTTATGGAAATTTCGGAAAAAGTTTTGATTTTGGTGGAAATTTCAATAAATTTCGATTTTTAAAAACAAACAAAAAGACAAAAAACAAGTTAGAAAACATATAAATTAATATCTCTACTTTCTCTAGGCTTTAAAATCAACAAGTAATGCACTTTTTCAACAATATTGGCATTGTAGGAACAACCTCAATGTCAACCAATCGGAGGACATGATACGAAGGTGAGTAGATACCAACCACATTTGCCACACGAGCCTAAAATCCATAATCAAGAATCAGACTTGTAGGTTGGCAATAAGGGGGGTAATTTTAAATAAATTTCTTTCACTCAATCAAATTGCACAAACAGATCACACAAATGACCAGTCACCTGATGTGCATGTGATGGACCTGACTCTTTGTTTATACTTGATTTTAAACTCAACAGAAGTAATGTGATCAGTTCTTAACACTTATCAAATTGTGTATGCTTGTGAATTGTTCAACCACATTCATATGCTATGCCAACTTTAGTCCTCAAGAGATTCACTGAGCTTGAAAACTGTGAGCTATCCACAACTACAACCTATTGAATCTTGCGGTTCTAATGTAACAATTAAGATGATCAGTCACACAGTTTTGTCGAGATTACATGTTAAGTTAAGTTGGTGCATAATTGAATCCAATTTTAGGTTTAGCCAAATGGTTAACAAATCACAGAAATGGACATAAGATTTTGGTACTCGGAAAAACCCCAAAAGGGCAAAAAACCGGGGATCTATCAGAAGACCAGCCTTCCACTATGAAATGGCAAAAGATGCCCAATACAAGGTTCAGACAATCTCAATATCTATGTACCTAACTTAGATGTAGCGATCTCTTGTACGACTTTTTCTCAATCACTTCACGTATGGTGGTTCCACGACTGATCAATCACTTTCGAGACAATACACAAGTATTTCTGGTGAGTGGAACCAAAGATGATATGCTGTGAAAACTGTATGATCAGTCACCTACAGAGTTACAGAGAGCTATACAGCTTCAGAAACTCTGACAACAACTGGGTTTTGCTACACCAAGCTATAAAACTGTGCAGCAATGCCGAAGTCAATGACTCCTACAACTCAACCTTGTCTATGAGCATGCATGAACATGGAAGACAAAGGTTGCACACTACAATTTCGACTAAAAAAATGTATGAACTTTAAGAAGAGGCCGAAACAGTGAAGAGGAAGCTCTTTCAAAGTTTGCTTTAGATTTTTTCTATGAAAAATCAAACTTAGAAAAGAAACTTCAAACGCATGCCATCATCAAATTCATGCTAATCTTCTATGTAAGTGAAACTAGAGCACTCAAGAACACTTAGAGAAAACCGAAGAGAAAATGGCAGCACACTTAGAGAGGATTTGAAAAAGATTAGAGACACTTTTTAGCCTAAACACCCTAATGAAAGTTGGGGTGAGGTTTAGCATTTATATGCCTACAAATATCTCAATTTTGTGGTGAGAAATCCACATACAACAAGTGTTTTTCGGCCAAAACCTAGCCAGATCCGAATGTGAGTAGACAAATCATGCATTAACCCAATGAAGAATAGCCTTCCTAGTCTGAAAGATGGGAAACATTTGACTACCCAATGAACAATAGCAAGCCTAGTCAGAAAAGTGGAACATTTGACTGCCTGATGAATAATAGCATGCCCAGTTAGAAAAGTGGGAACATTCAACTACCCAATGGACAATAGCATGCAAGGTCAGAAAAATTATTAAAGAAAGACATATTGTCAAGATGCATCAATCAAAAGTTTCAAATCATGAGAATAGATGACCAATCATGTGAATTTAAACACTGTAGATTTTGTAAAACCTTTCACGAAACCAAAACACCTAGGTAGTCTATATGAATGCAAATTATGCTGAAACATGCAAGTATGAGCATTTTCAAGTCTTCAATCTTCGATCTTCAAGCACAATCATCGCATCTTCAAATCTAGACCTAAGTTCTAATAAACACTAATTGAGCTTGTGAATGATTTACAAAGTTTTTGTTCAATGATAGCCAATTTACAAGTATCCTACAATACAAATATCCTACCAGACTCTCAGTTGTTCTTCCTTGTATAGTTCGATTGAGCGGACTTGAAGCCCAAGTATCAGAAGTAAACAATTGTTTGAGCGAAGCTTTCTTTCTCAGAAGACTTTCAAGAGCAATATGGTTCGTTGCAAACCGAGTAGGGTCTGGCTGCACTAGATGTCCTTCGCATATTTCTCGCATTTGTCAAAGAAACCAATTATGATTATAAATGAAGTTCATTACGCCACTCGCATCAATAATCAAATTTGCCACATTTGATTGCCACACTTGATTCAAGAAGCATTATTGAAGGTAAGAACTCAAAGGAAGCATTATTGAAGGCAACAACTCATTCAAAGCATAAAGGAAATTCTACCAAAATTTCACCGAAAGGTTACCGAAATTTTGGTAATTATGGAAAGTTTCAACTTATGAGGCAAAAAATTTACCGAAATTATCGAAATTTCGGTATTTTTCCGCTAATATTGATATTTACCCCGATTCAAGTTTCGGTCCCCCGAAATTTTGATGTGTTAGCCGAAATTTTGTTCCTTGATCAAGACGCATGCCTTCGACTAAGGCGAGATCATAAGTTACCTTTGAGCACTTCTCTTCAGAATAGACCAGAGTAGACTTTAAACTTGAGATCTCATCCTAAGACTGCGTCAATTTAGCATAGTCAGGGCAGAAGAAACAAATGAAGTTTTCAAAAGCTTCTCTAAAAGATGCATGCACCTTTGAAAAACTGTTCGAAGTCAACAAAATGGAATCGCGTACAAGTTGAGTGGCCTAATGCAGGCATATGGCTTGAAGATCTCGCCGCAGGAAGTTGAGTAACCAACCATATCTCAAGCCCAGAAATCAAGATTTATCAACCTGAAGAACCGCAATGTGAAGTGTAGTAACCACCGAGATCTCTTGTTGGTAAATAAATATCAAATTTAGACAAGTCTCAACCATTTGATTTTGAAAAGAATTAGCATAAGACTCACTGCTGGTTGGCAATGAGGGGGGTATTTTCAAATATTTCCCTCTACTCAAACAAACAGCACAAACAGAATCACACAGATGACCAGTCACTGATGTGATGAACTTGAAAATTTACTTTGGATTGCTTTTATCTTGAATGATGTTACGTGATCAGTTCATTGACAGACTTTAACTTGTGTATGCTTGTGATTTATCCAATTTAGGTCCTCAACAGATTCAGTGAATTTTGAGATCTGAGAGCTATCCACAACTACAGTTTATTGAATTCAGCGTTTCTAATGCAGTAGTTAAAATGTCCAGTTAGTCAGTTTTGTCCAGATTGCATGTTATTGAAGTTTGTGCAAAAGTAAGTCCAACTTTTAAGTTTAGTCAAGTGATTAACAATACACAGAGATGGACACAAGATTTTGGTACCAGGAAAAATCCACTAAGGGATAAAGGGGTCAATCAGAAGATCAGTCTTCCAATATGAAATGACAAAAGATGCCCAATACAAGATTTCAACCAAACTCAATATGACAATATCTATATACCTAACTTAGATTCAGCGGTCTTTTGTGCAGCTTCTTCTCGATCACTTCACGTCCAACGGATCCTCGTTTGGTCAACACGTCATAAGCACATACATAAGTATTTCTAATATGTGGCACCGATTATAAATATAGTGGTGATATATGATCAGTCACTGACATATTTCTAGAGAGCTACAGAGCTGAATTTACTGCAGCAAGCTACAAAGCTGTGCAGAAAATATCGAAGTCGGTGACCTCTAAACTCAACCTCGTCTATGAACATGGAAGACAAAGATTGCACAATCCTATTTCGACTCAAAGTATATGTGAACTTTAAAGAGAAGCCGAAACAGTGAAGATAAACCTTGTTCAAAGTTAGCTTAAAATCTTTTCGTAGAAAAATCGAACTTTGAGAAGAAGATTCAAACGCATGCAACTTTCATAATCTTATAATGTCTCTATATAAGTGAATTACGCACTCAAGAGAACAAGGAAGAACTGGAGAGAAGTTGCAGTAAAAAGAGAGAGAGTTTTTGAAATGATGAAAGATAATTTTTGCTCTTAAAAACCCTTATAAAAATTGAAATCAAATCAAGAACAATAAGGTTCAATATATATATGCAAGCCTCAAATCCTAACAAATTCTCTGTATAAGTGAACTAAGCACTCAATAGGAAGAAGAGGAAACAGGAGAGGGCTGTAGCAAAGAGAGAGTTTGAAAGATGAAAAAATTAAGCTCAAAACCCTAATGAGAAAGATGAAGAGGTTTAGCTTAAATAAGCTTGAGAGGATAAGAGATGAGTGGATGGGATTTGAACAACTAAACTTAGTGGGAAACATTCAACAACCCGGTGGATAATAACATGAGCGGTCACAAAAAGTGTTCAATCAGTCGCTGTCAGGAAAAAGCAGTCAACTGTTTCACGTGCAGAAAATAGATGACCAGTCATGTAAAACCTGAGATCCTTATTCTAATGAAAATCTTTACAAAAATCTACATATTTGAAAAGTTTTGACATGATTAAGTAATGACCTAAGCTAGACTCATGCAAATGTAGATATGATATACAATATGACTGTCATACTTGAATGCATCTTCATCAACCCATCTATCTTCAATCTTCAAGGTAGGGACCGGTCCCAGTGGACCGTTCCAGACCATCCCGAAAAATCAAAGAACCGTTAGGGACATATAAATTTTGTCCCGGACTGGTCCCATCCCGGTTGAAAACAGGACGGGAACGGGACACGTGATTTTCGTCCCGTCCCGTCCCGTTTGTCCCGATTTCTAAGCCCAAGTTTTCTAGCCCAATGTTAAAGGCCCAAAACTCTTTTCCATTTTCTTGTTGTTTTCTCTCCCAGCGCTCAACAACGCCTCTTTTCTTTTCTTCAGACGACGCAGCTTCTTCTTCTCCGCCCCCAAACCCAACTCCCAGCCAATCTCTCCGTCTCTTCTAACTCTTTCACCCACGACCCTAAACCTTGCCCGACTCTTCTTAAAGTGATTTCTCGTTCCAATTTGAGCTCCCGCCTGACCTCCACTTCGAGAAGTTGCAGCCGAGGATCGGAACAATGGTGGATTTGACAGTGTCGCAGGAGCTCAACCAATCGACGCTATCCTTCTCCACCCATGTCACAGAAGCTCCACCAATCGACACGGTGTTCGCCGTGCTTGGAAGAAAGTAGCCCCGACTATCAGCTGCCCAAAACTGCAACTGATCTTCATGAAGCCCCGAAAGATGTTAGTTTTGGGTTAGATTTAATAATTTTTTGGTGCAATGGTTGTCTGGGGTTGAATTTATGAGCTTTTTTATATGGGTTTTGTTGGATTTGGTTGTAAAGTTGGTGTTTTTGAATGATTGGTGGTATAGTTTGGAGCTGCACGAGAAGGAAGGAGGAGATTGCAGGAGGTTAATGTTAGGACTGGGAATGTCCCAGACCGTCCCGGTGTCGACTAGGACGGGACAAATCGGGACACACCCTATCCCAGACCGTGCCCAGCCCTATTTCAAGGCATCAATATCAATTCTATAAAATAGAAACGAATTCTAACTGATCTAATTGAGCTTATGACAATAATACATATGTTTTTAAACAAGGATAGCCAATAAAATAACCTACAGTCACCCCAGTCATAAGGCTCCTTACCTTCCTTTACACCACTCTCAAACCACCAAGAAGAAGACCGGAATCTCAAATCTCCAAGAAGATGAAGATCAAACTCTCAAACATCCAGGAAAGAATATTTAGACTCTCAAACCTTCAAGAAAAGGTAGATCAAACTCAAGCCTCCATGTAGGAAAGTTAGACTAAGATCCATGCATTTCAGTCAACTTAGTATTAGTAAGGAAGCTCTCCATTCAACTCCCCCATGTGAATAGGGCATCATTAAGTTTCTCTGAAGACTCAGCGAAAGACTACTGGATCAGCTTCTCAGTTGTCATCACAACCGTAATACCTACATTAGTATGCTATACTTTGTGCACAAGGGCAACAGAGGAGCGAACAACAAGTTAAGATCTCCAGCCTATAAATAGAGCCAAGCATTCACCATACTAGGTAATTACAAAACCCTCCACAAATTCCTAAGTTCAAAGAATACATTTTTGACTTAGGCATCAGAGATCTTTTGGCAAATCCCCCATTAGGGTTGGTCAATTCCTTTTGATGTAATTTTTCTTGTTTTGCAGGTTCATTTGTCATTCAACAAGGCGGACGAAAATTGCAAAAACACACTACACCTTAAAATTCGAGTTGGAATCTCTTATCCCGTGATGTTTGGCTGCTTGCGCCAAAGAAACAGTAGTAAATTTTATCATCAATCAAGCATCATATAAGATTGGCTGAGTAAAGAGTGACATGGGGAGCAATATGCCATTCTGTCCAACATCAAGGGGAAGTTCTCGAATTAACATAAAGTTGGGGGTAAGCAGCAAACCCTCCGGAAGCGGTAAAAAGAAGACAAACGAAAAGAAGGAAAGAAAATGAAAACAAATGGGGAGAGCTTTGAAAGATGGAAAAAGCATCAGAGAAGAAAAGGACGTTCGGAGAAGATTGGGACGATCTGGACGTCACGCTTCTTCCACCAGCCCCTCTCTCTCTCCAGCCGAAATTAAAAAAGTTAAAAATAATTTGCTCAAAATTCAAGGTGGGCCTGTTGAATTTTCCAGCCTAGAGAGAGACAGAGGAGGTTGATGGTGGCATATATAATACTATATATTCGATCACAAGGTCAAACTTGAAGGGGGCTTTGCTATTTATCCTCAGAAATCTTCACGGGTTAGGGTTTTGTTGGGCTTTTCTTTCAATTTCAGCTTCTGGGTGTTGCTCAATTGGTGGAAATTCGGCGTCTTGAGACTCGAGAGCTCTGTTTCTTCGTCTTCTTTGGTGGGTTTTGCTCGTACAGCTTCTGCTACTGGTAAGCTACTGCTTGTTTTTGAATTTTGGTTGAGCTTTTGGGTTCTATATCTGTGTTTGACTTTGTAAAACTCGTAATCTTTCTGGTAATTGGGTATTTAGGAGTTTGACTTCTGGTGGAAAAGTTCATTTTGTATTTAATAATTGAGGAGCTTCTGAGTGTTGGGTTTCAGTTGTTTCAGTCAAGAAGTTGTCCATAGGGCTTCTTTGGCTTTTGGAATTGGTGGTGTTGGCGCTGATGATGATGATGATGATGATGTTGATCCATGGGCAGTAGAAGACTGAAACTTGGTGCCAATGATGGTAATGAAGTCGTGACCGAGATGCCGAGCTTTGTTCCTCCGGCACCCACTTCTAATCCCACGTGGGTATCCTTTTACATTTGATCCAATTCCACATTTCAATTGCATTTTTCTTGTAGCATGATTGTCCTGATCCTTAAATTTCCATAGGCAGTAGGGCTCCTCCGCAGTTTCAAACGGATTTTCTTTTCTAATGATAATTCTATCTGAATTGGTTTCTCTATTGTCAGCTGTCATCTCGTATCTGCATCTGCGCTACAAGAACATGAATATAAGTCTTATGTAAAGATGTTGCTAGATAAGAATCTCATGCGTTGTTAATATGTTGAAAGTTACTGGTACGAAACAGAAAAGGAGACATAGAATCTTAAATTATGACATCATATAACGAACTTAGGTGGAATGGAAATTCTAACCTGAACAGCAAAACAAATTTTAGTATCTGCAGTTACATCTGTCTTATCCACATGTTTCACATATATAAAAAAGTGCAAAGTTACAGGAATCAATGTGAATTTATTTGAAGGATGCATCAGCGGCTCAAATATCCCAGTGTATGTAAAACAGAAAATTATACCACAAATAGAGCCAACAAAGGGAAAAGAAAGAGCATCTGAATCTATCGTTGTATCAGGAAGAGGAGTTGCTTTCCCAATGTATTTCGAAATTAATATATGAGTATGGCCCTGTTCAGTTCTTATATTATTGGAATTTTCATTGTAGTATATGTATATGATCTTTTGTTTAGTACTACTTTGAAATTCTCTTCAGTTTTTCCTTACAAGAGTATGATTGTAGTGATCCTGAAAATGGGGGGCTAACATGTACTACTTAAGATAGCTCTCGTGCTCTTAAATTTGTTACTACTTTTATTGATTAGTTTCCTTCTATACAAGTTTCTTAATATGTATCCTAGTTTATGGGTTTCTTAGCATGCTCACGTTTGTCTCTGAGTGGATGTTTGAAATATGATTTTCAATAGTACCTTTCTAGCCTAACCATTCTTGCCATGACAATGGATTTAATGGATTGTTTGTTGAATTGCATTGTCAATTGTAGTATTCATGATTATTGCATTTTCTGGTTTCAGAGGCACAGAGGGGAGCTCCATTCATTCATCTCAAATTTCAGACTTACGAACTCTCGAGCAAACTCTAGGATTCCGCATAGAGGATGCTGTTGACATCGGGAGAAGTATGTAAATATTTTTTTTTTTTTTTTTTTACCATTATTGGATCTAGATTTCAATTCCAGTGTGTTCAATTTTTTGTTGTTTATTTGAGATACTCCTTTCACTTAATATTGCCTCACCCCTTTCATTCACCCTCTGTGGCCAGTAATCTTTTATCTTATGCAATTGGGTTTGCCTATGATATCCGCGAGTAGAATGATTTTTTAAAAATTTTCTTCTACTGTCCATACATGATGGGCTTATAAATTTTGAGTATTGAGGCCAACTTTTATGTTTAGTTTGCTAGTGCCTTGTAGGTTTTAATTAGAGTCGCTCATCAGTTGGTGTTTTCTTCATGCTCCAAATTTGCTGTTCTAGTCCTCTTCTTCATTGTTACTTTAAAACAGATTCCTGTGAGTGTTGGAGTATGATAAAAGAGTGTAAAATTCTAATTATAATTTTGTAGCAAATGGGAATATACATATATACATTGATAGTTCCGTATCACATCTGCTTGTTGGATTATGGCATTTCTTTGATTCTGAATGTGGTTCTCTCTTGATTATTGTGATTCTTGTAGACCCTGTATATAATCACAATAAGTTAAGCCAGCCACTGGGAAGTACTGAAGCCCAATTTGGTGTTTTGAGTAAGGTAACTAGTTATCCTTCTCCTACCTCGCACAGAAGAAAAGGGAAAAGGGAACTGAAGACAGATAAAATTGAACTTATGTTCAGTGTCGAATTCAGTCCTTGCCTCTTCACATATAAACCTATCTGTTTCTGTGTTCAATTTAGATGTTGCCACTGCAAAAAGAGCAACAACCAAACTTGCTTGCTATATCTCGTGTTAATCATGAGAATTGGGGAGAGTCCAATATGGCGGATGGAAGCCCCAGGACTGATACTTCAACAGATGACACAGAAGATAAAAATCAGAGGGTAACATCTCTTGCTTCCACTTTTCAGTAATTCTGTCTATAAAGTCTGATATTTGCTACTTTTTTTTGTTTCTACTGTATCGAAGATTGAAAGTAATATAAATTCCTTATTCTTCTGTACCAAATATATTTGGCTAGTGACAACATTCTTTCAATCATCTGATTTCAACTGCTTGTTGGGGTGCTTAAGCTTAATGTTCTTGTGCAGATTGAAGGGAATCAAATGACAGGTCTTCTAGCTTCCGATTCTAGTGACAGGTCAAAAGAGAAACCTGGGGATCAAAAGGTTTGATGACTTCAATTCAAATATTAGTTAGTTGGTTGTTTTGCATGATAACAACTTACCTTTGAGTTTGAAATCAATGTTTTCCAGACGTTGCGAAGACTTGCTCAAAATCGTGAAGCTGCCAGGAAGAGCAGATTAAGAAAAAAAGTAGGTCATTGTTTATTACCCTTTTCAGTGTTGTCATTGTTATTAGATCAACTGTCCTCCTAAAAGACAGACGACTTTTGTATTAGGTGCAAGCTTACTCCATCTCATTATTGGTCGTGTCCTTGCTTTTCTTTTTAGGGAAGGTGTATGCTATTCATATCTGTTTTAACATTATTTCCATATTTTTCTTCTCTTGTAAGGCATATGTACAACAACTTGAGAGTAGCAGGCTAAAATTAACTCAGCTTGAGCAAGAGCTTCAGCGTGCCCGCCAGCAGGTTTGGTTTTGTGTCCCTCTAGTATACCGACATCTAACATACCATTCTTTTTATTTTTATTTCTTGGAGTATCATATGAATGGTTTATTTTTTTACAGGGAATATTCATTTCAAGCTCAGGCGATCAAGCGCATTCAATGAGTGGAAATGGTATTTGAACTATCTAATCTCATCTACTGGCTTCTTGCCTTTTCCTTCATTAGAAAATGATTTCAGAGGTTTCTTTCAGCCTTCCTTGAATGTGTATGTTTAAGAAGTTTAGTAAAGTTAGGTTTAGGTATTCTCTTTGTGAGCATTGTGTATGAAGTCCGTAATTTTTTTTTATAGTTCTATGCTTTGGGCATCCTCAGTCTTCTGCGGTTGAGTCTAAGTATGGAAAATTTGCCTATTTTGGGTCTCTTATCTCTCTCTCTCTTTGCTAGACGGTCTGGAAATATGAAATTCTTATGTTTCCAAACTTTATTTCGAGAGAAGATTTCCATGTATTTAATATGTAACTGATGTTAGATGGTAAAAGGGTCGTATAATTGTATTTTTATTGTGTAGGTGCGTTAGCATTTGACGTGGAATATACAAGGTGGCTAGAGGAGCACAACAGGCAGATAAATGAGTTAAGGGCTGCCGTTAATTCACATGCTGGTGACACTGAGCTTCGTACTGTTATCGACAATGTCATTGCTCACTATGACGATATTTTTAGACTGAAGGGAACTGCAGCAAAAGCTGATGTTTTCCACATCTTGTCAGGAATGTGGAAAACACCAGCTGAAAGGTGCTTCATGTGGATTGGTGGCTTCCGGTCATCCGAGCTCCTTAAGGTGAATATTTTGTATCCCTCATCTCCTGCTGTTAATATATGATATAGTTGTACTACACTAGCAACATTTGTCTTGATCTTGTGGAGCTTAAGAAATCTAGAAAAAGAGGTCGTGTCATGTTAGTTTAAGGCTGTGTCTGCTTATTTCATCTTCTAGTGTATGCAACTTCATTTTCACATATTGCTTGCTTGCTTTCTTTCTCCATATATGATCATGAAACCATTGTTTTTGACATTTTGAGTTAGAGCTGTCATCATGACATCATACCTCTTAATCATATGTTGCTTATCATGGAAATTACATAAATGTTTCATAGTGGGTTAACTTCTGTATACTCTAGTCTGAACCACTCGTACCAAATATGGTCATGTCATACATGCTCACAAATTTGTGTACGCATAGATTTATTACTATCAGTGGAACTGTGGAGTGCTTAATTTGAACTTGTGAATTCCATCATAACTAGTATTTTCCTCTCTTCAAGAATTAGTTAGTTACCTGCTCAAAATTAATTTGTGAATACCTGTGGAGATTTGCATACATTTTTGTCCTATCTTCTCTGATTATTTGAAACTTCCGATGTGCTTAAACTGTATTGACTTTGATGCAGCTTCTGGTCAATCAATTGGAACCGTTAACTGAGCAGCAATTGGTTGGTATTTGCAACCTGCAGCAATCATCCCAGCAGGCTGAAGATGCTCTGTCGCAAGGGATGGAAGCATTGCAGCAATCACTGGCTGAGACCTTGGCCAGTGGCTCACCAGGACCGTCAGGACCGTCAGGGAATGTAGCAAACTATATGGGTCAAATGGCCATGGCCATGGGAAAACTAGGAACTCTTGAAGAGTTCCTCCGCCAGGTGAATTCCTCTACTATCTGAGTCCTCCTGCTTGCTTTTGTATTTTGAGGATAATGAGTTGCTAAGGCTGCAAGTAATTAGACTCAAATCATGAATGGACCCAAATTGCTTTTCATTTATATTTTCTTCAGATAAAAACTGCTTTTCTTATGTAGCCTTATTGCTCTATTGTTTTGGTCGCCCCTAAGTTTCATCATCACAATAGTCTTTATTATTCTTTCTCAAATACTAAAAGAGCTGTTGTCCCTTGAGTTGGGTTCTCCCTATGTAGAAGACCAATACCAAGGTTCTCTTTATCAATAATTATATTATCTTTTTTTATGAAAAGCGACTTGCACCAAAGACGTGCACAAGAAGTTGTTTCTTGTTTGCAAACATGGCGTGGGTGTGCTTCATGGGGAGAGACCTCTATTTAAAACATTGTTATAGCACTCTCGTATGCTATTTTCACTGGTCCATATTTTTATGCTTATATTTCTGTAAAATTCCAGGCTGATAAACTTCGTCAACAAACACTGCAACAAATGCATCGTATACTGACAACCCGGCAATCAGCTCGTGCACTTCTGGCAATAAATGATTACTTTTCGCGCCTTCGAGCCCTCAGTTCTCTTTGGCTTGCCAGGCCTAAGGAGTGAGGGGCATTAGATTCCATTGTTCTGTAGTGAATCCGAAGTTAATCTTAAAGGTTGCCGTGTCTGTACTCTGGAGCTTAAATTACAACTATGATCCTGGAGTCCTACAAGAGCAGCTGTTTGTATCATTAGATGAGAGGGGACTTCTGCTCTTTGGACTTGATATCCTTCTGGGACCCGGTCCAGGCGCAAGAAAGTCATAATATTGTTGATATGCTTTATCTTAAGTTGTGGTTGTAATATTGATCGCATAGGTGTTGTATTTTATGCTGGAAACTATAAATATCAATAATATGCTAGTCATGTAATAGAACTGAGGAGTAGAATAGTGGCTATTGTTGTAGGTTACAGTGTCCATTTGTATACCAAAGTTCTGAAGATATCAGATACAGGGAAATGGTTTGCATTTTCATTTTCTTTGAAATGTATGTACAAATGTTGATTCTCAATGTTACTACCCCACCAGATCGTGCTACGCTGAGTCCCCATTGAACGTAAATTCTGTCCTCATAGATCTCTCTGAACTAGTCATTCTAAAAACGGATGTGAATGACAACATGGATATTGTTTAGCCAATATTTTCACTTGGATGAGCCGCACGAACTTGGGGCGAAAGTTACAGCGGGTTGTGAGGAGTGTGTGACTTAAAGAAGGGTCCATAAGGGATGGCAATGGCTGAGAATCTCCTTGGTCATCAAGGAGGGATATTCCCTTGGCAGCTAAGTCTTTTTGCTCATCAACAAGGAGAGATTTTCTTCGGCCTAAAACATCTCATCATCAAAGATTTTCTCTCGGACAAGTCTCCTCCGTCACTAAAGATGCTGATTTCATTAGCCAACAAAAGAGGCTGGTTTCATTAGCCAACAAAGGATAATGAATCTACAACCATTAAGGAGTTAAATGTTCCTTGGCCAGCAAAGAGAATCGATCGATTCTCTCTTGGAAATTACAGATTGTTAATATAACAAGGAAAGGAAAAGAATTTCAGCCAATCAGAGAAGGATATCTAACGGCCGAATTAGGCTAGTATTCGGCCGAAAACCCTAGTGCCTTACAGATCTCACCACCATATAAGATCACCTTGGGGAGAGCATAACGATAATCCAACACATAAAACCCCAAACACCTAGCGCATTTCTTTATCCAGAGTTTTTATCTGAAGGTCCTTTCGCTACAAGCGAAGCTCGTTCAGAGAAGTCTTGGAGGTATTTTGCTCACCAAGGTCTAGACAGCTCATCCAGGGAGTACACACCGAAGCAAGATACCCCACAACACTGAGTAGTAATGATGAGATCACCACCTTCTACATCAGTACCAGCTGCAAGCAAGATTGAGTGACCGAATTTAACAAGTGGTTTCGACACTACAATACCAATCACGTCTGGCATGGGCTCGCTCAATATTTCCATGCCAGGTTCAACAAGACCCATCCAAACGGAGTCAGGCCCATATATGTCTTGTTGAACGCCCCAAAGAGATGGGAAGGCTCACACTGAGGGCGAGTTCAACAACGCCGGAATACGGCCGCCAATGACGACACCCCTGAGGACCAAAAGGCTCTCTTCCAACGGATAAAGGAATCGTTCCTCAAAATGGGCTTGTCGGTCACCAGCCAAGCCCACCCACTTGATTATTATGAGAATAAGTGAGAGCTTGAGTAGCTCCGCCAGCGAGCTACTAAAAGGGAGTTTGGTTCCTCAGCCAACCAAAGTCTACAGGCTGAAGAGCGTCACTAAGTTGAGATTCAGCGATTGGCCAAAACTGAGGTTCATAAACATGCCGATAAGCGATGGCGAGAAGAAAATCGGTGACAAGTTGAACGTGAAGAACAGTGCTTCCAGGAAGATGCATGCCGGCAAGAAAGGCATTACCACATATTTGAAGGCCCCTGTGTGACCTAAGATCGGAAAGCAGTCTTGTGTGTATCTTCTTCTGTGAGCAAAATTTGATTATACCCTGCATTGCCATCTATAAAGGACATGATTTAGTGCTTGGCTGCCCCATTCATCAGCATATCTGCGATGGGCATTAGGTATTCATCTTAAGGTGTTGCCTCATTGAAATTTCTGTAGTTGATGACTGCTCCTATATCTTTCTTTACGATGGTTACAATGCTAGAAAGCCACTGAACATATTTGGCTATTCCAATGAACCTGGCCGTGTGTAACCTATGCATCTCCTCTTCCACTTTGAACTTTGTTTCCCTTGTCATTCTCCTTGGGGCTTGCTACACTGGATAATAGCCATCTTTGATTGATAATCGATGTTTGACAAGTTGTCTGTCCAATCCAGGCATTTTGTGGTAATTCCAAGTGAAACACGTCCTATATTCTTGGAGTACTAGGATGATTTATGTCCGGAGAGGTTCGGGCGATAGGCTACTAATGAAGGTTGGCCATATATTGGCAGTTCTCAAATTAATTTCTTTAAGAGGATCTCTAACTTCTGGAGGGGAGTCTTCCAATTCTACCAATTCCGGTTCCAGTGTTTCTTCCTCCCTGTCGGCCACATCTGGCCAGTCAGAATCTTGGATTCATTCTGCCATACTGATAGCCACTGATTGGCACACTAACTATCTTTCTCCCCAATACTTTAGTAGCCTTGTTATTAAGGACCTGATGACTTCTGATTTGTCCTTGCTTTGTATTAGTGTGCTATTCATTAGTGTGTGGTTTTTTGAGCACAAATGATCTCTCTAAATCTTCTTGATTTCCAAGGAGTCCTTTAGCAATGAGTCTACGGGACATCTCCCTACGGGGCGGCCATTCTAATCAAATTCAGAGACCACAAAAAGGCTTCATGGCATCATATAGGTAACAATGAGTGTTAACATTATCGGAAAATGGTAAAAATGGTCGCGAATCAGCCGCTACCATATCCCAATGTTCATTGAGTTCATCCTAGATTACCACTTGCTGATGAAGTGTTGAGTGCATAGATTCTAATGGATCCAATCTCTCCCGAGCAAGACAGAATAGGTAGACCTGGTATTAACTACGAAAAATACTATAGTCGTAGTCTCTGTCCCAATTGAAACTTCAATAGTGATAATACCTCATGTTGCAGTGATGCACCTAGCGAAATTAGAGACTGTATACTCTGTCTTGTACAAGTCTCTTTCTATTTTCCCGAGCCGCCTCAATTGTTTGGAAGGTAAGATATTGATTGTAGCTCTACCATATATCATGAGTTTTGCAAAAGGCACTCCTTGAAGATGAGCCCATAGATGAGCAGCCATCTCCCTAATTGGCATATTGAAAATAGTACCTTCAGCCTGAGCGACCCATGTATTTGACTATTGATAGTGCCCCTTCTCCATTTTCTTTGTACTTCTTACGGCTGGTTATTCATCATCACACACTTCATCAATCATGTTCACTTGATGTGGGCGACGAACTCTATGTGCTTATGATAACAAATATACCATGTTTACTCCCATACTTAGGCCCAAGGTGAATGGTTCTTCGTCACTTTCTTCATCTTCTGAACACTCATAGTCCAATGCTTTTTGGCCCCTTGCTCCTAATGAGAGGGATGTTTGAGACTGCAGGGGATACTTTTTCCATTTCTTCATCGTCTTCTGATGGTACCTAGGACACCATGTCTTGATCTCCTAGCAGTTTGGAAGAACTTTCGCTCAATTCTTTAGGTATTTCCCTGCTTCGGACAATTGCTTGGTACCTTTTGAATGCTTTCCATTCATCTTCATCAGTGGGGTAAGGCAGAATGAGGGCTTGTTTTCCTTTCCTATGGTGATATTATCGGCCACAAGCCGCGAACTGGTTGCTAACTTTTCCTCTGATAATTTTTTGGGGTTTTTATCGTCAAGTGTTGCCTCTGATTCAACCTTGTTCCTCACGGATTTTAACTTCCACATGAAGAGTCTTGATAGCTCATCGGCTAGTTTGGAAAATTCTAGGTGTTGATTGGCCACTTTTTCAGCTTCCATTGTGCCCGATCCATGTTTATTTTATTGGGTTTTTGAAGCCTCCATTCTTGTTGTGATGGCAAATTGTCTTTGGATCTGCCTTCTTTGAGACTCAGTAAGCTTTTTTTGCTGCTAATCTGTTCTTCCCAACAAAATACCATTGCCCATCCTTCATCATTGTTGGCTTGATTTCATCGAGAGTCGATTTTCTGTGCTTGAATTTTGGTGGTGTGATCCTTGCCTTCAAACTGTCTGGTTCTATTTTAATTTTTGGCTGAACCTCTTTGGTTTCCACACCTTTAGTGGTTCTGACCGCTGATGTTTAGATTGTGACTGCAACCTATCATTAATCAGTGGCATTGATATTCCCCCAGTCTATTGAAGACAATACTTCTTGTAGGTTGACTATGTGGGCTATAAGGACCATAATAATGTTCTAGTGAATTCATTTCTTCTTCAATCTTCTTCTGTTTGTTTTCCACCAAAACTTCATTGAGCAATGCTCCGGTTGTCGGTACTTCTAATTCGCACTGGCATTTGCATCGGCTACATAGGACCACTTTAGCCTACAACAGAGGCTTTTGGTCGTGTCGATGTCATTTTGTTGGTTTCGTTTCTGATGTTTCCCTTGCTCCATCATATCCAATGTCGATCATAACCCTCCTTTTCGTCTTATTGGGCCACCCTAGGCCTATGTTGTAAACTGGAAAGGGTTGTGAATTGACCATCATTGTAGTTTTATCCCACATGAGTTTGCCGGGGACAGTTTAATCCATAACATATTCCTTGAAAGCATTACAATTATTAGTTGAATGTGGCCATGAGTTATGGAACTTATAGTAAAGCTTGCCCTTAATGTCTTCGGGGTTTTGGAAAAATGACTCTGTCTTTGAAGAAACAAGAGGATTGACACTTCACTTGACTTTGGGAGTGGTCGGATTTGACCGAAATTAATCGATTTTAAACGAAAAATGTCAACAATATTGCTATCTTGTTTTCCTTCCATACTAGTTTTTAGGTTACTATCTTACTACCAGTATAAAATAGAGATCTATACGAGTCTAACGCAACTGACCTTGCATCAATTGGACTCCGTATGAAAGAGTTATGATTAAAACAAATTTATGTAGAGGAAAAACAGAGAATGAAGCCGCGCATGAAGGAAAAAAAAGTTGTGGGCAGTGTATTTGTGCCACATTTATTTTTGTCCTTGTATGAAAAGATTTGAATTTCATGTCGTATAATAGAAAGAGATATTATTCTATGGACTATGAGGTTATTATTGAAAAAGATTGAACAAATAAAAGATGGAACAAATGATATGATAGATACTACCAAATCTCTTCGACCTATCTTCATCTCAACTAAAATAAACACCCACACAGATTACAATGGTCATAATTTTTGTATGCATGTGTTGCAATTGCCATATTTTCAATTCCGGCAATATCTAGGTCATACAAAAATACCTATCTTCCTCGCATCCTATCAAATTATCTGTTGACTCCAAATTCCTCCTAAGGGAATTCCTTACAACATTGCAAGCATACCATCAATAGCAACATCGAATTCTGTTAGACTTGTGACCGGTTGTATACGGTTTGACTTTTAGATCAAGAATTGTGTTTCAAATGAGGAATAATACGAATAGATCCGAATTGGTTCTTTCTATGCCTTGTAACGACAAAAACATTAAATTTAAGAGTAAGAGAACAAGTAATAAAAAAATAATTTTCTTTATTGATGAATAATGAATAAATAACAAAAAGGCAACCGAAATATCGCGCCAGCTACGAATCATTACTAGGGTAAACTAGCAGAGCAGTTACAATCAAGAGATTAGGGTTTTACTGGCAAAGGACCGGCGAGAGCTCATCATCCAAGTCTTCTTCATCATCGCCATCATCTTCTTCCTCTTCTTTGCTGATCATATGTCTAGGGCTTTGTGGAATCAAAATCGAAGGACTCTTGAGGATTAGCTTTGGAATGGGGAGGCGGATGGCATGGCTACAGTAGTGGGGTGGAGATCAGCGACAGTTTCTTTCCCAAGAAAAGAAAAGGAACAATTGGGTGCAGAGATTTGAACTTGAGAATTTTTATGATTCTTTATGGGCAAGTGTACACAAATATAACCAATCAAAAAGTGACACATGTGCATTGCTACAGTAACAGGACGAACACGACTGGACAAGATGAAATTCTCACAAGACCAGGACCGGGACAAAATTCTTGATTTCCGTTTGGAATTGCCACTTCCCAAGACAACCATACCGGTCTGAAACGGTCCGGAATGGACCGGCATCTTGCTCACCCCTGAGAATAAATAGACGCTTTAACTTGTAAATGTAAAGCCAGCCAAACATAGTTAAAATTGCTTGACAAACCTTTTATGTTTCTCTAAAGATCAGGTTTATACACAACAATTAACAGAAATATGAGAACCTTATCAGTGATTCTGCCATCTGAAAACAAAAAATCGCATAATTTCACCAGAGAGAACCAACTCAAAATGCTCTAGACTCCTTCAAACAGAAATTCTTGGTGTTTAACGAAATACAAATCTAGCCCAACAGGAGGATAACATTTCCACAAATCGTGAACTCCTAAACCAAAGTTATTAGAAGCATGCCAGAACTCATTCATTTCCATTGCCTAAAATGCACTGCGAGAGATGAGTTAAATATGGTTCAGCTTTGGAACTATTGTTCAATATTGGTCCCAGGCTCTGTAGCTCAGTATTAAACTCCCTCTCAAACTTTCTGCAATATAAATCAGTCACAAAGAAAGCACGATTAGGGAGGGAAGCATATGCTTGTATGATTATGTAGATATTCCACAGCCATTTCAAACTTACAGAATGGTATCAGCAACGGTTTTGTTGCTGGAACTTAATTTTAGTGCCTGCGGTGGACTCCGTGATTTCGATTGCTTGGGTTTTTCAGACCCAAGTGAACCATCAGACTCGACAAGGGTGGGAACATCAATCGAACATGATATCAACCACTGAGTTGCCGCAGCATACTGTAGGCAAAGTGATTTCAGCTTCTCCACTTTCTGCATTCAGAGAATTCTCTATTACAGAAAATCACAATAACACACCAAGAGTTCAATAACTATAACCTTGTGGATCAAGTACATATAGTAAGGAAAAACTTTTGATTCCAACATCCTTGTATGACAAAGCAGAAGGTCAAATTTGGGTCAACTGGAATGTGAAGCTTGAAATCCAGGGGTTTGGGTTTTATTAATAATAAGAGATATATTGTTCCAATATAAAGTTTAAAATGCATAAAAGTTTGGTTTGCGTGGAGAAAAATAGAAGAAATTTGTGGATCTCAAATGATCAACGCACCTTCAATTAATAATGTTATGCAGTATCGACTCATTTCATATGATGCATGAGTATAGTCTCAAAATCCAAATTCATTTGCATCTACAGGCACATCAGAGTGTAAAGGTCATTTGATGCTTATATTTCTCTAGAAAAATGCTAGAGACATAAAATTTGTACACAATTTGGATACACAATAATGTGGCACTATATGTAATCAATAAAAAATGGGGAGCCTACCCCACCCTTATCACTTTCCCCTTCCTTTGTACTATGCCACTTCATTGTGTATCCAAATTGTGTACAAATTTTGTCTCTAGCCTCACTCATTTCTCCAAGATCTAACTAAGGCCCTGCATTAAAGATGGAGGCCATCATTATTCTCCCTGAGTACTCTACACAATCCTATCTCACTGGCCTCGAACGTATCTACTCTGTCCACCTCTTCTATGTGACATACATCCCCTTATATCCCTTTGTTTCTGGTCATGCCTATATGCTTGAATGTATTAAGAACGAACCTTCAGAAATTCAGGCAAGAGAAGCAAGCATCCCCTCATACTTTTGTGAAGGAAAAAGTCATGGTGCTGGATAACCTGCATCAGGAAGAACCTTTTGAGAAAAACATATCTAACCTCAGACTTCCGCAATGAGAATGTCATACAATAATTGGCATTCTTCTTTTTAGCCAAAGATTTCTTTTTCATTGGTTTCAGATGAAAACAATAGTTTCTCCATGAAAAATACCAGACCTCATCTATGCTCTTTGCAGTCTGAAGTCTATTATGCATCACATGCCAATTGGGCTCAATAACCTGCAAACAAGAAGTTTTGTCAAAAATCAAAAGCTCAGTAAGTTCAGTAACTTTCATTTCTAGGAAAATATATCTAGATACATAGAACCAGAATATTATGGTCAGAAAGAATCCGCCAGACCAAGTCTCTAAAGAGCCATGGTCAGAACTTTGTAAGCAAACACATACGGAATGCAATGTTGTTTGCAACACAAGGGCACACAACAAAGGATAAGGGTGCTAGATATCACGAGCATGTATGCCCCAGCACTCGAATCGATTTTTCGAGAGAAATGTACAATTTTGTAGTCTCTGATAGAGCATAACTTGCTTTGTTGTATTGACAATGGCCCAAAAAATGGAAAGTAAACAAATAAAAACCAAAAACTTCCCTCATGATGTTTTTTAAAATTAACTTAAATGATTAAGAACATTACTTCCATGATAACATTTATCAAAGGGTGCTGTTATTGGCACTCCGCAAACTTTATCACACCCTCCACGTGAATTTATAAATTTTATATACCTGTTTTAATTCCTTGAGTTACCAGTAATTTAGTAAACCTGTATATACATATATGGAAGTGATCATATATCATGCAAATCCTTTCAATACTGATAGACAAACCTCACTTTTAGCACAGGGAAGCAAAATCAAATATAGGAAAACGCACTGCATAACAAACCAGAGCATGGAGAAAGCATCCAGGTATAAGTTTCATTTTAGAAAGTAGAACTTGCCTCAAATGTTAGATAGTGTAGAAGACTATTAATAAATTTAAGCATACTCCGACATAGCAGCGATGATCTGGAAATAGCAGTTCCACGCATGTTAAGAGCACGAACACCCTGAATATGACATATCTTTCAAGTCACTTAATTGAGAAATGCGGCCATGCGATCTTCCTACATGAAAGAGATAACAAAAGTCTAGACCATACTTGATGTGCTTGCCATGCCCCACAAAGTTGGCGATCTACGTGCTTACAGTGGAAAAGAAACCGGAAAATCAACTGGTACTTTGTTAAGGAATTCTTAGAGATAACGATAGACAATGGCCAAGGAATCTGAAACATAACCAAAATAGTTATAAGAGACCAAAGAAAAATAATTTAGCCATGGGCCCATATTAGCATGGCATTGTATGAAAATTTTCACAAGCCAGATCTATTTGAAAAGTGAAGCCAGTCTCTGAACATGCCTCATGCAAACTAATTTATACATTGTATCTTCTGCATTGTTTGGAGAAAATATCTCATGCACAATTCCTAAAAATATAGAAGAAGTAGGAGGGAGAACGGTTGGGATGATAAATTCCTCAGTATTAAATAGTCATAACTTTTTTTTGTTTGTGGGGGAGGTAGGTGTGGGGGACAACAAACCAATAACATCTACACATATATACATATATACGAGAGTTAAAAGACAAAAAAACTACACTAAACATAAACCAGTTATCAACAAACCTTATAATTCAAAGAAAATGTCTCGAGGCCAGCTATGCTTACTGGCTCCTCTAGATCAGTCTCATCAGAAATATCCGTGCCCTTTTCACGATCTTTAAGGGTCCCCAAATTTTTAAGCAAAGATGATGTTTCCTGAAGGCAAATGATGAAAATGTTTGTATCAATATCGAAATTGTTCCTATGAAAGAAAAATGATAGAGCAGGTGTTTACCACGAAACATGTTAAGTCCTCATGACAAGGATCTGCTGCAGAGGCTGAGGAGCGCAAAGCAAGGTCCAGAAGTGACTATTTAGTAAACAAATCTCAGTTAGTTTGATTTGTGAAATCATAGATATGCTTTGCCGCCCAAGAAACTTGATGAAGAAAGAAGACCAAACCTGCAGCTTCTCTACAGAAATCTCATCGAGCTTTTTGGTAAGCTCATCACGAGCAATATCCATAAAGTGAACTAAAAAATCACCCTGCATAAACACCATTAGTTGCTTCCAGTTGATGTGAATAACATGACCTTTGTAATAAAGCTTAACCAGAAGACAAAGCCATCTCTTCTCATGGTGAAATCACCAGGAAACTTCCAGAGCTACCAAAAAGTAGTACTAAAATCCAAGCATGCTCCTTACTAGGGCGTGGGGAAATTCATACAGGCTTACCTATTTACATTTACATCCTTGAAGAGGAACAATGAGCACGTTAACTAATTAAAATAGCCAACCAAGAACCATAACCGTTGTAACTTTAGACAGAAAGATATGCATGTACACTATGCACATAAAAGAGCTGAGCTAGCATAACCTAACCCATACCTAGAACTCTACCTGATATGGATGGTTCATTAACTTCCAATCTCAGTTTCAGACAAAACATGGTATCTGTATCTTACAATGTAAAATGTAATTGATGTATTTCCAAGTCCATTGGTCATGAAACAGTATACCTGATCAAGAAGAAGATAGTGCTTTATAGATCGTAGTTTTCCAATCAGATCATACTACAAAAGAAAAGAGGGAAGATGGGCCAACAACGTAAATGAATTAGAATGAAGATAATGCAGAAATAATTGAAACATAACAAAACCCACAAACCACCAAACAACCATTTATTGACAAACTGATGGTCACCTTTTCTTTGATAAGGTTCAAGAGCTCACAGCTCGCAAAGTCGTATGCAGATTTTATACACTCAAGATAGCGATGGTTGGAGCCAAAGCTCATCAATTTCGAATTTTCAGAAAGAGGAACCTATGCATACAATCCAATCAACAGCATGTACCAAGATAACCATAATGATGCAAACGAACTTCCTAATTACTTTTTCACTAATAAGAGAGAAGAAAATAACATAATGGGATGATCATAACCAGAACCTGAACATGGTGACCGCACTCTCTCATGACATTTAGATACTTTCCAGTGGTCAAAATTGTCCCTGAAATATTTGAAAGGAAGCTAGGGATACCATCCTTGAGGCTGTAACGTTGCCTCCAATACTTTGCATCATAATCTTGAGTGAGGCTTTCCTATAAGATTTTACAAACTGTAACATAATAAGCATAAATATTATGCACTCATTATTGTGAAATCAGATTACATACCTTTTGAAGAGATTTGTTCTCAGCAATGAAGAATTCGCCATAAGGATCGTCGATGACTCCTTCATAAACCCACCTAAAATAAAAAATTTTGTTTCCACATGGATGGATCAATAATATAGTAATATAGGTATTGCACATATGATATTCAAAGCCATTACCACATAGGGAAAAAAACAAAACCATCTCATACACATTTCCACATTTAAATATATTTAAAACAGGAAGTGCATGTCAAAAACTAATTGATGATTTAATATATAGGCTTTCCTTCAAGAAAATGCGCCTGAACATACAAACACCATAGTTTTGTACACAGGAATTACATCCAGCAGAATTTAGGCAAAGGAACCCCTATTCATTTCTTCTATCAGCAAATGAGTCTGAAATGTTTTCATACCTTGTGATATATAGATGGGTTGCAGCTAAGGGAAAGAGAATATGAGGCATACATTTCAGCTGTGCTGATTAGGATATTACCCCAAAAGTCAAGACCTAGTTATCTAGCAATCTATGTTATTATGTCAAATTCATAAAAATCCAAGCCTCTGTAACCATTCTTCTATAAAAATAAAATGAAACTATTTTGTAGATTTCCCAATGGGGAAGACCTGCCGGATAGTAAGGCCCTGAGCTTGAAAATTACATTCCAATAAGAAGATAGCAACAAGTTGGCAGGGAAAATTGCGATTTTCACGTAAGAGCATAGTTGACAACTTGATAGCAAGCAGGTTAAAGGGTACCTCTCAAGTATTCCAAGGTATGCATTGCTAGCACATTCAGTCATCTTTTCTAGCAACGATCTTACACCATTATCACCAGCCATGGCCTTAGCCTGGATATTTTAAACAGCCATGGCATGCAAAAGTAGCAATAACACAAAAGTTGAAAAATGAGAAACCGGTTGTGAGAATGGCTACTACTTCCAAAGGGAGCAACTAAAATTTATGTACAAGGATTAACCTGGCTCTGCAAGAGGTTAAGAACTGCAGAACCCGCAAAGTTATTAGCTGATGCCCTCCGTATTACATTTGATAGTGCTTGCATAGATCCCATCATTGGCTGCAATGCAGATTAGAGAAAGCCACTTGGTAAGGTCAAATAGAAAAGAAGCCAACAAAATGCTTAAAATAAGTCTCAGAGAAGCTCAAACCTGACAGTAAAACCACAAGCCTTGTAGGGAGAGTCTTCCAAGTCTAAACTGGTGTTCCAGCTGCGCCACCATAGCCTGGTAATCCTGATACAAAGCAAATTGGAAGGAGGTACTCAGCAGAGGAAATCGAGTAGCTTTGAAAACCAGAACAAATATAGCATTTTGGAAGAAGATAAAAAAAAAAGAGAATATCCACATGTCAAAGAAGACGAACAAATAACAAATACTCCAATTTCAGGTAAACGAAACAAACTTTTAGTTGCAGAGAGGAATTGAAAACGAGGGAAGAGAAGAAAGCCTACTAGAAGGAGCGCCCGGAGTGCAGCAGCAAAGGCATGATTCACCAAGCCATTCTTGAATTGAGATCTTGATTCAACAAACTGGTTAATGAGCATAAAGCTCTCACACAGTGGAAACACCCGTTTGGCCAATTCCTGGAAGCATTCAAATACCAGGAAAAGACAAGGGAGTTAAATCCCCTCCTCAAAGGCCCAAAACTCCGAACACAACAGGAAAGAGATATCATTGCAGCAATTGATGTACCTGAAGAGCTAAATCCATGGAGGCGTCAACTTGAAAGGCGAAAGTATCCTCCTTTCCGTGGACCCTTTTGATCGCAATGTACCGCCCTTGGATCCCAACCATTGCAGACAAGAGGTCATCAATGACCACAAACTCCTACTCACACAACAACCCTCATTACCACACCACTAACTAGCAATTTTCGATGCAGCAAAATTCGAAAATCAAAGAGCTCACCTGAACAGCAGGATTGTAGCAACCAATGGCACTCTCGAATCCCATGCTGCAAAATCCAGAAATTGATTACGACTAGTATTTTCCAGGAGGAAAACAGAAAGTGTGTGAATTGATTACCTAACGGAATCAAGGGAATATGCGCCCATGTTATCGAGGAATCGGGAGGTGGATTTGCATTCCTGGTGGAAGCGGCCAGTGAGGAACGGCCTCTCCGAGTTCCAACGCGGAGTGGAAGGGCATGATATCGTTGTGCTTGAAGTTTTGTCCATCGCAACTCACCACCCAACTAAACCCCCCCACCCCCAGATAAATAACCCAAAAGCCCCCTAAATCCAACAACAATGGCCTGTATGCATCGATCCCCCCAAATTGGCGGGAAATGCCGAAATGGAATGTCGAGGGTAAAGAGACGAGTGAAATACGGCTCGAGTCCAGAAAGAAAGCCGCGGATGAACTAAAAAGAAGCAGAATTGGAGTGTTGAGTTGGGTAGGATTTTTGGGCTGTCTTCAAATTTTGGGGATGATTCGAACTTCGCTTCTTGTTCGACGACGGGTCGTACGGGTTGAGTGGGGGCTGCCTACTGAGTTACTCTGTCGTTCGTGTCAATTCAATTTTAAGTTTCTCTTGTGATAAGAGCAAAAACAATGTTGTTTTATAAACCCAAAAACATATCCTAAAAATACAAATTTTACCTAAATCTCAAATAATGTTGCAAGAATAAGGTGTATAAACCTAAATTTGAAGGGGAAAAAATGTAAGTTTGGGTGTAAATATACCCCCACTTTTAAAGTTTTCCCCTTAATGTGGCATGAGTAGGCACCACCATTTTTCGCTCTCTCTTTGACACTTGAAAAGATGAATAGTTAAGATGAGTTCAATTTTTATACCCAATTTTCTCTCTCATTTTTCCCCTTCACATTAGAAAATCATACATTGTTTCTTTACAACTTTCTCCCCTATTTTTTTTTGGGGAATGTAATTAAATATCCCCATTATATAAGTCTTCTAAAAATTTGACCCCAAATAGCAAAAAATAAGAAATCTATACCTTTTGCCACCTGAAAAGTCCGGACAACCCTTAGTTTTTGGGCTGAACATGAAAAGAGGTTGGTCTGCTCATTATTGGGCCCGTTTGGCATTGCTTTTGTGAAAGTGATTGTGGTACGAAAGTGTTTTCGCGAAAGTTTTTGGCCAAAAAGTGTTCGGTAAATGCAAACGAAATCACTTTCGGGCCATAATCACTATCGCGAAAGCTGATTATCGAAAGCAGGTCAGGAGTAGCTTTCGTGAAAGTGATTTCATTTGGGACACGCTGGGAATTATGTGAAAGTTTAATGAAAATTTTTCTCCCAATTATGCCCATCTTTAACATTTCAATTTACTTGAATTGCCACCCCAAATCTGTCGACCTCCAACCCAGCCTACCTCCAAACTCAACAAAATCCAATCGCCGTCCCACCTCAAATTACCCAATCCAAATCCCAATCGTCGTCACCGTCACCTTGGGCCAGGTACTATGTCTATGCCATTTTTTAGCTTTCGCCGTCCCAATTCCCGTCTCTTCGATTTCACCAACCAAAATCCACCTCCGCACAATCCAAGCTCGTAATTTTACACCGTCATCTCTGGCTATCTTCTCTTCCGGATCGACGATGCAGACCGCCGCCCTGAGGAATGGATTCTCACAACCAGAATAGGGCTCCTCGAAGTCCTTATAATGTAAGCTCGATATTTGATTTTGATGTTTGATAATCTTGGTTTTTTCCTTCTGGGTATGCTTTAATCGAGGAAATAATAAGTTCTGGATCTTGGGTTTCGTTTGCTTTTACCTAGGTTGGTGAGGATTTTGTTGTCTGGGTTTGAAATCAATGAAGAATTAAGAAGTGAATAGAGGGTTTTGATTGTTTTGTTCCATTTGTTATTTATTTGATTTTGTTGTCTGGGTTTGAAATCAATGAAAAATGAAAGAAATGAATCATGGGTTTTTGTTGTTTTGTACTGTTTGTTATGCATTGTCCCTTCCAATCCAAATAAAACTTGATAATTATAAAAAAAATAATTGTACAAATAGTTTGTTAAAATAGTTGTTCAAGAACATGTCTGTTTTGGTCATTATATACATGAAACAATTACATTTTGATACTGTTGATGCAAAAAATGGATCAACGGTCAATGTAAGTGAAGCTGAGGATCGGGTCGATCTACTTGTTTTGGGGAGCTAGGATGCTAGCTCCAAGTGTTGGTGTCCGGATCGGGGTCCGAAAGGAGTGTGTCTTGCTTTGCCTCGAATTTGTCCGGAAGGGCTATGCCGTGTCCGTCCGTCCGAAGGATGAAGTCTGTCCCCGGCTGGAAGTGGATATGCACAAAAAACAAGTGTGGTAAGAGCACCAGTGGGGTGCCAGCCAAAGACTCTCTAATGCTTAAGTCAGCGAGGATGGACGATGAGTCTTAATGGCAAGTAAAGGGTGTAGGTGAGAGAATTGAATACCTTTGGCCCATGTCAAGATTTGACTTGTATTTATAGTAGAAAGTTTGATGCTCAAACCTACTTGTGATCAATGTGGGACAAGTCTCCCACATTGAAACTTTTGGAGGCTTGTGGAAGCCTTTGGAGACTAGGCATAAGTCGCCTATTAATTTCCAATCTTTATTAATTTCCAATCTTTGAGACGTTCCCCGGGCTTCGATACTCATCGTATGGAGCGTATTAGCGGCTCTGTACGAAGGTGGCAACAAGATGATCCCAAAGCGTATACTTCGGATGGTCGGATCGGTCTTCATGTGGGGGCCACGAGCCCCGTAAAGCGTGCTCTCGGGAAAGGGCGAATTGCCAAGCTGGCACTTCCTTAGGATGACATGTGGCCGATTCTGGTACGGTATGAACACATACTATTTGAGGAGTAAAATACCTAAAATAACTACTACACTTTAAACATTACAATATAGTACTATTTTGATACATGTTGATTTTTAATTGGCTTATACACTTTCGCAGCCCAATTTCATGATTCTTCACGCTGCCAGCTTCAGTCTCTTTTGAATTTTCAAAACAAAATACTTCAAATCTTGTTTGGCTTATAACTTGCTCATCTGATCTCCAAACGATACAAGATCAGCGACTTTGGATTCGTGCCGATCTCCTCTTTCTTTTGGTACCAAGATTGTTACTTGCAGATCTCTATAGAAGGAGGACAACCCCAAAACATTTTAGCATTTTTCGGCAAAATTAGTCAATTCCGGCCAACTCCGGCCACCTCCAAGCTCAAGTGAGGTACCAATCTTCAAGTTTTCTCATAATCTACAATGCACATGAGTTATTTTCATGTTTTGGTTAGGTCTTGAAAAAACTTATGTTGGTAATCCTTGTTTTACTGCGACTCCTTCAAAATGAAGGAACAACTTCTAATTTGAATGAACAACTTCGTATTTGAAGAAACACTTGCAAATTTGAAGAAACTCCTTCAAATAGAAGGACCTCTTTCAAATTGTAGGGAAAACCTCCTTCAAATTGAAGGAACACCTCCTTCGAATTCGGATTTGAAGGAACACCTCTTTCAAATTGAAGGAACATCTCCTTCAATTTGAAAGAACACATCCTTCAGAGTTGAATGAACACCTCCTTCAGATTTGAACGAACACCTCCTTCAAATGTGCAGGTGTTCCTTCAAATTATTTCTTCTCTCAAATCAATTTTTTTTTTAATTCAAATTTGTGGAGTGCGTGAGCCCCACGCATATGGGCTGTGGTGGGCTTCTTAGTTTTGATTTGGTATTAAATTATAACAATAATAGTAAATTGTAAAAAAAAAAAAAAAGTGAGGTAGTGCTTTTGGTAATACTAAGACCCACATAGTAGTTTTTGGTAAGAGCCTCTACATACATCTCACAACACTTTACTAAAAATGTTTACCAAACACCTCAAACTGATTATTGTGATCCAAAGCAATTTTGACAGAATGTTTATCAAATGCAAAACTGATTATCCCGAAAGTTGCTTTTGTGAAAGTGATTTTGCGAAAGCACAGCAATGCCAAACTGGCCCTATAAGAGGTTGGTCTGCTGATTGTACTAAAATGTCCCTAAATTTTGTGGGAGTGTTTTGGATGGAGTTTGAAGAAGCCATTCACCACCTTTCTCCCAAACTTGTATCTCGTTTCTCAGTTTTGTGAAACCTTGGCCTTCGTCTCGTCTGTCAACAGCACGACCACGGCGACCACCCACAACCTTCATTCACATTCCTTAGCTACTTAAAAAAATAATGGAGCTATAGAGAAAGGAAAAGGGAAAGAGGAAGAAAGATGGTAATCGGATTGGTGGATAAAGAGGAATTTGATTCTATTTGAGGTAGTGATTTCAATCCTTGTTTTAATTGCTTTGAGTTCTCTATTGCTATTTCCTTGCTTTTTTGTTTTCAATCTTGCTGACCTTTTTCAGTTTTTGAAAAATTCAGATTTTGGGTTAAATATTTGGTTTCGATTCTTTGAGTTGTAGCCTAATTAGAATTGTTTAGATGTTATTTGGAACCCGTATAACTTTTTTGAGGTTAGGTTGGATTTGAAACTGATTATAGTTGAACATAAGAAGACAAAATTCTTGAAATCTACATTTTCGAGTGGCAAATTTTGCCGCTCGATTTCTCATAGCTTAAAACTTTGTTTGGGATGTTAATCACTTAGTTTCGAAGCTGACTTGTCCAGGAACAAAGCCCAATTGGTTTCATTGAATTTGGTTGAGTTTTGGCAAGTCAAATTGATAGATGAAATTGGGTTACAAATCCGTCAAAAACAAGATTTCGAGTTTTACGTGTCTTACGTAAGATGTCGATATCTTACAAATTACAGCTCTGATTCCAACCATCTTTATATGGTTTCAAAGAGGGTATAATAAGTTTCTCAACGCATACCATTTGGTTTAATTTTGATGAGTTTTGATGGGTGAAAAGAGGTCACGAAAGGTGGTCTAAATGTAGAAATTTCAGTTTTGCAGCAGAGATACTTATGCATGTTTTTCAGTTTCAGGTCTGATTATTATGTTTTCTTATATAGTTTTCATTCCGATTGGGTTATTGATTGTTGCAATAATCAACTAAGACTAGAAGTTAGTTACTCACTCATTTAAACTTAAAAGTAACCAAGACTTTGTTTGTGTGCTAATTGGTGATTTTTTAACTCCTTTGGTTACGTTTAGAGTTCGCTGCCTATGCTGAAAGGCTGAGATGGAAATGTGTTGAAGAGTACTATAGGATGAGAAAAATTATGTGATTACTTAGTAGGTAGTAAATCTTAGCTGCATAGTAGCTATTCTCTTACATGCAATAACTTGATCTCCACCGAAAGAAGTTGTTCTCTGCGAGGAGGATGGTATAACTATTGAAGACATGATATATGGCTTCAAATGTTTTGTTGGCTAGTATTTGTTCGTGCTACAAATATTGATGAGCAGTTGCTTGAGCTACCTCAATGATCAAATCTGCTTGCCTCTCTTCGGGTAAGAATATTGTTCTGCTCTAGGTCAGCATGGATTATTGAACCTTTTATTTTGATATGATTTTGGCTCACTGAATGGAAAACATATTTTTCGAATCATGTACTTTGTAGTTTTATGAATGTTACAGTTAACAAACTTTGTTGATGTCATGGTTTCACCTATAATGTGTGCACAACCCATAAACAACTCGCATGTACTGAGTGTTCCTAATTGCTCCATTTGAGGTAATTTTTGGCTCCTGATATGTTCTGTTAGTGAAGTTTCAGTGACTATTTATCAATTGTCTAATACATTCAAATAATACATTTGACTAATATGTACTTAATGCATTCCCAGTGCAGGTGGTTAGCAGGAGAATCACTCCATCCGAAGAGGAGATTCCAAATCTAATCATGAAGTTTCCCCCACCAATGACAGCGTTAGATGAGCGTGTTAATGGTATGGGTGCTAAAAGAACATCTTCCAAGGACGTACGTCAAAAGATCGGTTTGGAGGAGACAATGCAAGTGCTTGTCAAAGAGTTGAAGGAAATTTAGGGAAAATAACTGAGAGTTGAAAAAGACGATGGAGACTTGCGAAAAAAAAAAAAAAAAAAAAAAAAAACAACCGAGACATGGAGTGTATGAAGGACTCCCAAGCAATTGTACAAAAATTTTTTTTTAATTTATCTATGGTGCAAAGAAATGATCGACTTGAATCTTTTTAATTGACCAATGCAAAGTACCTTCTAAGTTATTGTACATATAGGGAACTACTTATTGATAGATACTATTGGATACCACACCCAATTTTTAATCTGTTCATACCAATGTAAATGTTGCTAAATCATTGTTACCTTGTTCTCTAACTAAACAAAACATTATCCTATAATATATGGATGATTTATAACATTGGCAAATGATACTTCACCTTATGGCAGTTAGATGACCAACATCTTTTGAATGCCTTTTCAGTACGTTGTGCTGCTTAAACGATAGCGGTATCAACTGGGCTCATCTGTCGTCAATAAACAACTTTAACTTTCCTTCGATTGCAGAACTATTGAGGTAGTGTGTTCATCTTGTGGGAGAGGGGTAATTGAACAATACGGGGAACATAAGACAGTCATAATTTTCGAACATAGAGTCATATGCAATGATGTGAAGTGGAAAAATTTGTTTTTGTAATGAGTTGCAAGAAAATTGGTACATTTTCGTATTTGGTGCTGTATTAAAGTGGGAATTGTTTGTACTACTCATGGTTACACATACCATGTTGGTTACAATCGATCTAACTGCGGCTAAACTTTGCCAACCTCCGTAGTGAACAATTTGCAAATTGAATAGCACACAGTAACTTAGAAAATGGTATTTTGCACTAGTCAATTCCAATGGTTTTGGTTATTCATTTAATGTGGTTCCACTATATATACAGGATATATATTGTAATCAATTTGTTGTGTGGCAGTTGCATCATAAACCACTAGACGGTGGATTTATCATTAGTGTAGATTGTGATTAGAGATGAGCCTTGTGAAATTAATTCGTTCAATTACCATCATAGATACACCACTCCCCCAAGATTGTCATGTCAATTTGATTGGAAATGTAATAATGCACGCAGACAACTGTTACGGTAGTTAAGAACACTTAAATTACAAAGCATGCTTACATAACAACAGTGAAATTTACATATAATTACAACAAGAAAGGATTACATTTACCAACACCACAGCTACCATTTTCAGTGTACATAAGAACAGTAAACCCATCATAATTTGCATCAAAACCACCGAAACACAAAGGAGGTGTACAAACCTTCCATACCAAAAAAGGGGACATTATATAGTAGAGGACCAGAAAGGTAGAAAACACGAGGTCATACGAAAGTCATAACAAGTAAACACAAGAGTACTATAGAGTGATACGTAGGTACTAACTTAGTTGATAAATATCTAACGCTGATTCTTGACTGCGACAACAGCTTCATGGTACTGGACATCCGCATGTTTGCGAGAGCTGACACACATAGCATTTGCAACGTCAATGTTATCCCAGTTGTGTTGGGGACAAAGTAGTGAAACATAGGCCCGACCAAGCTCGAATCCTTCGTAGTAATATCCACGCGACAATTGCTTAAACTCAGCACCACGCCTAAAGGCAGGCACGACAACATCTTTCAAGTGGTCCACTTCATTTTGTAGCAATGCCTTTTTCCTCAGCCATTGCTGCCTCTGCTGCGGCCTCCACTTCTTCACGGTAAGCGACACTGAGGTCGCGGTTCAAGCAACCCAACACTTCGCCATGGACATCTGTTTTCTCTTTCCAAAAATCTTGAACGTCCCACGAATGCAATGTCATCACAAGTTTTGACAACATTTACTGATGAATGCACACCCTCTGTCGCCATCATAGTCGTTTTCCTTTTCGGAAACTCGACCTGCCACTGCAAGTCTCATGGGTAGCAAGGTGCATCGCTTTGTGGGATGATGTTGTCCATGTACCAATATGGACACAGATGATGGCCGATATTAATTTCAAAAGAAACATGAAAGTTAAGAACTTGACTGCGGGGAGACTCCTGAATATTCTTTATATAGAAAGAAGTAAATGTAATGGTTGTAGGGCCCCATGGTTGTACAATTTGGTATTCCCATGCTTGTATTTTGTTTGAAAAATAACCCATCATTTAAAATGGGCCTGCAGAAAGGGCTTATAAAAATAAGCCCAACATAGATTTTTATCTACACAATGTTCCACTTGAATGGGTCCCAACCAAGCGGCGGGACTTCCACGTTTGCCACTCTTCTTTTGTATTATTTGGGATATTTGTGGGGTTGTGTACCTGATTCAAATTGGTGCCAACTTTCTCCCCATTTACCTGCTCCCTCCCTTTTTTAATTGCTTTATTTATGTATGACTGCTAATTGCACTAGGTCACGAAAGGGCTTTTACAACGGTGGAAAACTGTTGTCTGTGTTTGAGGAATACTGTAATGAAAACCGATGTGATCCTTGATGGCCATAAAAGATAATAGTGACAAAGTGTTGTCTACAAATTTTATAGACAACAGGTATATATTCAGATAACGGTGAAGAACTGTTGTCTCTGATTTTATAGACAACATGTATATATTAAAACTGTGATCTCGTTGGATAATAAACAACAGTTTCGTTGCTTTCTCCGTGATCTTTTTGATTTTGAGACAACATTTTATTGCTTAAAACCATTGTCTTCTCTTCTGTAAACAAGTGGTTTGTTGCATTTGTATTTGTATTGATACATGTACATATTAGCATTTGTACAATCTATTTTATTCATTCACAAATCTCAATCCTCAATCCATACATATATTTAATGTAGATCAATATTGTTCATAAATCTACATGCTTCCACAACAATTCTAATTTCCTAGTCTAAAAAAAGTATGATAAAACAATCCTGCAAAGCAAAATCTTCACAAGTTATACATTATCTACAATGATATGGATTTCTGCAATAAACCACACTAAAACAAGCATTGATAAACACTTAAAGGCATTATGTATATTATATATTTAGTGCATGACAACTGTCCACGTCTATACAATTGAGAGCAATACATGGTTCTTGAGCTAATATTACTTATCTGAAGGTTATATATGTGGTACAAGGATATATGCTGAAATCTCAAAGCTTCAGACCAACAACACAAGCTATACATACTGACTAGAAGATTTCATGAGAGGCGTGTTCCTATAGCATCATAAGAGCTAGGTTTAAATACCTATTAAGATAGTAGATGTTTAAACATAAATTTTGGCATAAATGAAAAGAAAATGAGTGCAATAAGTATTCAGTAAACTTTAGAAACCTTGGCCCTGACTGTCAAAATGTCATCAGAATATCATTAGGTCCTCACAATTTTGAACTTGCATGCCCACTTTGGTAACAAGGCATGTTAACTTGCCTCAGATATTGCCTTCAAATCAGGTCGTTTAGCAGCCTTTTTGTTGGGCGAGGAAGGCTCGGCTTCCTGCAGAAAGCATGACAATGCCTTCCCTAATTATGTATAAGCACTAGGGGTGGGATCGGGATGATCCCGATCCCGATTACAAAAATCCCGATCCCGTCCCGATCCCGATTAGAGGCTAAAATGGATCCCGAATCCCGTCCCGATTGAGTCGGGATCCCGAGAATAAAATCCCGATTAAGTCGGGATCCCGATCGGGAAACCCGATAAATCCCGACAATTGAATCTTAAGTATAATATGAAATTTTAAACTTTTTTGTGTGTATAAATTTATAATGTAAACTAACAAGTACAACTTATACATGATGAAAATAAAACATACTAACATAGTAATTCAATAACTTGAGGGTGTGTGTGGCTTCTTCTATTATCATGAAGGCCATGTGGCCATGAAGGTGTGTGTTGGTGTGGGGAGAGAGGGAGAAAACCAAAAAAAGAAACAAAAAGTAGAGAATACGTAGAACTTGGAAGAAAATGGTTGAACTGTTCAGAGCCCGAGAAGACCACTTTACGTTGTTCAAATCAAAAAATTTTCGTCATGAAAGTTGTTCATTAGCTCGATTCCTATAACATATCAAAAAATCAGATTAATCGGATCACTGTAGCTACTTCAGTTAGGGTAAGAATTAAAACATTAATAAAAAAATAATTAAATAATATATAGTGTCGGGATGTCGGGATCCCGACTTTTAAAAAAAATCCCGATCCCGTCCCGACTCAGTCGGGATCGGGACAAAATCCCGACTAGTCGGGATCGGGATTGTCGGGATCGGGATTTTCGGGATCGGGATCGTCGGGATCGGGATCGGGACGCGGGATTTGGGGGGGCGGGGGGGGGGGGGTGGGCGTTTCCCCCCCCCCAATAACCAACAAAAAAACGAAAACCACCTGTTATGAGGAGAATATTTCATACAAAAGAATTTTAGTAAAAAAACATAAAGGAAAAAGGAATGGGAGCAGGTCACTCAATTAATACTGATGATGGCAGTAGGGCAAAAGGAAGCACAACTCAATTAATAGATACATCAGCTTACTTGAAATGCAGAAGTGGAACCCAATGCTACTGAAATGTTAGATAGAATTAACTAGGAAGCACAAGAACAAAGCAAAAGCACTGAACTAATTTATTCTTTCACCAAAACATATGTATATTGATAAATACATATATACTAGCAGTTTCCAACTTAACCACAAACCAAATTAAACATTGAAAGAATTGTCAAACAGAGACCATATGAGGTTAATCCCAAATTCAATTCATCATTTCATCATGCTCATGAATTAAGCTCAATATTCCAAGTCTCTCTCTTAGTACACTAACCACAATTGTGATCAAATCAACACACTGCCCTAAATTTAACAATTAACAACAATACAGAAGAATTCTACAAATGACACGAGTGCGAAATCGATTAGTACTATGAAAACAACAAGACTCAACGCTTAAATTCAACACGCCTCAACACATCTGCACAGCTACCATGGTGTACTACTTGTTACGATGGTAATGGTAAATGCCCTGGAGGAGAGCACACAGCATATATTGAAGTAAAGAATGGTGAGCGAACTAAAGTGGGCAATTGTTCTCACAGTGAATCACTAAACTCAATGAAAAACTCTTGCAATTTCCATTCTACGCATATAGTGAAGTCAACTACAATAAGGAGTTTGGCACCATCTTGGAATGCAATGAAAAGCTTGAAATTAAGCATTCTCCCAGTTACGTTATGAATGCAAGATGTTGTATCAAAAGAAAAAACTAATCGCTATTGCCCTTCCTGTTTCATTTGATCAGAACTTGAAATATACTACAATAACTGTAATTCGATGCACAAAAGCTAGCAACTTGAAAATTGCTTCAACCCATCAAGTGATAAACACGTTGCATGTTAGGATAGAAAAGTCCAAAGTTTTGCTCCACATCATGCAAGTTTTTTATTCTAATTGAATATGGCAAAGACGAATACTTCAATGCAATATAATATTCCCAGACCAAAATTAAAAAACAATACCTTAGCAGGTATATTAAACTGATATTGAAGAGCATGACCAAGAAATTCCTCAATTCTCATTCGTAAATCTGCAAAGAAACTTAGAACAAAACAACTTCTAAGAATACCATAAAGCATACACAAACGAAATCTGAGAGTTGAGAAAGAGAAATGAGAAATGAAAACTTTAGTAGTATTAATTATCCAAATATGTTGCATTCCACTATAGCAGGGAGAGGGGGCCAGAGCCAAAATCAAATTGAAACATATAATCCAAATGCAAGTAAGGTTGGGACAAAAGAAAACAATATCAAATTAGCTTACAATCTTAGCCACTCGTTAAACTGAAACCTACAGAACTACACCTGAATTGTAGGGTTGGAACTACAAATGCATAGGCAATTCACCACAGCTAGCTTCTTTGTCCTTTTTCAACATGATGCAACCATGAGCTTATCATAGTCATTGTCATACAGCAACACCTACCCATCAAAATGGAAAACCATGTTTGAAAAAGGACACAACTTTTATTTTCAGACTAATTAATGGATCATCATCAAACATTTGAACAAACAAATAACCAGAAAAATCCACGATACTGAGAGAAATAGAGCAGCTAAAAGATAATTGAAGATAAAGCCATAAAAATTAACAATTTAATAGTAGAATATAGAAAAATTACCCTGAAACCTGCAACAGTTGTGGGTGTGTGGGGAGCAGAAAAGTCTCAGAGAACATCACCTGATTGTTGCAATTGAATTCACAAAGCTGACCTGATAAAAAGAAATCCAACGACATAAGACTCACAATTCAAAGATGTCTGCAAGAGAGAGGGGAGCTTTCCCTTAAACAATTAGTCAAATATACCCAGAGCTACAATTTTAATTAGAGTCAATTGCCAGTTGCCAGAAGATGAAAAGAATATTTGGGAGCAAGGAAATCAACAACCTAAAGGGTACTGCTTTACCACATTTCAGCATCCATTTCAGACAGAAGAATCAACAAAACACTATGCTAAACACTTCTCATTTTGTCTTAATATCACTAACAATTAAAGCTGCAAAATTTCAACAATATAATTGTGGGGTTTTTCCTCCTTCCCCTTTTAGTTCAATGACATCATTGTGGAAATGGGAAAAACAACAAGATTACACAAAAATGTGAGGACCCAATTAACCCAGAGCTGCAAACTTTCACGGGTCATTTTCTTTTCTCCCAAATAGGAAACAAATTAAAACCAAACTAATAATGACTGACCTGAAGTGAATGCTGTGTCTTTTGCAGCTGAAAACCAAAACCCAGAAAGGGACTCCAAATTCAACTCTGGAGACCTACATAGAGAGCTTGTTGAAAGCAACCAAGATGGTTTTCATGCAAATTTTGACTAAACCCATGAACATAAATTGAGAGCTCGTCGAAGTTTTGATAAGGACCAAATTATTCGCAAAATTATAAAATCAAATAAAAACAACAGAGACTCCAGCAATCACAAATTAAAATGAAACCCATTTCAAAAGGAGGGATACCCGCGATGACATCGCCGCTGGCGGCGATGAGCTTGTGGGAGTCCAAATGGATAGAGCCACAACCTTCTGGTATGCCTGACGAGTCAAGGCGCCGCTGTCGTCGAAATAGCCATAAACGCCATCGTCGTGGGTTTCGAATCGAGATCTAGACGGCGGAGTTCGACGGGAGCTTACCAGTGGTGGGTGCGTGAAATTAGAGTGGGTTTTCCCGAAATTAGGTTTCAACGGAGTTCAGTGAGATTGGGTTTCATCAAAGAGAGTTGGTTTTCGTGAAATTGATTTTTTCTGAAGCTTGGAACTGAGAAATTTGTGGGAGAATCAGATTGGGTGGAGTTGAGAGACTGAGATTTGGGTGAATTTAAATTTGAAGAGTTGTGAAGAAGAGTGGGTTGGGTTAGGAAGAAACGCGAAGGAAAAACGAGAAGAGGAGAGAGAAATTTTCAAAAAATTAGTGCACAGTGTCTTCCGCGTTTTTGAGTTTGGTTTGCGCTTTTAGATTAGGCAACAGCTTCTCTCACAATCGTTGTCTCTCGTCTTTTTTTTCTTGATTTGTGTATGAATATATAACAAAAAAAGACAAAAGTGTTGTATATGTACAAGGACCACAGGTTGAAAAACTTTTGTTATCTCTCTAATGTTATCTATTCCATTTGGTGGCCTAGTGTTGGGCAGGGTTCTCTCAATTTTTTATTTATTGTGGTTACGTGGCACATCATTTTGCACAGCAACTTTCCCGCCCATCACGCTTTCTGTCTTTCCACTTTGCACTTTGTACAAAGCCATCATTCACTCTCCCAATTATTACTCACATATCTATAAGTATCTTCTCTTTTTTATAGCTGTTTTCATTAATCCTCTGGCAGAATTACAAGCTCACTACTACCGGCAGGCGACCTTCTTCACGCCTCAAACACAATTAATACATACCTCATCCAATATTTAATACCGCACCAACATCAAATGGCCTCCAACCCTCCACCAACGTACCCATTCACTGAGCTCCTTAGGGGGGACAAAACGTGCTTATGCCGAAGAGCCTGTTGTGGATGCGGTGCTGCTCGAATGGAATGACATTAAAAACAAGGCACTGGTTGACTTTGAAGAAGGGTGTCGCCTTGAACGGGAAATCAATGAGATGATTCAGAACGCCCTATTTTGGGAGCAGCACCACCAGCATATTATAAATCGAATTATTGAATGTTAGCCAAATTCTTACAATTCGTATCTCAGTGACAAACGAGGAAAGATTGATGAGCTACAAACAAAAAAAGAATCAGTGACAACAAATGAAGTTGTTGCTCAAAAATTGGCTACCATGGCTAGTTTGAAGCCAGCAACCATCAAAGCCGGCTTCGAACTCTTCAAGGCATTTGCTAAACATGTCGACCCACAAACTAAATGGGATGACATAACCGTGGTACAGGCCAGGGAGGTCGGGGAGCATGTTGTTAAGTGTTGTCTGTAATTTGTAACACTCTGTGTCTTTTTTGCCTTTTGCTCTACTGGTAGGCCAACTGATGCACGCTTGTCAATTTGGTATTGTATGCAATTGGCCTTCTGGTCAAGGATGCATCACCCTAGATCATGGAATGTTTTGTTGTTGTTCCTAATGCTTGTTTGAATGCAATATATTGCTTTGTTTGTATAATTTTAAGTTGCCCAAGACGCATTATAATGGATGGCTTGACACATTATATGGCTCCTATATGATCAATTTGTGACTTATTTTGGTCCTAGTTTGATCCCATATGACCTTTTTGTGACCATGATTTCCCAATATATGACCATCGTACTGCTGATTTGCCAATATATGACCATCGTATTGCTTATTTCTCAGGTCTATATGACCACCAACTTATATTAAAATTATACCAACTGAACAATTTCAATCACAAAGGTGACCTATTGTCTGTCCCCACTTGCGAAGAAACTAACGCCATATAATGGGAGGAAGCAAAACTAACCCCAAAGGTGCATACAAAATTCCTCCACCTACCATATACGGTCTTTACATGCCCAAAACAACAATGAATAAGATAACATCAAAATGGAAGGAAGCAAAACTAAAAGACATGCTTTCCATAGTAATGGTTCAGTAGTAGCCGCACCTACACTTGACTTTCCTAAAAAACATGTGCAACAAAAAATGGTCAACATCATAGGCCCAATATGTAGGGCTAAGCTACACTACAGAGGACATAAGACTTTAGCAAACAACCACATACATTTGCATGAAACAGACAGCAAACAAAATTCCATCACAAGGCATTGGTTAGAGCCAGACTAAGCAAAATAAGAGAGAATCAAAATGGCATCATATATTTGTGGGAAGAAAAATGAGCTGCCTTTGTTTGGATGGCAAGAAAAGTCAGGCGAGAAGTTTGGGTCTCTTTTTCCCCTTTAGAGGAATTGTATCTCTGAAGTGGTGAGACTTGATATATCTACTATGACATTTAAGGTAAGATCTTGACTTTCTTCTACTTTATAACCCAAATAAGAAAGACAAGCTTTTATTGGTATTGAATTGCCCTGCACACTGGCAGTAGACAATGCAGAGAGGTTCTGAACACTCAAATCTTCGATTCATTTGACCAAAACAAAATTCCTGACATGCTATGCTTTACGAATGACTAAAATGGTTAATCTTATAGCCAACCCAGATTCTGAAAATATAGCATGCATGATGCATCTAGTAGCCTAATAAGTTTATAAGCATATGCCATTATATATGGGAGGACAATATTTTGAAGACACATGCAACAGATTATTGAATTTACTGGTAAAAATAAAATGAAATTACATTATCCTTCAAACTAGACATTATATAACTGCCACATTTTTTTCCTTTTGTGTAATCTAACAAAAAATCATCATGTGCTTCCATCTTTCAAGCCCTCCCCATTGTAAACCTATATTATCTCCTTACAAAATAGGGAATGGTGGAAAAGAAAAGAAACTGCATCCATTTGATGCATGGAGATGAAACTTCACATCAGATAAAGATCAAATGGAGAAAAAGGAAATTATACCTACATTATAATGGAAATTATACAAGCAAAGGGTGACTATAAACACTACCAGACCGCCTTTCATTTAAGACCTATTAAACGAAGACACATTCAAAAATACAGTATACTCATCACTGGGGGACATATGTTTATTGAGTTTGAAAAAGTGACAAACATAGTCACAAACCTACCAAATTCGCCATATAACATCACAACAACATTTATTTCCACATCTAGCATCAAGGAAAATGGAATTAAAACCAAACACAATCATAGGAGTATGAAGTTCATGTCAAAAAACAGGGACAGATTTTAAAAGAATTTCATGTTCAGACAATGTAACAACAGATTGAGGTTCCAACCAACTCACATATACCAAATATTATAAATGGAATTCAATACAAGTCATTACCAACCTGTTTGTTATGTATAAGCTAGACGGAGAGGAGCATTCTCACATGTTGCAAAGTTATGGCCTGTGCGACCGCAACGACTGGACTTTGTTTGTCCCGCTCTATCTGCGTTGGACAAAATTTTTCTTTTCTTCCGTCTCTCACTTCTTGGTTTGGATGTTGGTGGCAGCAAAATGCGCGAACGGACATCATTCGGCACAATCCATGTATGTTCCGGTCCAAGAGGGTTGATAGATTCGAGGTAACCACCTAACTAGGTTGATCTATGATAATACCAATGACACAACTGATATGGACTCTGAACACGATGATGAGCAGCAGCGAATGCATGCTTGCATGGCAGGCCTTCTAACTGAAATCGTCTTCAAGTACATGTTTTTCGATTTAGGTCGACAAGGCCATTGTGCTTGCCATCAATCACCTCAAACTCATATGCATTTATGGGCAGCACAGATAGGTCTGCAACATCTCGACTAGTATGTAAAAGCCATTCTTCCCCATGATCAAGAGTGAGAAAATTGTCTTCCCTCTGCGCTTTCATACGACGATCATAGAACCAGACCTGCATCTTTTTCCTGATGAACCCAATCAACCTAAACTACAGGTGTCTCCCTTGGTTTCACCAGTATGTTATTCAACGATTCAACAATGTTAGTAGTCATGATGTTGTACCTTGATGGTGGACAGTGCACATGTGCCCACCTTTCAAACCAAACATCTACTCTCAAGTAAGTCTTAATGTCCCATCGAAGCAGTGAGAACTTCCACTCAAAATTATACAAATCATATGCATTTGTTGCCTGCATAAAAACTTGCAGATTCAAATCTCTCTCTCCTAATTTAAATCTAGATTGAATATTGTCGCGAAGGTGATTGATGCAATTTCCATACGAAGCATTAGGGAAGACAGTAAGGCATGCATTCTGAATGCTGTCATGTTGATCAAATACAATCACAAGATTTTGGACATTTCCAATGGCACTATGGAGTTTCTGAATTAACCACAACCACAATGCATTATCTTCAGAGTCACATATATCCCAAGCAAGCTGACACACCCCGCCCCGAAAAGTGGGGCCTGGGAGTGCGGCCATCACCAACACGCGGTGACGAAGCCTTAGACAACCCAAAACGACGGAAAGACTCCCACTCATCGTGACCCATGACAGAGCTACCCTGACTTCAATCGCTCGTCTCCGTGGTACTCAACAGTAACAAGACCTGAGGGGGCGTAAAAACAAGGGTGAGTGGACAGGGAAAATAAACGTCAGTGAAAAACCGTTATAAAACATACATTAATAACCCCCACAGTTGAAAACCAGTAATAACAGTAACTATACCATAACAAACATGCAGCAACAACCAAGCTCACAACGACAATAAACAGTCACACATACTTATGCACTTTACAATGGCAAGGAGACTGTATTCACAATACCAATGTAAAGTATACTACCAATTGGCAAGGAGACTGTATTCGCAATACCAATTGGCAAGGGTATGAGCACATTCGCAAGGAGACTGTATTCACAATACCAATGTACAGTATACTACCAATTGGCAAGGAGACTGTATTCGCAATACCAATTGGCAAGGGTAAGTACATTGGCAAGGAGACTGTATTCGCAATACCAATGTACAAGGTGAGGAAACCATACTAACCATACCAGGTAAAACACATACCCTAACCAACACTAACCAGCATAACAAACTTATATGCATATACGGACATAGTATGCTCCAAAAACTCACCAACACCAACAAGGATCCCACGATCACATCATCATATCACAAATGCATATAACATAAACATACACAAACGGTACTCACCAAAGCATAAAGATACGTAAACATAAATATAAAGAATGCTCAAACAACAATCAAAACCAAAACCTGTCCACTCACAGATAGGCCGGGCGATCGTCATCGTCGTCCGTAGGCTCGGGTCGGTAACGCTGATTCCTCGGGAACCGATCACCTAACAATCCCAATAAATAACGATTACCACAAAGAATAATAAGAATAATCGTAACACCCTAATTCTCCACATTTCACTCAATTGGAGTACAACCGTATCTCGGATGGCAAAACGGAGTTCGCCATTGGATCCGGAACGTCGTTTCCACTCGGAAAAGTGGTCGGTCAAACTTGGTCAACGCCGGTCAACGGCTAGTCAACGCCGGTCAACGGCAGCCACGTCAGCACCGGCGTGCTGACGTGGCACTGCCACAATGCTAAGGTGGCGCTGAGGTGGCAGCCACGTGGCACACACATGGCAGCTGACGTCATCATCGGTGATGACGTCATCACCGCCAGGCCGGCGCCGGAAAACTCATCGGAATCTGGAGAATTCCAGATTCCGGCGAGTTCATCCCCTCCGCCGTGCCGGCCGCCCCTACAGTCGCCGAAAACTTGGAATTTTCCGGCAACTATTCATCCGATTTCAAAACCCTCTAACTTCCTCAATTCTCAACCAAATCCAACAATCTTTATATGGAAATTCATCTACGGAACGAGAGGAATCCAAAAATTATACTTTCGAGGCTCACCTCCAACTGTACTCGCCGGAATCTCGCCGGAAAGCTCGCGGATTCCTTGCATCTCTTTGCCGGCGATTCCAACGGCTGCTAGCTCCGATCCTTGGTGCTCCGGCTTCGTCTCGACGAGGGGAAGAAGATGCCGGTGGTCGCCAGCCCGATCTGTCGCCGGCGAAGGGTCAACGGCGTTGGGCTTTTCTCGGCGGTTTGGGCAAGCTCCATTTCCGTTTTTGGAAGCTGGGCTGCGGGTTTGGGTTTTTAAAGCCCAAACCGACTTCCAAAACTGTCCAGCAGCTTCCACCCAATCACGGGCTGCCACGTGGCAATCCCACTACACCACAATTCCGTTTTTCGTCCGTAACTTCTTCGATACAACTCGGAATTCAATTCCGTTTTCGTGGACACGTTCGCATCGTCGAGCTCTTCGCATAGAGTCCAGTATTGGATATAAAAATCCCAACTGTTCACAAAGTCAATGTTTGACCAATCAAGGGCATTTTGGTCATTTCACTCCAATATGGGAAATTTTCGGAACGGGTTGTATCACAAGCGGATAGCATTTACTGTTTCCATCAAGGCCTATGGCAACCAGAAGATATTTCCTGTGAGGAATGTGGCATCTACCGCAATGATAGGACAGATGTAGGAGAGAAACGCTCAAATGCATTGTCCTAGAGCCATGAAGAAATACAAGAACCGATCGTTTCCCAGCTTCATTTCAATGGCAGTTATTGTACGAGGATTCTTCTCTTCAAAAACGTAAGAGTAACTGGGCAGCATTGAATACCCTACTTCATGAGTCCCCAAAACCTCATCGAGAGCTGCATTTTTTGCTAACCAAGCCATTTGGTAAGATATATCATTCATTATATAAGCAGGCCTATAAACACATTTAGGATCGACGTATTTATGCCTTATGATGCTTGCAACCACAGATGCACTAGCATTCCGATGGCCTTTCCCCATATTTATCACGTCCTTGCATGATTGTTGTTCTCTGTAGCGTTTGATCACAAATGCGGCATTGCCGGCACGTACTATAGCACGAACACGCCAATTGCAATGACCTGTCACACAAATAGCCAGAAACAATTAAGGCATAGACTTTTTCACTCGAAACTCTCACTTCTCGCGCATAGCTTTTAGCTGCAGACACCCCTGTAAACTTTTCTTGTCCTTGAAAATCCCCCCCAACTCCACCACATCATCACCATTAGGCCCACAACCTGTTGGGGATATGGAAACAAAGATTGGTACCATCGATGGTCCATGATTCAATAAAAAATCCACACTGTCATTGGTGAGAACCCTTAGGTACTAAACCAATTGATGTTGTAGCAACATATTTAATCTCTACAGAACTAGGTTCTATATCTTCATTCAATAACTGCAAAGCTCTATCCCGAACATGCTGGAAAGAGCAATTTCGTGGCATCCATATTGCCAATTCATCCCCTCCAACATTTGCTGGTCCGCTATCCCTTGTGATACACGCACCACTATAGCAAAAGACAACAACAACCTTCTCCAACTCTAGTTTCACAATTCCAAAACAACATTAGAAATCTACATTTATATTATGATGAACCACTAACATGTGACGTCCCTCACTTGATTCTAATATCAAGCTTCTCTACAAGTCAAGTCCATATCAAGAGTTTTGCAAATGTACCTGAAGTTGACATGTTTGCGTAAGCTTTGATTGGCCAGTCGTTCAATGTACCTGAGATCAACATATTTTCTCACCGTCAATCAAGACTTTAGTGCTCATAATCAAAACATTCTGCAAATTGACTTTTACATTCTAAATGATGGATACAATGAGGCAAATGAAGACTTAAGGTAAACCAGATTGGGTACTTGCAACAATTTAGTCTTTTAACAAATAAATCATCACTTCTTTTGCTCAAAATTCCTACTCTTTTCACTTGTATATCTTACATATGCCATCATCTGGACCACCCTTGTTTTATAGATTACCACCAAGGAACTATATTTCGACCGAAATCACGAAATTTCGGTCGAAATTTCGGAATTTTTGGGCTACCGAAGTTTGAACCGAGGGATGTTTCGATATCACCAGAAAAAGCCGAAATTTAGGCGAAATTTCGATGTTTTCGATGATTTTGATTGAGTTTCGATGAAATTCCAATAGTTTGAACGAATTTCAATGAAAAAGGTGATGATTTCGAAGTGCAGCGGCATGGTTGGAACTGGGCAGCGGCATGGTTTGAACTAGGCAGCGGCGAAGTGTTGGGGAGGAAGAAGACGATTTTGTAATTTACTCCATTATTTGGTCACTTTGGTAATTTCTTACTTAAACTTCTCTCTTATAAAAGAACAAAAACGTGTTCTTTTTTTTGGCAACACGGAACAAACATGTGTTGATGGTGGCGGTCGTTGATGTTGGGGTTTTTTTTATGGCAGTTCAAGACTATAATAAAGTCCAACTTCCTTTATCATATTATACGCACCAATTATATCAAAATGTCTATAAATGAAATTACTTTAGAGAAATCAAAAAAGAGAAAAAATTACTCTAGATAAGAAAAATATGGTTGTATTTATAATTTATTTCTTATTATTAAGTTCCGTAGCATGCAAAATGCCAATTTTTATACGTTTTTAAGCATACAGAAGGTTGAGATAGACCTTACTTGCATTCGTGTTTCATAAGACTCATCTTAAGTATTTCACAATACTTTAGTTACCCGTGTCAAGGGTAAGTATGCTTTATTAATGAAAATATTTCATTTGATAAACAATATCATTTAAGATATTGTGCTAATTGACAGCTTAGTGGAATGCAAAACACGGATTCTTCTCCCTTATGTATATAAAAGTTAATCCATATGGACAATGCTATATTGCTTAGATGTTAAATTGCATTATTTGTTGATTTTAAAGCCTAGAGAAAATAGAGATATTAATTTATAGGTTTTTAAATATGTTTTTCGTCTTTTTTTGTTTGTAACCGAAATCGAAATTTTAACCGAAATTTTGTTCCTTGATTACCACCAACTGGCACTCAAATTTGGGGACTTAATCTATGTATATATTTTATTTCATATACAATCAATTTATAATGCTACAATTTTCTTTGCCCTGCTTCGTTGTTGCCTAAAAGCAAGGAATCCAGGAAATTTCTTAGTAATAGTACCAACATATTATTTAAACATAATGCCATGAAGACATCCATTCAAATTAGTGGAATTTTTATACAGTAAGTACCAGAAGTAAACTTTTTGCAAAGTTATTTCTAAAAAAACTACTTAATCCATAATTTGATGTTATGCTTCTCAACTCACTGTAAAAGAAGGGAACCTTTCAAATTATTCTTCTACATCAAAATCAAGGAAAAACAAAGAGCAAAGCAGGTTTAGTTATAGAAGGTTATGAAGGCAGTTTCAGTAACAACACTACTTGTTTTCTTTATTTTGTGTCTAGCAATCCCAATTATCCTTTTGATTTCTTTCTCATTGTCTATCTACCTACAAATTCATCGTGGTGGCAAACTCAAATTTAGCCACACCCAACTTTCAGCGTACATCCAGCAATAAAGAATTCAGAATTATAAGTGTATGAAGTGACTGGAGCAACAAATTAACCCAAGAACCCAATCAATTTCGGTGGATGTGGAGTCCCAAATTACCTTAACAGAGCTTCGTCCGCAGCTGCCGGGATTTCAAATTTCTTCCACCATCTTCCTCTCTGTAACGATCCTTCAAATCGCCTCTGTATTAGAACGTCGGTCCTCGCAGAAGTTGCATCCAAAGGAGGGAAACCAACGAAATTTCCCTCCAAATCAAAATGGAATGAGCAAATGAGGAAGAAGCCCTCCATTTCAGCCGATTTTAAGCTGATTTTGGAGGGCCTTGATGGTCATTTCCACGTTTTGGTTCCTTTGTAATTTTTCGATTTCTATAGGATTGATTTGTATTTTCAAGTGCCAAAAGGAATAAAATTTGATTGTTTTTCTTTTTGGGGTCAGATTTTTAAAGTTCATATACAAATGGTGTAAAAACGAAAATAGGGTGGACAATGAACTGGAAAAATGTTGTGGAACGCGCTGCACGCGCGACGAAAGGAGAGAACTAGGGTTTCTCTCCCACCGCTGGTTGTGTTCGTGCTCCTCCAAAGGCAGATCAATGATTATTCACATCCACAGAGGATGCAGCCTACTAAAAAGTTAAGTTTTCCTTTGATTGAGTTCGCCTTTGATCAACTGATTAAGTTTTTTGTAGGTTTTAGTCCCTTTTTATATCAAATTGGAATGATCAGAAGGTTTAGAGCTGGTGATGATTATTCTCAGCCACAGGGGTTGGGTTTCAATCTGAAATTGAGAATCCATGGGTGTAGTTTGTCCTAAAGCAATTCATTAAGGAATTCTTTGTTTTAAATTCCAGATTTCGTCTAATTCGGGTTGACAAAGAGGTGCGAGCAAAACAAAGCCCATTGGAGTGTACAAAGATTCCTCCGTTGCCAGGAAAGCTGATCCCAACACGAAGACCTACGGGCAAAGCTAAAAGGATGGTTTTTGCTGTGAGAATCTTGTATTCGAGTGATTCTGGAGATTTCCCCATAAGAACTGGTAATCAAAGCCTAGGAATCAAGAAAATGATGGCTCTTCATTGCCCAGATAAGTCCACCCCTCTTCTATTAACACTAATTGATATTTGCTTTCATGGTCTGCTGAGTTTGCAATTTAAAATTTTAGTTTTTGCCAGTACGTTTGACTGTGTTGTAAATATGTGCTGGTTTTCCTTTGACATTAGGATGAGTACAGTCGAGTTTTACTTTGCTACTGGCTTGGACAAGTTACTATCCATCCAATGTATTGGGCATCTGGGTAGTATCTTTGTTCCAGTTTTGTTCATTGTTGACCTTTGTCTCTTTGCAGTTTGCTCCTTCTTTTTCTTTGAAAAGTTTGATTATTGGGAATATGAACAATATTTGTTTCTTAAGGCTCAAGTTTTGTTCTCAGACTTCTGTCCTCATCCTTTGTCCTATAAGCCGACTGTTGGAAGCATTGTTTTTAGCTTGAAGTTGAGCACTTGTGTTGAGCACACGAATTTTCAAGTAGTTTAACTGATGAAGTGGATGTGCTGGAATGTTAGAGGCATTAGATGATCAGGTCTAGTGCCTCAGTTTCGTAATTATTGTAGTTCTTATGATCTTAGTTTTTTTTCTTAGTTGAGCCTAAGACAATCCTTGCTAGAGCCTCTAGATCTCTTTCTTGGATTACTTTTGATAAACACTACGAAGTCCCACCTATTGGACTCACTGGAGGTATCTTGTTATTTTGGAATTCTCAATTAGTTTCCCTTAATGTTATCCAAGCAAACTCTCGTTTTATCCATTGCAAGATTTCTGATAAAGTCAAAAATATTTCTTGGTTTACTACTTTTGTCTATGCTTACCCTCAAAAGAGCCTTCAACAACAGCTTTGGGATGATATCCTTTCACTTGCCGCCCACAATGAGAGTTGGCTTCTCATGGGTGATTTTAATTGCATCTTAAGCCCTCTTGAAAGACTTGGTGGAGCTGTTACGAGTACTTCCAACTACATGATCAATTTTGCAAATTTTTTGCACTCGGGAGGGCTAATTTCCTTACCTTTTACGGGTGTTCCGTTTACTTGGTCCAACAAGCACCAAGACAACTCCATCCTTTTTGAAAGACTTGATAGGACTCTAGTTAACAATGCTTGGTGTAGTGAGTTTCCCACTGCTAGTCTCCACAATCTACCTATCTCTGGTTCTGATCAGGGGCCTTTGCTTATGACTTTTTACCAAAATCCTTCTAAAAAGCTAAAACCTTTTAGATTTGAGGCCATGTGGTTATCTCATCCTAATTTTAAAAATGTTGTTAGTAAAGCCTGGAATGTTCCTTCCATGGGATCTGATCAACAAAATTTTATCATAACTTCTAATGCTTTCAAAGTCCTAGTTAAGCAGTGGAATAAAAATGTTTTTGGTAACTTGTTCCAAAACATTAAAGACCAGCAAGCTTTGCTTGATCATTACCAGGAAAAGCTCATGTCTTCTCCATATAACAATGATTTACGTCTTAAGGAGTTTGATGCTAGAAAACATCTTGAGAGCCTTCATAAAGCTGAGGAAATTTACTGGTCCCAAAAATCACGAGCCAATTGGCTCTCTTTAGGGGATCGTAACACCAAATACTTCCAAACTCAAGCTAAAATTAGAAAAAGTAGGAATTCAATTGACAAAATTAAAAAATGAGCAAGGCTTTTGGTGGGAAAAGAACAATGGTATCCTCCGTGAGTTTAAGCTTAGATTTACTAGCACTTCTTGCTGTAGCAATGAGGAGATCAATAATTTCATTTCTGTTTTAAGTCCTGTTATTGAGCCACAGGGTAATCTGAACCTCCTCAAGCCTGTGAATGATGAGGAAGTTTATCAAGCCTTGTGCAGCATTGGAGCCTTAAAAGCTCCTGGGCCGGATGGACTACATGCTGTATTCTTTCAATCCTGCTGGGATAATGTTCAACCCCAGGTTTGCGGGATTGTTAAGGATTTTTTCCTTCATGGCTGTAGTCTCAAAAGTATTAATCATACCAACATTGCCTTTGTTGATACCATACCCGAACCGGCCACATGTCACTCGAGAGAGGAAGCTATTCGGACTCCTACCTTCTGGGAGCACACCTCCGAAAGCCCTTCCCTTGGAAGCCCTTTCCCCGGAAGTCCCTTCCCCGGAAGTCCTTTCCCCAGAAGTCCCTTCCCGGAAGTTCTTTCCCTGGAAGCCCTTTCCCCGGAAGTCTACTTCCAAGCCGGCTCAGGCCCAGACTGCACCAACAAGGCCCCCAGAGGCCCATCAAAGCTCCTAGAAGCCCAACTAGGGAGACCAGGCCCATATAGGCATCCAATGCCTTGATGACACCAAGCCTCCACATTGCAACTAATTACAAGGGCGCCATTGCCCTCCTCTATAAATACAAGGCCACCTCCACAACACAGGGGATCCAACTTTTGGTCCCAACTCTCTCTCTTAAATACTCTCACCTACTTTCTCTCTCAAGCTAGAGACTTCCCTTCTTCCTGGGCTAACTTAAGTATCGGAGGGTCCAGGCCGGTACCACACCGGTGCCCTTTCGAGCTTACCCTTTTCTCTGTGCAGGTTCCCCGAAGCGGCTTCCCGGAGTCACCTTCCCTTTTCGGACCCGAACGGGACAACACATCCTTCCCCATCTTGACCACCTTCCGGGACTACCTTCCGGGCCATCCCGGAAGCCAACATCCGGAGCTAGCCTCTCAGCTCCCCGAAACATACACACTGATCCGATCAAGGATCCCTCACATTCATTGACCGTTGACTCAAGCCATTTTTGAGCATCAACAGCCTTGATCCCCAAGATAGATCACCCTGAAGTTGTCAGCCACTTTAGACCTATAAATCTTTGTAATGTGATTTACAAAGTTATTACTAAAATTATTAGCTCTAGACTAAAGCCTTTACTCCAGAAATGTATCTCTAGAAATCAAGGAGCTTTTGCTCCATAAAGAGCTATCACTGATAATATCCTTATTGCTCATGAACTCTTTGCAGGTTTCAATCGGAAAAAAGGTGCAACGGGTGATATGGCCATCAAGTTAGATTTGGAAAAGGCCTATGACTATCTATCTTGGGACTATATCAAGATGGTTCTGCTCAAGTTTGGTTTCCAAGAAAGTTGGGTAGCTCGAGTTCTTGAGTGTATCACTTCAGTTTCTTTTTCAGTCTTGATCAATGGGGAATCCCATGGTTATTTTACCCCCAACGAGAGGTATTAGACAAGGTGATCCACTGTCTCCTTATATTTTTATTCTCTGTATGGAACCCCTCATTAGGCGGTTAAACGAGCTCTCCTTAAATACTAGGAACCAGGTTGGCCTTCTCTCCTCTCCTTTTGATCTTCGAATCTCAAATTTGATGTTTGCAGATGATTGCCTCATTTTTGTTAAAGCAACCCCAAAAGCTCCTAGGAATATTCTCCAAGTCCTTAATGCCTTTGCCTCATCCTCTGGCCAGCGGATTAACTTTCATAAGTCGTCTCTCTATTTCTCTAACAATTCCAATAATCAAGTTAGACAAGCTATAGTTAATATTCTTAGCAATCAACATAAGACTACGATAGGTAAGTATTTAGGCATCCATAACATCATTTTTTGGAAGGATCTGGCTAATACTAATGATTTGATTTTGAGAATCAAACATAAACTAGTAGGTTGGAAAGCCAATTCTCTCTCTAGAGCTAGTAAGCTTACTTTGATCAAATCGAATTTGTCTAGCGTGCCAAACCATGTGATGGCTTGTTTTTAAATGTCCTTCAAAGCTTACTAAAGCTCTTGATGATCAGTGTAGGTCCTTTTTCTGGGGTGCTAATATTAAAACACCCCCCATTGCTTGGAAAGAGGTCTATAAGCCGAAGTAGAATGGTGGTTTGGGTATTACAAAGGCTCATAATTATAATCAAGCTGCTTTAGCTAAGCTAGGTTGGAAGATCTTGACTGAGAATGATAATTGGTGGGTGCAACTTAGTAGAGCCAAGTATCTAAGAAGGAGTTCTTTTTTCACTACTAAGCCCACTTCCACTGCCTCTCTTGCTTGGAAAGGCATTTTACAAGCAAGGCATGTTATCACTAAAGGATTGAGGTGGATTATAGGGAATGGCGAAAGTGTAAACTTTTGGACCTTTAACTGGGTTTTTGACTTCCCTTTAATCCAGCTTGTTCCTGATAATTTACATTTTAGTTTGGATACTAGTCTCTTAGTTAGTGACTTTATTATTCATAATGCCTAGAATAGAGAAAAGCTGCTTTCCCTACTTGATCTTTCAATTGTTAATAGAATTTGCAGCATTGTATTACCTTTATCCCCTCGTGAGGATGAGTTTATTTGGGGTTACACCACTACCGGTAAGTTCTCTGTGAAATCTACAACCTGGTGTCAGGAAGGTGATCATGCTCACCCTAAAAGTATGCTTTTGAGAAAAATGTGGAATTTGAATCTTCCACCGAAAGTCAAAATCTTTAGTTGGCTCTTACTGAGGGGCAGATTGCAAACTAAGCATAGGTTAAGCAGATTCTACCCTAATACTGATCCAACTTGCCAGCTTTGTCTTAATGATGTGGAAACTTTAGATCATCTCTTTTTAGATTGTGACTTTGCTAAAAGTATTTGGGCCTCCTTTACAGACATTCATGTTCCTGATTCTAATCAGCATATCATGTTCCTTGATTGGTTATCTCAAATATTTGATACTAATGGTGCTCCTGAGTTGTTTTCTAGAATCCTTCTTCTTTGTTGGCAGATTTGGGATGCTAGAAACAAACTCATTTTTCAAGACAAACCTCCCCACCCAAACAGAGTTATCCACTTAGCTCTCGTCACTCTCATAGAGTTCCAAGCATCCAACCAGAGTGCTTCCACAACCAGTGCCATCCCACCAAGGAATATCAAATGGCAGCCTTCGGATCCTAATACTCTAAAGGTCAACTTTGATGGATCAGTAAATCATTCGAGTGCCGCTGCTGGTTTCATTATCCGTAATGATGTTGGAGCTCCACTTATCGCTGGTGCTAGAAGAGTTGGCATTGTAACTGTTCCAATTGCGGAAGCCTTAGCTCTTCGAGATGCTCTCCTCTTTGCTACTCAAAAAGGTTATTCTCATCTCAATATTGAAGGAGACTCCAAGCTAATCATTGACTGCATTGTGGGTAATTGTTCTATCCCTTGGACTTTAAAGACGATTATTCAAGATATTAAGGGGTTAGCTTCAAAGTTTGTTTCCATCACTTGGAAACATATTTTCAGAGAAGCCAATTTTGCTGCCGATGCAATTGTCAATCAAGGTCATCTCATGGATAATCTGTATATTTGGCAGGGCATAATTCCTACTACCGCCCGAAATGTCATTTTATTTGATATTGTAAACTCTTGTTGCCCTAGAGGCTTCGTCCTTTAATAAATTTCTTTCTTATAAAAAAATATACAAATGGTGTTTTGATTTAAATTCCCCTATTTTTCTTTCCCCAACAGTTTTTTTTCTAAGTGGGGTCAAACTGAGTGGACACGTGTCCGATAATATATGCAGGGGAGTCATCGTACTTTTGGGACAGACGATCCGGGCCCTTTAAAGGGTTTAAGCTCCGGCAGTTCTCCTTCACCGTGTTCAATTGTCTCAATCAAGCGAAAATTTGTAAACTTGGGCTATCTGCACAAAGAAAGCAATCACACCAATTCTGAAACCGCAACAATGACAATTAAAGCTTGGCGTAGTCTGGTTCGACCAGCGATGGCTGCCATCTCCTCTCCTCTTCGATTTCTTCGTTCCTACTCGACCGGTTCGAATCTTTTTTTTCTTCCTATTGATTATATCAGTTCTTCTTCTGCTTTGGGTTTTTTAAATCACTCCAGTTTTACTCTTTATACAAATGGAAAACAAATAAAATGAGCAGAATTGGAGGCTCAGTTATCTCCCAAGCTTATCAAGACCATGGAGCAAAGGCTGTCGCTTATCGAGCGGAGGGCCAATTGTCTCCAGAATCTCGTAAACCAGGTGCTCTATCTAATTTGCTCAATCTATCCTCTTGGAAATTACTTGTCAAATGAAGAGAATGTCGAATTAATTGTATGTAATGTAATGTAATATATATTATATTATATGCTTATTTAAGTGAAAACAAGGAATAAACGTTTGGAAGTTAAATGGTGTTGGGACCTGTTGGTTGAAGACAGCCTGATGCCTCGCCGGAAGAGTACGCCAGGGCTAACAAGGAGCTTCGCAAACTCAGCGCTTCTATGGACCTCATAACTCACCTAAGAGCCAAAACTAAGGTAGTGAACTGAAAGTTAATCCTGCATTCAATTAACTCTTGTTTTTGTGCCAAGTAGAAACCGCACTCAATTAGATGCTCTGCAGGAGATTGATGATTTGAGGACTCTCATGGAGGAATGCGGTCAAGATAAAGACATGCTTGATATGGCAACTAGCGAATTGGGTCAGGCCGTCTGCGAAGAAACAAGACTGCACACTTTGTTGCTCAAGTCCCTGCTTCCTAAAGATGATGCTGATGAGAGGGATTGCATTTTAGAGGTTCGAGCAGGTATAATTGAGCAGACCGTTTATTCCATTTCATGTGTCTATTTTTTTTTTTGTTTCTGTTGTGTTTGACAAAAAAAATTAATCCACTAGGAACTGGTGGGGAGGAGGCTTCTTTGTTTGCGATGGACATATTTAAAATGTAAGTTAGCATCAAAACTTGTAATTTCTTGTATGTGTTTTCTTATGAGACATTCCTGTCTTGTGTGGATACAAACCAACCGCAGGTATGAGAGATTCTCACACAAGAAAGGCTGGAAGTTTGAAGTGGTGGACATAACCGAATCTGATCTCAAAGGATACAAGGTGTGATGTGTGATTTCCATCCTCTGCAATATCTAGCTCGCAAAATTTTCACATACCCAGACTATGTGGTGCTATGTGGTAGTGTCTAGTATGGATATTAACACATTTTGATTCTAACTTTTTTCTTTCCAGGAAGCCAGTGCAGCAATCGTGGGAGCTGATGTTTATGGGAAACTTAAATTTGAGAGTGGGATTCACAGAGTACAGGTTTCCTTCCCAACTGCTCAACAGATGACATATACTTATGGTTGCTTCCAGAGGGACTGACTCTTTCATATTGGCAGCGAGTTCCTGTAACAGAGAAGTCTGGACGCATTCACACTAGTGCTATTTCTGTTGCTATCCTTCCTCAAGCTGATGAGGTGCTAACTTTTTGAATCTGAAATTATTATGGTCCCAGATGTTTATTTGGTGGACAGAAGTTCCTTTTGTTCACTATGGGCCTAGTTTGGTAGGGGGGGAGTGGGTTGAACTAGACTAAATTAGCAAACAAATATTTTTTTTGTGTTCAATCCAGGAAGAAATGGAGGTTTCCTTCTGACATGGAGGATTAAGAGGGACTATGTTCATGCCTAAAACTTATCCTTCCATTTTCACGAGCCAGAGGGGATAAGCTTTAGGCATTGTATGTAGTCCCTCTCAATCCTCCATGTCCAAATGTAACCTCCATTTCTCTATGATTGCGCATAAAACCTCCTCATTAAAAACCTTGGTCTCGTCCAAGCTAAATCCTCCCTATCAAGGCCTATGTTGACATCAGACAAGAGTTGTGGGTATTGTTTGTTCTTTTGTAAGTCAGAGTACAAATTCCTACTATCTAAGCTGTTTTCTTTTCGCCAATCGGCATTTGTGAGTGCTGCAGGTAGATGTCCACTTGAGGAACGAAGATTTGAGAATTGATACTTATAGATCTGGTGGTTCGGGTGGCCAGCATGCTAATACCACCAACAGTGCTGTTAGAATAACTCATATTCCAACTGGCATGACTGTAGCCATACAAGATGAGCGTTCCCAACACATGGTATATAATTCCTAGTTTTCATCATCTAAGTTTTTCTTTTGGATTCATCGGGCTTAGGATCAGAACTTTTCGTTTTTCTTTTCTTACTTGGAGTTGATATTTTCGTATTACAGTTGTATGACAAATAAGTTAATAATTTTCCAAATAAATGAATCCAACCAAAGAACTTTATCCTGAACTAAATGTTAATGTATATCAGTTGTTGCTCCATCTTGTGTTTGACTGGCAATGCGAGTTTGTTGTGTGTTCTAATTATTGTTGTTCACTTATGAAATATTAGATGGAGGAGAGTCTATTTGTTTTTTGAAGCACTCGTGCTTATAGGGTGGGACAAGTATCTTTTGGTCAAATTTGTTGTTGTCTTACGTATGATTTAGTTGTACATCGCTTTAGAAATCAGTCTCATTCCTCATATTCTTTCGCAACAACCGTCATGTACAATGTATGATTGTGGACTGCTAGGGCAGCATTCGGATAATTTGCGGGCTAGTTATTTATTCTTTTCACATTCCTTTCTATTCTTGTTCTTTTCTTTTGATTTCCCTTTGCCTTTTTTCCAATTTTTCGGTTCCTATGTAGAACAAGGCCAAGGCACTTAAGGTGCTCTGTGCAAAGCTTTACGAGATAGAGAGATACAAAATTCAGAGTAATCGGTCAAAACTTCGATCCCAACAGGTATAACTGATAATCCAATAAGTTTTGATATGATTACTCTGTGGATTTCATTTCGAGATTTTCATGGAGCTGATCACCATGACCAGATTGGTAGCGGAGATAGATCTGGACGCATCCGTACATACAACTTTCCGCAAGGGCGTGTAACTGATCATCGTGTTGGCATCACTCATCATTCAATTCATGATGTGCTGCAGGGAGAGAACTTGGATATATTTATCGATGCCCTTCTTTTACAGGAGGAAATAGATGCAGTTGCTTCTTTCAGCTCTTCTGAGTGAAAGTACGCTCGTTTCTGTTGATTATTAAATTTTTAGGTTCTATATCTCAATACTAACATTCTTGTATGCTCTAATGTCATAAGTGTTAGCATATTTGAATGTTTTTTGAATTTGACACAAATGCTACAAGGCACATATGTGGAGACAAAAATATGTTCACTTCTTACCAAGAGAACACTGGTGGAAAAAAAGCTTTTTATGGGAAATGCATCTGCATCTACTACTGCTGGAAAAGGGAAAGTTACTCTCAAATTCACTTCTGGGAAAGAACTTACCCTTGGTGATGTTCTCCATGTTCCAGAAATTAGGAAGAATCTTGTATCAGGATCACTGTTAAGCAACAAAGGCTTTAAGATGGTCTTTGAATCCGATAAAGGTTGTACTCTCTAAGGGTGGGATATTTGTTGGGAAGGTCTATCTAGCTGAAGGCCTATTCAAACTAAATGTATTATCTTTCGATTCAATGAATAATAGTAAGAATGCTCTTGCTTACTGGAGTGAGTCTTCTAATTTATGACATGTTATACTAGGACATGTTAATTTTCGCTATATTCATAGGATGGTTAAGTTAGGATTATTGCCTAAATGTTCAGTTTTAGCTAATGATCATAAATGTGAAGTATGTATTGAATTCAAATTTGCAAGGCAATCATTCAAATCCGTTGAAAGATCCAGTGAATTGCTTGGATTAATACACAGTGATTTATGTGATTTCAAATCCACTCCGACTCGTGGAGGGAAACAGTGTAACCTTTATAGATGATTATAGTAAGTATTGTAATGTATATTTGATACATAGCAAAGATGAAGCTTTGAATATGTTGGAAGATATATAAAGTAGAATTTGAAAATCAACTTTGGTAGAAGAATAAAATCCTAAGATCCGATAGAGGAGGAGAATACGAATCAACCGAACTTTTAGATTTTTGTTCTTTACATGGAATTATTCATCAAAGTACTGCACCATACACCCCACAACAAAATGGAGTTGCATAGAGGAAGAATATAACCTTCAAAAACGTGATTAATTCTATGTTAAACAATTCAGGGTTACCACACAACATGTGGGGTGAAGCCTTACTGCAAATTCCATCTTAAACAAAATTCCATATAAGAAGACTGAAAAATCTCCTTATGAAGTTTGGAAAACAGATCACCATCTTACAGCACACTCAAAGTGTGTGGTTTCCTTGCAAAGGTACAAATTCCTCTTCCGAAAAGAACGAAATTTGGACTGAAAACAATTGTTTGTGTGTTTATTAGATTTGCCAATAATAGTTCCGCATATCGGTTCTTAGTATATCAATCCAGAAGTCCGGACATACAAGTGAACACAATAATGGAATCCACATATGCGGAATTCTTTGAAAACATATTTCCATATAAAGGAAGGTGTAGGAAAAGAACAAAAATGAAATTCTGGATAATCATGGTGTACATGATGATAACCAAAATAATCATGGAGCTGTTTCAAATAGTTGAGAACAAGAGTAAGAACCAAGAAAAGGAAAACATACAAAAATTCCAAAGAATTTTGGTCCAGACTTCATGACTTACATGGTTGAGATGGAACATCAAACATATGATGAAGCCATGTCCTCAATAGAAGCTCCTTATTGGAAGGAAGCAATTCAAAATGAGGTTTAATCCATTTTACAGAATAACACATTGAAGCTGGTCGATTTATCTCCAGGAAATAAACCAATTGATTATAAATGGATATTCAAGAAGAAATTGAAACCAAATGGTACCAAAGACAAGTACAAAACTCGTCTAGTGGCAAAAAGGTATTGTCAAAAAGAAGGGTTGGATTTCTTTGACACTTGCCATTCACAATGATCGCATCTTTCAGGGTGTTGATAGAAATTGCAACCATTTATAATTTAGAAATACATCAAATGGATGTAAAAGCTGCATTTCTAAATAGTGAGTTAGATGAAGAAATATATATATAGTAGGGGTGGGCAAAATATCCCGAAAATCCCGTATCCCGAATTCCCGTCCTGAATTATCCCGTCTCGTTCGGGATTAATTTCAAAATTAGCTTATCCCATCCCGTCCCGTCCCGATTTAATTTTTTCGGGACGGGACGGGATGAGAACTTTCTATCCCGAAATCCCGTCCCGTCCCGTATAATATGCATGGTATTAAATAAATAATAAAAAACCCCTTAAGTGTCACCATTTTATTGGCTCAAAAACAAGTGTATACTAAAAAAATATGTACCTCATCACATGTAAAATTGTACATATCATTTGAACTCCGTTTTACTTGAGATTTTGGAAGGAGTCAGTTTCACATGTTTACCTATGATCTGCAAATTTCGACTCCATCTCATGAGGGGTTGAATTTTGGTGAATTTTACAAAAACGGTCGACGCCCAGTTTTTTATTTGTGTAATAATCTGCTTTTGGTTTCTTTGGGTGAACATATCATTTGAACTCCGTTTTACTTGAGATTTTGGAAGGAGTCAGTTTCACATTTTTACTTATGATTTGCAAATTTTTGACTGCATCTAATGAGGGGTTGAATTTTGGTGAATTTTACAAAAACGGTCGACGCCCAGTTTTTTATTTGTGTAATAATCTGTTTTTGGTTTCTTTTGGTGAAGTGCTCTTAGCATATTTGGATAGATTTTGATTTATCATATTTGGGTTAGCTTGTTTAGTTTGAAGTTGATAAAATTTTTATAGGATAATCCCGTCCCGTCCCAAACCCGTCCCGATTAAATTCGGGACAGAACGGGACGGGACTAATTCTTAAAAACTTTTATCCCGTCCCGTTTCAAATAATCAGGACCGGGACGGGATGAAGGTTATCCCGTCCCATCCCGTCCCGTGCCCACCCCTAATATATAGAACAACCCCATGGGTTCTTTATAAAAAAAAAGTCATGAGAAAAAGGTGTGCAAACTCGTCAAGTTGTTATACAAACTTAAACAAGCACCTCAATAGTGGCATGAGAAGTTTGACCACACTATGTTAACTCATGATTTTAAGATCAGGATGTGTTTACATTATGTGGCCCCTTGTTAACTCATGATTTTAAGATCAAGAAGTGTGACAAATGTGTGAAAAGGGTTTTGTCATTATATGCCTATACATAGATGAAATGCTTATAATGGGATCGAACTCGAGGGAGTTGTTCAGGATTAAAACGAACACAACTGTATGATACGAAAAGTGCTTATATGATATGTGTGATGCTTGTTGTCTTGTCTTACTACATAAGTGAACAGTTCAAGAGTATTGGGTGGTCTGGTTAGTGGGGTGTGTTTGGTGTGGGTGGGTTTGGTAGATACAATTCCGATGTATGTCTTATATGTTTGTCTCTATTTTTGGTTTTTGGTTGTTTTATTTTTTCTTTTTTGATTTGGGGTTGTGTTGTAGTTTTTGTTTTTTAGTTTTGGTAGTGGGAATAGATAGGGCGTTGTGATGTGGGGAGGTGGGGGGGGGGTTTCCTGAGGGGTACTCAGAAGTGTGGGGAGCTTTGGGTGTTTTTTTTTTTTTTTTTTTTTTTTTTTTGGTTTGTTTGAGGGAGGGGGGGGGGGGGGGTGTGAGGGGGTATATGTATTTATTTAAAAAAAGAATTAACTTCTCACAAATGGGCATGGCTATTGGTGCAGAGGTCTATAGAGAGAGAGATGTGAGAGGGGGGGGCGGGGCTGAGCAAAGACAACAAATGGGGGTGTGGGGGGTAGTGGGGTGGATTAGATGAGATTTTTGTTTTTTGTTTGTTTTTTTTTGGGTTTGTGTGTGGTTTTTTTGTTTAGTTAAATAAAAGGGAATGGGAGAGGGGAAGGTGGTAGGGGTAGAGAAGTGGTGAGGGTGGGGTGGGGTTTGTTTTTTTTTTTTTTTTTTTTTTTTTTTTGTGGGTGTGTGGGAGGGTGTGTGTGTGGTTTTATAAGGGGTGGAGGGTGTAGAGGGGAAAGGGAGGGGGGGGCGGACTTGAGCAAAGACAGCAAATGTTGATGCCCAAAAATGGTTTAAGGCAACAGTCGATGTAAGTAAAGGATCCAGGTTGGATTGATGTGGATGTTTTGTTGAAGTGAGGCTAGCAGGGATATCCTGGGTAGACTTCTTGATCCGAAATGTAACCGGAAGGCAGCCTTGTGCGAATCTGCAAGGGAAGCAAACAAGTAAAGGAGGCACCGGTGTGGTACCGGCCTAAGGCACTCCGATGCTTAAGTTAGCTTCAGCGGAGGAAGGGGTAATATAGTAAATGTAAAGAAGGGAGTTGGTGAGAGCAAATATTGAGTGAGTGAGAGTAAGTAGTTTGAGTATGGAGAAATGAATAATCCTGACTCATGAGAGTGAATGAGTATTTATAGTAAAGGAAACTAGGGTTTCCAAGTGGGCTAAGGTTGCCCATATTGGGCCTTTGGGAGCCTTTTGAGGCTTGAGGCCCAAGTTGGCTTTGAGAGCCCTTTTGAGGATTAAGGCCCAAGTTGGCTTTGGGAACCTTGTGAAGATTAAGGCCCAAGTTGGCTTTAGGAACCTTATGAGGATTAAGGCCCAATGTTGCCTTGTTTTGGTTATGCTTTGGGACGTTGCGCGGGCCTCGATATTTGTCGTATAGGGCGGATTAGTGGCCCATTGCGGAGGCGGTAACATGGTGGTCCCGTAACATACACACGTGGTCAGATTGTTCTCCATGTGGGGACCACGTGCTTCCCGAAAGTAGGGAATTGCCTATGTGGCTTGTTCTTAGAGCGACATGTGGCCGGTTCGGGTATGGTATGAACAGAAGTCCCCCAAGTCGTCGGTCAAGGATGCTTTCTTGGCCGGGGACTTGTATTGTCTCCCATATCGGCCATATGTTGCTTGTGTACCTTCCGATCGTGCTTGGGAGCCGATGTGGTGTGTAGGAGTCCCCCAAGTCCCCGGCAAAGGAAGCAGAGGTGAGATTGTCACCCTAAGTATAACTTGCAGTTGAGTTTGGTGCGCATCATTGCAGGTGTACGCGAGTTGCTGCTGTGGTGCGCGGTAGTGTTGCTGCAGCTGTGTGTCTTGCCATTATTTTTGAGAGTCCTCACATGAAATTTCTTCCAGGGAGCCCTGGAAGGATATAATGGTGAGAGAGGCCAAAGGGGTGCTTGCCATTACTTTTGAGGGTCTTCACATGAAATTTCTTCCAGGGAGCCCTGGAAGGTTGTAACGGTGACGGAGGCCAAAGGGGTGCTTGCCGTTACTTTTGAGGGTCCTCACATGAAATTTCTTCCAGGGAGCCCTGGAAGTTTGTAACGGTGAGGGGGCCCAAGGGGTGCTTGCCGTTACTTTTGAGGGTCCTCACATGAAATTTCTTCCAGGGAGCCCTGGAAGTTTGTAACGGTGAGGGGGGCCCAAGGGGTGCTTGCCGTTACTTTTGAGGGTCCACGCATGAAATTTCTTCCAGGGCGTCCAGGAAGGATGTAACGGTGAGCCCAAGCAGAAGGTGCTTGCCTTGACTTTGGAGGGCCTTCGCATGAAATTTCTTCAAGGGCGTCCGGGAAGGGTGTAACGGTAAGCCCAAGGCCGTGTGGGCCAAGAGGTCATTTTGTTGGGCCTTGCCGTTGTAAGTCCATAATGGAACGGCTAGGGTTACTTGGATGTGAAAGCGACTAGACTTCACATTGGTTGTGAGCCCTATGTGGTAGGGTTTGTCTAGACTTCGCATTGGGTGCCGTTCTCTTCTTGGTATAAGTGAGCAAAAAGGTGAAAGCGACTTGTACTAGGACTAGGAGCTATGAAAAGGTGAAAGCGACTTGTACTAGGAATAGGAGCTATAAAGTAGTAGGAGCTTTATTGAGGGGGTGTGTTTGGATTTTGAATTTTGATATGGATGGCTAGGATTCTTTGGATTTTGTAAGTGGGTCCACTTTGCTAGGGTTTGTGGGTTTTGAAGGGTGAGCCGCACCCTTTATGGGGAAGTGGGGGGGCGGCTACACTAGGTAAAAAGGAGGGCTTTTTAGATAAAGTGGAGGATGAGTTTGCAAAAAATGGGGGGGGTATAGTTGCAAAATGAAGGGGCATTCTTGCAAATTGGCTCTCCGGGAACCGCGAGACCACTATATAAAGGGGATGAGGGGCTCATTTTTTTTTTCTCACACTTTGAAAACCACTTGAGAGCAATCTTTGAGAGCAACGTGAGAGCAATCTTTGAGAACAACTTGGGAGTGGCAACCTTGGAGGCAAAGTGGCAAGAGCATTGCAACGGTAAGCCTTGGTCTCTTTTGTTTGTTTTTGTTTCTTGCCGTTGGGTGGGTATACATGGGGAGGTTTCCATGGTTGCTTTCCGTTGCTTGTTTATGCTTGGCGAGCCATGTATGAGATATGTGCCATTTGTATGTAGGTTTGGCCTTCCTCTTGGTGTTGTTTGGTGGCGTGGGAAGAGGACTTTGGAGTTGAATGTGAGCACGGCAAGAAGGTCTCGGGCTTCAATTCCTTGTGGATTTTTCACAAAACAAAGGTAAGCCTTGAACTCTTGAATGCTAGGCCACTTGTATGGTTGTATTATGTCCCATTGGATTGTTGTCGTTGTAATTGTGCCATGCTTCGTTAAATTGTTGCCGTTATGTGCCTCAATGGTTGGTTCCTTGCATGTTGCCGTAACTATAGTTGTGCCATGCTTTTGTTGTTGTTGCTATAGAAATGTTGACTTCATTGAATGCCCCGCTACTAAGTTGATGTCATGTTTGTACATTGATGCTTTGCCATTTATATGCAATTGAACTTGGCCATACATAGCGTTGTAATCTCCGTTCAGTTGTCTAGGGATTAGTCCCCGAGTAGAGAACTTAGAACGGTGAGATAGACTTTGAGAATTATTTGCTTTTGCATTGTAGATGTCACGATCGGAGGGGGACGGGGAGCAAAACAGTGGGAGTGAGGAGGCTCCCGGCTATGAGTCTGCCGTTGAGGAGGTAGAGTCCCTGGTAGGGTCACCGGTAGGTGGGGAGGGATCCACGGGTTCTAGTAGTGATGACTCGAGCAGCGATGATTCGGATAGCGATGATTCTGGTAGCGATGACTCAGAAGAGGGCGGGGCCTCGCCACAACCGGGTGGTGTGACTGGGAAGAGTATCAAAGCTGCGGTTGCGGAGTATCGTAAGGAGAAAAAAAACGCGGTGGAACCTCAGGTCTTTGAGCTTTTGGAGAGTCAAGCTACCGGTGTGGGTGACCGTGTGATGTCCTCCATAAGTTTTGCGGATATGGGACGAGCGTCGGTAGCATCGGCAAGTGGTCAAGTCGTGGGGGGAAGCGATAGTGAAGACGACGATGAAGGTGACGGCGGGGAAGAGGATGATGAGAGTGTGGTAGCCGAGGACATGCCTGTGGACGATGAAGGTGTGATAGCCGAGGGCATTCCTGTATCCACACTTGATACTCCTACCGGCTTTTTCGTAGATCGACTAGGGTGGAAAAACGAGTTGTCGGAGAAAGCCCTCCAGAAGATGCGGAAGGATTGCTCGGTCCCGGATTGCGTGGAGACTTGGCTTCCCTTGAAAAAGAGGAAGAAAGCACTATGGTCGATGCCTCGAAAAGATACCATAGTGATGTGGAAGGATGCCCTATCGTATGGGTTGAGGCTGCCGTTGCACCCTTGGGTGCAGGAGGTTTTACATCGGTCGGGAGTCGCTCCTACCCAATTCGGGGTGCATAGTTGGGCCCGATTGATTGGGACGTATATGTTGTTCCGAATACATGGCTTTGGTGAACCCTCCTACAACGCGTTGCGGTATCTTTGGAGTTTCAGAGAGAATTCTCGGTACCCTGGAATAGTGTCGATGATCTTCCAGCATGAGGTAAAGGAGGATGAGATTTGGCTGGAAGGTGCCGCTGAACGAGCGGCGCAGCGGGATGGTAAGCCATATGATTACCACCATTGCAGGCTATCAAAGAATTTCCCGAAATTTATTGCCGGCGTGAAGTCCTCCAACAAGACATGGATGAAGAAATTTTTTATGGCGAAGGGGTGGAGGTCGCTCCCTGGGGAGGAGCCCCGGTTCCATGTAGAGAACTCTTTTCAGCTAACAGGCGCTCCGCCACATGTCGGGCCCTATCTGACTCCTCCTGGCCTCTCTTAGCCTCCTCCAAGAGTCTCTCGGCCTCCTTCTGGGCCTTCACCGCCGATTCTTTCACCATGACATCACGGGTCTTCTCCTCTTGGAGCATTAAGAGTTTCTCTCGGAGGTTCTTCTCGGACTTCAGGAGTTCATCCCGTTCCGCAGTAGTGGCCCTCATGTACTTTGACAAGCGTTCATAATAACGCTTAGCATGAACCGCAGTGGAGAACATGAAAGCCGATTGCTTGAGGCGGCGGTTAACCTCCCATGTAACCTGCACCAAAGCAAACACAACGGTGAAAAACACAACCAAGGAAAGGAACAACACAAATATCCTCACAAACCATGGACCCAAATACTTACATGACCAAGGAGGGGAACAACCATATCTGGAGCAGCATCCCCATCAACAGAACTCTCAGCAAAATCTCTAAGGGACATGCGCACACCACCCATGAGGTCGTTAACCAACGGCACCTCCCTCGCTGCTACTGCCACATTAACAGCACTTTGTTTCCTCCCCCTCACCGGAACCTCCTCCGCTTCCGGACACTCGAAAAGCTCATAGTGTTCCTTGAACCTCTTCTCTTCCATGGCTGACTCGATAGCGGAGAATGCCCGATCTGTCATCTTACTCAAAACAGAGTCGCCCTCCCAAAGCGTCCTCCTAGCAACCGCAAGAGGGTCTTCATCACATTCCTCGCTCGCCAACTCTTGCTCCCTAACTGGCACACCCACTCGTGCCCTCTTCGGGGACTCCTCTAAGGTACTACCCCCGCTGCCCTCGCCCCTCTGTGCTACCTTCCTCTTCCCAATGGATTTATCCATTGCTGGGGTCGCTGGGGGTGGTGTGGATTCTCTCTCCACGGACTCTAAGTCCCCTAGGAGTCCCGCCCAATCATACTGAGCCACAGTCTGATCCAAATCCTCCTCCACCACGGGCCCCAACTCGATAACCGCCCCTTGAATCACCGCGTCACTCCCACTACCACGAGGGTGGCCCGATGGAGGCGAAGGCAACTCCTCACCTCGACGAAGCGGAGGGTCCGCCTTAGCCCTCCCAACGGTCGGTTCCTCCACGCTGCTTGCCTTTGCCTTATCTCCACCAACCCTCACCTTCGTCTTGGTTGGCCCTTTCTCCCCACCAACCTCCTTCCCAGCTCGGGAAGCGGAAGCCTCCACGGGAGGCGAGAGCGGCGTTGAAGGCGGCTTTTGACGTCGAGGAAGTGCCGCCGCCGGAATTTTTGCCGGTTGTGTGCGTTGTTCTTGACCACCTACAAATACACAAGTCAGTTTCCTCGTTCTAAACCACAAAGAGAACAAAATGGAAATAACGGCAAGCTTCCCCTACCCATAGTGAAACCGTAAGTGCATAGGTTCTGAGTATTCACAAGGATGTCAAGGTGCCTCTTTTCCCGACGTAATGCTATCAAAGCCCGCACTGCCTTCCTCTCCTTTGCGGTCACGTCAACAACAGGATTCTTATCCCCACCTGCAAGACAACATTGGCAAACAAGTCAATCTTACCGTTTCAAATACACATGCAAAGCAAGGCACATTAAAAATAAACATCCTAAGGAACAACCAAAACGAACCCTTAGGGAGATGCTGTCAAGAGTTCTCTACATGGAACCGAGGCTCCTCCCCAGGGAGCGACCTCCACCCCTTCGCCATAAAAAATTTCTTCATCCATGTCTTGTTGGAGGACTTCACGCCGGCAATAAATTTCGGGAAATTCTTTGATAGCCTGCAATGGTGGTAATCATATGGCTTACCATCCCGCTGCGCCGCTCGTTCAGCGGCACCTTCCAGCCAAATCTCATCCTCCTTTACCTCATGCTGGAAGATCATCGACACTATTCCAGGGTACCGAGAATTCTCTCTGAAACTCCAAAGATACCGCAACGCGTTGTAGGAGGGTTCACCAAAGCCATGTATTCGGAACAACATATACGTCCCAATCAATCGGGCCCAACTATGCACCCCGAATTGGGTAGGAGCGACTCCCGACCGATGTAAAACCTCCTGCACCCAAGGGTGCAACGGCAGCCTCAACCCATACGATAGGGCATCCTTCCACATCACTATGGTATCTTTTCGAGGCATCGACCATAGTGCTTTCTTCCTCTTTTTCAAGGGAAGCCAAGTCTCCACGCAATCCGGGACCGAGCAATCCTTCCGCATCTTCTGGAGGGCTTTCTCCGACAACTCGTTTTTCCACCCTAGTCGATCTACGAAAAAGCCGGTAGGAGTATCAAGCGTGGATACAGGAATGCCCTCGGCTATCACACCTTCATCGTCCACAGGCATGTCCTCGGCTACCACACTCTCATCATCCTCTTCCCCGCCGTCACCTTCATCATCGTCTTCACTATCGCTTCCCCCCACGACTCGACCACTTGCCGATGCTACCGACGCTCGTCCCATATCCGCAAAACTTATGGAGGACATCACACGGTCACCCACACCGGTAGCTTGGCTCTCCAAAAGCTCAAAGACCTGAGGTTCCACCGCGTTTTTTTTTTCTCCTTACGATACTCCGCAACCGCAGCTTTGATACTCTTCCCAGTCACACCACCCGGTTGTGGCGAGGCCCCGCCCTCTTCTGAGTCATCGCTACCAGAATCATCGCTATTCGAATCATCGCTGCTCGAGTCATCACTACCAGAACCCGTGGATCCCTCCCCACCTACCGGTGACCCTACCAGGGACTCTACCTCCTCAACGGCAGACTCATAGCCGGGAGCCTCCTCACTCCAACTGTTTTGCTCCCCGTCCCCCTCCGATCGTGACATCTACAATGCAAAAGCAAATAATTCTCAAAGTCTATCTCACCGTTCTAAGTTCTCTACTCGGGGACTATTCCCTAGACAACTTAACGGAGATTACAACGCTATGTATGGCCAAGTTCAATTGCATATAAATGGCAAAGCATCAATGTACAAACATGACATCAACTTAATAGCGGGGCATTCAATGAAGTCAACATTTCTATAGCAACAACAACAAAAGCATGGCACAACTATAGTTACGGCAACATGCAAGGAACCAACCATTGAGGCACATAACGGCAACAATTTAACGAAGCATGGCACAATTACAACGGCGACAATCCAATGAGACATAATACAACCATACAAGTGGCCTAGCATTCAAGAGTCCAAGGCTTACCTTTGTTTTGTGAAAAATCCACAAGGAATTGAAGCTCGAGACCTTCTTGTCGTGCTCACATTCAACTCCAAAGTCCTCTTCCCACGCCACCAAACAACACCAAGAGGAAGGCCAAACCTACATACAAATGGCACATATCTCATACATGGCTCGCCAAGCATAAACAAGCAACGGAAAGCAACCATGGAAACCTCCCCATGTATACCCACCCAACGGCAAGAAACAAAAACAAACAAAAGAGACCAAGGCTTACCGTTGCAATGCTCTTGCCACTTTGCCTCCAAAGATTGCTCTCACGTTGCTCTCAAAGATTGCTCTCAAGTGGTTTTCAAAGTGTGAGGAAAAAATGAGCCCCTCATCCCCTTTATATAGTGGTCTCGCGGTTCCCGGAGAGCCAATTTGCAAGAATGCCCCTTCATTTTCAACTATACCCCCCCATTTTTTGCAAACTCATCCTCCACTTTATCTAAAAAGCCCTCCTTTCTACCTAGTGTAGCCGCCCCCCACTTCCCCATAAAGGGTGCGGCTCACCCTTCAAAACCCACAAACCCTAGCAAAGTGGGCCCACTAACAAAATCCAAAGAATCCTAGCCATCCATTTCAAAATTCAAAATCCAAACACACCCCTCAATAAAGCTCCTACTACTTTATAGCTCCTATTCCTAGTACAAGTCGCTTTCACCTTTTCATAGCTCCTAGTCCTAGTACAAGTCGCTTTCATCTTTTTGCTCACTTATCCCAAGATCTTTTTGCTCACTTATACCAAGAAGAGAACGGCACCCAATGCGAAGTCTAGACAAACCCTACCACATAGGGCTCACAACCAATGTGAAGTCTAGTCGCTTCCACATCCAAGTGACCCTAGCCGTTCCATTATGGACTTACAACGGCCAAGGCCCAACAAAGTGACCGCTTGGCCCACACGGCCTTGGGCTTACCGTTACACCCTTCCCGGACGCCCTTGAAGAAATTTCATGCGAAGGCCCTCCAAATTCAAGGCAAGCACCTTCTGCTTGGGCTCACCGTTACATCCTTCCTGGACGCCCTGGAAGAAATTTCATGCGTGGACCCTCAAAAGTAACGGCAAGCACCCCTTGGGCCCCCCTCATTGTTACAACCTTCGTGGACGCCCTGGAAGAAATTTCATGCGTGGACACTCAAAAGTAACGGCAAGCACCCCTTTGGCCTCTCTCACTGTTATATCCTTCGAGGGCTCCCTGGAAGAAATTTCATGTGAGGACCCTCAAAAGTAACGGCAAGCACCCCTTTGGCCTCCGTCACCGTTACAACCTTCCAGGGCTCCCTGGAAGAAATTACAACCTTCCAGGGCTCCCTGGAAGAAATTTCATATGAGGACCCTCAAAAGTAACGGCAAGCACCCCTTTGGCCTCCGTCATCGTTACAACCTTTCAGGGCTCCCTGAAGAAATTTCATGTGAGGACTCTCAAAAATAATGGCAAGCACCCCTTTGGCCTTTCTCACCATTATATCCTTCCAGGGCTCCCTGGAAGAAATTTCATGTGAGGACTCTCAAAAATAATGGCAAGACACACAGCTGCAGCAACACTACCGCGCACCGCAGTAGCAACTCGCGTACACCTGCAATGATGCGCACCAAACTCAACTGCAAGTTATACTTAGGGTGACAATCTCACCTCTGCTTCCTTTCCCGGGGACTTGGGGGACTCCTACACCCCACATCGGCTCCCAAGCACGATCGGAAGGTTCACAAGCAACATATGGCCGATATGGGAGACAATACAAGTCCCCGGCCAAGAAAGCATGACCGACGACTTGGGGGACTTCTGTTCATACCATACCCGAACCGGCCACATGTCGCTCTAAGAACAAGCCACATAGGCAATTCCCTACTTTCGGGAAGCACGTGGTCCCCACATGGAGAACAATCTGACCACGTGTGTATGTTACGGGACCACCATGTTACCGCCTCCGCAATGGGCCACTAATCCGCCCTATACGACAAGTATCGAGGCCCACGCAACTTCCCAAAGCATAACCAAAACAAGGCAACATTGGGCCTTAATCCTCATAAGGTTCCTAAAGCCAACTTGGGCCTTAATCTTCACAAGGTTCCCAAAGCCAACTTGGGCCTTAATCCTCAAAAGGGCTCCCAAAGCCAACTTGGGCCTCAAGCCTCAAAAGGCTCCCAAAGGCCCAATATGGGCAACCTTAGCCCACTTGGAAACCCTAGTTTCCTTTACTATAAATACTCATTCACTCTCATGAGTCAAGGATATTCATTTCTCGATACTCAAACTACTTACTCTCACTCACTCAATATTTGCTCTCACCAACTCCCTTCTTTACATTTACTATATTACCCCTTCCTCCGCTGAAGCTAACTTAAGCATCGGAGTGCCTTAGGCCGGTACCACACCGGTGCCTCCTTTACTTGTTTGCTTCCCTTGCAGATTCGCACAAGGCTGCCTTCCGGTTACATTTCGGATCAAGAAGTCTACCCAGGATATCCCTGCTAGCCTCACTTCAACAAAACATCCACATCAATCCAACCCGGATCCTTTACTTACATCGACTGTTGCCTTAAACCATTTTTGGGCATCAACAGAGGGGGGGCTCCTGGGGGGCGCGCCTGTGGGGGGGGGCAATATTTTTTATTTTCCTTATATATATATAAAAAATTATTTTTTTATATAAAAAAAAAAAATAGTTATTAAAAAAAAACTCCCTATTTTTAAAAGAAAAAAGGAAAAAAAAAAAATTTTTATTTTAAAAAAAAAAAAAAAAAATAGGCTAGTGTTTTTTTTTTTCTTTTGTGTGTTGTGTGAAGGAAGAAGGGAGGGGGGTGAGTATGAAGGGTTGGTTAAAAATTTTTCTGCCAAAAAAGCAAGAAGGGTGGTGTTTTGGTGATTTATTGTGGCATTGTAATGTTGGTTTTTGAGATTGTCTAATGTTTATTGTTGTTTTTAATGTGACAATTCGTAATATGTTTATATACGGTTTATTCTTTTTTATATATGAATCTGTATAACTGTCAAGAGCCACATTTTCAAACTTCGTCTAGGGCCACCAAATCCTAAGACCGCCCCTGGAGACAGAATAAATTCATTACAAAACTAACTTGTTTCAAAGTCATTTTCAGAATAAGATTAGTTTGTGAAAGTTACATTTTTCAGTCACATATTTTCATATTAGAGTCTTTGAGAGAAAACACTTCATAGATCGCCGGACTTCGAAGAACTAGTGCTCGACCTTGAAGCATAGATAGTATCCTGACTTGACATCGTCTATCGAATCACATGCACAAGAGTGGGGACGGATTTATGTTAAGGACTGAGGCTCATCTCTGCTCTTTAAAAAGAAGACTAGAGTTTTTTTTTTTTTTGAGAAGGAAAGAAGACTAGAGTTTGGAACAATTTTTGGTGTCACAGACTTCACCAAAAAAATCCAGCCACAAATGCCCTTGAAACAAAAAACTCACAATTGATACTAAAATTTGCATGAGGGTATTACAGTATTCCTAATATAAACAACTAAAACAAATGAAAATAAAAAGAAAGACATCGGAAGAACACAACGGTTTTGAAGTTTCATCCCCATGATCTCCACAATCTCAACCCGTTCGAATTCTAACTGAAAAAACATAAATCACAAATCCACCATTCCTCTCGCCGATCTACATCTCTCCTATCCCTCCGGCCGGCGTTCCAAACTCCGTCGCTTCATTATGAACATCAAAATCCAATCACGGTACGCTTCTTTTGACCAAAGTTGACTAAATATTCAATTTTTAGCATCTGTAATTGTACAACGGGGTTTTAGTTTGATGTCATCATGATAAGTCATGTGGCGAATTTGAAACTCTAAAGGGGGCTTTTAGTTCCACCTCCTTGTCTTATTTTTCCACCCACCATTCTTAATTAAATTTTATTAAAAATTGAACTTTTCAATATTCCTAAAATACCCTCATCTTCTTCCCTTATTTGAAACCCTAATTCTAAATTGAAGCTTGAAAATCCATGAATGGGAGTCTACCAAATTGAAGCTTGAAAAATACCTAATCAATTGGGTTGCAAAATGCCTTTAGTTAATGATCATAAATCCAGTGGTGCTTCATCAATGTATGTAGAGTCTTGCATGGATAGTCAATCGGACAGTGGAGAACGGCTAAACATGATGGAGGTAGATTCTCAAAAGATGAATGACTTAGAGTCAGATAAGTAGGACCAGAATTTCTATGACTCGTGGGCGTTGGCCCCTGTTGCTGAAATTGATCAATTCAAGAATGGAAAGGCTGTGAACAGGAATCTCCCATCCTCTTCTATTGATATTGATCTCATGGATGATTTTCTTGAGATGGAACAACTTGCAAGGGTGGAACTAACATCACCTATTATTATTATTATTATTATTATTATTATTATTATTATTATTCCTAAATAATATTTAGAATTATGATTTCAAATAAGGGGAAAAAATGAGGGTACTTTAGGAATAATTGAATAGTTTAATTTTTAATAAATTTAATTAAGAATGTTGGGTGGAGAAATAAGACAGGGAAGTGGAACTAAAAACCCCTAAATTAAAACTAGAAATAATATCTAAAAAGTACAAGATAAGACTCCTTATATCTAAAAATACACAATTTTATTGTAATATTCAAAAAATCCAAATTGTGTATGTGTCAAAATTATACTAGTCAGTTGTGTTGTTAATTTTAACAAACGCCGTTACTGCCCATTTTTTTCCCCTCTGTATTTTCTCTTCATTTTTTCAATTTTTGCAGCTGATCAAATTAAAATCTCAGCTTTTCTCGGTTGACCCACTAAAAAAGTTCCTATCTTTATCCATTTCTCTCGATTTCAAAAGCAACCCATGTCTAGTTTTGAAGAATTTCAATCTGATTCACTCGGCCTTGCGCCGATCGTCGATCTGAGCACGTACAAAGGTGAGCTGGCGCGCGACGGCAGCTTGGCGGAGGTCTGGAGCTCCGGCCAGACGATGGTTGTGAGCCGCACCAGCGAGGCCAGCTTGCTCCCGCGGTTCGCCACGTGGCAGAAATAGGAAGCCATGGCGCAGAAGAAGAAGTCCGCCAGCCTCCCCTCCCCCCCCCCCCCCCCCCGGGCGCTTTTGGGAAACAGTCGGTCTGCTAATCGACTAAGATGAAACAGATAAGAGATGGAAAGTAGGTGTACCGATATTGACTGCAGCAGAAATGTTGGTGCACGAGGAAGATGGAAACTTTGGAAAGGATGTAATTGGTCGATTTGGGTACAGAGATTTCATGGCTTTCAGAATCTCGGATTAATTTGGGGCTTTGATTTTGTTTGGGCGAGAAATGTTGGTGGTGGCAGGAAAAAAAGGGTTGTTTGTGAAGTGGTGTGAATGCCCCGTTTGGCATTGCTTTCCGAAATCAATTTCGGCGCGAAAAGTTTTTTATCCAAAAAAGCGTTTGGTAAACTCAAACGAAATCACTTTCGAGCCCAAAGTGATTTCGCGAAAGCTGATTTCCGAAAGCGGGCCAGGGGTAGCTTTCGCGAAAGTGATTTCATTTGGGATACGCTGGGAATTATGTGAAAGTTTAATGAAATTTTTTCCTCCCTGTTATGCCCTTCTCTAACATTTCAATTTACATGAAAATGCCATTGGACCCGTCAGCTTTTGTCGACATCAACGCCCAGACGACAACGACCCGATGACGACGAGGACCTCCCACAAGACGACGACGGCCGCATTCCCAGACGGCGACTTGCGAGAGCGTTAAGCAGTGGTGTTGGGCGATGGCGTTGGGCAGAGGCGACGATGGCGAGCTTCTGGGCTGCAACGACGGCGAGCTTCTGGGCGGCGGCGAGCTTCTAGGCAGCGACGACGGCGAGCTTTTGGGCGGCGACGGCGAGGGAGATGGGCAGTGGCGACGGGCGATAGGCGACAGGCGAAGGAGATGGATGAATAGTTTTCACCATTTATGAATTTTTTATTAGTTTTTTTTTATTATTGGAGGGTTTAATTTAACAATTATTGTATGAAATAATTTGTTAGTTTCATATTTTTAGTGTATAGAATGAGTTATAATTTTTGGTTTCATATTTTGTTTCATCTAAAAAAATGGTGTTTCTAAATAATATGCATTTCTGCATAAGGATTGCAGAAATGTTACCAATATATATTTGTAGTTGGATGGTAGTATAAAAATTTGTAACATAGGAAATTTGTGTGTTTCAAAATATGAACTATTATATGAAATTATATTTTTTTTAAATAAAACATGATGATTATAAAAAAAGATTGTACAAATAGTTTATTAAAATATTTATTCAAGAATATGTCTGTTTGGTCATTATACACATCTCACAGCACTTTCCTAAAATGTTTACCAAACACCTAAAACTGATTTTGTATCATCAAAAGCAGTTCTAACAGAATGTTTACCAAATGCCAAACTGATTTCCCCGAAAGCTGATTTCGCGAAAGTGATTTCGCGAAAGCACAGCAATGCCAAACTGACCCTGAGTCTATAGGTGAGATTTTAAAGTGAGCAGATAAGGGCCAAGCTCGGATTTGGCATCAATGGCTTATAGTTGCTTAAAATGGGAATTGCTCATTGTTCAAATCAAAGTCGGATTTAGTTGGTCTGCATCAATTTTGGCATCGGGTAATAACGGTTTTTTTGCCACTCACGACGTTTGGTCTTTACTCAAGATTATATTCTCGATTTGCACATAAATATGTTGTCAAATGTAGAGACATGTGACTGTCTCTGTAGAGACATATGACTGTCTCTGTAGAGATAGGTGACTGCCTCTGCAGAGATAGGTGATTGTCTCTGCAGAGACAAGTGACTCACCTCTGCAGAGACATGTGACTATCTTTGTAGAGACACATAACTGTCCATGTAGAGACACTTGACTATCTCTGTAGAGACACTTAACTGTCTCTGTATATTTTCTAGTTCCTTTTGTTTAGTACTTTCAAACTTGATGTCTCTGTAGAGACACTTGACTGTCTCTGTAGAGACACATAACTGTCTCTATAGAAACACTTGACTGTTTGTGCAGAGACACATATCTGTCTCTGTAGAGACACTTACTGTCCATGCATGTGAAACTTGCGAAATTTTTTCTGCGCAAAACATACTCAATATGAATCTTAAAATGTAGATCTCACTTTTACGAATAAATTGGTGAAAACGAATTTTGATTACGATTTCTATATCAAAAGTTATGATTAATTTAGAAAAATAAAAAAATTAAAAAAATAATAAATAGGAGAGAGAAAAATGATTAATTTAGATATTTAACATCTTTTATGTTATTTTTAGATATTTAGCTTATTATTTTGGACCCTTTGGATATCAGCCCAAAAAATTATGATCTTGACATCGGAGGTGTTTAATTTCTGTAGTTTATATTTGGGTCTGATGTCAATTTCCATTAATTCACGTATCTGAGTGGGTTTTTTTTTCTGGTTGTTTTCTATTCGATGTTTGACTATAACGCGTAACGCCCGTAATGTGGCCGCACGCGTGATGCAAAACAAGCCTCTCGTCGGTGAGACTAGTTTACCTAAAAGATATCGGGTTTTTGTCCAAAATGGCCCAAGCGGCAAAACTCTGTTCTAAAAGCTACGGTCAACTAAATGTGTTGAAAATAGGCAGAAGTTTTGCCTATTGTCCCTGGAGAAGTGCGGCCATCTGCGACCATAGTGGACTACGGCCACTCTATGGGGCACGAGTATAAATTAGTTGTAATTCATCAATGTCTTCATAGTCCTTGGCAGTGCACCCATAGGGCGGCCATAGCCCTCATGTCGCCGACACAGCCGTACCAGTGGTGTTCCAAGAAGGCCGGCGATGTCATAGTCGTCCATAGCCTCTTAAGATTAGAGGAGCGTGAATAGTGTTCGAGGATTTTATTCTCAACCAAATTCGACGAATTTTATGTCAAAATCTATCTACGGTCCACGACTTCAATGGTACACGTTTTGGTGCTTACTTTGACCTCCGTTGGTCGAAATTTGCTTCCAAAGGTTTCGCCTTCCGATTTGTTCGCCGACACAACCGCACCAGTGGCATTCCAAGAGAGGGGGAGCTGTGAGAGCTCGTGCAGGTGGTGAAGAGAGGATGTGTGAATAGTGACGGCAACGAGAGCTTCCAAAGGTGTCCGCTTTCCATTTTGCTTCGTTGGTGACACTATGGCCACACTACGACTACAGGGTGGCTACGAATACGCTGGGAAGCCAGTGCATTGTGCCAGTGGCTTTCGGAGAAAGTTGCGAGAATTGCGACTGAGGGGCGGCGAGAGCTTCCAAAGGTTCAGCTGCCTTGTTTTGAGGTGGAGGGGCTTCATGTGCAATTATGCCAACAATTTTGACATTTTGGAATTTCCTGCCAGACAAATTGGAACACAAGTTGGCCACTTGGGCCATTTTAGACAATTTCCCAAAGATATCCTCATAGTGGGCTGTGGCGGCTTCTTAAGCTTAACTATTGGGTTTTGAAAATAGCGGCCCACATTTAAAAGACCACCTAATCGGCTCCGTGTGTCATAGAAGAGGTCGGCTTCTTCGCGAGGAATCAGTTTCCAGCGCAAAGAGAAAAGGCCTAACCAGAAGTTTTCGCGCCGGAGTAATTCCCAATTTTCAGGTTCGAACATCTCTACTTTGCTATTCTTCGAAAATCAGTGTTCTATTCTCTGTCGTGATTTTTTTTTTTGTTTCCTTTGAGTTGTCCGATTATTTGAAATATTTCTAATTCGAAGATTGCTCATTATTAACTAGGGTTTTTAATTGCTGATTCACGTCATCTTCTCAGTTTCAAAACACAGAGCATTGTGAAACTAGCGCAGAGAAAGAATAATTTTGGGTTTTGGAGAAATCTCAAGTAGTCGTTAATAGTAGCGATGCCGCACCTGGTTCGCAAGAATTTATTTATTGGCAACATCAGTGATGCAGCAGAGATTCTCGAAAATGGTAGCGCAGACATCACTCATATTCTATCAGTTCTTAGTTCAACATCAATCTCATTCTTCTCCGAGTGGCGGGAGGGTCTTATAATTCCTGCAAAGGAGATCAAGACGGTCTATGTTTCCGGGTCCGATGGTGGCTCCGTTTCTCAAAACCATCCCAGTAATGATGATGGGGATAAAATTTTGTATTTGCTGGAACATGCTGGAAAGGATTTGAAGATGGTGAGGATGGCGGTTCCGCTCAGAGATATGGACAAGGAAAATTTGTTGGATTATTTGGATGTGTGTTTAGATTTTATAGATAAGAGTAGAAAAGAGGGGTGTGTTCTGGTTCATTGCTTTGCCGGCGTCTCTAGAAGGTATGACTTTTGTTTCTCTTTTATTATCTTATACAAGTTTTGCCACTAAGTTGTTATTCATTTTAGATACTACTGTAGAAACCCTAGAATTGTATTCGCTTGTCCAATTTTCTAGCCATCACTCAGTGTGTATACTTAAAATGCAGATGTTGTAACTGTTTAGTCCAAACACAAGTACATCAAAATCAGATATATTAATTCCCTATAAAATTGTAGTAATTAAACTTAACATGAAAAGTCTAGATTTCCCAAATGAGAACACCAAAATGAATTTAAATCATACTTTAGAGGGAAAAAGTGATTGCTGCCAAACTCAACCGGGGATGTATCTCTTATTGATTTGTGCACGATTAAGCTTTTCAAGTACTTTAGAACTTCCAAAATATGTATGTGTAGGTACAGTTTTTCAATTTAAATTGTACAGATTAGTGATACAGCTTCAGATAAAAGTTGCAGCCATCCACGAGCTTTTGAAATCCATTTGAACCTTGTACTGCTTCATTTGACCAAAAGTACTTGTTGAACTTCTCTACTGTTGGATTTCCGAACTTGCAAATTGAAATGCAAACTAATAACCCTGTGTGAGTTTCTTACTATTATGAAATGGAGATGTGATTTTAGGATCGATGTGCATCTTTGCAAATCCAAATAGTGGAAAACTTATTCTTGGTTTGCATATCGGCTGGGTTATATAATCATTGAATCACTTACTGAAACCTACCAGCAATAGTGCTTTGCAAAATCCAAACACTGTAAGACTTATTCTCAGTTTCTGTACATCGACTAAGGCTATGAATAATCATTACTTATCAGTAAAACTAAAATGTCAATGATTAAGGCTGCTTATTTTATTTTTATACAATATTTATACTTTATAAGTTACGAGGGTTATGTTTTTGTTGTTATATTATGTTGGAAATGTTCTCAAGATACATTTCTTTCTTTTTCTTTTGTAGAAGATTATCAGCATACTATGTCAGAAATTGTCAGAACAAACTTTCTGATAGCTTTTCCATTGTTGAATTGTCAAGTTTCAAGGGTTTACATCCTTCTTTTCATTTTTTTTTGCAGTGCAGCTATCATAACAGCATATCTGATGAGAACAGAACATCTATCGCAAGAAGGTGTGAGCAAATCATTGCTTGTTTCAAGTATAATGAGTTTCTTCATATGTAACTAATTGTGGCTGGTATTTTTTGGTAGATTCAAGTTGCTATCAACTTTGAAAATATAAGAATTTCTAAGAAATTGAATTGGACAAAAGGTATAGGCAAGAGTAGGTTGCAAATGCTTAACTGTTCCAGTATTTACCCCCTTTCTTCCTTCCTCTTATGCATTCCTACAGATGCACTAGGATCCTTGCGACAAAGCTGTGAGTTTGTTTGCCCCAACGATGGTTTTCTAGAGCAGGTAAGGAACGTTATAGAGTCTTGTACAAGATAATTTTAGCTTAGTCCTATTGCAGCTAGTCCATAATGAATGTTACTCTTTTCTTTTTCCTGCTACAGTTGAAAATGTATGAGGAAATGGGCTTCAAGGTTGATCATGCCAGCCCTATATATAAGTCTTTTCGCCTGAAAGAATTGGGTAAGATATTTCGTTTCTTTCTCCACCTTCCCCTCCCTCTTTCTGTGTGTCTAACTTGATGTGTCTTAAGTAGGCGATATTGATTGATACGTTAGAATTTCCTGCTTTCTTATTCTCGTTTTCCAATTGTGATAATAAAGGAATTATTAAAGTTTGGCTATTATTTCTCAGTTTACTGATTATATAAATTATCGTACACATGTTTTTCTTGTGTCATGATATATGAGTCACCACCTCTTATCCCACTTTCTGTACTATTGTGTCACATCACATAGCTGCAACTTCTCTTGTCCCACTTACTAATACTGACTAATGTGGCATTAACATACCAGCAACACCTCTTTGTTCTCACTTTCTAATACTGACTGGTTTGTCACATCAGATGGCAATTGTTTCGTGGTTTTAAATAAATAGAGGTTCAAGGTGGTCCGAATTTAACAAATAAAATGCTGCTACATTAGTTGGACTTAAAATGTTGAGATATGAGGTGGGTGCCCCTATGGTTATCGTATAAAAGTCATAATTAGGAACATGGGCATATGCACTAAGGGACCAGGGGGGTTACGTGCCCCACAACCCCCCACCTCTTTTTCAAATATTTTTTTTGGGGTTTTTAATAGGTCGGATGTACAAAAAATGACCCCTCTCATTGGCTAATCCTCTCTGTTATTAGATTAATTTCTTTTGCCTCCATTTTGTTGTGTTTGGACGGCCTCCCCTCTCTCCCTCTCAATAGATTTCCTATATCCGCCACTGGTTAGGAAGGTTTTAAGGAGCATGGTCTTACTACAGTTAACTATAAATGAATAGGGCTGCCAATGAGTCAAGCCATAGATTTCGCGACTTTAAAAAGCAATATATTGTGCAATAATGACCGATTGAGAACCGTGGAGTGATTCATCCAACATAAATCTTTATCCTAATTGATCAAAAGCAGAAAGCTTTTGACCCAAAGAAAAGGCAGAAAACTTTAACTATAAAAATAAAAAGAAAAAGCAGAAAGTTTGTAGGCAGGTTATGTATTTGAAGTAAGTGTAGTAGTGTATCTGTGTGTGTACATGTTTGGATGATCCTGGGATGTTTGGTCATGTTTTGGAGGGTAATTGGTCATGGAATGCAAAGTAGGATTTTGTAATCTTACTGTAATTTTTCAAATTGGTGCCAAATTTAAATTTGTGTTTTTGCTGCTTCTAAGATTTGATCCATTCATTTTAGGTGATTCTTATTATCGTGGGGATAAAATAGATAGTTCTAAATTTGGGGCAGATCCTGGGTTGCCAAGTGAAATTGCCTGTGCAGCAGAAGCAGCTTCAGATGGAGCAAAAACTGGTACAGCAGCATACCGCTGCAAGAAATGCCGAAGAGTTGTCGCTTTGCAGGACAATGTTGTAGATCATGTTCCAGGTGTGGGTGAGCAGTCATTTGATTGGCGGAAGCGGAAAAGTAGAAACTCAAATGACAAGTGTGAGGACTCTGAATGTTCATCCATTTTTGTTGAGCCTCTAAGGTGGATGAAAGCAGGTGAACTTACTTTCTTAGATTTTTTAATTTTGATATTGTCCATTAGACTTCTCTTTTCCTGATTCAGTCTGCATTGCTATAGAATGGGACGAGTTCTGTGCCAATGTTACAATTGCATGGCATACTTTCTTGATTTACATATATTCAACTCTTGCCAATTGACATTATGGGTTCTTTCTTTTTGTTGTTGCGCTTGCGGCACAAGATAACATTGTATGATCTAATTTTAAACTGTGGCATTTGTTGTTGGTGGCATCGTTTAGTTCAATGTGATTTGGCTTAGAAACACTAGACATTTTAATCTCATGGAGTGAGTTCATTACGCAGTTGAAGAAGGTGCAATTGAGGGTAAGTTGTCGTGTGCACACTGTGAAGCTCGCTTGGGTTACTTCAATTGGGCAGGCACCCAATGCAGTTGCGGGAGCTGGATCACCCCTGCCTTCCAACTCCATAAAAGCCGTGTGGACATTAGCACAGTCTAAATATCTATCCAGGCAGGTTTCAGTTGAGCTCCCACCATGAGAAATGGCCCGACTCTGTACACAATTACTTGAATCTCTTTTTAGGAGGTATAGCATTTCCAAGACAATCAGCAACTATGCAAGAATAGGTTTATTCAGTTTTTTAGTTGTACCCAGGTCAGATTAAATGCTTCCTTGATATGAGGTTAATTCCTATGCGTGACCGAAAGTGTTGTCTGGTGATTATATTAATTGAAGAGGGACTATTACAGTATGGACTCTTTTTTATATTATGTTACATCATTGTGTATCAAAATTGTGTACAAGTTTTGTGTCTCTAACCCATTCAACTTTAAAACGGCTTTGGAGATGTATGGCAATTTTGAAAAGTTTTTAATGGCAGTTCTTGTAATTTTAATTAAGACAATGGGGTTTAAATTTCTGACAAGGATTTTATTGGATTATTTGGATTTTGGTGCTGACTGGATATGGGAAGATTGAACATAAAAGTTCAACTGTAATTAATATTTATTAAAAATGTTGTGATTATATTAATGTGAAAGACCTTTTGTATTGTGCATGTTAATCTTAATGACCTTCTGAATTATTCTCATGATTATCATTAGTATGTATTATAAATCATTTAATAAGTGTATTTAATAAGTGTGTAAGTTTCTATATTCTCTCTGATGTAAATGTAGAGACTATATGGTCATCATTTAATAAGTATGTGTTTCTCTATCTAATGTAAACTTAGGGACTACATGATTTTTTTCCTAGTCATTTGGTTACCTATATATATGAGCTTAATGGGAAAAGCACAGTGCACTTGATTCTTCTCTATTTCTGTCTTTGTTCTTTATTTACAAAACGTTATCTGCATAAATGCACTCATATTTTCTTCTTTGTTTCTAAATTGTTTTCTGTATGAGCTAGTGACCACATGGAATAGAATTCTTTCCACTCGTCCATTGACTTCATTGTACATATATATTCTCTTCCTAATGAAGGTAGTTGTTTGTTTTCTGTGCTATTGAATTCGAAAGCCCACGTTTCTTTCTTGTATAGCTAAATTATGGGGAAATTATCTAAAATAGGCCAACCGGCCAAATCATGTTCTAAAATGTTCGGTTAGGGAAATTCATTCTAAAATGTTAAAACTATTGGCTATTTGCAAAAGAAGGTCATCTGCCATTTTTGCACACAAAGCCTCCTTCTTCCTCGCAGTGCGCTCAACGACTACTGGGCGGCCAGCAAGTGCTTGAGCACGTCGCGCCCAGCGCCGATCTTCAGCAATTGAACCCAGCGCCCTCGTCCTCGCCGCGAGCTCGGAAATAGCAGAGAACGCCGCCGGCGAATCAAAACGGAAAACCAAAGCCGAACGCCCTCAACGCCGTTGACTTCACGCCAGCCGCCGATTGGGAAATCGGAGCCCAGCATCAGCTTCCCCACGCCACCACGAACCCAGAACATCTCATATCGTCGTCGAAGACCGTCGGAAACGCCGGCAACAAGCTCGACGGAATCCGAGCTTTTCCGGCTCTTTTTCCGGCCAAACCAATCGTCGATGAGTCCTGAAAACCTGATTTTTGCATTCCTCTCATTTCCATAGATGTGTTTTGACATAAAGATTGCTTGATTTGGTTGAGAATTGAGGAAGATAGGGGTTTTAGGAGTTGGCCGGCGATTCACCGGTATTTTTCCAGATACTGGCAATTGTGGCGGCAGCGCGGCTGTGGTGATGTCATCGGCAGCTTGGAGAGCGTTTGGGCGATTTTACGCGAGCTCCTGTTAGCTGGGGTGATTTGTGCGAGCGTTTCTAGATGATAATTCATATTTTCCTTTGTTTTTGGTTTTGGTTTTGTTTTTGGATTGGGAATTGATTGGTTGATGAAATAAAATGTGGAAATGGTTTGTTCGACGTCGATGGTGGAGCTCATGAGCTGATGTGGTTGGGGAGATGATAGCGACGGAGTTTGGAGGAGAAGAATGGTGTGAAGTTGTCGAGTTACAGAGAATACTATAAGAGACTATGTACACACTATAAGAGACTGTGTAAATTATGAATAATAATTCGGTTTTTCAAAAATGGACTATGACCACACTATAATAAACTATGATCACACTATAGTGTACTACGACCACACTATGGTGGACTACAACCACACTCTGGGTACCAAGGGATTAAATTGCAAATTGTGAATAGTAATTTATTTTTCGGAAATGGACTACGACCACACTATGGTGGACTAAAGTCACACTATAATGGACTACAGTGGACTACAACGGACTACGATTACATTATAGTGTACTACAACGATTTTAAGTACAATGGGGTTAATTGCAAATTCACTATGCAAATTTGCCCAGTGAAGAATTGACCGCTGCCCTTTGCCTATTTTGGAATAAGATTTGGCCCATTGACCTATTTTAGATAAAATAATAAATTATGCTAGTCTTATTAGCATGATGGTTTCTTTCAACGCTTGCCCACAAGAGCAAGCATCCAAAGCTGACGCCGTTTGGTGTCGCCAAAAACAGCCACCACGGGTTGCGCCAGAAGTTGAAGCCGTGATTCCCTTTTTCTTCAGTGACAAAGCCAAGTCAAAGCCCGTTAATACAGAACACACATAGTATTAGAGCATCTATTAGCGGAAGAAAAAACACAACAAATAGTACCACCCAAAGGATCGTTTAATACAACACAAGTACTAAATAAATTAACAACACAACTACTAAATAGATTACAAAGAGTTCCTACTCTTTGGGAACAGAAACAGAGCTACTCAAGTAGTCTTGTTCGTCGTAATGATGTACTTCAGGGCTACATCCTAAAGAGGCACAAAACAGAAGGGTGAGTGGACGGAAAATCAAGTCAGTAAAAAACAGTTTAAGATCATTACATTAACCTCCACTGTTAAAACCCAGTAGTATTAGACAATACTACAAATCATCGGGAACCAAAGTATACAGTGAGCTGCAGAATTTAACAAGCGGTTCCAACACTGCTATATCAATCACATCCGGCATGGGCTCGCTCAATATTTCCATGGTAGGTTCAACAACACCCATCCAAACGAAGTGAGACTCGTATATTTCTTAGTAAGGTTTTCAACGAGATATCATTTTGCACATCCAACATGTTTTCAATGGTATATATATTCAGGTTGTACTCTTTTTCCCTAAATTAGGGTTTTTCTATTTGGTTTCCATAGAAAAGGTTTTTAATATAGATAACCTTTCGTATTATCCATGTTAATGTTGATGGCCTTCTGTATAATCCTCATCATTATCATTAGTATATATCATAAATTATTTAATAAGTGTATCACTCTCTGCATTCTATCTGATGTAAATTTAGGGACTAGATGGTCATTTTCTGGCATTTTGATTACCTATATATAGTGAGCTTAAGGATAAAAGAACAGTACAATATATTTCTCTCTCTATTTCTCTGTTTGTTCTTTATTGACAACAAAAAAGCCCTTTTTTTTTTTTAATTTAAAGTTTATTTATATGCAATGACAAATGAAGATATTTCTGGAACATTCGTTGATCCGCTCAAAAACGTATATATTAAACTTCTTTCTTTCGTGGTGCTTATTTGAATTTAGGTTTAGCTGTAAGGTAAGGTTTAATCGAGATATTTCACCGTGCCATATGAAGAAAGCCCCAAGAATAGAAGCTACTTTTCCAACATACTTTTTTATGTTAAAGAGTCATGGCACTTCAAACTTCAGGAACTCAGTCTCAAATTCCTCGGCTAATGAGATTTGCATTGCTTGGGCTAGTGAGTATTACAAATGCGCGCAAATGTATTGAAGAAAAGAGTGGTTGCCTTATCGAAGAAATCAAACGAACCAGTATTGTAAAGAAGGAAACTCCATATAATTAACAGCCCGAATGCAATATACTGCAACTGTACATCTCTAGTTTTCTTTCAATCAGAATGTGGGCGCTTCCAATATCATGCAGTCAATTTTACAGCTTCCTACGTTTGCCTAAAGGTGTATAACTCTTAATACATTGTTCAAGGAAATATAAATATACTAAAGCACAAAAAAATAAATTGAGAATGATACTGCAGATGTCTCAATAGATTCCTCATAGCATGTAGTCATTTCCCGTATTCTAAATGTGCAGTTGTTTTGCCACCGTTGACATACAAATGGAATTTCCGAATCCAATTCAAAAAGTATTCAGCTTCGTCTTCACAGAATGCAGTTGGGGAATCAGTGCGCCTGTGCTTCTAGGAGGATGTTTGTTGCTATATTGACGTCATTTCGGGCCTGCACTAGTGCCTGTCTGGCAGAGTTCCTATCAAAGCCCATAGAAACTAGAGTAGCAATGGAGGCCTCCGTTGGCTCTGTGGTAGAAGGCATAGTAGCGGGATAATTTCTCTGAAAACAAACAAGGAAATTGTTGATTTTCATGGAGAATTAAAATAAGAGCAGAACTTTGTATATTTTAAAATTGGAATAAATCTTCAAAACAACTTGTGCACACCCAGAAGCTTAAAACCTTAGCTTCAGGAATAAAGCTTGGCATACCTATTGCTTCCACATTTCAAAAATGATATCCATCCAAGAATTCTTAACACCCAATGACAAACCATTTTACTTGGTTTCACTACCAGCATATGTATAATATGCCACACCAACCTGACCAAGTTTTGTCATAAAAAATTCTTACTACCAGAAACTTTATCTTAAACGTACATGACTCAACTATCTTTATATAACCTTACATGCTCAGATATGTACCTATACTCACAAAAGCTCCATATTAACCCATTCAATCTATTCCACTAAAATGATGGTCAGCATTTTGCTTTATATCCTTGAATTCTCGTTATGTTTAGTGTTTCATTCTCCTTTGTCTATAGCCTTTCGCAACCATTTCATTTTTAAAAGGTACCTTTTAGCAACCATGTTTTTCTCGTAAAGTTAATATCTGAATTAAAAAGGCTTCTGTATCCCATTGAAATTAGACTATAAATATTATTCCATTATATCCGCAAGCTTGAAGATAATTCCTTTCCAAGTAGAAAGCAGATAGAAGCATCGGCGAAAAACAAAAGAACTCTTGCCTCTAATTGACGAGCATTGGATGGTGGTATACTTCCCACAATATTTCTAGTTGGTGCGGATGGCGGACTCCCCATTGAAGGCCATGAAAGCCGAGAGAATACAGAAGCTATCACTTCTGGAAACTGTAAAAAGACAAGACACATGCACAGCTGTGAATTACATTATTTAGGAATCTCACAATTCCATAATAGGCAACCAATCAGAATAAGTGTGTTGAATTATTGAAAAGGCTACCATATTTCACTTTGGTAATATGAATTAACAAATCCCCTAGTTTCAGGACATAATTTCTCTGGAATGGCCAGAGACATAAGTTAGGGTTTCCTTTTCTGTTTCCAAGGCACAATATATATATCTCAAATGTTCAGGAGCAGCGAGAAAAGCATTGTTTACTGTCCAAACAGAACTCCAAGCTATTTTTTCACAAAGACCATAAGTCAAACTTAAATTACAGATTAAAAAATAACCTTTGCTTTCCGGATACAGAAGACATTCAGATGATACAGGGAACCACAAACAATGCCGAATATCCCTGGTAAGATTGATCTTTTCAAGGATGATAAAAGAAGCTGCAAGAGACAAACCAGAATATAATTCACGAATGGAGGAGGAAAAACAGCTATCTCTGCATGTCCTACAAAATAGACAGTAAGATGTTGTACTTTGATCGCACATTCCTTACCTGTATACCAGCTAGATAAATGAAAGCCTTATCTGAGAAGCGCACACCAAATACACGAAAGCGCGTTGAAACAGGAATATCGAAGAAAAAAGGTACAAAAGATGCAAATATAAGACCATAAGGCCCTGATGTCACCAGGTTTACTTCAGGATCTGCAAAAGACAAGTGATTTTCACTTTACCTATAACTGTGTAATACACGGAAATTCAAAAACAGAACAAAAGTTAAATACTGAAGACCTTGATTAAAAACTCTGCAATATGATATCTGAATATATACAAATTTCCATAAATTCCTTACATCATAAAAATGAAAATTGGCACTATAAGAAGGGCTAGTTCAGCTAAACAACCATAGGATATGATTCTGATTCGATCAAGCAGTGCTGCCACAACCCACATGAGGAAGCCATAATACTAAGAGTTGCAGTAACTATTGCTTAGAAAGGAAGCCAACAACTACCTATCCATCCGGTATATCATCCTGTAGAACTAAAGATTCCCTTCTTCCTAATTGGCATTGAGCAGCTTGATAAGGAGGTGAGGTTTGGTGGCAAAGAAACAAACAGCACATAGAACAGCACAAAGAAACAAAAACTTTCGAAAAATTTGCATTAGAAAGGAACTAGAGTTCAGATTCCACATCAGAAAAAAAAAAATGATGGTAAAAAATTAGTAAATTGCAATTGTAGGTGGTAAAAAAGGTTTCTTAATAGAGCTCTCCAGAATCATATTTTCACTAACGCTTATGTAATAAGAGGCATGGGATTTTCCAGAATATTCCAGGTAATGCCCTGAACAAATTAGACAAGTCCATGCAAGAAAGCAAGACAATAATGGCCAACAGCACAGAGACGGGCTAACGAAAAAACAAAAGGCAAGATAATAATGAAACCTAAGTATACAAATCAGAACAATGTGAAAAGAATTGTTATAACAATCCGCCCACCTCTAAGGAATGCTAGAGCAAGGATCTCCAAGAGCAACGATACCGTCACAGAGAACAATATAAACACCTGCATAACCAAGGTAATTAAAAATCAAATTAACTTCTAAGATCAGCACAAACAAGTCAGTTTTTATACTCTTCATCGTATTCTACATAAAAGAATTACGAGTACAACAGCATTAGTATTCACTGAGAAGGTCATCAATATTGAAGGGCGTGAGAGCAGCCCTTTGGATTTAGAAAACAGCCAGTTATATCAGGCCAGTAGTGTACTTTAACCCCAACAACTTATTCTCTAAGAGATACAATTCCAAAGAAGAGCAGAACAAAGGTTCCATTGATGATATATCTCTGTGATATCAGCTAAAGAAAAGATCATCATCTTATCATTAGGATGATTATCGCCCCTAAGGGTATCAACAAAAATTAAAAAATGATTTGTCCCCGTCAATGAATATAAGCAATAAGCACAGAGAGAGAAAAGACCAACATCCATCTAGTACATTAGATCAGGTGTCATCCACAGATAATGACAGCAGAACCTAGTAGGGTAAACTTAGCATGGATAGTTGTATTTACAGCTGTAGCCTGGTATATATCAAAGTGAAAACTAGTGCAGTTCACTAAAGAATGTAGTTCTGGTGCAACAGAACTGTTGTTGGACGGTTTTTGCATTTCTGTGATGCTGTGGATGTCAACAGTAATTATGAGGTAACAATGGTGGTTATGGTATGAGCACTGGTGCCAAAAGCCCCCCACAGAATATTACCTATTACAATGTTAGGTAACATTCATAAAAGTTAAATTACTGTTCTCATTAATGTTCAATTATGATCTTTGTGGTTTTAGTGTAAATCCCAGGCGTAAAAAAAGGCAGTCCACGAACTGTTAAAATGTGATAAAGACCATATCCCTGTTGTGGTGTAATATGACCTGTCAAGTCGCCAACTTCATTGTAGGAAATTTTCTTTCTTCCATTGTTTCCTGATTAGTTAATAGCCAGGTTATAGTGAAGTGATGCGCTATGGACTGTTGGCTGGTGTTTTTCCTTAGATAAGACATCACATAAATCTTAGCATACCTTCATTCTTTTTGATAATATATTAAAACCCATGAATCTCTTAAAGATTTGCAATAGCATGATAAGAAAGCAAGTATGGCACCAGTATAATCATTTCTCTGCGTACAAGATATTCTTTTATCTAATGTTTGAAACAGGTGTTCTAAATAAAGCATCAAAGGGAAAATCATGAGGAGTTTATTACTGACCGAGTACTTGTTGGAACCTATCTGTCTCTCAAAGACCCTGAAGTAGTAAAGAAGATACAGCCCAAACATCAGTTCTGGTGTGGACGAAAAGGCAAAAACTGACGTAATTAACTTCCAAAGACGAAACTTCCCAAATATGTCCTGTCAAAATGATAATAAAGTATTGGGTAAGAATTCACTGAAAAGTTATAAGCACCCTATAATAATTGGAAAGAAAGGGATAATGCATAAGACAAACATTATCACCAGGACATCATGCACATCAGAATACCTTTGACTACATTTACTATGCAACAAATCACTGCACCCAAAGAGTGGCATGCATTTCAGTACCAAACAAAAAAGAGTCTCGTACATTCTTATCACGCAAGTATAATTGATATCCAGATATAAATTATTAAATATAATATGTTCCACTTGAGAACACAAAGGTAAGGCACTCCTCATCATGCAGTCAAGAAGATTCAGCATTCCTGTCTAGTTTGTTTTGGGATTTAAGGCACCCTAAAGAGTTATACAATTAATGCCAATAAAAGGTGCAAACTCATAAATTCTTCAAAAATGACATTTTTTTGCTTAGGTTGCTTGTAGAAAAAAATTAATTCCTAAGTATTTGGCGCTCATAATTTTATTCAGTCTCTTCAGCTAAACGTTCATACTTCTTTAATAATCTCTAAGGTCTACATTTCTCTGAAGTGAAAAAAACCTTTATCCCAGAAAATTAGATGCCGAGTTCCCCCTATAATACAGAAATAAGGGAGCATATTTATCAATTCAAATAGAAAGCTGCTGCATTGAGACTCTCATGGTACATACACATGATATCTCACATGAAAGCTGTATCCCCTTCCGCATTCATCCACCTACTTTCCAAGTCTGACGATAATTTACAATAAAATCATCTTACTCCACCCACCGAAACTAATCCTAACTGGTTTTATTACCAATGGCCACCACTATGACCAAAAGCTAGCATGTTGGCCTCTCTCACTCTCAACAGAGACAGCAGAATCTTTGGAAAGGGCAGCATACCTGTAATTTTACTGTTTTTTTAAACTGTTGTCATTCAAGTAATTTAGGAGCGGGTAAATTACATAATTGTATAAAATAGTTTGCAGAGAACAAGATAGGGGGAGGCAATACACCACTTTTTAAATTATGGAGTTCATTTTAGAACATGGAGATGTCCAAATGCACTACTACTAATTTCAACAGACCAAAACATCAGGAAGAAACAAAATGGTAGTCACTGTTTCCTTTGTCATCAGACAATTTCATGGAGTTCTCTATTTAGGATGTACATTTGTCCACTAGGATTACATAAGAGAGAGAGTCAACCATGAGTGAGAAGGACAATGATGTACCATCACCAAATATCAGTTTCATGTTTCTATCCTATCTCTGCAAAGAGACCAAAGGAAAATCAACACATTTCATAGATAGGAACATTAAAAAAGAGAACTGGCTCACAGTATTTTAGACCAACTATAACCGTCAAGGAGGCTAAACAGAAGGATCAAGTACAATTGGACCATGTGGCCAACCCCAATTAATTGAATTTGGACCTACTTCATTGCTGGTCTAGAACCCTTTGCCTACCCCTATGAGATATCTCTCACAAGATTGGCAGTTGACTAAATAATTTTTTGAGGGTCGAACTGAATAGTAATCACATTCACCTTCTGGTTTGGGGCTTTTCAATGAAGAAGTAACCAAAATGAAGAAAAAAAAAAGCTTTTGATGGTTGACGTAGTAAACTTTGTAAACCAGAGGACTAATGTAAAGGGCTTCAGAAACTGGACGAGAATAAATTCTTAGTAGGGCAGTCTGTGGCCAACATTAAGGAACAAAAAAGAAAGTTGAGACAGGTTCAAACACTACCAAAGCTGAGAACTAAACATGTACACTAATTCATACAGAACGTAAGCCTTTGTCTCCTTTAGAGATACAGTGAGAGGACATTAACCAATTCTGAATAATTTCTAATCTTGATTGCATGTATGTACTCTAACATTCGCACCACAAGGTGGTTGGTCGAAGTCGGTTCCATTACCGTACTTTTCAAGTACTTCTAGCTTGTTATTAGAGAATAGATCATTAGGCTTGGTTGTGGGCTGAGGCCAAAAGAATCAAATCCAACCAACAGCACCCCTAACCAATGTAGTTTCCTCTAATATACGAGAGCACTTCCCTGATGGAGGGTTCAGGTGCAATCAGTCATAAGAGATCTACATAAGCTCTAAAACCCTCAAATTTTACATATTTCCCAATCTCCAGGTAGGAGGAGTTCCACCAAAACTAAAGTTGTATACACAGTCCCAATTGAACTATCGCCCTAATATCTAGGCAAGTCTAATCTTATGATATATTGGCATTATATCCAACAGAGATTATGAAGTAATTCAGGCACCTTCCAAACCCAAGTAATTAAATTAGAATATTGCTATTAGTTACGCAGTTATGAGCCGAAATCGTCATAAACATTTGAATACATACAAGAAAGGAATACTTCATTGGCTAAGACGTATAATGATCCCCATTGAAAAGCAACAATGCGAAACATAACCCAAAGTAAGATGCACCAAAACAAATAGCATCACAGTCAATACAAAATGAAGCGGAAAAAAAAAACACAAACTTTAAAAAACCCACTTGCAATTACATCTTAAAATGCACTAATTAATCAATAAACTCTACCTACTCTTGAAAGCAAATCAACCATAGAAAATGAAAAATAATCGAAAAAGTTTGGGAGAAGAGCGGGCACCAGATAAGACAATCCAAGCTTGCTAGAACGGCCCTGGATCCCGAAGAAGATGCTGAAGAGAGCTGTAGCGATAACGAAGGCTCTCGTGACAGGAGCATTGTCTGATTCAAAAGAAAGACGGAGAGCATTCGGGTCATGCAAATACACAGAGAATCGAGACAAGGGCATACAGTGGAAAAATGGGAACAAGGTCGAGGGTAATTCGGGAAAGAGAATGTATACGTACTGAAACCAGATGGCCCGCCGTTCATCTTCTCAGTGAAGCAGAGGAACAACGACGACCTTCACAGTTGACAATCTCTGCGCCTTTCGTCTATTTGATTTTTGATTTTTTTTTTTCCCAATCTCTCTCTCCTTTCTATTGAAATAATAAGAGAAAAGGGGCCGTCTTTCGTTCTTCTCTCCTTTTCCTACTGTATTTCTATTTACTTTGTCATTTTGTTTTACTTGATTAACAGAGTTTGCTTGAACAAAGTTGAATAAATATATGGACCATGTGTGTTTTTGTTTTGAACCCAGTGATGAGTGAACGTGGAGAACTTCCATGAATTTATGCTATAGTCTTATTACTATCCAAAATTAATTAGAAATTACATAGTGAAATTACGTGTCGATTTCTTAATGATCCAAATAAAAAAAACTTAGTGTATATAAGTCTTTCTCGTAAATGTGGCCTTTAGCAAATGATCAAACAAAATTGTTGCCTCAAGGCAAACGGAAGTAGATTCATATCTGTACTTTTTTTGTATTGTCCGCTGTTTTGAGAGTAGGGATGCAAGTTCCTACAAGTTTTGCAAATGTCAAATGTCGTAAATGGAATGCAACCATAACAAATGGATGTATTTTGGTGTGATTTTAAATGTCATAGAAGTGAACAAAATGGTTTAGCGTCAAGTTTTTCCAATTCATTCACACAGAAATGTGGTGCGAAATTGGCTCGTGGCAGACAAAAGGTTCAGGTCAAAAGTGCATTTCTCACTAACATGAACATATTGCCACATGGGAGGTGACATGGCCGTCGAAGCTTGTGAGTCCCGCAAACAATCAATGTCTAGCATTAGTCCTTGCACTACTGATCTAAGATCATGAGCCTCTGCATTTGTTTTTTCTACGCATTTGCCGCATTTGCTAAGGTGTCAACCATCAACCACTACAAGCATTTTTTTAATTAAATATATCCTCATAATCCACCCGCTACAAGCATGACACCTCAGCAAATGCGGCAAATGCGTGGATAAGCAAATGCGGAGGCTCATGGTCCACTGATCTAACATGGCTCTGGGAATCCAGACTCAGCATCAGAGTATTTTCAAGAATTTCAAATCTCTGAAAGCTTTATGGCGATACAAATCAATTTACTTTGAATTTTTCTATTTTGATTACAAAAAGAAACAAAAACTTAATACAGGAGTACACCAGCACAATCATCTGTTAAAGATCCGTACACAACTGCCTCCAAAATAAGTTCTCCAAAACTTAATATCTTGGCAATTTCAAGTAGGGGTGGGATTGGGATGATCCCGATCCCGATTACGAAAATCCCGATCCCGTCCCGATCCCGATTAGAGGCTAAAATGGATCCCGAATCCCATCCCGATTAAGTCGGGATCCCGATAATAAAATCTCGATTAAGTCGAGATCCCGATCGGGAAACTCGATAAATCCCGACAATGAAATCTCAAGTATTATATGAAATTTTAAACTTTTTTTTTTGTGTGCATAAATTGTTAATGTGAACTAACAAGTACAACTCATACATGATGAAAATAAAGCATACTAATATAGGAATACTACAAGACGAGACATCATAATTAATCCATTTGAATCACCAAACAATTTCATATATAATTCCTAGTTCCTATTAAAATGCTCTTATTGAATTACGCTACATTTCTGTACAGTATAGACCAAAATCCAAGCACTCTATATATGATTTTGAACTAAACACAAAGCCGATAATTCATTCATAGACCAAAATCCAAGCACTCTATTTATGATTTTGAACTAAACACAGAACCAATAATTCATTAAAATAACTAAGAGCAATGAATTTGCATAGTCAAACATCGATACAATACCAATTAGTGTAAATAATACAGCGATCGATTCGAAACAGGAGCCTAGAAAACAAACAAGCAGACTCCAACTAATTATCTCTCTCAGATTTGCTCTCTGCCGGACCGTCCGACAGAAGCTAATTACCGGACCTCATATGATAGCCATTGGATTTATCTGATGGCTGGGGGAGCATCTTGAGAACCCCACTTGTTTGGTGGACTCCAGCTGTAAAAAAGAGGGAAATAATTATTGAAAAGTCAAACATCACCCTCATTCACCTTCCTGTCACGCGCGTCTCTCCCTCTCCATCACCTTCTTTTTTCTCCTTTCTTCTTTTACAGATTTTTGTTGCTACCAAGTATGAAATGATCTCAGGATTAATCAATTCTCTCCTCCAATTACTACCAATTTGCAGAATAAAAAGGTAATGAAGAAAACTCATATCCTTGACTTTTTATTAGTATCCATTCTTTGCAAAGAACTTGGAAGCCTTCTATTGATTTTGTAGGAATTTTTGTATTGAAACTTTATTATTTTGTCATTTTAATTGTTAAAATTTATTTTGTTGCCTTTCCATTTTTAACGGGGCAGTTCTCATTTTTAACTGGCCACTTTTCATTTTTAATGGGGCAGTTCTCATTTTTAATGGGGGGCAATTCTCATTTTTAATGGGGCACTTTCCATTTTTAACAAGGCAATTCTCATTTTTAACGAGGCACTTTCCATTTTTAACGGGGCAATTCTCATTTTTAACTGGCCACTTTCCATTTTTAAGTGGGCAGTTCTCATTTTTAACTGGGCACTTTCCATTTTTAACATGGCACTTCTTATTTTTAACGGGGCACTTTTCATTTTTAACGGAACACTTCTCATTTTTCAGAACACTTCCTCAAAACTCCTTCAATCTGTCCGACTTCCAATTCCTCCACAAAACCACAAAAAACCCATGTAATTATTCATCAAACTAAAACATATTACACCCAATCACATTCCTCAACACCCAATCACATTCCTCAACATTTCTGCATCACTGCTTGTTTCTGCACAAATTGCAATCAACCAAACCACAATAGCACCCCAAACTACATTAGCCAAGCAAATCAAAACAGAGGTCAAGCGCAAAACAATCACAAATTCCACAGAGCAATTGAGTTTTTTTTTGCGCAAAGTAGAAACCTCTCTTTTCGCCAACAACAGAACACCACACCCAAATTTGTTCTTTTGTGGTACACAAAAGAAAACAAACAAACAAAGTTCAAACCGCACCAAAAAAAAAGTCCAAATACAAAACTGAAAAATCAAAAAATGGAAGTTGAATTATGTGCGGAAGTTTCATCTAGTTGTAGAGGTCCCAAGAGATCTGCAGCGGCGCCTCTTGGACTTTGATTGGATCGTTGCCTTTGAATTTCCATAGGCAAGCTTCCCAACGACGTCTTTTGGGAAATTGGAGAAGGCGGCGATTGCAGAGATCTCGGCGATCTCTGTATTTGCAGGCGACCTTGGCGACCTCGGCGATCTCTGCAACCTCCTCCACATCCAAATCGCGGCCAATTCCTTCGGTGAGTTTGGATCGAACGTGGGCCAGTTGTACCCAAACGCAAACCCGAACCTGAGTTCGATGCAGGTTTGAGCTCGTCGAGGCGGCGGCGTTTGTGGCGATGGCTACGACGGCGGCTGAGAAAAAGGAAGAAGAAGGTGAAAGGCCAGAGCGAGGTCTTTGTGGAATTGGTTGTGGTGATGAATGGAGAAAAAAGAAGGCGATGGAGAGGGAGAGACGCGCGTGATAGGAAAGTGAATGAGGGTGATGTTTGACTTTTCAACAATTATTTCCGTCTTTTTTACAGCTGGAGTCCACCAAACAAGTGGGGTTCTCAAGATGCTCCCCCAGCCATCAGATAAATCCAATGGCTATCATATGAGGTCCGGTAATTAGCTTCTGTCGGACGGTCCGGCAGAGAGCAAATCTATTATCTCTCTTTCTTAGTTCATAGCTACTGGAGTCAAAATCGAGTTGCTACACGGATATAGTTAGCAATTCAGACCAAGTGCATGGCAATTTCACTAAATACCTTCACAATTTTAAACTACAAATATTACAATCACCATTTTCCAGCTCAATTCACTAATAAAACTCAAAACCCACCAAGGAAACCCGAGAGAAAGTACCCGCGAGCTTCGTTGTGTTGGCGGGGAGGCCGGCGAGCTTCGAGAGGGGGATCCGTAAGGGTTTCCGCCGTGGTGATCTGCTGCTTACTGCTCACGCTGCAGTGGAGTTTGGCAATGGGCAGTGGCGTTGGGCAGTGGAGTTCGGCGTGCAATTTTGGCAGTGGGCGGTGGTGTTTCGGTAGTGGGCTATGGCAGTGGGCGATGGCGGGGAGAAGGAAGGAGGCGGATAGACAGAGGAAGCGATGGCGGCGATGGAGTAGGAAGGAGGCGGCTGATGAAAAAATGAAAGAGAATTGAGAGAGAGCCAAACTAGGTAAGATAATTCAAATAAAAAAAATAAAAAATAAAAATAATATATATAATGTCGGGATGTGGGATCCCAACTTTTTCCAAAAAAAATCCCGATCCCGTCCCGACTAAGTCGGGATCGGGACAAAATCCCGACTAGTCGAGATTGGGACTGTCGGGATCGGGATCGGGATGGGGATGCGGGATTCGGGAGAAATTTCCCACCCCTAATTTCAAGCAAAATAAGTTATGTAAAGCTTAATATCCGCAAACACAACTGTAGCATTGGAAATCATCTTGACTTCTTTCAACTGCTTGATATCCTTAAGCTTGCTCCTCCCGATGAAATATACGCATATCTTGCAAATTTTGAGTATGCTTCATTATACACCGTGCAAACTTAATTACATTGAATAAATCACTATTAAGGTTCAGATCGACATTCTCGAGCTAATTAATAAAAGCAAAGCTTTTGATGCTTCCAAAATTCCACATTCAACCCGGATGTCACAGCGCAAAAATATTGAAAATTGAGAAAATTTTTGAGGATATGAAAGGAATTTATCCCACATTGGCTAGTGAATGGGCCTTGCTAGTGCTTATAAGGAGTTGTGTTACTCCTTCCCATAGCCAATTGGTTTTGGGGTAGGAACCTCAACCACCTTCATCAAAAATAATGATCAATATGCTCTAGATTCTTCCTATGGTGAGAGAGATCACGAAGCAACAGTGACTTTAATTAACATGAGGAATATTGAAGACCACTTGTCCTGTATCTCTGCGTCAGTACGCAGATTAGGCATTCCTCTGAAAGAGAAGCCATTGGATGGACTTGTTCATGGCCAATAAAGGTCTCAAATTGCACTTTCAGATCACAAAGATTATCAAATGGTATAGGCCTTCTAAATTATGTTGCTAACGGCTCGAACTTGTTCGTATCATACCCAAACCGGCCACATGTCACTCTAGGGAGAAGCCACATAGGCAATCCTCTCCTTCTGGGAGCACGTTTCCTGAGGCACGTGGTCCCCACAAAGAGAACAATCCGACCACGTGCGTACATGCTACGGGATCACCTTGTTGCCACATTAGGAACGAGCCGCTAATCCGCTTCATGCGATAAGTATCGAAGTCCGTGCAACGTCCCAAAGTATGATCAAAACAAGGCGACTTAGGCCTTAAGCCTCAAAAGACCTTCAAAGGATCAATGTGGGAGACTTTGTCCCACATTGATCACAAGTGACTTGGAAACCCTAGTTTCCTCCACTATAAATACATGTCAACCCCCATGAGTCAAAGGTAATCAATTTCTCACACTCAAACCATTTACTTGCCTCTAGACTATCTCCCACTCCATCGGCTGATTTAAGCATCAGAGGGTTTTAGGCCGACACCACACATGTGCCTTCCATACTTATCTGCCTTCTTTTGCATATTTTCTCAAGGACACCTTCTCGGGGTTTTCTCTGATCAAGGAGGCTTCCCCGACTTGATCCCTGCTAGCCTCACTTCAACAAACGTCCGCAAGATTCACCTGATCTTTACCCTCCTAATACATTGACCGTTGACTCATCCATTTTTGATCATCAATAGAAATGGTTTGGATGTATCCCAAAACTCATACCCCAAATTGCCGTACATCAGAGTATAACCATCAAGAAGTAATATAACAGATCTAACCATAATTTACCACTTCTAGATGACATTTTTGAAGGATGATATTTTCTGTGTATTTTTCAAGGAAACACAAGTAGTTAGCTACACATTCACTTTTGAACATAAGAATTCAAGATTATTGATGTCCATTTAAAATCGAAGCATATTGAAAGATTGCAACAGGACAGTTTTAGTGGACTCCCAAAGGTCTGTTAAAGTTTCACAAGTTTGCATGAAAGTATCGAAAAAAAAAGAAGTTACATTCGTAATCAATATTCTAGAATGTAAAAGCTTATTGAACAGCTGCAGCCAATGAAGGTATGGCAATGTATTCTGCAACTAAGATTTCTACTGAGAGGGAATCATCTCTGTCCCCTTATAAAAATCAAAAATTTATCATCAAACATAAAACATGCAATTGAAGCAAAATGACATTAGATCAAAGTTAGTCAATCTTGCATGAATGTCATCTAATTATGTTTATATTGACTATCTAATAGAAATATAAAGAAAAATTACCTTTGCTTCATCATTATTATTCATTTTAAGCAGGTACATAACTTCATCAAGCCATGGCTGAATATTCAGCCTTCTTCAACTCTTTTTTCCTATTCCAATGTTCCTCGATGTATCCGACCAATCTCCAAAATCTGTAAACCCTACTGGCGTGTTATGTATGTATGTTTTGTTTGGATTGCTAAGCCTCGTAGGCACTAGAATCCGGTAATAATCAAGAACGGATAACGAAGCCCCTTGGGCCTCATGGTCGATAGAACTATCGAAAGTGTTAAAGGACATCTGGAAATCAACCTGGGGATGATTGTGATTGGTTTTGGTGAACTTCTAGCTAGATGGGTTTTGGTTACAGACAGTATAGCAAAGCAGCGAGCAAATGAGTTTTTACTATTAGGACTTCAAGCGAACGCTTGATAAAAGTTTTATTAATATTAGTATGATAATTAAAGAATTGTGCTGAATATGGCCGTCTATTGAACTACTCACACTTGTAATATTATTAAATTTGATAGTTGCAGAAATGTTCCAGAATTATTGTCTGAATATGGCCTTCGTATTACTACTAACTCTGAATACGGCCGTCTTTCTGAACATGCTACACTAACAGAATTTGAACTTGATAACCATACGAGACTGAGATGATTTTTGTTGCATCTGAGTTTCAAGTCTGGACTCGATGATATTTGCAGATGAATCAATCTGTGAACTATGAGTGCATAGAACTATTTATTTCGGAATACTCAAATCACTCCTTTCCATCTGGAAATCTGCTCAATAAATTACAACTCCAAAATGAACAATTCTACTGCAAAACTGTACAGCAACTTAACTGTTTTTTTTCTTTGTATTTTCTTAGATTAAATGTTAATAGTGTCTCCCGGAACATACTATTATGATACCCTCAAGAGTGATTTCTAACACTACAGGCTCTTCATTCACATCCAGTGGCAAAAATGAAACGGGAGGGATGGGGGTAATTTTGTATAGACCTGTCATGAGATAGAGTGGAAGGCTTATTCCAGGACTTTGATAGGCCATAGGCGCTTCCACTTTTCAATTTCCTCCATGCTGTAAAGCTTTCGGATCCCTCCATAGAAGCCATCTGCTTCGTTGCCTTCTTCTCGATGGTCCTTCCTGTTTATCATAATTTGTCTCCACCGGGAGCCTACACTGTACTGACTGAACTCCAGCACAACTATATCTGTCAGCAGCAATACTTCTTTGTCAGGAAAAGAAAATATTCGGGGAAAACCATGCAATGCAAACAGATTCCTTCAAATAACTACAGGGCCACCACTGATTTGTAGAAGCAAGAGAATGCGTGAATGGAGAGTTTTTCACACATCTAAATAAAAGAAGTACTTGTTGATAGGTGAAAGCTGAATTTAGGAAAGGTAGAAAAAAGTGAGTTCGCTTAAACTTTGGTAATGAAATAATAGTTCTATTGGATCCAAAGCAACAGCAAAAAAGTGAGTTCGCTTGAACCGTGGCAGGCACATATCCCTTAAACATAAGAAGGAATAGCAAAACAGGTGAGAAAGCTGAATTCAACAAAGCACAATTTCTGTATCAAAACAGATTTTTCTTTTATTTGGCAGTTCTTTTGGATTGAAAGCAATCATTTACATGCAAGGATTTGCCTCTTGTTAAAGAAATAACCTGAGCAGGTACATAACCTATCTTGAAACTCAGGGAGCCTCTGGTCATCTATATGTCCAGATCTAGAGTGTGATGCAGGACAAGGGATAAGAAATCCTACGCTAACAGTTCTGAAAGGCCAAACTATTCAGATAAAGAGATATCTTAAATATCTTAGCTTTATATATGGATACAAATTTATTTCATCTCACCTAATAAGCTGAGAAAAAGTACTGTATGTATTTCCCACTTATGTAAACAAGTAATACAAATTTCAAGAGGATTGCAGCCACTGAAATGATTTTCTCACCATTGTAGTGACAAGTGCAGCGATTCTCATTCCCATCACAGAATTTGAAGTGACCAATGACGCCATACCACCAACCTGTTCATTAAATTTCACATTATTGCTTTTTTGTCTGCTAAGTAGTGGAAACTTTAAAGAACTAGCATAAGCAGTACTATTTGCTTAAACATTTAACGCAGTGCCACAGACATTAAGCATCAAAGAGTCAAGTTTACTAAGGGGGGATCACACACCGTAAGGAAATTCTTTGCTTCTTCTCCACTGGATTTCAATATGATCACCGGGTTTCAAGTCATGTAAACAATCAGATACATGAAGATTATGGGAGGGAGTATCAATTGGAGCTGCTCTTAGTCTATCCCAGGGAATACTATCCTCTGTTGCCCTCCGCCCATACGGTGAATACCTGCAAACCAAGAGAGGTCATTCAAAGGTAAGTTTTCCGGAATCTATTTTCAGTCCCAAATCTTAACATCGATTAATGTCTCCCTTAGACTTCAAGTTCAACGGAAAAATATGTTGGAGTACTACTGTGAACTTCATCCGATTACAATTCTCTGCTCAAATTACATTTAATTGATAACAAGTAACGAGTGAGTTATGAAAGTTCCCCTAAAAATGACACCAGGGAGCAACATCTTTCAGGTTTGAGCGTGACTCCTAACTATTTTATACCACCAATTTGTGCAGCTAATTTCTCCCATACAAAAAGTAAACATATTTATGATAAGATTACTACTTTACCTTGCTTGAAATGTATTTGTCTGCGAATCATACCTCACTTGTGCATCATAACAAGACAGCAGAAAGCCTACGTTATTGTTCTGCAGGGAAACAAATAAGGTTCTCATTAAATTGAAAAACACTATAATAACAAAAAAAATTGTACACAATCTATAATTCCAGCAAAAAATTAGTACATATACCGGCCAATATAGATAGCTAGAGGAATACCTCACGGTTATAGACCTGAGCTGGGAACCAAAACTTGCCACTTTCAAGAGAAAGGTACATAGACATGATCGAATCCACTGGCAAACTAATCCTCACTTTGCAATCAGAACTTCCTTTTGGTCTAAAAATCCATGACAAGGGCCAAACACTGCTCTTAATACACTCTAGTAGACCTTTTTGCTTGCTTTGATCAAAAAAATTTCTGATTCCACTTCTTGAGGTCACATACAATTGCCATTCCCCATAAGCAGCATCCCCAATCAATCTACCCCATTTCTGCCTCACATGATTCTCCCACAAATGATCACTTCTGCAAGTCTCCCTCAAAGCAGTGCAAACTCTTCCCATGGTGCACAACCCAGATGGGGAAAGCCTCTGAAGAATGCACTCCAAGGTCAAGTCTGGCAAATCCAGGAGAGAGAGCCTTTCAATCTCCTCCTGTGCATTCTCTGTCCTTTGACCAGAAGTCATCATCATCTTCAATTTAAAGGGGATGGGTTGGAACAAAGCAACAGCAAACCTGCTTTTCTGGAACCAAGATGCAAAAATGCTTGAAAACCCACCCCTAAACCCAAGTGGCAGCAATTTGAGCTTAGCCTCACATGCTTGTCCCTTGTGAGTGAAAAGAAGGATGAATGAGAGGCAAGAAACGAGGAGGTAAAGCATTGGTTTGAGTGAAAGTTCAACTGGGTTGATTGGAGTTTGGCATGAAATGCAAAAATACAGCAAGATAAAATGTAGTTCCGGTTGAAGCAGAGGGTGAATGAAATTGATACAATTATATAATCCCTTTTCTCCATTTGACAAAGAAAGGTGAACCAATGTAAAGTTGAGAACGTCGTCAATGTAGGCTTTGTTTTTTTCGGTGCGGGCCTGTTTAAGATTAAGTGAGATAGAAATTTAACTTGCAACTTCGGATTTTGATTGAAAGTTTTGATATACAATGGGTCGTTTTGATATACAATGTGTTTTGGCAAAAGAAAAAAATAAAATCACAAACTCTCATTACTGGGTAGTTTTTTTTTTTTTTTTGATATAGAAGTTCTTTATTAATAAAGATCATCGGAAATACAGCAAAAATTACATGGATAGTTAGTGTAACTAAACTAAAACTCAAAAGTGAAGTCAAGAACTAAAAAAAGGATCTTAAAAATGAAGATTTCCTGCTTGTCAATCACGGGGATAAAGAAATGAAAACAAAACACTGCCTTGAACCAAGGCTAAAATAACCAAAATCCATACAAATTTTGGTATCCATTCATAGTGAAAACACCACTTTTAAGTAAATTTGGTATCCATTCATAGTGAAAACCCAAACATGGTAAAAGAACAAATTGTACGGACAGAAGTGGGTAATTGAAGAGATCAGGAAGGGAACTTCAGATTGAAAAGATTGGATAATCTTAAGACAGAAGGATTGAATATAACAACCACCAAAGTGGGGGTTTTCTTTTCTAGATTGAGTGGGCCACATGTCAAAACCTTTGGAATTAGGTGAATTAACACAAGACCTAACAATGACAAAGATTGGTGGTGGTTGTCGGAATTAGGTGAATGAACACGAAGGTTACCCCTAAAACGGAAAAATACACCTAAAGAAGAGAAAGAACAACGTTTTCAAGCGGATGGATGATTCACGAAGATGTGGATAAATTCGCTGTTGGTCCACTGCACCTTAATTGGTTCATCTAATTATTATCGTACTTTTTTGACAAAAAAAAAATTATTATCGTACTTTTCTTTTAACTTATCTTTCTAACGACATGAACTGAAGATATCAAAATAAATTTGTTTGGAGTCAGCGGCAAAAAACTAGCTAAGAAACTAAACAATCTAGGACATGTTTACTTCCCATGAATGGGAATGGAATCCCATTCCGATTCATTCCGTTGTTTACTTCACCTAGGAATGGAAATCATGCGGGCCCCACGGAATGAAAAACCATTCCGATTCCCAACTTTGGGCCAAATTGATTCCGGAGGGGGTAGAGGGTATTGGGTTGAGTGGAATGGGAATGGATTTATTATTTCCAAATTTACCCTCCCATTTTTATTGAAATAACCAAAAAACCATACAATTACAAAACCCTATTTGGTGATGAATTACTCTTGTATGCATGATTTAAGATGATGAAGGACTTTTATGCTTGATTTAAGATGACTTATTTGTTATGTGTTATTAATACTCAATTTTTCGTAGAAAATATTATTAAACTTTGTAAGATTGGATAATTACTCCAATTGTAAGTAGAATTGTAGACATAGTTAAAAATAATAATGTAGAATAAAGCTTAATAGTGTTTTATTATATATCAAAACTGAATTTATCTTAATAATATTTTATTTTTACAAAAGGGTATTTTGGTAATCAAATTATACTAATTCTGATTTCGGAGAATGATTCCTGACAGTTAGTAAACACTGGAATGGAATGACTGATTCCAATTCTGACCCATTCTGATTCCTGCCCATTCCGATTCCGAGTTAGTAAACGTGCCCCTAGTCTTTTACTTTTGGGGGCTTATTTTAGTATAGGGCAAACATATATGTTGCCCTATACTAAAATATTTTGATTTCACGTGTTGGTAAATATGCATCTACTCTTATAGATAAAGTCTTTCATAATTATTCACGTGAGTTTGATGTCTATAAATGAAATAAAACTCAGGTTCATAACAATTTTTCCATAGTAGGTTTCATTTTATAGGCATCGTTCTCATAATGTTTATAAATAGACATAAGAAATTGAACACATGGGTTTGGGCATCATTTTTTTGGCCAAGTGTGTGAGAGTGATGTTCAAAAATAAGTTCTACATTTCAATCCACAATGACTAATCAAATAAGATCAATTGCCCATTTGGCACAAATCCCAGATCGCAATTCAATCCACCATTTCGACATATTTGATCTGAGTTTAGAATTTAAGCAATTGACTAGTGAAATGATTATGCACTTCATTTTAGTGTTAGTACTTGTTCGATTTTAGTGGATTTTCACTGTTGGTATACGGTCATATGTGGGTCTTTGCTTGATGGGGCTATGTTGTTTGTTTGGAATTGATTTAAATTTTTGTTTAAGTTTTTTTGGGTTTTGATGAGTGTTTAATTAGCTAGTTTTGTTGGTAATTTGATGTAGCAATCGTTATGATTGGTGGGTTTAACTTGGTTCAAATATTAGGAAAGCCTGCCTATTCTAAATAGAGTAGGGACTCATACTCTAATTATTTAGTTCATTCCATCATACGATGTTACACCATTATCGAAACTGTTCATTTTGTAATTTATCTAGTAAGGATCATCTCATAAAAAAATAAATTAAATCGGAGATCATTTAGTTATCTAATCGTGTAAAACAATTGAACGGTACAATTACATGACCAAACGAGCCGTTTACATATTTTAGTATAGTTAAATAACCAAACTCGATTTGATTGAATTTTTTGAGGAAATGATCTTTACTAAATAATTTACCAGATGAACGATTCTAATCATAATATAACATTGTAAAATTGGGAGTATCAAATAAATAGAGAGTATTTAGAGTAGGAACTCCTATTCTATTTAGAGTAGGCAAGCTTTATCCTAAAGATTATTGCTTTAGATAATTGGTATGGAGCTCTAGAGGTGAATGCATTAGTAAAGGATTTGACTTTTTGCTTTGTTGTCCATGATGATTTGTTGATGATGTAACTATGAATGCATTAGTAGTCTTTTTGCAAATACCTATATATAGCTGTAGTTGAATGGTAATATAGGTTGTTGTTTGAATTGTTATTGATGTATATGTCTTTGTAGCAATTAGATGACAATAAGGGATCCCCAACAAGAAGATGGTCAAGGCTCAAAAGAAATGGAGGCTTTGAGAAATAATATTGCCGTAAGTTTAATAAGTTCTGTAATATAGGACATTTGTATAATTATGAGTTTCAAAATATTTCAATTTGTCTTGATAAAAATATTATGATAACATTATTTATTATCAATGAAATATGAGGGGCTTAACTTAACAATTATTGTATGAAATTTTATTTTATATATATATATATATAAAAAAAACCTTGATGATTATATAAAATAATTTACAAAATTTGAATATTTTTCTTTTTAACAAATAGTTTAGCAAAATAGTCATTCAAGAACATGTATGTTTTGGTCATTATATATATCTTACAAAACTTTAATAAAAAGGTTTACCAAACACCTAAAACTAAGTATTTTGATCTACAACAGTTTTGACAGAATGTTTATCAAACTTCAAGTTGATTATCTCGACAGCTGATTTTCATGACAACAATTATGATAAGTGATTATCTGACAGCACATCAATGCCAAACGAATAGCAAGGCGAACGAAAGACTGTCAACCTTCAGATGAGCAAAACTTCACTCCTTTCGGATGCCGCACATATTAAGCCGTATTTTCCACCCAAATATAAATAACTAACTTCATTGCACAGTGAACACACATACGCGTGTGCAAGAGGCTCTTTTTCATTTACAAACTCTACGCGCCACACTGATCAAGAATTTTCAGAATATTTCAAAAATCAAAATATTATGCGTACCGTTCCATAGATCCATGCCCGTGATTCGATGCCTTCCCTGAATTTTAGCTTGGATGGTAGCGAGTCAGGGAAGGGGTGTCTCGGAGTGGCTCGTGATCCGATGTCGTCCATATATTTCATCTTCAATACTTGGAAAGCAGATAGACACTACAAGGGTAAGGGTTTGGCGTTATGATGAAGTGATAGAGTGATTAAACTATGTTATATTTCTATCTTTGCATCAATCAAAACCTAATAGCGTGATAAAAGACCAAATCTGATCCAAGTCCTAACCACAATCATGTGCAGCAAACTATACATCTATCAAATACTATCTTGTAATCAACCAATAAAATTTCTATAGCGACAATGAAAAGGCGAGCTAAAATTTGCAATTGTGCTATAATCTCAATTTAGAACATAACCCAAACATACTTTACTTGTTTGTTTTTTTTACTTAATTTTCCAAATTCCTTTTCTATCCTTAACTTTTTAGATCACTTTTCTTCTGCTTCTAACGAAATAAGGATATATCAGGAAATCACAAATTTTACAGCGAGCCTACATAGCCTTATGTGCACCCCAGATTTTCCTTTATGAATAAAGATGTGAAAGAAGGGTGTATAAACCAAAGTGAGGGTAGAAAAGATAATTTTGGAGAGACTTATGCACCCTCTTCATTCGCTTTACTATGAGAGCATCTCCATCGGGCAGGCGAGCGCTCGGGCGAGGGCGCGGGCTCGCCTGCGCGTGGCACTATTCAAGCCACACCGGCGAAAAGAGAGAGCGGCGAGCGGTCGGCAGGCAGAGGCGGAGGCGGCCGTCGTCAGCGGCCGCGCCTGCGGGCGGTGAGGGGAAAGTGGGCCCCAGCTGACGTGGAATCGCACTCTTTTTTTTATTTTTTATTCGGGCGCATGCAGTGCACGCGCGCGTGAGGGAGAGTGGGTGGGTGGGCTATTCGGTAGTGGAGTCCGAACGGGGGTGTTGGGCTGCTTTTTGTGTTCGGCAGCCACTGCCGAACATAAAAAAGTAGCCCCAACGACTCTTTTTTTTTTTGAGTTTGTTGACTACCACGTGGCAGCATCTGGTGCGTCCGCTAGATGTAGCCATTGGCAATCAACGGTCCAGATGTTGCCACGTGTACTGACCGTTTGAAATTTTTTTTTAATCCGAAATTTTTTCTTTTTTATTTTTAAATTTTTTCCTTATAAATACAATCCTTCCTATCATTTCTCATACACCAAAATAAATTTCCACTCCATCATTTTGGTTTATTTTGCTACTTTCTTTGTCAATTTGCATACAAAATTTCCTCATTTTTTTCCAATCAAAATGTCTCGTTCCTCCAGAGCTAATGCAGCAATCCCGTGCAGTGTATGGATTGAAGCAGAAGTTATTCAGTTGTGCAAATCTTGGAAATTTGTATGTCATTGCCCGATCACCGGTACTGAAATGCATACACCCCAAATGTGGAGAAAAATTACCCAACACTATATTGCTCATATGCCCAGTACGGTTCGAAATGAAGGAGCTCTACAAAGTCACTGAAGGAATTTGAACAAAGAATTCAAAGCATGGAAGGAGGCATTGAACAAAGGATCGCAAAATACCGGGAGCGGCTATGCTTTGGATGACGAGGTAAACATTTCAGAAATTTTGTTTTTTTAACATTATATTTTGGTATATAATTTTAATAATTTTGATGATAATTTTAATAGATAAGACATGCGCAACTGTGGTATCAATCTGAAATGAAAGGGGCTAGTTTCGGACAAGGGGGCGGTTGGGACATTGTCAAGGATTGTCAGCGGTATGTACAAGTCCACATACCGGACCCAACCCCTTCTCCATATGATTTCACAGGTGAAGGTTCATCAATGGGAGCGTCATCGGGAGGAACCCCAATGGGAGTGTCATCGGGAGCAACCCCAATGGAAGTGAATTTAGTCGATGATGTTGACACTATTGCAACACCTAGTTCATCGACTCGTCCTACAGGAAGAAAGGCTGCAAAAAAAGCAAGGAATCAGCCCCCCAGTCTCTCCAAAAATTTGTGCGAAGAATTTGCGAGGAATTCTGCACTTCGCGTTGAAGAAGCAAGAAGAAGGGAAGAGGTCCGACAAGCAGAACGAGCAAGAGAAAATGAGTTACTGCAACAGGAAAATGAATATAAAGTTATGGCAATGGATTGCAGTTATATGACTCCAAATGCAAAAGCCTATTGGGCGGAGGAAAGACAAGCAATTACTCGTAGACGGAGGCTTTTTAGGGAGGCCCAAGAGGCTGAGGCTTCCGCGTGGTTTCCTCCTCAAGAGTGATTTAATTTGATGATGTTTTTATTTTATTTTATTAGCATGTAATATTCATGTTTTATTTTATTAGTATGTAATATTAAATTTCAAATTTAAATAAAATTTGTTTTATTCATGTATAAATAAAATAGTTGTATGAATAAAATTTGTATGAATAAATTTTATGTGTAGATTACTTGAATATAATGTTGGTGATAATTCTTATACATGTTTTTGAAAAAGAAAAAATTAAAAATAGTTATCGCATGCGCCTACGCCTACATGGGTGTGGGCTGTTTTTTTGACGGAAGGCGCAGACGATCACTATTCATCACCTGCAGGCAAGAGGAGGGCAACAGCCCACTTCGTGCCTGCGCCTGCGCCTGCATGGGTGGAGTTGCTCTGAGATGGCACCAAGGTTCAAAGTTTCGGTTTCGGTTGAAATTTCGGTCGCCAAAATTTATGGAAATTTCGGAAAAAGTTTCGATTTCGATGGAAATTTCGGTAAAAAAAAAAATAAAAAGACGAAAAACACGCTAGAACACCTATAAATTAATATCTCTACTTTCTATAGGCTCTAAAATCAACAAATAATGCAATTTTAACACTTAAGCTATGCAACATTGTCCATATGGATTAACTTTTATATACATAAGGGAGAAGAGTGCGTGTTTTGCATTCCACTAAGCTGTCAATTAACATAATATCTTAAATATTATTGTGGAATACTTAAGGTAAGTCTCATGAAACATACAATAATCATTACATTAACATTACAATATATCATAAGAGTTGTAAGGAATATAATACATCCGAATTACACATACTATAAAACTATTACGATGAGTCTGATCTTTACTTCTTGATATATTATCTTGGAACTGGTGATATTGCTCCCATGACATTTGGTAGCAGGTGGAGTGAATGTAATATTCAACATGCATGTAAGAAAGCCAAAAGATCTATCTATGTAAAGCATACCTATTGGTTTGAGCTTGATAATTGACGGAGGAGTGGAGGTGGCAGGGAGAAGTAAATCATAAAGTATAAAGCCTATTGTTTGTTTATATGATAGATGATGAAGGTAGAGAGAAGTAAAGCATAAAGTAAGAAGCCTATTGTTTGTTTGTTAGCTTAATAATTGATGGTGGAGGTGGTAGAGAGAAGCTATGTAAATAAAACATCTTCACCAAAGCCTACATCAAAGTTTCACTGAAATTTACCGAAATTTCCATCATATTTCCGAAATTTCATCGAAATCGAAACCGAAATTACCGAAATTTCGGTCTTTTCTGATGATATTGAAACGTACCCCGATTCAAATTTCGGTGCTCCAAAATTACCGAAATTTCGGTGTTTCGGTCGAAATTTTGAACCTTGGATGGCACCTATAGGTGCACGTGCATCCAACGGTCCTTGAGAAATAAATAAAAATGAGAAAAAAAAATTTTTCCTCAAAAAAAAGCTACAAAATGAAAAAAATGAAAACTAGTTCCAAAGTGGTTGAAAATGGTCAAAATTTCCACCTCATTTTTCCTCTTCAAATTGAAAAGTTATGCACTTTTTTCTCATACATCCCTCGTATCTTATTTCCGCTGCTTATTGTTTAAAAATTTTTTTCCTTCCTCTCCTTTCGTTTTTGTGAGTTTTTTTTTTTTTTTTTTTTTTTTTTTTTTTTTTTTTTTTTCTTTTTTCCCCCCCCTCCTCCCCCCCCCCCCACACCTTCCCCCCCCCCAACCCTTTTTTTTTTTTTTTCGGTAACCTTTTATTTTTTTTTTTTATTATTATGAGATATTTTTTTCTTTTATCCAAGATTTTAAAAGTAACTATTCTCTATTTTGGCGGGGAGGGGGGGAGCCCAGCGCAGAGGGGTTGGGGGGGAGTTTAGGGGGGGTTTTGGTGGGACATAATAAAAAAAAAATATATGTGTATTGTTGTGTTTTAATAACAACACAAAAATATGTAGAAAAAATAAAAAAAAAATTTTATTTTTTTTTAAAAATAATATCCAACCAAAAAAAAAATAAAAAAAAAAAAAATAGTTCAAAATTAAAAAAATAAAACCTTGTTGCAGTAATAATGAATTGCTAAGCCTTAGAGACAGAGAATCGTTAGTAAGAGAGAATAGAATAGATGAATAGAAGAGAGGTGTGTTTGTCCTCCTTCGTAGTGCCTTTATTTATAGGGAAACAAGCTAGGGTTTCCACCAATCCCAATAGGAATGGGCTTTAGCTAATACAAAATCCATCAGGGTTTCCTACTTCTAGTTTACACAATCATACCCAAATAAAGATTCCTACAACACTCCCCCTTGAGTGTGGAGAACTCAAGAAGTAGGCGCATCAGATCTTCGGACAAATAGCGTAGGCGGTTGATGAAGTCGTCGCGGCAGGCACTCGGAGGAACATCAGTCAACGGGGAATCCATGGGAAGAATGCTAACACTAAAACCTTGCCAAAGGAAAACCCAATGGGAAAAAACCAAAGGCGAAGGGGAAAAATGAGCATGCATTTGTCGACACTAAAAGCGTACAGAGGTATGACCAACCTGATGTGGGTGCCTCGTTAAAAACCTTGCCAGGCAACAAAACCCAGTGGGAAAAAGTTGTCCTGTGCTAAGGGGAAAAAGAGTACATTAAGGTCAAGTGAGTATACTTCGGGATACTCCCCCTGAATTCGACAATGCTCCCCCTGAAGACTACAAACGTTGTAAATCAAATAGTAAACGCAATCCAATACCTCGAAGAAGCTTCTGGAAAGGTAGACTTCGATAAAGATTTGGTGAAGATATCCGCGAGGTTGTCTTCGGGAACAAATCTGCTTGACTTCAAACTTCTGATGCTTTTGCTGATGTATGAAGTAGAACTTCGGGGCAATATGCTTAGTATTGTCGCCTTTGATAAATCCCTTCTTTAATGGTCAATACAAGCGGCATTGTCTATATGGAGAATCATGGAGACTCCAATAACAGAAGACAAAACACAAGTATGCCGTATGTGCTCGATAACGCATCGTAGCCAAATACCTTCACGCGTGGCCTCATGTAAAGCGATGAGCTCTGCGTGGATTGAAGAGGTGGCAACAAGAGTCTATTCCATAGACCTCCAAGATATTGCGGTGTTCCCTATGGTAAAGACATAACCAACTTGGGAACGTGCCTTGTGCGGGTTTGATAAGTAACCGGCGTCAGCATAACTAACAAGGCAAGCATCACTTCGTGGATCTAAGAGAGGTAATCCATCATGGGATGCGTAGGGATAGATTATCCCATATTCGCAGTACCTTTAAGGTAGCGAAAGATGTCTTTAATACCAATTCAGTGGTAGCGTGTAAACGCATCGCTTAACCAAGTTAATGCGTTCACCACAAATGAGATGTCCGGCCTAGTGCATTGAGCTACGTACAATAAACGCCAACTGTACTTCGATATGAGACTTCGGGCACCAATATCGGCTCATCATCCTCCATAGTACGGTATGGATCATGCTAGGCATCTAGCGAACGGACAACCATGGGTGTACTCGAAGGCATCGCTTTATCTCCAATGAAGCGACGCAACATCTTCTGGATGTAATTCGATTGATGCACGATGATGCTATCAATTCGATGCTCGAGCTTCAGGCCGAGGTAGCATCGAGTTATCTCAAGTTCTTTAGGAACTTCCATGTATATCTCAAGATCCCAATAGAGATATGTAGTAACCACATTCATGAGCTGCATATTCAGTTCTTTGGGAAACTACCAAACTGATAAGGTAGTGGAAGGTGTAACGTCCTTTGCACGGGAATATATTTCCTTGTAATCAATGTAAGGGCAAATGAGAGAAGCCTTTCACCAGAAGGCGTGCATTACATTGCACTGTTTCATTCTTCTCATTACACTTCCTTACGATCCACATGTAACCTACAGGGTTCACATTGGAAAGTGTGGGAACTGCAGGTCCAAACACTTTTCGCTTTACTAAGGAACATAATTCAACATACATTGTTTCTTTCCATTTGACCAATCAGTTCAACGTTGTGCTTCATCAACGGAACACGGTTCGATATCGTCACACTTTGTGATTCAGTGGCCACTGCTTTAAGCAAAGATATCATCGATGATAATCTCATTTCGATTCCATAACCTCATCCGGACCGAGATCTTCTGGTTCTCGGGAGTTTTGGATTTGGAATATCACCCTGGGACGTCTCCCAGGACACTTCCATAATCCTGCGCAATTCATGAGTTGGGATCGATTGAGATGGCGATAGGATTCGATTGTGCCATAGTTCTCCTCTTCCGGGGAGTGAATCCTTCGAACCGAATCTGCCTCGCTTCTGGCCGAAGGCAGAGGATTGGCTAGCCGCCGATGTACTTCGTTCATCAGGAACGGAACGTCATACCGGACGTTGCATCCTTCGGGGATGACTTTGTGCCCTACGGGGACGTCTTCATTACAGGCTTGTTTGCAGCTGGTATGTATGATCTCGTCACTTGTTTCCAGGGATCAGGACGAGACAGAGTGGGTTAGTCCACGTCAATTCAAGCCGTTCTTCAGGAACGTTGACGTTCTTTCCTCCCCCTAACGGCGGGAAGACTGTCTCATCAAAGTGACTATTCGCAAATGTTGCGAGAAAGAGATCGCCTGTCAATGGCTCGTAAAAGCTCAAATAGATGGGAATCCATTCCCAATTGAGGACCCATATTGGTAAGTTGCGGCGGCGCAACTGGCACATAAAATTGCACACCCAAAATTGCGTAAGTACGGTGAATCATGCTCGTACCCAGTATCCAACTGTAACGCTTAACAAGAGTGGGTGGAGATGGGCCTCAGGCGGACCAATATAGCTGCATGCAAAATTGCATAGTCCCACACAGAAATGGTCGGACTCGGGCCTTCCCGGCCAGTCTGACTTGTGTTTCTGCTAGACCATTTGGAGTATGAACATAGGGAACTGCATGTTCAATCTCAATCCTAAGGGACTGCAATAATCATTGAAAGACTTCGATATAAACTCTTTGGCGTTATCCAGTCTTCCAGACTACAACGGATAACTGGGGTGGTAAGCCCTCAATCAGGGTCAAGAGTTTAGCAAATGCAGCGTTTCGTGTGGACAAAAGACGTGTGACCAACGAATCGGTACATCAACCAAAACCATGAAATCTTTATATGGTCCGTGTATTGGTTGGAATTGTCCACAAATATTCCCTTGAATCCGCTGAAGAAAAGAAGGAGTGCATAAAGTATCTTTGCAGGGGATGGTCGAGTATTCCCACGATCATGCTTGGCATAAAGTCTTAATGTTCTGGACCTTATTCGACATTAGGAGATGTCCGCGTGATTCTTCCAGAATCCGGGTCATCATGTCATGACCTGGGTATCCCAAACGGTCATGCCAAAGCGAGGAAGCATCAATTTCGGCGGACTTCAGGCCGGCCACAAGATGTGCTTCCATAGAGCAAATGGTTGTGCGATACAATCCATTAGGTAGGCGCTCTAACTTTTCCAATATACGTTTTCTGACGTATAGGAAAGATTTAATGCAAAGATAGTCCTTTCCATTCTCTTCAGAGGTTTCAGTGTGGTAATCGTTCATTCGAATATCCTTAAGACTCCATAACGTTCTTCGGGAACCATGTGAGTGTAAGGCCAATATAGGTCTTTGTTTAGGTATGAAGTTATAAATATATATCCATTCGGGGATATATCTCCATTCAGGGAGTATCTCCATTCGGGGAGAATAATGTGCATATGTGATCGCACAGTCTGCCAGACTACTAACTTCCCACTAAGCATACCGTAACGGGAATTAATTGAAATCGGTCACATAATTTAGGAAACTGCAGGTTCCAGTTGATTCAATTAATTGATATTCGATAACGATGTTCACATACTAAAACTAACACCAAAACTTGGATTTAGATTCTAACGGGAATCAGTACTCTCAAGTTGTTTCGGCTAAACGGAGCCGTTCCATGTCTCATTGGTTGCCTATCAGAAGGGTACTCATCAACGACATTGATGGGGGCACGACACGTGCGCGATCAATGGTTGTACCACTATAGTGATAGCATATGATTGGCTAATCTTGGTTTTGGGTAGGTTGAGCCTTCCCCTAATGCCCACTCACGCCATTATTCATTCTTCAGGAATGATCTTATCTCCCCCTAATGGTGGGAGGGCATTTGGTCTGATCCGGGTCGGCCCAGCCAATCAGACATGTGCCATAGATTGCGTTTTGAGCTTCAGAAATCGCTTAGCATTTGCTTCAGGCAAAAGGAGCGTTTCAAGCGAGTGGATATGAGTATGTTGTTCTTTTCAGCAAACAACAAAGTAGTAACCAGATCTAAGGACTTGGTAACCTTTTGCTCTCTATAATGCTACTGCAGGAGCACATTAGAGGCATGATCTTCTGCAGGAGATCATTCTTGGTCAAGTCATCCTTGTAAAGCTAACGGAAAGATCAGATTCCATAAACTTTAGAACTATACTCAATCATAGACTTCAGGTCATGAGAGCATAAGTTTTGCCAATCATGTCTTGCTTCAAGCAAGTACGTAGATCATCTTCGGGGTGATCAATATGTGCTTCCAACGTCCTTACTTCGGGTAAGGAGGGAACACGTTGTGTTAGTAGAGCTTTAGACAAAATCTACATTCAACAACTTAAGAACTTCAAGTTCTATGACATGGTTTCAGGTTGTAACATGCAAACTTCAGGTTTTATAACATGTAACATTGAGTCGTAGACTCATAGCATATAACATCAAGTTATAGCGCATAACTTTGTGTTATGACTTTGTGTGGTGATGTTTTAGGAACTTCAGGTTCGAAACTTCAGGTTTCTATGATAGTCCACGCTCGAAACTTCGGGTCGAGACTTAATATGAACTTCAGGTTCAATTGTACCTGCAATTTCAAACGAATACAAACATACGAAAGGAAATGCAAGGAAACAAATAAACAAACAATGTGTGGATATGCAGGACCAAGTATGTTAGTAGTGCTTATTAACTTCAGGTAAAAGCATCTACGAATAGTAAAATTCAAGAACTTCAGGTTCTATAACATAACTCGAATATAACATGCTAACTTCGGGTTACAACATGTTTCACATATACTCGAAACTTCGGGTTCGAGGTTTTTCTAATGAACTTCAGGTTCATGTAAAACCTGCATACACACACACACACACACACACACACACACACATATATATACAAATATTCCAACAGAAAACATAAACAACTGATGGTCTAGGATCTTCGGGATCCGTTTTGATATGCTTACTGAGCATATGGGCCTCAGGCCCACTGGATATCAAAATATGGGTCTGCTGGACCCAGGGCTATTAGAAGCCCATTGCTGGACAAAGAAAAGAAGGGCAGCAAAGGCACAGATCTGGTGGCTGCGAAAGCCCAGATCCGATTGGGAGGGTCAGGCCCAATGGGTTTGGGCCCACGGGTCTCACGGACCGGTTCGGGACCGGGTCGGTGGCCGGGTTTGGCTCGGCCGGTCTGACCTGGGGGAAAGCCGAACGGAATTCATCGATTCCGACAGCGTTCGATGCTGGTTCCGGCGAAGAGGGGTGGCGGAGCGTGATGGGCTCGACGCTCGCGACTCCGTCGCGCACGTGGAGGCCTGCAGGGCCCACCGGCGGCGTAGGAACGGATCCAAAGCGAAACCCGATCGGTGAGATCGGGGAATCCCCGAAACGGCGGCGGGCTCCGGTGAGGGATCGAGGCAACGGCGTCACAGAGGACAAGCCATCGATCCGAGCTCCGCTCCGGGATCGATCGGCATCTGAATCGGGGTGTCTGCGGCGGCTCGTCGCGGTTTCGCGATCAAACCCGAATGGAACCTCCTGGGTTCTCGGGTATCGGCGATGACGGCGCTCGGCGGTCCTTCAAGGACGGCCTATGGCTCGCGGTGACGACTGCAGGTCGTCGGCGATGGCCCCAGACGTCGGAAAACGGCGATGGCGAACGACGAAGCTCGCGGCTTCTGGGCGAGCTCGCGTGTCGTTCGGGGGCGGCGTCCGAACGTTTGTTTGGGCGCTGCCGCGCGTTCGGCAGGAGCAGCCGAACCTTGTTGAGAAACCCTAATCCGATTTTCCTTCTTTGTTTCAACATATTATTTCAACCATATCCAACTTGATAATTTGCAATACATAATCAACTCATCAATCACAAAATTCAAAAGATAAAATCATATTTACTTGGTGATTGGATTCGGTTGGATGAACGGTTAATTTCGTGATCTCCCTCGAACGGGGATTCGTCAATCTCCAAACGCGCAGCAGTAGAACTTTCGTGCTGATAACGTGTTGCAGTAATAATGAATTGCTAAGCCTTAGAGACAGAGAATCGTTAGTAAGAGAGAATAGAATAGATGAATAGAAGAGAGGTGTGTTTGTCCTCCTTCGTAGTGCCTTTATTTATAGGGAAACAAGCTAGGGTTTCCACCAATCCCAATAGGAATGAGCTTTAGCTAATACAAAATCCATCAGGGTTTCCTACTTCTAGTTTACACAATCATACCCAAATAAAGATTCCTACAACAAATTTTTTTTTTTTTTTTTTATCCCCCCCCCCCAAACTACCCCCCCCTCCTCCCCCCCCCCCCCCTTTGCTGGGTTTTGGCCAAGAGAGGGGGGGGGAGGGGGGCCCTGGCACGTGGGGGGCCTTAGCGGAGATTTCTAGAACACTGATTATAGCCAACATAAAAAAAAAGAAGCCAAAGCTTTCGATCGGGTCCTGAATTTGGATCTCAATCGAGTAGAGCTTGGGTACTAAACTTTCAATCAAAAGTTGTTTATTACGTTCCAGTTACACATATAAGATTGCTGGAAAATAAGTATATATAGGCCGCACAAGAACAAGTGGACATGAATTTAAATGACTCGAAAACAGTTTGAAAATGGAGCCATGAGTCCATGTCAAGCATATCACAATCCCATTCTCTAAGTTTGTACATTGTTCGATTGCCATGTAAAACAACACTCTTGCGAAAGGGTACAATGGGTTGTACCAATGTCCTCTTAGTACAGATAAATGTGAGAGTGCTTAAAGACCTAATCCAACAGTCCGGCCATCTCTTCTTCGCAGTCCTGCAGCGTACTGCTTCTCTAAATCCAGTTGAAGTTCCTTCTGCTTCTCCGATTGGAGAAGATCGCTGCCATCTTCCTTGACGGGCTTGTGTTCTACCTTTATTTCGCCCTTTACACCCTACAATTGGCCATAGGCACCAAGGCAACCTCAGACTCTAAAATTGTGTTAGTAGGTGAAGAAACTCTATAGGCGTAAGTTAGTCATTCAATGACAAGAAAAAAAAGGGTACTATTTGATATGAATTGTACACCAGTAAAGCAGAAGAAACAGAAATTTACCATGAGTTTGTTGAACTTCTCTTGTCTTTCCCGATCAGAAAACAAAGTTGTATCCCAACGGTGACCAACCTGTGACAATAGAAAATGCCCAACAGCTCAATAAAATCAAAGTCCATTACTAATGTATTTTTTTTTTATAAAGTCCATTACTGAAGTATCTTGTACAAAACTTAGTGCAAACAATTAAAAGCTAGTCTGATAGCTCTCAATAAACTCATATCCATTAGTGAAGAAACTTTTGAAATAAATTGTTCTTTTTCTTCATGATTTGTAACATTCTTCTTTTTGTTGATGCTTTACAAATCCGACTATTATTACATTCTTCCTGTAACAAGAATATCAAGTAATGCAAGAAAATTTTACACTACTTCTTCAAGAAAAAGAAGACCGTGGCATTGCATATCGCATATTATTGTTTGAATGCATGAAAAACAATAAATCAACAGACAGTTGCAAGCGCTATCTTCCACAAACTAATAATGTCAAATAAATAGGCTTCACATGCAAAGCACATGATCATGAAAAGTCATGCTAAATAAGCTTTGAATGCTGGAAATGTAACTTTTGGAATGTTTTTCAGGAAACTGAAAATAAGTAATTATTAGAACACTGTACCTCTTCTGCTGTTGTGTTCTTTTTGTTTCCCCACAACAGCTTTTTCTTCTGGTCAGCAGTCATGCATCCTCCAGGGGCCACACTGACAAGGTTCCTATTGACTGTAAACATACAAGTAAGATATTTAACCTAGTAGCCAGGGGGGTTAAGTCCTGGAATCCCTAGAACAATTATTATCCAATTTGTGGCTATTGATCAAGTTGAATACCACATCAATATAAAACTATGACCAGTGACCACTAAGACAGATCTAGAACTCTATCAACATAAATCATCTTATCTTGGGCCGTGTTTCTAGCTTGAGCCTAAATCAAAGATGCAGGTACACATTCCACATTACAAGTTTTACCACCTTCCTCAGCACACTCATGAGAAGGTTAACAAAATATGAACATCCATTTCACTATAAAAGAAAACGTGCAAACAGGACTGAATATTGCACTCACATCCGCTGTTTTGTCAAGGATACTTACTTAGAAAAGAACTCAAAAACTCATTTTTAGAGAAAAAAAAGCAAGGAGAAAGGATAACAACATCAAATAGCTGATCCCTGTGACAGAATTATTATCACTACCACACTGTAGTCAAAGATATTGTTTGCAGACTCATTGGCTCAGTCTCAATTACTCTAACTGGTTCAATCATTTGCATCTAATCTACCTGTTTTAAGACTAGATATGATATTATGGCCTAAGGGAGATCAATTTTTTAGTGATGTGCATTCATATTAACAGTCAAGAGTTCCCATCACTAAAACGCAATGCCTATTGTATCGGTTTTGCCTTTCATAATTCTTCTTAGGATGCTGTTTCGAGCAGTCTCCAAATGTTGGGAAGCATTTTATACGACTTCTAAAAAATGTTATAGAAATTGTGCTAACCAGAACTTTGGAATTCAGATAAGGATTCAGAATGTTGAATTACAGCTCAAAATTAGGATTGGGATAGATTTAGTTCGAGTACTATTTTGGGTAGTCATAGGTTTGTTCTGTCCTTGCTGTAGAAGGTTTGGGATTTCCTATCCTATTAGGATTTAAGTAACTTATTCTGAAGGGATTAGAAGTTGGATTATGCCTATGAGATTTGTGAATTCTGGGATTTGGGTTTGTCAGAGTTAAACACTCTTTTGTAATTTCCTTTTGTTTATTAAATTCTTGTGTTCTTTGTTTATTAGTTGGTTTTTCGTGTTTTCGTTTTGCTGAATTTGTTTTGGTGTTTGATAAGCTTCTGTGCTTTCATAACACGGAAGACTACAAGCAGAGGATTAAGAAAGCATACTACAAGTGGGTAAATAACAAAAATATGGAACAAATAAACTCGAAAACTAAATTAGATATTCCTAATTAGCATATATACATCAGCTTGTAGAGCTGGAAATGCCACTAACCCCCAATCAAACCTTCAAATCATTACAAATAAGAGCTTTGCAGTTATTCCTAATTAGCATTCTACATGAGCCTGTAAAACTGAAAATGCAACTAACCTCCAATCAAACCTTCAAGTCATTACAAATAAGGGCTTTGTAGTTTAACAGAGGCGGACTTCATTGATGAATAAAATTATCATGTCTTGTAGATCTTCTAAATTTAAGTTCCTAATCTTTGTCTCAGTAGCTGTGAGATTGCTTTAAATGCAATGATCCAATACAAATTTGCACTTGAAAAGTCGTGAGACAGGGACAGACTAGCCTCATTATTCATCCTGGACCATTTATTTTACAGTGCTTTATTTTTGTGTTTAGGAGCAATGTATCAGGAGGGCCAAAGAAGACATCCCTAAAGCTGCTTTCTAAATCTTAAATTATGAAATTTTCTGTTTTCTTTGGATTTCATCCACTTCCAAGAAAATTGCTCAACTTTTTATTTATAATATCCAGGTTTACAGGCATGATTTCAAGGGGGGAGGAATTGTTGAGACCCATTGGGCCTTATGTTAGCCATTGGCTTAAGCCCAAAACTATCTTTACTTTGATGTCTCTTAGCTGGCCTAGTAGAGACTAAATCCCTAGCTCTTGTGTAAATATTTTTCTCCGTTGTTGTGGAGAAGGACATGAATGAAATAAATCCCAGCTATCGTTTATCCATCTTATCTTACAATATTATTCTCTGTTAAGCACTCATCAGATTGAAGCAACTACAATGGCCTCTACCATCATAATTGACATTGCTCCATTCCTTGGCTTAATTGGACACAACAGAGAGACTCTAGAAGGAAATAGAAACAATGCAATAACACTTTAATCATAATAACAGCTCCCAGTGGGCTGACGAGTCCAAATGAAATAGATAGACATGAATACTAAAGACTTCTGTGTGTGGTGTTGTGGGTAGTTTGCTTGTGTCTCTGTGACCATAAAATATTTATATGGGTATGCATAACAAACATTTATATATCGCCTATATTCTGTTTCACAACAAAGACAAAGTACTTTAGAGAGGCACCACATACCTGATTCAGCAGCTTTAATGGCAGCAATTTTGGCAGCATTTATATCATTAGCAGCCTCCACATCATTGGCCTGAGCTTTTCCCGTAGTCACTTTACCTTCTTGAACTTCCTTGGAACTTGAAGACTCCCTTCCATCAGCTGTAGTTGTGAACTTCAAAACTAATAAAACAGTGCAGTAATAAGTGGAACAGACTTGAACAAATATTGTTAAAGGATGAAAATTTAATATAGAAATGCATACATACCATTACCATCTTTTTGACAATGACTGTCCTTCTCTAAGCTAAATAACTTTGTCCTTTTTGCAGAAGATTCTTGAGTTTGACTCCTCATAAGATCATTATCAGTAGATAGCTCTGATGGTTCTGTCAACTTGTTTTTGCTCCTATTAGTTCCCTTATCATCATATTTCTTCCTTTGCTCTCTGGAAAGGTTTTCATCATATGTATCCTTTACGGCACTCTTGTAACCTTCCTCCATTTGATGCTTGCCTCCATCACTCCTGGAAAATGAATCACTACGTTTCCCCTTGGACTCTTCATAATATGAAGTTCGTCCACTTCTGTAATCTCCTGAATTCCTATGATATTCCCTTTTCCCATCCTGAACAATTCTCTCAGATGACGAGTCTTTATCTTTATATTTCTGGTGCTGGGGAAATGAAGCTTCTCTATCTTTATCCTTGCTCCTATATCTACCACCCTCATATTTATCGCGGGAATATTTATCCAGCTTTCGCGAATCGTCTGTCGACCTAATATTATCATAATGAGAAGTACCCCTTGACTCCCTACCAGAACGAGAAGATAACTTGTGATACTCTCTTTCTTCTTCATCAGCATGTTTGTCACACTTTCTATAATTATCATGCCTGTAGTTATCATCCAAATTTCCACAGGATTGTCGATCAGAATGCCTGTAGGAGTAGGAATCACTGTTCCTTCCACGATAGCTCCTGTCTGAATCCCTTTCTGATCCTCCGGCATCATCTCTCCTTGATTGATATACAGACATTTTTGCATCATCTTCCCTCGACACTTTCGGGCTAGAGCCATGCTCATACGCAGGACTCCCTGAGAAAAAAGAAGTTGCAAAGGCCTCTAATTACTTATAGGTTTTTATTTCTATCTTTAGTTTTGAAAAAAAAAAAAAATCAGCAACAAATTTCAGTATGACCCGAATTTCAACCCCCAAATAACACCCGAAATTCACATCTGCTTAAGTAATTATGCACAAAAGACGGTGAACAGCCTACGATAATGAAACAGCCAGTATGTAGTATTAGCCGCTTATAAGAGAACTAAGCAAGTAGTATTAATCAAAGTCAAATCTACAAATTCACTCAGAAATAAAAGACCATTGAAAATTGCAAATATAGGAATGAAAAATTGGACAACTGACCATCAGTGGGAGATGATCCGCTAGCTGGAGACCGGTGACGATACCTCCTGTTGGGTGCATTAGCTGAAGGCTTGCGAAATGCTGGTTTTGCATCACCACTATCTGCAGCTGGTGGAAATTCTGAATTGGAATTCATGACGACAGCTACCACCACCTGAAAGCACCAATCTCATTAGACGATAAACTATGAAATTCAGCTTCTTCAAAAACAATTTATACTCGAAATTTATAGGGTTGGATTGAAATGGAAAAGGGAGCTAGGGTTTCATACTCCAAAAGATTCCGATTGAGGAGAAAAAAAATACAAGACAGAAGAAAGAAGAAGATGGCTCACCGCTGTGTTACTGTCTATGCGTCGAATAGTCTGCTGCTCTCGGATCTATGCCTTTGGGTAAACAGGTCATGCGACAAGGAAGAGGATTTTGTTGATGTCTCTGTCTCTGCATCGGAGTTGTGGCGTGGCGGTACAGTATTTTCTGTCTGGGTCGGGCCTATGTCTTGGGGCCTATTGGTTTGAGGCTAACTATTCTTTCTTGATAAAAAAAAAAAAGGAATTATTTAAAATAAGCTAATGGGGAAATTTGTAGGGAAATTACTGAAAATATACCCCAAAATTAAGCTCTTTACTTTTTTGGCACATTTTTGAAACTTTTACAATTTTGACTTTTTGTGTTAAAAATGGACAAAACTACCCTTTAAGAGATAGGGAACTATCAGAGAACTGGTGGAACTGCAGCGAACTTTATGGGCAAAGAAAGGGAAAGAGGGGAGAGGAGGGGGGAGGAGGGAGGAGGGGGGGAAAGGAGGGGGGAGGGGGAGGGAGAAGAGAAAAGGAGAGAGGGGAAGGAAGGAAAAGGGTGGGTAGAGAAAAGAAAAAAGGAGGGGAAGGGGTGAGAAGGAAGGGACTAGGAAGGGAACTATGAGGGGACTTTAGGGGAACTTCATGGGAACTAGCAGGGAACTAGGTTGAGCTAAGAAACAAAAGAAGGGCAGCAGATCTGGGAAATCGAAGGCGAGCGTGAGAACTACAGGGAACGAGCAGGGGACTAGGGGAACTGCATGGTAAATAGCAGGGAACTAGGACAAATAGAAGGGGTAGTTGCCATTTTTGACACAAAAAGCAAAATGTAAAACTCATAAAGTGCCAAAAAAGTAAAGAACTTAATTTGAGGTATATTTTTGTCATTGTCCCAAATTTGTATTCTATAATGAGCAACGCGCAGGGATGACAGAAATACCGAACGGGGAATGGGGATCCCCGTCCCCAAAAAGTAAAATTCCTCGATGGGGATGGGACGGGGATGGTATTGTCATCCTCATCCCCGAACCCGCCCTGATATTATATAATAATTATTACTAAATAAATATATATTATTTTAAGCTAATATTAATATAATAGATAAGTTTTACTATAACCTAACTACAAAATAAAAAATAATTGAAAACTTCTTCTATTCTTTGCGGCTGCCTCTTCTTCTTCAAATTTCTTTCAATTTTCCAAGATTGAGATGATAAAATTTTTCTTTTGTTAATTTTACTTATATGAAAATAAAAAATTATGGAGATGGGGGGCGGGGATGGGAGAGTGCTCCCCAGCGGGGACGGGGACGGGGGACGGGATGGGGTATCGGCGACGGGGATGGTATAGTCATCCCCATCCTCAGCAATGGGCAGCCGGCAATCCCACACTAGGTAAATTACTATTTATAATTTGTAATTAATTTCTTGGTGGTCGTAGTTCATCGTAGTGTAATCATAGTCCAGCGTAGTGTGATTGTAATCCACCATAATATGATCGTAGTCCACCATATTGTGGTCCTAGTCCTTTGTAGTGTGTAGTTGTAAATCATCGTCTCTGACCTTGCTGCCTCTTTCTCCGAAATCAAGGAAACCTCGTCAAAATCTATTGAAAACTCTGTTGCTGCCAGGGTCGGATGAGAGGGCACCTTTCTCAATTCCTAAGAGCAGCTTATCGACAATAATTCCAAGAGTATCAATGGATGGGAGTTTGAATCGATGACTAGAAATCGGATTGAAAACATATACTTCGCCAGGTCTGCTTGTAATCACTAGCCACCCACTTGAACCACCTACACAGTGATCATAATTAAAGCCATCAATACGGTTTTTGTACGCAATCCAGTAAATATGTAAGATTCTGCTGTGGAGTTCTGCATTTGGAATTGTCGTTGATGTGATGCCTTCTGATACTCCCCGATCCTCTTCTTGAAGAAATTGGTCTTCCCCTGCAGACTAACCAGCTCCATCCAATAAAATGGGTCCTACGCATCGTGCATCTTCCCATACCTGAGCACACCCAATAGCCTATCCGCGACGAATTCGATGTACTGGCTCATCAGATAGCCGTTCATCCCCACAAGAGCGCATGGCCACAAAGATCTTGGCCGATTTGTTGGCGAGGAAGGACGGCCCGGGTCGTGGATCTCGACGATGGGCTTTGTGCGGAAGAGGGATTCAGCGTCCCTAGAGGCGGCGGCAGAGGTGATGGTGGTGGACGGAGAGAAGGGATGGTGGTGCTACTGATGCACAGGGTCGACTTGCAAGTTTTTTCTCTGTCGTTTGCCTATCTCTACTCTTTAAAAAAAACACAGCACTTGGTAACCGTTTTTGGTGTCACAGGCTTCACCAAAAATCACATGCCAAAAATATTCCTGAAACAAAAAAACCTATAACTGGTGCTAAAATTCGTAAAGGGATATTATCGAGATTTCATGTGAAAAATAAAAAAGAAAAACAAAAAGAAAAAGGAAGGACACGGTTGAACACATGTTCTCCGCCTCTTCTGAACAAAAGCCATTCTTCGCTTCTCTTTTGGGATCAAATGGAAAATGCAAGAAAAAGAGAAACGCGGAAGAACGTGGGTGCTCGATGGGTTACCAGATCAATAGAAGCCAATTGATTCATCCATTTTCATTTTGCTTTCAAAAGGAATCATCTAATTTTAACCTTTACAGACAGTTTCAGTATGGGAATGGTGTTGGGTGACGAGAAAACACTTTGAGAAAGTTGGACAAACCCGATAGTGTTTAAAATGTGAGTCATTTGTTATTTTCTGCAGAAATTTTACATTCTTAACGTTTATTCTTTGTTTTTTCAGTGCTTGCAATTCACCTTTTCTTTTTTTCAGTCAATTTTCTACAACGCTGGATGCTTTGCAAGAGGTCAGTTGAGTCTCTTGACAGGTTTTATTTCTTGGGTGATGAGGCTTGATTTGTCTATGCCTTCAATTTTTCAATTTGGGACTTTTTCTGCTTTTACATGATGTCTGTTTGTTCCTTCAATTCCGATTGATTGAGTAATGAACTCAATTTCTTAGTGTTCGTTCGTATAGTTTTAGTTACAACAAATACGAATTCGTTAATTTGTTTCTAAATTGGCAGAAAATAATGCTAGATTTAACTTCAATTCTTTTTGCTACTTGGTTGATAAATAAGATAGTCCACAAATCCGTACTTTCTCTTAAATTGTTGTGTGCAGACGCCAGTCAATATTGCCATATATTTCACCTAATTACAACTTTGTTCACCCACAGAGTTTTTATTAACTGCATGGGTACTGTCTTTGCAGGTTTTAATTTAAGTTGGTAGAAACTCTTTATTGAGGTTTGCCTTTATTGGCCTTCAAATTTACAGGAAAAGAAATTACAAACTTGAAGGTGGGAATTGGAAAATTTAGTCATAAGACAGATCAAACTGATGAAGGTCTGATGAAGTCTTTAAGTCCTCTTTTACATTTCAGTTTCTGTATTAGGTTTTCTGCACATTATCAGAGAAAGATTTGGCTTTTGTAGGCTTGAAATTAGGCTAAGTGGAGAACAACTTTATTCCTGATCAGTTTTTAATAAATCCATATTCAATTATCTCTTCTCCTATTGTAAACTTGCAGATTTATAAACCACAAATGAAAAATAGAACACTTCAGTGGTTACTGACGATTGTTGAAGAAGGAATTAACATTTACATTACAACAATGTAATATGATTTTATTTAAGTGACTTTCAAATTTGATCTATTGTCTCATCGTTCTTTTCCGTTTGTTACTTGGATACTTCATTTTTTGCGCTTAAGGATCTTACTTCACTAAGAAATCTATGTGCATCTAAAAGTGAAAAGTTGACGTTGTATTGTGATCAAAATGTGATATCTGGCTCCAAGTTTCTGTAAGGGTTTAATAGTAGCATTGCAAACTTAGGTATTGACACTATGTGACGCGCAACGCCTGTGCTAAAAGAAAAGATGGAAAAAAAAAAACAACTATTAGGTTTCGATTTGCTCCTAGCATATGACTATAAACAATACAGCGATGCTTAAGAGACGACTCCAACCAATGTTTAATTATGGCGCGAAGCGTCCGTGATGCAAAAAAGCCTCTCGTAGGAGCAATAGCGTGTGCGGTGAGGCTAGTTTACAATGAAAATGCTACCCCAACCAATTTAGAATAGTATTTGACCAGTTGGCCTAATTTTTTTTGGTCAACAACTATTCTTCGTACAGTATGTCCTTTAAACTATTATCTCTACGATTATAAAACAAATTAGATTTTTTGGTAGTTACCAAATTTAATTAAACTACTCTTGTAAAACATTACAATTTCAAGGAAACCAAGTTGCACTAATCTTCAATGCAAAAAATAGCGGGGGTACTTCAGTCCATTGGAAAAGGCTTCATATAGCATTGGATGAAAAGGCCCCTACAACAGAAGGTACCAATAAAATATGTTCTTCCTTTCCATGGATAATTGTACTTTGACAAACCAACCAATCAAATTCATCCTACATTATAGGAAGAATATAGCTTTTCTAAACACATCCTACCGTAACCAAAACTACATTTCAATCCAACCAAAAAAAACTCATATACATGAGGAGTTTCTCCATCGCCTCAAATTCAATTCATGTTCGCATGTGAGTATCGCAAGTATTCAGCTAGTAACTTTGATAAATGTATACTATTTTTCCGATTCCAACCATATGTACTTTAAAAAAAGGCTTATTAAAATCAATTCCTTTTATATTTTGTTGTGTACCATATGTATGTAGGTTCCAATAATCAAGTTTAGAGTTTTAATGGTAGAGAATATTAAAAATAGGGACAAGTTGAAGACAAAATAAGCCTTACGTTTCTATTGGAGGTTAACAATTTCAAATGTTCTCCTATAAGAACAAGTGAACATTAAACCACTTAAAAAGTAGGTCCTGTAGAAACTCAATGCACCAAGCCCACGCACCCAAACGAACAAGCATATTCATGTTTCCATTGGACGCTCCTCTTTCGTCCACGTCAACTTCTTGAGCAAAATCACAACGTCTCAATTTCGACATCAATTGCTCCTTTCTTTGCATCCAGCGGTGAATTAGAAGTTACGATTTTCCACATTGGGGGTTAGGGTTTCAATTTCAAGGAGGAGTACGACGAGGACCATGCTGGCCGAGTCGAGAACGGAAGAGAGGTGGAAGGACTTGACCCAAACATCCTCACCATCAAGCTCCGCCTTCGCCTCCCACGACAACACCCGCCATGTCGTCTTCATCTTCAACCACCACCTCGTCGCCCCTAACATCTTTTCCTACAACGTCCTCCTCAAAGCCTTACCTTGAACAACAACTGCATAACATCATACATTAGTTCAATTTCCAATTGCTAACGCGGTCATGTTGGCAGGGCGCAATGGATGAGTTTGCGGCCAAGCGACACCGATGAAGGGGATCTTTTCGAATCAAAGTGTTTGTATGTTTATGTATAGTGTTTTCGGTTTGGTTGATTTGAAGAATCTAGGTCATGGAGAGAGGCAGAATAGAAGGTTCAGTGAACTAACCTCCATACGTTGATGCCACGAACTAAGGTGCCTAGCGTGATAATTTCAAAATCTTTCCTCATGCATATGATGCATTTGCTTATCAGTATTTGTCTATTAACTGGCTTCACCAATTCAAGAGTGTTGACGATGAGAGAATGAACATACCTAGAGATGATTGGACACAGGAAGAGGTTAATGCATATAATGCAAGTTAAGAGCCTTGAAACGAAATCTTAGCATATGTGTCTAGTACACAATACTTTCACATGCAACACTATGCAACTGCTAGGGAAGCTTGGGATAGGCTGCATATCATTTATAAGGGTGATGACCAGGTTAGAGAGATCTCAAACTTGAGATGGTGTTGTCCGAGTTTGAATAACTCAGGATGACAGAGTCAAAATCATTTTCTAATTTTTATCTCGTAATTGAGAGTGTCACAAATGCAGCAATGAGTCTAGGTTCACCTATGTTTGAGCTTACTATTGTTCAAAAGATTTTGAGAGTATTACTTTAAGAAGTTTTCTGCCAAGAAAACAGCAATCAAAGAGTGTCAAAACATGCCAGAAATTAAGCTCCCAAAATTGGTAGGCAGGTTAAAGACCTTGAACTTGAGTTAAAATTGGAAGATAACTTGCATAGAAAAGCTTGTTTTAAAATTGGAAAAGAACTTGCGTAGAAAGAAAAAAGGGTTCCACTACAGAGTGTAACTGATCAATTTGAACCAACAAGTTCAAAACCAACTATGTCAAATCTCATAGGAAACTTAACAAAGGAAACTCTTGTCGCCCTAAGAACATCAAGTTCAAACCCCAAGGTGAAGTGTCTAATGAGAAAAAGGTTGAAAGAAACTCAGGGTCTAGAGACAAGCCAAAGAAGGGTACAAAACGTTTTGCTTGTGGTGGTTTTGTTCACATTCATGCCGAGTGTGCTAACAACAAAAAGAAACTTCCCAATTGTTAGAGCAAATCTTACGAAGTAATAACATGGAGTGATGATGAGGAAGATGAATCACTTCACTCCAATGCTTCTTTAAAATTTGAAGATGATGAGATTGCATTTGTTGTTAGAATTAAGGATCATGATGTTGATACTCATAGCCCTATCATCCACATGTCACTCCCATGAAGCATCACATGGGCTACTTGCCTCTTCTCATGAGCACGCCTTGCGAGGCTCACCGCCACGACACCTACTCCGGCACGGCCATGATAGCACGTTCTATGGATTCGCCTTGTTGCCACCTTCGCGTAGAGCCGCTAACCCACTTCATACGACGAGTATTGAGGTCTGTGCATCGCCTCAAAGTATGGACAAACCACTTGGCAAGCATGCACTTGTCCCACATCGACCAAGAGAGGCTTGAAGCATCCTCACCTCTTCTATAAAAGGAGACCACTCTCCTCTTGATAGGGGATCCCTCTTTTCCCTCCTTGACTCAAAGGATGATCTGACCTCGAATCCCTCATCCTTTTCCTTCCCGACCTGGGACCTCTTCCGGATTCTAACATCCATTCTCAGGTATACACCCCTGCCGCCTAAACATTACACCCACATTCGCCATAGTTGACTTAAGCATCGGAGGGTTTTAGGCCGGCACCCCACCGATGCCTTCGATACTTCTCCTTCGTGTGCAGGTATCCTGAGGATGGCATCCGGACTTGGCCACTCATCATCCTCCTTCCGGACCCAGAGCCGGGCATCAACACTTGGAGCTAGCCTCTTAGCTCCCCGAAATAGGCAGATCGACCCGATCCTGACACTCTTCACATACATTGACCGTTGATCCATTTTTTGCATCAACACATGACTCTACTAATGAGAATTTGTTGTTAGAATTATGGATCATGACTCTACTAATGAGCAACTTGAAGAAGATTCCCATTACCTGACTTATGATGACCAGTCACAACAAGAGTTTTTGCCTATTTTCATGATGATCTTGACATTAATGAACAACTTATTTGAAGAGTCTTTCGCAATCAAGGTTAATTGCTTTGAATTGAAAGAGAAGTGAAGAGTCTTAGATTCCACCAATCGGACCACCAATTGTAGCCAATCTCCGATTCCACCCTCTCCGACTTCCAAATGCTCCTTGACCTCTCTGCGACGATGATGATTCCTAATCCGACCCAAACCAACCCAAGTGAACCTGAGCCACAAAGTGAAGAAACTAAAGAAAATTTGAAATATTTCAACCTCCATCTCTCCAACTCTATAGTACCCGCTCATGCTCTAGTGGCTGAAAATTGTCAAATAGGTAATTTAAAAGTTAATACATTCGCTAATCCTAACAAGATTGAGAAATCTTATCAATTGTCTTTGACACATGATACAGGAACGCTTCCAGATCGATACTCACCATAAGCAAAGATTGCCAAGTATCCCATAGTGAATTATGTATCTTCTCATAGGCTATCATCTCACTTGTTAAGAACCGTTTTAGAATTTTTATTAAATTTATCAAAATACCATCTCTCTTATAAAACACCACAAAACGCCACTAGCCACTACCTCCAACCATCCTTCCCTAGCGACTAATTGGGTGAGCAGACTCCGAAATCTTCTTTCTCTCATCATTCCGGACACAATCCAATCGACCCTGTCGTCAAAATCGCAACGGATCAATGAAGGAAACAAAGCTTTTAGGGCCATTTTCGGTAGATCTTAGCCGTCGTACGTGTTGCTTTTGATCTTAAATAAATCCTTGGGTTGAGTAGATGAATTCATATATAAGGATCGTGAAAAATGGTTCTACGAACCTCATTTAAGTTGTATGGTCAATTTTGAGGAAAGTCGAAGGTTTTAGGGATTCATTTGACTAGCTGTTGACTTTGGTGGACTTTCAGGTAACCGAACCTTCAGTGACGACCCGAAACAAGCTTTGGAGGATGATTTTGATCATCAAGAATACTGTGAGTGGATGGTTTTGTTTTAAATTTGGTGGTTTTTATAGGAAGTTTTGATATACTTTTTTAGTCATTGTCTGTACACCTAGTAGCACATGTATGTTTCTTGTACCTAGTCTACGGCCCTAGAACACAACCCTCACGTGATCGTCCACCCATCACCGAAGAGTCCACAGCTTTCACGTGATTGTAGGTACACGGGGTTTATTGATTTATACCTACTTAGCATGCCCTTTTTAGGGTATTATGTGTGAATTACTATGTGAAATGTGATTTTACACGTGAAATGTGATTTCACGTGAAATGTGTTTTGCTCCCTCTCGGGAGTAGTTGTGTTGGCCAGTGACGAGTAGAGAGGCAGTTCGATAGCTTTGCATTCGTCCCGAAAATGTAAGGACTTCTTGTACTTATGTTCAGGTGTACTTAACTATCCTTTGTGGCATTACTATTTATGTTTACTTTATGTTGTAGATGTTCTGATACTGTTGTATGCATGTATATAACGCGCCTTGAATCCACTTCAGTTACTTCCACTTGCTTTTGTCATTTTGTACTTGCATATTATGGCTTTGTCACCTTTCAGGTAATGGCTGCACCTCTTGAACCCAATTTTTGTGGTCAGAGTGTGTCATCACTATTATGCATTTGTTAATCAAATGACATTTTTCATGATACCATACAAAGTTGAAGAAGCTTTGGCAGACCCGAAATGGGCAGAATCAATGAATATAAAGATCAATGGAGTATAAAAGAATGGCACTTAGGATGCAGTTCCACTAATTGAAGGAAAGAGACTGGTGCGATGTAGGTGGCTGTTTACTATTAAACACAAACCATATAGCGCAATAGACCGATTAGTCACCAAAGGGATATACCCAGATATATGGTATAGATTACAAAGAGACTTTTGCACGTTTTACGAAGACAATTACTATTCAAGTTTTGTTATCTATGGTAGCTAACTTGCATTTGCCCCCGAAGCAATTTGATGTTAAAAATGCATTTCCCCATAGGAATTTAGATGAGGAGGTATACATGGATTTTCCACCAGGCTCTAGCATGAAGAATATTTTTGGTGGGGTATGTAAATTGTGGAAAGCACTTTATGGATTAAAGCAGTATCCTTAATCATAGTTTCGAAGATTCACGCAAGCCATGAAAAAGTATGGACATCGTCAAAGCAACTCTGATCATACACTTTCTAAGGCACATGAAGATCAGGTGCCCGTTGATTATTTAGGTCGATGATATGATTGTAACTAGTGATGATAGTGAAGAGATTCAGAAATTGCACAAACAATTGGGTTCTGAGTTTGATATGAAGGATCTAGGGGTTGAAATATTTCCTGGGAATTGAGGGCGCCCGCTATGCCAAAGGTATTTTTACAACACAACAAAAGCATGTGCTGGATTTGTTATCAAAATGGAATATTAAGTTGTAAACCTATGTATATATAGTTTGATTGAACTAGGTCATAATCTAGCAATGTACCTGAATCAGGTTTTAACTAACAAAGAGAGATATTAGAGGTTGGTTGGGAGATTGATCCTGATATTGCATATGCAGTTAGTGTTGTGAGTTAGTTTATGCACAATCCTAGTGAGGATCATAGGGCTCCAGTGATGCATATTCTTAGTTATTTGAAATCAACCCCTGGAAAAGGTTTACTATTTCTAAAACATGGGCATTTAAAGGTTGGAGGTCATATAGATGCAAACTTGGTAGGTGTCCAAACATATAGATTATCTACATTATGATATTTTACTTTCATGGGAGGTAATCTAGTTACTTGAAGGAGTAAGAAACAAATGTGGTGTCATGGTCTGCAGCTGAGTCCGAGTATAGGGGGATGGCGAACGGAATTCCGAACTCCTTTGGCTGCGAATGGTGGTAGTGGAGATTGGTTGCAAGCCTAAGGAACCTATGAAATTATTTTGTGATAGTCAAGCTGCACTTGCGATAGTTAATAATCATGTTCAATATAAAATGATGAAACCCGTAGGTATGGATAGACATTTTATCAAGGAGAAGCTAGATGAAAAGGTGATTTCTATCATGTTTGTGAACTCGGAAGGTCAGCTAGAAGATATGTTAACACATGCAGTTTTAGGAAAGGTCTTCTATGACTCATTCGACAAGTTAGGCATAGGAGACATATACGCACCAACTTGAGGGGAAGTGTTGGTGTGAGTCAATGTTCCTTATATGTGTAGGAGTTGCTATTGTATATTCTTTCTTTTCAAAACTCCTTGCAATTAGGTGATTCCTTGTTTGTAAAGGATTGTATCCCCCTGTATATATCCGCCTTATGACAAGAATCAAACATGATATTTTATCTCCAAGTTGCATCCGAAACATCGCCGTTCTTTGTGACCCAAATGGGCTACGCGAGAGCTCAAAGAGGAGCCAAGACTTCAAGATCTGGTTGGGCTGCCTCGCCATGGTTTTGTTTGCGATGATGGTGTTGATGATGGTGGTGACCATCATTGTAGTTCAGGGTAGATCTACAAATAATAACAAGGGCAGATCTATAAATTTTAAACAGTAGTTTGCCTAGAATAGCCCGCTCTCAAATTCTTATTAATAGAGGAGGTTTTTTTTATAAGCAAATAAAAAATTAAAAGGACAGTCTTTTAGCACACCCAACTCCCTGGAGGTGAAAGAGGAGATCGCGAGCAGAAGCAAGGAGAGAATTACACCAAATGAACTTGATAGGGAGAGAGTGGCCCGGCTCACTGAGCTGTCTGCCACAAAATTGGCCTCACGAAACTGATGATGAAAAGAAATAGAGTTGAAAGAGCTAGCCAACCATTGAATATCTTAAATGATAAAGTTGAGGCGCCATGGGGTGGAGCACTTTTGCAAAAGGCAATCAATTAGAAGTTTTGAGTCTTCTTCCATTATAAATTTTTTGTGACCAGCTTGACTTGGAGAAGGCCGTCTCGTAAGGCATGAGGTTTAGCAATCATGATATTTGTGGTTGCAAGGGTAGGATTCCACCAGCGTCGCGAATGATAAAGCTTGCAGCAACATCGTTAGAGATCACACAGCCATTACAAATTACAATTACGTTTGAGATAGAAATGGGGAGGCGGGGTCCATTTGATCAGAGGAAGCTAATGGGTTATGGGAGTTGAGGGAGACACTTGCCTACATTCAATCTATATGATGTGGATCCACGTCAATGGCCACAGCCAACCAAAATCTGACACGTGGCATCTGCAACTCTAGCAACTTTTGCTCCTGTTCATACCATACCCGAACCGGCCACATGTCACTCTAAGAACAAGCCACATAGGCAATTCCCTACCTCCAGGAAGCACGTGGTCCCCACACAGAGAACAATTCGACTACATGACGTGTGCTACGGGACCACCACGTTGCCACCTCCACAACGGGCCATTAATCCGCCATATACGACAAGTATCGTGGCTTGTGCAACATCCCAAAGCATAACCAAAACAAGGTGACTTGGGCCTTAGGCCTCATGAGGCTTCCAAAGACAATTTGGGCCTTAAGCATCAAAAAGCCCTCAAAAGCCCAATATGGGCAACCTTGGCCCACTTGGAAACCCTAGTTTCCTTTACTATAAATACTCATTCACTCTCATGAGTCAAGGATATTTATTTCTCCATACTCAAACTACTTACTCTCACTCCCTCAATATTTGCTCTCACCAATTCCCTTCTTTACATTTACAATATTACCCCTTCCTTCGCAGAAGCTGACTTAAGCATTGGAGTGCCTTAGGCTGGTACCACACCTGTGCCTCCTTTACTTGTTTGCTTCCCTTTCCAGATTCGCATAAGGCTGCCTTCCGGTTACATTTCGGATCAAGAAGTTTACCCGTGATATCCCTGCTAGCCTCAATTCAACAAAACAACCGCATCAATCCAACCCGGATCCTTCACTCACATTGACCGTTGACCTAAACCATTTTTAGGCATCAACAGTTTGGCGCTGTCTGTGGTAATCGACCGAATTCCTACGTGTTTTAGCACTACTAAGAAACGATCATATCTTCTCACCATCGCGATGATGAACCGAAAGATAGCGTTAGCCGACCGCGGCATCTGCGAGTGGGAACTAGTTCAGCCCCGGAAGAACAACCTCCCCCAGTGGAGAAACCAAATAAGAAGAAGGTTAGCCGTGATGAGCTTGCAAAGCGACTCACAGAAATGGAGGAATGGACCCAAGCCTTGGAGGCCGAGAACAAACTGCTCCAATCCCGGAGCCAAATCCTTAGCGAGAACTATAAAACTGCCACCGATAGGTTGTTGTTGGCTAACATCAACCGTAGGCATCTTCAGGAGCAGTGCACCCCGGGAACAGCCTAACGTCCCTAACTCTCAGCTGCACACCCCTGAGAACCCAATCATCATGGTAGCACCTTAACAACCTGCCAAGAATACCAGGGCAGGACCTTCCCGGGTGCCCGCCACTGCAAGGACAACTTTATCCTCAGACACCCGACACTCTGACTCCAGGGTATTCGTTGCTCGGAACCAAGGCGTGGCAAAGGCATACACTGATGCCCGAGAGCGCTTGGATGACAATCGAAGCAGGCTGCAGACCGAGGTAGTAACCCGGAACATCAACCCTCCAGGTCTCGGACCCCCTCCGATCCCGACTCCAATCATGCTTGCCATGCCTCCTCCCTTCATTCTTCAGCCTGCTGAAGAAACAGCCGAGTCTAGTCACCGGGCCCAAATCGCCCCAACTATCACACCCCATCCTAAGCAACCGATCATTACTCCAAGTCCCGAGGTGCCACCCCGCGCGCAAGCTACCGCAACCCCTGGGCAACAACAAGTGTATGACTAAAACACGATCCAGCAGAACTTGGATCAGATGCAAGAATTGATTAAAGACAAAGCGAAGGAGTGCGAAGAGAGTGCTCGCTCTAGGGTCGTCCCGACTAGGGAAGGACCTTTCACCAACCAGGTGAGGGCCTGCGCGCATGAGCTCAGTAGTATCGACTCCCGGTCGCTCCGCATAGACCTTTACAGCGGGGGTCAGGGGGGAGTGACCCGAATGCTCACATGAACAGCTTCAAATCGAACATGTTCTTCAAGAAGATCTCGGACCAGGCTCAATGTCTTTACTTCCCAAGCACTCTCTCGGGGGCAGCTCTCAATTGGTTCTTCCAGCCACCCGCTGGAAGCATAGATAACATGGCCAAGATGGAAGTGGCTTTTGTGGAACAACACCAAATCCAAAGTTCCACCTTTTACTCTCCTCGCCGGGGGGGACAACATCGCCCGATTTAGCCACGAGTACGCTAGGTGTCCACAAACCGCTGATAGCACGGCAGTGAATGCATTCAAGAACGACCTCCGAAGGAGCGAGTGCCGATACCAGATCCACCTAAAGGACATCATAACCTACAAGGAACTGTTGAAGGAAGCCAATTGCCATGCAAGGGCTGAGTACCGAAATGAGCAAGACCTTCTTCGATAGGCAGAGGCTAGCAAGACGCAAGTCCGTGCCCTCGCTTCAACCTCAGCTCCGGTAGCCCATTGCAGCCACGCACCCGCTAAGCAGCAGCTAACCTACAACAACTTGGCTTCAAAGGCCAACACCTCCTACCCCTCGAACAAGAGGAAGGATGGTGGTCATCCTGTCTTTGGTGACCGCGACAAGCGTAACCGAGGCGGAGGGCAGCAAGTCTATCAAACCTATCGAGCGCCCAACCCAGTACCACCTCCCCCTCCGTTGCCTCGACAAGAGGCTCGGGGTCAAAATCAACGTAAGGAGTACGTTCCCCGGTTTGAACATCACAGGGCCCTTAACACCACACATGAAGCAGCCCTTCCAGTTATCTCTGACCTAATCCCGGCTCCCAAATTTTGGAGGCCGAATGCTCGAGGGACGCGAGACACCGGTGTGTTTTGCCAATACCACCAGGCAAACACTCACGATACGGAAGACTGTCGTGTCTTGAAAGATCATGTCAAGAGCCTCGCAAGGGATGGTAAGATTGACGAGCTCCTTCGTGGATATGTTCCCCCACCTCAACAGCGACTCCGTCAAATCAACACAATCAGCGGGGGTACAACTCTAGCTGGGGACTCCAACCGAACAAGGAAGGAGTACGCCCGAGCTTGTTACCCCGGGGAAAGAGGTTTTGGCAGTGAACTACTGGGCAGAAAAGATCCCCAAGACCGGTTGGGGATCCATCACTTTTTATGAGGAAGAAGAGGAGGGGGTGATGTACCCTCACGATGATCCCATCGTCATCCGAGCATAGATCGCCCACTTTGATGTTGGCCGGGTGATGATAGACACGGGAAGTTCAGTCAATATCATTTTCATGGAAGCCTTCCGGACACTAAACGTCCCGGATCACCATTTGGACCAAACTCATACTCCCCTGATTAGCTTCTCTGGAGACTGTATCCAACCAGTTGGTAGCATTTACCTCTCCATGGCACTCGGCGAGGTCCCAAAGCGCACCAAAGTAACCGCAACCTTCATGGTGGTAGACTGTCCTACCTCCTACAATGTGATCCTTGGGTGACCCGCCCTTAATCAAACGAAGGCCATTGCCTCCACTCATCTCTTACTCCTGAAATTCCCTACGCCTCATGGCATAGTGAGCATACGGGGGGATTAGCGTTAGCAAGAGGATGCTACTCCGTAGCAGTGAAACGCATAACCAAGAATGCAACTCTTCCCCCGCTGGAAACTTGCTCTGTGAACACAACTGCACCAGTTGGCCTGCCTTCTCTTGGTACTCGACCAGATGACCCGAGAGACGAGGCCGCCACTTCCCAAGCCAAACTTGCGGGGAGCTTAGAGTTAGTTTGCATCTCGGACGATCACCCTGACCATCAAGTGAAAATTGGGGCAGAGCTACCCCCCATAATCCGAAATTCTCCATCAAATTCCTACGGGAGAACGCTGAAGTCTTCGCATGGTCCTATAGAGACATGCCCGGCATCTCCACCGACGTCATCTCCCACAAGTTCAGTATTGACCCCAAGGCACGACCAATCTGCCAAAAACGTCGTAAGTTCGATGGGGAGAGATACGAGGCGATCCAGACAGAGGTGGAAAAGCTTGCATCCATCGGCTTTATCCGGGAGGCAGAGTACCCGACCTGGGTAGCCAACCCCGTCGTTGTGCCGAAATCACAAGGGAAATGGCGGATGTGCGTCGACTACACCAATCTGAACAAAGCTTGCCCCAAGGACAGTTTCCCGCTTCCCCACATCGATCAGCTCATCGACGCTACCACCGGGCACTAGCTCTTGAGCTTCATGGATGCCTACTCCGGGTATAACCAGATCTTTATGCACCCAAGCGACCAAGAGCACACTGCCTTCGTTACGGACTAGGGACTTTACTGCTACAAAATTATGCCTTTTGAGCTCAAGAATGCCGGCAGTACTTACCAACGCCTTGTTAACTCCGTCTTCGCCGATCTCATTGGCAAGACCATGGAGGTATATGTCGATGACATGTTGGTCAAGAGTCGAACTTCCAAAGAGCATGTAGATAACCTCACTGCCATGTTTGACAAACTCAAGAACTACAAAATGTTCCTCAACCCTGCCAAGTGTGCCTTCGGCGTAGGATCGGGCAAGTTCTTAGGCTTCATGATCAGCCAACGGGGAATCGAGGCCAACCCCGAGAAAATCAAAGCCCTCATCGACATGGAGACCCCAAAGACTCAGAAGGATGTCATGAGCCTCAATGGCCGGGTAACCGCCCTCTCCCGCTTCATTTCGAAGGCCACCGACCGATGTGCGCCCTTCTTCAAAATCCTCAAGGCAGGACAAAAGCTCATCAATTGGACTCAGGAGTGCGATCAAGCCTTCAGCCAATTGAAAGAATACATGAGCAAGGCTCCGATACTCGCCAAACCTGAGCAAGGAGATACACTGACTTTGTATCTCTCCGTCTCTGGAACGGCAGTGTCTGCGGTCCTCATCAAGGAAGTAGACAAGGTCGAGCACCCGGTATACTACACAAGCAAGTCCATGACCGATCCGGAGACTCGGTACCCGGATATTGAGAAGTTAGCTCTTGCCCTCATATGCGCCACCCGGAAGCTCCGTCCCTACTTCCAAGCCCACTCTATCCCGGTTCTCACAAACCACCCGCTATGACAAGTGCTTCAAAAGCCCGAGACCTTGGGCCGGCTTGTAAGGTGGGCCGTGGAGTTAAGCGAGTTCGATATCACTTTCAAACCACGAGCAGCGGAGAAGGGCCAAGCCATTGCATACTTTATCTCAGAGTTCACTTCACCCACTGCACCAGAGACTACGATTGTGAACCCTCCTCCGGTCACCACTAACCTTGAGGCAAGCACTTCCAACCCCGACGGCCTGGATTGGAAGTTATACGTTGATGGATCCTCCAACGTCAAAGGTTGTGGCACAGGGATTGTACTCATCTCACCCACAAGGATACCTTCGAGTATTTTCTCCGACTCAACTTCAAAGCGTCCAACAACATTGCTGAGTATGAGGCACTCCTTGCCGACCTTCGACTAGGCCAAGGAGGTTGGCGCGGAACACATCTATGTCTTCAGCGATTCCCAACTAGTGGTCAACCAAGTCATGGAGAACTTTGTGGCCAAGGACAGCTCGATGGCCTCTTACCTGGCTCAAGTCACCTACCACTTGAGCCAATTCAAGTCATACATGATAAACCAGATACCGAGATCCGAAAATAGCCATGCAGACACACTGTCCCGTCTAGCATCGGCCATCTCTGAACCCGCCAAGAGGAGTATCCCGGTAGAGACCTTGGCATCCCCGAGTTCTTTATCACTTGACATCATGCAAGTTGAAATTGATAATAGTTGGATGCAGCCCATCCGAGCATTTCTTGCCAATGGGACACTCCCAGAAGACCCCCTCGAGGCCCGACGCTCACAACGCCGAGCCACAAGGTACACCATCATACAAAACAAGTTGTACAAATGGGGATTTTCTGAACCATGCCTCCGGTGCCTAACTCCAACTAAGGGCGTTAAGGTACTCCGGGAGGTGCACAAGGGCATATGAGGTAACCACTGGGGCGCCAGGGCCTTAGCATACAAGATACTCCGCCAAGGATACTATTGGCCAACGCTCAACGCCGATGCCCACGCCTTCGTGCAGAAGTGTGAGAATTGTCAGTGGTTTGCTACCATTCCCCATATCCTGGCCGAACCCCTCACCCCGATAGTCAGCCCTTGGCCGTTCGCTCAATGGGGACTTGATCTAATCGGCCCCATGCCTTCCGGTAAGGGTCAAGTCAAATTCACGGTTGTAGCAGTCAACTACTTCACCAAATGGGTCGAGGCCGAAGCTCTAGCGACCATCACCGCTGCAAAAATGAAGAGTTTCATCTGGAGACATGTCATTTGCCGTTTTGGCATACCCAATGCCAATGGCCCCCAGTTCGACTCAAAGATCTTCCGGAGCTTTTGTCATGACTTTGGCGTGAACCTCTTCTTCTCGTCCCCGGCTCACCCCCAGTCCAACGGACAAGTCGAGACAATCAACAAGATCATCAAGCAAACCCTCAAAACTCCACTGGAGAAGGCCAAGGGATGCTGGCCCGACCTCCACGAAGTCCTCTGATCTTACCGAACAACTTTTCGGACCGCTACCGATGAAACCCCTTTCTCCCTCGCTTTTGGCAGTGAAGCAGTGGTTCCAGTCGAAATCAAAGAACCTACCTTCAGACTTCAAGCCTTTGAACCGGAGCCAAACCAAGAGAGCCTAGCAGTCAACCTTGACTTGCTTGAGGAGAAACGAGAACAAGCCCAAACCCGGAACCTCATCTACAAACAGCACATCTCTCGCTACTATGATGCTCTGGTTCGCAACCGCAAGTTCAAGGTAGGAGATTGGGTTCTCAGAAAGGTCAAGCCAACAATCAAGGATAGCCGACAAGGCACGCTTGGCCCAAACTAGGAAGGCCCCTATGAGATCACCTGCATCTGCCGCAAGGGCACATATGAGCTTCGAGATTCGGAAGGACACACCTTAGGCCACCTGTGGAATGTGGATCACCTCAAGTACTTCTACAAGTGATTCTTGCCTTGCCATTACATCCTTCCCGGACGCCCTGGTAGAGTTGTCGCTCGAAGACCCGAAAATTAACGGCAGCAAGCACTCCTCATCCATGACGTACCAAGTTTACTCTGATTTTACTCGAAGTGATCCTTACCGTTGTAATGACTTGGAAATCATTTTGTACTTGTTTTCAATTATATTTCAATGAAACACCCTCTCTGACGAAGAGAACGGGGACTTTTGCATTTACTCTGAATTCGAAGCTACTCATTTCTCTGACTTAGAGCTTTGCCTATTATTATCAAATTCTCTGACTAAGGGTATGTTACCGTTACAATTATCCATACATGCGCACAAATGCATAAGGGTATGTTGCCGTTACAATGAATCCAAAAACACATCCGTAAGATAAAACCTGGAAACCAACTCATGACGCCAATAAGCATTCATTACAAAAATCTGAAAATCGCTCCATAGCGCCGGTACCAAATAGTCTGATCAAAAGCAAAAACAAGATAAAGCAAGACTAAGACTATGTGGGAACACCCTTCATGTTCTCGCAAAACTCCTTCAACTCCTGTGGGGAAGGCTCCACGCTAGGAAATGGTCCACCAAGAAGGCGCTCAAAGTGCATGTCCGGAAGACGCTCCTTGTTAGTAACACACAAAAGATACATGTACCAACCAGCTGGAACGGGGCCTCCTCCCTTCTCCAAAACCACTGGCTGGGCGACTCGAGCCTCAAGGGCGGCTTTCTCCTCTGCAAGTCTAGCTAGCTCGACCGTCTTTTCAGCAAACAGGCGCTTCGCCACATGTCGGGCCCTATCCAACTTCTCCTGGCCTCTCTTAGCCTCCTCCAGGAGCCCCTCGGCCTCCTTCTGGGCCTTCACCGCCGACTCTTTCACCATGGCATCACTGGTCTTCTCCTCTTGGAGCATTGAGAGTTTCTCTCAGAGGTTTTTCTCGGACTTCTGGAGTTCATCCCGTTCCGCAGTAGTGGCCCTCATGTCCTTTGACAAACGTTCATAATAACGCTTAGCATGAACCGTTGTAGAGAACATGAAAGCCGATTGCTTGAGGTGACGGCTAACCTCCCATGTGATCTGTACCAAAACAAAAACAACGGTTAGCTACACAAGGAAAGAACAACACAAATATCCTCATAAACCACATAATCGAATACCTACATGACCAAGGAGGGGAACCACCATCTCTGGATCAGCATCCCCATCAACGGAGCTCTCAGCAAAGTCTCTCAGGGACATGCGCACACCACCCATAAAGTCGTTAACCAACGGTACCTCCCTCGCTGCTACCGCCAAGTTAACAGCATCTTGTTTTCTCCCCCTCACCGGAACCTCCTCCGCCTCTGGACACTTGAAAAGCTCATAGAGTTCCCCGGAACCTGCACTCTTCCACGGCTGACTCGATAGCGGAGAATGCCCGCTCTGTCATCTTACTCAAAACGGATTCGCCCTCCCAAAGCGTCCTCCTAGCAACCGCAAGAGGGTCTTCATCATATTCCTCGCCCGCCAACTCTTGCTCCCTAACTGGTACACCTACTCGGGCCCTCTTCGGGGACTCCTCTAGGGTATTATCCCTGCTGTCGTCACTTGGGCTGGCGTGGACTCTCTCTCCACGGGCTCTAGGTCCCCTAGGAATCGCGCCCAATCATACTGAGCCACAGTCTGATCCAAATCCTCCTCCACCACGGGCCCCAACTCGGTAATCGTCCCTTGAATCACCGTGTCACTCCCACTACCACAAAGGCGCAAACGAGGGTTGGCCCGATGGAGGCGAAGGCAACTCCTCACCCACAAGCAATGCACCCCGACAAAGCGGAGGGTCCGCCTTAGCCCTCCCAGCGGTCGGTTCCTCCCCGCTGCTTGCCCTTGCCTTATCTCCACCGGCCTTCGCTTTCATCTTGCTTGGCCCTCTCTCCCCACCAACCTCCTTCCCAGCTCGGGAAGCGGAAGCCTCCACGGGAGGCAAGGGTGACATCGAAGGCGACCGTTGCTGTTGACGTCGAGGAAGTGCCGCCGCCGGAATTTTTGCTGGTTGTGTGCGTCGTTCTTGACCACCTACAAATACACAAGTCAGTTTCCTCATTATAAACCACAAAGAGAACAAAATGGAAATAACGGCGAGCTTCCCTTACCCATAGTGAAGCCGTAAGTGCGCAGGTTTTGAATATTCACAAGGATGTCAAGATGCCTTTGGTCCCGAGGTAATGCTATCAAAGCCCGCACCGCCTTCCTCTCCTTTGCGGTTACGTCAACAATGGGATTCTTATCGCCACCTGCAAGACAACATTGGCAAACAAGTCAATCTTACCGTTTCAAATACACATGCGAAGCAAGACACATTAAAAAACATCCTAAGGAACAATCAAAACGAACCCTTAGGGAGACGCTGCCAATAGTTCTCTACATGGAACCGGGGCTCCTTCCCAGGGGGAGACCTCCACCCCTTCGCCATGAAAAATTTCCTCAGCCATATCTTGTTGGAGGACTTCACGCCGGCAATAAATTTTGGAAAATTCTTTGATAGCCTGCAGTGGTGGTAATCATATGGCTTACTATCCGGCTACGCCGCTCATTCAGCGGCACCTTCCAGCCAAATCTCGTCCTCCCTTACCTCGTGCTAGAAGATCATTGACACTGTTCCAAGGTAACGAGAATTCTCTCTGAAACTCCAAAGATTCCGCAACACGTTGTAGGATGGTTCACCAAAGCCATGCATTCGGAACAACATATACGTCCCAATCAACCAGGCCCAGCTATGCACCCCGAATTGGGTAGGAGCGACTCCCGACCGATGTAAAACCTCATGCACCCAAGGGTGCAACGGCAGCCTCAACCCATACAATAGGGCATCCTTCCACATCACTATGGCATCTTTTCGAGGCATCAACCATAGCGCTTTCTTCCTCTTTTTCACTGGAAGCCAAGTCTCCACGCAATCCGTGACCGAGCAATCCTTCCGCATCTTCTGGAGGGCTTTCTCCGACAACTCGTTTTTCCACCCTAGTCGATCTATGAAAAAGCCGGTAGGAGTATCAAGCGTGGATACAGGAATGCCCTCGGCTATCACACCTTCATCGTCCACAGGCATGTCCTCGGCTACCACACTCTCATCATCCTCTTCCCCGTCATCATCTTCATCGTCGTCTTCACTATCGCATCCCCCCACGACTGGACCACTTGCCGATGCTACCATCGCTCGTCCCATATCCGCAAAACTTATGGAGGCCATCACACGGTCACCCACACCGGTCGCTTGACTCTCTAAAAGTTCAAAGACCTGAGGTTCGACCGCGTTGTTTTTCTCCCTATGATACTCCGCAACCGCAGCTTTGATACTCTTCCCAGTCTCACCACCCGGTTGTGGCGAGGCCCCGCCTTCTTCTGAGTCATCGGTATCGGAATCATCGCTACCCGAATCACCGCTACTCGAGTCATCACTACTCGAACCCGTGGATCCCTCCCCACCTACCAGTGACCCTACCAGGGACTCTACCTCCTCAATGGTAGACTCATACCCGGGAGCCTCCTCACTCCCATTGTTTTGCTCCCCGACCCCCTCCGATTGTGATATCTACAATGCAAAAGCAAATAGTTCTCAAAGTCTATCTCACCGTTCTAAGTCCTCTACTCGGGGACTATTCCCTAGACAACTTAACAGAGATTCCAACGCGATGTATGGCCAAGTCCAATTGAATATAAATGGCAAAGCATCAATGTACAAGCATGGCATCAACTTAATAGCGGGGCATCAAATGAAGTCAACATTCCTATAGCAACAACAAAGCATGGCACAACTATTGTAACGGCAACAAGCAAGGAACCAACCATTGAGGCACATAACGACAATAATTTAACGAAGCATGGCACAATTACAACGGCAACAATCCAACGGGACATAATACAACCATACAAGTGGCCTAGCGTTCAAGAGTCCAAGGCTTACCTTTGTTTTGTGAAAAAACCGCAAAAAATTGAAGCTCAAGACCTTCTTGCCATGCTCACATTCAAGTCCAAAGGCCTCTTGCCACGCCACCAAACAGCGCCAAGAGCAAGGCCAAACCTACATACAAATGGCAAATATCTCATACATGGCTCGCCAAGCATAAACAAGCAACGGAAAGTAACCATGGAAACCTCCCCGTGTATACCCACCCAACGGCAAGAAACAAAAAAAAAACAAACAAAAGAAACCAAGGCTTACCGTCGCAATGCTCTTGCCACTATGCCTCCGAGGTTGCCACACCCAAGTTGATCTCAAAAGATTGCTCTCAAGTGGTTTTCAAAGTGTGAGAAAAAAATGAGCTCTTCATCCCCTTTATACAGTGGTCTCGCGGTTCCTGGAGAGCCAATTTGCAAGAATGCCCCTTCATTTTGCAATTATACCCCCCCATTTTTCCAAACTCATCCTCCACTTTATCCAAAAAAGCCCTCCTTTTTACCCTCTTGTAGCCGCCCCCAACTTCCCCATAAAGGGTGCGGCTCACTCTTCAAAAACCACAAGGAAACCCTAGCAAATGGGGCCCACTTACAAAATCTGAAGAATCCTAGCCATCCATTTCAAAATGCTAAATCCAAACACACCCCCCAACAAATCCTAGCCAGCCCCCCCGTTTTGAGTTAGACCAAATTCCAACAATAAAGCTCATACTACTTTATAGCTCCTAATCCTAGTACAAGTCGCTTTCACCTTTTTATAGCTTCTAGTCCTAGTACAATTCGCTTTCACCTTTTTGCTCACTTGTACCAAGAAGCGAACGACACCCAATGTGAAGCTTAGACAAACCCTACCACATAGGGCTCACAACCAAAACCTTCACACCCTACCCGTTACTTTTTCCTTTGTAAAGTAACCCTAGCCGTTCCATTTTGGATTTACAACGGCAAGGCCCAATCAAATTGCCCGTTACTTTTTCTTTGCAAAGTAACCCTAGCCGTTCCCTTACGGACTTACCACGACAAGGCCCAACCAAGTGACGCCTTGGTCTCACCGTTACATCCTTCCCGAATGCCCTGGAAGAAGTTTCATGCGAAGACCCTCCAAAGTCACGGCAAGCACCTCTTGTTTGGTCTCACCGTCACATCCTTCCAGGGCTCCCTAGAAGAAATTTCATGCGAGGACCCTCAAAAGTAACGGCAAGCACCCCTTTGGCCTCCCTAACCGTTACATCCTTCCAGGGCTCCTTGGAAGAAATTTCATGCGTGGACTCTCAAAAATAACGGCAAGACACTCAAAGCTATAGCAACGCTACCGCACACCGCAGCAGCGACCCGCACAAAATTCAACGGCTATCCATACTTAGCCACAAAAAAAAAAAAAAAAAAAAAAAGGGAAATTCCCACATGACAAAACTTTCCTCTTCCAGAGAGACAATCTCACCTCTGCTTCCTTTCCTGGGGACTTGGGGGACTCCTACACCCCACATCGGCTCCCAGGCACAATCGGAAGGTCCATAAGCAACATGTGGCCGATATGGGTGACTTTACAAGTCCCCGGCCAAGAAAGCATCCTTGACCGACGACTTGGGGGACTTATGTTCATACCATACCCGAACCAGCCACATGTCACTCTAAGAACAAGCCACATGGGCAATTCCATACCTCCAGGAAGCACGTGGTCCCCACACAGAGAACAATCCGACTACGTGACGTGTGCTACGGGACCACCACGTTGCCACCTCCACAACGGGCCATTAATCCGCCATATACGACAAGTATCGAGGCTTGTGCAACATCCCAAAGCATAACCAAAACAAGGTGACTTGGGCCTTAGGCTTCATGAGGCTTCCAATGACAATTTGGGCCTTAAGCCTCAAAAAGCCCTCAAAAGCCCAATATGGGCAACCTTGGCCCACTTGGAAACCCTAGTTTCCTTTACTATAAATACTCATTCACTCTCATGAGTCAAGGATATTCATTTCTCCATACTCAAACTACTTACTCTCACTCCCTCAATATTTGCTCTCATCAACTCCCTTCTTTACATTTACTATATTACCCCTTCCTCCGCAGAAGCTGACTTAAGCATCAGAGTGCCTTAGGCCGGTACCACACCGGTGCCTCCTTTACTTGTTTGCTTCCCTTTGCAGATTCGCACAAGGCTGCCTTCCGGTTACATTTCAGATCAAGAAGTCTACCCATGATATCCCTGCTAGCCTCATTTCAACAAAACAACCGCATCAATCCAACCCGGATCCTTCACTCACATTGATCGTTGACCTAAACCATTTTTAGGCATCAACAGCTCCACCACCTCTCCAACTCCAGTTTTTGGTGTTGAATTCATATGGGTTCTGATGTTTTGGAATAGGATTTTATCCAAATTGATCACCAATTTCATGTGATTCGGCACCATTTTATTCAATTTGTGCAATTTCAAACTCCATCTCCGGTTTCATTGAAATTAAGGTTCACGATGAGCTAATTATTAAACCCTAGATCCGTAAGGCAGGCATCCAGGGACGAATTGAGTACTGATTGGACTAGGGCTTCGGTTGGGGCGATGTGGGAGAAGCTCAATTGGAGGCGTTGGGTGATGGAGAGGGCGATAAAGGTCCAGTCATTGGGAAGCTCGATGGAGAGCGACTGGGCTAAGCTCAGCTTGATCTGGGTCCTTCGTCGGCGATGGCAGCGATGCTGAGGAGAAGGGTCTGGAGAGGAAGAAATAGGGTAAAGAAAGGAAGTGAGAGCTTGTTGTGGTGGTGGTAGTTATGGTGGGTCGGGGTCGAGTGGAAATGGGTGGGTCTTTTTGATTGGGTTAGAATTTGGGTAGGGAGTGGTGGAGTAGACAAAGGCGATGAGGAGAAGGTGGCAAAGCAAAAGTCACTGGAGTTGCAAAGGCTGTAAATTTTTTGGGCTTTTTTGTACCAGAGGTCCCTGTGCTGTGTCACTTGTCTAGCTTTAGTCCCTGTGCTCTAATGTGTCTCACCAGAGGTCCCTGTGCTGTGTCACTTGTCTAGCTTTAGTCATGTTCTAGTCCCTGCGCTCTATCACATGTCTCATTTTATTGTGTCTCACAGAGGTCCCTGTGCTCCAATTTTTAATCCCACGGATTGGAGTAACTTGAGATTAAAAATTGGAGCACAGGGACCTCTGGTGAGACAGTGACAGAGCACAGGGGCCTCTGGTGAGACACACTAGAGCACAGGGGCCTCTGGTGAGAACACACTAGAGCACAGGGACCTCTGGTGAGACACATTAGAGCACATGAACTAAAGCTGAAGACACATGACAGAGAGGATATGACTATAGCTACAAAAAAGCCAATTTTTTGAGTTTGTTGCTTGTCCACATGTCAAATTTTTGTTGGCTAGGGACACTAACTTGTATCCACGTCATATGGACTAAATGTAGCCAAGTGTTTCTCGAGTTGAGATGAGATGAGATTGGTTAACATTCCTAAAGAACTTCCATTACCAACAATCCTAATGAACTTCCATTTTACTAGTTCACTTGTCTTGATTTTCTCCCCCAGGTTGTAATCTCCCTTTAATTTGTCTAAACATGCAACACGCATTAAAACAAATCATAAACTCATGGATATGCAGTTTGAATAATTCAAATGGAAATGCTTGCAGCAATGTAAATCTTATGCTTATTCTAGTTTAATCTAAATTATACTGATGAGAATTAAACTCGGTTATAAATGAGGACTACACATTGTCTAATGCTCTTTGTGTGATACAAATTACAACAATCTGAATTTGTTTTGTATATATGTTCCAACAGATTGCTTAGGACCAAAGCCTATGGATTGTGTTGGGTGTAGTAATGCAGAGGGCCACATGCGTGCATCTGCAGTAACTCAAGTAGTCCGAACACAAGCTAGAGTGAGCAATCTACATTCATGAAGCTAAAAGATTTTTCCTGGGTCGCAATTTAGTACACTTCGACTTGTTCACCTAAAATGGCACTGTGCATGTATGGTAATGCACAAAGCGTGTAATTGCGTCTTGGTTCACTCAAAGGAACATAAACGTAGATACAAGACCGGATGCATTTCTGTTGAAAAGTCAAGGTTCATTGGGCTAATGCATAAGCCTCCAACGTTTTACAATTTTGACAATTCCCAAATCTGCCTCTCTGCGTTTTTCATCGAAATTCTGAAAATTTTGGAGTTTCAAATTATCGAAATTTATTGAAATTTACCGAAATTTACCGAAATTTTCATAATTTTGGTTATCAAAATTTTCATCGAAATCGAAATTTTAATTCTTGATTTAGAGAGCCAATACTATGAACACCAAGTCTAAATCTTCACAGGCGTGTGATACATATCTACTCCGTTTATTACCAACTAAAATTTTAAATTTTGTAGGGTGTATCACTTTGCCAAATTAAATAAGCAAATGAAGAAGAAAAACAACCCAACTCACAAAAGTTGGGATTGAAGCAAACAAGACAAACCACCCAGTTACATGAGAATCCAATTTGGACATGACAAAAATTGGTGCAGTTCGGCAACGTATTTTGGACATGTAAACTTATAAAAGTCAGTCATTAGTACTTTTCTTGGTCCATCTGTGTGATCACCTCAAAGAAAAGTAGCTGATGAAAATCTTCTCATTTTGTATATGTTGTGTATGGCAATGTTCATTTCATTTAGAAACTAGAGATTAATCCCCAAGAATGACAACCCTCAAAATCACCAAAAAACACCACAGACATTTCAACAATCCTTTCCCTCCCAAACCGCCATGTCTCCCTCTCATCCAAGGGAACCTCTTGTTCAATCCCCAGACACTGCCTTCCCAGGACCATTTCTCAGTTGGCAGCGATTTCCAGCTTTCTTGGAGCTTCAACAATGGCGGGTCGCTCTCGATTCATCACCGATCGCAGCCCAAGAGGGCCATCTGGTCCACCGTCCCAGGCCAAGCTTTTGTTTCTGCTGCAATGGCAGAAACAGAGGTGGAAGAAAGCAGGGGCTCCTTTGCTGTGCATGACAGAAAGCTTCATTTGGTCTGTCACCACCAAACCATCCAAAGTATAAGGGTGATCAATGAGTCTGATCTTGATCACTCTCTAGAGGCTCAAGATCAGGATTTCCCATCTGGGTTTTCGGGTTTGGACCCGAAAACAGATACCAAAGGTACCCAATTCCCTGTTGTTCTTATAAGTGGCTGGGTTTTCAATATGAAAGAAAGAAGAAGCATTTTCTCGATCATGGGCAGTTTGAGGGAAAGGGGCCTTCTGCTTGTGCAAGATATTGGCTACTGTTCCAGCAGAAAAAAAGTGATCAAATTGGGTTCCAAGTGAAGCTTGGGCAACCTAATTTTGAATTGTGCAGAAAAGTTTCACCAATTGCTTCAGGTTCAGGAAGATACAAGGGTTTTAGGACAAGGCTGAGGCGGTTTCAGAAGCGCAGGCTTAGGTGGTTATGGTCCTTTGCAAGGCCAAGAGGGTTCGTCTTGGTTTCCTCATCAGAGGAAGAATTGGAGGAGCTCAAGGCTCAAGAGCTCAAAGAATTCAACAGGGTTTGCTTGACATATTCAAGTGAGGAAGATGAGAGATTTTATGGTTTTGGGGAGCAATTCTCTCATATGGATTTCAAAGGCAAAAGGGTGCCAATTTTAGTTCAGGAACAAGGTATTGGGAGAGGAGATCAACCTATTACGTTTGCAGCAAACTTGATCAGCTACAGGTAAACCAAAAGGTTATTCAGATTAGCTATTCAACCCATTTATTCTAAATAGAAGTTTTGGGTTCAACAAACTTTGATTTGTAAAACGTTTCTTACCCATTGCAGGGCTGGGGGCGACTGGAGTACTACCTATGCTCCTTCTCCATTCTATATGACTTCAAAGATGAGGTCTCTTTACCTCGAAGGATATGATTATTCCGTCTTTGATCTAACCAAGCACGATAGAGTTCAGATACAGGTACTGTTAGATTGAATTTGCAACTTGCTTTCACAGTGCCATTTTAAATGTGAAATTCATCATCCAAAACAATTCAATAATTAGGAGGCATTCATGAATGAAGAATGTACTAGGAAGTGTAAAGTGGAAAAGGAGTTTGAATGAGTCGACAATGAAGATCTATGAGTTATATACGAATGATTAGCCAGCAGTCACATATTAGCAATAAATGTACTGTCAGAGACTCAGAGTAGTAAATAAAGGAGTTTCTAACATTATACATACAGATCTAAGAGCTAGAGAAAATACCTATAAATCTTTCAAATAGTAAACACAAAACTGGGCATATTCAAGATCTTAAACTTGCAGTCTCCCAATTTCTGTATCGCGGAGCTTGCAGATACATGGAAATTCAGTTGAAGGACGGATATTGCACGGGGTTTCACCGTCTGAGCTCATTGAATGTTTCACGAGAACGATTGGGAGACCTCCTAAACTTCCTGACTGGATTATATCTGGAGCTGTTGTTGGCATGCAGGGTGGCACAGAATCTGTAAGGCAAATTTGGGACGAGCTAAAAGCTCACAAAGCTCCCATTTCAGCATTTTGGTTACAGGTAAAACACATCTCTGCAACAAAATAACATAATCCCATCAGTTGACAATTATTACTGGGAGGTTCACAAAGTTCACGAAGTCATCTTAAATTTTACTCAAAAATTACATATTTTTAGTCTTATTAGTTGACAATTATTCCATTATGGAGACAAATTTCTAAGGACTGAACTTGAAAAATTTATAACTCACTAGAGTATGGAGGTTATTTCAAAATTGTGTTGAGAACCTTTGGGCCTTATGTTAGTCATTGACATAAGCCAAACACCTATGTTTACTTTCATGTCTATTAGCTGCCCCTGTAGAGATTTAAATTTTAAAGCCTACCTCTTATATATATATACCTCTCTGTGTTGAAGAGATGGTCATGAATGAAAATAACGGTCCAGCTATCTTTACTCTCTGTCCTACATTTCCATTTTATCCATTGAGCACCCACCATATTATAAGTGGCCAAAGTCAGAATTGGAACTTCTTGATAACTGTAGGGAGGTTATTCCATTACAGAGTATTCTTTTAGAGAGGTTCTACTCTATGTCACTTTTTCAGCCATTTCAATATGTTTCCTCAGGAGTTTGGCAAATACAATACTTTTCAGTTGTAACAGAGAGGTATAGCTTTGTATTTGCCAGATGCTGGGATGAAAGAGAATTACCTCTTCAAAAGTAAAAAATTTCAGTTGTAAGCGGTCACTCCCAGGAACTTTATTCGATTATAGGGTATTCTTCTAAAGAGGTTCTACTGTATATCACTGATATGCTTCCCTGGGAGTTTGGCATATCGTAGTTTTGTATGATTATTCTCTCACATTCAGTAATAATGTTGCACAGGATTGGGTGGGCAAGAGAGAGACATTGGTTGGTTCACAACTATGGTGGAATTGGGAAGTAGATTCCTCACGGTATACGGGATGGCAGAAACTAGTTAAAGATCTCAGTGCTCATCATATTAAAGTGATGACATATTGCAACCCATGTCTAGCTCCGGTAGACTTCTTCTCCGTAAACTGCTCTTCTCTATTTTCTCTTCCAATACAATTCCCTATATTACTGACCTGTTACCAATCAGTATGTAGTATCACTCTAAGAATGGTATAATGCCATTATTTAACATGTTCTTTCCTTCCCCCAAGAGCTAGTCATGTGGTGATAAGAATAAATGCTATAGCTTTGTATGAAATCTTATACTTGGTTTCACAGTGTCACGAGAAGCCAAACAAAAGGAGAAACCTCTTTGAGGAAGCAAAGAAGTTGGATATTTTAGTGAAAGACAGGTATGGAGAACCGTACATGGTTCCGAATACAGCTTTTGATGTAGGAATGCTGGATTTGACACATCCAGATACTGCAAGTTGGTTCAAAAGGATTCTTCGGGAAATGGTGGACGATGGTGTTAGAGGATGGATGGCTGATTTTGGTGAAGGCCTGCCTGTGGATGCCACTCTTTATTCAGGTTCCACATTTCAACTTGGTTCTTAAAAACTATTAAGGTCACAATAAACTTGGCCATGCTGTGCCCTTTGCTGCCAAGTGCAAATGAATGAACAAGCTAGAAACTCTACTCTTGATTTTGATTTGACTTTTATTTATCTTCAGTAGTGAACAAACTATGAGACAAAAGCATGGAAAACTCATTGTTAGAAGATTATACTGTAAAACAAGTATCCTCAACTGTAGTATAATGGTTTCTTCCCCACTTCTCAACATGGTGACTAATACTAATACCTTATCAGAAGAAAACGAGAATATTTTAGTTAGGGCTCGATGACTAAACTAAGCCTCATATGTTGGCTTCACATTTATTTCAATCCATTTTCCAGTTTCTTTTCACTGCAGGGTTTGTTTCCTTTTGTAGGAGCATTCTCAGTAAACATTTTAGTGAGGCCTCTCTTAAAAACATAGTAAATAGCGTTTTGAAACTTTAACAAATAGCCTTTGTTTTGCGTTTAATACCATCAAAATCCTAAAAGTCCAAATTTTCTGCATGTGCGTTTTCATATGGAATTAAGATTCTCCAATAATTATGACTCGTCATTCAGGCGGCGATCCTATTTCAGCCCACAACAAATACCCAGAGCTTTGGGCACAGATAAACAGAGAGTTTGTGGAAGAATGGAAAGATGTAGGTAAGGAGAAAGAAGACCCCGACGAGGCCTTGGTCTTTTTTATGAGGGCTGGTTTTAGAGACAGTCCCAAATGGGGGATGCTATTTTGGGAAGGAGACCAAATGGTAAGTTGGCAGACTCATGATGGAATAAAGAGTGCTGTTGTTGGCCTACTCAGCAGCGGTCTTTCAGGGTATGCTTTTAATCATAGTGATATTGGAGGGTACTGTGCTGTAAACTTACCATTTATGAAGTATCGAAGAAGTGAAGAGTTGCTGCTGCGATGGATGGAGCTAAATGCATTCACGACTGTTTTCCGAACTCACGAAGTAAGTTTAACATCTGACACCTGAAAAACATAAACATCATCATTTTCATAACCATCATCACTCTTATGTAAATTGAAGAAAAGCAAAACTACAATCTTGGTACATCCGGTATTAAACCTTTCATTGAACATGTATCATTGCCATTACTGTAATCGAATGAACCTACTGTAACATGATCTAGAAGTTTTCATTAATGAGCATTGGCATATAAATCAGTTAGTTTCCATGAGCTGCTTAGTGATATGATGCCAACAAAGAAGTATTTTTGGCCAGCTAGCTTTTCGCGAATTTTTATCAGAATATTTGAATTGTTCCTCTTATCAGCTACTAATATAAATATTTCTGCAACCAGGGAAACAAACCTTCTTGCAACAGCCAATTCTACTCAAATGACCGAACTCTATCTCATTTTGCACGCTTTGCTAAAGTCTATAAAGCTTGGAAATTCTACAGAATGCAGCTTGTACAGGTACTCCCTGAAGTATTGGATGGTAATCGTATTTGTAGCATCTAGTGACATCACCGGAAAATTTAACAGTCTTCTCCCCGCTTTGCATTGCAGGAAGCCACTGAAAAAGGCCTGCCTGTATGCCGCCACCTATTTCTGCATTACCCAGATGATGAGCATGTGCATAATTTGAGTTACCAGCAGTTCTTGATTGGAACCGAGATTCTAGTGGTGCCTGTCCTAGACAAAGGCAGGAATAATGTGAAGGCCTATTTTCCAAAAACAGAAAGTTGTTCTTGGCAACATATATGGTCTGGAAAACAGTTTACAAAACAGGGTTTCGAATCCACGGTAGAAGCCCCAATTGGCTTCCCTGCTGTATTTGTTAAGACAGGCTCCATTGTTGGAGAAACGTTTTTGAAAAATCTTACAGATTTGAAGATTCTCTAAGAACGGAGTCCACATATATCCCAAATTTAGGTCATATTACCGTTTGGTTTCTGAAAGCACTTCAATTTTGCACATCATAGTCTCCACATGTTTTACTTAATTTGCAAGATATACACCAATATGCTAATTTTTTGTGCATAATGTACCTTCCTAACAGCATCTCCAACTATACTCCATAACTTCATATCTGGAGTATGGCGTCCTCCAAATTAATTGTAGGAAACGAGGCTCCCCAATTTCTCAAAAAAAGAAAAAAAAAAAAAAAAAAGTAGAAGTTTTGGTTGGTTTCTATGAGTACCAAAACCAAATTTCATAATTTTCCTTCACATATGCCAGTCATGTGCCGAAGTTTGACAGAAAACCTAACGAAATGGAAGATTGGGTGCGAATTGCTAACAAACTCCCACCACAGGCGTCTAATTGAGAGTTTTTTCACCACATGAGTGAGTGGAATTGCTACTCACTGCCCACCACAAGGATACCACACGTTTATCCTAGGTTTGCATAATTCAGTCGTATAATTCATAACCCACTTGGAGGATTTGGTTAAATCTTTTGTTTTCGTTGTTTGATATTTGGATTATTTGAGCCAATCCCAGTTTTGGGTTTTGAAAAAGAGCTCTGCTTGATAATTGGCTTGGATTTTGTTGGGTTTTAAATTCCCCAGAAAGCATATTTGCATGCCAAGATTATTTCAACTTCAGAAGAAGAAGAAAACCCAGCTTTCAGATTCTTCGGAGGGTCCACTTTCTATCGGTTGACTTGAGTTTGAGGTAAATTTCATAACTTGCCAATCTCAGGTTGTTTCTTTCTCCATTATGTTTCTTGGTTTTGATTGTTAACTATTTTCAGCTAGATTGAACTTAAGGATATTGTATCTGTGACCTTGAAGTCTTGTGGGAGTTGTGAACTATGGAGGGGTTTCAAGGTGGTTCGAGCTCACCGGCGCCTTTTCTGACAAAGACTTACGACTTGGTGGATGACCCCTCATCGAACCATGTGGTGTCCTGGAGTAAAACTGGTTGCAGTTTTGCAGTTTGGGATCCCACATAGTTTGCCAAAGAAATGCTTCTCGTCAATTTGGTCGTCTTTGCGGTGTTGCTTCAGTTTTGATGGACGTAACTATGAAATGGGTTTGGTTCAATTTGGTATATGATCCGTTTGTTATTTGTAGTAGTGTTTTACATTTCTGTATAAGGATTGCATAAATGCAATTTGGCAAATATCCATATATAGTTGTAGTTGGATGGCAATATAGGTTGTTGATTGAAGAACAAGGTGGGATGTAGTTAAAAAAGAGTGGAAATTTTGGAAAGGTATGTAAGAGCAAAAACAATGTAGGGGGAAAAAGATAGGGAAAAAATGGGTGGGGGGAAAATGACATAATTTTCTAATGATTCAGGGAAAAATAGGATGAAAATTTGGCATTTTTCCAATACTTTTGGAATTCTCCTCCATTCTTTGGCTTTGAATAACAAGAAAAACATAAATTACAATGAGTATAGAGAGAAGATTATTGGTTATAAATCATGGTAGTTATAGAAATTTTTTTTTTTTTTTGAATTTTTTTACTGCGTTGGATGCATGACGGTCAAATATTTTTAAACGGTGAAGGTAGTGTACCAAATATCAGCAAAAGAGAGAGGAAAGACAAAAATAATGGTGAAGCATGTAGACGAAAACGATAGTGGTGTATATTTGCCCCCAAAGTTACATTTTTCACCCCCATTTTGGGTTTATACAATCTAATTTTACAACATTATTTAGATTTGGGTGAAAAATATGAGTTTATAGGATATGTTTTTGGGTTTTTAGGGCAATGTGTCCCAATAAAAGATTTAATAATTTTTTTCTATAAAAATACTATAAATAATTAATTTATATTAATATATAATAATTTAAGTAAAAAATTACATTCAAATTTCTATTTCGGACTTTTTATAAGTACCGTAAAATAAATTTTTATTATAATTTATTTGTAAAATGTACATATATTTATATCTCATAGTCAATAAGCTCAACTAAAAGATAAAATAAATTGAAAAAAATGCATTTATTAGACAAAAGAATAACTAAATATAATAGTCACAGACAAACTATGTCTATTAGGGTGTTCATTGTTAAAAAGTCACTAGCCACGGATAACCGTGGCTATTTGGGTGCATAGCCACAGATAACCGTGGCCATGTTCGTGGTTCTGATGAAAAAAGTAATTAGCCACAGATATACCGGTGGCTAAAAAGTCATTGGACACAGATACGTCCGTGGCTAAAATGTCAGCCACAATAGCTATCTGTGGCAACTTAGGGTGGTCCAGGTACCACCAAGGACCACCCTTGGATCCGCCCTTGTTTATAGGATATGTTTTTGGGTTTTTAGGGCAATATTGTTTTTGTTCTAACATAGGAAATTTGTATGATTATGTATTTTAAAATATTTGTATGATTATGTATTTCAATTTTTCTTCTTGACATATTATGACAACTTTATTAAAATAGTTATTCAAGAACATGTCTATTTTAGTCACTATATACATCTCACATCACTTTACTAAAAATGTTTATCAAACACCTAAAACTAATTATTGTGATCTAAAATAATTTTGACAGAATATTTACCAAAAGCCAAACTGATTATCCGGAAAGCTTTCCCGAAAGTGATTTTGCAAAAGTACAGTAATGCCAAATTGGGCCTTATTAAGCTCTACACCGTACCGGCCCTTTGCTTTGCTTGGGGTCGGCCATCTACCTTTTCCGCCTTCTCCCTTCCCATTCAACTTATCGAGTCACCCGAGAGTTACCAAGTTGTCAAGATTATTGAGTTATCGAGATTGGCGAGTTGTCGAGTTGGGTTCCTTCAAGTTTGTGCCCCTCGTAGCCGGTTGTTTGTTCATAATTGCTCGTTGTATCCAATGTTATGGTCATGCTGCTGAGTCGTTGCTCACCAATTTGGTTTTGTTCCAGCTATGGTTGCAATTCGGTTTACGATTTTGTTTTTCTTTGTTTAGTAGTTGGAATTAGGAAGGAGTGTTTTTATATATCCGCTGTTTGATCTAGACGACAAGTTGTCAATTATGATGTTAGGATTCGAGTTTAAATAAAGAATTACGGCCAGCGCGCAAGCGTATTGTCATCTTCGTTCGGTTGTGCTCTTTGTTTGTATTCATCAATATATACATCCTCCCTTTCCCGTTTAGATAAAAAGATAAAAAAATATAAAAAAATAAAACAAAAAAAACTTAAACTCACGGGTTAAAATAGGAGGTATTAGCCAATTTTGCCCCCTCAACTTGTACCTTACCTTTGATTTGCCCCCTTAACTTGTATTTTTTTGCTAATTTCCCCCCTCGCAGTCAAAATTAACAGACTATCATCCAATTTTCCGTTAAATACACTCATACAAAGTTCTAAAAATCGCTAGGCGGACAATAGGCGGTGGGCAGTGCCCTAGTGCCTAGACGCCTAGGCGGAGGATTAATCGGGGCCTAGGCGTTTTTTATTTTCTTATTATTGCAAATATATTTGGGACAATGACAAAAATATACCCCAAAATTAAGCTCTATAATTTTTTGGCACATTTTTGAAAGTTTTACAATTTTGACTTTTTGTGTCAAAAATGGACAAAACTACCCCTTCATATTTGTCCTAGTTCCTTAGTATTTCCCATGCAGTTCCCATGAAGTCCCCTGTCAGTTCCCTGATAGTTCTCACGCAGCTCGCCTTCGATTTCCCAGAATTTGCTGCCCTTCATATTTGTTTCTTAGCTCAACCTAGTTCCCTGATAGTTCCTAGGAAGTTCCCCTGAAATGCCCTACTAGTTCCTTGATAGTTCTCACGCAGGTCGCCTTCGATTTCCCAGAATCTGCTGCCCTCGCCTTTGTTCTAGTTCCCTGATAGTGCCCAAATAGTTCCCTGCGTCCCACACAGTTCCCTGATAGTTCCCTATCTCTGTGAAAGGGTAGTTTTGTCCATTTTTGACACAAAAAGTCAAAATTGTAAAACTTTCAAAAATGTGCCAAAAAGTAAAGAGCTTAATTTTGGGGTATATTTTCGGTAATTTCCCAATATATTTCTTCAAAATAGTAGTAAAATGTTAATAATATATACATTTTTTAATAATATGTATATGTTTATTATATAATATTATTTTTAGTTATTATAATAAATCACTTTGATAAAAGTAGTTCCAAATCAAACGGTGCGTTGCACCAGAACCCCTCTTGCTCGCGAGGAATTTCTGCACTTTAAGCCGTTGCTTTTGCATTTCACGAAACGCCGGCCATCTATTACTCAAATTTTCACAGGAATTCAAGTCAAAACACCTTGACCATCCCACCCAGTGCTGAAATCTTCTTTCCATTACCCTTTTATTCCTTGGGGCCAATTAATTAACCATTTTAGGTTAAACTAGGCGGTACCTAGTCGCTTATCGCCTCGGCGCTACCCAGGCAGCCTCCTAGAACGCCTTTTAGAACACTGCACTCACGTGACTTGCATATGAAGAGTTTTTTTTGTCATTCACCACCGTCGAGATATTTTTGTGCTATTGATTGGGTTGAAGTTCGTCGACGCCACTGATGGCTTTGCCGGTTTTAAGAAGAAGCTTACGAAAAAGAAGAGGAAGAAACACGACAAGATGCCCATCACGTATAGGTTATGTAACTCAATTTAATGGAATTGGGTTAATTTTGGACGGAAGGAGGGAAATTGGCCAAAAATACGAGTTAAGAGGGTTAATTTTCCAAAGTGCAAGTTGAGAGGGTAAATCAAAAGTAAGTTACACGTTACGAGGGCAAATTGATTAATTCCCCTTAAAATAATCCGATGAATCTTCTCTGAGCTCGCATCTTTTTTCTTCAACCCATGCACTCATCTCGCTTTCATCAAAGTTTTATCAACGACAACTGTTTCGTCTTCCATCTCTCTCTCAATTGTGCATATTCAGGCTATGAGAATTCCCAAATTTTGGTAGAGTTATGTGTTTGATTTAAGAATGATTCTTTTTTCTCTTACCAAGTTTTTTTTTTTTTTTTTTTTAAATTTTTCTGGCTGTCCACTAAACAGTAAGTTCCAAAAGGTTCGCAATTGCTACATGACCACCTCCATATAACGTTAACCGTTCACGTGGCTGCTGACCAATGTTCGAAAAATCGGTAGCTATCTGATATGTTTTGGAGAAATCGGTGGAAAAATCGGTGGTGACGTTTCATTGGAAAAGCGGGTGCCCAGAAACAGCCTAGGCGGACTGAGCGGGGCTGGGCGGGGTTCAAGGTGGGCCGGGCGATTTATAAAAATGGGATTTGTTTTATTATTATTATTATTATTATTATTATTATTATTATTTTTAGGTTAGCTCGCAGCACCCCCCAACATTTTTCCTTTCGAATTGAACGACACTGCGCGAACAACCCACTTCTGCCTCGTCGACCGTGCGACCCCCTACTAGGGCTGTAAATTGGCTGAGCTTCTCGGGCTCGGCTCGGACTTGGTTCGTTTTCAGCTTGCTCAAGCTCGCTCGTTACAGAAATGAGCTAAGCTTGAGCTTATTTTTAGGCTCATTTAAAAAGCGAGCTGAGCTTGAGCTTTGGCATGCTCGGCTCATAAAGCTCATGAGAAGCTCGTATATTTATGAGCCAGCTCAAGCTCGGCTCGCTTGGCTCGTTCATTAAAGCTCTTCTCGGCTCGTAATTTAATATATATATATATATATATATATATATGTATAATAATAATAATAATAATATTATTATTATTATTATTATTATTATTATTATTATTATTATTTGTTAATAAGTAGATTAATCTTTCAATATTATAATTATTAAATTAAAATAAGAGTCCATCTCATCAAACAATCTGCAAACTGCTCCAAGTTGCTTTATGTCAATCTAGTATTTTGTATTTTAGATTTATTTTAGAACTATGATGTTTATTTTCTTTATTTTGGACAAAGGCGTGAGGGCCTAGCCTCCAATTGGGTTCCCGCCCTGAAAAAAAAAAAAAAAAAAAATTCTTAAGATTTGTTATGTGAGGTTTAATTTTCGTTGTAATTTGTACGTATTTTCAATTGCCAATTTTTTATTTTAATTATTATTTTTACCAATGAGCCCAACGAGCTGAGCCGAGGACTCAATCAAAAGCTCGGCTCATTTGAGCTCGCAGAGTAAATGAGCCGAGCCGAGCTAGGCTTGAGCTCATAATTTTTTATCGAGCCTAGCTTGAGCTTTTATCCATGAAGTTTATGCGAGCTTAAGCTTTTAAAATTTTGTGCGAGCCGAGCTTGAGCACCTTGGTGCTCGGATCAGCTCGGCTCATTTACACCCCTACCCCCGACGCCCGCTTGACCCCCATCGGCCTAACGACCCCCGTCGGTGACACGACCTCCGTCGGCCTTGCGACCCTGGGCTTTGGCGTGACCTCTGTCAACCTTGTGACGTACCTCCGTCGGGCTTGCGACGCGACCTCCGGCGAAGCGAGACCCATCAGTGATGCAAGACCCATCGTCGATTTTCTCGCGCGAGACCCATTAGCCTTGTGAACTAAATGGGTTTTCCAGATTTATATTTGATATGGATTTTCCGGATTTACGTGAGTGAACTCAATGGGCTGGTTCATGGACAGTACCTTGGTCAGATTACTGATGAATTTTCGGTTGATTGTGATTATTTTGTTGATTTGGTAGTGGAGTTTGGTTGTTCGTTTGTTAGTTTTGGTTATTTTGTTTCTCATTTATGGTTGATTGTCGAATTGATTTGGTATGGATCGATTATTTTGTTTGTCATTTATATTATAAATATTTTTTTATTAAAAAAAGGCAAAACAGTCTAGGAGCTCTGGGCGCTCGAAGGTGGCTGTCCACCCGACTAGTGCCTTGCGTTTTTTAGAATCTATATGGGGTCATGTTATCTGCACTATATATCTTAGCCTTCAAATTCTTCCTAGTGTTGAATAGTGATGTGCTCAGAGCATCTCCACCCCAAAATGTAAAATTGCCTTTGCCTTAAGGCAATTGGAAGGGCAACTTAGAGGACAATAAAAATGCCTTTGTTGTCCCCACCCCAAAAGGCAATTGGGAGGGCAATTGCACCAACATTTCCCATTGTGTATTTATTTTCTTATTGTAATGTATGAGAAATACTGTGGTATTTATAGGAATAATGAAATTTAGGGAACTTTTCTGAAATTTTTTAAAAAAATTTAATTACAAAAAAACCACAAAATTAACGGTCTAAATCAAAGGACACTTTAGGATTAATGGCCAAAAGATCAACCCAATCAGAATTAAAAAAAAAAAAAAAACTTAGTGCACTGAGGTCAGCACAATCGAAAACGCAGGCAAAGGTAATTTCCCCCCGCGCCCGCGCCCGACCTCCCAATTGCTCCAACCAATTTGTCCGCGGTGCCGACCTCTCGCCCTCACCTCCATTCGATTCTATTGATCGCCCAACGAATCGACCGCCGCAGTGGAGTTGCTCTTATAACAATTAGCAGTCAATGGGAGTTTCATTTGTCATTCACGTAGGCTACAAAATACCTAGCTCCATTGACTGAAACTCTGGTGAACTTTCTAAGACATAATAAGAATTTGAGAAATCGAACAAGTGGCTGCAAGCATAAATTAACATACACTATGGAAATGAACAGTATTTTCTACACTAAATACATAACTCTAAAAGCCTACCTAAACTCTGCCACTACTAAAAAGGAGCAATTCCATACACGGCCCAATACGGGGGGAGTTAACAGCTATGAATCAAAAAATGCAAGAGAGACGCCTTTGCTCGATTATTCTGCCATGAGTTTACGCTTGTCCTGCAAAGTTGTATGCAGTTCCACAATATAGTCTTCCCTGGATTAATGCCTCCTTAAATATCTAATTGATCGAGGTTGATCATGGTTGCAGAATTCTTTATAAGTTCCTTCCTGTAATCCACCTAAAACACAAATAAGCAGAATCAGCAAGTCGCTATTTATGGAAGCAGAAAACCTGTTTGAAATTAACCTTAAACCAAACAGCCTATCAGCAGTATTTTGTTTTACATTTCAAATCTAGTTATCATAACAGGTAAACAAACGATCATACAAAATCAAAATCGATTCAGTTCCATCATGCAGACCTTCGTTCTATTTAGTGATTACCTTGATATGGCACAATCGCACTGAAGTTTTGGACAACTAAGAAAGACAACACACATAAATGCTACAGATCGAGGCATTGTCACTTTTGATTTAGAAAACCAACAGTAATTTCGTAGAAGTTAACAAAGGTGTTTGTTTTTAAGTTCAGTCCTTAAAGTTCTGACATAAGCACCAGACAGCTTCAGTAAATCATAACACAGCAATAGCCTTTATGCCCGCTCAACTTACCCGGGCACCCATGAGGGATGAAAAGACAATATTTGCCTCAGCTGCATCCTCAACCCCTAATTGTTTCAGAAGCCTCTGTTCAGGATTCATTGTTGTTTCCCATAATTGTGCCGGCATCATTTCCCCAAGGCCTGCATTGCAACCATAGCAACATAACCAACTAGTTCAAATAGAAAGGTAAGATAATGACTTTTGAAAAAGTAAATATTATTATGTAAGACATCTATAGAAAGTGGATCCAAATCCTACTGCCAGGATAAGTAGAACTCTAGATGTGCGGGTTTACTCTTTTTATTGTGAGAGCAACTCTAAGATTACTACAGAACAGAAGATTGGAAGGATTGGATTATATAAGCCTAATCAGAAGGATGGGAGCTCGGTCGAGGACAAAGACTGACGCTGAAGCTTATACTTGATGAACAGGTTGAGATTATATTTTTCAGTGTAACTTCCTACCTGTGAGGCTGTGCGTGGATATGTGGTTGTGCAAGAAGTCAAAAGAAACAAGTAATGGCCGCTCTTTAACTCAATTGGAAGCCAGGACCAATTGAAATCTAATCATATAGATGAAAAAGAAAAAAATGGCAAGCACCTTATGTTCGAAGGAGAAGCACAAGTCAAGTTGCAACAAATGTAGGGAATATCATCAATGCCCATAAACAATGGGATGACCGAAAGAAATTAAAGTCAATGAGAAATTAGATGACTCTCAGATAATTAAAACTCATTTGGTATTGTGTCTGTGCACTATTTTCATCTCCTCTATAGTCAATATAGCTGCTTAATATTGTTTGATTGTCTGAAGAGTAACCAATGGTTTGGTGGTTTAGAATTCATGTCGTGGGTTTTGGTTCAGTCCAGACCAGAAATCCAGAAGAACAAATTTCACCAAGCATGTGCTGGAAAGATAATATACTTTGAATTCAATAATCAGACAAAATGCCTTATCTGGCAAACTGCAGAAAGTTACAAACACATTATAGTTATCCTGTAATCTTCTTGTAGGTTACCATCTCCTCTTGTAGTTGCCCATTGTAGTTGACAAAACATAGCATTTCAAAAGATAGTATAAATAAAGGCATGGAGAGGGTCAGTTGGCCATTGTGGGCAGTAGCTGGGTGCACCCATGCCCACACAAAGGACCTACGGTCTTGCACCCATGCCCACACAAAGGACCTACGGTCTTGCAAATACACATGCAGTGCAATATATACACTTTCAACATGCAGGGATACATATGAAACTAAAGCTTCATAAAGTACATACTAACCTTTGAACCTTTGAATGTTGTAAGATGCATTTGGAGGGAAGGAACTCTGAAGCATTTTAAGTTCAGTATCATCATAGCAATACTTTGCTTGCTTTCCCCTCTCAACCTGGTATTTCAGCAAACAAAATGGACTTAACAATATGATATTCACTACTATTCCTTTGATTAAATTAGACACAAATACAAACCTTGTAAAGGGGCGGAACGCCAACATATATGTAGCCCTCATCAAATAAGGCTCTCTGCAAACAAGAACTACTGCATCATTTAATATTCAAATGTTTGGCATTTTGTAAAATGTGGGCTAGTTATGCTCTTTCTGTCTCATTCTGCATCTGCTATTTAAATACCATACAAAAAGACCTGCATAATGCATACATTCCTACCTGATATCTGAAGAAAAATGTCAGCAACAGAGTACGGATGTGAGCACCATCTATATCAGCATCTGTTAAGATGATAATCTTATGGTAACGTAGAGCCTCCTTCTTAAAGTCCTCTCCCTGAAACAAATAAGATTACCTGAATGATTCTTTCTAAATAATAATAATGTCACCAATAACGCAATAAAAATTTGCTCAACCTTCACTCCAAGTCCAAGACCGAGAATTAGATTCTGAATCTCTTCGTTTTTATACATTGCTGCCTCGTCCTTCCTTTCAATGTTCAGAATTTTACCCCTCAGTGGAAGAATGGCCTGCACCAAATATTCTCACAATATGACTTACAGAAAAGAAGAGATGAAAGATCCAATTTTAGAAGGCTTTGCTTCTCCAATCACTGTATCTAATTCCAAATACATTGAAAACCATAGCAAGAACAATAATCTGGTCGAAAGACAAAATAACAAAACAGAGGGCAAAAAAAATAATGTTATGTATAATGTATCCGCTTATATTTTTCTCTGATTATCACATGTACTGCAATCATCAAAGTCATGGCTCCACGAACACTCTATGAAGACAAAATGAAAGAGCAATTAATCCAGTGGAGAGTATAAATAGTTGAATATAATTGCAGTGCAACAGATGTATGTGAACCAGTAGATTTCTCTGATCACTATAGAAGTGGAATGAGGTGAAAGAGAATTGCTTCATTTACCCAATGGCAATTATTTAATTTTGGCACCAATGATTTCATAAAGGTACAGTCAAAATGCAACTTGGTAGGAAATTTCTACTACCTTCCATTGCCATTTACTTTTCTATACCTCCTAAAAAGCTTTAGACTAAAAACTATCAATTCACATCACTATCGAAATTTTTTTATTTTATCTCACATGAAGGATAGAACAATTCAAGCTATTACTTTCAATAAGCTCCTTTAAGCATCTGGTGAAATAACAAACTAGCAGAGTTGAAATCTACCTGAAAGCGCCTATCACGACCTTGTTTTGCGCTTCCACCAGCTGAATCTCCTTCAACTATAAAGATTTCTGTACACATAAAACAGCAAAGAACAAGATTTCAATCTCGTCATGATAATACGAAAGTTTCTTAGAATATTTACCATGTGCTAGGGCAATGAACACATGAGAAAGACATTAAGAAAATCGCTTACCATTTGGTTATACCCCACAACTCTCAATTAACAAGGTAAAATACCACTTCTTTGAAAACCAAATCAATTAATACAAGCGTCTCATTAACTTAAAGCAAACAGGCAGACCAAGCAAATCGATTTTTACAATTAACGCTTAGAATTTGGGTCTTTGAAATGAAGAAAAGGTGGAACGTGACCGTATTGGAAAGTAATAGGAGAGCCAAAAAAAAATAGGATGTAACTCCAGAAACTATCATTTAACAGACTTCTGGGTCACAAAGTGCCCTGAAATACCACTAGTTGGACCATAAAAATAACTCACAGGCATAAGGTACTTAGCACGCTCCTATTAACAAATTATTAACTATAAAACCGAGCTGCTCTATCTGTTATGTATTACGCACAAACACGGTCTTATATTGTCAGCATATCATAGAAAATTAAATTGGCTTATTTGTACCAATACCCTCTTAAACTCAAACTTTGTTCCACTTCCCCCCTTTAAACTCAAAATGGGTCACTTTACCCCCTGAAACTCACTCACTTCACCTATGCTGCCCCTTCTAAGGTAACACCCAAGTTACAGTTACTTATTTGGAGGAATCCCCCCTGACTGTCAAAGTGTCCCACTTCCCCCCTAAAACTCATTTCCTTCATACACTTTGCCTGATTTTGGTCAACTCTGAGCTAGGTGCTTCATACTTAGTCCTCAATGACTACGTACTATGTAGACTGTGAAGCAAAGCTTGCGGCAGATTGTTGACTTTTGGTGGCCTAGATTTGAAGGCGGGAAGAAGACAACGGTGGGATTGGGTTTCGAGAGGGAGTTGGAGGACTGGATCAGCGGAGGGCTGGCGGAAAAAGTGGAGTTCATATAATTCAAAGTTAGGAAAACTAATGGAGTTAACCAAAATTAGGAAAAGTGGGTGGAATTGATACTACGTACTATGTAGACTGTGAAGCAAAGCTTGCGGCAGATTGTTGACTTTTGGTGGCCTAGATTTGAAGGCGGGAAGAAGACAACAGTGGGATTGGGTTTCGAGAGGGAGTTGGAGGACTGGATCAGCAGAGGGCTGGCGGAAAATGTGGAGTTCATATAATTCAAAGTAAGGAAAACAAATGGAGTTAACCAAAATCAGGAAAGTGGGTGGAATTGATATAAAGACGTTAAGTGACCCATTTTTCGCTTCCAGGGAGAAAGAGAGACAACTTAAGAGTTTCAGGTGGCAGGAGAAGTGGGACAATTTGAGACTTTCAGAGAGTATTCATCCAAATAAGTAATTGTAACTTAAGGGCATTAACTTAGAAGGGGCATCATGTGTGACGGAAGTGAGTTTCAAGGGGGAAAGTGGGGACAAAGTTTGAGTATCAAAAAGATTCAGGCTTGGATTATTTTACACGCATTTCTCTACTTAAATAAACAAGATCACTGTTAAAAAACATTTAATAACCTAATAGGTGAAAACTCATATAGATACCCCTTTGGGAAGCTAATATCAGTTCTATACAAGTTGGTGGACACTTACCAGATTCTTCAGGATTTGTTGATGAACAATCAGCTAGTTTTCCTGGGAGAGATGATGATCTCAAAACACTTTTTTGTCTGACTAGTTCCCTTGCCCTCTTTGCAGCTAGAGCTGCCTAAACAAGGAAAACATTAGAGCTTCCTAATACACTTAAGGTTCACCTATCAGAGTGTTATTTATGCTTTACGAGAAGGATACCTTGAGAGCATTTAAAGACTTTGAAAGGATTGAATCCAGTACATCTGGATGCAACTCCAAGTACTCTGTTAGATACTCTTGAAGAGATTGATCAACCACTCTTCGCACCTCTGGATTTCCCAGTCTAGTCTTTTAAAACAGAAGAACCAAGAAATAAGATGATAAATGATAAAGTCTAAGATGTCTACTGAAAGAGTACAGCCAAACTATTACTGACCACTGGGATTACAATAAACAGCTAGTACCTTCGTTTGGCCTTCAAACTCAGGATTGGGAACTTTAACTGATATGACACACGTCAAACCTTCTCTTACATGCTCTCCGCTCAAAGTAATATCCTTTTCCTGGAAACAAAAGCAATCTGCCTCAGCGTAATGAAACCTTTAATTACAGTACTTATTTACTTTGGAACTGATTTTTCAGATTACCCACTGAGATGAGTTAATTGTAAACATAATATTCATATATAAATTAAACCCCACCTGCAAACACCATATCATAGCTAACAGAATTGAAAGGAATAATTATGAAATACTCGCTTTTGTGACTTGACTATCTGTTTCGGCAAATGTCAAAATATATCTTACTTAAGTGAATGTGTTTTAGAGAGATAAAAAGTCTCAAGTAACACCATAGAAGTATTCTTGAAAAAAAAGAACTACAGTTCTAACTGGAAAACAAATAACAACCAAGGTCATTGACACACTCTCATATTTCTATCCCTCTGCATAAACAATTTTATTGAATATCCAGAAGTTTAATAGTTGAAAGTCACTTCAAAAATAATATAGCAAAACTTCAAACCCCTTTCCACAAAATATATATAAATAACTACGTAGGATTCCAATTCAACATCACTGCAGTTTCTTTTTGGGCGGCTGTAGGACGGACGGCCACCTATAGGTGGTAGGGTAGGGTGGGCTAGGGGAAAATTTAAAGGAAAAACCACATGGTTGTTGCTATTTCGAAAAGACTAAACAAAAACTGAGAAGAGACGCACCTTGATAATTTTTGACTTCTTCCCAAGACTATTAAGAGTCCTTGTTAATGAAGCCTTCGTTCCATCAATATGAGTCCCTCCATCAACAGTGCGTATGCTATTAGCATACCCTAGCATTGTATCTGAATATGCATCTGAACACCTAGAATAGGATGAAATGACAATATCACCTCAAGTAACAGAAGAAATGGTAGTGAAATAATATGCATATACTATCGCATGTAAACTTCAACATCTTTTAGTGAAAATATTCCTTTTGTTTCTTAGATGAATGCACAGCACAATGTCAATAGATAATGAAATGAATTACCATTGGAGAGCTACATCAATAGTGACTCCATCTACTTCTTTTCTAAAGCCAACGACATCATGGAGCGGTTTCTGAATCAAACAGTTTCCAATGAACAATTAGAAATGACGCAAGCCCAGATACATTTTTGATAAGATTATAAAGTAGCCATCATTCAGATCATGACATTACATCTATTGGCGGGAATATGTCAGAGTAACATTCAGTTAACTAAAATTAACATTTTGTTCTTCATGTAGAACATTCATATGCGATGATTAAACTCACATTATGTAGATCATCAATAGTATGATGTCCATTCACAAAGTATTCTTCGCTTACAAATGACAGTCTTAAGTATACAACTTAGACAAGTATACAAGAAACCCTTGTCCAGAATTCATGAGGAAGAGGTGGAAGACTTGGTACTTGAATTTTTCGCTTCACTCGGTTGAGCAGTGAAAGCACATACGCATAAGTCAAATTAGAACTGCAAGACACTGGTTGACCATACCTTATCAGTATTTAGCCATCTCACATATTCAACCAAACCCCCTGCATAGAAGTATTCGTTGTGATAATTCTTTTCTGGATCGGTATTCTCTTGTCTAAGAGTGATCATCAGCTGCAAACGTTAAACAACAGAACACAATAAGATGTTGAGTATAGAAAAACACTATGCTTTTATTCTACTACCAGAATAGATCCATAAGTATTTTTCGAAACAAATAAGGGTACATCAGAAGGTTATTAGTATAAAGTTAAACAAATACATATTAGGGACATGATAATTGACAATTAAAAGCAATCACTTTACATTTGGGTTTAGAAAAGCTAGCTCCCTAATTCTTCCAGCTATTGTGTTGTAGTCAAACTGAATATCAGTTGTAAATACTGCAGGAAGAGATGTGAATCATATCAAAAAATAAATCACTAAATGAGTGGAATATATTTTAGCCAATGACCATCAAATTCACTACAACTGAAAAGGATAAACAGAAAACCTTCTTTATCAGGCCAAAATCTGATGCGTGTTCCTTGCCTATCTTGGGATTCAATTGGAAGCACATGGCAAGATAGAGTTGTCACAGGCTTTCCACGAGAATATTTATGCTGATATTCCATTCCATCACGCCAAACAGTTACTTCCAATTTCTGCAGGGTCAGGTAGAACTTAGTATGCTAGAGGCTGACAGCAGCAGGACTAAACCTCAGAAGCTGATCTTGTAACAGGTTATAATAACCCAAGGTGAAACAGACAAAAGTATTGTGAAAGTTCTTGGGTGATCTAGTTGGAACTATCAGAATTTTGGATTTTTAACTTCCATATGCGGGCTCCAGCTTTTTGAAAGTCTAGATATGTCCCATATTTCTTTTATTGTGCAGATTGACGGAATGCTCTTTCTTGAGATAGTTGTCTTTTTCTTTTACGTACTTGTTTGAGCGTTTTGTGTAGCTAGTTGACTGTTAGAAATCTATAATATACTTCAGATAGCCTGTTTCTTCAATGATAACTACTGTATAACTCCTTTGAATAAAATTATTTTTGTTCTTATCCAAACAAAATATTAGTACAAATTCAAGGTGATAAATGTGATTATGCATTGCATTGGATAAACAAAAAAAGTTTGAAGCAGTTAAAGCTTAACTAGAATAGAGGTAGTAGATACAGGGAGGGAGAGAATATGACCCCAAACCAATACAATTGAAGGTTCACCTCTAAGTAATTCTCAAACATTGATACGTGAGCAATACAGAAAATATTCCCAAATAAGTCAGAGGCAATACATTACACGTACCTCAGACAAGGCGTTGACGACAGATAAACCCACACCATGTAATCCACCAGAGACACTATAGCCACTACTTGAACCACCAAACTTGCCACCAGCATGTAAAACCTGAACAATTTTTATTACAATCATTTACAAAATTCTGAAACTATTTCACAGCAAAGAAACAATTCTTCAATAAAATAGCTCCCATGTTACAAAACTAATGTAGAAATAACATTTAAAATTCAAACTCGGTCAACTTCTAAACTTTCTACAGCTAAATACCTAGACTTAAATTAGTTCTATTCTATTATTCAAGTTGAAATCTTCAGTAACCACTGAACAATATGCTTAATATTTGACATATTTACACCAAATTGTAACCCAAACTATGTAATATGCATGAATCCTGTTATCATATCATATCTGTAAGTTTACTGTTTTTGAGAGGTTACTTCCCCTCACTTCAACTAAAGAAACCCTACTCAATGTGAAGTAAAATCCCTTCTACCACTATACAAGAATTAGAAATAAGAATGATAGTTTATGCACTAGTACCGTCAACACAGTCTCCAAGGCAGATTTCTTAGTTGCTGGGTGCATCTCAGTTGGAATCTGCAATGAAGAAGAATACAAAAAAGCAGGTAAAGGTAGTAGTGAGATATGCTGAAAGCTGATGTACATAAACATAATCTTCAATTAAGCTTTTACAAAGCACTAAGGATGCAGGCAACCACCATTTCGTACCATTCCAAAGATATATATAGATTTTTTTATACCCAAAGATCCTCCTAAACCGCCCACCTCATGGACTTGGCTCCCAAGCTGGGGCCTCCAAAAGGAACCAAGAAACCCTAGCAAATAGGTAGGGAGGTACCTTGAGGAATCAAAGCCCTGACCACAGGGGAGACAAACACAGCTCTGACTTGACTAAACCCTTTTGGTGAATGAAGCTACTTTGTTTATGTGTTCTAAAGTGGTTAGTACAGTATAGGATTTAAGTAGCAAGTTTAACAATTTAGGGGCATTTACAGACTCTGGACATATTGAGTACACATAAGAGAAATACAAGTATCAAGGGACTACACAAGGCATAAATCGGTATAAAGGCAGACATATCAAAGGCATACGAACATTAGAACAGCTTGGCTATCCTCGCCCTTAAGAATTCATGACATTATGATGTACAACTAAGGAATACTTAAGCTCTTGACTGAAAGGCATAAAAGGATGGAGCATACCCCGCGACCATTGTCAGTGATGCTCACGGAACCATCTGCAAGTAAAATGACCTCGATCTTTGAAGCAAATCCGGCTTGAGCCTCATCCACAGCATTATCTAATATTTCATAGACCTAAAAAGAAGATGATCAGAACCTTCTCTACTGGCTCAGATGAATATTGCAAAAGCACATTATCAAAACTAGATAAAAGTAAGGGAAAGTAGTACCAAATGGTGAAGACCACGAAGTCCCGTGCTCCCAATGTACATTCCTGGCCTCTTTCTAACAGGGTCTAAGCCCTCCAATACCTTAACATTTTAGCCATTTTAGCATCTAACCAACAGCAAGTCGCAGTAGCCCACTCAAACAATTTCTAAATAAAAGTTCTCATATATAGGCAAATAGTTGTTCACAAACATAAACACTTGAGTAACCTTTACTTTCAGGTTGCAAACAAAAACAAAAAATGGCATGATGTGCACAAAGGCCACACAACCCTTTTAAAAACCAAGTGAATTACCTGAATCTGATCAGACCCATAAGCATTGGAGCGAGAGGTGCCGTTAAGAGCCTCGGTCGCAGGGCTAGACGACATAAAAGCTCTCGGAGCAACCACATTTCGAACGACACAGCAGCTAGGGATACCCTTTAATCGAAGCTCACTCCTGCCACCGCCAATCACAAAACCCATAAACCCCCTTCCATTTTCCCAGAGGCAAAAAATTTAAAACAAACACATCTTATCAGAGAAAACCATTCAAACTTTAACCCAGTAAAAGAGACAAAATCTTCGGTGATAGCCTCTACTACACATAGCTGCTTTGGTTTTCTAGGAAACCAAATACAAAATTAGCAGAAAATGAAGAGCACCTGGGGGGTTGTGGGTTGAACAAGAGGGCGGGGCGAGCAAGAGATGAAGCCGAAAAGTGAGAGACGAATCGGAGCGCCATGTAGCGAAGATAAGGCGGAGGAGGAGGTCTCAGCAGAAGCGCCATCAATCTTTATTTCCGCTTCTTTTTTCCCTCTGTTTTGTGTTCCTTGTCTTATCGAGTTTAGTTTTTCTTTTCTTTCCCTAAATTCGCTCAAAATTCTATAAAAATAAAAATAACACGATAAATCTTTTTTTGGCAATGAAACATCTTTCCGGGTTTTCCCTCCTAAAACCCTACCCCTTTCACAAGCATCTTCCCACCTTTTTAAAATTCCCAAAAGATGATATGGTATTACAGTTATTTGGCTATCTTCGACAAGTAACTCTTGAGTGCTTGGATGCTCTACGTCGGCAATTTCTGGGAGAATGTGATTTACAATAATAATGTATTGACTTAGATGTAAATTTTGTTGTAGTAATAATGAATTGCTAAGCTTTAAAGATAGAGAATAGTTACTAAGAGGGAATAGAATAACTGAATAGAAGAGATGTGTGTCTGTCCTCCTTCGTAGTGCCTTTATTTATAAGAAAACAAGTTAGGGTTTCCACCAAGACAGAGTCAATTAGGTTTCTTACTTTTAGTTTACACAATCATACAGAGAATGTAGTGAAATTTTTACACTTCCGATGGCATCTTCCAAGATACTACTTGAGGTATTGGGCCAGGAATTTTTTTCAATACGTTCACCACTTTGTTTATATACAGATTTAAATTTAAACATTCCGTTAAGAGGATTACCCCGACGTCAGAAAGCGATTTGAAGGCACACGTGCAAAGCACGTGTATTGCATTTAAAAAATGTTTACCACTCAAAAGCCTCTTCATCGTCTTCCACCTCATTCTATCCGTCCACACCGACCTCAAGGCATCGCCGCCGACCGCCGCTGCAAACGGACCAAGGGAAAGATTTCAGTCCTCATCAACTGCCTCTCCACCAGTGATACAAAATATTATGTGACCTACATACAGAAAGACTGGCTAGATCACTAAACGTTGAGGTAGTTCTGCGAGTACGAGTGAGTTTGATTCGATTCATTCATCGTCAAAGGTTCTTTAACCGTATAAATCCCCACATCTGAGCACCGAGTTTCTCTTGATGTGTCTCTTTTGTCAAGTTTTTCATTAGACATCATGTTTGGCGACCTTTTTTTCGGTCCTGAAAATGAAAATGAAAATGAGTGTAACCTGCCTCTTTTTTGGCTATAGCTGGTAAACAAGTCATGCGATCCTGGCCATTGATTTTAAATCAATAGTGAAACTGGTGAAGGCACACACTGCCTCCATGCATTAAAGAAAGTCCGATTAATCTCATGTAATAACATCACAGGAAGAATTTATTGGTATAACTGAATTGCAGTGACAGCTTTCTAATCAGTAACTATCTATCCTACACACATTCTCTACTCTCACCTGTACAATCATCTAAATTTTAGCAGCACCAATAAAGGAGAGCAGAGAAGAAAGAAAAGGAAAATCCCTATTAGTTTCAAGGAAAAGAAAAAACACGAGATGAACATCTGCTGCAGACCCTCCTAGGGACCACCCCAGGGATATTCAGGTCATCGAGATTAAGGATGGAGGACACACGAAACTGCATGTCCAGAAGTTTTAGTTTAAGCCTTCTGGAATGTGCGCGAAGAAACCCCATGTAGTAGTCTAACAAACCCCAGAAAACTAAGCTTTCCATCTGCGTGTCGTATCCAGTCCTGGAGAACAACATGAACTGGCACTGATGGACCAAGTCCCAATTCCTGAAAAGTGATTTACAGGAAAAGAATAGTGAGCACGAAATGATTTTTCTTTCTCTCTATTTTTATTATTCACTAAGAAAGGGCATACCGAGGCAAGTTCCTCTATCATAATGGACCTGTTTCCATCCTTCTCAAACAGCTCATATGCTCGTCTTGCATGTTGCTCCCACGTCTCCATCCCTTCCAGCTGATGCACACTTATAGAAGCTGCACAAAATTCTTCAAAATCCAGCTTTCTATATCGAATAGAGCTGATCTGCACAATACATATATAACAGGACACTCAGCTGCCATTCTTATTATATCATTGGACCGGAGGGAGCACATTCTGATTTTAGACAAACTAGAACATGTGTGAACTTAGCAACATTACCATGTTTATGTAATCTAGAACCCTTGAATCCTTCATGGCATCAGTGGAGCTCCTTATTAAGCCCTGTTGGTACCAACATTACTTGAAATAACCTCACATATGATTAAATACCAGCAAAACAAATTATAGAGAAAGCACTGACAGTTTTGAAGTTCTGCATAGAGATGAATCCACTTTTATTTGGCCCCAACAATGTAAACTGTTCCCGGAGATAAGCCAGCTGCGCTACACTTAATGTCTTTGCAAGTGTCTGTCGCAATGGAAAAAACCTTTTTTCACTCCAATTGTATTGCTTTAAGGAAAAGTATCACATATTCACACCAATAACATGTGAACGAGGAAAACCTAATAATGTGTAAAAGTTCCCAAATATATCATCAGCCCAAGGGAAGATATACTTTTTTCAGTGTTAGTAGTAAAGATGCAAAAGAATTATGTTGAAAGATATCTTAATACTATTCGTTTAGTTATTTTCTCTTTAAAGTCCCGCTTGACAACTAGTACAATGCTTAGGTTCTCGGACTTGACTGTTAGACTAACTGCCAACCTAAAAAAGAATAATACGGCAACTCGATCAAAAGTATAGCAACTGACAAACCTAAGACTATGAAGAAATATAATCATGGAACCAAAATGAGAATGATCAGAGGGTAAAGAACACAAAACAGAACACATTAATAAGGTGCAAGTTATAAACAATTAATTGCAAGATTTTAAGACATTTTAATTTCAGTCAAATCCAGGAAGTGCGCAATAAAGAGAGAAACATGAATAAACTTCTTACTGCATACCCCTAATGCTGCTTTTCGCAGAGCAGATGAACATATATAAACTTTAACAAGTTTGTACACTATCATATCCATCGGTATCTTGACCTCCTGAAAATTGGCTAACCATGGATGACCTGAATACAAATATTGGCAGTCAGCATTCCCTATAAAACAAAACTCTAAATTTACAATAAAGAAAATGGTATCTATCATACCACCCTTGGAATAGATAGAAATTTAGAGGATATGCCTCCTATCCATTTCCAAATAGACAGAGATAGTTGCCCTCTACACAGTTTATGCATCTCAGGCTCGCTCCCATTCAGGAGCCACACTTAGGATTAGAAAGTGGCCCTCTCCATTTGAATTTCAAGGGGAGAGAATCCTTTCCAATGAAAGGTCGGAGTTGCTACTCTTCCCTCTCTCCAGAATTTAATTCATAAAGGATAACTAACGGAGGACAGAAACAAACTGTCATCATAAGTATCTATCAATTACAAAAGCATATATAGTGGGTCATAAAAGAAGGGCCCAAAAGGTAAGACTTTGGTGACTTACACAGAGCCTGAACAGCGGTTAGCCTCTTACGATAATCCTTATTCAGCAGTCTTTTTACAAAATCTATTGCATCAGGTGATAAAGAAGGCCAAGGAGCTTCATCAAAGCTTGGATCAGCCTTTAGTACAGCTCGGAATATGCCAGACTCAGTCCGGGCCCAAAAAGGTCGGCTTCCACACAAAAGAATATAAGCAATTACACCGACACTCCACATGTCTGCTTCAGTCCCATATGACCTATGTAGAACTTCAGGAGCTACATAGTATGCACTTCCTACGATATCGTTCAACCTCTCATCTGCAGAAACTTAAATATTAGCCCCAATTTAGCCTTCAAAATTAACTAGAGCAGGAGATATGGTAGGAAGTGAGAATTGACCTGGTTTTACGTAGTCCGAGAGGCCGAAATCAATGGCCTTCAGTGGAGACTTCTCATCTCTTGTAGTAAAAAGGAAATTCTGGAAAAAAAAATACGATAAATAAACTGAGGTTAAAAAAAAGGAGACTGAAAAGGAAGGATGAGATATAGTAACTCAGTATTTGTCTGACACATCATGTAATCAACAATCAACAGAGTACATGTGAGGATAGTACGAAAATAGATAAAAGTTAAGCAGTACCATAGCAGTTGGGTGATGCACTACCAGTGAATGAATGGTGACACCCGCCACACGCCCGAAATGTTAAAATAGAAAACAACTATAGTACTTTCTTTCCCACAATAGTTAAATAAAATTACAAAGTCAATGAAAACTTTCTTCTTGACAGTAAATCCATAATCGGTGGCCCCACAGTCCACGAATATTTAATAGAACAACTCATGATGCTTTCTTTCTTATAATAGATAGCAATATGTAGAAGGTAAGTAAAAAATATTCTTATCCCCAAGAAAGATTTCTGAGTCATTCTTCAGGTAAATTTAATTTCTTTTTGATCTATGGATTATTGGCAAGTCAAAAGATTTAAAACTTGGAGCTATGCTTTTGAGAACATGATATCAGTCAGTTGCATATGGAACCAGGTTGTTAATGCATCACCAATGGCTAATATAGGCATTGCAACAGTACATATAGAACTTTGATGTTAAGACCTAGTAGGAAAATCCAATGCTAGAAAAAAAATGCGTGTAAAATCCTACAAATTAAAGAAGCAGAAGATAAGCATACAAGAGGAAACTTGTTTAAGAAGTCCAGATATCATTCAAGGTGCTAATTTGATTGGTGACATAACAGTAATGGGAGAAAAACTTTCTCATTATTACTCTCAGGGAGATGTTAATGGCTTTGCAAAGTAGCCATCATGCACTCCAATCCTCCTTTAATAAATGAAGACTTTTTAGATTAATTTCATGCATGCGCAGATGGCTTATTAACCTAAGAAAGGGAAGTTTTCATTCTATGAAACTTCCAAGGTAGTATTAATGAACAGAGAAAATGTGATTTACCTCTGGCTTGAGGTCTCGGTGAACCACACCTTGGAGATGACAATAGGCAGTGACACTTAAAATCTGAACCATAACAGCCTTTGCGTCTTCTTCTGAATATTTCCCACCCCTAGAAAAGACAAATGGAAACTGAGCGAGTTTGAAAGAGACAGAACAAGCCAGTGACTTCCTGGTGGCATAAAAGGAAATTTCACAGCAGCAGGTACCTTGAAAGTATGCTATCCAACAGTTCACCTCCTTTGCACAACCTGGAGAACATAACTATTCGTAAGCTCCAAAATCATAAACTTTAAGTTATCACCTATACTGCTTCACTTCAGAAGTATATACATCCAGCTGAACACCATAAAAGAATCACTAACTAAGAAACCTCCTTATAAAAGTTTGGTTACTTTTATGGTCAAATTTGATCAAGTATTAAAATTATTCTTCCGGCACATTTCCTTGTTTTTGGAAAGAATATGTACACTAATCATACAGATACGCCAGCTATGTCCATAATTAAGTTTATCTTTTAATGAACCATAACTAGAGAACATCTAAATCCCAATAGTTTTGGTGTCACCAAGGACACATGCTAAAACTGTCCAAGTTGTGTGTAAGAGTTAACAAATGCATGCAGGTTGTTCCGCGTTCAACACGACATAACTTTGACACCTAGCACTGTTGCAACCAAAAAGCAAAAGAAATTAATGTACTTGTTCCACAATCTTCGCTGCCAAAAACAGATGGTGACATAAGCCATAGGCATCATCAGATGAAACAGAGTAAAATGCAAATTGTAAAGTTTCAGCAATCACAACTTACTCCATCACCACATAAACATTTTCATCATCTTCATAGGCTTCATAGAACAGCACTAGGTTCTTATGTGTTAGAGCCCGCAGTATCTTCACTTCTCTTCTTACATCCTCTATAGAAATTGCAGTTGTCATCTGCAGAAGCATCTTTTATTAGAGTATGTTCAAAGCATCTTCTCACATAGTCATGTTAATCTATACCATAATGCACTACTTTCATTCAGATTAAGCCAACAGTCCAAACAGTCTTATGATCTGCTACGAAAAGCACTAAAGCTACTAGTATCAACCATAATTGCCCAAGCTGCAGTGGCATAACAAAGACTGAGCTGCGACGATACACTTTTATCACCTTTGACAAAGAATACACTCAACAATCAGTGTCTACGGGGAATGCAAGCTTATCTGTAGTAAAGTAAAACAAACCACTACTTCCTGTAAGATCTTACTGACATGACATACTCTATATCATACCTAAAGGACTAACAAACAGAAATCTGCAAAAGTTGGACATGCAACATGCCTTGAAGATAAAATGTAATTAACCATTACATCCTCAATAATCTTCCAATATTTGAAATTAAGGCATACACGGGCACTAGTTATTCACCGTCAAAATATACATAGATAAAGCATAGTTCACTAAATTTGAAATTGAAAAGACAACCTATAGCGCAAGAAGATTACGAACAGGATATTAAGGCCATACGGTCCCTAGTAAATGAAACATTATAGATAGTCAAACTTCTACTCAAACTCGGACCATCCAATAATGAACTTGCATTTGAAACAGTTGCTTAAGAGAATTGGTCTTGTTGTACAAAGAACCAAGAACTGAAATGCAGACCTTTGACTTTGGAATGACCTTGACAGCCACCTCCTGCCCCTTGAAGCTTCCCTTCTTGGCCTTGGCCGAGCAAGTATACCCGAAATGCCCACGCCCCACCTCGTCACCAATCTCATAATGAGCTACAAACTGTCTCGAAAACCCGAAATTCTTGTCCAACCCAACCTCAAACTCACTTCCTTCAGGAATCGAGGCCTCGTTGGGCTTAACAGAGCCGTGCCTACGAGCAAGCAATGCCCGAATGTGTTTCGCCGGAGAAGGAGGCGGGAAAGGCCGCTTGAAAATACGCAGGGGCGTGGAGCTCACGCTGGAGTTGGCGGGAGAGTTCTTGAACAGACTCGGCAATGGACTGGGGCTGTAAAAGGGAAAGTTTGAGGACTTGGTGGAGTGGGAATTGGGTGGTGCTTCATTTTCACCGGGGATTGTGGAGTCTTGAGAATATTGGGCTTGGTTTTCAGTGGGTTTTCCATGACACAGTCCCATGAATCACAAACCAAAAGAATACCAGAAAAAACTTCACTTGCAAGAATTAAAACAACGGAGAAGATAAAGGCAGAGAATTCACAGAGAATATATTCAAGGCAAAGAATTGTAAAAGTAGAACCGAATTGCTAGAGAAAAAAAAAACAGAAAGGATCATTGAGGGTGAAGTCAAATTCCAGAGAATCAAATTCCAAATGAAGTTTACAGAGAAAGAAGAGAGAAGCTCAAGATGGGAAATCAATCGATCGGAGGAACTATAAGGAAAAGCAATGCAACTTTTTGTGATTGAATAAGCAATGCCAGCAGAGAGGAGAACCATAAAAAATTGACATGAACAAAGAAGCAAAGTATATAGGTGAGGGAAACCCAGTAGTAGAAATTCCAAGATGAAAAGAAGAATGAAGGTGAAAGGGAAGAAAAGTGAGGGAAAAGATGCTTAGCAGAGGCAGCAAGAAAAAGAAAAGAAACCAAGACCACTTTTTTTTATTCTGCTTTATGTAAGCTTTTCTGTTAATGGTTTCGCTGTGTGTGTGGCAACATCACTTTCATTAGAGGGAGAAGAAAATGGAAACCTTCTCCCACTTTCCTTATTATAAATTCTTTGATTCTTTCTTTCTTGTTTTTATCTTCACTCTTAAAATTCTATAAAATTCACGACTTTTTCACTCCTATTCAGTGTATATGTCTAGTAAGCCTAACCAGTCAGGTTTGGACTGAACTATTTAAATTAGTCATTTAAGCTCATATTTGGTGAGAACATTTCTTATTTAAGTTCAATATTTTTTTTCGCTTCCTTATTTCACCCAAAAGAGCGAGCAGCAGGAGCAGCTCGCTAAACAACGAAGCCCTTAAACAACAACGCCTCTCTCGCATATTCTCTGCCAATTCAAGACTTCAACTTCAACTTCGGTTTTCTTCTCACTCAAATGAGTTTTTCATCTCTACATCATCTCATAACCCTCTCATGCTCTCTTGTTTGCCTTTCTTGAGATTTTGTTCTTTGTCCCTCTCTCCATCTTAATTGGTAATTGTATACTGGGTTATGATTTGTTGTTTGTTTAATTTCCATGTTTTGGTCATGTTATTGGTGCTCTGATCTGATGAGAACATGGATTTTGATTACTTTTTTGGTGGATTATAAAATGATGGCTTTTTTTAGGGTTTCATAAAGTTTTTAAAGGTCTTTAGTTTTATTTTGGAATTCTTAATATTCCTTACACAATTCACCCAACCCATACATAAAATTAAAAATTTACATGAAAATTAAGATGTTCTCTATGAAAAGTTAAAACATGGATATGCTGTAGTCATGACACACCCCGCCCCGAAAAGTGGGGCCTGGGAGTGCGGCCATCACCCGGACGGGGTGACGAAGCCTGGACTAACACATAACGACAACCCAAACAAGGTAAAACCAACTAAAAGCAAGACTTGGGTCGAAGCCCAATAGAATAAATAACAACAATGTATCAGAGCATCTACAACGGAAGCAAACTACACAACTGTACTGCCCGAAGGCGAAATAAAACACAATACAGCTACGTACGCCAACTACAGTCAAAAGACGGATAGCAAAGAGTCTCCCACTCTTTGTGACCAAGAACAGAGCTATACTGACTTCTGCCGCTCCTCTCGGTGGTGCTCAACAGTCTCAAGTCCTGAGGGGGGCGTAAAACAAAGGTGAGTGGATAGGGAAAATAAACGTAAGTGAAAACCGTTATAAAACATAGTAATAATAACCCCCACAGTTGAAAACCAGTAATAATAGTATACGACTATACTATAATAAGCATACAACAACAACCAAAAACACAACACGAGATAAGGGACAATAAACCATCACACATAAACAGAATATATGGCCATGATCGAAGGGTGAGGGGACTTCACCCCAACACCGATGGGTGGCAAGGGGACTTCACCCCAATACCAATGGCAAGGGGACTTCACCCCAATACCGATAAATAGGGTAAGGGGACTTCACCCCAAACCATCACAGAAAGGGCAAGGGGACTTCACCCCAATACCGATATAAAGGGGTAAGGGGACTTCACCCCAAACCGACCTGCACCTGCACATGACAATACCGAGCAATCCACAATCAACCCATCATAACCAGCATAGAATCAACATAACCAACACATACATATCTCCCAAGCTCCATAACAGTCAACATCAACAAATATCCCACGATCACATCATCATATCATATATGTGTATAAACATAAACATGCTCGAACGATACTCAAAACCATACGCCAACAACCAACCAACATATCACCAGAGCATATAGATACGTAAACATAATATAAAGCATACTCAAACAATACTTTAAAACCAAAACCCGTCCACTCACAGATATGCCGGGCGATCGTCGTCGTCCTCCTCGTTTGTCTGAGCGCTTCGGTTATAGTGGTACCTCGGGAACCGGTCACCTAACAATCCCAAAGAATAACGATTAATAAACGAACCAAACAAAAACCCGTAAAACCCTAATTCCCCATGTTTCACTCAATTAGGGTACAACCGTATCTCGGATGGCAAATCGGAGTTCGCCATTGGATCCGGAACGTCGTTTCCACTCGGAAAAGTGGTCGGTCAAACTTGGTCAACGCCGGTCAACGGCTAGTCAACGCCGGTCAACGTTTGCTGACGTCAGCACTCGGCGCTGACGTGGCACTGACACAGTGCTGACGTGGCGCCGACTCAGCGCTGAGGTGGCAGCTGACGTCATCATCGGTGATGACGTCATCACCGCCGTGCCGGCCGCCGCTACAGTCGCCGGAAACTGGGAATTTCCGGTGACTATTCATCCGATTTCAAAACCCTCTATCTTCCTCAATTCTCAACCAAAATCAACGATCCTTATATGAAAATTCATCTACGGAACGAGAGGAATCCAAAAATCATACTTTCGAGACTCACCTCCAACTGTGCTGGCCGGAATCTCGCCGGAAAGCCCGCGGATTCCGTGCGTCTCTTTCCTTGCGATTTCGTGGGTTTCCATCGACGATGTGGGGTGCTCCGATCTGTGGCCGGACGGTGGTCGGTGGTGGCGGTTTGCATCGGCGGTTTGGGTTTCTGGTGGGTTGTTTATATTGGTGATGTGTTGTTGGTTTGATTTTGTGACAGTTGGAATTTTTATCAATCGACTCTATGCGAAGAGTCGCGAGCGAATGCGTCCACGAAACGGAATGAATTCAGCTGATGAAGAAGTACGGACGAAAAACGGAATTGTGGTGTAGTGGGATGCCACGTGGCAGCCCGTGATTGGGTGGAAGTTGCTGACAGTTTGAAGTCGGTTTGGGCTTTAAAACCCAAACCCGCAGCCCAGCTCCAAAACGAAATGGAGCTCGCCCAAACCGCCGAGAAAAGCCCAATGCCGTTGACCCTCCGGACGATCGGGCGGCGACCACGGCATCTTCTTCCCCTCTTCGAGACGAAGCGGAGCACCAAGGATCGGAGCTGCAGACGTGGAATCGCGGGAAAGAGATGCACGAATCGCGAGCTTCCGCGAGATCGGCCAGCACAGTTGGAGGCGAGCCTCGAAAGTATGATTTTTGATTCCTCTCGTTCGTAGATGAATTTCCATATAAAGATTGTTGATTTGGTTGAGATGAGGAAGTTAGAGGGTTTTGAAATGGTGAATAGTGCGAAAATTCAGTTCGGCGGTGAGCGGCGGCCGGCACGGCGGAGGGATGAACTCGCGAATCTGGAATTCTCCAGATTCCATGAGTCCGGCGCGGCAGGCGGTGATGACGTCATCACGATGATGACGTCAGCTACCATGTGTGTGCGCGTGGCTGCCACCTCGCGCCACGTCAGCATTGTGTCGTGCCACGCAGCACGCGTGCTGACGTGGCTGCCGTGACCGTGTCAAACCTTGACCGGCGTTGATTGGCCGTTTGACCGGCGTTGACCAAGTTTGACCGACCACTTTCGAGTGCAAACGATGTCGATCCAATGGCGAACTCCTTTGCCATCGAGATACGGTTGTACTCCAATTGAGTGAAACATGCAGAATTAGGGTTTTCGGTTATTCATTCGTTTCGTTTATTAATTATTATGATATTGGGATTGTTAGTGGTCGTTCCAAAGAATAGTGCTGAACAGAACCTACGGACGACGATGACTACGATCGCTCGTATACTTGAGTGGACGGGTTTTGGTTTTGATTGTTGTTTGAGCATGCTTTATATTTATTTTACGTATCTTTATGCTTTGGTGAGTACCGTTTGTGTATGTTTATGTTATATGCATTTGTGATATGATGATGTGATCGTGGGATCCTTTTGGTGTTGGTGAGTTTTGGAGCATACTATTGTATATGCATATAAGTTTTTATGTGTTATGTGGGTTTATGTTGCGGGATATGCTGGTTGTTGCTGTTAGTGTTGGTTAGGGTATGTGTTTTACCTGTATGGTTAGTATGGTTTCCTCACCTTGTACATTGGTATTGCGAATACAGTCCTTGCCAATGTACTTACCCTTGCCAATTGGTATTAATACAATTCTCCTTGCCAATTGGTAGTATACCTGTACATTGGTATTGTGAATACAGTCTCCTTGCCAATGTGCTCATACCCTTGCCAATTGGTATTGCGAATACAGTCTCCTTGCCAATTGGTAGTATACTTTACATTGGTATTGTGAATACAGTCTCCTTGCCATTGTAAAGTGCATAAGTATGTGTGACTGTTTATTGTCGTTGTGAGCTTGGTTGTTGCTGCATGCTTGCTATGGTATAGTTGCATATTACTGTTTTAACTTGGGGGATTATTATTATGTTTTATAAACGTTTTACACTGACATTTATTTTCCCTGTCCACTCACCCTTGTTTTTACGCCCCCTAGTCTTGTTATTGTTGAGCACCACGGAGACGAGCGATTGAAGTCAGGATAGCTCTGTCATGGGTCACGAAGAGTGGGAGTCTTTCTGTCGTTTTGGGTTGTCTAGGCTTCGTCACCGCGTGTTGGTGATGGCCGCACTCCAGGCCCACTTTCGGGGCGGGGTGTGTCATTTCCGTTTTGGGAAACCCACGGGTTTGGTTCGGGTTTTATAACCCCAAAACAGTAACCGCCAATAATGGGCTGACACTGTGGCATTGGCCAATCCTGGCTTGCCACGTGTCACAACCCACTTCTTCTCAAAATCGTTTTTCGTCCATAACTTGTTCGTTACTACTCGGATTCCAATTCCGTCTCCGCGGACGCATTCGTATCGTTGAGCTCTTCGCATAGAGTATAATATTGGTCAGGGGGTTTTCGTACTATTCCAAGTCAACCATTTGACCCGTAAGGGTATTTTGGTCAATTCACTCTATTTGGGAAATTTTTCAGAACGGGTCGTATCAAGTCATTCTTCAAAGCGGATGGATAAATGACTTCAATATGGTTGACAAAGGCGGAGCTATGTAGGGGCTTGGGTGTGCTCAAGCACAGCCCAACTTTTTAACCTATATGTACTAATATATTATTTTTTAGGGTAAAATTATCAAATTAAAAAAATAGCCCAGCCCAATTGATTGTATAGTCCACTAATAATTTTTAATAGAAAAAACATGCCCCTTTAATTAAGTCTTTCACTGACGACTAATCTGTGAACAACTATTCTAACCTAGGAAGCACAAAGACTAATTTGTGAGCATTATTACTACTTTGATATATTCAATGAGATGATAGACTGCCAATTCCAATAACTGAATAGTAGATTCAGTGATAAACAATAGAATTGATCAGTCTTAGCTTTGCTTTAAACGTTAGCAAAAAATTCAAATCATTATAGATAAATTATATCCTAGAGATTTCACACCTAAAAAAATTCTTTCTCTTGAAATTTCCATTGCAATTTTTTAAGAATGAAGGACATCGAGATGATCTTCATATATTTTGAAATATGTCTACTCTCTTTGAGCTATGTTGAGTATTAACTTAAACAAATAGAACGAAGACACATTATTTGATTGATAGACTGATTCATTTTGTATTAACTCTTTCAGTTTGTACGACAACTATTGAACAAGCATTTTCAGCCATGAAACATGTCAAAACTGAGGTCTGCAATAAGATGAAGGATGAATATTTTGCAGATTCCCGTATTGACTACATTGAAAGAGAATTTTCAATCAACATCAATTCAGATTCAGTTATCAAAGATTTGAACTTATCAATGGACCGTAGGGTCCCATTGCACTAGGTTGCTGTTTAGTTTGATGCTGATTGATATTTTGTATGTGAATGAATTTTATTGGTTAACTTGGGCTCTTGCTTGAAAAAATTATATACAGTTTAGGATGACAAAAGAAAAAAAAAAAAAAAATAGCCCAACCCTAACTAATTTTCTAGCTCCGCCCTTGATGGTTGATATTGTGGTTAATGGTTGATAAGATGTAAATTTATCAAGGCTCTTTGTTCATCTCCATTTATGTCTAGATTGCTTAAGTTGTTGGCTTAGGTTAATGCTATTTTCTATAACTCTACTTACATGTATCTTTGTGAATTATTAGATATGGAGCAGAGAAAGTTTTTATTGATACTGTTGTTGGAGATGTACAATTTAGAGACAATGTGTGCTTATGTGATCCTTGTGCTTATGATGCTTAGAAGAAGGAATACAAGAAATCAGAGACTTATCAAAAGGCATTCATTCCTTGATCGATCTGTTGTTAGATGTGAGACTTGATTGCACTATCGAGATAATATATTGGGAAATGATGTAGAGTGCGTGAGTAAACTACGAATGGATTCAAAAATAATATGGCTTATTATGTGAGTTACTTCGGACAGACGGAACTTTTAAAATGATGGTAAGGTAATTGTGGAGGAGCAAGTGTGTACGTTCTTACATATACTTGCACACCATGTTAAGAACCGAACTATTAGAACTAGATTTGTTCGATCAGGAGAAACCATTAGTAGGTATTTTTAACTCTATGTTGTAAGGAATTTAAAGATTACAAGGTAGTCTTTTGAAAGCATTAGAGCCTGTAAGTGAAAATTCCACAAATCATAGATGGAGATGGTTCAAGGTACGTTCATTATTTGTCGGTTTGTTTCTCTAGAACTGTGGAATGTATGAACTTAATGAAAGTTTTTTTAACTTCTTATTAGAATTGCTTGGGGGCACTAAACGGAACATACATTAACGCGATATTTTAAAATGTTAAGGTGCAAGGTGAGGCTTCGGATGATAGCCGCCTCGACGTCTTGAGACGTAAGCCTCACGGGACCAAATGAGGCGTAAATATAAAATATTATTAAAAATAATATTTTAGAGAAATATCATCTAATATCATCCTTGTATAATAAACTTCAAGATAACACTACAATTGTTCAACAAAGAAATCAAATCCCTACATCAAATACTTAAACTAAAATACATCAATACTTAAACTAAAATCATTTCATCAAGTATTCAATGTTAAGCATCAAAAATACAATCGTTTGAATCTCCTAAACCTAAATTATCACACTCTTTGGGGTTATTGTTCATCCAATTCCTTTTGTAATTGACCCTTGTATATTCAATGAAAATTTTCCCCTTAAACCCTTAAAAAAAATTGAAAAATAAAATAGGTTGACCAAGGCGTACGCTTTTTGACCGAGGCATGCGCCTTTTGAACTCCTTTTGGGATATTTCCCTTTTTTTCATGAGCCTTGAGGAAAAAAAAAAAACATTGCATCGCACATGAGACGAGTTTTTTAAAACAATGTAATAACATGCGTGTACACCAAACTAATAAGAAACCAAAATATCAAACTAGGAAGGGTGAAATTGCAACGAATGTGCTTGCTGTTTGCACACGTGATATGTAGTTTATATTTGTGTTCCCGGGTTGGAAGTGATCAGCATCCAATTCTAGGATCTTGCGTGATGCCATAACTCGACCTAATGAGTTAAAAGTTCCCACTGGTAAGGGTTTTTTTGAGTGTCCAGATTATGTGCACTTGTCATTTTGTATGAATCATTACATACTTATAGGAATTCTCTTGTGTTTTGGATGTTATGACACTATTACCTTGTAGATGGTGGTTATACCAATAATGAGGGATTTCTTTCACCACATAGAGGAACAAGGCATCATCTATCGGAATGGAGAGAATAATCTACACCTAATAATCATGAAGAGATTTTTAATATGAAGCATACAAAAGCGAGGAATGTGATAAACTGTTGTTTTGGAATGGTCAAGGCTAGGTGGGCCATATTAAGGTATCCGTCTTTTTTTTTTTCCAATAAAGACCCAATGTCGAATAATTACTACTTGTTATCTTTTGCATAATTTCATTAGAAGGGAGATGCCTAGAGATCTAATAGGTCCTGATGGTTTAAGTGTATTTGAAGAGGTGAAATATCTAACAGAAGGAGATAATATTGGAAATGTTAGAGCACTAGACCAATGGACTACATGGAGGACTGACTTGGCTGTGGAAATGTATGACGAGTGGAGAGGAAATAGGAACAACTAGGCTAATTACTTTCATATTTGTTCGTATTTGATTATGTAACTAGTTCTAGTTTGTTTTTTGAGATGAATTAATCACACTTTAACTATGTATTATGGATTGTTTTTTATTATGTTACTCTGGTTTAATTGCTATTAGGTTTTCTCTCTATCTAATTTACTTTGGGTTGTAGCATCATGTTGGATTAGTTAAATCATATTTTAGTTTTCGATATTTTGATCGTTTTTTAGAAGTCAATGTGCAAGTCTACAGACATTATCATCTGGTCTCCAAATGAAACAATTTAGTCTACTATATTATATCTATAACTCAACTTATCTTTACATCGTAGATTGTTCATATTTTCTTCACTACATGTGAGTTGGTTTCAATTATTTTCTATACATGTGTGCAAGATTTATTTAAATTAAGTGTGTGCAAAATGGAAAGAGGAGGTAATAGTGAACGGGCCAATCAAAGCAGAAGGCAACTAGGAGAACATGGTTCAAATTTGAGGAAGTGCAACTGTTAAACGCATTGTTTTAAAAAACTCGCCTTAGGCACGCCTCAAGGCAACGCAGGGCAATTTTTTCATCAAGGCTCAATAAAAAGGCGTTTTTCCCTAAAACACTGATCAAGGCGTACGCCTTAGGAAAAAGGCGCAAGCCTCAGTGAGAAGGTGGTGATAATAGTTCAAAAAGTGCATGTTTATTAGTCTTAAGTTGTGTCTTTAGTACATACTTATCTGCTTGTTAATTAACGTTTGAGCTAGTATTATTCTTAGACCATCTCCAATGGTTGAAGCCAATAACCTATATTTGCCATCACAAAATACAACTATTCATCTATACGAATTTGACATTGCTCCCAAGGATGAAAAACTCAAATTTAATTCGATACTTTAATTAGTTGAGTTTAACCTTAATTTTTTATCAGTTAATTTTTTTTTCTTAAATTCTGACCTGAAAAATTCCGATTTAAAAAAATTCTTAATCCGACAATTTTTTTTGGTCATTTCGGCCTAATTGAGTTAAAACGAACAGTATGGAATACATGAATTATTTGGACTTCACATCCTTTATTATCTTCTGTCAATTTTGTCTTGAATTGTATTTCAATAAATATATTTTATTTTTTAGCCGTTGGATTTTAAACCCTAAACCCTAAACCCTAAATTGAGTAGTTGGATTATTTTTTCACTTATTACCCTTTTTGACCCTTGCAACGTTCTTTGAGAGACATTTTGTCCCTTTCAACTCTATTTGTATCACATCTGCCCCATATGCAACTCATTTTTTGGGAATTTTTGCCCCTACGGTTTCCGTTAACTTTGCTGATATGGCATGTCCACATCAAAAAATGTGGGTCCCACATAGATACAAGTCAGAAAAAATAATTTTAATTTTTTTTTTGGCGAGCTATTGCTTCTTTCGCCTTCCCGCTCTGAAAAGGATCCTCCAAGACCCGTCTCTCCGATTGCCTCGACATGGCTGCCGACGTCTCCGAGCCACGCCGGAGGTGCAAAAGCAGAGGCGCCTCCCTGATCTGTGCCTCGCCCAGGAACACGCTATCATCGTCACCAATTTGTTCACGCAACTTTTCCATAACAGCATACTTGTGCAGCCTCAACTCCTCTCTATGCTTAAGGAATAAATCCTTAATACCCAGTAATGCATCTTCAAAGAGAAAAAGAACTTGAGAACATTGAAATTGCAAGTAGATACAGTCGAAATTAAAATCGAAGTCTGAACCTTTCATCAAAATAAAAAATGACATCGGAGCACAGAGGAACTCTATCTATGCTCATATTTCCAAAGGTTCTATCAAATTTTGCATCCAAATTGAAATTCTAAACAACAAGAATCTACCTTTACGAACTCTTGATTGGGATGAGATGGCTGATGAAGCAGTTCTTCCAATGTTGACAAATGACAATCTAAATCAAACAAAAGAAGACCAGCAGCATTGGAACACACGACAACAGATTAAAGTCAATACCTTTGGCTTTAATTTCAGTGTTTGTAGAATTCGTTGCAGGTGGAAGTTTCCGACCAAGCTTTCACCTATATTTCTGCAAAAACCAAAAAGAAGACACAACAGAGAATCATTAAGTGACAACAAAGGCTTGAGAAACCGAGCAACAAACTCCTGACATCGAAAAGTTGATTACTTTGAAGTCAACGCCGCGGTTCTGTTGCTTTTTTGGAGCAAATAATTTTTCCCGGTACCATTTGTATGCAGATAGCTTCTAAGCACTTTGCTTTTGCAGAGCGGCATGGCATATAGTCGTCGGCGGCCATGTCGAGGCGATCAGAGAGTTGGTCTTGGAGGGTTGTTTTCGGAGAGGGGAAGGGAAAGAAGCAATTGCTCGTGAAAAATATTTTTTTTAAAAAAATCTATAAAATTATTTTTTTTCTGATTGGTATTTATGTGGGACCCATATTTGTTGATGTGGACATTCCACATTAGCGAAGTTAAAGGAAACTGTTATTAATGGAAAATGGAGTAAAAATTCCCAAAAAATGAGTTGCAAGGGGTAGATTGTCAAGACCCACCTTGGATTTTTCCCAAAACCCCGAAGGAGTCCTGAGGAGTCCAATACGCAACAAATATTGGACTCTCTAAAATACCCCTCGTACCGACAAGAATAACAAGAGAACAAAACGGAGTATAAATTCTACCAAAAATTCGGCAGAATTTTGTTTGAAATTAAGCTAAACCCAAAAACATCTGCCAAAGAAACACATTTCTAATAACCAACTTCACCACTCCAACAAACTCCATCATATAATAATCTACAACGAGTCTCAGACCCTTAGACAACCCATGGTTATCAGATCAATTCTATTTACACAAAAGATATAAAAAAGAAGTACAAGTACGGTGCCTATAAGAGTGATAAGACGGTTTGCTAAATGCCTCGACGTGTGGACTGCTCCGACCCCAGCTACTCAACGTCCTGGGTGCGTAAAACAGAAAACTATGAGATAAATTTTTAGTGAGTGGACAAAAGTTAAGTTGAAACTAGTCAATGAGAAAATAGAATCCCCCAATTTTCGAAACACTTAAATGCAAAGCAATAATAGAAAATCTGAATTAAGTTAAGCATGCATAAATATACTATTAAACATGATATAAAGGGTTCTTCAAACGAAATCCTTTATTAACACAATTTTCATATGAAGCTATCCCAAAAAATCGAGATGGAGTAAACGTATAGTGAAAACCCCACCATCCATACCAGAGAAGCTAACCTCGCATATATGCGAGTTGGCCACAAGTGAGGAGCACCCTCCAAACCCACGTGTGCCGGTCACTCATGAAGAGCATCCTCGAATCCATAAGTGACGTAATGTCGTACGCGCGTAGACTGCCCCCAAAAGGCTAAGCATCCAGACACACGGCCCAAAGCCTATATGTGTGCCTTGATGGGTCCCAAAGACCTAACCCGATTACACGTGAGGAGCGCCCTCAAGACCCACATGTAATAGAGTGTTACGATCAACTACATATGAGAAGCACCCTCAAGACTCATATGTAGCAATTATAGTGCCGCTGATGGTTTAAAAACGTCCATGCAAAGGTACTCCATCTCAAAATCAACATAATTACTACCTTGTGAAAACTCAAGAAATAAGCATATCCGAAAAGCTCATAAGCATTTTCTCAAACATATTCTCAATCATGCTCAGATTCACAAGAGTGCTATATATATATATAATCATAAATCATGACTTCTCCATAAAATCCACCAAAAGAGTTCATAAAATATATTTATGCAAAACCTTTCAGAAAACATAAATGAAAACAAAGTCCACGCACAGAGATGATGAACTGAGCTACGCCTAATCCCGAGTGGGATCGTCCCGAGAAGTATGTGGAATAGCGGCGGTGTCGCCTGAATTGAACATAACACAAATAATAATATTAGGGTCATTCCACAAACGCGATTAATGATAGAAATTGACTTGTCCGCAACATCTAATAAACCCCTTGGCACGATTTCGCTACCCACACTCGCCCTCGACAACTCACAACTTCCGAACATGAAATCACACCCTCAAACCTAACACAACTCCTCCAAAATCATAGCGGAACTTCTTGGATAATATCTATGTGTTCTATAGAGTGTAAATTGAGTGAAAAACTATCCTAGAAGACAGCCATAGCCACCACAGATGGTGGAGCCACTGCATTTCAAGGAGGCCAAAAGTAAACTTTTTCAAAACCTACTCAAAATGCGAAATTAACTCATGGGCATTGTAGATTATGTAACAACTTGAAGATTGATACCTCGTGCGACCTTGGAGGCGGCCAGAGTTGGCTGGAATCAATGAATTTCGCAGGAAAATGTCAAACATGTTTTGGGACCGTCTTCTTTCTACACTGAGCCGCAGGTCACAAGGTTGGTACCAAAAGAAAGAGGAGATCAGCACGAATCCCACGCCGCTGATCTTGTATCGATTGGAGATTGGATGAGAAAGAAAATTTGGGAAAAGAAAATTTGGGAGCTGCTGCTGCTTGCGGTGGACTGCAGGAAAAAGAATCCATAACATTCCAGTGAAATTACCAAAATACCCCTATGTTAGAAAATTCTATAACTCTCGTTTTTAGTTCAAAACGAGAACCGCGAACATCTATGTGAATGTTACTTCGTGCTCTACCCATCTAAGCCCAAATTAAACCTTATCAAAATAACTCAAATGGATGTGCCTTGGAAAAATGTAAAACTTAATATAAAGGCAAAATGGTCATTTAGGTTTGTAAATTATTTTAAGTGAAAATTATGGGTCGGAATGTTATAGAAATAGCGTTGCAAGGGACAAAATGTCTCTCAAAGAGAGTTGCAGGGGGCAAAAGGGGTAATAAGTGTTATTTTTTTTACCGTTAGAATTGATTAGGTGTAATAAAGACTGTCAGATTTAAGTAGTAGAAAGAAAAATATAGAATTTGATATGACCATTGAATCTCCAATGAACACAAAATCAGAACCACAAATTTGTAAGTGGGCTTGGCTCATTATCATAGGAGATCTCATTCTCCACAAAAAGCCAAGAAAAGGGGCACATGAGTGTACAAACATGCAGGACCCACAAATGACATTGGTGTCAAATTTGATACAATTTTTGACATTTCCTCATATTTGACCTTGCAAATACAATCCATATACCATTGTTGGGAGGTTTTTTTTTGTGTCATTTTTAGGTTTGAGACAACACCGTTGGAGATGGTCTTATATGTTCAAATAAGTAAAATAATTTTTTTCCAGCTTAAATCCATATACTAATTGTTTACACTTGTGCATACATTTTAGGGATCAATTGTTTAAGCCAAAAAGGTGCTTACTGGTTCTGTTTTTCGGCAAAGACTATGTCAGGACCCACCCCGGATTTCCCTAATAACCTGACGGTGTCTTGAAAAGACCTACAAGTACTCCATGTTACCTCTATGTCCAACAAGCACTCCATGTCAGACTCGCCGTTACCTTTTTTTTTTTTTTTTTTTGATCAATAGAAATATATTATAAAAGCGTTTGGCAAAACCAAACAAAGGAGTACAAATCAGACATCGACCGAACAAGGGATGCCTATACTCCTAACAGGACCCATAACTTCACTGCAACTAGGTAGCAGGAGCAAGCCAACTCGCTAGAGAAGGCATCAGTACAAATGGAAAAGATAAATGCTAATTAGATCAAGATCAATTTCTACCGAAAATTCGGCATGACGTCACTTGCAATTGGAACTATCCCAAACCTGTAAACAATGAGCAAACACTTCTACAAATACTTCTACATCCACTTTCACATCAACTCCAATCAACATGGACATCATGTCCCCAACCATTATCAACTATCAATACATCACAATCTCAACAATTATCACTTGACCAAAAAGAGTCGGAATCGATATCTAAAACCTCAAAGGAAATTAGAAGTCTAATTTCGAATAGGGAAGCTGTGGGAAGATGCTGAGAGGATGCCTCAACGTGCCGCTGCTCTGACCTCCTTTAACTATAAGCCTAGGGGAGAAAAACAGAAAACTATGAGGTAAAGCCTTTACACAAAACTCTTTTATAAATATAACTCAACAAAACATTTTTTTCTTCTCAAATATAAGTACCAGAATATAGCCAAAAACCGACAACAATGGAAATATCAAGCTTTATGATAATAGTCGGAAAAATATTATCACTATGCCAATTTCGGTGATAGATGACGGTCAAAAACCGTCATTAAATATCCTCAAAAACCGTCATTAAAAAGATGACGGTTTTGATGACGGTTTTAAACAGTCGTCTATAACGTATATAGATGACGGTTTTTTGACAGAACCATCATTAAAAAGATGACTTTTTTTGCAAAACCGTCATCTATGCATATTTTTTTTATAAAAAAAAAAAAGAGCATATTTTTCTCATTTTTTGGGTTTTTGCTATTTTTGGTACCCCTGAAAAACTGATTCATATACACAATATCCAAAACTACATTGACATCACAAACTAAACATGTCATAAGTTAAAACCAATTCTTGAACAAGTTCCAAAAATACACATGTACATACAATTGCTAGCCTAGCAAACTTTCAAAGCTACTAGCAAACTTTCAACATCTGCTCTAGTTCCCTGGAAAACAAAACTCATGGTCACAAAAGGTTTCAAAGGATACCCCTTGTCAAATATCTCTCAAACCTGTAATACCAAAAATTCCAATGTAAGTCACTTACCGCACAAACAACACTAGTATATAGATAATGCTTCCAAGTCAGAAAGTTCTACAAGAACATACTTACCAGCAAACAAGCATAGACCAAGATTTCAACATCTTGTTTCACATGCAGCACAGATGCATTATTAACTCACTGCTCGCTGTCCACCCCTACAATTGTCTAGCAACCAAATAAATACAATCAAAATCCCAATTTCAGCTCATACTGTGAAACACAACTTAGAAAGTGAACAAATAAGAGGTTTTCACAATTCATTTGAATATTTCCTCCATTTGCTTTATAGGGAAGGAAGACCACAAAAAACCCAGCAAGCGAAATAAATATGGTCAATGTACACCACCAACCAACTCAATTCAACCTAAATTGCTGAAAAAAGAACCCATAAAAATACTTCCAACTTTCAATTAAATTCTTCTGAATTCTGATCTTCCTTTTCAATTTCAACTTTCCAATCGCTAGATAGTTCTCCCTAACATAAGCAAAGACCTAAAACATTATGCAATTCTCATCATTCACAAGAAAGAATCCTCAAACCTCAGTCTCTAGAACTACTGAAGAGACTGTAAGTGCACGCAAAGTACAGAAATTCAGTAAACTCAACCCACCTTCTCAAGCAAGTCAGAGGAAGAACAACAGCCTTCACAAGCAAAAATAGATCATTAGTTTTAAGATATTACACAACTAAGAGTATAAACTGCTCCACAACTAAGACATCACACATATGATAGGAGGAGGTCCAATTTTACCTTTGCGGCTCCAGTACTGCTGGAAATGATGATGCGGAACAAATCCTTCCAGATTTCTCCTAGATTCTAGGAGATTAGTTTATTTATTTCACTAGGTTTTAATTACTGGTTGACATAAGATATAGAGTTTTAGTTTACTTTCCTAAATTTAGATAAGTTTAGAAAGTTAGAAGATTTTCCTTGGTTCTCTAGGAAAAGGCCTATATAAATACTACCTCTATGTAATCTGTAAAAGTGGAGTTTATTGAGTTTATGAAAATTGAGTTTATCTCAGAAATCGGTTTTCTTTGTGAGCCAACCCTAGGTATTCTTAGTGAGCCTACCCTTTGGTATTTCTTTGTGAGCCAAAACCCTTTATCTTTTCTGTTTTCCTATCATTATATCTTTGTTACGCTTCCACAAGCCACCAAATCCTACCATAAATCCCTTTTACGGTGTTGTCCTACATCAATTTTGGCATCAGCAGCCAGTGTTCAAATTTCAGGGATTTGAAGATTTGCAAGTATGGTGCCCGAACCCGTTGGAGAAAAAAAAAAAAAAAAAATTGGACGGTGGCAACACTTGCTGAGGAGTTTATAGCCTATCGGAGAGAAGCAGCCGCTGAACACGAAGCAGCAGTGCAGCGTGACACAGCAGCAGCCCAGCGTAATACAGCAACAGCCATCCGACTGGACCAATTGACCATACAGCTTGCACAATTGACCACACAACTTGAGCAAATTAACACTAGACTTGGCATCCTTGAAGGAGCTCAACTCCAAAAAGAAGTACAAGATTGTACCATGGATAGTCAAGAAGAAGAAGAAGCAGCATATCAGGAAGAAGAACATGTACTTCAAGAAAACATTGATTTGATCCACCACCATGTTGAACTGATACCTACAGTTCAATGTGAAGATCCTATCATAAAGCAATCTGTTGTACTACATTCAGAAGTTCCTTTTGACGTTCAGCAAAGTTTTGAGGAAATTGAAGTTGTAGCAGATCCACCAATTGCCTTTTATTTTCCTCCATTTAAGGACACTTACGTTAGTCATACTAAGTGCCAACTTACAGCTTGGTGCCTTCTATGGAGATTGCTAGCTGCTCAAGCGACCATTGAATCTCAAGACCATTATAGTAAGGAAGGTCCTGAGTTTACGTACAACCATCATCAACATGACATGAAGAACTATCCATTTGACAATGGTTAGCCGCCAAGGTTCGAGTGAGTTTCTAAACTCGACGGAGTCGAGTTCTTCTCACCGGAGGAGAATGATGCGGAACAAATCCTTCCAGATTTCTCCTAGATTCTAGGAGATTAGTTTATTTATTTCACTAGGTTTTAATTACTGGTTGACATAGGATATAGAGTTTTAGTTTACTTTCCTGAATTTAGATAAGTTTAGAAAGTTAGAAGATTTTCCTTGGTTCTCTAGGAAAAGGCCTATATAAATACTACCTCTATGTAATCTGTAAAAGTGTAGTTTATTGAGTTTATGAAAATTGAGTTTATCTCAGAAATCGGTTTTCTTTGTGAGCCAACCCTAGGTATTCTTAGTGAGCCTACCCTTTGGTATTTCTTTGTCAGCCAAAACCCTTTATCTTTTCTGTTTTCCTATCATTATGTCTTTGTTACGCTTCCGCAAGCCACCAAATCCTACCATAAACCCCTTTTACGGTGTTGTCCTACATCAAATGATGTTGAATGAAGCAGCTCTACCACCTGTCCAATCCTTGGCAGAAGGTCCATCAACAGTTTTTTGGGTGGCTGATAGTAAACACAAAATCACAATAAACAAACATAGCAAGAAAATTGCAAAGTTACACAGCAATCTATTACTAACAACCCACTAGTGATGGAGTGCACATCATTCATCAAACCCTCAACAATACCAAATCTATCATGAATAACCTGCAAAGTAATACAAGAAAATTACAACAAGACATCAAATACTATAATCAAATAACATCTTAACAACCTGGACCACTAACATAAGCAATACCAGACCTGAAATGGACTAATAGAAACAGCCCTTTCACCAATGAGTGAGTTGACGGTCGATGACTTTCCAACCCCAACTTTCCCCATCACCAGAATGGTCAAACTGTTCAAATTCTACACACACACACACACACACACACACACACACACATGAACAGAGTTCAAATACAACCACAAAAATATATTGAACCATGACAACAAGATTTGGGAATTAATAAGATACTTATCCTCCTTTTTATTTTTCTGCTTTAGTTTTTCTTTAAATTAGTTCTTTCTCAAATTTTTGTTTCATATGTTCTCTTCATATCTCTCACCACCTTTTCCTCCACCCCTCATCCCTCCTCCCATGCATTTCTGCTACAAGGACCCTTTATCGAGCTACCAAACCTAAAAATGGCATAAAACCGCTTTGATTAGGTTGGAGCTACGATGCTTACCCTATTATTATCAAAAGGTAGTACTTCTATCTCTAGCAAAACAAAATGAAAATCAGAAATCAAAAGCAAGGAGGTTAGCAGGCGGGTTGACGTATTGACCCTAATACGGAATGGTCAAGAGGGCCTACCGACCCTTGCCTAAGCTTCCCCTCAGTACTTTCATAAAAATCAGAGCGTCCAATGCAATTATCAACAAGAAGACCTTACCTTATCACCTAATTGAATTATACTCGACAACCCCAAACAACAAAAGGTCCTTATCCCTTAATTCGAGTTAGAAAACAGATTATAAAGCTATGAACTTTAGGGACAAACATAGTCATCATCAAATTCACCATATAATCATCAAGTTCCCAAATTTTTGCAATGGTGCCGACACAGTCACCTCAAAAAGCAATGCTATTCATTTTGTTTTCAAAATATAATTGACACATCAACAACAAGAATGCAAATTCTGAGCTATCCGGAAATGAACAATAATAACTAGATAAATTAGCTTAAAAGAGTATAAATGTTGAGACTTTCTTTCACAGCGCAATTACAGCAAAGAAAATAACACCTTCAATTGAACTTTAACCAACCCAACACATCTCTTGTTAAACCCACATCCAATGAAAACCAAGTAAACCAACTGAAGTACAAAACCCAAAACGCAATTTAGACAGAAACCCAAATACCAGAATCGAACATTGTATATGTCGCCGGGATGGGTGATGAGTTTTAGGTCTGAATCTATGAAAAAATCGAATCTTTAAATCGATACCATCAATAATTTTCGAATTCATTAACCAACAATAATTTTTGAATTCAGTAACATACCATGGACCCTGAAGGTTGAGGCCGCCCCCTCGCCGATTAAAATTGAGGCCGACCCACTCAGCGGTGAAGGTCGAGGCGACCAGCTCGCGGGGAAGGTTGCGGCGGCCCGCTCGGCGTTGAAGGGTGAGGCGACCCGCTCTCGGCTCAACCTGGTTGAGGCGAACCCCTAGCGCATCAGCAATATCGAAGGAGGAGGCAGTGAGTTCTGGTTGATAATGGTGGCGGCTCTGAAAAATTCTCATCGGCAATGAACGAATAGGGAAATCGGGGAAAAGGAAAAACGAACTGGAGCTTCAATTTTTCGATTTGAATGGGGAATGAAGTAAAGGAATTCGACGGTGTCGAAATCTAGGTCGGGGTTTATGGGAGTTTTGCGAACACTTGGGATTTTGATGATTTTGTTTTGGAGGGATAAGTGCCGCTTTTCTAATCTAGGGTTAACATAGATGACGGTTTCAGTGAAACCGTCCTCTATTTCTTTGCTTTGGACGACGGGTTTCCTAAAACCGTCGTCTATTTCAGTTGTTTAGATGACGGTTGTCGTCTATTATTGCAACAAGCTTTTTTTGAATTTTTTGGAGCCCCTATAGATGACGGTTTTTAGAAGAACCGTCATCTATATTTTATAGATGACGGTTTTTTTTGAGTCCGTCATCTATTAAGCGTCATCTATAACCAAAATTGGCATAGTGTATATACCATAAGTAATGCCAACAGGAGCTGAAAATCTCGGATATCTCAAAACCATAAACATCTCAAAGCCATAATATCTCCTGAAAAGCTTTCTATATAATCATGGGAAAAATTATCTTAAAAATCAAGATGCATCGACAAAACCACATAATAAATACCGAAAAGCCAAGATGGAATAATAGTGTGAAAACCCCACCATTAATACCGAGAAGCTAACCTCGCATGCATCATGCGAGTTGGCCACACATGAGGAGCACCCTCGAGACCCACATGAGCCGGCCACTCATGAAGAGCACCCTCAAATCTATAAGTGATGTCATGTTCTATGGGCGTAGACTGCTCCCAAAGGGCTAAGCATCCTGACACACGGCCCAAAGCCTATATGTGTGCCCTGATGGGTCCCAAAGACCTATCTCAGCCACACATGAGGAGCATCCTCAAAATGCACGTGTCATAGAGGTGATGACATGAGGAGCACCCTCAAACCCATGTCAAGATCGACTACATATGAGGAGCACCCTCAAGACCCATATGTAGCAAGTAGCTCCACTCAGCATAATGGTGGTTTGAAAACGTGCACGCAAAGATACTCCATATCTTCACATATATATACATATATATACTGTATCGCGAAAAGCCTATAAAATATGCATATCCGAAAGGCTTATAACGCATGTAGATATTCTCTTAAACATATTCTCAAAATTCAAAGGCTATATCATAGGACAATACTAGAAATCATTTACCAATTCAAAAGATGGCTACATAAATAAAATAGTAACGAGTACTCATACTTGCACCATAAAGCATGCAAACGAGTTTATAAAATACTTATATGGAAAACAATTAAAAAACAAAGTGAAAGCAAAGTCCAATCACGTAGATGATGAGCTGAGCTACGCTTGATCCCCGAGTGGGATCATCCTGAGAAACACGTGGAGTAGCGGTAATGTCGCCTAAACTGCACACAATACAAAATAATAGTAATAGGGTCATTCTACAAACTTGATTAATGAAAGTAACTAACTTGCCCTCCATGTCCGATGAAACCCTTAGTACGTTCTACTGCCCACAACGCCCTCAACAATTCACAACTTCCGAACATGAAATCACACCCTCAAGACCTAACACCACTTCATAAAACTCCTTGGGTGATATCTATGGATTCTAGAGAGTATGAATTGAGTGAAACACCATGGAAGACATTCATAGCCACCACACACGGTGGAGCTGTGGCGAATCAAAGGTGGCCAAATAAATTTTTTCCAAAACCTAATCAAAACACAAAAATAACTCATGGGCATTGTAGATTATCAAAAGACTTGAAGCTTGATACCGGCCTTGGGGGTGGTCGGAGTTGGCCAGAATCAACAATTTTTGCCTGAAAAACCAAAAACGTTTTAGGCCCGTTCTCCTTCTATACTGATCTGCAGATGACGAGCTTGGTATCAAAAGAAATAGGAAATCGGCACGAATCGAACACCTCTGACCTTGTATTGATTGGAGCTTGTAGTTATTCTATTGGCTATCCTTGTACAAAAACATTGTAATATAATCACAAGCTCATTTAGATTTAATTGGAGCTTAGTTCTAGCTTTAGAGGTTTGTTGCTTGCGGTTGAAGATTGAAGATTTGATGAAGGTTATTTTTTCATATTGCATAACATATCTGCATTCACATAAGTTTAGTATAGGTCCTTTCTTGATCATTTCATAACCTTTCCAAAAACTTAGGTCTTTGTAAAAATTTTCTTAGATTATGGATCTCAGGCGAAGCACGACTGGTCATCTATTTCCCTCACTGAAACCTTTGAGTGCTTTTTCCCCACAACAACCTCCGACTGCTTTTTCTGACAGCACGTGTTGTCTTCTAGCGAAAGTCAATAGCTGTCATGCACTTTTCAGATCTGCCTAGGTTTAGGGAAAATATCACTTCACATGTGAACTTGTCAACCACACAAATCTTATCTTGCTTAACCTATTTAAGCTAAACCTCCATCATATTTTTCGTTAGGGTTTTTTTTAGTCAAAAAGTTCATTCATATTTTCAAAGCTCTCTATTTGTTTTGCTGCATAGCCTCTTCGGTTTCTTCCTTGTTCTCTTGAGTGCGTAGTTCACTTACATAGAGACATCATAAGATTTTGAGGCTTGCATGCGTGTTGTTGCTTTGATTCTAAGTTTGGTTTTTCAAAAAGAAAACATCTTATCCAAGCTTTGAAGAAGCTTTCTTCACTGTTTCAGACTCTCTTCATTGTCATACATACTTGAGTCAAACTAGTGTGTGTGTAATTTTTGTCTATCTATGTTCATGCATTCTTGTAGGCAAGATTGAGTTTAGAAGTCACTGAATTTGGCTTTATTGTACAACTGGCTAGCTTGCTGCGGTAAACCTAGTTTTCTGACAGGTTTCCTGAAGCTTTGTAGCTCTCTAGAAACTTGTCAATGATTTGTCATTTACTATCACTACATTTATTCGTCGTTGCCACGAACTAGGAATATTTATCTACTTGCCTAGGCAGTGATGACCAACTGAGGATCCACTGGACTTGAAGTGAAGGAGAAAAGGCTGCACAAGGAAAGCTGCATAGGTACAATTAGATATTGAGCTGTGATTCTTTGTATTAAGCCGTTTTTTCAATTTCATAGTGGAAGGCCAGTCTTCTGATAGACCCCCGATTTTTTTTTATTCCATTTTGGGTTTTTCTGTGTACCAATCTTGTGTCCATCTCTTTGTATTATTAAACACTTGGCCAAACTAAAACTAGACTTATTTTGCACCAACGTTATTTGACATTCAATCTGGACAAACTTGCTTGATTGGTCATCTTAATTGCTGCATTAGAACGCGGGATTGAATAAGTTGTAGTTGTGGATAGCTTGCAGTATTCAACTTCACTGAATCTGTTGGGACCTAAGTTGGTATAGCATCTGGGTGTGATTGAAAAGTTTTACATGCATACACATAATCATTAGTGATAATTAATTGATGAGACAATCTGATCCTCAGATAAAAACAACTTGTGTTCACTATTGAGTTCATCACATTCGGTGACTGGTCATCTATGTGATTTGTTTATGTTGTTTGGGTGCATTGAAGTGATTTGATAATAATTACCCCTGTCATTGCAAACCTGCAATTGGCATCAGAGTAGGGCTTTAGACATAAAGCAGGTCTAGGGATTGGTTGGTTAAGGGTCTGACAATGGAGAGAGAATGAGCCGCTGGTTCGGTGAACTCACCTCTATACTTTGATGGCACAAACTACGCTGACTAGAGAGATAAATTTGAAATTTTTCTCGATGCGTATGATAAATTTGCATTTCAATACTTGTTTATTGAATGACGCCATCCTTTTCGGATTGTCAACGGTGAGAGAGAGTACATTCATAGAGATAACTGGACACAAGTCCAAATCAATGCGAATGCGAACAAGAAAGCTAGGAACGCCATAGCCGTTGCTGTGTCTAATGCACCATACTCACACATTCAGCATTGCACAACAGCTTGGGAAGCTTGGGATATGTTGCATGTCATTCATGAAGGACCTAAAGCTTGAAATGGTTCTTTCCGAGTTCGAAGAACTCAAGATGATTGATTTAGAGAATTTCATTGATTTTTATCTTTGAAACTTGTTGCGTTTTACTCAAGTGCAAGTAATCGCAAGTAGTATCAACTCGGAAGTCCAAGTATCGTATCCACAAGGAGCGGATTCAAAAAGTCTAAACACAAAGAAAAGGGTTAAACGTACCAAAATATAAGAGTTGTTTTTATGAATTTGATGAGACAGATCAAATGTAAAAAGAAAGTATCAATGAGAAAAATGCTAGGGCATCAAGGTTCAATTCTTTAAGCAAGTAGTGTCATGTTCTTCAACCTAATTATAACTCAATTAAAATTTACATAAAGAAACTTTAATCGGAAGATAGTGAAGTTAAAACCAATTCTAATTTCCAAATATCATCTTTTATCAATGAATGTTCATCACATGATAGTACACAATTCAATTCTCTAATCATGAAAGAATGCTAAGTCAATTCTTAACAATGAGAAAAACTTGATTGAACTCATGAAAAGCAAAAGAACTTAACATCAATTAGATTAAAAGAACAAATAACATTGAACATCAAAGATATAAGAAATTATCAATTCATACCAAGACTTGGATTGAAGAACACTTCACAAACTTACACAAAGAACATTCCCTTTAGCCCTAGCTAGAGTTTTAGCAACAAAACATAATGTAAAAAGCTTACAAATAATCAAAATTCAAGTAAAGCCAAGATGATCCATGAGATGAGTGGACTCCCTCCTTTTATAATGTAGTCTTTGGTTGAGAGTAATGTTGTGGAGTAGTGGGCATTGATGAAAATTGATCACCAAATGAGAATTAATGGACCAAAAGGTGAATGGAGTAATTGGCATGTTGAGGGAGGCCGTTGGACTGATTTGGTGATGGCGGCATGTGGAGCTTTGGAGCTTGTCTTCTTCCTTGATTGAAATTGATGGTGGTGTTGAATGAGACAAACAGAAACGGCAATAGCTTCTTTGATTTGGAGATGATAGTGGGCAATGAGAATTGATTGTGAATTGATGGAGTATGAGCAGCATGGCTGCTATATTCTTCACCACCGCTTGGACCTTCTGTTTTGTTCCTTTATTCATTTTTGTCATCACTTGTGCAATTAAGCCAGCCCACTTTCAATCCTTCATCACCGCTCCACTTGGGCTTGCACTGGTTCGAGCCAATTTCCTCCACCTCTTTAAGCTCTTTCACTAATGTTTTACTCACCAATTCCTACAATAAATAATTTCACCCAATAAGTGACAATTAAATATAAGAATTCTTTAATTTCAATTGATGAGCATGAAATGCAATTATTCTATGAAATGAATATAGTTAAGCTCATAGAACACCTAAAACTCTCCAAAAGAATAGTAAAAATATACACTTTGAGACTCTCATCAATCTTAGACTTGAGAATGTCACTAATGACGTGATAAGTCTAGGGTCACCTATTGCAAAACTCACAACTGTAAAAAAAATCTTGAGGGTCTTACCTAAGAAGGTTTCTATGAAGAAGGCCACAATCAAAGAGTGTCAAAACATGTCTGACATAAAGCTTCCCAAACTTGTTGGAAAGTTAAAGACTTATGAACTTGAGCTAAAATTGGAAGATGGTATGCACAATAAGGACAAAGGAGTTGCACTACAGAGTGTGACTGATCACCCTGAGCTGAAAAGTTCAAAAACTGACAAATCATCTTTGGTTGTTGATGACATGGCCTTGTTTGTTAAACGTTTTAAGCGAATTCTAAAGGATAGAAAGGATTACAAGGGTAGAGAGTCAAATTCAAACCACAACGTGAAGGGTCAAATGAGGAGAAGTGTGAAAGGAATTCAGGGTTTAGAGACAACAAGTTCAAAAAGGATCAAGTCAAGTGTTACATAGGTGGTGGGACTGGTCATATTTCTGTTGATTGTGCTTGCAAAGAAGTCTTACAAGGGCAAGGATAAGCCCTTGAAAGCATCCTGGAGTGATAGTGAGGATGAGGAAGCACTTCGTCTCTATCTCTTTTTCAGATAATGAAGATGATGAAATTGCTTTGTAGTTAGGATTTGTGAACACAACTTAGTCGGTGAGGAATCTGAGGCAGGTTCACAACACATGATTGATGAAGACCAGTCACCTTAGTTGTTTTGTCGTGTTTTTCATAATGATCATTCTGACCCAAAGAAGATGTGTGAATAATGAAGATGATGAGATTGCCTTTGTAGTTAGGATTTGCGAACACAACTCAACTGGTAAGGAATCTGAGATAGGTTCACAACATATGACTGATGACGACTAGCCACCTTAGTTTTTTGTCCTGTTATGATGATTCTGACCTAGAGAATCAAACTTAGAGAAGATGTGTGAAAGGTATGATGCCTTATTTGATGAAACTTGTGTGATCAAGGTTGAGAGCATTGAGCTGAAAAAGCATTGTAATGAGCTAGAATTGGAAGAAGCTGCACTCTGTCTCGCTTTGCATGATTACTAGACTGGCCACTCAAACAAAGAAAGAGAGAATGAAGATGCCCAGTTGCACAGGTCTAGAATTGAAGTCATGTACTCACAGATGTCTGTTGATTATGAGAACATTAAAAAGAAAAATCTAGATCTTAGACATCAATTGAGCAAATCTGAACATGTCATCAATCTTATGCATAGCAATGGTCTTAGGTTGAAAGAGGAAATTGAGTCTCTTAAGCAATCTAATGTCTACTTGGTTGGTTAGAATAAGTCACTGCAAGAAAAGATAAATGGCCGCTCAATTGGTTTTGCTAAGATAGATAGAATGCTTAATGTTCAGAAAAGTCATCTTAATGCTAACGAGTCATCAACTTCAACTTCACAACCTAAGTTTGTTAAAGTTAGTGAACCAACTCCATTGAAGTTACCTGTCACTACAACTCCCTTAAAGCCTAGATTCAACACAAGTGAAACACCTCCTCATGTGGGGTATCACTGTACCCAAAAGATCCAGATTTGTGCACACTTGTCATCGCTGCGGAATGACTGGTCACATTAGAACAAGTTGTGACAAGTTAAAAGTCAATAGTTTGTCTAAGCACAACAGTTCACTTAGGGAACAGGTTGATCTCCTTCTCGTTGAAGTAACCAGAAGAGCAATACTTATTGAGTCATCTTCCCCATCACCCAGTACTTCTCAAAAGAAGCAGGTAAAGAAAAATGAAAATTGTTTTATTGCTTTGTCTGTCTTAAATGTGTGTGATCCAACTTGTTAGTACATCGACAATGGCTCTCCCAAAAACATGTCTGATAACAAATGTGTCTTTGTAAAGCTTGATGATTTTGATGGTGGTTTTGTTGAATTTGCGGGTTGTGAAACTGCAAAAATGACTGGTCAGAGAGTGTTCAGCTCCCTGGTTTACCTCTGCTGGAAGGTGTGAGATATGTAGAAGGCCCTAAGTCCAACCTCATTAGTGTATCACATCTATGTAATCAATGGGCAGATGAAATCTGCATGTCTATAAGAGGTTGTCGGATTGTTGATAGCAAGGGTCAGGATTTAATCCAAATAGGTAGGTCAAATGGCAATTGTTATACTCTTGATAGCTAAACCTTGGCTTCCAGGTTGGCCTATTGTAGGATATTTGTATCTTAGAAAATAATGTAAATTGGCTATCCTTGCACAAAAACTTTGTATAATCATTTCACAAGCTCAATTTAGGTTTTAATGTTTAGATATTAGATTTAGTGAGATGGTGGTTGACTTGAAGATCAAGATGTGAAGATGTGTTCTTAGAATTCTACAGCATTTGACATCATTTACATTTGCATATGCTTTCATAACTTAGGATCATTTTTGAGAAAAACATGCTCTTTATAAAACTGCAGTTTTCATGTATTTGGTGACTGGTCACCTTAAACTTTGCATGTGATAGTTTTCCTGACAACGACTGCTGATCAGTTGGATTGACAGAACATGCTATTATCCAGTTTTTACTGAACATCCTTTTACCCGCTGGATTGTCAACTGTTTGCCACTAACTTGATTTGCCTAGGGTTACATCTTTTTAATGAAATCTCATCCGTTGATTTCTTATCTTCTTCTCCTATAAAAGCTAAACCTCTTCCACCATTTTCATTTGGGGTTTTTGCATAATCATAATCATCTTGCATATTTCAAAAACACTCTTCTCTTTGCTGCCTTCTTGCTCGGAATTATATCTTACATCCTTGTGAACTTTCATTCACATATAGTTTCTACAAGGATTCATAAGATGGCATGCACTTGAAATTCTTTCAAAGGTCCGGTCTTTCAAAATACTCATCCTTGAAGGAAACCTTGGAGAATTTCTCATCTTCACTGTTTCAACTTCCTAGGTTAAAACTCATTTAGTTTAAAAAGTTGAAATAGTGTTCTTCAATCTTGTCTCCCATGTTCATGCATTATTTGAGATAGGGTTGATATTTAGGAGTCATTTGACTTCGTGTTTTTGTGCGTTTTTATAACTGTTGCAGTAGAACACCCAGTTGTCCAGCGGAATTATTGAAGCTCTCTAGCTATTTGTAACTCTGTTGGTGACTAGTCATACAATTTCATAGCTTATCACATTTGGTGCCACTGACCAGATGACCAATTCCGAGAGCTTCTTGGATTTTTATCTCAGACTTGAGAGTGTCACCAATGCGGCGATGAGTCTAGGGTCACCAATTTCAGAACTTACAGTTGTTCAAAAAATCTTAAGGGTGTTACCTAGGAGGTTTTCCGCAAAGAAGACCGCAATCAAAGAGTGTCAAAACATGTCTGACATAAAGCTCCCTAAACTTGTTGGTAAATTAAAGACTTATGAGCTGGAATTAAAATTGAAAGGGAGTATGCACAAAAAGGACAAAGGTGTTGCACTACAGAGTGTGACCGATCACCCTGAACCTAAAAATTCCAAGTCTGACCAGTCATCCTCTGTTGATGATGATATGACACTGTTTGTTAAAAGGTTTAGAAGAATCTTAAGGGATAGAAAGGATCACAAGCTATCCTAGAGAGTCAAAGTTCAAACCTCAAGGTGAAATGACTAATGAAAAGAAATTTGAAAAGAATTCAGGGTCTAGAGATAACAAGTTCAAGAAGGGTCTGATTAAGTGTTTCACTTGTGGTGGGACTGGTCATATCTCTGTTGATTGTGCTAACAATAGGAAGAAGTCATACAAAGGCAAGGATAAAGCCTTGAAAGCATCTTGGAGTGATAGTGAGGATGAGTAATCACTTCATTCTAACTCTTCTTCAGATAATGAAGATGATGAGATTGCCTTTGTTGTTAGACTTTCTGAGCACAACTCAGTGGGTGAAGAATCCGAGTCGGGTTCACAGTACATGATGGATAATGACCAGTCACCTGAGATGTATTGTCCTGTTTTTCATGATTATGACTCTCTCCCGGAGAATCAGACTTATGAGAAGATGTGTGAAAGGTATGATGCCTTGTGTGATCAAAGTTGATAGCATTGAGCTAAAAAAGCGTTGTAATGACTTAGAGTTGGAAAAGGCTGCACTCTGTCTCACTTTGCAAGATTACGAAACTGGTCAATCTAGCAGAGGAAGAGAGAATCTTGAGATTATGTATACACAACTGTCTGCTGATTTTGAAAGAATTAAAAAAGAGAACATTGATCTTAGGCACCAGTTGAGTAACTCGGAGCACACAATCAATCTCATGCACAGTATTGGTCTTAAAGTGAAAGAAGAGGTTGAGTCACTTAAGCAATCTAATGTCTACTTGGTTGGTTACAATAAATCACTGCAAGAAAAGGTTAATGACCTTTCAATTGATTCAGCAAAGTTAGACAAGATACTTAATGTTGGAAAAAGTCACAATGATAGGACTAGTCTAGGGTTTGTTGCTAGTGGGTCTGGTCACACTAATTCACAAACAAAGTTTGTAAAAGCTATTGAAGCAACTTCTTCTAAATCACCTGTCATCTCTGTTACACCTGAACATAGAGTTAGCACAAACAAATTGAGCAATCAAGTGCCGTCTAGTTCCACTGTTCCTTCAAGAACCAGATTTGTACCCACGTGTCACCACTGTGGTGTGACTGGTCACATAAGGCTGAAGTGTCCCCAACTTAAAATCAAAGGTCATTCAAAGCATAATGGGTCACTTAAAGAACATGTTGATTTGTTGATTATTGAAGTAACCAGGATTGCTAAGCTTGTTGGGTCATCTGCGTCAACACCTAGTGTGTCTAAGACCAAGTGGGTAAAGAAAAACGAAAAGTGTCTAGTCGCCTTGTCTGTTTTGAAAACTCGTTGGTACATTGACAGTGGCTGTTCCAAACACATGCCTGGTGACAAATCTGTCTTTGTAAATTTTAAAGATTTTGATGGTGGATGTGTTGAATTTGGAGGTGGTGAAACTGCTAAGATGACTGGTCAGGGTAGTGTTAAGCTTCCCGGTCTACCTATCCTAAAGAATGTAAGGTATGTAAAAGGCCTTAAGTCCAACCTCATTAGTGTATCACACCTGTGTGATCAGTGGGCTGAGGAAGTCTGTATGTCAACAAAAGGTTTTAGGATTATTGATAGCAAAGGTCAGGATCTTGTCAGGACAGGCAGATCTAACGACAATTGCTATACTCTTGATAGCCAAACCCTAGCTACCAAGGTGACCTGTCACTCTGTGAACGATAAGACCACTGCTTTATGGCATCAACGGTTAGGACATATGAACTTCAATGATTTAGTGAGATGGTGGTTGACTTGAAGATCAAGATGTGAAGATGTGTTCTCAGAATTCTATAGCATTTGGCATCATTTACATTTGCATATGCTTTCATAACTTAGGATCATTTTTGAGAAAAACATGTTTTTTATAAAACTGCAGTTTTCATGTATTTGGTGACTGGTCACCTTAAACTTCGCATGTGACAGTTTTCCTGACAGCGACTGCTGATCAATCGGATTGACAGAACATGCTATTATCCAGTTTTGACTGAACATCCTTTTACCCACTGAGTTGTCAACTGTTTCCCACTAACTTGCTCTGCCTAGAGTTACATCTTTTTAATGAAATCTCATCCGTTGATTACTTATCTTCTTCTCCTATAAAAGCTAAACCTCTTCCACCATTTTCATTTGGGGTTTTTGCATAATCATAATCATCTTGCATATTTCAAAAACACTCTTCTCTTTGCTGCCTTCTTGCTTGGAATTATATCTTACATCCTTGTGAACTTTCATTCACATAAAGTTTCTACAAGGATTCATAAGATGGCATGCATTTGAAATTCTTTCAAAGGTCCGGTCTTTCAAAAAACTCATCCTTGAAGGAAACCTTGGAGAATTTCTCATCTTCACCGTTTCAACTTCCTAGTGTTAAAACTCATTTCTTTTAGAAGTTGAAATAGTGGTCCTCAATCTTGTCTCCCATGTTCATGCATTATTTGAGACAGGGTTGATATTTAGGAGTCATTTGACTTCGTGTTTTTCTACCCAGTTTTTATAACTGTTGCAGTAGAACACTGATATAACCAATTTTGCATACACTTTTATATCCTTATTCTTAGATTCTTGTTATGTTCTTAAAGTGATTTTAGTTTGTTTAACTTAGTTTTGTTATTTTGTAGGTTTGAAGTAGAAATGTGATTAAATGTGCAAAAAGGAGCTTTTAAGGTCAAGTGGTGTTCCGCAAGCAGTCAGCTCGTGGGAGATTCTGGATATCCTTAGAAGAGAATCAGATGGTGAGTTATATATCGTTGGAAAGATATAGATGTCAGCTCTAAGTAGAATTTTACGGCTTGTCAATCCGAGCAATGCGGAGATTGTTATGATCATTTTTGTACAAGTCGTTGCTGCAGTAGTTTTTACACGGGTTTGCAATGAAGTTATGTTATGAAGCCAAGTCAGCAGCCCAAAGAAGCGAAATCAGTTCTTCCCACTTCATATTTGGAAAAGTAAAGGGCTTCACCAAAAGCAACTAGGAAATTAAAGGCAGCAGGAATCTAACTTTCCTAAATTCATATTCAAGAAGGATTAGGAGATCTCTTACCTAGTTGATGAAGGAAAAGAAAGACATGCCTATATAAAGAGACTAGAAGTCAGATTTCAAGGGGGTTTGTTGTAGTGTTTGTTCGTAGTTTTTATTTGTCTTTCATTATGTTTTATTTGTTTCTTAGCAGTTAAACTATTTTCTAGGGCTAGGATGATGCCCAAGTATGGATGTTTATGATTTGAATGACTCATTAATGGATTGTTAGATTCTATTTGATGAATGCTTAATCACTATTATAATTATTGCTTTTTATTTGAGTTCGTTGATTGATCACCTTTGGACTTTGCATCTAGTAATTGGAAGATGAGTTTGAGGCCTAACCGGCAATATAATTCAATTAGCTTCTTGTGATTAAGTGTGGTAAATTACATTGTTGCTCGACAGAGAATAATGGTTTGCTTGGTTCCCTGTTTTCTTGTTTGCAAAGTAATGAGTCTTACATGTTAAATTTATGCACGACAGTGATAGGTTGCATGTTTTAGATATACGACCTCTGCACGACAGTGAGAGAATCATGCACGTATGGAAAACTATGGTCTAGGTGCACGACAGTGACTTAGATACGAGAATTATCATCTTTAGAATTGAAACACTTTATTGCTTGCATTGTGTCATAAACGAAAGTGCTTGTGGTTGATTCCGAACCCTAGGCTTTTACACTTGTTTTCAAAACCCCTAAAACTCACAATTTCAAAATTTGTTTATTTATTGTTTTACAAAATCCTAAAAATCAAAATCACTTTTCAATTTGTTTGTTTGTGTTTGTTCTAATTAGATTTCATTCAGGTTTTCAATTTCCAAGTTAACTATTTTCTCCATGGGATCGACCTCGTATTTTGCCTGAGCTATATATACATTGATTCGTGCACTTGCGAGTTTTTAATTTGGTTAAATTAATCAACTAAAAGGGGTTATTTTAATTCACATCAAACACCCAATTGTCTAGCGGATTTACTGAAGCTCTCTAGCTATCTGTAACTCTGTTGGTGACTGTTCATACAATTTCACAACTTATTACATTTGGTGCCACTGACCAGACATACGTGTGTATATTCTGAAAAGTGATTGACCAGTCATCTATACTGTAGGATATTTGTATTGTAGAATACTTTGTAAATTGGCTAATCCTTGTACAAAAACTTTGTATTTTATCACAAGCTCAATTAGTTTCTTTTTAGGACTTAGTTCTAGAATTGAAGACTTGAGGATAGCATTTGAAGCTTGAAGATTGAAGATCTCGGAATAAAAACACACTCATTCATGAATTTAATTTGCATTCATATAGATTGTGTAGGTGTTTTAGTTTGGGTGGATTCTTTACAAAACTGCAGCTTGTAAACCAAGATGACCGGTCATCTTTTTCACTGCACGTGAAACTTTCAAAATTGACTTTCTTTTAAAGCTGTTTTGTCCTTTTTCTGCTGACCCATGTGTCAACAGCTGGACTCCACTTTCGGGGCTGCCTAGGATTAGTTTAAGGTTGTTTAAAGTTGGGTCATTTTCGTTCATTCATTTCCTATTCTTCTTTTTCCTATTTAAACCAAACCTCACCACACACTTCCTTAGGGTTTTAGGGTTTACAATTCATTTCATCTTTTAAAATCCTCTCTTTGTGCTGCCACCCCGATTGGTCTCTACCAAGAATTCTTGAAAATCTTTTAATTCATAAAGTCTTTCCAAGAAGTCATAGGATGGCATGTTATTAGAATCCTCTTCTAAAGTTTTCCGATTTCTCATTTAAAATTATATTGAAGAAAACTTTGAAGGAGTTCTTATCTTCATTGTTTTGGCTTCCATGGTTTTCAAACTCATATAGTTAGAAGTCCAAAATAATTGTGCAATCTTGTCTTTCAAGTTCATTCATCATTACAAAGACAAGGTTGAGTTTTAGAAGTTCAAGATAATTGTGTGCAAACTTGTTTTTCATGTTTATACATGTTTTGAGGCAAGGTTGAGTCTTTTTGTGTTCTTGACTTCGGCATTTCTGCACAGTTTTGGTTACTGTTAGCAGAGTGCACTCAGTTGTCCAGCGGTCCTTGTTGAAGCTCCATAGCTCTCTGCAACTCTGCTGGTGACTGGTCATATAGTCATTTCTGCACAGTCATTCGGTTACTGTGAGCAGAGTGCATCTAGTTGTCCAGCGGTCCTTGCTGAAGCTCTATAGCTCTCTCCGACTCTCCTGGTGACTAGTCATATAGTCATTCATAGTATTTTTCATTTGGTGCCACTAAGACAGAAATACCTATGTATTGTCTGTGTAGTGATTGACCAGCTCATCTGAACCACTTGGACATGAAGTGAAGGGAGAAGAAGCCGCACGAGGAAGAGCTGCATCTAAAGATTTAGGTACATTTAGATATTGAGCTTGTGTGAACCTTGTATTGGGCATCTTTTGCCATTTCATAGTGGAAGACCGGTCATCTGATAGACCCCCGGTTTTTTACCCTTTTGGGGTTTTTCCGGGTACCAAAATCTGTGTCCATTTATGTGTTTTGTTAATCATTCGACTTAAACTTAAAACCGGAATTAATTCTTGCACCAACTTACATTGAAATGCAATCTGGACAAAATCGCATGACTGGTCATCTGTAACTGTTGCATTAGAACCGCTGGAATTGATTAGGCTGTAGTTGTGGATAGCCCGCAGAGTTCATCTTCACTGAATCTGTTTTGGGAACCTAAGTTGGCATAGCATTCGAATGTGTTTTGAACAACTTCACAAGCATACACAAACTGTTAATTAAAGGACTGGTCACATATTTCAGTGTGGAAACTAAGTGACTGGTCACGTTGTTCAGTATAGAAACAAAGGTTTAAGTTCATTATTTTAGGTGACAGGTCACCTAAGTAATCTGTTGTGTGAATTGTTTGTACCTGCCGTGACTTAATTGAAAATTACCCCCCTCATTGCCAACCTGCAATTGGCATCAGAGCAGGGCTTTAGACATACCTAAAGCTGGTCTAGGGATTGGTTGGTTAAGGGTCTAGTCATGGAGAGAGATCGAGTAGCCGGTTCGGTAAACTCACCTCCATATTTTGATGGCACAAACTCACGCTGCCTGGCGCGATAAATTTGAAATTTTCTCTTGATGCGTATGATGAATTTGCATTCCAATATTTGTCTATTGAATGGCGTCCTCCATTTAGAATTGTTGACGGTGAGAGAGTGAACATTCCAAGAGATGACTGGACACAGGTCCAAATCAATGCGTCTAATGCAAATAAGAAAGCTAGGAATGCCATAGCTGTTGCTGTATCCAGTGCACAATATTCACATATTCAACACTGTACAACAGCTAGGGAAGCTTGGGAAAGGTTGCGTGTCATTCATGAGGGTGATGACCAAGTTAGGGATTTAAAACTTGAAATGGTTCTAGCCGAGTTTGAGGAACTTAGGATGACCGATTCCGAGAGTTTTTCAGATTTTTATCTTCGACCTTGAGAGTGTCACCAATGCAGCGATGAGTCTAGGGTCACCGATTTTAGAACTTACAATTGTCCAAAAAATCTTAAGGGTGTTGCCTAGGAGGTTTTCCGCAAAGAAGACCACAATAAGAGTGTCAAAACATGTCGGACATAAAGCTCCTAAACTTTTGGTATTGAAGACCTATAACTTGAATTAAAATTGGAAGAAAATATCACAAGAAGACAAAGGTGTTCACTCAGTTGACTATTACCCGAATCAAAGTTAAAATCTGACCAGTTCTTTGTTGATGTATTGGCCTTGTTTTGAAAAGGTTAGAAGAATTCTAGGATAGAAGGATTAAGGTGGTGCGAGCTCCCTAGAGAGTCAAAATTCAAACCTAGAGAAATGTCTATGAAAAGAAATTTGAAAGGAACTCGGGTCTAAAGATAATAAGTTAAAAAGTAGTTGTTACACCTTGTGACTGGTCTATCTCTTTGATTGTGCTAACAATAGGAAAAAGTCTAACAAAGTAAGGATAAAGCCTTAAAGCATTGGAGTGTATGAGGATGAGGAATCACTTCACTCTAACTCTTCTTCAATAATGAGGATGATGAGATTGCCTTTGTTATTAAATTTCTGATCACAACTCGGTGGGTGAAGAATCATCGGTTCACAGCACATGACTGATGTACCAGTCACCTGAGATGTTTGTCCTGTTTTTTGTTTGACGCTCTCCAAGAATAGACCTATGAAAAGATGTGTGAAAGGTATGATGCCTTATTTGATGAATTTGTGTGATCAGGCTGTAGATTGAGCTGAAAAAGCGTTGTATGAGTTAGAATTGGAAAAGGCTGCACTCTGTCTCATTTTAAGGATTACGAGACCGGTCTTGCGTAAGAAAGGGAGAGTGAAGATGACCAGTCATCTAAGTCTAAGTCAAAGTCTTGCATTCACATTGGTGTTGAGTTGGAAAAAGTAAAAAGGAAAATCTTGATCTTAGACATCAACTGTCATTTCTGAAAATGACATTAATCTCATGCATAGCAATAGTCTTAAGTTGAAAGAAGAAATTGAGTCTTCAAGCAATCTAATAAATACTTATGGTCAAAATAAATACTGCAAGAAAAAGTAAATGACTTGTCACTTGGTTCTGCAAAGATTGATAAAATGCTTAATGTTGGAAAAGTTATCTTGATAAACTGGATTGGTTTAATGCTGTGATCGTTAGCTTCAACTTCACGACCTAGGTTTTCAAAGCTAGTGAACCACACTCACCGAATCTGTACCCTCTCCTCCGAACCTAGAGTTAGCATGGTTAAAAAGAGTCATCAAGTTTTCCCAGTACACTGCTCCCAAAAATCATTTGTGCCCACATGTCATCCTTGATGACTTCACTGCCCAAGTGTCATAATGAAAAAGGAAAGTCTGACTGGTCTATTTCCTTGAGACGTTGCTCTCTTGTTGAAGTAACTAGAATAGCTAAACTTGTTCTCATCTTCCCCATCACCAAGTAACTCTCAAAGAAATGGGTAAAGAAAAATGAAACTTGTCTTGTTGCTTTTCTTCTTGAATGCTCTGTCCAACTCGTTGGTACATCGAAGTGCTGTTCAAACACATGTCTGGTGACAAATCTGTTTTGTAAATTTTAAGGACTTGTGTGCTCTGTTAATTGGGGAGGTGAAACTGCTAAATGACCGGTTATGTTAGCTTCGGTTTACCTCTCCTTGAAAATGTGAGGTATGTAGAAGGCCTTAGGTCCAACCTTATAAGTGTATCACACTTGTTGATGTGGGCAAATGAAGTTTGCATGTCAACAAAAGGTTGTAGGATTGTTGATAGCAAAGGTCGATTATCAGGACAGGCAGATCTAATGATATTGCTATACTCTTGACAGTCAAACTCTGGCTACCAAATGACTTCACTCTTGACTGATAAGTCTACTGTTATGGCATCAACGGTTAGGACACTGAACTTCATATTTTTACCTTAGCCAAAAAGCAGCTTGTTAGAGGCATTCCAACGTTAGATAAGCCTTCTAAGCACATATTGGTTTATTGGGCAACAGTCACGTGTCGCACATAAGAGAGTCAAAGATGTTGGAACTAGTCATCCTCTTGAACTCATTCACATGGATCTTGTAGGTCCAGTTAAACCGTTCGTTTGGTAAGAAATAATTCTTGTGTTGTTGTGTTTCTAGTTTACTTGGTGTCTTTTTAGGGAAAAGTCGAGGCTTTTCAAAATTTTGTGACTGTTCTCAAACAAATTCAGAATGAGCGATATGGTATCCCTCTTTGTTAAATTAGACTGTCATGGTACTGAATTTGGAATTTTGTTTGCTGACTTTTGTGCTAGCATGGGTATAAAGCATGAGTTTCGCTCCAATTACTCCTCAACAAAATGGAATTGTTGAGAGGAAAAATAGAGTCTTGATTGAGATGGCTGAGTGATGCTAAATAGCAAAAATCTTGCCAAGAATTTGTGGCTGAGGCCATTAACACTGCTTGTTATATTCCATGAGTTACTTGAGACCAGCACTGACCAACACCCTATGAACTTTGGAAAGGAAAAAAGCCGATATCGGTTTTGAGAGTTTTTGGCAGCACTTGCTATATTTTGAGAGATAGGGAACACCTTGCTAAGTTTTCCCAAGGTGTGAAGGCATCTTTCTTGGGTACTCATGCTTGCTTTAGGGTCTTCAACCTTAGAACCAACACCTATGGAGTCCATAAATGTTACAATTGATGACTTATGCGTTATTGACCAAGCCATAGATGTGTGGGTTATTTCCTGAAACTTTATGGCTATGGACTAAGAAAAGGATGACCATTTTTTGTCTGTGGTTCCGATAGTCTATCAACACTGAGAAAAAGCAAATTGGTAGTGTTAGACATCTGAACAGAACATAATTGGGTCAATTAAAGAAGGTGTGAGGACTAGAGGTCAAATCCAAAATGAAGTAGCACATGTATGTTATGTTTGCACAATAGAACCCAAGACATCAAAGAAGCTCTCATCCTGAAGAATGGGTGCTTGCTCAAGAGGAGCTAATAGTTTGAAGGAATAAGTTTGGACATGTCAAGAGACCATCACCTAAATGTTATCGGCACTATGTTTTGAATAATTGAGAGTGTAACATTAACAGGTACTTGTGCTAGTCTCTAATTAGGGCATTGACTTTGAGGAACTTTTGCACCCTAGCTAGACTTAGTCGTCTTTTTGTGCTTTGCTTGTCTTTAAATTGTTGTACCAAATGGATTAAGACGGCTTTTCTTAATGGTTACTTGAATGAAGATGTGTTTGTTGAACAACCTAAGGGCTTTGAGGATCCTCATATGCCCAATGTGTTTATAAATTGAAAAAGGATTGTATGGTTGAAGCAAGCTCCTAAGCTTGTTTAGGCTTTGGTATCTTTGTCAAATGGCTATACACGTGGTTCGGTTGTAAAACTTTGTTTAACGACTAAGAATGATGTGTTGTTCACAAATTTATGTTGATGACATTGTTGTTGTTCCACGTCCAAATCCCAAGTTCAACAATTCTAAAGATTATGACTATGAATTTGAGATAGTCTCATTGGTGATTAACTTTTTCTAGGGTTACAAGTTAAGCAAGAAGAGACGTCTCTTCATTTCACAATCTAAATATTTGCTAATCTTTGAACAATTTGTTTTCATCTACCAAACCCGCTAGGACTCCCATGAGCAAATCCCTTTTCTATGATAAAAAGGGAAAGATGTACCAAACTTTCAAGCATGATTGAGTTTCTATATCTACTCCATGACCAACATCTCCTTCTTTGAGTTTTGCTCGATTTAAAGCGATCCTAGAGAATCATCTTCATCAGTAAAAGGTCATTAATATTATGGACATTTCATATGTATTTGTATACTTTTGATACCAATACTAATCTTTTGATATATGATTTGCAGTTTATGATACCGGAAAATACTTCTGGCTCTTCTATTAGGAAACAACATGTTTCTTGTATATAGAAGCAAAATTCGGTCTCATTATCTCTGAGGCTATACATCGGTTATTTTCACGCAATTGCTTTGATGAACAAATGCTTTTGACTATGGATAATACATGACCATTCCTCATTTATTGTGATAACACGATGCAATATGCATCTCAAGAAACCCATGCAGCATTCTAGACCAAACACATTGATATTAGGCACCACTTCATTAAATCTTTTATAAAGTTTTAATGCTCATTTTGTCCTTGAAAACAACTTCTATTTTTGACTAAGCCTTTGAATCAGCCTTATTCTTAAAATCTTATCTTCTATTATTATATACCGTCATATCGTGCTTTGCATATTTAATTTCTGCATTCATGCATCATTAATAACTGAAAATTCTCCCAACTAGTCACTTTGTTAATACTATCAATTGATTTTTTGAATATGATTGAACCTTAATTAAATAAAATGATCATAATCCCTTTTCTTGACTAAGAAATAAAATGCATTTTTTAAAGATTATGGCTTAAATTTTTTTCATCACTTTACTAAATTCTCTTCTACTTATGATAATCAATTATTTAATCTTACCTTAAAATTTGAGTTAAAAGAAATGGAGAATTTCCTCGAAAATGAAAACAGAAGACAATAAGCCCTAACTCAAAAGAAAAATAAAATAAAAAATTAAAATTTTGGCTTATAAAAAAAGATGTGCCAATGTTGCACCACTCCTTGAATTTAAATGTGTTTATCATAATCTACACACAAAAATATTTCAATTTTTCACTTAATTAATTGTCTTAAATTTTGTGCATGGCATATGAGCTATCAAATATTCTGTTTTCTTTTGACTTACACTCAATTTACATTCCCCTTCCCAAATATTCATTTGTTTATCATGGAATCTTTCTTATCCTTGATATCCATTAATATCAATGAAAATTGAAAAAAGTTTGGTGGAAAAATAAAAATTCATGCATCTTTTATTTTTGCATCACTTTTTAACACTAACTTCGTGATCATACTAATTATTGCCTATTTTGTTAATCTAAGTTATTATTTGACATTAAATTTTTTCGGAAATTTATATTTATGGTCTTAATATTTTTTAAAAAGCTGATGGCTTGGCATGCATATGAACATTACTTTGGAGTATGTTACTAATATTGTCCCTCTTGAATAAATTTCTCCATTTGCTATAATACACTATACCATGTTCATAACGTTCTTAATTCTACGTTTCTAAGATTTGGTATTATTTTCTTGTTTTTTCCATCTCTTTCTCTTCGCCGCTGACTCCTTCTCCTCACCGAAGCTCTTAAAACCAATCCCACACTTTCTCTAGCCATATCACCCCTATTCTCGCCTTAATCCTTCTCACCTTCCACATTCTTTCTATATAAGAAATCAACTTGACTCACAACTCATCCCTTTCCTTCAACACAAATAATTCCGCGATTCTACTCCACCATCAACCTCCAGAACTTCATCTTCCGATCCACCCCCGCTAAGCGTCCTGCACCTTCCACCCCTCCTCCTCAACCGCTCTCTATTTTGATCGAGGCCAAATACTAAAATCTCCACCCTATTTTCTCTAACGTAATTACCCAATCCTCATTTCTCTCAAAAACTCATTCCTTCAACTTATGGTACAGAATTATTCTAATTCATTTAGAGATCTTTCTTTTCTTCTTTTTTTTGTTAGAGAATTCTTCAATTTCCCAATATGAATTTTTTGCTGTTTTTTTTCTATGTCATTAAATCACTCCAGAAGTCATCTTATTACTTCTCACTCCGACACATCCCAATCATTGATTTTATATTACATTGAAGAGGCAAATAGTACTCCTCATATTTCAAACTTCGTTTACTCCATTGTTCTACCATGAGAGAAACCCACTTCAACTTATCTATTCCTCTCTTTGAACCTCATCAATCCAACATCTTCTAAATCTCTTCACTCATAACTCCCGCTTACCTCCTTCACCTCGCTTTCCTTCCCTTTTTCATCTATCTATATGCCATATTCAAACTAAATCGGCAACTTGTTCCTCCTCTTTTTTTCCATTCTTATTATGCATTTTAAATCTGGTCGATATCTATCCAAGACATATCCATCTCCAAAACACCATAACATTATCAGAAAATAAAGCATAAACAACTCCCTCCAATTGATTGGACCATCTCGCTAACCCTTTCTTTACAGTTGGCCCTTAAAAACCACAAAAAGCTTCTCAGCGTTCGTTGAAGAACTCAAAAAGCCAAGAAACTTTAAAGATGCTCCTCATAAAATAAGTTATTGTGTTGAATTATTCTTTCCTTTTTTTTATTTTTTTACATTTCCTTAATCCTTTACTTTATAATTCCAACTTCCTTTTTTATATTTTGCTGCTACTATACTAGTCTTTGCTCACTATTACATTAGGCTTTTTTTATGACTATCATATATTATATTGACGGATTATTATGATGCTTACTTGGTTTCACTCCTACTGTTTCTTATTATTACTATTATTTTGTACTTGCTCCTTTTCATGCTCTCTCCTCTCTCCTCATACTAATTTAATTTCCTTTTATATTCCCTTATGCTTCCTTGCTTTTATTCTTTTCTTACCATGACAAAAAGGGGGAGAAAATAACATGCTCATATTGGGGAGTGCTCATCTTAGGGGGAGATAAAATCCATGCTCTTTATTTGTTTATGCTCTGATACATCTACAAAGTTCGAATTTGTATTGCACATATATTGATACTCCGTGAGCTTTTGCAGGTAAAGATGACTAGTCTCTGATTAATTTTGGAGTGTGAGCGATTGACCACTTGGGTTAGTTTTTTAGGAAAGCAAAGGGGGAGATTGTAGATATTTGTTTGTAGAATACTTTAAATTGGCTAATCCTTTACAAAAACTTTTATTTTTCCAACTCAATATTTCTTTTTAGACTTATTCTAAATTGAAGACTGAGGATAGCATTTGAAGCTTGAAGATTGAAGATCTCGGAATAAAAACACACATCATGAATTATATCATATAATTTAGTGTTTTATTTGTGGATTCTCAAACAGCTAGAGATGGTATCTTTTTCTACGTGAACTAAAATTACTCTAAGTTTTTCCTTTCTCCCATTAAGCTGGACTCACTTTGGGCTGCTAGGATTAGTTTAGTTTTAAGTTGTTTTGGTCCTCTTCTTTCTTCTTCCTTACCAAACCTCCACACACTCCTGTTTTGTTATTATTCATCTTTTAAAATCCTCTCTTTTCCACCCCGATTGCTCTCCAACAAAAGCTTTTAATTCTAAATCTTTCCAAGAAGTATAGATGGATTAAATCCTCTCTAATTTATTTCTCATTAAAATTTTAAGAAAACTTGAAGGACTTCTTATTTTTTGGCTTCTGTTTTCAAACTCATATATAAAGTCCAAAATAATTCAATCTTTTATTCTCATACAAAGACAAGTGATTTTAAAGTCAATAATTCAACTTTTTCTTTTTACATTTTTGAGAGTATCTTTTTTCTTACTTCATTTCTGAATTTTCTTAAGATCACTCATTGTCAGCGTCTTTTAAGCTCCATACTCTCCACTCTCTGACTTCATTGTTTTCACGTCATCGTTCTAATGTATGTCCACTTCTCTTACTCTCTCACTCTGTGGTGACTATTATATATATATATTTTCTTTGGTGCCACTAAGACAAAATACTATGTATTCTGTTATGATACATATAACCATGACATGAAGTGAAGGAGAGAAGCCGCAAGGAAGAGCTGCATCTAAAGGTGAAGTACATTTAGATATAAGAAGCCCCACGAGGGACTGCTGCATCTAAGACTAGGTACATTAGATATTGAGCTTGTCGAAACCTTGTATTGGGCATCTTTTTGCCATTTCATAATGGAAGACCGGTCTTCTGATAGTACCCCATCGGTTTGCTTTTTACCCTTTTGGAGTTTTTCCGGGTACCAAAACATTGTGTCCATCTCTTTGAATTGTTAACAACTTGACTAATCATAAAATCAGATTTAATTATGCACCAACTTAACTCGAAATGCAATCTGGACAAAACAGTGTGACTGGTCATCCTATAAACTATTGCATTAGAACTGCTGGATTTGAATAGGCTGTAGTTGTGGATAGCTCGCAGTCTTCAACTCACTAAAACTGTTGAGGACCTAAGTTGGCATAGCATTTGAATGTGGTTGAACAATTCACAAGCACACACATATTGACAAGCCAAGGACTGGTCACTTATTTCAGTTAAGTTCAGTAAAGTTACAAACTGTCTGGATCATCACATAAGGTGATTGGTCACCTGAGTGATCTGTTGTGAAAATTGTTTGTGTTTGCGGTGACTTATTTAAAATACTCCCCTAAATGCCAACCTGCACCTATCACTCAGTGACCGATAAGACCACTGCCTTATGGCATCAACGTTTGGGACACGTGAAATTCAATGACTTGTACACCTTAGCTAAGAAGCAACTTGTTAGAGGCATTCCCAAGCCCAAGAAAGTCAATGATGTGTTGGAACTTCTCATCCTCTTGAACACATTCACATGGATCTTGTTGGTCCAGACCAAACCATGTTTGTTGCTGGTAGGATAAACATTCTTGTGATTGTTGATGATTTCACTAGGTACACTTGGGTATATTCAGAATGAGGTAGTGACTGGCCATCCCTTAGTTGTTAGAATAATAACTGATCATGGCACTGAATTTGAGAACTTATTGTTTATTGATTTCTATGCCAGCATGAGCATTAAGCATGAATTTTCGGCTTCAATTACTCCTCAACAGAATGGGATTGTTGAGAGGAAAAATAGAGTCTTGATAGGAAAATTCTTGCCAAGAATTAGTGGGTTGAGGCCATTAATACTGCATGCTATATTTCCAATCGAGTCTATCTGAGACCACGCATAGACCAAACTCCCAATGAGCTCTGAAACATGTGATCAATCATCTGAAGGGTTTTTGGTAGTACATGCTACATTCTGAGAGATAGGGAATACCTAGCCAAGTTTGACCCCAAGAATTATGAAGGCATCTTTCTTGGATACTCTATGAACAGTCGAACATATAGAGTGTTTAACCTTAGAACCAATACCATCATGTAGTCCATAAATGTGACAATCGATGGCCTTGATGCGTCAGTTGATCAGGCCTTAGATGAGGATGGATTGTTTCCAGAAAAGGTCACTGAGTCAGCTAGTGAGACTCAGGCAGAAAATGATGATCGGTCATCAGATTCTGATTCTGACAGTTTAGAAGAATCTAGGCAACCACCTAAGGAGAAGCCTAATTGGGTAGTGTCTAGACATCCTGAGGAAAAATAATTGGGTCAGCAAAAGAAGGTGTGAGGACTAGAAGTTAGATTGTGACAACTCGTAAAATACCAATTTTTATACAATTTACCATTTACTATAACTATTCTATTTTACATTAATCTTTTACTTTTTTACATTAACATATTATATATATATATATATATATATATATATATAAATATTCATATAGTGAAATGACCATTTTACCCCTTGTGATTAGTATTCTTTGCCGCCTCCCGCTTTGCTGCCGCTTACCAATTGATTAAAGGTCACATAGCCTTGATTAAGAATTCTTGGGGGGGGTTGGGGTAAGATGCCAAGAGAGAAAAAAAAAAGAAACGGAAAGAAAGAGATGGAGCGCCAGGAAGAAGAGAACATGGGGAAGAAAGAAGAGAAGAGAAAAGAAGAAAGAAAAAAAGCACGGTGAGCCAAGAAGAGATGGAAGACAGAAGGCTGTCTTCGAGGCTAGCTCTGCGATATGAATTATGTACTGGTTATGTTTCTGCAACTTCTATGTTTGTGGGATTATTGGTATTTTAGCTAATTAAGCATCGATTCCTTGAATTCAAGATGAAGCTTGGCTGGGTTTGAGGTTTGGAGCCATAATTGAGAATCAAAGATCTTGGAGGAACATGAAAATGAGTTATTTTGTATGTGGATTTGGATTAATTGTGTAATTACTCCGAAGTTTTTAGTTACTTGGTGTTATTAGTGAGTTTAGTACTTTTATGGTGTTTGGTATAGATTGGGCAGATTTGGATTATTGAGATTAAGAATTTTGGTGGTGATCGACGAGCTAGTGTTGGATTAGCTTTGGATTTGAGGCAAAGGATAACAATTAAATTGAGTATAACTGCTATTCTCATTGAGTTATGCATCTGGTGTGATATGTATGTATGTTTCGTTCAGACTTTCATTTCAGAATTGATGGAATGATCTTTAAGTTGTGATGAACCTCTATGTACAGAATTGGGAATTGATTGAGTAGGTTAGGCCCCAAGTTTTTGGTACCAAGGAGGGTTTGTATTCTCTAGGGTGAAAGACCCCAAACTTGATCAGGGTCCATGAAAGCGGGGTGTACTCAAACCTTAATTTCGAGGTGGCTGCCATGTCCGACTATTAGAGCTCGTAAACACGATGTTGGGCTAACCTAACCTAGGAAAATATTCTCACAATTATGCTATATTTGTATACTTGATGGAGTACTGGTTTATTTGATTATTGTTGCACCTACTGGGCTTGGTGAAGCTCACCCTACTTTATCGTTTCAGGAAATGTTGTAGATGAAGGAGATCGTTCGAGATGACGTCCCTCCGATGATTTGGTACATCATGCTGCCAAGGTGGTTTTGGGGCGTGATACAGATCCAAAATGAAATAACACATGTTTGCTATGTCTGAACAATAGAACCCATGAACATCAAAGAGGCTCTCATCCTTGAAGAATGAGTAGTTGCAATGCAAGAGGAGCTAAAACAATTTGTTAAGAATGAATTTTGGAATTTGGTAACAAGAGTGATGAAACTGGTAATATTGTGAGGAACAAGGCTAAGCTTGTTGCTTAGGGATACTCTCAAGTTGAGGGCATTGATTTTGAGGAAACATTTGCACCTGTAGCTAGAGTTGAGTAGGTCCATTTGTTGTGTGCTATAGTGATGTAGTGTATGATTGATGCAGCGCATCAATGGAGAGTTTATTAGGGAATATCTGGAGTCTTGAGAATAAAGTTTTATGTGTGTGTCTTGGTGTTTCATAGTTACTGTTGAAGTCTTTTCATTTGATTTTCCTTATGTTGGTCTGTCAAGGATTAGTGGCATCTCAAGTTTAGAATACTATTCAATTTGTAAGACAACATGCTCTTTCTTTCATCAAAGACTATATCTAGTAATCAGAGCAACTTTACGCTCCTGGGTTGCTTCCTATCTACCGTGCTAATGGTGGCAAGAGGAGGTAGACGAAGGCGTGTTATGAGAAACGATGACTTTAGAGATGAACGAGATGATGAATTTGAGGCTCTTCGAAGGCAAGTTGAGCAACTTACACTACGTCTCGAACGCCAAGAAGCCTGCAGCAAGTGTGGTGAGTCGATTCGTGGGTCCTTTGGTCATGAATCTAAGGTAAATCCTTTTGAGTGTGGAAGGAATTAGCAATATTCTTTCAAGGTTGAACTACCTGAATTTCATGGCTGTCTTTATCCTGAAGCTTTCCTTGAGTGGGTTAGCTCTATTGAGAAGTATTTTGACTGCAAAGACACACCAAAAGCACAACAGATGAAGATTTTGATACTAAGGCTTCGTGGATATGCTTCAGCCTGGTGGGACAAGGTGCAAGAGATGAGAATTCGCAAAGGCAAAGCTAAGATTTCTTCTTGGGACAAAATGAAGTCCAGACTGAAGGAGAAGTTCTTACCTGTTGACTTTGCGCAAACCAGTTTTTCTCAACTTAATAATCTTTGTCAAGGACTGAAGAGTGTCCAGGAATATACAGAAGAGTTTTATAAACTCTTGGCTCAAAATGATAGTCAAGAAACTGAAGAACCATTAGTTCTTTGATATGTCGAAGGACTGAATGTTGCAATTCGAGATGAAGTGGAGGGTTCATCAATTATGGAAGGTCACTGATGCTTACCATCTAGCGCTGAAGATTGAAACCTGGCTTGCTCGTCGTGGTAACATGAAATCTGGTAGTAGTCATTCATCTTCCAAAGGGGAATCTTCACATGCTGCAAAGACCCCTTACAATAATGAGAAAGAAGAAAAGCAAACTTCCAAACCAGCCTCTCAATTCAACCGAACCCTGGTGCTTGTTTCAAATGTGGCAAAACTGGACATCACTTCAATGATTGTCCGAAGAGACAAATTGATGCACTTTTGACTTATGGGGCATAAGGAAATGAAGAAGCTGCCTATGATGAAAACACTTCTCCCATTTATGATGAAAATGGTGGAGATGAACGTGAAGAGATAGAGGCTGAAGAAGGTGAAAGCTTGGTGATTCAACGGGTTCTTTTGACTCCTCAAGTAGCTCATGAAGAGGATTTGCTTCGTTCTGAAATTTTTAAAACCCGTTGTATATGCCAAGATAAAGTCTGCACTATTGTGATCAATGGTGGAAGCTGTGAAAATATTGTCTCTGATGACATGGTGGGCAAATTGCAACTCAAAACCGAGCCACATCCGAAACCTTACCAAATTTCAAGGTGTCTCGTTTCCTTTTCTATGGACAAAAATTTTAAAGACCAAGTCTGGTGTGATGTAGTTCCAATGGATGCGTGTCACATACTTTTGGGGAGGCCATGGCAATATGATAGGGTAATGATTCATGATGGTCGTAAGAATACATATACTTTTAAGATGGGAAAAAAATAGATATTGTTCTTCTTCCTAGCAAAGAAGGAAAGAGTACTAAAGTATCCTCTCAAACGGAGGGTAATAAATTATTGAGTTTTGCTGAGTTTGTGAAGGAGAGTAAGGAAAGTGGCATTGTTTGCATGCTAGTTGCTAAAGGTACCAGATGCAGTACAGATCCTCTTAGAAGAGTTCAATGATGTTGTACTTGAGGATCTACCGAGTGGCCTACCTCCCCTCATAGACATCCAACATCAGATTGATTTGGTTCCTCGTGCAAGTTTGCCTAATAAAGCTGATTATCGAATGAGTCCCAAAGAGCATGAAGAGTTAAAGAGACAGGTTAAAGAGCTCTTGGGGAAAGGCTACATCAAAGAGAGCATGAACCCATGTGCAGCCCTCGCTTTACTGAAGCCAAAGAAGGGTGGTGCTTGGCGAATGTGCGTAGATAGTCCTGCTATTGATTGGGTCACTGTCAAATACCGATTTCCAATTCCAAGGATTTACGACATGTTTGATATGCTGACTGCTGCAAAGGTGTTTTCCAAGATTGATCTTAGGAGCGGGTATAGCCAAATTAGCATCAAACCTGGTGATCAATGGAAGACTACGTTCAAGACTCAAGAGGGACTTTATGAATGGCTTGTTATGCCCTTTGGACTATCAACTGCTCCTAGCACATTCATGAGGTTAATGAATCAAGTGTTTCATCTTTATAATGGTAAATTTGTTGTCGTTTACTTCAACGATATTCTTATGTACAACGAGGACGAAGATGAACACCTGGAACGTTTGAGAATTGTGCTTTCAACTTTAAGAAGTGAGAAGCAGTATGTAAATCTCAAAAATTGTTCCTTTATGAGAGATAGCTTATTTTTGCTTGGGCTTTGTATTAACCTCTATTGGGATAGAAGTTGATAATGAGAAGATTGAAGCTATTCAGAATTGGCCGGTGCCTAAAAGTTGTAGGAAGTGAGAAGTTTCCATGGATTAGCTTCATTTTATCGAAGATTTATACGCAATTTTAGTACTATTTGTGCCCCCATAACAGATTGCATGAAGAAGGAAGAGTTCAAGTGGACATCGGATGCTGAAAAGAGCTTCTAGATGGTGAAAGAGAAGCTACCCAATGCCCTAGTGCTTGTTGTACCAAATTTTGAGAAAATATTTGCAGTAGATTGTGATGCCTCGCATGCGGGCATTGGTGGAGTGCTAAGCCAGGAAGGACTTCCAGTGGCTTTCTTTAGTGAAAAGCTGAACAAAGCAAAGAAAGAGTATTCTACTTATGATCTAGAGTTCTATTCCATTGTGCAAGCACTTACGGCAATCATATTTAATCCGATTTTGGCGATCATACTTAATGCAAAGGGAGTGCATCAATAATCAAGCGGGGTTAAACAATAGACATGCGAAGTGGATTGCTTTCTTACAAGAGTACATCTTTGTGTTAAATCATAAGCGTGGAAAATGCAACCTAGTAGTATATGCTCTTAGTAGAACAGTGGCACTTTTGATTTAATTGCATGTTCAACTTGAAGGCTTTGATCACATCAAGAACTTGTATGTTCAAGATGAAGATTTTGGTGAATGTTGGAGCTTGTGCAAAAGAGGGCCCCATGAAGACTTCCTTTCTATAATCGTTTATGCATTCCAAGATGCTCTCTGTAAGAGTATATCATCAAGGAACTACATTTTGGTGGCCTAGGTGGACATTTTGGGAGATATAAAACAATTTTTCTGGTGAATGACAAGTATTTTTGGCCTATAATTTATCTGGATGTGAACCATTATGTGAGGAGGTGTCGTATGTGCCAAACCAGCAAAGGAAAAGCTCAGAACACTAGATTATATCTGCCTCTAGCAATTCCTTGGCTCCATGGCAGGATATAAGCATGGATTTTATCTTTGGTTTGCTAAGAATTCAAAGAGGTAATGACTCTATTTTTGTGGTGGTTGATCACTTTTCTAAAATGGCTCATTTCATTCCTTGTAATAAGACAATGGACGCTTCTTATATTGCTGATATCTAATTTAAAGAGGTGGTTAAACTTCATGGTGTTCCGAAGTCTATTGTTTCAGACCAGGATACAAACTTTCTGACCCATTTTTGGAGACATTTGTGGAAGAGAATTGGCACTAATGTGCTATATAGTAGTGCCTATCACCCTCAAACTGATGGGCAGACTGAACTAGTGAACACAACATTGCGTAGTTTACTGAGGAGTTTGGCATAAAAAAGGCCAAAATAGTGGGATTCAATTCTTCCCTAAGCAGAATTTGCTTATAAAACTAGTATGAATAGTTCCACAAGGAAGAGTCCATTTGAAATTGTCTATGGGAAAGCCCCCGGTCACTATCTCGACCTTGCTCCTTTGCCTGACTCATTAGTAACCAGCAAGAAGGTTAAAGTTTTTGCTGTTACAATGGCAAGAATTCATGAAGATGTGAAAAGGAAATTGAAAGACAACAATGAGAAGTACAAGGAAGCTGCCAACGCACATCGACGTGTCAAGGTGTTTACTAAAGGTGATCTTGTGTGGGTATATTTGAAGAGAAAACTTTTTCCTTCTAGGACTTATAATAAATTGAAGAAGAAGAAAATTTGTCCATGTCGCATTGTGGAGAAGATCAATGACAATGCTTACAAGCTTGAGCTGCTTGCTGATATCCATACTCATCCCACTTTCAATGTGCAAGACTTGTCCGAATATTATGGTGAATTTGATGCAAACTCGAGGGAGAGTTTCCTCTCACACGAGAAGTATGATGCAATGTATGATTGATGTTGTGCATTAATGGGGACTTTATTAGGGAATTTTTGGAGTCTTGAGAATAAAGTTCTATGTGTGTCTCTTGGTGTTTCTTAGTTATTGTTGAAGTCTTTTCATTTGATTTTCCTTATGCTTAAGTAGGAGGTCTGTTTAGGGTTAGTGGCATCTCATGTTTAGAATACCATTCAATTTGTAAGATAGAGCCATGCTCTTTCTTTTATCAAAGCCTACTTCTCTTTGAATCCCCACATCATTATCTAGTTATCTCTTTGGCATACCTTATTCCTCATCATATAGCTTGTCATCTTAAGTTCAAGTTGTATCGAATGGATGTCAAGACGGCATTTCTCAATGGATACTTAAATGAACATGTGTTTGTAGAACAACCAAAAGGCTTTGAGGATCCTCATATGCCTGATGGTGTGTAGAAATTGAGAAAGGCTTTGTATGGGTTGAAGCAAGCTCCTAGAGCTTGGTATGACATGTTGTCTAGTCATCTTCTGTCTAATGGCCATCCACGTGGATCTGTTGATAAAACCTTATTCATAAAGTGCACTAAGAATGATGTGGTTGTTGCACAGATCTATGTTGACGACACTGTGGTCAGTTCTACTTCTGAATCTCAAGTTCAACAATTCATAAGTATAATGACTAGTGAATATGAGATGAGTCTAATTGGTGAATTGAATTGAATTATACTTTATGGGATTACTATTTAAGCAGGAAGAAACTTGCCTCTTCATTTCGTAATCCAAGTATGCTACAAACCTTGTTAGGAAATTTGGATTTTCTTCTGCCAAACCTGCTAGGACACCCATGAGTAGAACCCTTAAGGTGTCTAGTGATAAGAAAGGAAAGAGTTTTGACCAGACACTCTATAGAAGTATGATTGACAATTTGTTGTATCTTACTGCCAGTAGACTAGACATCTTCTTTTCTGTTGGAGTATGTGCACGATTTCAAAGTGATCCTAGAGAATCTCATTTACATGCTGTGAACAGAATCATTAGTTGCATGTGTTGGTGCTCAAAATGGAGTCAATGGTCAATGTGTAGAGTGGATCAGGATCGGGTCGATCGATTGGTTTTGGGGAGCTGGCTAGCTCAGGGAGTCAACGTCCGGATGGGTCAGGACGGGAGAGTCTGGTTTCCCGGTGTCTCTATCCGAATGGAGTCGGGTCAGTTCTAGAAGACGGTGTAACCTGCATAGAGAAAGGTAAGCACAGATAGGGCACCGGTGTATCAGTCTAAGACCCTCCGAAGTTTAAGTCAGCTGGGAATGGGAGTAGTGTCTTAAAGGCAAGTATGGAGTTTAGGTAGGAAGCATTGATTACCTTTGACCCATGGGGGTTGACTTGTATTTATAGAGGAGGGTTTGGACCTCCAAGTTGCTTGTGATCAATGTGGGACAAGTATCTATCCCACATTGATCCTTTTGGAGGCTTGTGGGAGCCTTTGAGGCTTACGCATAAGTCGCCTATTAATTGTCAATCTTTGGGACACTGCACGAACTTCGATACTTGTCGTATGGAGCGGATTAGTGGCTATGTGTGAAGGTGGCAACAAGGTGGTCCCAAAGCATGCGCTCGAATGGTTGACCCGGTCTTTGTGTGGAGGCCAAAAGCCTCGTAGTATGTGACTTTGGGATAAGGGAATTGCCTAGGTGGCACTTCCTTAGGATGACATGTGGGCGATTCGGGTATGGTACGAATATCACGCTTTCATATGGTATTTGGTATACTTTTGATACCAATACTAATCTAGTTGAGTTTAGTGATGATAGAATAAGTACTTTCGGTGGTGTATTCTACCTTGGAAACAAAATGGTTTCATGGTATAGCAAGAAACAAAGTTCTGTTTCTTTGTCCACTATTGAGGCATAGTACATTGCAGTGGGTAGTTATTGCACACAACTTCTGTGGATGAAACAATGTGATTACGACCTTATTCATGACCAGTCATGACCAGTTCACCATCTATTGAGACAACACTCGTGCCATCTGCATTTCTGAAAATTCTGTGTAGCATTCTAAAACTAAGCATATTGACAATAGGCACCAACTTATTAGGGATCTCGTTGAGTCAAAGGTCTTTGTGCTCAAATTTGTGTCAAATTTGTGCCTTCGAAGAAACAAGTTGCTGATATTTTGACCAAACCCTTGGATGATCTGTAGGTTATTTTGTTGGACATTCTTGCACAACAACATTGGAATATTGTCACATGCTCATTTAGGTGAATTATAACTTAGTTCTAGCTTGATAGTTTTGATGATGATGCTTAAAGATTGAAGATTGATGGCTTGATGAAGGTTACTTGGTCATATTGGTCATACTACATGTAACATCTATTAATCTCAGATTAAGGATCTCATGAGAAACATGACTGGTTATCTATCTTCTTCACGTGAAACATTTGACTGCTTTTTCCTGATAGCAACCTTTGACCACTTTTTTTGACAGCACGTGCTTGTCTTCTAGCGAAAGTCAACAACTGTTATACACTTTTCGGAACTGCCTAGGTTTAGGGAAAAGCACACTTCATATGTGAACTTGTCAACCACACAAATCTTATCTTGGTTAACCTATTTAAGCTGAACTTCCCTCATTTTTTTTCATTAGGGTTTTTGGGTCATAAAAAAACATTCATATTTTCAAAACTCTCTCTTTGTTTTGCTGCATTACCTCTTCGGTTCTTCCTTGTTCTCTTGAGTGCGTAGTTCACTTACATAGAGACATCATAAGATAGTGAGGCCTGCATGCTAGTTGTAGCTTTATTCTAAGTTTGGTTTTGCAAAAAGAAAACATACTATCCAAATTTTGAAGAAGCTTTCTTCACTGCTTCGGACTCTCTTTATAGTTTGAATTACTTTAGTTGAAATAGTGTTTTTGCAACCTTTGTCTCCCATGTTCATGCATGCTTGTATACAAGGTTGAGTTGTAGGAGTCATTGACTTCGGTATTTATTGCACAGCTTTATAGCTTGTTGAGCAAACGAGGATCCACTGGACGTGAAGTGAAGGAGAAAAGGCCGCACAAGGAAAGCTGCATCTAGTTAGGTACAATTGGATATTGAGCTGTGATTCTTTGTATTGGGCAGTTTTCTGCCATTTCATAGTGCAAGGTCGGTCTTCTAATAGACCCCAGATTTTTTTTATCCCATTTTAGGTTTTTCCGGGTACCAAAATCTTGTGTCCATCTTTGTGTACAATTAAATACTTGGCTAAAGTAAAACCGGACTTATTTACGCACCAATGTTAATTAACATGCAATCTGGACCAAATTACCTAACTGGTCATCTTAACTGCTGCATTAGAAAGCTGGATTGAATAATTTGTAGTTGTGGATAGCTCGCAGTTCAACTCCACTGAATCTGTTGAGGACCTAAGTTGGCAAGGCATCTGAGTGTGATTGAAAAGATTCACAACATAATCATTACACCTCATGAATTGATAGGACAATCTGTTTCATAGATACAACCAACTTGTGTTCAGTTTTGATTTCATCACCTACGTCTGTGGTCATTTGTGTGATATGTTTGTGGTATCTGATTGGATTGAAGTAATTTAATAAAAATTACCTCCCTCATTGCCAACCTGCATGATCAGGTTCTAACTAGTCTACGCAAGAGTCTTGGAATATGCGTTGTTGATTAATGTGACCAGTCATAGTATGTGCTTGTACATATTTCAATTCCTGCATATCATGCATCATATAAAAATCAAAATTGCCTTTCAGGCTAGTCTCTTTGTGTTGTTACTATCAATAGGATGCTTGTTGGATATGATTGAAGCTCTAGGTTGAGTCATATGATCGTAATCCCGTTTCTTGTCCAAGAATCAAAGAGTGTGTTTTAAAGTTAGTTGATTTAAATTTGCTTTTATCACTCTCCTAATTCTCTTACTACTTAATGGTGATCAATTATGCTGCCTCTTGTGTTTTCAAAAGAATGTGTAGTCAAAAATGGAGATTTTCCTCGCAAATGAAAACGAGAAGGACAATAAGGCTAATACTAAAATAAAATCAAAGATTCAAAGTTAAGGGCTTGAGTCAAATAAAAGATGTGACAATGTTGCACCACTACTTGAATTTCAATGTGTTTATCACAAATTTACACTCAAAATCAATTCTCCAAGTTGTTGCTTGATTGAATTAACGTATGATGTTGTGGGTACATGGTTTAGTGTGTTATCAAATGGTAATCTGTTTGTGATTCATACCAAATAAGACTAGACATCCCCTTCCAAAATATGCCGTTTGACTTAGTCATTGAATCAGTTTTATCATTTGAACATGTTATTGGGAGTATCAATTAAAAATTGAGAACTAGTCTGATTGCAAAAATAATTCTCATGCATCTTCATATATTGTCTCATTGTCATCATATTGTGTGAAGCACTAACTATTGAGTGGACGCATTATTTTTCTGCACAATTGTTGTTGATTCAGTATACTTGTTTTGATATACTATGCCGTGAAATGGAACACATAACACTCGAGAGATAACAAAACTTTTGCACACTGTGATCCTTGTACATAGACAAAACTTTGGTCTTTTTTTGTTATATATGCATACACAAATCAAGAAGAAAAAAAAGCGGGAGACAACGATTTTGAGAGAAGCCGTTGCCTAATATAAATGCGCAAATTAAAACTCAAAACACGGAAGACACTGTGCAACAAAGTTTTGGAACTTTCTCTCTCCTCTTCTCGTTTTTCATTCGTGTTTCTTCCTAACCCAACCCACTCTCTTCAACTCTTTAAATTTGAATTCACTAAAACCCACCCGAATCTCAGTCTCTCAACTCCTCCCAATCTGAATCTTCCACAAATTTCACAGTTCCAATCTTCAGAGAAACAAATTTTGGTTCAATGTGGTTAAGCTGAAGTCAATATTTCTGATTCTATGTGAAATTTCTGCAAATTAGAAACTTTTCTAGACTGGGTTGCTCAATTGCTTGATTATAGTGCAAAAAATTGCTTTAAGTTTATGTTTTGAAGATTTTGCTGTGTTTTGTACAGGCATTTAGTGTAGGCAACAATTCTAGAAGTGCTTAAGACACTGATTTGAAGCACATTGAGTGGCACAAGCTTGATGACATTGTCCGCTTTGGAGGTATAATCTATATTCTAAGCTCGGCTTTGTTATTATTGTTTTATAGACTTTGAATTGGGTTTTATCATATTATTCGGTGTATTTGGGTTTTCTTGTGTGTATTGTTGAAATGTTAGCTATTGGAGCTACTTTGGTTGTGCTTCTTTTGTGTTGTTGTTCTGTTTCTTGCACCTATGATCGTGTTCGGGATGAATAGCCATACATAATAATGGCTTTATACATTTTTATCATTCTTTGGTTATTCACATCTTCCAACAAATGTGAACAATTTACAAATTGTTTTGTCTGTCAAGTAGTGGGACATATGTTTTCATGGTATTTTTTTCATTTATTTATCTCTATTACTAATGAAAACGATTCTCATTCCGGTGTTTACTTGCACTTGAAATGAAAATGATGCGGGTCCCACGGAAACAAAAATGATTTCCATTCCCAAATTTGGGTGAATTTGATTCCAATAGGGGGTTCGGGTATTGGGGGAGGAGGAATGGGAATGGGTTTCTTATTTCCAAAACTACCTTCATCTTTTTTGAAATAACAAAAAAAAACCACATAACAAAATCCTATTTTCTCTACAAGAAAACAATGTTTAATATTAGCATTTTTTTGCACAACAAGAAAACAAAGTTTAACGTTCCCTTTTTTTAAGCAAATGTTATTGAACTTTGTAAGATTGGATAATTGTAAGTAAAAAGAGTAGTTAAAAATAATAGTGTAGAATAAAGTTTAATAATTTTTTTATTATCTATCAAAATTGAATATATCTAAATAATATGTTATCTTTATGAAAGGGTATTTTGGTAATCAAGTTACACTAATTCTGATTCCGGACAATGATTCTGAACAGTTAGTAAACGTTGGAATGGAATGACTAATTCTGATTCCAGCTCATTCTGATTCCTGTTCATTCCGATTCCTGTCCATTCCAATTCCGAGTTAGTAAACGTGCCCTAAATTTCTTGAGTGCTTTAGCTTCACTTACATAGAAATTGAGCAAGAAATTGAGAAAGGCATGCGTTTGAATCTTCTTCTCTAAGCTTTGTTTTTCACATTTTGAAGCAAACTTTGAAGAAGTTCTTATCTTTACTGTTTTGACTTTCTATTTCTAGCTCATATAGTTAGAAGTCAAGATAGTGTGTGCAACTGTTGTCTTCCATGTTCACACATATGTTGGTATTTTGTAAGAAGTATTTCAAAATACGTGTGTTGAAAGCCATGATGATTTGTTCTCACGTGGCCCTTGTGTGTCCAAAAGCTTTAATGGTTAAAATCCTCTCATTGATCAGCTTTGAATATCATTTGATGACCCCATTCACTTGTCTTGATTTCTTTTGGACGTTGGAGCTATTGCCACATGATTTCCTAAACATTAAAGTCATTTATTCTCAATGGTCAAGTGCATAAAGGCTCCAACGTTCGTGTGCCAAATCCTTCTATAGATACAGATGTGTTATCAAAACAGAAATGACAGGAACTCTCAAGAATAATATATTCTTTCCAAACACCAAACACATATTCTATTGCTTTCATATCAAGGGAATGATTCGAGTTGTTCATGATCCAAGTATTGTGAGTGTACGCTTACGAGGGTCAGGTTGTTGTATCCTGGAGGGTAGGGCGCCATACAAACCTAGCTACACCGAGACATTGTCTCCGAGGGGCGAAATCTACTCTTAAGGACAATGTCTTTGACATGCCTCAACCAAAATCTTGTTCTTTTCAAGGATGCGTGAAAACCGTTTTACTCGTCCCTAAAGCTAAGTATTTCATCCTTATTGTGTTACTTGTGATGAACTATTTCCTAATTATTATCTTGTGTAATTGTTTGCAGGAATATTAGCATCCATAATCCCAAATGTCCAACAACATATTCATAGACAAGGTTGAGTTATAGGAGTCTTCTTGACTTCGGTTTTTCTGCTCAGTTTTTATAACTGCTGCAGGTACACTTAGCTGTCCTGCGGATCTACTGAAGTTCCGTAGCTCTATGTAACTTTGCAGGTGACTAGTCATACAGTTTTCACAACATATATATTTGGTGCCACTGAACAGAAATACTTCTGTATTGTCTGTGATGTGATTGACCAGTCGTGGAACCACTAAAGTGAAGTTATTGAGAAGAAGCCACACGGGGGACTGCTACATCTACGTTAGGTACATAGATATTGAGCTTGTCTGAACCTTGTATTGGGCATCTTTCGCCGTTTCATAGTGAAAGACCGGTCTTCTAATAGATCCCCGATTTTTTACCCATTTGGGGTTTTTTAGGGTACCAAAATCCCATATCCATTTATGTGTTTTGTTAACCATTCGACCAAACTTAAAATTGGAATTAATTATGCACCAACTTAAATCGAAATGCAAGCTGAACAAATTTGCATGACTGGTCATCTTAAACTGCTGCATTAGAACTGCTGGTTTCAATAGGTTGTAGTTGTGGATAGCTCACAGTTTTCAATCTCACTGAATTTGTTGAGGACCTAAGTTGGCATAGCATTTGAGTGTGGTTGAACAATTCACAAGTATACACAAGTTAAAGGTTGATGAGGAACCGATCACATAACTTCTGTTAAGATAAAACCAATTAAAAGAAACTGTCAGGTTCATCATATCAAGTGACTGGTCATCTGAGTGATCTGTGTTGTGCTATTTGTTTGTGTTGTCGGAATAAATTTAAAATTACTCCCCTCATTGCCAACATGCAAAGAGCATGAACTTAACTTAGGAAGATGTGGTACAATAATTTTTTGCAGAATTTGGTTACCCTAAAACAGTATGGTTCAATTATGGTATTAGCTTAGGGTAGCATTTCTAGGGTGCATTTTCCAGCAGTCTTTTTTGTGAGTTTTGATGACTGCTAGGCAAATTGTACCCAAATAGAGATGGAATAGTTTGGATTGAGATTTGTCAATGAAATTGGCTTTACTTGTGAATTAGATAGGTTCAGGATATGGTGGATCCCAAAATTGGACCATCTATTACATTCATGGGACATCCCCAAATTTTCTGGAATCTTTGTATAGAAAAAGTGCAGATAACGATTTTTACCAACAAACCAATGTTGTCTACAAAAGAGAAGACAATGGTTTTGACTAACAAAATATTGTCTCAAAAGTAGAAAGATCACGGTGATAGCTACCAAACCGTTGTCTACAATCAAATGCGACAATGGTTTAAACACACATGCATTGTCTATACAATTTTAAGATAACGGTTTTCCACCGTTTTCTAATATGGGCATAGTAGATTACACCGGTTTTCTTCACGGTTTTCCTTGAACACAGACAATGGTATTCCACCGTTGTGGATGGCCTTTAGAACAAAAAAAATGTTGAGGTAAAAACCCAAAAAGCTATTTTAAAAACCCATTTTTTTCCCCTAAACTCAAATAGTGTTGTAAAATTTGGGTGAATAAACCCAAATTTAGGGGGAATACTGGATCTTTGGGGCTAAATTTAGCCTCTCATTTGCAGAATTCACCTTGACATGGCAACTGTGGGCACCACAAAACAGGCCAACAATAGAAAGAGAAGGAAGCTGCCCGTGCTAAGCACACAGACCCCTCATTGAGGCGTGGGGTGTTGAGCGCGTGGAAAAGAGATCCACCTCAATTTTTTTTGGCAGATATTCTTTAAAACTGGACCCACATACTATATTTTATTGTATTTCTTCTTTATTTTTATCTCAACATAGGGTTTTCCCCCTTTATTTTCCCCTTTAACATTACAAAATTATACTTTTTTTCCCCCACACATTTTCCCCCTTACCTTTTTCCCCCTAATTTTTTCCCCCACATTATTTTTGCTCTTAGTGGCCTAGTGATAGTAAGACTTGTGTTTCGGGATTCCTAGTTTGTGTGTAATAAATAAAATATTAGTTTGTTACTGAAGGGTGTTGAGTTAACTATTTTTGAATACTTACATAGGTGGTTGTTAGGGCTTGGATCGGGCCTACAATTTTTGAGTGAGCCCGAAGAAAGCCCAAAAGAGGTCGGGCCTTCAATTTTTGAGCCCGCTGGGAGTCCAAATTTTTCGAGCTAGGGTCGGGTTCAGGCTATGCCGTGTAAAACCTGGTCAATTTCAGTCTGCTCCGCTCTCAACGAAGACGACGACGATGAAGAGGAGATGATGAGAAGAAGACGATGATGGTCAATGGCTATGACGATGAAGTCGTCTCCGCTCTCCGGATCTGTATGAAGTGAAAGATGACGGAGAACGCTGGGGGGGGGGGGGCGGGGGGGGGGGGGGGGGGGCGGGATCCCAGCACGCAAGAGAGAAAAAAGAAAAAAGAAGAGGGGGAACAAGGGCACACAAAGGAATAAGCAACAATAAGAAAAAAAACAACAGAGCGACGAAGGACAAGGGCGGGAACGAGGGGACCGAGCACGGGGGTGTTTGGATCTGGAGTCTGCCCGTTACGGGTCTGTCGTCACCGTCTTAGGGCGGGGGTGCGAGAGGGGGGGGGGGGGGGGAGAGGGAGAGAAGGATGAGTAGTGAGAATAAGAAGTTTGAATTATACGCTGTTAATTCCCTAGGTGTTGAAAAATGAAAGTGGGCAGATGGTGGAGCTGTGTGGTGGGTGCGTATAATGGGTGCTGGGGGCCTGCGGGGCTGCGGAGGTGGATTGAATTCTCCTCCCTCTCTAACTCCCAGTCCGCCCGCGGGCCTGCGGAGTGGGGGGGGGAGGGGGGGGGTGGGTGGGGGGGGGGTGTGTGTGGCGAGTCCGTGAGAAGGTGGTGTGTTGTGCCTGGATAGAAAAGGTATATTTGAATAATCCATATAGGGAGATAAAACATATTCGGCATAAAACCAAAATTTGAAAAAAAACCCACCCCGGTCGGCACTCGTCGCGAAACCGGATGGTGGCGACGTTCGATACCTCAAAGTCTTCCACAACCATAAACGAAAACAACAATACACAAAACCCTAATTTCCATATTTTGCCCACTGGGTACACCGTATCCGATCGCAAAACGAGTCGCATGGACGGAACGCGTCCAATGGAAAAGTGGCCGGACGGTGGCAATGCCGGTCACGGCTGGCACGGCGGCAGGAGCTGGTCCGGCGCCCGCAGCAAGCAAGTGCGTGGCACTGACACAGTGCGACGTGGTGCCCATGTGGCAGCCACGTGCGCGACGCGGCGCTCCGTGGCGGCTGACTGGGCACGCGTAGCATCGTCGCGACATCATCGCCGCCTGGCCACCGCCGCGAAACTCATCGGAATCTGAAAATCCAATTCCGCAGCATCCTCTCGCCATGCCGGCCGCCCAGTCCGCGTGCGGAAACGGAAATTTCCATCAACTATTCATCCGACTCAAAACCCCATAACTCCTCAAAACAACTCCAAAAAAAAAGAAGAAAAGTTTTTGAGTGTTATTAAGGGGGGTGTGTGGGTGGTTGGGGGGGGGGGGGGGGGGGGGGGGGGGGGGGGGGGGGGGGGGGGGGTGGTGGTTTGGGTGGGGGGGGGGTGGTTGTGTAGTGAACAGAAGAGAATGTTTTAAAGGATGGTCGTAAACGCTAAGAAGAAGATGACGATGAAGTCCGCTCCACTCTCCGAATCTATATGTTTGTGCACAAGTTGCTACCTGTGGCGGTAGAGTCGAAGATGACGGTGAACGCCAAGAAGCTGACGATGGCGTGGGCTCTTTGTTTCATCGAAGTTGGTCGTGGGCTCAGTGGCGGAGAGAGATCTTGAAGGAGGCTGCATGAATTAGGACGCCGTTGGCAATAATGGAGGAGCTGTAGGGTTTCTCCCACAACCGTCCGATCAATCCAACGGTTCCAAATTGTTCTATCAGAAGTAATATAGTGTATTTTAACATAAATGCAACCCTCTTCTTAGCCAATGAAGTGTTGACACGTGTAAATAATAATTAATATAAATATATTTGGGTTTAAAGGGTCTGGCCGGGTTTTGACAAACAGAGCCTGTATTTGGGCTCAGAAAAATTGGGCCGGGCTCAGTTTTTTACTATTCAGGTTGGGATTTAAAATTGAAACCGGCCCATTACACTTTTTTGAATGTAGCTCGGGTCGAGTTCCGAGTTTCGGGTTGGGTTTTCCCACCCCTAGCGGTTGTCCCCTGGTTTTCAAATTGCACCGTTTCTCCATTAAAACCTTGTGACATGTGTACTCTGGTTCATGGACTAGTGTATTTCTTCAAGTTTCCATGGCATCTTTTTGGATGGTCTTTGAAGTATTAAATTCCCAAGGGTTCCCCCTTTCCTCTTTTATTCTTGTGCGCCGCTACTAAAGTTTGTTTTCCTTCTCAAACTTTCGTAACTTCCCAAAACTTCAAAAACATGCCAGAATTCTAAAAATCCTCTAAGAATCATGAAGCTCTTTCTTGATCTTGCTTCCCTTGTTCACATCTTCTTTAATTCGGAATCCGACGATGATGTTCAGGTGATTAGACTTGACTCTCCTTCTGGAGCAGTGGCCCATTCCGTTGTTCCTTCTGCTAAGTTGTCCTGCCATCCTCGCCCTACACCACAACGGACCCCACTAGATTAAAAGAGTGGAGGCCGCTAGAAGATGAAGGCTAATCGACGTAAGACCCTACTCGCACTCCTCTTCGAGTCGCAAGCCAACCCAGATTTGTGAACTAGGCGCGCGGAAGTACTAAGACGGGGTTGCGTCACGAATGGTTGTTTCCGAACGTGGGTATCCTATTCTGAACTTTTCCTCTGAACTAGTCGCTTCTTTGAATCTCGGATGGGTCCAAGATGTTATTAGGTTTTTCAATTTGAGGAATTTGTTGTCGGTCCCCCTAGTTCTTTCAAGTTTAAACTAATGGTTGTTAGGGAGTTTTGTGCAAATTTCCTAAACTTGATGTTTTTTCTTAAGATGTTGATGTTGTAGTGCGTGAGGTTGTGATTCACTTTAGTCTTGAGGTCATCCATGAGTATTTTGGTCTGCCTAGTCACTCTAATCATGAATCTTACACCTCATACTTAGATGAGTCAAGTAGGATTCTCATGCCTAATTTTTCAGCTCTTGCTTTTCATGATCCCGAGTTAGTTCTTGCATTAGGAGACAAGCCTTGTAGGTCTCACTTGTCTCCTAATTATCGTACTGGTTGCATATCATCAAAACCAACATCCTCCCTATCGGTAATACGGAAAATGTAACTCTAGAGGCAGCCAGACTAGCCATCCTTCTTGTGCAGAGATATCCTGTACCCTTAGGTCATCTTATCTATGATTCCATTCTGTCCAAAACTCGCAATACCGAGAAAATGGCAGGCGCTCGAGCTTCTACTGTCTTTCCGTGTTTTATCCATCATCTTTGTAAACCTGATGATGTGCCTATGGATGAGTCTTTGGATGATTACATGAGTTTGAAGGGTCGCATGGCTGAAGATTTGGTGAGGAAGAGTGAGAAAGCAATTGAGAATGCTCGGCGTTCCAAATTGTCAATTGGATCGGCCTCCAAAGCATCCATGACTTCTACAATTGAAGTTGCTGTGAAGGTCACTACTGCCAAATTTCTCAAGGCATTTGGGGTCAAGAAGATGAAGAAGTCTTCAAGGAGATCCTCCAAGAAGAATCCGTGCCATGAATGAATCTGAGTAGTTGTTTGATTGGTGTGGTAGTTTGTTGTTGTTGAATGTTGTGGTTCTGTTTTAGGTTCTATCTTAGGTTGTTGTCAATGGTCATGAACAATCTCTTTGTAATTATCTAGTTATGTTTGTTATGGTTGTACTGTAATTTGCCGACTATGAGCATTGGGGTTGTTTTACACTGACTAATCATGTTTAATTTGGTACTTAGATAATCTTGCATGCTGGACTAAGCGGGAGTGCTCCTAAATGTTGTTACCTAGCTCCGTTCGTGCATATCTTTCTCATTGATATTAGGTTGTTTATGCTTCCGTTGCTATCCCTTTGTCTTGCCATGACAAAAAGGTGGACTAAATTATAATACAAGCTCTGATTCTAAGGGGGAGAAAATTTTGGATATATGTTGCATATTTTCTTGAGCTGATTGCAGATATAACGTTGTTGACTAGTCCAACTTAGTTTAGTTTTGGTGACTATGAGCGATGTCAGTTCATTGGATAGTTTTTTTTTCAAGGAAAGCCAAATGGGGAGATTTTATGTCTTTATAAAAGCATTCTTAGATTAAGGATGATACGACCCGTTCCGAAAATCTTCCCAAAATATTGTGAAATGACCAAAATGCCCTTGATGGTCAAACGTTGACTTTGTGAACAGTAGGAATTTACATATTCGATATTGGACTCGATGCGAAGAGCTCGACGATACGAGCGCGTCCACGAAGACGGAATTGAATTCCAAGCGGTATCAGGAGCGTAACGGACGAAGAATGGTTATGGGTTGTGAGTGGGCTGCCACGTGGCAGCGTTTGTGTGGTTGTTGGGCTGATATTTTGGGAAGTCGGTGGACCGGGTTTCAAAACCCGAACCAGCCCAAGTTTCCCAAAAGGGAAACTCGCCTCGCCCCAAAACCGCCGAAAACTTCCCACCACCGTCGACCCTTCGCCGCGCGGTCGGGCGGCGCCGCCTGATTCCTTCCCCTCGCCGAGCGAAGCTGGAGCACCAAGGATCGGAGCGAGCACCGTGGTCGCGACAACGACGTCGACGGAATCCGCGAGCTTCCGGCGTGATTCCGGCCAGCAGGTGCGTGGTAAGCCTGAAACCTTGATTTTTGGATTCCTGGGATTCCGTAGATGCGTTTTGACATAAAATTTGATGGATTTGGTTGAGAATTGAAGGTTTTAGGATTTTGGGGAAGGGGAAAATCCGTGCGCGGCGGTGATGACGTCGCGCGTCGCGTCATCGACACGTGGTGCACGCGTGTGCGCGTGGCGCCACGTCGCGCCATGTGTCACGCCACATCAGCACCACGTGGCTGCCAGGTCATCGCCACGTCGCACTTGGCAGTGCCACATAGCCGCTCGCGGCCGTCGGCGTTGACCAGTGCCGACCACTTTTCGAGTGGAAACGACGTTTGGATCCGATGGCGAATTTTGTTACCATCCGAGACGGTTATACCCCGATTGAGCAAAACAAGGAAAAGTAGGGTTTTCGGTTATTCGTTAAGTTTCGGTTATTAATTGGATTATTGGGATTGTTAGGTGGTGATTTGAGGATAGCATACCAAATCGTGCCTAGGAGGACGACGAGATCGCCGGTGTACTGAGTGGACGGTTTTGGTTTTAAATGTTGTTTGAGTGTGCTTTGTTTCCGCATATTTATATTCGTATGTTTTTATGCTTATAAATTGGTTATGCTGCTGGTTGTGACTATTGTTGGTAGTCGTTGCTTGGTTGTTCCTAGGTAGTTTAGTTGCGATTAGTACTATTAGGGGCGCATTATATGGATCGGGTGGTATGGCCCTCGTCCATTAAATCATGGTCTGGGAGATATGGCCCTCGTCCATGAGATCACGTGGGAACGCTATTTGGACGGGTGATATGGCCCTCGTTCATGAGAGATATATCTCGGTCGGGTGATATGACCCTCGACCACACATTATATCTTGGACGGGTGATATGGCCCTCGTTCATGAGAGGTATATCTCGGTCGGGTGATATGGCCCTCGACCACATTACGTTGTAGTGTTGGGAATGTTTTATGTGTATAGGTTGCTCGGATGTTAGTTCTGTACGTGTTGGCTGGATTGAGGTATGATATTATTATATTATCTGTTTTGACGAGGGGGTTATTGGCATATCTATTAAATGTTTTTCACTGACTTCTTTTTCCGTCCACTCACCCTTGTTTTTGCGCCCCCCTAGGATTTGATTCTGAAGTGATCAGAGACGCTGACCTGCCGATAGCTCTACTTCCATCAACGAAGGGTAGGAGAACTTCGTGTCTTTGTCGGAGGTAGTTAAGCTGTAGTGTGTATTCCGCCCTTAGGGCAATTGTAGTGTGTTGTTTTCTCTTCCGCTGTAGATGCTCTGATATTATATTGTATTCTTTTTCTTCCGTTTTTGTCTCTTTTAGTTGTTTAAGGCTCGTCACTTTTGGGGGTGATGGCGACTCCCGGGCCCACTTTTTGGGTCGGGGTGTGTCAAAGGATCTCAGGCAAAACTTGGATGGTCATCTATTTCCCTCACTTGAAACTTTTGACTGCTTTTTCTAACAGCACGAGTTGCCTTTTAGTGAAAGTGAACAGCTGTCCTGCGCTTTTTGGATCTGCCTAGGTTTAGGGGAAAGATCACTTCACATGTGAACTTGTCAACCACACAAATCTTATCTTGCTTAACCTATTTAAGCTAAAAACTCCCTCATCTTTTTCATTAGGGTTTTTGAGTCAAAAAATTCATTTATATTTTCAAAACACTCTCTTTGTTTCGCTGCATAGCCTCTTTGGTTTCTTCCTTGTTCTCTTAAGTGCGTAGTTTACTTACATAGAGACATTATAAGATTTTGAGGCTTGCATGCTTGCTGATGCTTTGATTCTAAGTTTGGTTTTTCAAAAAGAAAACATCTTATCCAAACTTTGAAGAAACTTTCTTCACTGTTTCAGACTCTCTACATTGTTATACATACTTGAGTCGAAATAGTGTTTGTGCAATCTTTGACTACCTATGTTCATGCATTCTTGTAGGCAAGCTTATAGGCAAGATTGACTTTAGAAGTCATTGACTTCTGTTTTACTGCACAACCGTCTAGCTTACTGCAGTTAACCCAATTTTCTAACAGGTTTCCTGAAGCTTTCTAGCTCTTTGGAAATGTGTCAGTGACTGGGCAGATACTATCACAACATTTATTCATCGGTGCCATGGATAAGGAATACTTGTGTGTTTTCCTAGGAAGGAGAAAAGGCTGCGTAATGGAAGCTGCATCTAGTTAGGTACAATTAGATATTGAGCTGTGATTCTTTGTATTGGGCAATTTTTGTCATTTTATAGTGGAAGGCCGGACTTCTGATAAACGCTCGTTTTTTATCCCATTTTGGGTTTTTATGTGTATCAAAATCTTGTGTCCATCTCTTTGTATTGTTAAACACTTGGCCAAACTAAAACTAGACTTATTTATGCACCAACGTTATTTGACATGCAATGTGAACAAAATTGCTTGAATGGTCATCTTAACTACTGCATTAGAACGCTAAATTGAATAAGTTGTAGTTGTGGATAGCTCGCATTATTCAACCTTCATTGAATATGTTGGGGACCTAAGTTGGCATTGCATCTGAGTGTGATTGAAAAGATTCACAAGCATACACATAGTTGTTAGTGATAAGTAATTGATTGGACAATCTACTGCTCAGATAAAATCACTCTGTGTTCACTATTGAGTTCATCACATCCAGTGACTGGTCATCTGTGTGATCTGTTTGTTGGATTGAAGTGATTTGATAAAAATTACCCTTTAATTGCCAACCTGCAGAGCTTGGATGAGAAAGTTATGGGCTAAACAAGTTTGAAGTACATTTTTTTTTGAAAATTTTGGAAGAGCAGATTGTGGGAGCTACGGGAAGAATCTGGAGATCTGGATAACTAGCCCAGATTTTATTGTGACTCTCAGTGAAATTACCAAAATGGTCTTCTCGATATAACTCCAATTTTATACTTTTTACACCTACATGCTGGTTAGCTCATGCTCGTTTCAATCAAGCCAAGTCCAAGTTCCATAAATTTATTTTTCGGTAAACGTCCTTCAAGAAATCTGAAACTTCATCGAGGATTATGTAGTAGCATTGTTTTGATCCGAATCTGGATTTTTAATATCAAGTTTCATTGTGGTTGTTCAAATTGATATGCACATTTGTGACGAAATCCTTCCCACCTTAAAGACCAACATCCAAGAAGCTCATAATCGAATGAAGGCATATGCCAATAAAAAGCAGAGCGAGTACCACTTTGAGTTGAATGATTGGGTTTTTCTTCATTTGCAGCCTTACCGGCAACATTCCATTGCACACTGCCAATTCCACAAGCTTTCCCAATGATTGGGTTTTTCTTCGTTTGCAACCTTACCGGCAACAATCCATTGCACACTACCAATCCCACAAGCTTCCCCTTGCTTCTAAGATTGGCTCCTTTGCCTAAAAGTGCAGTTGCTCCCCTCACTCTTGGGTTCACCCGGTCTTCCACGTATCTTTGATCAAGAAGAAACTTGGCACCAATATCTCTCCTAGTCAGCATCTGCCTAACCTTTCGGACATAGGGGAGTCTTTGTGGGAGCAGGAGCTCATCTTGGACTTGAAGGAGATTAATGCTCCTGTCACTAAATGGCTAATGAATTGACAAGGCGCATTGGAATGCAAGCCAACCTGGGAAGTTGTTAACACCATCATTGCTCAATTTCCTTAGTTTCAGCCTTGAGGACCAGTGCGATTTCAAGGGGGTAGGGATGATGCAGCGATCGTCATGTTGGGACCTTGATAGGCCTAATCATAGGGCTGGGAAAAACATGCCGAAAACCGAATTACCGATACCGAACCAAAATATACCGAACCGGCTCCATGCCGAACCGAAATGTCGGCATATATGTACCGACCGAGATTATCGGGTCGGGAGCGGGAGCAAATTTGGAGAAAATTGGGATCCCGATTTTTCGAATTTATATCCTTCTGTTTATGTGTCGCCACTTGTGCGCTGCACCACACAACATTTTTTGACTTCTTCTTCGTTCATCGTCCTCTTCGCTCATCCGCCAGACCACCAGATTCGCCGAAACCACCCCCGCCACCACCATCATCGTCGGCTGTTTCTGTTAATTTGCACCTCTCTATCTCGTCTTCTTCGTCTCGATCCGCAGTAACCACCACCACCCAAAAGTCCCAATATAATCACTTCGTCTTCTTTGTCATTCTTCGAAAGCTATGCCTTTTCTCTGCGCCGCACCGACCCAGTCCACAGCAATCTTCATCTTCTATGTAAGTATTATTGAAATTACAGTTTGTGTAATTGATATTTGGGTTTTGTATAATTGAAATTGGGGTTTCGGGATTGAACTTTGGGTTTGGGCAATTGAAATCAGGGGTTAAATAGAAGAGGTTTTGATGGCTGGTCTCCGTGAAAACAGGTTTGAAGAGGATTTTGATGGCTGATGTTGATGAAAACAGGTTTAAAGATGTTGGAAGCATAGAAATCGGTATCTCAGTATATGACCGATACCGATGTCGACAGTCGGGATGCTGACAGTCGGGTTTCCCGACTACTATCGGCTCGGGAACGGTACGCATATATAGAGAAGAATCGGTTTCGGTTCGGGATTGGTATGCGTATTGCGGTGTCGGTACAGACCCGATCCCAGCCCTTACCTAATCACCATCTTACTTAGCTCTTTGTGTTTTGGCCCAATGTTTTGGCCCTAGCTTTATTTTAGAATTATTTCTTGATATGAAGAATGACGTGGCACATCTTCACAACAATCTTAGATACTTCATTTTGTTTATAAGAGTGTTTTCTACGTCGTTTGAGGCATAAATGAACAAAACGCTCATCTTATTTTTTCTCCTTATACTCTCACAAATCCATCGCAAGACCAGTGCACCTACCAGGTAAGGAGGCGAGGTGGGTTGTTGAAGATGCCTAAGTGGAATGTTGTCGAGTTGGGGGTTTCGAAGAACAGGAGGCGAGGAGGGTGAGTCTTAGGTTTGTACATTTTTAAATTTTTATGGGTATTATTTTTAAAATATTAATAAAAATATAAATATTTCGAGTCGGTTAAGATACGCACTGATCTTAGCTTTTAGGACCTGATCCCAAACCGAGTGATTTAGGGTTGTCCCGAGTATTCAACCCGTTTAAATTTTTTTTTTTGGTCAACTTACTACCCAACCTCACCCAATGGGTTGATTTTACTGGGTTTTTGGGTAATTGGGTGGGTATGCCCATCCCTACTCCAAACTCCAAGTAGACGGCCTACATGATAGTTAAATGGACGTTGAGAAACTCCAATTAGATGGCCTACATGATATTTAAATGGACATTGAGAAATGGGCTTAAGATATGCATAAATGAAAGTTAGCAATCAACCCACTTGATCTTGGTCAAATAAGTTTGGGAAATTGTCTAAAATGGCCCGTGAGGCCAAATTCTGTTCTAAAATGGCCCAACAGGCAGCGGGCAACTCAACAAGAGTTAAAATACTATTACACTTTGCAATTGAGCCCCTCGGTATATAGTGCAGTCATAGTGCGACCATAATGCCCCATAGTCCCTCATAGTCACTCATAGTCTTTCAGTCCAGGCCGCGCGGGCGGCGCAATGGCGCATTAACAGGCCCACTCAAGGGGGCCCACCAATTTTTTAAATTTTTTATATAATTAATATTAACATAATATTTTAATTCTATTTAAACCCTTATCCTATTTAAACCCTTTGCGTTTCTTCTTTGTCGTTTCTTCTTTACCTCACCGAGTCGTTGGTATCCATTCATTTTTTTTTTTTTTTTTTTTTTTTTTTTTTTTTTTTTTTTTTTTTTTTTTTTTGGAGGGTGGGGAGGGTTTTTCCCCCATTTTCCCGGGACCGTCGAGTACAAATTAGTTGCAATTCATCATAGTGCCTCATAGTCCCTCATGGTGTGCCCATGGTGCGACCATAGTTCCTCATAGTCCCTCATAGTCTTTCGAGTACAAATTAGTTGTAATTCATCAACACGTTCATAGTCCCTCATAGTACGCCCATAGTGCGACCATAGTTCCTTATAGTCCCTCATAGTCTCTTATAGTATGTCTATAGTCTCTTATAGTATTCATATTGTCCCCTCTCTAACTCGGTAACTTCAAGCCATTCTTTCCGGCAACTTCATGTCATTCTTCCTTCCTCATCTAAACAACACCAACCCCAAATTCACAATCAACTTGAATTCCAAACTTCAGCACAATTACCCAACTTTCAATCCTGCAAACAATCCGGCCAGCACCTTGAAAATGAACATAAAGAACAAACCCCAATGAACCGCAACACAATCCGTCCAGCAACTTGAAAATGAACATAAATAACAAACTCATATCAAGATGTCCCTGAATCATATCACCTCTCACAACAAAGTTCCAAGAATCAAGCTTTTCAAGCCCTAACACCATACACACATTTCTAATTGATTGGGATAGTGTGGAGGAGGCAAAACCGAAAAGCTGGTGGGTGATGGCGAGCATGCTAGTGGCCTGAAGAAGAACGAAGAGACGATTTCCAGGTGAGTCAACTCGGATCTGATGGGTCGTCGTCCCCGGGGGGTTACTAACGGCGATCGATGACGCGATGAAGGGGTTGATCGGTGGACGAAGCGCGCGAAAAGTGCAGGATTCAAGGCCAAGGCGGCGCTGCTGGTGCTCATTGGCAGTGTGCTCGTCGAGGCTCAGCTCGTCAATCGAGCCCACAAACATCTCTGGTGATAAACAGTCGGTGATTTTGATGAGGAAGGCGGAGTATCATGTTGCTGGTTCAAGGCAGAGAAACAAACGGAGGAAGTGTCAGGGACTTCTTGTGCAATTAGAGAACAATTTTGATATTTTGGTAAGAATTTGGCTGCCCTACCATTTTGGAACAAAAATTGGTCCCTTGGGCCATTTTGGATAATTTCCCAAATAAACTTAAGCTCAACAACATAGCTGCTTGTAAATATATAACCAACAAGAATTACATCATAGTCAGCTTACTTAACAAATAATAGAAATAGCATATAATTTGACGGGAAACATTTTTGCTAACCACCCAAAAATGAGTAGTGACCATTACTACCTCATAATCCATCATTCATTTAAATTGCCTCAATCAAATCAATAGTGAATTATGGGGTAGTAATGCTCACCATCTCTTTTTAGTGGTTAGAAAAAATGCACCATAATTTAACGTTATCAACACTTTAGACATAAGAGAAGGAAAACACAAAGCACAAGAGACTATTACCAATCCTGAGTTTGGCACTTGTCAGTATAATAAATATGAACTTATTAAGGAAGTTGAAGGGTGGGACTATAGTAGTAATGATTGCTTAAATGACAGCGATTGGTGCACGCAGACAAAAGAGCATAGCTAGGGGGCTGAGCATATATATATATTGGCATTCTAAAACCAAGAACTGCAGAGGCAGCCGGGGCAGGGGTGGTGGTGGTGGTGGGGGAATAATAACCACGCCTGCTCTGCTGCATTGGGGACAGGCGACAGGATGGGTCCACACCCATATAATAAAAGGTCCCAAAGCGCAATGCGTTTGTCTACACAAGTACTAGCTGCTTCTGTCATTTGCCATTTTGCAAAAGGGAAGAGAGTTTGAAACTTTGTTTGAATATGCAGAGATCGGTGCCCGCTTTTCTCACATCTCCCTCTTCGTCCTTTGTATTCTTCTAACACTACCTACGCTGTTAAGGGAATTTCTCATTTGCCACGGGAAAAATCCGACGAAAAATCGTCAAAAAAAGTAGGTAAAAGCCATTTACGACGGCTTTTGACCTTTGCCAAAATAGTGGGGTTGCAAAAAAAAAAAAAATTTAGGTTTCCGCAACGGGTGGTGGGTACGGTGGCAAAAATCTTTTCAGGTTGCAGCTAGTACTTGTGTAGCCTAGTACTAGTCTATTACATTACTGTAGCTATTGTGGTAGAATAATACACCATCAGTGCTGCTTTTTTCTCTCTCACAAATTCACAATTGCCAAAAAGCAAAAGGGATCAGAAAAACTGAATAAAAATTATTCCTGCACGCCTTTGTCAGCCTCCTTTTTGCACGCCTCACTTCCATTCCAACGTGGCTGAATTAAAACAACATACATCCACGTACGTTGTTGGGTCAAAATATGATAACTCAAAGAAACAATATGAACTTTTGATTAATTGCGAGGTTATTAAAAAAAAAAAACAATATGACAACACATATACAAACAACCATTTCTCAAAAAACGAAACAATATATACAACCTGCTACACAAATATGCATCATACAGTATTGCAGACATTAATTTCCAATCCAAGCAATCGGTTTTGTAATTGGTTCTTTGTACATATATACTTTATTATTTGAGAGAGTTTTTATCCACACCCGATACTACATTTTTATTTCTAAAATTTTCAAAATTATTCACAAATTATAAAGATTCCATACAAACCTAAGTTGTTTTTCAAATTTAATATTATTTTTGTGAAGTAAAAAATTAAAATAAAATTGAAAGATAAACAATCACTTCGTCGATGAAAAGCTCGCTTTATCTTTTTTGGTTTCAGTAGAAAAATATGGTAAATACTGGATGTGATTAGGTTTTTGTGTAAATAATATCTTTTATTTGAAAATAATTCATGAAGTTTTTATGATAAAAATGTAGTTTTAGGTGGCAGAAAAGAAATAATATGCGTGTATATAATCTCCATCAGTTAAATATGATTCATTGTATAGATGGTTGTTTTAGTTAGTATAAACTGAGAAATGTAACTTGAAATGAATAAAAAAAGAAGAGGAAAGAACAGGTTGAAGAATCACTTTGGTTGGTGTGAGAATGTTTTGTTGATCTTTTATGAAGAGTGGGGATTTTGGTGTGCAGGCGTATGCGCAGATGCAGTTCAGTTCATGGGCTGAAAACCAATATATATATATATACGTCTCATATGATCATATCTCTGCTAAAATATCCAATTAAGCTAAAATCCAACCAAAACCAAATCAAATATTCCAAGAATTTGACAACTTTCCTCTTTCATGCTCTCTTGCAAATATTTGTTCATATCGCAAAGCAAGATCTACGACTCTGATTTTACCATATCATTAATTATCTCAATAAAAAAGAGAGAGAGAGAGAGAGAGAGAGAGAGAGAGAGAGAGAGAGAGAGAGAGAGAGAGAGAGAGAGAGAAATCGGCCGAAACAAAGAGCTATAGAGAATCCGAATCTTTAAAAGGGGGGTAAGTGGAAATGATTTCCCATAAAGAAAGAACAAGGATATATGAATTTGAATCGGAAACTCACAGAACAGAAGCATTCCTGCTCATTCAGATGTGGAGTACAATGTATATCCTCTAATTCATATTTATCATCAACTTATAGGTTCTTCAATAAATATGTAGCAAAAGATCTCAAGCAAGCAAACTTCATCATGATCTTTCCACTCCAAACTCTAAATATTGCTGTCCTAATCCTTTTAATTTCCTTCGTTTGTGATGCCAGTTCCATTGAAAACCAAACCCACACAATATTTAATTTCAACTTCAAATAAGGTTACATGCATATAAAAAAGAAATCAAGACAAACTTGAAAATTTTAAAATAACTATAATATATATGTGTATATATACATACACATATATATTTAATAGTACTACTATAATCAAAGGACTAGCTTGCGGTCTAACACGCGTCTCCGTTTTGACCTTTCACTAGAACTTGACCTTTCTAGCAAGGACTTCAACGCGTTCTGCAAGAAATGCACGGACTCGACGGTGTGGTCTTTATCCGCGGCAACAATGAGCACGTTACGAATTCTTCCTCCAAGAGTGGCGATTTCAGCTTTGAGTGTCTTCAAATGGAGGGATTTCAAGATTTCAATTAGGTCGGGTATTAGGTCGGACCGGTCCTCGCAGCACAATGAGGCCTTGAAAATGATTCTTCCATCACTCGAATAGTCATCGGAAGTAAGTACGCTGATCTCATCAGTTTCTGAAGGGAAGGTCTCGAGCTCAGTCATCTCTGAGGTTTGTTGTTTGAGCTCTCTCACTCTTTGAACGACCTTTGCTAACAAGGAGGCTTTGTCCGTCTGCAAATGTTGAAATAAAATAAAGAAACCCTAATTAACAAAAAGATCAACAACTTTCCCACATACACAACGTACGTAGACATGAAAATGATTCCTTTTACTTTTACAGATACATACATACAGTATAAAAGCTTCAAAAGACGATGTGCTGATCCAAGATCTTAGTAGAATCTCAAGAATGTATTATTCCTTAATTTTTAAACTTGTAAGTAGTAGGTATAAAATATAAGTCAATGATGAGAAAATTTTTGCTTCCTTGGTCAAAAGTTACACAAAGTCTATATATAGTACTTCTCACTTTTTCTCAATTTAATTATTTTCTGATTTAACAAAACAGTAATCAACCAAGAGCAACAAGAAAATGATTGTAATGGAAGTGAGACATTCGATCGATCTAAGAAAGGCAAAAGGAAAGCAGCACACTTATAAGAACCTAACACAAAATTAACCAAAAAAAAGAGCGAATTTTATATATATATATATATATGTACCTTGGAATTACAAGGAAGGAGGCCCCGTAGCTTATCGAGGTGGGAGTTGATGCGCTCCCTCCTCCGCTTCTCAGCCTCCTTGTGATTCTTGAGAGCGGCAAGAGCTCTATCTTGAGGCGAGGTGTCTGGATCCGTACTGACTCCAGACACCTCCAAAGGGTAGAAATTATAAGAGGAGGAGCTGCAGAAGCTCTGCATAGCCGACAACTGATCGCAACTACTACCGGGAAACCCTAGAAATGGGCCGTTGTTGAGGTTGATCAGGCTGCTGTTTTGGGCCAAAAATCGGTAGAGTTCTTGGTTTTGGTGATCGGAATTAGAAGGCTGCTGCATGATGCGGTGAATCTGATGATCATTAGTTTTGTTCTAGCTAGGCTTCTGAATTGTTGTGACTGCTCTCTGTTGGGTTTCTAATTTTGCTTTTCGACCGACCAAGTGTAGAGAGATGAGTGAGAATGGATGATGATATATGAGTAAGTAGTGCTGCTGGAATGAAAGTGTTGGAGACTTTCGGTGGAGAAGTTTCTTTTGTTCTAATTAGACTTTTATATCCATCCGTGAATTTGGGGTCCAACTACTTTTTTTTATTTCCTTTATGTTTAGTTTGTTATATGGCTGAACTTATTTTTAAAGGTACTTCGAGAATAAGCTGCTTAAACTTTGAGAATAAGCTGCTTAGACTTTGAGAATAAGCTGCTTATACTTTGAGAATAAACTATTGTGAAAAAAAAAAAAACAATGAAGTGTTTGGTAAACTAATTTTGTGAAAATGCTTTAATGTAAAAAGTAGAAGAAAAATGTTGGAAAGAAGCTTCAATATTGGGGCTTCTTGGTTTCCTTTTTTTTTTTGTGCTGTTAAAAAAAGCTACTTTTAAAAAAAAGTCTACCAAAAATGAGTTACCAATATTAGAGTGCGCGTAATGATACGCATTCACAATACTCATTCACGTAATATGAATTTGTTTTTTGTTTACTGTTGCTGAATTTTGTGATGCATGATATGTTACTAATTTTCAGATATATGGATGGATGAACCAGCAATGAACACTAAGCCACAAAAGGCTTTGACAACAGTGATTATCCCTTATCCATTGCTGGAGAAAACTATTGTCTAAACTCGTGTTATGTGTTCTGATCCTAAACCGTTGTCTATTCCCGCAACAGACAACAGTTTTTAGTTCAAAAAGCCATTGTCCACAAAACAACAGTTTTTTTTGTTGATTACCGTGGTCCATGTGCTTGTGATTGTATTGGCTTTCATACTTTCATGAGAATTTCAAAAATCCATTATATATTATAGATTTCAAGAGAATAATATTCATATACACAAGAAAATGAATTACAAATATCCCAAATACTAGTCATACTTGCAATCTTCCCCTCTTTTAGGAAATTTTGTCCTTGAGCATGTGCTTATGTTCCCTGAGCTTCCTTGGATACATCCTCTATCAGTTTGTCTTACAGCAAATGCTACCCGCACAACCGTTTATTAAACCAAAGGTTCTAACTCTCCAGCTGTTAAGAAGCATTGATCTCGAGTCATTCGCTTGCTTCGACTCACCACGTCACTACTCGTCACATGCATTCGTTATCGGGCCTCCATAGTTTCTATGACCCTTAAATCTGCACAATGTGCAAGCCGATCCTACCCTCTTCTTTCGACCTTTAAACATTTCCCTACTAAAGCTCTCACGGCCATGAATTGTCGCCAATCGCCATACATCATGAGCATACTACCACGCCATCCACTAATACGGGCTAACTCAGATCGTGATCAAGTTACAAGTACTTTAGAACACTTATCACCTACATCCACCGACAATAGTACAAACAATTAATTACTCTAGCATCGTACTAGTGGAGCCTCGTCAATATGCTTGTATTGTATTCGTCGCCACAGAAGAAAAACAACACGAAGTCGCGAGCTCCACCAACATTGAACCGGCAGCCATGGCGGTTTGCTGAAACAAGCGACAAACCAATTGGGATTCTGGGGTATCCTTAGACTCTTGAACTGCTGACAAGCAGCCTCTTCATTGCAATTATTGCAAGAGATGATTACAGTGAATACTTTAGTTGGAAGAAGAATTGATTTCAACCTGGGCATCCAAAACACAAATCGCTTGCAAACAAGAATGGAGGCAGCGGCGGCAGTGGATACTTTTTCACTCAAAGAAGTCCAGCAGGCCCTACCAAATTTAACAGAGGCCCACTAGAATCAAATCTTTGCAGCTTTGAAGCCGCAACCCACATCTTCCACAGCCGGCCTACAAGCTCATGTTGCATGTGCATGCGACTTTTCTTCAGGTTTATTCCGGCTGGCGGGGCAACAAATCACATTACTTCATCACTTGATTTATTGACCACTTATGTTAGGAATTCTACTCTACCTCTAATCTCTTTGCCAAGCGGCGAGAAGGCTCCAATTATTACATTTGGAACGATCAATTTAACTGCTAATATACAATTGAAGGATGTGTTGTGTGTACCTACTTTTTGGTAACTTTTTTTCCTACTTGGTGCATCTTGCAGGATTTTGTCTCAAAGAAGACGATTTGTGGGTAAGCGGCAAGGAGACCTCTATTATCTTGTGGCATTGGCCTCCACTACTTCTCAACTCCGCCAACCCTCTCGCAACTATGTCACCATTCCTGCTAATCTTTGGCATCGTTGTCTAGGTCATTCATCTTCCACTCGTCTTCAATATTTAGCTAATTATGCCTTAGATTTCTCTTTTTCTTCCAGTCATCATTGTGATGTTTCTCAATTGGCGAAACAAACTCGTCAACCTTCCGGCCTTAGTTCTATTTCAACTTCTAGTTGTTTTTCCCTTTTACATTGTAAAATTTGGGGGCCTCATAAGACTGCCTCTCTTACTGGTGCTCATTATTTTTTTACTATTGTGGATGATTATTCTCGCTTTACTTAGGTATTCTTTATGTGTCATAAGCATGAAACATAGTAAATTTTAAAGTCTTTCTTTGCTTATGTTGAAACACAATTCCACACTAAGGTTCAACAATTTTGTAGCGATAATGGGGGAGAGTTTCATTCTCTTCGGTCTTTCTTTCACAAGAATGGGATTACTTTTCAACACTCTTGCATATACACCACAACAAAATGGTGTTGTAGAACACCGCCATATTTTTGAAGTTGCTCGAGCTTTACGTTTTCAATCTTATTTGACTATCAAATTTTGGGGAGAATGTATTCTCACTTCTTTTTATCTCATTAACCAAATTCCTACACCTCTCCTTTCCAACTGAACCCCATTCGAACACCTTCACCATAAAACACCCACTTATGCACATATGCGGGTTTTCGTTTGTCTTGCTTATGCAACTACTCCTCAACCGCCATCCAAGTTTTCCCCCTGAGCCTCCAAGTGTGTCTTTCTTGGGTACCCTCCTGATTAGAAAGCCTATAAATTGTACGATCTCGAGACTCGTAAACTTTTCACCAATCGGAATGTGATTTTTTGGGAAGATTATTTCCCCTTTTTGCTGCCCCATAACTCTTCTTAATATTACTGTCCTTTTATGCGTAACTTAATATTACTTTCCAAACTCATGGTTAACGATTTTTAATTTTATGTTTAAGATGTATGAGAGTCCTCAAAGGATATGTAAAGAACCATGCATATCTGGAAGGGTGCATTGCAGAAAGAGAAGTTTCAGAAGAGTGCGTGGAATTGTGCAGTAATTTGTTGCAGCAATCAATCGAAGTTCACCACTCTGAAGCTGCCAATGAAGAAGGTCTCAATGCAGTTATTCTTGAGGGTTGTCCGATTTCTAAGGGAACAAGAGTTGTTATGAGTAATAGAGATAAAGAACTAGCACATCGTACTGTGATGTTTAACTCTGCAGTTACTGAGCCATATTTACAGTAAGTAGTTTAAACTTATAGTGTAATTTGCTAGGTTACCAATTATTGACATAATTATTTGTATAGGATTCATTTGGAAGAATTAAGGCAATCGGATAGGAGTTTTCAACAAAATGAAACCCTACTTTGGAAGAGACATACAGAGACATTTGGAGAGTGGATATTTACATAGTGAAAATGTGTATGTTAAGTAGAACTTAGTATGATGCCTTAAATAAAATTTTCAACTTGTTCATGCAGATTCCATTGGACTCTACTGATTCCAACCATTCTGAAGTGTTAAAATGGATTGCACATGGTCCCACAGTAGATGTTGTGTCTTATACTGGATATATGATCAATGAAGAGAGGTTCCACATAAAAGGGGTTGAGAGGGAAACTCAAAACAGTGGTATTTCTTTAGAGGCAGCAAGCATGTGTAGAGCTAGCGAAAAGGATAATGCATATAGAGCTGATGAAGTTACATATTATGGTGTATTAATTGAGATACTCTTGCTAGAATACCACATCTATTATGTTCCAGTTTTCAGGTGCAACTGGGCAACTGCTGGAAATGGTGTTAAATTCGAAGATATGTTTACATTAGCTAACCTACACCAAGGGCAGAATTGTTGTTCTGGAGATCCGTTTATCCTACAGTCTCAAGCAAAGAAGGCTTTTTATGCTAGAGACGATGAAAAAGCGAATTGGTATATCGTATTAAAGTCTCTACCAAGAGGCTTCCAAGATATGGAAATTCATGATAGAAATGCAGATGTGGATTCTACTTTGGATGAGGTTGAGATTGATTTTGAGGAGGAATCTAATGACGAGGATATTAGATATGTTAGGGAGGATTGTGAGGGAATATATGAGACATGAATGTTGTTTCTGTGTCTATGAATCCCTCTGTTTATTTTACTTGAATGTTGTCAGGGAATATATGAGACTCGTTGAATGTTGAATGTTGAAATACAATATTTTGAATGTTGAATTTTCTACATGGCGATAAAGTGAAATTGTCTTATGAAATCTGACTTCTTGTGTTGTGCAGGTTAGCAAGGATGGTTGGTTCAACCCGAAAGAGGTTGTATCATTCACTTGGGAATGAAGATGTGCAGTCACCAGCAAAGGGTCCTACACGATCACTTCGAATTAGGTAGGAAGATCCAATTTTTGAACAAGATCACCTTGTAAAAGAAGGTATGTAATTTATCAGCTTTCTATGAAAATTAGCTAACCGTATTAACCCATTTTTGAAAAGGATGAAAATTTTGGAACTCTAACCAGTTTCTTCTTTAGTTAATGCCTTGGTTACAGATACTGATGAGCCTAAACAAGAAACTCATGAGGCAGAGGAAAATGAAGAGCCACAAAATGTACAAGTGCCGGAACAAACACAAATGCCAGAAGAAACTGCAGTTAGGGATGAAGATTCTCAAACACAACCATGTTCCAAATGAGTTAGAGGCCCCACAAAAAAGAAGTCTATTGCCACTGATCCTAATGATCGAGTTGAGGTCTGGTGGACTGCTGCAGGTGAACCATACGGAGAAGGTTCTGTTAGCTTATCTTCGTATTTAGGACCTCTTGTGCGACAAATTGTACTGGTAACCTTGAAAGATTGGAGGAAGCTTTCTGATGAGAAAAAGAAAGTGCAGGTTGGCAATGAGGGGGGTAATTTTCAATTAAGTCACGGCAAGTACAAACAATTCAAACAATAGATCACTTAGGTGACCAGTCACCTAATGTGATGAACCTGATACTTTGTTTCTATACTGAACAATGTGACCAGTCACTTTGTTTTCACACTGAAATAACGTGACCGAGTCACTTTGTTTCCAAACTGAACTATGTGAACTGTCTTTTAATTTACAGTTCGTGTAGGCTTGTGAACTTGTTCAAACACACTCGGATGCAATGCCAACTTAGGTCCCCAAAACAGATTCAGTGAAGATGAAATCTGCGGGCTATCCACAACTACAACCTATTCAAATCCAGCGGTTCTAATGCAGCAGTTTTATAGGATGACCAGTCACTCGATATTGTCCAGATTGCATGTTAAGTCAAGTTGGTGCATAATTAAATCTGATTTTATGATTAGCCAAGTGGTTAACAAATCAAAGAGATGGACACAATGTTTTGGTACCCGGAAAAACCCCAAACGGGTAAAAAACGGGGGTCTATCAGGAAGACCGGCCTTCCACTATGAAACGGCAAAAAGATGCCCAATACAAGGTTCAGACAATGCTCAATATCTAATGTACCTAGTCTTAGATGCAGCAGTCCCTCGTGCGGCTTCTTCTTCAATCGCTTCACCTCCAGTGGTACAGATGACTGGTCATTCACTTTCCAGAGAATACACACGTATGTCTGGTCAGTGGCACCAAGAATGTATGCTGTGAATAATATGTGACTAGTCACCAGCAGAATTACAGAGAGCTAAAGAGCTTCAGTAAACCCACTGGACAACTAGGTGTTTTGCTGCAACAGTCACAAAAACTGGGCAGAAAAACATGAAGTCAAATGACTCCTAAAAATCAACCTTGTCTCAAATAATGTGTGAACATGGGAGACAAGATTGAAGACCGCTATTTCAACTTCTAAACTAAATGAGTTTTGAAAACTTGGAAGTTGAAACGGTGAAGATAAGAACTTCTTCAAGGTTTCCTTCAAAGATGAATGTTTGAAAAACCGAAACTTTGAAAGAAGTTCATGTGCTTGCCATCCTTAAGAATCCTTGTACAAACTTTATGTGAATGAAAGCTCACAAGGATTTAAGGTTCAATACCGAACAAGAAGGCAGCAACAATATGAGAGTTTTTGAAATATGCAATGAAGATAATGTATGTGCAAAAACCCCAAGTGAAAATGGTGGAAGATGTTTGATATTTATAGCCAAGGGAAATATGAAAGGGGCGGCTCAGATTTCTCTAGAGGAGCGGCTGAGATTTCCTTAAACTCTTTTGACCTAGGCAAGGTCGAGATAGTGGGATGCAGTCTATTACACAGTGGTTAAAAGCATGTTTCAGCAGGATAGAGACATGACCTGTCTAAACCGGGTAAAAGCGTGTTCTCTCAGGTGACCAATCACCAATCGAATACATAACGGTTAAAAGCATGCTTGACCGGACAACAACAAGATCTGTCAAAACTAGTCAAAACCGAGGTAGTGGGGTGTAGCTGACTAACCATCGGTTAAGCAGATGTTAGTCAACCCGGATAATAACATGACCTGTTTAAAACCTGATAAAGCACTGATCTGTTTAAAACCGGACAAAGCACTCACTGTCAAGCAACTGATCACCAGGTCACTCGTCACGAACTAGCTGTCAAAAGCAAAGCTTAAGGTGACCAGTCACCAAACATATGAAAACTGGAATTTTGATGAAGAACACATTTTTCTCAATTTTAAACCTAAGTTTATGAAAACCTTATTCATATGCAAATGATATGAGGTGCTACATGTTGAATTAATCACAATGCAACTGAACACTGTCTTCATTTCTTGATATTCACTTCAATCACTTATTTCTAAGCCTAATGCTAAACTTCTAGAACCTAGATTGAGCATGAATGATATTACAATGTTTTTGTTGCAAGGATAGCCAATCTTACAATAAGTCTAAGATACAAATATCCTACAATCTCCCCCTTTGGCTTTCCTTGACAAAAACTACCCGATATGCTCACATCTCTCACACTCACCAGGGATTGACTAGAGAATGACTAGTCACCAGATGTTCCTGCAATAAACACATATATATCTATGCATGCGTGACTAGTCAACAAGTGACTGTGACTAGTCAATGAATGTTCCTGCATTGAAACTCAAGAAATGTATATGTATGCAATTTCTCCCCCTAAGTACCATAACATGATATTCACAGTTAAGGGAGTTAGCCAGAAAAAACAAAGCAATTATGAGCATGGCAATTTTTTATACTCCCCCTAACTCCAAACTTACTCCCCCTTTTTGTCATGGGAAGACAAAGGATTAGCACAAACGGAAGCTTTAGAAATGGTAAATACGGAGAGATGAATAAACAAACTATGCAGAAACAGAACAATGAAGAAAGCAGTGTAGTAAGAACATGACTAGTCAACAAAAACTAAGAAACTCATACATGACTAGTCAAATGAAATCAAGGTAAACATGCATGACTTAAGGAATAAGGGAAACTTAAACCATGTAGTAATTAAAGAAACTGAAAGCATAGCACCACAACCATAACACAAACACACAGAAAGCCTCAATGTCAGAGAGGGCATATTATGTTACAACCTGAGAAATACAACATGACAGACTAGACATACCACAAAACCATTGTTCAGAATGACTAGTCAAAAATTATCAGCATGCAGAAACAGGCCATAAAACACCACGTTCAACAACAATGCACAGAGCAGAGAATCAATCTCGAGGCAAGTCAGATGACTAACCATATCAATCAACACATGACAGCAACCACTATCACAATTCTTCTTAACTAATCCAATCAAGACATGATACAACCATCACAATTTACCATAAGACGAATTTAGATCACATGTGAAGCATAAGAAGAACTAGTCATACACAAAGATCACTTATCATTCAAGATCAGCACGTGATGGTTCTAGTGTAAACATAAATTAATCACTAAAAACACAGACATGACTGATCACAGAAATATCATAAGATTTAAGTAGCAGACCAATCAACACACCAATCATCAAGAACTTCCCCTAATTACATTACTCACATCAAGCATGATTAGGCATACACATCAACAAAGATAGAAGGGGTCATGCAATCAAGTTTTCAAAGCACACTACATCAGCAAACACTCCTAGACAAGGACTAGGTGCAAGACATTATCAATGATCGAATGATGTTATATGTTGAGGTCACATAACCAATATTTGAAAAGCATACCATGACGACCAGTACTCCCCCTAAATCAAATACTCCAAGAAGGGTGACTAGGTACAAGAGGCAATGAATGATTTAGAGAAGATAGACACATGACATAGTCAACCACTTGACGCTGTGTCACACACATGACTAGTCAGAAAGTACACAGTTCATGAAACTGAAAAATCATTCAAGCAAAACAGATATCATGCACAACAACTACTCCTCCTAAGTAAGATATATCTAGAGAATATAGAACAGGGAAAGCGACATGAAGATCAAAAGACAAGGGGTCTTAAATACCAAGATTGGTGACAAGTCAACAAAGAATCGTTTGTACATGAAGAATTGGAATACACATGGCACATGATCAGACAGCCACACTGTTTCCATTGCAAACAAGACCTGGACATCAAGTTATAACATGCCGAGAGTCACAATAGCTAAACATCACACAAAGATATGAAGACCCACTAACATATTTGATATTTCTGAAACAAACACGTTAATGATCAATATTTACTCACCGGTCAACAACTAAACATCACCAATTAGTTATGACTTGTCCTAGTTAATGCTTGAACAAATATGATGCAAACATAAATAAATTAAGTAAAATGCATGAATTGTATTTTTGTATTCAAACTGATTTTCTCATTCATTTTGACACTTTCAATGACATATTCAAGAGATAAAAAAGATTCAATGACTAAGTCAAACAACATATTTGGGAAGGGGATGACTAGTCATATTGAGTGTACATTACAAAGAAAACAGATTACTATTTGAGGACTCACTATTTCATGCACCCACAACATCTTAAGACTTTCAAACAAGTGATAACTTGCACAATTATATTTTTTGAGTGTAGATCAATCATATCGATTTGAAGTAGTGGTGCAACATTGGCACATCTTTTCTTTGACTCAAGCCCAAAACCCTAATCTTTTGATTTTATTTTTCTTTTGAGTTAGGGCCTTATTGTCCTTCTCGTTTTCATTTTAGAGGAAAATCTCCATTTTTATTTTTTAACTACACATCTTTTGAAAAATCAAGAGTCAACATGATTAATCATCATCAAGTAGTAAGGGAATTAGACAAGTGTTGAAAACAAATTTAAATCAACAAACTTTAGAATATGCACTCTTTTACTTCTTTGATCAAGAGACGGGATTATGACCATTTGACTCAATCTAGGGCTTCAATTATATCTAACAAATATCCAATTGATAGTATCAACACAAAGAAAAACCAATTTGAGAGGTGTTTTTCAATTTAGAGATGATGCATGATATGCAGGAATTGAAAAATACACAAGCATTAACTGTGACTAGTCACACTAGTCAATAGAGCAGATTCCAAGACTTTTGCGAAGACCAGTAAGGACCTGATCCTCCAAAGGTTTTGTGAGAATATCAGCAAGCTGTTTTTCCGAGGGCACAAATTTAAGCATTAATGTCTTTGACTCAACGAGATCTCTAATGAAGTGGTGCCTAATATCAATGTGTTTGGTCCTAGAATGCTGTACCGGGTTCTCAGAGATGCATATAGCACTCGTGTTATCACAATATATGAGGAACTGGTCCTCGACTATGCCATAGTCACTAAGCATTTGCTTCATCCAAAGCAACTGTGTGCAGCAACTCCCTACTGCTATGTATTCTGCCCTCAGCAGTGGACAACGAAACCGAATTTTGCTTCTTGCTATACCAAGAAACCATGTTGTTTCCTAGATAAAAGACACCACCGGTAGGTGCTTTTCCGATCATCACTACATCCTGCCCAGTCTAGCCATCACTAAACCCAACAAGATTGGTATTTGTGTCAAATGTATACCATATGCCATAAGACAACGTCCCACTAACGTACTTAATGACCCTTTTTACAGCATGAAGATGTGATTCTCTAGGATCGCTTTGAAATCGAGCACAAACTCCAACAGAGAAGGAGATGTCTGGTCTACTTGCAGTAAGGTACAACAAGCTGCCAATCATACTTCTGTAGAGTGTCTGGTCAACACTCTTTCCGGTTTTATCACTAGACAACTTAGTGGATTTGCTCATGGGAGTCCTAGCGGGTTTGGAAGATGAAAAACCAAATTTGTTCACAAGATTTGCAGCATATTTGGATTGGGAAACGAAGAGACCAGTCTCTTCTTGCCTAACTTGCAAACCAAGAAAATAATTCAATTCACCAATGAGACTCATCTCAAATTCACTAGTCATAATCTTTATGAACTGTTGAACTTGGGATTCGGACGTGGAACCAACAACAATATCATCAACATAGATCTGAGCAACCACAACATCATTCTTGGTTCGTTTGATGAACAAAGTTTTGTCAACTGATCCGCGTGTATAGCCATTCGACAGAAGGTGACTAGACAACCTACCATACCAAGCTCTAGGAGCTTGTTTCAAACCATACAATGCCTTTTTCAACTTATACACACCATTGGGCATATGAGGATCCTCAAAGCCTTTTGGTTGTTCAACAAACACATCCTCATTCAAGTATCCATTGAGAAATGCCGTTTTGACATCCATTTGATACAACTTGAATTTAAGATGACAAGCAATAGCACACAACAAACGGACTGACTCAAGTCTAGCTACAGGGGCAAAAGTTTCCTCAAAATCGATGCCTTCGACTTGAGAATATCCCTGAGCAACAAGCCTAGCCTTGTTCCTCACTATGTGACCAGTCTCATCACTCTTATTCTTAAAGATCCACTTTGTTCCTATGACATTTGAGGTGACTGGTCTCTTGACCAATGTCCAGACTTGATTTCTCTCAAACTGATTCAGCTCTTTTTGCATGGCAAGCACCCATTCCTCATGGATGAGAGCCTCTTTGATGTTCTTAGGTTCTCCTTGCAGACATAACACACATGTGCTACTTTACTTTGGATCTGACTTCTAGTCCTCACACCTTCTTTTGCTGACCCAATTATGTTCTGTTTAGGGTGTCTAGACACTACCCAATTTGGCTTTTTCTTTGGTGGTTGACTAGACACATCCGACCCTTCAGAATCAGGAACCAGATGACTGGTCATCTTGTTTTGTTTGAGTCTCACTAGAAGACTCAGTGACCTTTTCCGGAAACAAACCATCCTCATCTAAGGCTTGATCAACTGACGCATCAAGGTCGTCAATTGTGACATTTATGGACTCCATGATGGTATTGGTTCTAAGATTGAAAACTCTATAGGCTCGACTGTCGTGGAGTACCAAGAAAAATGCCTTCATCACTCTTGGGATCAAACTTGGCAAGGTGTTCCCTATCTCTCAATATGTAACAAGTACTACCAAAGACTCTTAGGTGATATCATTGGTTTCTTCCCTTTCCAGATCTATAGGAGTTGGTATGTGCCTGTCTCAAGTAGACTCGATTGGAAATATAGCAAGCAGTATTAATGGCCTCGGCCCACAGATTTTTAGCTAGATTTTTGCTATTGAGCATCACTCTAGCCATTTCAATCAAGACTCTATTTTTCCTCTCAACAACTCCATTTTGTTGAGGGGTAATTGGAGCCGAAAACTCATGCTTTTTGCCCATGCTGACAGAACTAGCAAACAAGGAATTCTCAAACTCAGTGCCATGATTAGTCCTAATTCTAACAACGAGGGGTGACGTCACAACCTCATTCTGAATTTGCTTGAATACCGTCACAAAATTTTGAAAAGCATCGGACTTTTCTCTCAAGAAGGACACCCAAGAAAACCTACTGAAATCATCAACAATCACAAGAATGTATTTCTTACCACCAACAGACACGGTTTAACTGGACCAACAAGATCCATGTGAATGAGTTCAGGGGGTGACTAGTCCCAACATCCTTGACTCTCTTGTGTGCGACACGTACTGTTTGCCAACTGGCATGGACCACAAATGTGTTTAGAGGCTTATCTAGTTCAGGAATACCTCTAACAAGCTGCTTTTTGGCCAAGGTGTACAAATCATTGAAGTTCATATGTCCTAACCGTTGATGCCATAAAGCAGTGGTCTTATCAGTCAAGAGTGACAGGTCACCTTGGTAGCCAGGGTTTGGCTCAGTGTATGCAGTTGTCATTAGATCTCCTTCTGACTAGATCCCGACCCTTGCTATCAATAATCCTACAACCTTTTGTTGACATGCAGACTTCCTCAGCCCACTAATCACACAAGTGTGATACACTGATAAGGTTGGACTTAAGGCCTTCTACATACCTTACATTTTCGAGGACTGGAGAGAAGTTTAACACTACCTTGACCAGTCATCTTAGAGTTTCACCACCTCCAAATTCAACACAACCACCATCAAAATTTTTAAAATTTACAAAGACAGATTTGTCACCAGACATGTGTTTGGAACAGACTGTCAATGTACCAACGAGTTGGATCAGCACATTCAAGACAGACAAAGCGACTAGACACTTTTCATTTTTCTTTACCCACTTGTTCTTAGGAGCACTAGGTGAAGAAGAAGATGACCCAACAAGCTTAGCAATCCTGGTTACTTCAATAAGTAACAAATCAACCTGTTCTTTAAGTGTCCCATTATGCTTAGTCTGACCTTTGATTTTAAGTTTCGACACTTAGGCCTTATGTGACCAGTCACACCAGTGTACACGTGGGTACATATCTGGTCCTTGAAGGAACAGTGGACCTAGACGACACTTGATTGCTCATTTTGTCTGTGCTGATCTAGATTCAGGTTAACTAGATGACAGGTGATTTAGATGAAGTTGCGAGTAGCTTTTACAAACCTGGTTTGTGAAGTTAGGGAGACCATCAGCTACAAAACCTAGACCAGTCCTATCATTGTGACTTTTCCCAACATTAAGCATCTTGTCTAACTTAGCCGAACCAATTGACAGATCATTAACCTTTACTTGCAGTGATTTATTGTATTCAACCAAGTGGACATTAGATTGCTTGAGTGACTCAACTTCCTCTTTTAACTTAAGACTTTTACTATGCATGAGATTAATATCATTTTCTGAGGTGCACAGTAGATGTCTAAGATCTAGATTCTCCTTTTTAACCTTTTCATACTGAATACACATCTGTGTATACAAAACTTCAAATCTAGACTCAGATGACTGGTCATCTGACTCTCCCTTTCTTTATGTGAATGACCGGTCTGTAATCCTCTAAAGCGAGAAGAGTGCAGCCTTTTCAGTTCCAACTCATTACAGCGCTTTTTCAGCTAATGCTATCAGCCTTGATCACACAAGTTTCATCAAATAAGGCATCATACCTTTCACACATCTTCTCATAAGTCTGATTCTCTGAAGAGCATCATAATCATGAAAAACAGGACAATACATCTCAGGTGACTGGTCATCATCAGTCATGTGTTGTGAACCGACTCGGATTCCTCACCCACTAGTTGTGATCAGAGATTCTAACAACAAAGGCAATCTCATCATCTTCATTATAAGAAGAAGAGTTAGAGTGAAGTGATTCCTCATCCTCACTATCACTCCAAGATGCTTTCAAGGCCTTATCCTTGCCTTTGTATGACTTTTTCTTATTGTTAGCACAATCAACAGAAATGTGACCAGTCCCACCACAAGTAAAACACTTCACAGGACCCTTCTTGAACTTATTCTCTCTTAGACCCTGAGTTCTTTTGAAATTTCTTTTCATTAGTCATTTCACCCTGAGGTTTGAACTTTGACTCTCTAGGATAGCTTGTACTACCCTTGTGATCCTTTCTATCCCTTAGAATTCTTCTAAACCTTTTGACAAACAGTGCCATATCATCATCAACAGAGGATGACTGGTAGACTTAGAACTTTTGGGTTCAGGATGATCGGTCACACTCTGTAGTGCAACACCTTTGTCCTTTTTGTGCATACTCTCTTCCAATTTTAATTCCAGCTCATAAGTCTTTAATTTACCAACAAGTTTAGGAAGTTTTATGTCCGACATGTTTTGACATTCTTTGATTGCGGTCTTCTTACGGAAAACCTCCTAGGCAACACCCTTAAGATTTTTTGAACAACTGTAAGCTCTGAAATTGGTGACCCTAGACTCATCGCTGCATTAGTGACACTCTCAAGTCTGAGAAAAAATCCGAGAAGGTCTCGGAATCAGTCATGAGTTCCTCGAACTCGGACAAAACCATTTCAAGTTTTAAATCCCGGACCTGGTCATCACCCTCATGAATGACACGCAATCTATCCCAAGCTTCCCTAGCTGTTGTACAGTGCTGAATATGTGAATATTGTGCACTGGATATAGCAACAGCTATGGCGTCCTAGCTTTCTTGTTTGCATTAGACGCATTGACTTGGACCTGTCCAGTCATCTCTTGGAATATTCACTCTCTCACCGTCAACAATTCTAAACGGAGGAGCATTCAACAGACAAATACTGGAAAGCAAACTCATCATAAGCATCAAGAAAAATCTCAAATTTATCACGCCAAGCAGCATAGTTTGTTCCATCGAAGAGGGAGGTGATTCCGAACCGGCTACTCGATCTCTTTCCATGACTAGACCCCTAACCAACCAGTCCCTAGACCTCTTTAAGTATTTCTAAAGCCTGCGATGCAATTGAGGTTGGCAATGAGGGGGGTAATTTTCAATTAAGTCACGGAAGTACAAACAATTCAAACAATAGATCACTTAGGTGACAGTCACCTAATGTGATGAACCTATACTTTGTTTCTATACTGAACAATGTGACGTCACTTTGTTTTCACACTGAAATAACGTGACCAGTCACTTTGTTTCCAAACTGAACTATGTGAACTGTCTTTTAATTTACAGTTCGTGTAGGCTTGTGAACTTGTTCAAACACACTCGGATGAATGCCAACTTAGGTCCCCAAAACAGATTCAGTGAAGATGAAATCTGCGGGCTATCCACAACTACAACCTATTCAAATCCAGCGGTTCTAATGCAGCAGTTTATAGGATGACCAGTACTCGATATTGTCCAGATTGCATGTTAAGTCAAGTTGGTGCATAATTAAATCTGATTTTATGATTAGCCAAGTGGTTAACAAATCAAAGAGATGGAAAATGTTTGGTACGAAAAACCCAAACGGGAAAAACGGGGGTATAGAAGACGGCCTTCCACTATGAAACGGCAAAAAGATGCCCAATACAAGGTTCAGACAATGCTCAATATCTAATGTACCTAGTCTTAGATGCAGCAGTCCCTCGTGCGGCTTCTTCTTCAATCGCTTCACCTCCAGTGTACAGATGACTGGTCATTCACTTTCAGAGAATACACACGTATGTCTGGTCAGTGGCACCAAGAATGTATGCTGTGAATAATATGTGACTAGTCACAGCAGAATTACAGAGAGCTAAAGAGCTTCAGTAACCACTGGACAACTAGGTGTTTTGCTGAAAGTCAAAAAACTGGGAGAAAAACATGAAGTCAAATGACTCCTAAAAATCAACCTTGTCTCAAATAATGTGTGAACATGGGAGACAAGATTGAAGACCGCTATTTCAACTTCTAAACTAAATGAGTTTTGAAAACTTGGAAGTTGAAACGGTGAAGATAAGAACTTCTTCAAGGTTTCCTTCAAAGATGAATGTTTGAAAAACCGAAACTTTGAAAGAAGTTCATGTGCTTGCCATCCTTAAGAATCCTTGTACAAACTTTATGTGAATGAAAGCTCACAAGGATTTAAGGTTAATACGAACAAGAAGGCAGCAACAATATGAGAGTTTTGAAATATGCAATGAAGATAATGTATGTGCAAAAACCCCAAGTGAAAATGGTGGAAGATGTTTGATATTTATAGCCAAGGGAAATATGAAAGGGGCGGCTCAGATTTCTCTAGAGGAGCGGCGAGATTTCCTTAAACTCTTTTGACCTAGGCAAGGTCGAGATAGTGGGATGAGTCTATACACAGTGGTTAAAAGCATGCTTAGCGGATAGAGACATACTGCTAAACCGGGAAAAGCGTGTCTGTAGTGCAATCACCAATCGAATAATAACGGTTAAAAGCATGCTTGACCGGAAACAACAAGATCTGTCAAAACTAGTCAAAACGAGGTAGTGGGGTGTAGCTGACTAACCATCGGTAAACAATGAGCAACCGGATAATAACATGACCTGTTTAAAACCTATAAAGCACTACTGTTAAAACGGAAAAGCATGTTGTAAGCAACTGATCACAGTCACTGTCACGATGAGTGTCAAAAGCAAAGCTTAAGGTGACAGTCACCAAACATATGAAAACTGGAATTTTGATGAAGAACACATTTTTCTCAATTTTAAACCTAAGTTTATGAAAACCTTATTCATATGCAAATGATATGAGGTGCTACATGTTGAATTAATCACAATTCAACTGAACCTGTCTTCATTTCTTGATATTCACTTCAATCACTTATTTCTAAGCCTAATGCTAAACTTCTAGAACCTAGATTGAGCATGAATGATATTACAATGTTTTTGTTGCAAGGATAGCCAATCTTACAATAAGTCTAAGATACAAATATCCTACAGAAAGTATTGTGGAAATCTATTCGGGTATACATTCAATGTTCCCTGCTGTTTCCTCGGTTTGTAATTGTATATATATGAACTTAATTATGAATATATTTAGATATAAGTTTAACTTGGGTTTGTAACTGTATGCAGGCAAGATATAAAGTGGATGAAGAGTTTCAAAAAGATTACATATTTAGACAAATGGGTTCACTATTTAGGACTACCAAGTCATTATAGGTCAGCCAAATTCTTTTGGCACCAAATCACATAGAGAGGCTTAAACTTCGCCCTACGAATGTTACCTCCACTCAAGAATGGAGGGAGTTTGTGAAGGAGAAGACAAGTGCAGAATTCAAGGTAAGTGTACACTGGTTGTAGGCTTACATGAAATATTCACATTATTTTTTAGGATAATTCAAACAGAGGGCTGAATGTGAACTGGTACTTCAGGCTACAAGGGAAAAGTTTCAAAAAATGAGGAGAAAACAGATCCCACACACAACTAGTCGGAAAGGAATGGTTCAACTGACTCAAGAGATGGTGAGCTATTTGTTTTGAGACTATGAAATAATAATAATGCAGGGAATGATTTGCTAATATAGGTGAGATAATGCATTGCTATATGTAGAAGAAAAAGAGTGCAAATCCAACATCTATTTCTAGAGTACAAGTGTGGATTAAATCGTGCACAAGAAAAGGTGGTAGGCCTGTGAACACTCAAGTTGGGGATATTATCGTAAGACCTTTCTTCTACTATGTTTTGACTTTTGTTTTTCTGTAATATGATTTACTTTTCAACTTGGGATTAACTATTTTCACAACTTTTTTGATCTTCTGTAATATCATTCTTATAATTCAGGCAAAGTTGGAAGAGATTGACAAGGATACACCATCATCGTCTAAAAACATTGTGAAAGAAGATGCAATTAGTCAAGTTCTTGTTCCAGATGCTAAGGGGCGACTTCGAGCAATGGGAAAGGGAATGACATTGACTAAATTGTCTTTCCTACAAGCTAGAGACCATCACGTCTCTAAACTTGAACAACAGCAAGGGGAATTGCAGTCTAAGATAGAGAAGTTGGTGGAGATAGTTAATACATCAGTGAAGGCTCAGGCAAGTTTCCTCAACCTATTGACATATATATTTTTCGTGACTTCCTAGAATACTTATATTTTCTTTTCAACTGTGTATTTTAGGGTCCAGCTGAAGCAGAGGAAACTGCTCAAACTCCAACGGTAACATAGTATTGCATTTATATTATTTTTCATGAAAGGAACTCCTAAAGTGTCAATAACTTATATTTTTGGTTTTCATTAGAGCATGCAAAGTGAAACAACTAATAAATGCAATATTCTAAACTGGACTGGACAAGAAGATATAGTTGCTGTCGGTCGAATCGTATCATCTCATCCCAAAGTGGTTGTTAATAACATTCCTCTGGGACCGAATGCAGTGAAAGTATTCATAGAATCAGGGACAAAGCCTGATACTTAATTGTGGAGACCTACCTCTGATATGTATATGTATTCCATTGCAGAAGCTGTTAATGCTGAGATTGCTTGGCCATCTAACAAAGTTGAAGTGACCAGGATTAGTAGTGAAGTGTCTGCCTTCTTATCTCCATTGGTAAGAAATTTATTTTAGTTTCTATAACATTTTAATGATGTCGGTTTGCATAGTTTCTATTCCATCTTGGTAAGTAATTTCTGATGATATTGTCTTGTAGAGTGTGAGTACTACCAATGACAATAAGTGTAAGCTGCTAGATTGGTCTCAATCTGGAGAGATAGTAGTTGGTGAAGGACGTTGGTGTTCTAATGATCCAAAAACTCTTGTTAATGATATACCGCTTGGACCAAATGCAATGAAAGTGTTGGTGGATATGATGACAAAACCTGAGGCGTTTTTGTGGAGGCCAACGATTGATATGCTTCAAATGGAACATGCAATAGGTAGAACAGTTGCATGGTCTGCTTCAAGAGTTCTTTTCACCACAAGCAGCAAGTCTCCAGACAATTTATCTTCTACTTCGGTAAGTTAAATGAGAATTTAGCATTTAAGTACTATTTTTATTGATTATTAGGCTGCAAATATATATAGTTGCTACCGTTGGTGCATGTTGCTGAGTTCTTTAACAGTGGGAATTATGAGCCTGATGCTAAGAATTATGAAAGTAGTTTTGATTATTGGTTGAAGTATTGGTTGCTGAAGGTAGTTGCTGAGAAGTATTGGTAATGTTGGTTTTAGACTTATGTTACGAATTTGAGGTTTGAGTTTTGTTGGGATAAGTTTTGGTATGCATGTCAGTATAATGTGATAAAGTATGATTCTTTTGAAGTATTCGATGGCCATGCTATCTTTTTTGGAAATTCATGCTTTAAGATAACCTATACATGAATAAATATTTATATACTCTTTGTACCTAGTTTGTAGAATGTGAGTGCTCAATCAAATAGGAAACGGAAGCCGCTGGACTACACAGGATCTGGAGAAGTTGTGGTTGAAGGCAAGTTGTCTTCCAAAGATCCCAACATGCTTGTCCACCACACTCGACTTGGACCAAATGCTTTTAGAATGTGGGTGGACAACGTTAAAAATCTTGAAGCATGCCTGTGGAGGCCAACATCAGATATGAACTGCATGGAAGATACTCTTGGCACGACCGCAGCATGGCCAGAGGACAAAGTAATTCAGCCCGAATAGTCAAGTAAGTGGTTGAAGGTCCGATATGAGAACAATTTGAAAGTTTAACTGTTTTTTGGTAGCAATGCTTATAATAAGAAACCTCAAGTCTTTTGCTGGATATTGTATTTTGAATTCGTACAATCCTGTATTTTGAAGTTGTGTTAAATGCAATGAATTTTCTTGAACATTGTTGATTGCTTAGTTGGGAATGTCGATTGTTTTGTTGGAAGAGTTAAAATGCCTTAGGAATGCTATAGAAACGAAAATGATATATGGTATAATTGTACCATTATAGCATTCTGAAATATTGAAATCACAGCTACAACACAAAGCTACAAAAAAAAAAAGAAAAGAGAATGTAATAGCGCCTAAAACACGCTATAAATGTGCTTATTTATAACATCACAAAAATGCTATGATAGACCCCCACTTTTCTTAGCGTCGGCAAACATAACGATTCAACTAGCACGATTAAAGTCTACCATAGCGCTATTACAAAGTACATAATAACCCCCACAGTTAAAAGCAGTAATATACGACCATACCATAATATGCATGCAGCAACAACACAACTCACCACATGATTGGGGAAAATAAACAATCACACAGATACTCATACACCTTACATATGAACATGATCTACGGCCGCAATCTAAAGGGTACGGGGACTTCACCCCAAACTCAATGTATAGGGGCAAGGGGACTTCACCCCAATACCGCTGTAAAGGGGTAGGGGACTTCACCCCAAACCACTTAAAAAGGGTAAGGGGACTTCACCCCAAAACCACTGAAAGAGGGTAAGAGGACTTCACCCCAACCCACTTCAGAAAAGGTAAGGGGACTTCACCCCAAAACCACTGTAAAGCTGCAAATAACACACGGTACACTACACAGACAAAGAGGGACTTCACCCACTTCCCTTGTACAACGCACTGCTAACAGTTTTAGATAAATCACACCAACACACTAACCAACAACAACCAGCATAACCATCTTATAAGCATATACGTATATAACATGCTCCAAAAACAACACAACCATCATGGATCCAACATTCGCATCATATCATATATACGTAATCATAAATATAAAGCATGCTCAATAGATAGTTAAACCAAAACCCGTCCACTCACAGTGACACCAGGCGATTGTCGTCGTCTTCCTTTGTCCGAGCGGTTCGGTTACACTGCTACCGAGGAACCTGCTCACCTCGCACTGTGCTGGCCGGAATCACGCCAGAAAGCTTGCGGATTCAGTTGTGCCCGCTGCCGGCGATTCCGACGGTTTCTGGCTCCGATCCTTGGTGCTCCGAGTTCGTGGCGACGTGGGGAACGTGATTCTGGGCTTTGACTTCCCGATCAGTGCCGGAACTTGAAAATGGGCGGCGAGGGTGCTTCGGCGTTATGCGGCTTTCTCTTTTGGGAAAGCCGCGACTGGTTCTGGGCTTTTCAACTCGGTTCCAATTTTCCCAAAATATCTCCACTCTCAACCTATCACAACATGCCACGTGGCACTTCCTCCACAACACCACATGTCCGTAAAACGTCCGTAACAGCTTCAATATCGCTCGGAAACCGATTTCGTCTTCGCCGACGCGTTCGTAGCGACAAGCTCTTTGCAAAGAGTACAATGTCACATATGCAATTCCTTACAGTTCAAAAGTCAAATGTTTGACCCATAAGGGTATTTTGGTCATTTCACTGCTTTGGGGAAAATTTTCGGAACGGGTCGTATCAAAAGAGAAACCCAAACCCACACCCACACGCTGCCACCCTCCATCGTCGTTGACTCACCGACGAGCACCGAACGGGAAAACAAATCCCATAAACACGTTCCCCTCATCCTCACGAGCAAGGATCGGCGGCTGCAACGAGACGAACGAAATCCGTGAGCTTTCCTGCTTGATTCCGGCAAAATTAGATCCCAGTGAGTCTAAAAGTTGTAAATTTGGATTCCTTAGCTTCCGTAGATAGATTAAGACATAAAATTTGTTGAAAATGGTTGAGATTTGAGGGTTTTAGAAGCTTTGGGGAATCGGCCGGAAAATTCCCAGTTTCAGCGCTACGTGGGTGACCCGTCAGCGCCACGTGGGTGACTCATCAACGCCATGTGGGTGATGTGTCAGCGCCAACGTGGGTGACACGTCAACACCGGAGTGCTGACTTCATTGAACGTTGATCGTTGACGTTGACCGACCACCTTTCCGAGTGGAAACGACATTCCAGATCCCATGGCGAGCTCTGTTTTGCCATCCGAGATACGGTTAAATCTCAATTGAGTAAACCATGGGGAGTTAGGGTTTTACGGTTATTCGGTCGGTTCCGTTTATTTATCATTATTTATTGGGATTGTTAGGTGATCAGTTCCCAAGGAACCAGCGTAACCGACCCGAGCCTACGGACGACGACGACGACGACGATCGGCCGACCTTTCTGTGAGTGGACGGTTTGTTTTAAACTGTTGTTGAGTATGATTACGTATATATATGATAAGATGATGCGTTTATTGAATCTTTGTTGGTTGGTTGTTGCTGTTTTTTTTTTATGGAGCATGCTATATACATATATGCATATAAGATGGTTTTCTGCTGGAATATACGTATTATGTTTTTGTTGTTAGTACAGTTAGCGGCACACCATATGGATCTTTGCATAGTATGATTGGCATGTGGTCTGAGGCACTTGTCCAATCTTGCATGAGATTCGAGGTCCTTGCCCTATGCACAAGGTTTAAAATATCGATGTCGACAAAAATATCGATAGCTCAATTTACGGATATTTCGGATATCGATGTCGATATCGACGACCGTCAAAAAAACTGATGAAAATCAGCTTAAAAAATTGAAAATTTTGAATGAAACTGTAGGAAGTGTTTAATCATCTCACAGTGCATGTTTAAGACTAATAAATATCCTAAAATGCTCAATGATATGATAAGAATATGATAAGTATAGAGATAAAATGTCTGTAGATTGAGAATAACACTATAAAAAGCTATAATGCAAAACACATAAAGTTAATTATTCAATAATAAGGACACATTTTTTGTTGGAATTCCTCAATAAAAGGTAGAGTGCCTTTCAAAGTTATATTTGCTTCCATCTAACATCATACAGTAGTTTATCTAATTGATGTTACTTGACCAAGTTGAAATATAGGATTGCACATGGTATTCATATATCTCGCAATCACAAGCACATGATCGATACTCGGAGTCCATTCTTCCATGTACAACTTCATTGACAAAATTGGGAGATTCAAAGAATTCAAAAAAATACATGTAATTGGGAGCCTTTGCATGTGCAGCTACCAGTTTTGCTAATCCGGGATGATCCAGCTTACTTCAACATCGTGGACATACAAGAAAGAAACAAAAGGAGAAAAGGTAAACAAATTCGAGGGGCATCAACATCAAAATCATTCATTCCATTCAATGATCAAACTGATATTTGAACATACAAGAAAGAAACAAAAGGAGAAAAGGTAAACAAATTCGAGGGGCATCAACATCAAAATCATTCATTCCATTCAATGATCATACTGATATTTGTACATACTAATGTACATTCAATGCCTAGATTTAAGCAATTACAGGGAAAGATACATAAACCATGAATATACCATGGCAATTGCAACTCCTTGTGGAACTTGTCAAGATCATCAGAAGTTGACAAGATGGATTTCTTCACAGCCACTTTCTTTCCATCCAGAATTTCTTCATAAACAACACTCTCATACCCTGCTAACACAAATCGTACTAGAAACAATCAACAAAAAGGCAAATTAATCGACTAACCAGAAACAGAAAACAAGTGCAATTGGAACTTGTCAAGATCATCAGTAGCCAAATAGAGCTGTTACCTCAGGCAATTGGATTGAGCAGGCTGTTGGAGGAAGGGGAAAAATGGAGCGGAATGGTATTGTTGCTGCAGCAACCTCTAAGGCACACATTTGGTTCCACAATTTCAAGCCCCATCTCTCCAACTACAATTTCAGAGATGGGTTAATTTGTGTTTTTTTTTCGGTTTTTGAGGTTGGCTTCTAGGAAGTTTTGTCGTTCCTGAACCTATTATTCAGAGTACATGATTCAATTTGGCTTAATTCATCTTTGGTGCTCTATAATGGGTATGAAAAGTGCACATGAACAAGCATACAAGAAGAAACTACACATAGAATTGAGTCTATAAGAAATGAATCCCAACAATTTGATAGATATCAAAACTGGAAATTTGAAATTTGTAGGTTTTTCAATCAAGTTCGTAATATTGCCTCCACTTTCGAAGAATGAAGAAACATAATAATACAGAGACATCAAACCAGAAGCATGCGTCGAAGAAGCTGAATTACGATCAACTCAAAATCCACTTCTCTCAGGCATTTCGTCTAACAGCTTCTGTGCATCAATCATCATGCCGCAATTCACATGCATTAGCAAAACCTCGTTGCTCATTTACTAATCTGATTCAAACCCATTACTAAACATGAAATTCGAAACCTTCTTCACTCCCATAATCGATTTCAAACTAATGCATGCACTCACCAGTGCATCATAAGTACTACTACTAGAAAAACTCACCAACGCAGCTAGCGGATTCGCCTCTGGGTTCATCGCCGTCTTCCGCGCTTGGCGACTTTCGTCGATATGTCGACCGAAATCGTCAACATCGTCGACTCGGGTCGACATCGCCCGACATTGGCGATTCCGGGGGAAGCTTCACGCTTCACCCCCCGTTTCCATATCGGAGCCGCCAAAAAACGACATATCGGCGACATGTCGAGCGACTTTGTCGACTTTTCAATCCTTGCCTATGCACTAGCATGTGATTCGAGGTCCTTGCCTTATTCACTAGCACGTGGTTCGAGGCCCGTGTCCAATTATATCTCGGCCGTAGATTGTGTGTAGGATTGCTCAGTGTGCTAGCTACTATACATATTGGCTGGATTGTGATTATTTACTGCACTTTTGATGCATATTCATTATGGTATAGTCGTATACTGCTGTTTTAAATGTGGGGGTTATATTTATTGATAAATGTTTTAAAAAAATGTGTTTTACACTAACATTTATTTTCCCTATCCACTCACCTTTGTTTTGCACCTCCTCAAGACCCAATACTGTGGAGCACCACCGTGACGAGCGGCTTCGGCCCGACTTATCTTTTGTTTCATCTTTTCTTTGTTGGGTTTGTCTGTTTCTGTTGGTAAAGGCTTCGTCATCACGTCCGGGTGATGGCCGCACCTCTTGTGCCCCACTTTTTGGGGCGGGGTGTGTGATAATTACTATTTGAGTCCTTCTAGGAAGTAGTAGGGCCTATTCTCACTAGCACGGGGAGCCAGACTGCACCTCAAGTTGACTGTTGATGTCTGAAAATGGTTCAGGTCAACGGTCAATGTAAAGGGGTGAATTCGGTCGGTCTTGCGGTGTCGGGGAGCTAGGAGGCTAGCTCCGGGTGGTGATGGACGGTTCCTGCCCGGGAAGAGGAGGCTCGGCCACGGAGGGACTTGGCCGGATGAAGGAGTTCCCGGATGGTTCTGTCCCGGCCAGGTGGATGTCTTCCCGGATCGGCTGCGTACCTGCATAGAGAAGTAACGAAGGAGCACCGGTGGGGTGCCGGCCTAAGACCCTCCGATGCTTAAGTCAGCACTAAGAGGAGGTTGAGTCCTTAAGGCAAGTAGAGAGTATTTGGTGAGTGTAGTAAATGATACCTTTGACTTATGAGGGTTGACAAGTATTTATAGGGAAGGGTTTGGATCTTCTTGTAATATGTGGGTAATGTGGGGTGAGCTCCCCACATTGCCCTTCCTTGGAGGCTTGTGGAAGCCTTGGTGGCCTCTTGCTAGGATGACATGTGGACGGTTTGGGTGTGGTATGAACAGGAGTCCCCCAAGTCGTCGGTTAAGGATGCTTTCTTGGCCGGGGACTTGTATTGTCGCCCATGTCGGTCGCATGTCATCCGCGGCCTTCCGATGTGGGGTAGGAGTCCCCCAAGTCCCCGGGCGAGGGAGCAGAAAGAGCCGCTTGTTTTTGCCCGGGAAGTGTGTTGGCCGGGAAAGGTTGACCCGGGAACTGGATGCTTAGGCCGGCGGAGGGGTCCGAAATCTGCTGGGATTGACCCTCGCGCGATTTCGGAGATCGGTCGCCTGGAAGAGACACTTGGAAACCAGCTGGTGGTTGATCGCTTCCCGGGAGCTAAAGGGATTGACCCTCGCACGATTTCGGAGATCGGTCGCCGGGAAGAGACACTTGGAAACCATCTGGTGGTTGGTCGCTTCCCGGGAGCTGAAGATCGGCTTTGTCTATTGCCGGCCATTGAGCTGTGGGTTGCGAGACGTGCTGAGTCAGCGCGTGCATTGAATGCGGGGGAGCCACGTGGCAAAACCTACACGTGGCAATCACTGGGTTGTTGAGGTGGCATTGGGGAATGCGAAGGGGTGCCGGGAAGGCGAAACGTCAATCACATTAAATGCGAAGTGCGACGCTTCGGGGAATGTGTAACGTCGTGGGTGAGTATATAAAGGGCGGGGGGCCGTCATTTTCCTTCACCTAACCTTCAAAGCATTTTGCGAGAGCTCAGAGCATTCCTATTCCCGGTCAGTGTTCTCGGCAAATCCGAAAAGAAGTTGCTTGCGCTCGGCTCCGAATTTCAGCTTTTCAAGGTAAGATTCGCGCCTTTTTTGAATCAAACTTGTGTTTTTGCTTGAGTTTTGTAAGAACTGGGGATGAACAACGAAGAACGTGATGAACATGTTTGAATTTGTTCATTCCCGGACGAGTTTGATCTGTTTTGGGTGGGTCTCCGGGTAGAGGTAGGGTTTTTGCTTTGTCCGGGAAGTTGGGAAAGACCGGGAAAGAACCCGGGAAAAGTAAGTTTGGGAATTTACTTTTTCCTTGATAAATTGTAGATGTCGAGTCATTCGAGTTTGTCCGGGTCAGAAGGGAGTGGGAGCCGGAGCTTTGGCGAAGCACCGAACTATGCCCCATCAGCCGAGTCGGTCTCGTCCCTCCTGGATAGCATTAGTTTGGAGGTGGACGCTTGTGCGGCCACGCTTATCGGTGATGAGGGGACCAGCAGAACCCGGGAAGAGGAAGTTGAGGAATTCGATGAGGGGGTGCAAGTCGGTGATATCCTTTTGACCGGCGTTGCGCCTTCCGGGAGGAGGTCAGGGGCCGGTAAGCCTTGGGAGAGGGTGTACGAGGCCGGCCGGAAGGAAAGGGAGGAGCAGGCCGGGGGGCGGGGCTCGGGCGGCCGTGGCGGTGATTCGGCCGGGGTGACATTGGCATTGCCGGCCAGCGAGAGTGAGGAGCTGGACGTTGTGGAGGCTATCCCTCATACGTCGCTGGAGTCCCCGACTGGATTCTGGGTGGATCGGGCATTCATCCGGAATGAGTTCACGGACAAAGACCTCGCCCGGATGAGGGAGGTCTTTCAGATCTCGGATTATGTCCGGATGTGGATCCCGGAGTACGATCCGGACGAGAATGTCCACTTTTCAGACCCGGCCGACGATGCTACAATCATTTGGGCGGAGGCGTTTGCCTATGGACTGCGGCTGCCGATACATCCGTGGCTGCAAATGTTTATCTCCCGGGCGAACATCTCACCGGCCCAAGTGGGGATTCATAGCTGGGCTCGGCTCCTGGCTACGTATGTGCTGTTCCGGGAACAGGGGCTTCCCGAGCCGAGCTATGAATCCATTCGTCATATTTGGGGGTTCACCTCTACCAAGCCGTATGACGGGATGGTGGCGCTGACCTGCCGGCTAACGGTTCGGCCGGATGAGGAAACAATCAAAGGGTTGGTGGCCGAACGGATAGAGGCCGACCGCCTGAGGCCGGCGGACAAAAGGAAGACGCCGGGGAAACACCGAAGGATGTTGTCCGGGACTTCCCAAAGTTCATCGCCGGGATCCCGAACAGCCATAAGTCCTGGATGAAGAGGTTTTTCTTGGCGTCCGGGTGGAGGGGTGCCCCGGGAGAGCGGCCGGGCCACGAAATTCAAACAGGGTGGCGATGGGTGCCGACGGGTGGGTAGTCTTGTTTGGCCGGGAACTGACAGTTCGCACCTTTTTGTTTCAGGAAAGAAGAAGGAGAGGACCGTTGCTACCCGGCAGGAGATCGACGCGATCAACCGGCTGTGTAATCTCCCTCGCACTGAGAGGGACGCAAAGGTGCTGCTCGACCCGGCAAAACTCGAAGAATACGGTTTTATCATGGGTAAGGCGTTTTTCCCGGATTGCCTATGATTTTTGTCCCGGTTTAAATTTTCTGCCGAGAAAAATGACTTGAGTTTTTTTTTTTTTTTTTTTTCTGTTGCAGCTGGCGGTGGCGGTAGCGAACAACGATCTGGGCAGCAGGGCGCCCCGAGCGGCCAAGGAGGCCATGGCGGCCAAGGGCGGCACAGCGGTCGGTCGGCCGAGCGGCAGGAGGAGCACCCGGCCGATGATAGGCGGGGCTCGGGTCAGTCCCGGCACCCGGCCGGAGGGAGCAAGTCTGGCCGGCAGGAGCCGGCGTTGCCTCCTCGATCCAAGTTTGGGGCCGAGATCCTGAAAGTCCCCCGGCCGAGGGACGGGGCCGGGAAGGCTCCCAGCAAGAGTCCGCCGCCTGTCGCTGGGAAAGGTGGGCCGGCAGGCGCGCTGAGGAAGGTGCCGCATCCTCGGGAAGGCGGCTCTGCCGAGAAACGGCCGCGGGCGGAGGACTCCCCGGCCGAGGGGAGGGCTAGGAGATCTGGGCCGGGAAGCGCGCCCGGGCTGAGCGGCCTGCGAGGGAAAGTTCTCCCCCGGTGCTGGACGAGATCGTGTCGGCAACGGATCCGTTCATCGTCGCCCGGAAGCAGCTGTACGGGGACACGGACCCGCTGTTCAGCGGCATCCCGGCCGGCGACTCGCGGCTCCGGGACGAGGATGTTGAGGCCCTCTAGGCGCGGTTCTCGCCCCTGGAGGCCGAGGAGGTTCCGGTCCGCCTGAGTAAGGAGTCCGAGGTGAACGTCGCCGTCCGCGGGCCGGACGTTGATCTCATCAACGAAATGCTTCTCGGCTTCCGGTCTCCCGGCGACGCCTTCACGGTCGGCTCGCGGACCGGCGACGTGCGGCCGGATATGGCCATCCCCATGATGGCGCATGTAAGTATCCGGGAACTGGCACTTGGGAATTTTTGTCTTTAGGATTATTCGCCTTGTTGCCGATAACTGACATTTGGAATTTTTTTTTTTTTTTTTTGCAGTCCTTATGGGAGATCAACCGGGGCTATAAGATGGCCAAGCGCATGTTTGTGTGCGCCTTGGAGTCCCGGTTGCATTATGATAAGCTGGTCACCGGGGCGGGGGGCGGGGCGTCGGGGGGGTGGAGAAGGAGCTCAGCCAGCTGGGCGAGCGGCACGCGACCCTCCAGGGGACGAAGACCCGCCTGGAGAAGGAAAAGGAGCTGGAGCGGCTGAAACGGGAGGAGGCCCTCACCGAGCTGGAGAAGGAGAAGGCCGGCCTGGAACAAGTGGAGGCCAGGGCGGCCAAGGCGGCCGAGGAAGCGGCGGCCGTGAGGTCGGAGATGGCCGGCCTGCAGGCCGAACTTGCCGAGCTCCGTGCCGGCGGCTCTTCTTCCCGGGATCCCCCGATTCTCTCTCCCGGCAGCGTGCGCGTGCCGGTAAGCTGGTATAAGTATTGCCAGTACATGTTCAACGAGAGAGTTGAGATGGACTACAGCTATGAGGCCCATTTCGGTGGGCCTTATGACTTTGTTGAGCCCTCCCCTGCCGAGCTGCGCGCGTTCCGGGAGTTCATCGGGGTGGACATGGTGGAGTCTGACAGCCCGGCTGAGGAGGAGAGCCGGGAAGCTGCTACCCCAGCCGACGAGCCCCCAGCCGATGCCGATGTTGTGCCCATGGAATGAGCCTCCAGCCGGTGCTGCTCCAGCCGAGACCCAGCCTGCTCCAGCCGGCGATGATGCGGCCGTGGATGTTCCTTCTGCCGATCAGCCTCAGCCCGGGAGTCTGACCTTCGGATTTTTGTTTGACTTTTCTTGCTTTTTGTTTAAATTTGGAACGAACAGTTTGTGTTGTAATAACTTGCCCGGTGCCAAGTGGCGGTTTCGGTATACTTTTATGTTGGATTTTGACCTGCGCTATTGTAGCGGTTTCCGGATTTTATATGATTTCTTGTTTGTGTATGTTATGGCTGTTTTGTATATGCTTTTTTTTTTTTTTTTTTTTTGTTTCTTCCCGGGAATATGCGGTGTCCGGCCCTTTATTATCGGATGGGATTGGACCCTCGCACAATAGGGGTGACTTTGACAAAATTTTGGATGGCCTTCCCGTGCCTTTGTTACCGGAGGGGGGGGGGGGGGGGGAGGTGACCTTCGACAAAATTTTGGAATGCAGCCTTCCCGGGCCTTTGTTACCGGATGGGATTGGACCCTCGCACGATAACAGAGGCCGGTCGCCGGGAAGGTGACCTTCCTTGGAAAAAGTAGAGTGGTGGAACAGCATTGTGATGTGCAAAAAGGGGCCCTAACTCCTAGCCGGAGTGGGTGATTTCGTTCAAATAATTTCTAAAGAAAATGATTACAAGCGATGAAAGGTTGCCGTTGGCAGAGCCGGGTAATTACAGAAATCGGGAGTAATCATTTGTAGAAATATTTGAGATGATCGGCGCTCCATGGATGGCCGAGTGTACAGCCGTTGGTATCCCGAAGCTCATAGGTACCGCGTCGGCAGATGCGGGCGATCTCATATGGGCCTTCCCAATTTGGGCCTAGGGTGCCTTGTCGGCTGTCCTTGGTAGTTGGGTTGACCTTTCTGAGGACCCAGTCCCCGATTTTGAATGTTCGGTTGCGGACCCGGGCATCATGGTACCGGGTGATACGCTGTTTGAGAATAAGGTTCCGGGTCTGGGCCCGTTCTCTTTGCTCTTCGAGCAAATCGAGGTTAATGGCCAAGTTCTCCTCGTTTTGCTCGGGTTCAAAGTTTTCGACCGGAGAGTGGGTTCAGTGAGCTCGATGGGGACCACCGCCTCGCTGCCGAAGGCCAGCGAGAAAGGGGTTTCATTGGTAGCAGTCCGGAAAGTGATCCGGTAATACCAGAGAACCTCATGGAGTAGGTCCGGCCAGCATCCCTTGGTGTTGTCAAGTTTGGTTTTTAGTGTTCGCTTGACGATCTTGTTGATCGCTTCGACTTGGCCATTAGACTGGGGGTGTGCCGGGGACGCGAAGCAGAGGTTGACTCCGAAGGTTTTGCAGAAGGTTCGGAATATCTTGCAGTCGAACTGGGGGCCATTGTCGGTGATGATCGAGTTCGGGATGCCGAATCGGCAGACAATGTGCCTCCAGACAAAGCTTTTGATTTTGGCCGCGGTGATGGTGGCCAATGCCTCGGCTTCCACCCATTTGGTGAAATAGTCCACGGCCACAACAACGAACCTGACTTGGCCCTTCCCGGCGGGCATTGGGCCGATCAGATCGAGTCCCCACTGGGCGAAAAGCCAAGGGCTGACGATCGGGGTGAGAGGTTCAGCAGGCAAATGGGGGATGGTGGCGAAGCGCTGGCACTTCTCGCACCTCTGGACGAAGGCATGGGCGTCAGCGTTTAGTGTTGGCCAGTAGTATCCTTGTCGGATTATTTTGTGGGCCAATGCTTTGGCGCCGAAGTGATTGCCGCAGATGCCCTCGTGGATTTCCCGGATGACCTTGGTGCCCTCCGTCGGGGTTAAACACCGGTGGCAGGGTTCCGAGAAACCTCTTTTATAGAGCTTCCCTTGGATTATGGTATACCTCGCTGCTCGGCGTTGGAGGCGCCGGGCTTCGAGGGGGTCGTCCGGGAGCTTTCCGTCCGTTAGGAAAGCCCGGATAGGTGCCATCCAGCTGGTGTCCGGCTCGACCTGCATCACGCCGAGGGCGAGTGTGCTTGGAGTGGTCAATGTTTCGATCGGGATGCTTCTCTTGGCCGGCTCGGAGATGGCCGAGGCAAGGCCGAGAGAGGGCATCCGCATGGCTATTTTCAGATCGGGGGGATCTGCTTGATCTGGAAGCGCTTGAACTGGCTCAAGTGGTACGTGACCTGCACCATGTAGGAGGCCATGGAGCTATCCTTGGCGGCGAAGTTTTCGGTGACCTAGTTGACCACCAGTTGAGAGTCGCTGAAAATGAAGAGGTTATCCGCGCCGACCTCTTTGGCAAGTCGGAGGCCGGCGAGGAGAGCCTCGTACTCGGCCACGTTGTTGGAGGCCGGGAAAGCAAACCGAGAGAGTACTCGATGACATCCTTGTCGGGTGAAATCAGTACTATCCCTGTGCTGCATCCCTTGGAGTTGGCCGATCCATCCACGTACAATTTCCAACCCATTCCGTCGGGGTTGGGAGTTGCCGGATCTTCGGTGGTGGTGGCCGGGACGGAGTTCGATCCGCTGGCATCAGTCGTTGCCGGGCAGGTGAACTCCGCGATAAAGTCGGCAATGGCCTGGCCTTTCTCGAATGTGCGAGGTTTGAAGGTAATATCAAAGTCACTGAGTTCAATGGCCCATTTGATAAGCCGGCCTGACGTCTCAGGCTTTTGGAGCACTTGCCTGAGCGGTTGGCTTGTGAGGACCAGGATAGCGTGGGCCTGGAAGTAAGGGCGTAATTTCCGGGCGGAACATATGAGGGCGAGGGCAAGCTTTCCGATGTCCGGATACCGAGTTTCTGGGCCAGTCATGGACTTGCTGGTGTAGTACATCGGGCACTCTACCTTGTCCACTTCCTTGATGAGGACGGACGAGACGGCCGTTCCAGACACGGAGAGGTACAGAGTCAGTACGTCTCCATGCTCGGGTTTGGCGAGGATCGGGGCCTTGCTCATATACTCCTTCAGCTGGCCGAAGGCTTGGTCGCACTCCGGGGTCCAGTCGATGAGTTTTTGGCCGTCCTTGAGGACTTTGAAGAAAGGCGCACAACGGTCGGTGGCTTTCGAGATGAAACGGGAGAGAGCGGCTATTAGAGTGTCTATAGCGGAAGGAAACAAATTTAAATAACAGTACTGCCCGAAGACGGAAATAAATACAATTGAACTACATACACAAGACTGAAGGATAATAGACGACAAAGAGCTTCCTACTCTTTGAGAAATAGACAGAGCTATCATGAGTCTTACCGCTCGTCAATGTAGTGCTAAACAGTATCAGGTTCTGAGGGGGCGCAAAAACAAAGGTGAATGGACAGGGAAAATAAATGTCAGCGTAAAACACAGATAAAACATTTATTGATGATAACCCCCAAGTTAAAAACCAGTAGTATAGGACTATACTACAACATAGCCAAGAATAGTGATACAGTTAGTCGGTCACACTAAACAAACCACAATATAAATACACAATATATTATAAACCTATGGCCATGATCTATTGGACGAGGGACTTACCGTTCGACCGTGATATTGTGCATGGACAAGGGACTTACCGCCCGACCGTGATCTATTGGATGAGGGACTTACCGCCCAACCAATAAGTGTGCCACTAACTCGTCCACTCACAGAAAGGCCAAGCGATCATCGTCGTCCTCCTCTATAGACACGGCTCGGTTACGCGGATTCCGTGGAACCTAATCACCTATAAGTCCCAACAGATATCGATTAATAAACGAAACTAAAACATTAATCGTAAAAACCCTACTTCTCCTTGTTTTGCTCAATAGGGATTTGACCGGATAACTCGGGATGGCGAAGTACAGCTCGCCATTGGATCTGAAACATCGAAACGCTTCAAAAAATGGCTGGTCAATGGTAGGGCTAACGTTAACATGACCGGTCAATGATTGCTAACGTCAGCACGACGTCGCTGACTTCAGCACCGCCGCTGCTGACAAGAGCGCCGTCGTAACGTCGAGCTTCATCTGCACCATCGCCAAAAAAACTTAGATTCCGGCGACACTATTATGATTTTCCAGCGAGCTTCTAACTTCTTCATTTCTCAACTGTTTTCAATGAATTTTATGTCAAAATCTATCTACGAAAGCCAACAAATGCTATGGAACCAAAATCGGGACTCACTGGGGTCTGTACTCGCCGAAAAGTTTTCTGGTTTTGTGGAGCTCGTTGCTGGTGATTCTGAGGGTTTCCCACGACGATCCTTGGTGCTCCGTGATCGTGACGACGAGGAGAAGCGGATGCACGTGGTTCAAAGTCCGACCGGTGGCCGGCGTGAGGTCAACGTCGGTGAGAGGTGGTGGCGGTTTGGGCGCTGATTTTGTTTTCCATTTGGGAAACTGGGTTGCGGTTTTGGGTTTAAAAATATCCCAAAACAGTAACCCCTCACTTATTGGTCAAAACTATACCTTGGACCAATCTGCAAGCGCCACGTGTCAAGCCACACACACTTGCATTCGTTTTTCGTCCATAATGCCGTCATTACAACTCGGAATCTAATTCCGTCACTACGGACGCGTTCATATCGAAGAGCTCTGCGCATAGAGTACAATATTGATTATTTTCGTTTCGAACTATTTAAAAGTCAAACCATTGACCAAGTAGGGGCATTTTGGTCATTTCACAATTTTTCGGAAAATTTTCAAAACGGGTCGTAACAAATATTGGTAGTGATAACGCTTAATCTTCTTTCATCTATTGTTGACAAATTAGATCTAGTATTTATGCTAATAATCTGGATTGCACATTCATTCTAATTTCACAAACCAAAACTGCATTTGCAAATTTTCATTCAATCCATACTGAGTATGTAACATAAACAAAAATCATATTCATTTGTATACAGAAAATTGACTTGCAAATACCCCAATAGTTGATTTACAAAAGTATATGTTTCAACACAAAAGATTTTCAGAATTCCTACTTTCTTAATCTACACGCACCAATACATAAATGATATACACATATTCAAGGCATACAGCTCTCCATCCAAAAACATCAGTTTTGAACGCCTTGTAGGTTTTGCACCATAAAGAGGGGCCCCAGACCTAATAACAACCTTGCCTCAATAGCTCCTCCTAAATAAATTGAATCAAATCACAGTATCACTTGAACTTCACCACCAAAATAAAAAAACGTAAATCCCAATTAATCATTCACATCACATAAAAGCACAAACACAAAAACACCATCAAAATCAAAATATGAACTCACCTCAAAAACTAGGTACTCGAGAACGTACGGTGGAGAAATATACAAGCTCGCCGGCACCAGTTTCGAGGGTCCCTTTCATTATTTCTGGATCATTCAAGGGTCCTTTTCCAGTCCGAAGGTACCCGCCCTCGCTCAGACATGAGCAAGTTCCCCCAAGGAAATCTGGAAGTTGACTGTACAAAGAGAAAGTTATTGAGTAAATTTTATAACATAAAGCAAACTCACCAGCTAACTTTTCTCCATTAGCTTTGATAAATAGGTTGGAATCTGCAGGCGCCAGAAGATAACCACTGACATTAAAAACTCTACAGTTTTATCGTACCATGCTCTTGATGCTTGCATCACACCATAGAGTGCTTTTCTCAACTTGCATACATATTCAGGATAAATCTTGTTCTCGAATTCCTTTGATTGATTCATACAGATCTCTCAATCTAACTCTCCATGCAAGAAAGTATTCTTCAAATCCATCTACCACTACGCTAAAATATGCTTCAAATGACATCACTTAAACAACATTTCCTTATTTTTTTATAAGGAAACGACGCTTTATTTAAGGTTTTGGACAGAGCAGCCACTTTTCACTTTTGTACGTACAATTTTCTTTAATAATGATCACTATTCACTATCATTGACTACTGTAGGATATTTGTATCTTAAACTTATTGTAAGATTGGCTATCCTTGTAACAAAAACATTGTAAAATCATTCACATGCTCAATCTAGGTTTTAGAGTTTAGCTTTAGGCTTAGAGATAGGTGATTGAAGTGAAGATCAAGAAATGAAGAAGTGTGCAGATGCATTGTGACCAATCAGCACCTCATATCATTTTCATATGAATAAGGTTTTCATAAACTTAGGTTTAAAATTGAGAAAAATGTGTTCTTCATCAAAATTCCAGTTTTCATATGTTTGGTGACTGGTCACCTTAAGCTTTGCTTTTGACAGACTGAGTTCGTGAACAGTGATCGTGACCAGTTGCTTGAGATAACGATGCTTTGTCCGGTTTTAAACAGATCCAGTGTTTTACGAGGTTTTAAACAGGTCATGTTATTATCCGGGTTGACTGAACATCTGTTTAACCGATGGTTAGTGAGCTACACCCCACTACCTCGGTTTTGACTAGTTTTGACAGATCCTTTGTTGTTGTCCAGATCAAGCATGCTTTTAACCGTTATGTAGTCGACTGGTGATTGGTCTCTTAACAGATCAAGCCTTCTTGTTTGGTTTTGAACCATAAATCCTTGTGATCTTTCATTCACATAAAGTTTCTACAAGGATTCTTAAGTTGGCAAGCACATGAACTTCTTTCAAAGTTTCGGTTTTTCAAACATTCATCTTTGAAGGAAACCTTGAAGAAGTTCTCATCTTCACCGTTTCAACTTCCAAGTTTTCAAAACTCATTTAGTTTAGAAGTTGAAATAGTGTCTTCAATCTTGTCTCTCATGTTCACACATTATTTGAGACAAGGTTGATATTTAGGAGTCATTTGACTTTGTGTTTTTCTGCCCAGTTTCGTGACTAGTGCATTAGAACACCCAGTTGTCCAGCGGATTTACTGAAGCTCCGTAGCTCTCTCTAACTCTGTTGGTGACTGGTCATACAGTTTCACAGCTTACATTTTTGGTGCCCTCGCCCAGACATACGTGTGTATTCTCTGGAAAGTGATTGACCAGTCATCTGTACCACTGGAGGTGGAGCGATTGAAGAAGAAGCCGCACGAGGGACTGCTGCATCTAAGACTAGGTACATTAGATATTGAGCATTGTCTGAACCTAGTATTGGGCATCTTTTTGCCGTTTCATAGTGGAAGGCCGGTCTTCTGATAGACCCCTTTTTTACCCTTTTGGGGTTTTTCCGGTACCAAAACCTTGAGTCCATTTCTGTGAATTGTTAACAAGTTGACTAATCATAAAATCAGATTTAATAATGCTCCAACTTGACATGACATACAATCTGGACAAAACTGTGTGACTGGTCATCCTATAACTGCTGCATTAGAACCGCTGGATTTGAATAGGTTGTAGTTGTGGATAGCCCGCAGATTTCATCTTCACTGAATCTGTTTTGGGAACCTAAGTTGGCATAGCATTCGAATGTGTTTGAACAAATTCACAAGCATACACATACTGTCAATTAAAGGACTGGTCACATATTTCAGTTTGGAAATAAATTGACTGGTCACGTAGTTCAGTATAGAAACAAAGTATCAGGTTCATCACATTAGGTGACTGGTCACCTAAGTGATCTGTTGTGTGAATTGTTTGTACTTGCCGTGACTTAATTGAAAATTACCCCCCTCATTGCCAACCTGCAACTACAGGTGGCTAAAGTATTTTCTATTGAGGGTCCATAAGTGGAGCTCATAATACGGCTTTTGATGAAATGAAACGAAATGATTGATTGAACATGATAGGTGCATGATAGAGAAGATGGATAGAGAACAACTAGTAGTCCACATCCTTAAAGACAGGAAGAAGAAACTCATTAACTTCATTACCATTAGGGATGGCAATGGGCCGGGTCGAGTCAGGGTAGTACTTTATCTATACCCATACCCATTTGTGATTTTAATATCCATACCCGCCTTCATACCCATTAATTTTTAATCGGGCATCCCCATACCCATCTCCATGGAGATTACTATCTCCATACCCGCCCCATACCCACCATGGGGATTTTAAAAATCTCCATACCCGCCTCCATACCCATTTAACTCCTCCATACCCGCTCCATCAGGGGCGAATACCCACAGGTATCCATACCCGTAGAGATTTTTGTCATCCCTAATTACCATATCAGTTTACAAGTCGCTATACACGTGGGTAAACGGGGCTAAAGCTAGTATTTGTTTGCTTGGTCATACTCTAAAGCGCAACGATTCTTTGTTTCCACGCAATTGATTATATGAGTGTTAAGATACACATTAAGATGTGGTACATATTTTGAAGAATGTCAATAATAATTTACCAGGGATAAGTTATATGCAATTTTTTGCACCAACATGGGTGTGGTTGAACTGCACAGGTCCTAAAGAAATTTAGGGCCTGAAACAGTTTCCAAGACCCCTGTCAAAGGGACCCAAAGTTAGACCATAAATTCTTGTAGTGTACTAAGCTTGAAAGAATGCAGTGACATAATTTATGAGGACTGGCATATATTACTAATTTATATTTTTTGTTAAGTAAAAGTATATTAACAAAGGGCAAAGCCCTAAAAGAAAACAAACTGGAGAACCCAGTAACACAACAAAGCCATTAAGGCAACAGCCAAGCAAGGAACATAGCCCTAATACAATCTAAGGGAGAGGGATGTTCCAAATAAGGGAAGAGCTAACATCAGCCGCAGTGGCCTGATGACTGATAGTGCAAAGTCGGGTACGAACCATATCGATAATGACTTGCAGAATAACGTTTTGAGGCCCAGATCTACCTCCAAAGATACGCTGGTTTCGCTCCATCCAAACGCAGTACACCGTGGCTGCAAGTGAAAGCTTTTTGGCTGAAATGCTCAAGGATTTACCCTTCCAATGAGCCGCCATGAAGGAGATAGCTAAAGGCCAAGGAGGATTCAACCAAGGCTCACCACACTTAGCCAAGACTTGCCTCCAAATACTACCAACATAAGGACAAGCAAAGAACAAGTGGGAGTGAGACTCATCACCACCATTACACAACACACACACCAAATTAGGCCGAGAGATGAAATGGCCTACCTGATCCAAAGTCGACAGCCTTTCCTTAACAGCTAACCAAAGGATAAAACTCGCCCTTAGAATATAAGCATGATGCCACACCAAATGAGCCCAAGGAACTACCTTGCCCTCACCATTCAAACAGCTCCACATTGATTCAGAAAGAGAACTTGCCTCTACTATTACCAGCCCACACCACCGAATCCTTGCCAAAAATTGAGGGCACAAGGGGGCTTGAAACAATTTGAATGATTCGTAAGATGGCACTATTAATGAAAGGCCAGACCCATTGGGAGTTCACAAAAACAGAGCTAAGACGCGCCTGCAAGGAGAAACCATAAGCCCTCATCGCCTCCAAACCCACCAAATCAATAAGAGGAACCTTCCCAAGCCGGATGTCGAGCCAAAGAAAAGTGTCCCTCCCATCTCCACAGTCATACAAAAAAGGGGGCGAATCAAATGGCGAATCTTGAGGGAGCTTACGCCAATTCCAAGAGCAAATTGACGGATTCTCAAGAGACCAAAAGCATTAATCACGCACATAATAAGCCTTGACCCATCGCGACCACAAATTGGAACCAGAATCCGAAAGCAGATGCCATACGTGTCTCCCCACAAGAGCAATATTCCAACAATGGAGGTCACGCACCCCCAAACCTCCCTCCTTTAAAGGCTTTCAAAACTTACCAGCAACTTTCGCCTTATAAAGACCCTGAAGAGAGCCAGACCATAAGAAAGTCCAAAGCTTTTTCTCCACCTCTTCCTGAATTTTTTTAGGAAGAAACAAAGTGGGAAGCCCAATAGACCTGAACTGCAAAGAACCGATTTAATTAACAGAGACGGCCTGCAAACGACAGAGAACGGTGCTCCCAACCACAAATACGAGAATCCATCCGCTCCAACAAAGGGCAACAATCATGAAAATTTAGCATAGAGGTAATAAGAGGTATGCCCAAGTACTTCAAACTCAGAGAGCCCAGAAGAAGCCAAAGCAGTTCACTAAGCTATCAGACTCCTCATCGTCAACTCCAATAAAGATATGGTTGTTAGCACGGATTAGGAGAGAGCCCAGAAGCCGTAGAAAATCTATCAAGGACCCCTCTTGAGAATAGTTGCTGAAGCAATATCCCCATGACAAAAAACCATAAGATCATCTGCAAAAGCTAAGTGAGCCAGGCTAAACTGGTCACACCGCCGAATGAGTACAATTTGGAAGAGATAAGAGAGAGGAATAGTAGAAGACATCATCTTGGAAAACACCTCCATAGCAATGATAAACAGATACGGAGAC